>CM042694.1:520965114-522310052 GCA_023614405.1 Avena insularis
TGGCTCTGGATACTCGTGAATCGTGATGGTAGCTTAGCCTTCTTTCCACTTATGGCTCGCATGCAGTTAAATTGTAAAGTAGGAGTAGGATTTTGGTGGGATCCGTAGAAGGTCAAAAGACTAAAAGTTACGCACACACACGCTGACGTAAAAGATCTGTTTTGATTTGACATCATCTTGACCAAGAGGTGGTTATTACATAACATCACTACATAGATTGCTGCCTATGGATTGTCTATGCTCTAAAGACTACTTTTTTTTTTGAAAAGGAACTTGGCCTAGAAGATCCAAGAAGCTGCATAAAAAAACATGGCAGGTACAGATTGACAGGAGGCCTTTTGCACAAAGCACCCTAGCCAGGCTAGCAAAACAGAAAAAAGGCCTCCAAATTACAACAAACACCCTCGGACTAAAATCTAAAAAGCAATCGAGCCCTTGAGTGTCTCCACCACCTCTCTCCGGTGACCTCCAGCCGCCGGCGAGGTCAAGGGGGTCTCTTGCCCATGACGCCCCACAAGCCGGAGCGGAAGTGACGCCGCCGGCCATCTCGCATTCGGCAGGGACAAACCACTTGCCAAAAACGAGCTGTTGAGCTCCAGCCGCACGCTTCAGATCAGGGCCTCCTCTGGAGGTAGAATCTCATGGCCGCCATTCGGCCAGAACAGACAGCAGCTCGGTAGCCCTGCTACCAATGAGCCACTGCGAAGAAGAAACAGATGATGCAGCTTCGAGAGGCCCTCGCCGCACATACGCATCAAACAGACTCCCTCCCTCCCACCTCGCCACCACGGGAGGCCCAAAGAAGAAGGAGGAGTAGGATGCTCGCGAAGACGGCCAAGGCCAGGGTCGCTTGATTGAACCGCCCGCCCCATTCCCCACCCAAAGGATGGAGGATGGGGACCGCCCAGCACCGCGACGGAGCGCCAGAGCGTACGAGCGCCCAGGTCTCGCCGATGCCGCAGAAGACTGGCTCCAGGACCACTTCCCCCCGCTGCCATGGCTGGCCAGAAGGAGATCTGGAGCGGAAGCCCCTCCGCACTCGACGACGAGCCTCCCATCCCCGCCACCACGGCGGGCCAGGGGAGACAGCGCCATCGGCATCGCACAAGAACCAGGAGCAGCAGATTTATGGAGGAAGACGGCGCCCTACCCCCTGCCTCGGGCTTCAGCCGCAGAAGCCACGCCGCAGCGAGGAAGAACCTAGAATCCTCTGGATCTGGCTGCAAAGATTCAGAGGGCGTCCCCAACTACCGGGCATATAGCCCACCTCCGGCACGAGGCCAAACCTAAATCTACTCTGTACAAGGCAAGCAGCCCCATCCTCCCTTCCCCAAGCGGCGGCGCCGCCGGCAAAGAGAGAGAGGGGTGCTCGCAGGCCTGGGACGACTCTCAAAACAGGGGAGGAACTGCCTCTCTATTCGTGCAGGAGAGGAACCCTTCCTCCTTTCATGGCTTTTCCTCTAAAGACTACTTGTTCTTTCAGTGCAAGCTGTTCAGTACTACTCCTACTACTTTATGTCATCTTCCTAGGGATATAGAGCAAGCTGTTCAGTCAGTGCCTTGTTCTTTCCGGTTATTAGTAGACTATTTGAGTACTCCTTTATGTCATCTTCCTAGGGATATAGAGCTGCGTGTAAAGAAAAAATCAAATGCACATTATATGCTACATATCAGAAAAATTATAAAGATGAGATTACATTTTGGATAGAGTATGTTAGATTATCTCCAACGTGGGTATGCTAGAGGTGTAACGTAGGCTCTAGGGCGTGTGTGTGTGTGGAGTGGAATGACTGTTTTCAGTCAGTTTTTTATACCTAAAACCTTCCTTTCTTTCTTATTGAATGAAGACACGCGGTGCTTGCGCGTGTTCTTGATAAAAGATTATCTCCAACGATAAGAGTAAAGGGATAAAGGCATTCCCTGCTGGGTGGCTACTGGAACTGCTCCAATCAAGCTTGTATGCCGATCAAGCAGAGAACATGGTGACGAAAATAATAAAGCAGCGCGCATACAAATCGTCTCCTAAGCTAGCTATGCACGATGAGACCATCCGCTGAATTAAACTGTTTATCATACTGGGCAAGGCTTTCAAGCTCAGGGGAGGGGATAGAGAAGCACAAGCACTGGAGATAGGCGCGAGAATACTTGTAGTGGAACCATACTGATGGAGTGCAAGAAACTAGGAAGACGCAACTTCGATTGACGAATGATGAAGAAATAGGCAACACTACTGACGATCTTGGACAAAAGTACTCCCTCCATTCAGAAATATAAAACATTTTAGCTTTGTAAAATAAACGTATCTAGACTTTTTTAGTGTGTAGGTTTAATCCGAACCTCTACAAACCTATACACTAAAAGACATCTAGATTTATTTGATTCACAAAACTTAAACATCTTATATTTCTGAACGGAGGGAGTACACCATATCAGAAAATCTGGCGGCGGGGTAAAAAAAAGCTTTAAGGACTTCTCTTTTTCAAAAGGAAAACCATGCTCCTGCATCGGTCAGTACTAAGCATCCGTAGAGTGAGTTCAATAAGGTAAAACATACAGATACAAAGCTCAAAAAAAGCACAAAAGTGATTATACGAAACATTTATAGAACACGAACCCTCTAACTAGACCATAGTCATCCGTGCAACTAATTTGCATGACCACTGGTTCGGTCCGGGACACGCAGCGTCCGGGAGTGTGTCCGACCATATCTTTTAACGATCCCTCCCGCCAGTGGAACACAGACCACTCCACTTCTCCCTCCAAAAAACCTCTCCCAAAATTCCCACTGGCGGGAGCAGCGGGAAAGGCGATGGATCCCGCCGCCATGGTCGACGCTGCGCCCTCCGGCGTCCCTGTCGCCAAGAAGCGCGGCCGGCCGAAGAAGCCTGCGGCCGACATGACACCGGCGGAGCGGAAAATTGAGATGGATAAGCACGCCGGCCGGCGGCTTGCGGCGCGAGGTCGACTCACCCAAGCCAAGCTCGAGAAGGAGCGCCGGGAGGAGAACGAGCGCACCCTCGCCGCGGAGAACATGGGCCAGCCAAAAGGAGCTGGCAGTGGATCCCGCCAAGCACGCCGTGCACATGATAAAGAAGGAGGCGATGACCGCCGCGTTCGGTGGCACGTTGGCCTTCGGTGCCGGCGGCTTGTCCATGGTCGGCGCGTCCTCTACCAGTTCCGTCACGTCCACCCCTTGCGGCTAGCCCAGGACGCCATGCCCGCGCATATCTTCGGTCCGAGGACACACTAGGATCGTCACCTTCTCTTCCGGTTCGTCCACCCTCCCCCCCCCCCCCACGGCATCGTCGAAGGCGGGAGAGCCCGCCATCAACCTCAATCGCACTCCAACGACCGCGGACACAACTCTGGAGGCATCGAAGAAGCAGCGCTCCATCTCCGCCACGGACATGCCGCGCCAGTCAACCTGTTCGGTGGAATGCTGGACGCGCTGTCGACCGACGAAGGCATAGTATGATCGCGCCATCTCTTCGCCTTTTCCAGCACATCGCTCCTGTCTCTTCACCTAGGACAAATTCGGTGCAGGATTTCGTGGGCAACAATGCCAAGGACGCCATGAACGACATGATCAACGAGGATGGCCGTGACTATGGCGACGGCTATGGCAACGATGCAGCAGTAGGAGACGCAACAAGATGCCTACAAAATTGCGGACGAGTCATTGTTCGGAAATGATGGTGCTTCCATGGGCGTGGGGTCACTGATGCATCGCTGGCCGCTTCACTTGCGGTGTCGCTCGTCAACACCAAGAAGTTAAGCCAACGAACCGCGAGCTACACCACCGAGGAGGACAAGGTCCTATGCAAGGCATGGATGGAGGTTTCGCAATATCCACTATGCGGCGCCGAGCAAAAGGGCTTTACCTATTGGAAAAAGGTGGGTAGGTTCTTCCACGAGACCTGGAAATTCGGCAAGGACGCCTTCTTCAGCGATCGAAATGATATCTCTCTCTCCAAGCGATGGGGCACCATCCATTCCGAGTGCACCAAGTTCCAAGGATCTTACGAGATGGTGACGAAAAGGAAAATAAGCGGCATGTTGCCGATTGACATGGTAAAACCCTTCCTCTCCTTCTCGATGTCTTGCATATGCATTGAGCCATTCTCGGCATCCATATATCTAGGTCATGAAAGCAATGGAGCACTTCAAGATGGTGAATGACAACAAGGCCTTCACGTTGACGCATTGTTGGATGTTGATCAAAGACTGCAAAAAAGAGAGACTAGCTATGCCCTTTGGAAAGAACTTGACAACAAGAAGAAGGGCAAGAGCAATGCTTCTACGGGCGGTGTACTAAGGGGTCATCGACCCCACGAAGGCTTCGCCAACCCTGTAGGCTCCCATGCCCGCCGGCCTGGAGGCCACAAGGCTACGAAGGCCGACATCGCCCGCCGGGCTGGTTCGTTGGCATTCCAGGAGACGCCGACGAGGATCATGGAGAAGAAGGAAGAGGCCATCTTCGAGTGGGAAGAGAGGTGGCGTAAAGAGAAAGAGGCCACCGCCAAGGCATTTGTCGAGCTCTAGACGAGGTCAATCGAGGTGGGAGAGGCCTATACCAAGGCTAGGCTGATCAAGATCGAGGCGAAGGCAAAGGCGAGGGAGGCCGATGCCAAGGCCAAGGAGGCCGATGCCAGGTCTAGGATGTTGGAGGCAGAGGCCAATGCCAAGGCTGAGGAGACCGCCATCATGCTCACCGACCTGGACACCATCGCCGACCCCGATCAGGGCCTGGGTCGCTCGCAGGCAGCAGGCCATCCATGCTCGCGATGTTTGAATGGCAATGGCGACGACGGCTGCAACCTTTTGGACATTGTGTATGATATTGCCCCTTTTGTACATTTCAGAACTACTGACCACTAGTTGGCGATGCCCAAAGGACGATAGCACATGTCTGCTAATTTATCTGCTAGTCACTTTGTGTGTCATTACCCGTGAATTTGAGTGTTCGACAACATTGGCAGCGATGACGCCAAGAAACGCCAGACGTGGACATTTGGGTCGCGCCGCTGGGCGCGGCAGACCGGACATGCCGGACCGCGGTCCTAAACTGACCGCGGGCCGACCCAATGGACCAAAACGGTCACACGTTTGGATCGATCCGGTGGAGATGCCCTTACACCTAGCCGGCAGATTATGTATAACCCACCTTGTCCACAACCAATCAGGAGCGTACTTATTTGGAAAATCAACCGAGTCCAGTTACCTATCCTGCTATACTAGTACTGACTTACACTTCATCACCTGCGACTAGATCCAATCCTATTTTGCGTCCTTATTGTAAACATGTACTCTCCGTTCCAAGCCAGAACCTCAGATGGAGTCCCTCCCAAAGAATTGGGGCTGCTAGTTAAAAAAGCACTGACTTACTGTATTACATGTCGTATTGTAAGTTTGGTCTCTCGTACACGCATCGAGGCGTATCACCCTTGCTCCTACCGATAACCCGTGAAGACACCCTTTAGGTGACAGTCGACAAACACCTTGGCAACTCCATGTTACCAGTGGGGCCACCTTGAAGCGCAATGGTATCACAGGTTGATGGTTTGTTCTCATCATTTCGAGTTGTCGTACTCGATGCTTTGTTGATGGATGTGATGTCAGTGTGCGGTTCCCGGTCCATTTCATGTTTTAAAAGTCTTGCATAGATTGAGTGACAACTGACATATAGAAACCCCTAAAAAAAAATAAGTGACTTAAGTTTATCTAGATTCATATATTTTTTATAATAAAATACGTTTAGATATACGCGGATATAGATAAATCCGAATCACTAGTTTCCGAAAAAGTGAGCATATCTTAAAGAACACTCGGTGATTAATAAATATGGAGATGGAGATATGACGAGCAAGCGAAGCTACCACTTGGACCAACTTTTTTTCGCCTCATCGATTTCGAGCTCTCTCACGGTTCCACTCGCGTAAGCATGAGACTATTTTGTACCATCGGCAGCCATCGGCGATGTGTCGCTTCTTTTCGCGGCCGCCACTAGCTCGGGTACGTCACTCATTCGCGACCGATTGACTCCTTGCTGAATGCTGACCATGGACGTCACTTTCGGTTCGTGCAAACCAAATCCCGGCCATTCTTTCTTTCTTGGCATACTCCGCTTGCATTGATGTGCCACCAGCCACTCGAGAAACGCGAGTTGTTTAACACTGATGGATCGGTAGTCTGGCAAGTGGCAATCATAGTGCTGCTGATACACTGCACTAATACTGGAACCGTACACATATTCTTGGCAAAACGATTCTTACAACACATGGGGGTTGCAGGCGACCAGCTTGAGTGGCACACTTACTGGGCAGATCTTGTCTGAACCTTTTAGAAGGGAACACCGTATCCGTCATTGATACAAGTGCCGCTTAGTTTAGGACCAGCGCAGAAACGCCCAAGCGAAAAGAGCCAACACAATTAGTTAGCCGGTCCAAGAGGGAGGCTGCAGGAAGATCGCCCGGAAGGTGCCGTCCTTGTCTCGTACCGGCACCTAACATGATCTTCTAAGCAAGTGGTTTCTGGTGCCTTTTCCTCTGTCGTTTTGTTAAGGAGCACATGAGCCTGGCTCCTCCAAAATCTTCTCAGCAATCTCGCAGGCCGAATAAGAAATTCGTCATGACCCACCAAATAAGTTAGCCCGGTGGAAAGGAAGAGGGAGTACTGAAGTCCTCGCTTGTTCAAGACTTCTTGGCGTGTGTACTAGTAACATTCCATGGATAGAACTCAAGTCAAAACCGAGCTCCTCACCAAACAAGCGAATGAATGGAAAACTAAGCGACCAAAGGCTTTCAAAAAGTTTGTTGTGCGGAACCAGCAACCTCTGAGAAGCTGAGAGTGTGGTCAAGTGATTAAGACCCGGTGGAAGCCAAGTTCAGTAGGAGAAGCAAAATTAGAGTTTCTGTCCAAAAAAGAAGGAAGAGCAGAGCTGTCCGACTTCCTGCACGGGGCCGACCAGGGGACCAAATCTAGTTTGGTGAAGAATTTTATATCGCTTTTGATTCGGTGTCTCACCTTCTTTTGGAACTTAGACAATCGGAAACTCGTGGATGGCAAAGGTCGCACGATACCGATTCGTTTCAAAGACCGTGCGACCTACCCGAAGCACGTATGCTTCTCTTAGATTAGACGTATACACTAGGTCACGGTAGGCCTTTTAGGGCACTTAATAGTGCCCTTAAATGCTTAAAATGTACCCTTAATTACTTTTTAGATATACTTCTAAATGTGCCAATCTTAGTTGTGTCTCTAAAAGTATTAATTGATGACAGTTTAAAAAAAGTGCCCTAATAGATTAACCTTTTTAGGCATTTTTCTAAGCACCACTAAATAGTTATAAGGGTACTTGTTCAAAGTGTCATAATAAGTTTTTGCGGTGGTGTCAACAAATGCCCCGACAAACTATTAGGACACTTTGGACAAGTGCTCTAATATCTTTTTGGTGGCAATTACCATAAGTACCCCAAGAAACTATTAGGCACTTTGCAAAAGTGCCCTAATATCTTTTTTGTTGGCAATTACCAAAAGTACCCCAAGAAACTATTAGGACACTTTGCACAATTGCCCTAATATCTTTTTGGTGGCAATTACCAAAAGTACCCCAAGAAACTAGTAGGACACTTTGTACAAGTGCCTAATATCTTTTTGCTGGCAATAACTAAAATTACCCTAATGACTAAACAAGCAAATTGTTGGAGATATGCCCAAAGAGGCAATAATAAAGTGGTTATTATTATATCTTTATGTTTATGATAAATGTTTACATCCCATGCTATAATTGTATTAACCGGAAACATTAATAATTGTGTGTTTTGTAAACATATAAGAGTCCCTAGTAAGCCTCTTGTTGAACTAGCTTGTTGATTAATGGATGATCATGGTTTCCTGATCATGGACATTGGATGTCATTAATAACAAGGTTATATCATTAGGAGAATGATGTAATGAACACACACCCATAGTAAGCATAGCATAAGATCAAGTCATTAAGTTCGTTTTGCTATAAGCTTTTCAAATGCATAGTAACCTAATCCTTCGACCATGAGGTTATGTTAATCACCATCACCGGATGGATACTTTGATGACATCAAACACCGCTCAGAATCGGGTGGTTATAAAGGTGTCATTGGGTATTCTGAAAGTATGTGTTGAAGCGCATGGACCAAGATTGGGATTTGTCCATCCATATGACGGATAGATATGCTCTAGGCCCTCTCGGTGGAATGTCATCTAGTTAGCTTGCAAGCATGTGACTAGGTCACAAGGGATGACATATCATGGAACGAGTAAAGAGTACTTATCAGTAACGAGGTAGAACTAGGTATGGAGATACCGACGATCAAACCTCGGATAAGTAGAGTATCGCGTGACAAAGGGAATTGGTTTCGTATATTAATGGTTCTATCGATCATGAAGTCATCGTTGAATATGTGGGAGCCATTATGGATCTCCAGATCCCGCTGATGGTTATTGATCGGAGAGGTGTCTCCATCATGTCTGCATATTCATGAACCGTAGGATGACACACTTAAGGTTCGAAGTTGTTTTAAGTAGATATGGAATGTGTGTTGGAGACTGAATGTTGTTCGGAGTCTCGGATTGGATCCGGGACATCACGAGGAGATCCGGAATTGTCCGGAGAATAAGATTCATATATTGGGGATCATTTTCTAAGTTAGGAAATGTTCTGGAGTATTTGTATGGGGATTCTAGAAGGTTTCGGAATGTTCCGGAAGGTTCTAGAAGGTTTCTTGGAGTTTACTTGAAAACCAAGAAAGTATCAAGGAATCCTTGTGGGGCAAGACAAGGAGTCGTGGGGGAGGAGGAGGACTCCCCCCTCCCAATCCGCCGGCCAAGGAAGGGAGGGGAGTCCTACTAGGACTCCCCCTCCCATGGCGCCTCCCTTCTTTAAATAGAGGGGTGGAGGCACCACCCCTGGCCCCCTTCCACTCCAAAGCCTAGCCGCCTCTCTCCTCCTCCTTCCTTCTGCTCTGGTTTAAGCGAAGCCCTGCATAATTCTCTACTCCACCACCACCACCACGCCGTCGTGCTGCTGGGATTCCGTGGAGAGATCTACTACCTCCGCTGCTTGCTGGAACAGGGAGAGGAAGGTCTGCTTCGACCAAGACGTGTGACCGATCATGAAGCGCCGAACGCGGCGCCGGAAGGATCGTCCACTCGATCTTGAGATCGGCAAGTGATCGACTACATCAACCACGAGATCCGATCTCGTAAAGCTTTCGGATCTACAAGGGTTAGTACAGATCTATCTCGTTGCACATGTCTAATAGATTAGATCAGATTTTATCTAGATTAGATCTGGGTTTTGTTCGTTCTTGCGGTAGAAATTTTTTGTTTTCCATGCTACGAAGCCATCAGTGGTATCAGCGCCGTGTCTATGCGTAGATCTGTTGCACGAGTAGAACACAATGGTTTTGTGGGCGTTGGTGCTCGTGCCGTCTTTTGCTTTATGTACTTTGCATCTTGCGGTATGGTGGGATGAAGCGGCCCGGGCTAACCTTACATGTCATCGCACATGAGACTTGCTCCACGCTTGACGTGTAACTTGCTTTGCACAAGTGGCTTTGCGGGTGTCTGTCTCTCCCATCATAGTATAGATCCAATCTACACTTTGCACTTGATAGCACTTGTATCAACATTGTGGTTCAGTTTCGTAGGTAAGTTTCGTTCTTATTTGAAAGCCCCAAACCACGTAAAACATGCAAAACAAATTAGAGGTGTCTAACTTGTTTTTGCAGGGTTTTTGTGATGTGATATGGCCATCATGTGATTGTGATTATATTTGATGTATGCAATGATCCTTGTTGTAATATGGCAACCGGCAGGAGCCTAATGGTTGTCTTTAATTCTGTTAAGACCTGCGTGTCTATTCATCTTGTAATAGCTTTATTCCAAATAGTTGTAATAGTTGCTAGTGATGATGGACAACCATGAAGCGCCATCGACCTTGACGCAATGCTGGTGATGATGGAGATCATGTCCGTGCTTTGGAGATGGAGATCAAAGGCATAAGAAGAAAGGGCCATATCATATCACACTAATTATGAATTGCCTGTGATGTTAATCCTTTATGCATCTTGTATTGCTTAGATCGCGACGGTAGAATTATAAGATGATCCCTCTCACTAAATATCAAGTAATAAAGTGTTCGTCCTTAGTAGGCACCGTTGCTAAGACTCGTCGTTTCGAAGCATCTCGTGATGATCGGGTGTGATAGATTCTACGTGTGCATACGACGGGTGCAAGCCAGATTTGCACATGCGAATACTAAGGTTAACCTTGACGAGCCTAGCATGTACAGACATGGTCTCGAAACATGGAATACCGAAAGGTAAAGCATGAGTCATATGGATGATATGATGAACATGATGATTGTTCGCCTTTGAAGCTACATCATCTCACGTGATGATCGGACTTGGTGTAGTGGATTTGGTTCGTGTAATCACTAAAACAACTCGAGGGATGTTGTTTTGAGTGGGAGTTCTTTTGTAATTTGGATTAGTCAAACTCAATTTATCATAAACACAATCAAAGTGAATTTGCATAGTTTGTTGTAGTCATTGGCATCCGTTCACCATCTTACGCTTAGTTATAGTTGAGATATTATGTAACACCCTCAGAATCGTCCCTATGCAAGTTTTAGCGAATTCCGCCAAACCCGCATAGAAACGATTCAAAGGTGCCCACCAGGCACTTGCGTGCAGGTGGAAAACGAAGTAATATCATTACACAATAGTCCACGATGGAACCCACAGAACATATATATACAACAGCGACTCCAAGAGTCAAGAATACAGATATACAGTACCAAGATCCAAATCACCTTGAAGACGATACAGCGTCCGAGTACGGACAAGATGCAAATTGAGCTAAGAGCCCTGAAGAATAACCAATGGCGTCCATAACCCCGCCCAGGCCAAGCCGGAAGGGTAACCCTGCTAACGACGTCGATCTCAAGACCTGCTTAAACGAAAGGGGTGCCGACAAAGGGCAAAGGAAAAAGAGCGAAGATCGAGGCCAGTACACGGCGAGGCTAGAATTCGGCGGTCCTCGCCTACATAGGTATGGTGGACTGGAGCGGCAGCGCGACATGCACTGAACAACCTATAGAGACTCGATATAACTGTCGGCTATCAGAGAGGGATAAGAAAGACCTATTCAGAACCAACCTGATGCTACCACCAAACAACCCATCCTGGTATTTCCCCCTCGAGACCAAACGAGGAAGTCAACCGAGGAACTCACACCGTTGGCAGTTTTATTTATTCGGTTATCGTTGCAGCAATTACTAGTCAGGTAAAGATAGTCATCCTGATATGGAAAGCAGTGGGCACTTTTAGTTAACCATTCCATTGTAGTTGCAACACTTACTAGTCAGATACAATTAGCATGAGATATCCCAAAACCCAGCAGTTGTTGGTACTTTTATTTAGCCATTCCGTTGTAGTTGAGCTGATTACTAGTCACATCAGATACAAGTCAAATTATAACAAGAACTTTAGTTATAGTTGTCTATGATCGAGAAGCGTGCTCCAAGTCGTCCATAACCGCGACACGGCTTTTGAAAAGATTTAACCTGCAGGGTGCACCAAAGTATCCACACGCACTTCGACCCTTTTTGCCAGATCAATTAACATACACCCATCGGTATGTCGGCGGGGCCTAAGTCATGACGTTTCCCAGACCCAAAGCAAGTACATGGGGGCCACCCCACTAAGTCTACCCGCAACGAAGTCGGCCGGTCTCCGAGACGGACTCAGGGTTTGCGTCAGTGGCTGTAAACGACTGGGAACCCGAAAGTGAGACTGGGCTTGTCGATACCGCGAAAACACTCCGCTTTCCTAACAAGACAAAGCAAGACTCGCACAATTTAAATAAAGCAGTAAAGCATGGCATAAGTACAGGATAGTAAATAAAACCTCAAACTAGTTGTGGCCCCCAGTACAATACTTTGAAATCAGGTACTAATCGATGGGGTGCCCACACATCCCACATGTGGTTAGCGCGCTCGATCTCGGAACAGGTGTCAAGAACTCGGGGTCCTACGGGACACCAGTGAGCGGTCGGAAACCAAATATTGTCTATCACCCACCGGTGCCTCTGCATTACCTACTTCAATTTTAGTTATTAAACAGTAATTAAAGTCTTGATCATCTCCAACATTAAACACACGGCAATACTCCAACAACTGTGGTACTCGACGGCACGCAACAGCACTTGAGCAAGCGACTACGACGCGCAAGTCCAACTATCTACCAATCAACAGGTAATAGGATGTGTCCAAGGCAATATAAGGCTGCAAAGAATATCACGGGCACGAATACTAGAGCATCGCCACACAGATAGCAATAGATCAACAGGAGGGAATAAATACTAAAATGCAAAATAGGTAGAAGGGGAAGGGATGCTCGCCTGAAAAACATTGCCGAAGGTTTATCCGAAGATCGGATCGACACTCGCATCAACTCATCGGCCTTGTCCGTGAAGAAGCAAAACACTAGCACAAACACCGGATGCACTTTTTAATACTACGGTAGAAAATCGGGCATGATGCATGTATGATGTATGACATAGCAAAGGTGCGATGCAATTAGGTCATATTAAGCGGAACCGAGGCCCCGACAATTATTTACTAGGTTCATGTTGTTTAGATACCCCGCACTTTAAATGTTGTCTTAACATGGCAAAAGGTAGCACCGGTTCGCTACACAAATTTAAATGGAACCAATGTGAGACTAGAAATGTGCGCCTATGGATCCCATATTTAATTATATGGTTAATCGGCATAAGGCCCCCAAACCACACACATGTATGCGACATGAATGATTTAATGCAACAAGGTGATAATGTAATATTATAAAAATAGGGTCTCGGATAAAGGGGTCACACATTAGGGTTCGGCGAACTTGGGCTCCGAGGGGTTCGGGGTTTGGTCTCAGGGTTCGACGGGATCGGTATTCGAATGTCGGATACAAGATGAAGAGCTTGGCGTTCCGGGAAGAAGGACTTGGTGTGGCGTCGGGGGGCGCATCGGACTCGCCCTGGTCAGGGTCGATCTTGTCGTCGCGAAGATCTTGTCGGGCCCGTGTTCCGGTTGGTCTTGGTCTTCGGGGTGAAGTACTTGGCATTCCGTGTCGGCGACCTTGGCGTTCGGCAACCTACGAAGTAGACCTTGGAGTTCCGCGATGATCTTGTCGATTCCCTGTCGAAGGCCTTGGCGCTTCGGATCGGTCTTCGGTTTCGTGTGGTAGATCTTGGTGTGCCGGCATCACCAGATCCATGTAGGCGCACTCGGTCTCGGCGTCTTTGGTCCATGACGAATGTCCTCGCGGTCTTCGAAACGTCTTGAAGCATGCCTTTCGTAGTTTCACCAACACCACCACACCAATTCTACTACTCTAGCGTCTCCTTGGCGTCGGTATAGAAGTAGCACATCAGCAACAAACAACTGGAGGAGCATCCACTGATACGGCACACGCATGCGGAGGCAGGACGCGACCAAGGGCGAGGAGGTGCCAAAGAGGAGGACCCACGGCGGGGTGGAAGCGCTGGGCAGAGGTGGCGTCTAGCGGCCATGGCGTCGAGGCCAACTGGTCGATGCAGGACGCGAGGGGACGGTCGGTGGCGCTCTGGCGACGGGGAGGCGGCAGGGCAGCCGGATCCAGGCGGGGACGGCTCCAGGGAGGCGGCGCGGCGCTGGCAGATGCCCCAGGCAGAGAAGCAGTCCGACGACGCGACGGAGGGTGGTGAAGCTCGACGGGGGGAACGGGTCGGCGACGAGGAGGACGGGCGCGGGGCGCCCGAGATGGTTGCGGTCGGGCGGCGCCGGAGACGAGGCGCGCCGGCGGTGGAGGGCGTCTGCGGGGAAGGGGGTTGTGGCCGCGAGAGGAAGGGAGACTGGCGGCGAGAGCGCCCCTCGAAGCGACGAGCGAGGCGGGGCCGGAGAGGAGGGTGACCGGGAGGACGACGGCGGTGCCAAGCGGCGGCGGAGTTGGACCTGGGCGGCGGCGAGGTGTAGCGGAGGACGGAGTATCTCCGGGGCGGCCGGATGCGAGCGCGGGAGGAAGATGGGTCATGCGGGTAGGCTCATGGCGGGAGGCACACTGGCGGCGGCGGCGGATCGGGTGGGGGGCGGCACAGAGAAGACGGGGGAGGGAGAAACGCGGGGTGGGTGGAGCCAGGTGAGCGGGGCGCGCGGCCCGAGGTGGTCGGGGTGCTGCGTCGCGTGGGGCGGTGAGATCGGGCAGGTGGGGCCAGGGGCGGTTGGTGTGGGCGGGAGCGTGAGGAGTGGTGGGCGTGGGGCCGGACGGGGTGGACCGCGCGGGCTGGAGCGAGGCGAGGACATGGTGGGGATTGGTGCGGGGAAGGTGGGGTCGGGAGAACGTGCCCAAGTGGGCCCGGCTGGCGGTTCGGAGGCGTGCTGGACGGGAAAACTGGCGGCGGGGTGCGCGCGATGGAGGGCGGTGCTGGGTGGTGTTTTGGGTAGGATAAGGGGTAGGTGGGGATTAGGCTAGGGTTTGGCCAGGTTAGGGTTTTGTTAGGATATTTTGGGGGTGGTCGGATGGGCCGGTTCGGACCTGGCGGGCTGCCCCCTATAAATAATATAAAATTTTATTTGTTTAAAACGGGCGTTTGAAAACTGTTTGTAGAAGAAACAAAAATATTCCGGAGACCCGGGTTTTAATTTGAATAAAGACGGGAATATTAAGAAAACAAAACTAGGCATTTCGAAAATAGTTTAGTCAAAAACCATGCATGATGATGACGATGCTCAAAAGCAAGGTGGCATGATGACATGAGCATGCGGTCATGATGATGCAATGCACAAAAACACCGCGATTTTCTAGTAGTGGTTTTTGCGGGATGCCACAATTCGACACCACTAACAATGGATCTCGCCCTCGAGATCCGCCTCTTGGTACCGGAAGGAAGGTCGGCGATCTGCGTCTTCTCGCTTCGTGTAGATCCCCGCGACACCACTAACAAGAGGTCGTTGTCCGTGATCGTCGAGGAACACTCCGGGAACAAAGGTCGAAGGTAGAGGTGTCAACAAATAAAGCCACCTCTAGCTTCGATAGAAAGAGAGAACCGATGCATTCTCATCCACTTCAATGTACAAAAGCGAATAGAAGGGGTAGTCGGCATGGGGGCCAATCCATCACGCACCCAAACTATTACTCTGCACAATCAGTAGAAAAGCGTGCAACCATTCTCGGAATCGCATCAAGATCTCGACAATCGAGGTTCAGAACAAAGGAGTGATGCAGACTCTGCATCGGATCTGGCGTAGATGATGTCGTCTCGTCGGAAAACACCGGAAGGCACGAGAAGGAACAAAGAGAAGTCCTCCAGACGAAGGATTCCTCGGATAGCATGAAGACCAGATGTAGCAACACCGTTACCAAAGGAGGAAGCGAAACCCTGAAGGTACGATGGAACCCAACCACGAGAAATCCTGGACTCGAAGAAAGAGAAGAGAGCGGATTCAAAACACGCAGAGGTGAGAGGAGAGCAGCAGAGGGGTAAGGAGTAAAATCAGACCTAATCAGAACTATCCAACCGATTTTGCAAAAATAGTTTTGACACTCTACTTCGGCCGTTAGCTAGGTTATCCTACAGGCTGGACTTGTGGGGTATCGCAACTGCTGAGCTCTGATACCACTCTGTAACACCCTCAGAATCGACCCTATGCAAGTTTTAGCGAATTCCGCCAAACCCGCATAGAAACGATTCAAAGGTGCCCACCAGGCACTTGCGTGCGGGTGGAAAACAAAGTAATATCATTACACAATAGTCCACGATGGAACCCACAGAACATATATATACAACAGCGACTCCAAGAGTCAAGAATACAGATATACAGTACCAAGATCCAAATCACCTTGAAGACGATACAGAAATGCGGACAAGATGCAAATTGAGCTAAGAGCCTCAAGAATAACCAATGGCGTCCATAACCCCGCCCAGCCAAGCGGAAGGGTAACTCGCTAACGACGTCGATCTCAAGACCTGCTTAAACGAAAGGGTGCCGACAAAGGGCAAAGGAAAAAGAGAGAGCGGTCGATCGAGGCCGATGCAGCGAGGCTAGAATTCGGCGGTCCTCGCCTACATAGGTATGGTGGACTGGAGCGGCAGCGCGGCATGCACTGAACAACCTATAGAGACTCGATATAACTGTCGGCTATCAGAGAGGGATAAGAAAGACCTATTCAGAACCAACCTGATGCTACCACCAAACAACCCATCCTGGTATTTCCCCCTCGAGACCAAACGAGGAAGTCAACCGAGGAACTCACACCGTTGGCAGTTTTATTTATTCGGTTATCGTTGCAGCAATTACTAGTCAGGTAAAGATAGTCATCCTGATATGGAAAGCAGTGGGCACTTTTAGTTAACCATTCCATTGTAGTTGCAACACTTACTAGTCAGATACAATTAGCATGAGATATCCCAAAACCCAGCAGTTGTTGGTACTTTTATTTAGCCATTCCGCTGTAGTCGAGCTGATTACTAGTCACATCGGATACAAGTCAAATTATAACAGTAAACTTTAGTTATAGTTGTCTATGATCGAGAACTGTGCTCCAAGTCGTCCATAACCGCGGACACGGCTTTTCGAAAAGATTTAACCCTGCAGGGGTGCACCAAAGTATCCACACGCACTTCGACCCTTTTTGCCAGATCAATTAACATACACCCATCGGTATGTCGGCGGGGCCTAAGTCATGAAGCTTCCTGCACCCAAAGCAAGTACATGGGGACACCCCACTAAGTCTACCCATAACGAAGTCGGCCGGTCTCGAGACGGACTCGGGGTTTGCGTCTGGTCAGAAACGACCGGGAACCCGAAAGTGAGACTGGGCTTGTCGACATCACGAAACACTCCGCTTTCCTAACAAGATGCAAGCAGACCGCACAATTTAAATAAAGCAGAAAGCATGGCATAAGTACAGGATAGTAAATAAAACCTCAAACTAGTTGTGGCCCCCAGTACAATACTTTGAAATCAGGTACTAATCGATGGGGTGCCCACACATCCCAAATATGGTTAGCGCCTCGATCTCTAACAGTGTCAAGAACTCGGGTCCCACGGACACCAAAGGAGCGTCGGAAACCAAATATTGTCTATCACCCACCGGTGCCTCTGCATTACCTACTTCAATTTTAGTTATTAAACAGTAATTAAAGTCTTGATCATCTCCAACATTAAACACACAGCAATACTCCAACAACTGTGGTACTCGACGACACGCAACAGCACTTGAACAAGCGACTACGACGCGCAAGTCCAACTATCTACCAATCAACAGGTAATAGGATGTGTCCAAGGCAATATAAGGCTGCAAGGAATATCACGGGCACGAATACTAGAGCATCGCCACACAGATAGCAATAGATCAACAGGAGGGAATAAAGACTAAAATGCAAAATAGGTAGAAGGGGAAGGGATGCTCGCCTGAAAAACATTGCCGAAGGTTTATCCGAAGATCGGATCGACACTCGCATCAACTCATCGGCCTTGTCTGTGAAGAAGCAAAACACTAGCACAAACACCGGATGCACTTTTTAATACTACGGTAGAAAATCAGGCATGATGCATGTATGATGTATGACATAGCAAAGGTGCAATGCAATTAGGTCATATTAAGCGGAACCGAGGCCCCGACAATTATTTACTAGGTTCATGTTGTTTACATACCCCGCACTTTAAATGTTGTCTTAACATGGCAAAAGGTAGCACCGGTTCGCTACACAAATTTAAATGGAACCAATGTGAGACTAGAAATGTGCGCCTATGGATCCCATATTTAATTATATGGTTAATCGGCATAAGGCCCCCAAACCACACACATGTATGCGACATGAATGATTTAATGCAACAAGGTGATAATGTAATATTATAAAAATAGGGTCTCGGATAAAGGGGTCACACATTAGGGTTCGGCGAACTTGGGCTCCGAGGGGTTCGGGGTTCGGTCTCAGGGTTCGACGGGATCGGTCTTCGAAGGTCGGATACAAGATGAAGAGCTTGGCGTTCCGGGAAGAAGGACTTGGTGTGGCGTCGGGGGGCGCATCGGACTCACCCTGGTCAGGGTCGATCTTGTCGTCGCGAAGATCTTGTCGGGCCCGTGTTCCGGTTGGTCTTGGTCTTCGGGGTGAAGTACTTGGCATTCCGTGTCGGCGACCTTGGCGTTCGGCAACCTACGAAGTAGACCTTGGAGTTCCGCGATGATCTTGTCGATTCCCTGTCGAAGGCCTTGGCGCTTCGGATCGGTCTTCGGTTTCGTGTGGTAGATCTTGGTGTGCCGGCATCACCGGATCCATGTAGGCGCACTCGGTCTCGGCGTCTTTGGTCCATGACGAATGTCCTCGCGGTCTTCTAAACGTCTTGAAGCATGCCTTTTGTAGTTTCACCAACACCACCACACCAATTCTACTACTCTAGCGTCTCCTTGGCGTCGGTATAGAAGTAGCACATCAGCAACAAACAACTGGAGGAGCATCCACTGAGACGGCACACGCATGCGGAGGCAGGACACGACCAAGGGCGAAGAGGTGCCAAAGAGGAGGACCCACGGCGGGGTGGAGGCGCTGGGCAGAGGTGGCGTCTAGCGGCCATGGCGTCGAGGCCAACTGGTCGATGCAGGACGCGAGGGGACGGTCGGTGGCGCTCTAGCGACGGGGAGGCGGCAGGACGGCCAGATCGGAAAGGGAGGGCAGCTCGAGGCGGCGCGGCCGCGCATGCCCCAGTGCAGAAGCCGACGACGCGACGGAGGGTGGTGAATCTCGACGGGGGAAACGGGTCGGCGACGAGGAGGACGGGCGCGGGGCGCCCGAGATGGTTGCGGTCGGGCGGCGCCGGAGACGAGGCGCGCCGGCGGTGGAGGGCGTCTGCGGGGAAGGGGGTTGTGGCCGGCAGAGGGAGAGGGGAGACCTGGCGGCGAGGAGCGCGGCCTCAGGGCAGGCGACGAGCGAGGCGGGGCCGGAGAGGAGGGTGACCGGGAGGACGACGGCGGTGCCAAGCGGCGGCGGAGTTGGACCTGGGCGGCGGCGAGGTGTAGCGGAGGACGGAGTATCTCCGGGGCGGCCGGATGCGAGCGGCGCGAGGGCAGGAGGAAGATGGGGTCGCGGTGGGGTAGGCTCGCGAGCGGGAGGAGGCACCGCTGGCGGCGGCGGATCGGGTGGGGGGCGGCACAGAGAAGACGGGGGAGGGAGAAACGCGGGGTGGGTGGAGCCAGGTGAGCGGGGCGCGCGGCCCGAGGTGGTCGGAGTCGCGTCAGGCGGTGAGATCGGGCAGTGGGGCAGGGCGGTGGGTGTGGGCGGGAGCGTGAGGAGTGGTGGGCGTGGGGCCGGACGGGGTGGACCGCGCGGGCTGGAGCGAGGCGAGGACATGGTGGGGATTGGTGCGGGGAAGGTGGGGTCGGGAGAACGTGCCCAGGTGGGCCCGGCTGGCGGCTCGGAGGCGTGCTGGACGGGAAAACTGGCGGCGGGGTGCGCGCGATGGAGGGCGGTGCTGGGTGGTGTTTTGGGTAGGATAAGGGGTAGGTGGGGATTAGGCTAGGGTTTGGCCAGGTTGGGGTTTTGTTAGGATATTTTGGGGGTGGCCGGCTGGGCCGGTTCGGACCTGGCGGGCTGCCCCCTATAAATAATATAAAATTTTATTTGTTTAAAACGGGCGTTTGAAAACTGTTTGTAGAAGAAACAAAAATATTCCGGAGACCCGGGTTTTAATTTGAATAAAGACGGGAATATTTAGAAAACAAAACTAGGCATTTCGAAAATAGTTTAGTCAAAAACCATGCATGATGATGACGATGCTCAAAAGCAAGGTGGCATGATGACATGAGCATGCGGTCATGATGATGCAATGCACAAAAACACCGCGATTTTCTAGTAGTGGTTTTTGCGGGATGCCACATATTAGAACTATAGAAATTCTGGATATTTGCTTTACGAACTGGTATCGTATTGTTTTGAGTGTCAATCTAAAGTTTAAAAGTCATATTGCAAACTTTCAGCAAACCCCGTTTACTCTGTGAAGTTTAAATAACAGTATTAAATCAAGAGTAACAATTCCAGTGTTAGTATCTAATGTATCATGTTTGCCTCCATGATTCTTGATACTCAAAAGATTGTTTTTTAATATCAAGTTTATCTAAGAGCTGAAAGCAATGTTTCAGAAACCATCATATGTGAAAGGTATTGCGATATCTAAAACAATGTGTTGGTTACAACATGATAGAGTATATGTCCTCATATTTGATGAGAATTTGTGAAGGTTGGAGACGCCAGTCGTCCTAATCCTCCAAAAGGTTTTGAAAAAAAAACATTATACTCGCAATTCACCTTTATAAGCTATAGCAGCTTGATCATGAAAATTTTCATGATAAGGATGAATATAAGATGTAAGTAAATTGTTTACTACACTAAAAAGATTAATAAAGAATGGAATTTTGAAAGAATGCCAAACATTTGATGAAGGTGATCCACTTCAAAGTGCAAGTTCAAAGGTATTAGTATTTGACTATACACACTTTGTACTATGTGTCATGTGAATGACACCACTATTGATGTTGATAGATTCTTTTAAAAGAAAAGGAATTGTTGAAAGAGAATCTATAAAATATTTGGCAGAAAAGAAAAGATTGGAGATATCCAACTTAGGTATATAGAAGATACATGTTATGGCTGTATTCCTTGGTTGTTAAACAATGTGGTTCTGCGGTATTGGATACCGAATTGGTTGGTATGAAGTGTCATACAGGACAACACAATTCATGAACTGCAATGGCCTAAGTAACTAGCAAGAGAATATGTGATGATGTTCATCGAAAACAAATAGAGGGTTGTTGTGTTGCTCGTTAACATAAAAGCTTGCCTTCAAGATTTGTTTCAATAATTGTTATTTTGATTAGGTATTATGACGACAAAAGGTTGTTCAAATATTACCGTATTCCATAATAGATGGATGATATACAAGTCTGGTTGGAGAAATAACGACCATAAAACTAATGCTAAAATGTCGCAAGACAAATGATTGAAAGATCACTTGCGAATTGACATCACCGTTTAAATTATATTAGGGATACATGAAGAAACTCCATGTTGATGGATTTTTGGAGTCTTTGATTTTGATCAAATGACGCTTGTGATACTTTCCTGGAGATAATTAAAACTCCGTCAGAGGCCAAAAGAGGAACGGACGACTAACTGATTGGAATTTGTACATATTGATGTATATAGTCCATTATGTGTAGTCGTGGGCGATGGATTTCAACTTCATATGTTTTCTCCGAAGATTTGAGTGAGTATATGTATATACTTACTCAATAAGGAAGAACTATGAAACATTTGAAAATATTCAAAAACTTTCAAGATGAAGTGGAAAATTATTGTAACAAGAAAATAAAAAGTTTATGATTGGATCATAAAGAAAGATGTTTGAGTTACAAGTTTAGCAAAACACCTAAGATTTGAGGAATCGTTCCATGGATTTGCATTTCCCAAAACACCATAGGAGTATGGAGTGTTCAAGATATGTAATGAGACCTTGTTTGACATGGTAAGATCAAAGGTGTCATTTATAAAACTACCATTATATTTTAAAGATTAAAGCTTTAGTGACTATCACTTTTACACTGAAAAGAGCTCCATCGTGATCCGTTGAAATGACACCATATAAGTCATGGTTTGGGATAAAACCCAGGTTGTCCTTTCTTAAATTTTTGGTATGCTAGGCATAAGTAAAATGTTTACAATCAAAGTCGGATAAGCATGTCTTTGTAGGTTATTTCGAATAACCATTGGGTATTCCTCCATAACACCGAAGACAAAAGTGTTTGTCGCTTAGAATGTCGAGTTTCTTGAGAAGGAATTTTTTGGTGAAAAGTTAAGTGGGAGGACAATAGAACTTTGACAAGGTTGTTGAACCTTGGCTAATATGTGCTGAGTTGCGCAGCGTCGGTAAGTGTCCCGGAGGCAGCAACAATACTCATGGCTCACGTGCCTCAAAGGTTGTGGTCACGGAGATCTAAGTTCCTATTGAACCAAGTAGGTCGGGTGAGTAATCAAATGCCAAGATTTGAGAGTAAAATCATTGTTGTTTGACAATGATGAATCGACTACATGCAAATAATCAATGATGGGCCCTGACTTCGTTAAGTGGCTTGAAGCCATAAAATCCGTGATAGTTCCATACACGAGAAATCAAGCTTTGAATTTGAAAGACCCTCTGGAAAGGTGCAAGACCTTACAGTCGTATATGGATCTATAAATAAATAGACATGGATGTTTCACATCTATGAAATAGTCGACATGTCGGAAAGAGTTTACTACAATGTTCAAGGAATTTACTATGATAAGATTTGATCTTTCATAGTGATATTTAGTCTGGACGGATTAATGTAGAAACCACTACATATATTTTGGTATATGGTAGTTGAACAAACAAAACAAGTTCTTCTAATAGAATGGTTACCTAGGACGTGTCCATGACACGATCCAAAGGGTTTTGTTAATTCAAAGGATGCTAAGAGAGTATGCAAAACTTCAATGGTTGAAGTGAGCATCACGGAGTTGGAATCTTCACCGTGATGAAACCGTTAAAAGGTTTAATTTCATCAGAGACGATGAAGATGTTTGCATTTTGCAAGAAATTAAGTGGGAGCGCTAAGACATATTTCTAATACATTATGTGAAAGACATATTGTTGATTAGAAATGATGTATCTTTTATTGACACAGGTTAAGAATTTCATTTCGATGAAAGACTTAGGCATAACCCAAGAATTAGGCATCAATGTATATATGGATAGATTGAGGCGCTAATATGGTTTTGCCAAATGTACATAGATGAGATGTTGAATGAGTTCAATATGGAAACAACAAGAAAGGTTCTTGACGCACGGAAAGGACTGAATCAAGATTCAAGTGTGTTGACACGAGATTCAAGTATTTTGACACTTGGTGAAATCACAAGAATATTTTGATCAATCATTCTTTGAGATGTACACATCCAGATATGTCCTGTGCTCTAAATGTTATGAGAATATACCAGAATGACTCATAAGATGATCATTGGACAATAGTAGGGATATTCCTATGATCTTTGGAAGAACTAAGAATATATTATTTATATATTGGTGACAAATAGTTCATTGTAAATTGTTGCATTGATACTAGTTTTGTCACAAATTAAGTTTATCTCAATTTAAACTATGGGTGGCACAATGTAATGGAAAGGAAGTTCCATAACGGATTTGGTTGAGTACCAAAGTTAAAACATTATGACAGATACTACAACAAAAGGCTAAGTATATGACTACTATTGTAGCAGCAAATGAGGGCATTTGCGTCAAGTAGTTTGTTATCAAACTAGGTGTGGTTCATAGCGGGGTAATACTATGAAGATACACTGTATGACAATTGTATCAACATGATTTAATCCCAAGGAACTAAAGGTCTCACCAAAGGACCAAATTTATACAATGCCATCTCATTGGAGAATGAGTAATGCGTAGAGACGCAAGGAAATGCAAATACACACGGACCTAGAAGTGTCAGATCCGAAGATTATGTTTACCACTAGAAATAGTGTCTATACAACACCAGAAAGCCATAGGTGTTGAATGCACAAGTTTTTAACTAGATTATTGACTCTAGTGCAAGTGGGAGACTGTTGAAGATATGCCCAAAGAGGCAATAATAAAGTGGTTATTATTATATTTTTATGTTTATGATAAATGTTTACATCCCATGCTATAATTGTAATAACCGGAAACATTAATACTTGTGTGTTTTGTAAACATATAAGAGTCCCTAGTAAGCCTCTTGTTGAACTAGCTTGTTGATTAATGGATGATCATGGTTTCCTGATCATGGACATTGGATGTCATTAATAACAAGGTTATATCATTAGGAGAATGATGTAATGAACACACACCCATAGTAAGCATAGCATAAGATCAAGTCATTAAGTTCGTTTTGCTATAAGCTTTTCAAATGCATAGTAACCTAATCCTTCGACCATGAGGTTATGTTAATCACCATCACCGGATGGATACTTTGATGACATCAAACACCGCTTCGTAACTGGGTGGTTATAAAGGTGTCATTGGGTATTCTGAAAGTATGTGTTGAAGCGCATGGACCAAGATTGGGATTTGTCCATCCATATGACGGATAGATATGCTCTGGGCCCTCTCGGTGGAATGTCATCTAGTTAGCTTGCAAGCATGTGACTAGGTCACAAGGGATGACATATCATGGAACGAGTAAAGAGTACTTATCAGTAACAAGGTAGAACTAGGTATGGAGATACCGACGATCAAACCTCGGATAAGTAGAGTATCGCGTGACAAAGGGAATTGGTTTCGTATGTTAATGGTTCTATCGATCACGAAGTCATCGTTGAATATGTGGGAGCCATTATGGATCTCCAGATCCCGCTGATGGTTATTGATCAGAGAGGTGTCTCCATCATGTCTGCATATTCACGAACCGTAGGGTGACACACTTAAGGTTCGAAGTTGTTTTAAGTAGATATGGAATGTGCGTTGGAGACTGAATATTGTTCGGAGTCTCGGATTGGATCCGGGACATCACGATGAGATCCGGAATTGTCCGGAGAATAAGATTCATATATTGGGGATCATTTTCTAAGTTAGGAAATGTTCTGGAGTATTTGTATGGGGATTCTAGAAGGTTTCGGAATGTTCCAGAAGGTTCTAGAAGGTTTCTTGGAGTTTACTTGAAAACCAAGAAAGTATCAAGGAATCCTTGTGGGGCAAGACAAGGAGTCGTGGGGGAGGAGGACTCCTCCCCCCTCCCAATCCGCCGACCAAGGAAGGGAGGGGAGTCCTACTAGGACTCCCCCTCCCATGGCGCCTCCCTTCTTTAAATAGAGGGGTGGAGGTGCCACCCCCTGGCCCCTTCCACTCCAAAGCCTAGCCGCCTCTCTCCTCCTCCTTCCTTCTGCTCTGGCTTAGGCGAAGCCCTGCAGAATTGTCTACTCCACCACCACCACCACGTCGTCGTGCTGCTGGGATTCCGTGGAGAGATCTACTACCTCCGCTGCTCGCTGGAACAGGGAGAGGAAGGTCTTCTTCGACTCAAGACGCAGGACCGATCATGAAGCGCTGCCGGAATGTGGCGTCGGAAGGATCATCCACTCGATCTTGAGATCGGCAAGTGATCGACTACATCAACCACGAGATCCGATCTCGTAACTCTTTTGGATCTACAAGGGTTAGTACAGATCTATCTCGTTGCACATGTCTAATAGATTAGATCTTGGCTTTTATCTAGATTAGATCTGGGTTTTGTTCGTTCTTGCGGTAGAATTTTTTTGTTTTCCATGCGACGAACCCATCACAAATTACCCCCAATGACAAAAGCAGTTCATATAATGGTTCATAAGCATGCAATACAAATCTGATATCACATTTATAGCATCATATCATAGTTCAGACAATGTATCCAATATCACAGGGTTTGACATGTATACTTAAAACAGTGGTTATGTACATCTCTTGTTGTTCTTGTTGTTCTTACTCCATCTCTTGCTGTTCTTACTCCATCTCTTGTTGTTCTTCACGTATCCATCTTCATCTTCTTGCTTCCCTGCTAGTTCTGCACATCTCCATCCAATTGTCTAGACTTCATGGCCTTCATCTGCTTCTGATCTTTGTTTGATTTTGCTGGCACAACATTCTCTAGCTTCTGTTGATCTTCTGTTTCAGTCACCTGAATTCATTTCATTCAGCGATGCAATGAAATGAGGAAAATTACTTGTAGTAGTTTTCAAAATGCAAGGAAAAATAGTTGAAGCATTCCTACATTTTTCATTGGCCATGCAACACACTGGGTTTGAGCATGTCCAATAGTTGTAATTCTTCCTTTAGGTTTTGGCAGGACAGTGGTTTTCTACAATATCATGTTCACTAGCACTTGAACATACTCATCATTGTCTATGTTCTGCACAGTTGCCATAGCAATTAAATCCAAAATGTTTGGTGATGTTAGACCCACTTCCATCCCTCTTTTGATCTTGGTTACCTGCAAATAGTGATCACTTGGTAAACTATAGAACATGAGGTTATAGAACAATCAAAATTGTATTTAGCTAATTAACCCACCTTTATTGTTTTTCTACTCTTCATCTTCTCTTTCATATTAGCAATGTTCTCCTCTGCCTTCTCTATCTTAACTTTTTTGAATATAATTTCTTGTGCCTATAATTGCTTGTAAGATAGTTTCCTTACTCTCTTCAAGTTGGGTTGAATATCTTGTATTTTAATGTTTGTTGTCTGGGTTGCTTGGCTTTCTTTCTCTGTGGTTGCTACTTGCTAAGACAGTGTTGCTGCTTTTGCTTGCTGCTTAGGTGCTGCTGATGCTGAGCTGTTTAGTTGTTGAGACACTGATGTTGCTGCTACTTGTTGCTTAGTTGTTGCTAATGCTACTTGCTGAGACAGTGATGCTGTTGTTATTGATTGCTTAGTTGCTGCTGATTCTAGTTGCTGAGACACTGATGCTGCTACCGTTGATTGCTTAGTTGCTGTTGATGCTAGTGTTGGAGATATGCCCAAGAGGCAATAATAAAAGTGGTTATTATTATATCTTTGTGTTTATGATGAATGTTTACATCCCATGCTATAATTGTATTATTAGGAAACACTAATACTTGTGTGTTTTGTAAACATAAGAGTCCCTAGTAAGCCTCTTGTTGAACTAGCTTGTTGATTGATTGATGATCATAGTTTCCTGATCATAGACATTGGATGTGATTAATAACAAGGTTATATCATTAGGAGAATGATATGATGGACACACACCCATAGTAAGCGTAGCATAAGATCAAGTCATTAAGTTCGTATTGCTGTAAGCTTTGAAATACATAGTAACCTAATCCTTCGACCATGAGGTTATGTTAATCACCATCACCGGATGGGTACTTTGATGACATCAAACGCTCAGAATCGGGCGGTTATAAAGGTATCATTGGGTATTCTGAAAGTATGTGTTGAAGCGCATAGACCAAGATTGGGATTTGTCCATCCATATGACGGATAGATATACTCTGGGCCCTCTCGGTGGAATGTTATCTAGATAGCTTGCAAGCATGTGACTAGGTCACAAGGGATGACATAACATGGAACGAGTAAAGAGTACTTATCAGTAACGAGGAAGAACTAGGTATGAAGATACTGACGATCAAACCTCGGATAAGTAGAATGTCGCGAGACAAAGGGAATTGGTTTTGTATTGGTTCAATCAATCACGAAGTAATCGTTGAGTATGTGGGAGCCGTTATGGATCTCCAGATCCCGCTGATGGTTATTGATGGGAGAGGTGTTTTCATCATGTCTGCATATTCACGAACCGTAGGGTGACACACTTAAGGTTCGAAGTTGTTTGAAGTAGATATGGAATTTGCGTTGGAGACCGAATGTTGTTCGGAGTCTCGGAATGGATCCGGGACATCACGAGGAGATCCGGAATGGTCCGGAGAATGAGATTCATATATTGGGGATCATTTTCTAAGTTAGGAAATGTTCCGGAGTGTTTGTATGGAGATTCTAGAAGGTTTCGGAATGTTCTGGAAGGTTCTAGAGGATTTCTTGGAGTTTGCTTGAAAACCAAGAAAGGGATCAAAGAAACCAAGTGGGGCAAGACACGGATTCGTGGGGGAGGAGGACTCCTCCCCCAACCCGCCGGCCCAAGGAGGAGGGAGTCCTACTAGGACTCCCCCTCCCCAGGCGCGCCTCCCTCCTTTAAATAGAAGGGAGGGGGCGCCCCCTCTTGCACCTTGTCTCATAACTCCCAATCTCAGCCGCCTCTCTCCTCCACGTTTCTTCTGCACAGGCATAGGCGAAGCCCTACAGAATTATCATCTCCACCACCACCACGCCGTCGTGCTGCTGGGATTCCGTGGAGAAGATCTACTACCTCCGCTGCTCGCTGGAATGGGGAGAGAAAGGTCCGCCGACCAAGACGCAGTGACCGTTTCATGAAGCGCTGCTAGAACGCGGCGCCGGAAGGATCGTCCACACGATCTTGAGATCAGCAAGTGATCGACTACATCATCCACAAGATCTAATCTCGTTAACGCTTTCGGTTCTACGAGGGTTAGTACCGATCTATCTCGTTGCTCATGTCTAGTAGATTAGATCTTGGCTTTTGTTCGTTCTTGCGGTAGAATTTTTTTGTTTTCCATGCTACGAACCCATCAGTGGTATCAGAGCCTTGTCTATGCGTAGATCTGTTGCACGAGTAGAACACAATGAGGTTGTGGGCGTTGGTGCTCGTGCCGTCTTTTGCTATATGTGTACTTTGCATCTTGCGGTATGGTGGGATGAAGCGGCTCGGGCTAACATTACATGTCATCGTACATGAGACTTGCTCCACGCTCGACGTGCAACTTGCTTTGCACAAGTGGCTTTGTGGGTGTCTGTCTCTCCCATCATAGTATAGATCAAATCTACACTTTGCACTTGATAGCACTTATATCAACGTTGTGGTTCGGGCCAGAGGTAAGATGCGTTCTTAGTCGAAAGCCCCAAGCCACGTAAAACTTGCAAAGAAAATTAGAGGCGTCTAACTTGTTTTTGCAGGGGTTTTGTGATGTGATATGGCCTACATGTGATTGTGATTGTATTTGATGTATGCAATGATCCTTGTTGTAATATGGCAACCGGCAGGAGCCTGATGGTTGTCTTTAATTCTGTTAAGACCTGCGTGTCTATTCATCTTGTAATAGCTTTGTTCCAAGTAGTTGTAATAGTTGCTAGTGAAGATGAACAACCATGAAGCGGCGCCACGGACCTTGACGCAATGCTGGTGATGATGGAGATCATGTCCGTGGTTTGGAGATGGAGATCGAAGGCATAAGAAGAAAGGGCCATATCATATCACACTAATTATGAATTGCTTGTGATGTTAATCCTTTATGCATCTTGTATTGCTTAGATCGCGACGGTAGCATTATAAGATGATCCCTCTCACTAAATATCAAGTAATAAAGTGTTCGTCCTTAGTTGGCACCGTTGCTAAGACTCGCTGCTTCAAGCATCTCGTGATGATCGGGTGTGATAGACTCTACGGTGCATACAACGGTGCAAGCCAGATTTGCACATGCGAAACTAAGGTTAATCTTGACGAGCCTAGCATGTACAGACATGGTATCGGAACACGGAATACCGAAAGGTAGAGCATGAGTCATATGATTGATATGATGAACATGAAGATTGTTCGCCGATGAAGCTACATCATCTCACGTGATGATCGGACTTGGTGTAGTGGATTTGGTTCGTGTAATCACTAAAACAACTACGAGGGATGTTGTTTTGAGTGGGAGTTCACCTAGTTGATTTAAGAATTAAATTTGAACACTATTTATCATAAACTTTAGTCTTAACTACTTGCAAATATGTTGTAGATAATGGCGAACGTTTCCATCAATTTCAATGCGTTCCTAGAGAAAGAAAAGATTAAGAACAATGGAAGCAATTTCACGGACTGGTTCCGTGGATCAAGATCGCCCCTCGTGGCTGGTCGGTTGACCTATGTGCTCGAAGCACCGCTTAGGTGACCCACTGCAGAAGATGCAACCGATGACGAAAGAATGTTTATGCCACTCGAAACATCACTACTCCACGATTCGGTGTGCCATCCTCAGACGGTTTAGAATCGAGCTTCAAAAGCGTTTTGAGCACCATGACCCATTTGAAATCATTAAGGATCTCAAACTCATATTTGAGACTCAAGGTGCCATGGAAAGCTATGAAGCTCCGAAGTTCTTTACCGCAAGATGGAAGAGGGTAGCTCAAGAAGCAGCACGTGCTCACCATGTCTGGGCATGCCATCAAACTCCGAGAGGTGGGGATACCGATTCCTAATGTAGTGGGGGTTCACCGTGTCCTCCAATCACTGCCACCAAGTTACAAGAACTTTGTGATGAACTACAATATGCACTGCATGAACAAGACGTTGCCTGAACTATCATCCATGCTGAAAACTGCTGAAGTGGAGATCATGAAAGAACACCAAGTGTTGATGGTCAATAAGACCACCAATTTCAAGAAACGGGGCAAGCCTAAGAACAAGGGCAACTTCAAGAAGGACGGCAAGAAAGCTGCCGCACCTGCTAAGAAGCCCAAGGTTGGTCCTAAACCTGAAACTGAGTGCTTCTACTGTAAGGGTGCTGGTCACTGGAAGCGTAACTGCCCCAAATACCTGGCGGATCTGAAGAACGGCAACATCAAGAAGAAAGGTATATTCGATATACATGTTATAGATGTGTATCTTACTAGTAATCATAGTAGTGCCGGGGTATTTGATACTGGTTCGGTTGCTCATATTTGTAACTCGAAACAGGAGCTGCGGAATAAACGAAGACTGGCAAGAGACGAGGTGACGATGCGCGTTAGAAATGGCTCCAAGGTTGATGTGATCGCCGTCGGCACGCTCCCTCTACATCTACCATCGGGATTAGTTTTAAATTTAAATAATTGTTATTTGGTGCCTGCGTTAAGCATGAATATTATATCTGGATCTTGTTTATTGCGAGACGGTTACTATTTTAAGTCTGAGAATAAAGGTTGTTCGATTTATATGAGTAATATCTTTTATGGTTATGCACCTGAGATGAATGGTTTATTCTTATTGAATCTCGATAGTAGTGATACACATGTTCACAACATAGATGCTAAACGAATAAAATTGAATGATAATTCTACATACATGTGGCATCGCTGCCTTGGTCACATTGGAGTGAAGCGTATGAAGAAACTCCATTCTGATGGACTTCTTGAATCACTTGAAAGATGCGAAGCATGTCTAATGGGAAAAATGAATAAGACTCCATTCTCTGGAATAATGGAGCGAGCTACAGACTTATTGGAAATAATACATACCGATGTGTGTGATCCAATGAGTGTAGCATCACGTGGTGGATATCGTTATGTTCTCACTTTCACGGATGACTTGAGTAGATATGGGTATGTCTACTTTATGAAACATAAATCCAAAACTTTCGAGAAGTTTAAGGAATTTCAAAGTGAAGTGGAAAATCATCGTAACAAGAAGATTAAGTTTCGCGTTCGACATGGAGGTGAATATCTGAGTTATGAGTTTGGCATGCATTTAAAGAAATGTGGAATACTTTCACAGTTGACACCGCCGGGAACACCACAGCGTAATGGTGTGTCCGAACGTCGTAATCGAACTCTCTTAGATATGGTTCGGTCTATGATGTCTCTTACAGATTTACCGTTGTCATTTTGGGGCTATGCATTAGAGACAGCCGCATTCACTTTAAATAGGGCACCATCTAAATCCGTTGAAACGACACCGTATGAATTATGGTTTGGTAAGAAACCTAAGTTGTCGTTCCTTAAAGTTTGGGGTCATAAGCATATGTAAAGAAGTTACAACCCGATAAGCTTGAACCCAAAGCGGAGAAATGCGTCTTCATAGGATACCCTAAAGAAACAATTGGGTATACCTTCTATCATAGATCCGAAGGCAAAGTTTTCGTTGCTAAGAATGGATCCTTTCTAGAGAAGGAATTTCTCTCGAAAGAAGTGACTGGAAGGAAAGTAGAACTCGACGAGGTTATTGAACCTTCTTTCGGAGTTGAGAGTAGCGCAGCACCGGAAGATGTTTTTGTGCCGCCTGCACCAACTGGAGAGGAAGCTAATGATGATGATCATGAAACTTCGAACGAAGTTACTACTAAACCTTGCAGGTCAACGAGGGTTCGTACCACTCCTCAGTGGTATGACTCTTCCTTGAACGTCATGTTGGTGGACAACACTGATGACCCTGCGACGTATGAAGAAGCTATGGTGAGCCCAGATTCCGACAAATGGCTAGAAGCCATGAAATCCGAAATGGGATCCATGTACGAAAACCAAGTATGGACTTTGGTGGACTTACCGGATGGCCGTAAGGCTATCGAGAACAAATGGATTTTCAAAAGAAAAACAGATGTTGATGGTAATGTTACCGTCTATAAAGCTCGACTCGTCGCGAAAGGGTTCCGACAAATTCATGGAGTTGACTACGATGAGACTTTCTCACCAGCAGTGAAGCTAAAGTCTGTGAGGATTATGTTAGGAATCGCTGCATATTTCGATTATGAAATTTGGCAGATGGATGTCAAAACGGCGTTCCTTAATGGTGACATTGAGGAAGAGTTGTATATGGTACAACCCAAAGGTTTGTGGCGAAGCAGAGCGTTGTGGCGAAATCTTCAACTGAATCGGAATACATAGTTGCTTCGGAGGCTGCATAAGAAGGCATATGGATGAAGGAGTTCATTACTGAACTTGGCGTGGTTCCCAGTGCGTTGGACCCGATGGCCATCTACTGTGACAACACAGGTGACATAGCTAATGCACAGGAGCCAAGGTCACATAGCAAGCTGAAGCACATCAAGCTACGTTTTCATGCTATTCGCGAGTATGTCCAAGATGGTGACATAAAGATTTGCAAAGTACACACTGATCTGAATGTAGCAGATCCGTTGACTAAACCTCTCCCTAGAGCAAAGCATGACCAACACCAGAACGCCATGGGTGTTCGGTATATTACCATGTAATCTAGATTATTGACTCTAGTGCAAGTGGGAGACTGTTGGAGATATGCCCAAGAGGCAATAATAAAAGTGGTTATTATTATATCTTTGTGTTTATGATGAATGTTTACATCCCATGCTATAATTGTATTATTAGGAAACACTAATACTTGTGTGTTTTGTAAACATAAAAGAGTCCCTAGTAAGCCTCTTGTTGAACTAGCTTGTTGATTGATTGATGATCATGGTTTCCTGATCATAGACATTGGATGTGATTAATAACAAGGTTATATCATTAGGAGAATGATATGATGGACACACACCCATAGTAAGCGTAGCATAAGATCAAGTCATTAAGTTCAGACATGTAAGCTTTGAAATACATAGTAACCTAATCCTTCACCATGAGGTTATGTTAATCACCATCACCGGATGGGTACTTTGATGACATCAAACGCCGCCGTGAATCGGGCGGTTATAAAGGTATCATTGGGTATTCTGAAAGTATGTGTTGAAGCGCATAGACCAAGATTGGGATTTGTCCATCCATATGACGGATAGATATACTGGGTTCCTCTCGGTGGAATGTCATCTAGATAGCTTGCAAGCATGTGACTAGGTCACAAGGGATGACATAACATGAAACGAGTAAAGAGTACTTATCAGTAACGAGGAAGAACTAGGTATGAAGATACTGACGATCAAACCTCGGATAAGTAGAATGTCGCGAGACAAAGGGAATTGGTTTCGTATGTTAATTGGTTCAATCGATCACGAAGTAATCGTTGAGTATGTGGGAGCCGTTATGGATCTCCAGATCCCGCTGATGGTTATTGATGGGAGAGGTGTTTTCATCATGTCTACATATTCACGAACCGTAGGGTGACACACTTAAGGTTCGAAGTTGTTTGAAGTAGATATGGAATTTGCGTTGGAGACCGAATGTTGTTCGGAGTCTCGTAATGGATCCGGGACATCACGAGGAGATCCGGAATGGTTCGGAGAATGAGATTCATATATTGGGGGTCATTTTCTAAGTTAGGAAATGTTCCGGAGTGTTTGTATGGAGATTCTAGAAGGTTTCGGAATGTTCTGGAAGGTTCTAGAGGATTTCTTGGAGTTTGCTTGAAAACCAAGAAAGGGATCAAAGAAACCAAGTGGGGCAAGCCACGGATTCGTGGGGGAGGAGGACTCCTCCCGCCAACCCGCCGGCCCAAGGAGGAGGGAGTCCTACTAGGACTCCCTCCAGCGCCTCCTCCTCCTTTAAATAGAAGGAGGCGCCTCTTGCACCTTGTCTCATAACTCCCAATCTCAGCCGCCTCTCCTCCACGCTTTCTTCTGCATAGGCATAGGCGAAGCCTCAGAGAATTTCATCTCCACCACCACCACTACGCCGTCAGGCGCTGGGATTCGTGGAGAAGATCTACTACCTCACGTCAACATTTGCTACTGGGGGAGAGGAAGGTCTGCTTCGACCGCACGCAGTGACCGTCATGAAGCGCTGCCGCGTAACGCTGCCGGAAGGATCGTCCACACGATCTTGAGATCGGCAAGTGATCGACTACATCATCCATGAGATCTAATCTCGTTAACGCTTTCGGTTCTACGAGGGTTAGTACCGATCTATCTCGTTGCTCATGTCTAGTAGATTAGATCTTGGCTTTTGTTCGTTCTTGCGGTAGAAATTTTTTGTTTTCCATGCTACGAACCCATCAGCTAGTTGCTGAAACACTGATGTTGCTACTGATGCTAGTTGATGAGACACTGATGCTGCTGTTGTTGCTTGTTGCTTAGGTTTTGTTGATGCTACTTGCTGAGACATTGATGATGCTACTGTTGTTTGTTTTTTAGGGGCTGTTGATGCTACCTACTGAGACAGTGATGCAGCTGTTGTTGCTTGTTGCTTAGGGGATGTTGATGCTACCTGCTGAAATAGTGATGCAGTTGTTATTGCTTGTTGCTTATTTACTGCTGTTGCTACTTATTTAGGCATTGTTGCTGCTATTTTTGCTTGTTGCTTAGTTGCTGCTGGTGGTACCTTTGTTTGTTGCTTAATAAATGCGGCTAATGTGGTTGCTTGTTGCTTAGGTGCAGCTGGAGCTGTTCTTGTTGATGATTTGCTTGCTAGGTTTGCATCATCTTCATTTCCCTCTACCGCTACTCCTGATTTGGTTGGTTCATGCTGAGCTGATTCTTCAGCTTGGCTTGCTGATCTCTTTGGCTGGCTTGTCATTAGCATATTGAGCTTGCCTTCCATTTCTGTGCTCTTCTCAATCAGAGCATTCTGGTTTGTAAGTACATTTTCTAACAAAGCCCTTAGTTCCATGTTTTCCTCCTTAAAATCTTTCAATGCACAGAGAGCATGATCCAAAAGTTGTTTAGTTTTTCCACCTACCATCAGCCCCAATCCATGCATTCTACTAGTCTTTGATTTTGGAAATAGTTGAGAATACAAGTCAGCTTCTCTGTGTTCTTCACCAATCAGAGATGGATTTTTTGCCAAATCCTTCTCAGTTGTTTCCTTCAATTACAGAGAACATCTGTTAGTTTCAAATCCTTACCATTTTTGCTCCTAAATATGACATATTTCTTACCATTTTTTTAGCAGAGAAAGCATCAATTGGTCTCCTTTTTTTTAGTGTGAGTAACTCATTAGGTTTCTGCTCTAGATACTGGTCTTTTCAGTTTGATTTCCTACAATTCATGTAATATTAGATGCAGTCCAAGTAAATTTTAGGAACCAAAAGAGATATTGTTTCTTACCGGTTGATCATGAACAACTGCAATGCTTTTGGAACCTGCAGTATGCCTATAATTTTGTTGATCCTCTCTAGTGGTTTTGTTCTTCTCAGTCATTGCCTGCATATTAATAGAGAAACATAATTATATTTTTCTATACCTATTGTACATTTCAATATTATTTCATTTTACAAATCAAAGGTGTACCAACCATTATATTCTCTCTTATCCAGTACTTGCACATATATGCAAATTGTTTTTTAGGAATTCTATCATTACAACCTCTTTCAATGTCCTCCTTCCTGGATAGTTCAGCCTTAAAGTAAAATAGCTTCAAGAGAGCCCTGAAGGTTCTCCACTTTTTCCTAGCTGATTTAAGTACCCATTCACTGTGAACATCATCAATGTTAGGGAGAGGGGTGGTGTCGGCGACGACATAGCGGCGTAGGGGAGTAGCCCTGCGTTTGCGTGAGAAGGCGAATCTTGGTGGTGAATATGCGGTGTCTCGCCGATAGAGCTGGCAACTTGCCTTTTTTTTTTCTTCCGCCGACGCCCCTGATCATCCCCAGGGCGCTGGGTTAGGTCTAGGGACATCAGATGAATTTTCTGTTAAATCCGGCGAAAATCGGGTTCCTGGAGGGCCAACTGGGAGAAACCTTCCATCAGAGGAAAGAAGGGTCATGTTGCACTTGGGGGCGGTTGCAGTGTTCTAAGCTTGTGCCTTTTGAGGGAGGCGAAGGCACCGCCAATGGCGACAACACAAGCTATGAGGTCGCCGCCGAGGTGTTGTTCGCTTCGAGCTCCTGTATTTTTTTTGAGGAAGGTCATTATGGCTAGCTTTATTAATATCAGATAATAGTTACATGGTTTTTTTTTTTTTTTTGCATTCAAAGTTACATCGTTTCCTTAAAATATAAGTTTAATTAATATAAGAGGGAGTACTGTACTAGCATGCACAATAACTCTCTGTCAATTAATGGATACGTGATGGGGCACGCTCCCCTTGGTTCCGTGCTGGATTCACCGGGTGGCCCAGCCAGCGTGAGTCCACCGTCCAATCCTCCGGCTGGCCAACACGCACATCGCACACCCACGCTCAGACCAACCAACCACCGCCGCCCGAGGCCACACCCACACTCGTCGATCTTTCCGCGTTATTCCCCTTCCCGTCCCTTTCTCTCTGTCGTCGTCGTCTTCCCTCCCGAGTCCCTGACTCACGCTGTATATAATAGCCCCACCACTTCCACTGTCACCCCGCCTCTCCCAGTGCTCCTGTCTGCTCAGCGAGACACGCACAGCTCACACGCCTTGACGGACCATCTCCAAGGCAAGGCAAGATCGACGCCATGGGCTTCCCCGTGGGCTACTCTGAGCTGCTCCTCCCGCGGCTGCTCCTCCAGGTGCTCCTTCTCCTCGGCCAGCTCCACCGCTTCCTCCTCTGGTCCTTCCACGCCGTCGGCCTAGGCGATCTCATCGATCTCGGCAGCAGCGCACCCACGACGGCGCAGGAGGCGCACTGGCACGCGCACGGGCACGGGCACGGTCACGGGGCTACTTCGCTGCAGCACCGGCGGCCGGGCTTCCGCGCTCTGCCGGCGGTGTCCATCGAGGAGGCGCTGCCCGTCCTGCGTTTCGACGAGCTGGTAGCGTCCTCCCCGTCCGTGTGCGCGGACGGCGACTGCTCCGTCTGCCTCTGCGGCATCGGCGGCGGCGACGAGGTGCGGCGGCTCTCCAACTGCCGCCACGTCTTCCACCGGGGCTGCATCGACGGCTGGATGGCGCACGAGCAGCGCACCTGCCCGCTCTGCCGCGCCCCGCTCATGCCCGACGACGACGTGGCCGGCGGCGCCTCAGCCACCCTGCCTGACCTCTCGGACTACGAGCTGTCTTACCCGTCCCCGCTGCCGCTGATGGCCACCCCCACGCTGCTGCGCCCGCACGAGCTGCTGCTCAACGGCTTGGGCGGCTTCCAGTGAGCCGCGAGCGGGGGCCGATATGCGCGTGACTACCTGAGAAGCTCACGCGATTGGTCCGTCCTCCGTCTCGCCTGGTGAAGGGTGAAGCCAGCGGCAGAGCAGAGCAAAGCAGAGCTAGCGCGCTGACTTGTACATAGGCGCCAGGGAGAAATAGAAACGACAAGTACTCTTTAGGAAATTAGGTTGCTGCTATGTAGTCGTAGGTCGATTCCATCTTCCAAGACCAAGGAGCTGTGGATCTTTTTTGCAGATTAAACTTGTTGAGCCATGGATCTAGTATTTGCTACATTTGGGTCATTTGATGCTTTCCCAGTTTCCCCCATTTCCCTTTCTGGCCACAGCAATCTGCTCCGATTTCTCAAAGATGCCGCGAGCGGCGAGACCAAGAAAGTCTCGTTTCAACACGCAACTGTGGATTGCTTCCTCAGACCTTCCTGATTTAGTTTTACTCCGCCGACGTTCCGATCATGCTTGACCTATCTGGCGGTTAAAGCGTACATATCACCGCCTAGTATTATACTCATATCTCTCTCATGTGCGTAGCTGCGCAGATCATTCGTGAAAACTCATGCAGTGGCTAGTTGTTAAAGCCGCCACCGCGTGGGGCCCACGCATAAACAATTCAGGAAGCTGCCCCATACCTTCCTCAAGTTCTAGTCTAGCACAATCAAGGCTAGCATACCAGGGCAAGCGAGTGCGTGACTCGTTTGGAAATGTGTCGCGGATACGAAGAGGAAAGCGTGTCGTCAGTGAGCTAATTAGTGGTCGCATTCGTGCTCCGAATGGAACCAAAGTCGGGGACGATGGGTGAACGAGAATAATTAACAAGACAAACTTTTGGGTCCCACGGATTTCGCCATCGTATACATGGGACGTTGAGGTTTTTGGCCTTCTGGGCCAACATGCTTTCGACGTGCCGTAACAAGTCGAGGCTGCCCTACGCACATTTGTTTTGTTTTTCGAAGTTTGCTATAGGCTTCTACTCCCTCCGTTCAGAAATATAAGATGTTTTAGCTTTGTGAATCGAATGTATCGTACATCTTTTTAGACATGGTTCAGAGTTCGGAGTGAACCTATACACTAAAATGTGTCTAGATACACTCATTGCACAAAGCTAAAACGTCTTATATTTCCGAACGGAGGGAGTAACTTATATTACTCGTGTATCTTGTTACTACTAGAGTTTTTTTAGGGGCATCTTGTTACTCCGCTAGCATAGACACATACGAAACTAGACGTATCAATTAATTTGGAACGAAGGTGAATTCAGTAACTTGTTCACGTCTAGAAACTTTGGAAGCGTGGGGAGATCAAAACAAAAGATACAAGATAAAATCAAAGATGAAGCTTGTCGTTTTCATTAAAACATAGATAAAACCTGAAGCAAGAAGCTCAATAGGTGAAGGCCTAGTTGGACTAGTTAGTTAACCATGCGCTAAGGGTCATCTTCTCTCTTATCCAAATCCCTCATGGCTAATGGATTAAGTTTTACTATTGTGTCTCTCCACCTACCACCATGAACGATAGTATTGGTCATTTGTAATACCCACTTTCCTATATAAACCCCCAAAGGGATGGAAGGCTCATACATTCATTCACTCCTTATTTAATACAAGAAGGGGATGGCTAGAATGTAACAGCCCGAAGAATAGGTCATGGGAAAGGTAGATGTAGAACTGTGCATTTGCATTTGCATCCATCTAAAATTTTAGGTAAACTATAAGTTTTTGTTTTGAAGTTACAAAAGGAGTGAAAACGAACTCTATATTGAGTTTGACTTAGGTCAACACTAGGATTTAAATTCAAATTTAAAAAAGGACCATTTGTATACTTCAAATTTGGGTAACAAATTGACTTAACACAATTAAATGAGTCAAAGACTCATATTACAATAATACCCAAGAATTTATAGAACATAATATTTGAATTCAAAATTGAGGTTTGAATTTTTCAAAATTGAGTTCCAATTCAAACATACACAATAACATAAATAAAATTCATAAAAATATGATAGTGAACAAAATAAAATCTTTATTCTGTGTACAAGGTTTTCATACAAAATAATTCACAAATGAAAAATACAAGTATGGATCTGATCCTATTATAAACTACAAGAAAAGTAAAATAAAACCCTATCTAAAACCTATCAAATCTTCTTATCCTTTTCTTGCTAATCTTGACCTGAAACACATAGAAACCTTTTGTGAAGGTTAAAATGTAGGATCCATCTTAGATGAACCCATTTGATTTAGAATCCAAATTAGAAGTCCAGGAACTTGTCCTAAACCTCAACATTTTGAGGTTTTGGGCAATGTAAATGGCAACAACAATAGCAGCAAGCATCGGTGTATTGAAAATGAAACAAGGGTATGAAGTACACTGGATCATGATCAGTTGATCACCGGAAAGTGACAGTACCAACATACACTAAGAATAGCATGAGTGAAAGATCGGCATAAGCGACTAGAGGGGGTGAATAGGCGCTACTCAATCTTTAACTTATTTTCAAATTAAGTATTGACACAAAGTAAGTTCTCTAGATATGCAACTAGGAGAGTGAACCTATGTGACAAGCAAGCAAACAAAAACAATAATAAGGAGTAAAGGATAGAAATAACCAAGAGTAGATAGGGAGATGTTTTCCCGAAGTTCCTTCCTTTTGAGGGGAAGTACGTCTCCATTGGAGGGGTGGGCGGTACTAAGACCACCAGTGCCACAGAAGGCCTCACCCTATTATCCCGTGCACATGCCTCATGGCAAGCACGCGATCCACTATGCAGTGGCCTTGAAGGCGGCGACCGAAACCTTATACAACTCCTTGGGGCACTTCTCCACAACCAAATTGGAGGCTCCCAAGACGACCTCGAAGCTCTTACACATGAGGATGAGCTATGGAGGGTGATTTATTCAAGTTAGGGTTTCCTAAAACCCTAGAGAAACAACTTCTTCCACAAATGGTGGGAAACACAAATCCCTTGGTGAAAATCTAGGTTTAGGTCTCCTTCCTTGATTCCCAAAATGGTATCAAGTTCTAGTGACTAGGGAGAGAGAACTTGGAGGTTTGATCTCAACAACAATGGAGGAGAGAGAGTGGAAGCCGCACTCTTCACATGGGCAAGAAGAGGTATTTAAATCCCCCCAGGAAATCAAGCCATTTCTGCCCACTTACTCCGGAGTCTCCGGTGACCACACACCAAAGTCTCTGATGGCTCGGTGTTGATGTAGAGCTTGTTGGGAACTCCAAGAGGAAGGTATGATGAGCACAGCAGCAAGTTTCCCTCAGTTATGAAACCAAGGTTTAATCGAACCAGTAGGATCAAGGAAACACCCCAAAGGTGTTTCTAGTCGACCTGGCATGCACTACCGGTGCTAGTAGCAACGTGAGACCTGCACAACACAACCACGTAACTCATCCCCAACTTGCGATGAGGTTGTCAATCTCACCGTGTTTTGCTGAAAACAAAGGATTAAACGTATCGAATGGAAAGAAGTAAAAGTTTGCAGAAAGTAAACACAAAGCAGTAAACAGTTTATAGATTGTATGTAAAATAAAAGGACCGGGATCCATAGTTCACTAGAGGTGGCTCTCCTTAAGATAGATAAGATGCTGGGTAAACAAATTATAGCGGGGCAATTGACAAACATCGAGAAAGCAATACATGCATATACTAATCATCTTGACTCCTTTGAGACTTGATTGGGCATTACAACATTATACATAGACCGTCATCCAACTGCATCTATGACTAATAATCCACCTTCAGGTTATCATCCGAACCCCCTCCAGTATTAAGTTGCAAGCAACAGATTATTGCTTTACGAATTGTGTATAAAGTAAACAATACGATTGTTCTATGAACAAAGTATTATTGTTTTCTCCCTAGTAGCAACAGCACATCTAGTACCTTAGAGATTTCTGTCACTTCCCTAGATTACCAGAGGCATGAACCCATTATCGAGCATAAATACTAACTCTTGGAGTTGCTAGCATCTACTTGGGCAAGATAGCTACTAACAACAGAAAGCATGCAAGATCACAAATAACAAAGACATGATAGAATCAATAATCAATCTGAAATAGCATCTCAATATCCATCGGATCCCCGCAAACACAACATGCAAAATTACAAATAGATGATCTTGATCATGAACGGAGCTCACAAGATCTAGACATGAAAGCACAAAGGAGGAGAACCAGCCATCTAGCTACTACATGGATCCGTAGTCCAAGGATGAACTACTCACGCATCACACCGGAGGCTTCCATGGTGATGAAGAAGGCCTCCAGGGTGAATTCCCCTCTCCGGCAGGGTGCCAGGAAGAGCTTTAGATCCCTCCCGATCTAGGGATGGAGATGACGACGGCTATAGACTCTTTCCTAGATTTTTGATCGGGTACTTAGGGTTTTCGTCCCGAGGGCATCTTATAGGCGGAAGGAGAGGCCAAGGGGGTGCTGGGGTCGGCCAGACCACCCCCTGGCGTGGGCCAGGCCTAGCCGCACGGCCAGGTGGTGTGGCCGGCCCCTAGCCCTTCTCCGTCTCGTATTCTGGCATCTGATGACTTCCGGAAAAATAGGCACTTTGGATTTTGTCCTGTCCAATTCTGAGAATATTCATTTTCTGACTTTCCTGGAACCAAAAACAGCAGAAAACAGGCAGCTTGAAAAGTGGCTCTTGTTAATAGGTTAGTCCAAGAAATCATATGAAAAGTACTCCAAAGTGTGGACAAAACACAAGAAAGTGGATAAAACCAAGCATGGAACATCAAAAATTATAGATACATTTGCAATGTATCAACATCCCAAGGCTTAACTCCTGCTCGTCCTCGAGTAGGTAAGTGATAAAAAGAAAGAATAATTTTTGAGGTGACATGCACCATCATAAACTTGATCAAAGTATTTGTAGAACATTCGAAGCTGGGAACATAGTACTTCAATCATAACATGAAAGACAAAGTTCTAGCAATAAGACAAAGAAACTATGATGCAACATGAAAAGACACAAATAAAAGATTCATGAATAACAATGCTTTGCAAGACGTTTGTTTGTTTCACATAAAGAAAACACAACATAATAGTATTCAGCTTGTCCCTCATAGAGTAGCAAATATAAATGCATAGGACACCTTCAAAGTTCATAAGAGTGACTAGATACAAATAGTTTAAAACAAGCAATATCAAGTTATGCATCAATCAACTAGTCTTGGGACAATGCACATAGAACTAAGAATGGCCACTATGTTTTCAAAGTAGGTGCATACAGGTAGAAGGTGGAGACTCAATATAATGGTGGAAGAAAAGCCTTCATAAAAGGAAGTAGGGATTCAAGTCTCATAAAGAGCTTCCAAAAATTATGGTACTTAATAGCTTTCAACTCTCATTGCCCCTACCATAAGCATCTTGAAGTGATTAAGGTTAAAGTGAACAAACTATGGTGTACATGCTTGACGAAGTATAAGTTAGAAATCTCATGTCCCTTGTATACGAGGGCCGCTCCTCATGCTACTCAAGTTTAGTCACCGGTAAGTTCTTGTCATCGTAAGTACATGTGTATCATAGAGAACCGCCACTGGGGTACCCTGCCTTGCCGATGATACGGAAGAATCCCCATATCAAAATGACAAGGCAAGCAGACAACGAGCATCTCAGTAATCTTCTTATTTACCATGGGAATATGGTGCTTTTTTTCTCTCTTTCCTCTTTTCATAATCTCTTTTTTTCTTTTTCTCTTTTTTCTCAATATAGGACTCTTTTTTTATAAGAAGAATGCTTCATAGACATCTCATTATGGTTACGCTGCAGGTTTCCACCATGTCAGCATGGATTAGACCAATGCCCAAAGCGCTTTCTAACACATACACATAACTCCATGGACTTATAAGCTCCCCTTTCATTTCACACCGACGACATCCATATACAAAAGAGCATGATATCAACTAGGTACAAGTGCCAAGAGCAATGTTGAAAGCGTTCCCCATGACAGCATTGTTCTGCTAATTCCCAACAAATAAGTGCAAGCATATACAACATAGACGATACAATGGTTCAAGTTTATTAAGGGCAAGAAAAGTAAAGTGTGCCATCAAGTTCGTGAGAGCTTTAATCACTAGTTTTCTCCTAACAAGTTTAATTCGGAAGGTAAACAAAAGCATGAATATACTTGGAATAGCATAAGCTAGTAGGTAGGTATGGTGGACTCTTTGAAATAACTTGGTTTAGGGAGTTGGATGCATGAGTGGAACTCATACTCTGTTGTGGAGGCTAGCAAAAGACTGGGAGCGACAAACTAAGGGAGCAATAATGGCCATAATCATGCAGAGCAACAAAACATCATTGATCAAAGCATAAAGTGATACTACAAGTTGAAAACTAAAGGATCATAAAGGATATGGTGACTTGAGATAGTCATAACATGGTGTGAGCATGTGCCAAGTCAACCCAAATAAAGCATCAAAGGAGAATACCACTATACTATGCTTTAATATGCTAAAACAACGCATGATTCATCCAAGGCACATTAAGCAATCTCAATTGTTTATAACAAGTCATGCTACAGCAAAGAATACTAAGCATAAAGCCAAAACAATATAAAGCATGGCATGACAGAGCATAGGCCATAGTAAAAAACGAGCTCTTTTTACCACATAAGCATGAACTTTCCTACTCTTTTCCAAACCAAACCAAACTATTTGCAAACCAATGTATGAAAGAGGGGGTCCAACCAATTTATTCAGAAAACTAAGCAAACAAAGCAAACGAAAAACCAAAACGAAAACGAAAAAGAAGACGCTCCAAGAACAACACAACTGTGCATGAAACAATAAAAATGAAGCGTTTGGAAGAAACCTGGAATTTTTATTGATGAAGAAGGGGATGCCTTGGGCATCCCCAAGCTTTGACGCTTGTACTTCTTGGATATTTCTTGGGGTGACACGCGTGGCATCCCCAAGCTTGAGCTTTAGTACATCCTTCATCTCATTACTCATTCCTTCCATACACCTGAGATTTTTCCTTCATACAAAACTTCACACAATCTTTATTAGCAACATTAGTGCACTCAAGATATATAAGTCTTAAGGTGCAGTTCTAACACCAAATAAACTTCCATTAGAACACTAGCTACTGTAGCACTTCCCTCAAAAAGGTCAATTCCCCAAAAGAACTCAAAAAGGAACCAACAAGAAGCAAATACAGAAAATGGCAGAAATCTGTCAAAACAGACCAGCAGGTAAATACGATTTTTTTTGAAGATGTTATGTTGCTCAAATCAAAAAGTGTTGAACTAACGAAAGTTAGATAACAACCTGGGGCAGAAGCACAAAAATTCACGCCCAAAAAGACATTCAGAGATTTTACACGAATTTTTACAGTGAAGCACGTAATCTGCTTCGTGACAAAGAACTTTCCCAATCATTACTTCTCTCTCATTAGAGGTTACTCTTGGCACAAAAGCAAATAAAAAGGATAAGGAGCGGTTATTACTGAAGTAATAACTTCCAAGACTCATCTAAAACTTTTGGGTTATCTCCCAATAAGTACTTTTCTTTAACGCCTTTAAGTTAGGCATAAGAAGCAAGAAAGAATCAAGTGTCTCAAATGAAGAAGCATTAAAACTAAATTTATTTCCCTTACCTCTCTTACTTTTATTCTTAACCTTGGGGAAAATATGATTGTTTGGTGGAGAAGACAGGTGCATGGTCCCCTTTCCCACATCTATTATTGCTCCAAGGAGTTCTAATAGGGACCTTCCAAGTGTAATTTGTCCTTTTCCTGCACATTCAATAACAAGATAATCAGTAGAAATCATTTTCCCAAGGATCTTTGTAAACACTCCTTCAGCCATTCTAATAGGTAATATGGTAGCACTATTAGCAATAGATATTTCTTTTCCTCCTTCAGTAAGCCCCCAAAGATTCAAAGATTCATAAATATCTTTGGGCATAAGACAAAATTCAGACATGATATCACAGTGCTATTCTCAAGAGTGTTCAAGCTAGCAAATATTCTTGCGAAAGAAATATCAGTTTGGCTAGGCAAGTTGTAAGTGAGGATCAATTTCTTTATAGCATTTATAGCATCATCCTCATTACATTGGAGGAAATCTCCTCCCACAACAGCATCTAAAGGATATCTATAGCAAAGATCAATTCAAAGGTAAAAACTACTAAGGAACAAGCTTTGAGTCATTTTAGGCTCAGTTTTTTCATGTAGATCAGAGATTCTAGACCAAGCTTCCTTAAAACTTTCCTCAATTCCTTGTTTAAAAGTGAAAATCATTTCCTCGGGTGACATAGTGACTGGAGCAAGGCTAGACATAATGGCAATTTGAGAAAGGAACTAATTTTTTGTGTGTTTTCAAATAAGAAAGCAAGCTAGTAAAACTAATTTTTTGTGTTTTTGATAAAGAAACAAGCAAACTAAGCAAAAAGAAACTAAGCAAAACAAAAATAACAAAGTAAAGAGATTTGTTATGAGGTACTCCCCTTGTGAAGATGTCCTTGACTCCCCGGCAACGGCGCCAGAAAAATGCTTCATGGCTCGGTGTTGATGTAGAGGTCGTTGGGAACCCCAAGAGGAAGGTATGATGAGCACAGCACTAAGTTTCCCTCAGTTATGAAACCAAGGTTTAACCGAACCAGTAGGAGAAAGGGTGCACTACTGGTGCTAGTAGCAACATGGAGACCTGCACAACACAACCACAGAACTCTGTCCCCAACTTGAGAGTGAGGTTGTCAATCTCACCGTGTTTTGCTGAAAACAAAGGATTAAACGTATCGAATGGAAAGAAGTAGAAGTTTGCAGAAAGTAAACAAAAAGCAGTAAACAGTTTATAGATTGTATGTAAAAGAAAAGGACCGGGATCCATAGTTCACTAGAGGTGGCTCTCCTTAAGATAGATAACATGCTGGGTGAACAAATTATAGCGAGACAATTGACAAACATCGAGAAAGCAATACATGCATATACCAATCATCTTGAATCCTTTGAGACTTGATTGGGCATTACAACATTATACATAGACCGCCATCCAACTGCATCTATGACTAATAATCCACCTTCAAAGTTATTATCCTAACCCCTCCAAGATAAGTTGCAAGCAACAGATTATTGCTTTATGAATTGCGTGTAAAGTAAACAATATGATTGTTCTATGAACAAAGGATTGTTGTTTTCTCCCTAGTAGCAACATCACATCTAGTACCTTAGAGATTTCTGTCACTTCCCCAGATTACCAGCGACATGAACCCACTATCGAGCATAAATACTAACTCTTGGAGTTGCTAGCATCTACTTGGCTAAGATAGCTACTAACAACGGAAAGCATGCAAGATCACAAATAACAAAGACATGATAGAATCAATAATCAATCTAAAATAGCATCTCAATATCCATCGGATCCCCGCAAACATAATATGCAAAATTACAAATAGATGATCTTGATCATGAACGGAGCTCACAAGATCTAGACATTAAAGCACAAAGGAGGAGAACCAGCCATCTAGCTACTACATGGATTCATAGTCCAAGGATGAACTACTCACGCATCACACCGGAGGCTTGCATGGTGATGAAGAAGGCCTCCAGGGTGAATTCCCCTCTCCGACAGGGTGCCGAGAAGAGCTTCAGATCCCTCCCGATCTAGGGATGGAGATGACGGTGGCTACAGACTCTTTCATGGATTTTTGATCGGGTACTTAGGGTTTTCGTCCCGAGGGCATCTTATAGGCGGAAGGAGAGGCCGAGGGGGTGCTGGGGTCGGCCAGACCACCCCCTGGCGCGGGCCAGGCCTGGCCGCCCGGCCAGGTGGTGTGGCCGGCCCCCAGCCCTTCTCCGTCTCGTATTCTAGCATCTGATGACTTCCGGAAAAATAGGCACTTTGTCTTTTGTCCCGTCCAATTCCGAGAATATTCATTTTCTGACTTTCTTGGAACCAAAAACAGCAGAAAACAGGCAGCTGGAACTGTGGCTTTTGTTAATAGGTTAGTCCAAGAAATCATATGAAAAGTACTCCAAAGTGTGGACAAAACACAAGAAAGTGGATAAAACCAAGCATGGAACATAAAAAATTATAGATACATTTGCAATGTATCAGTCTCTGGGCTGGCCAGAATCTCAGCTGATAAAGGTGGAGTCTCTAGGGTGGCAACATAACCTTGCTTCAACTTGAACCATGCGAGAAGGCCCAGAGTCTCCGGGTCGGTAGCACTGGAGTCTCCAGATAGTCCGGAGTCTCTGCCTCTAGAAGCGGAGTCTCCGAGCCCATACCAGAGGCTAGCAACTAGCTGGACCGAGAGAGAGGGTCAGAGACTACGAATTGGATGGAGCGGAATATACGGAGAGGGCGGAGTCTCTGGCTCAAGGGCCAAAGTTTCCTACTCGATAACAGAAGCTTGCAAGTTCTAGGCGGGGGAGCCAGGCCGGAGTCTCCGCCGATGAGTTTCGGAGTCTCTTGGAATCAAGGAAGATTTGGCAGGATTTTAAGGGGAACTTCCCGGAATATTTCTCCTTTTTTATATTGCATTAAAGCCGTCTAGTGCAAAGACATGAAAACACCTGTAACCACTTAGCACACGGTTAGACCATCCTTGTGTTGTCAGCAAACACCAAAAAACATTAATAGGGAAATACCCTTTTAATCTCCCCATTTTTGGTGTTTGATGACAATACAAGGATTTGCAGTATAGATAGCCACAAAGGAGCATAATGAAGCTATAAATACAAAACATAGACTATAAGATCAAGTAAGAGAAGGTCGGCAATAATGAGAATAGCTCATGATTGAGTCATGTTACTATAATATTAAGTAGAGAGAAACTTTTTAAACCAACTAATCAATACACACTTACATATAAACTGAACTTAAAAGTTTAGGAACACTTAAATAGTAACAACTACACTGAAGATATTCAGTTAAAATCTAAAATGAATTTGAGTTATGGATTTTAACTACCACATCAACATCCTCAATCAATGATTAGAAGGTAACACTAGCATTATCTATGTAGCATAATCAAGAAAACACTGACATAAGTGTCATTGTTAACTGGCAAAACTAAATCCCGAAAGATTCAGAGGATAGATAGTAACAAAAACTAGCAATCTAAGCAAAAGAGTAGTACTAGAACAACATCCATCACTACAGAACATGCTACAAGTAGCTATAAACCACTAGGACAATATAGAAGCCTAGTATAGCCATTACTTGAACCAGAACAGTAAAGATTAGAACTAGAAAGGGAGATCTAGTAGTAGAAATCTAACTAGAGAGAGAGGATAGTAAGATAGAGAGGGGACTAACCTTGACCAAACAAGAGCTGATCTCACCGGCGTTCGGAGAGGAAGACGATGACTAAATCAATGGCATCACAAAGAGCACTCACCCGAGAGTGCATCGATGTACGCCAGCAATGAGGAGACATCCAGGATGTGCTGCAACACCATCTTGATGATGAAGGAGTGCTAGAACATGGCTACACCATTGTCACCATACCCTAGGGTTTGGGTTAGTGTTGCGAGAGGCCACGCGAGAGAGCGAGAGGTTAATCTGAGTTATAGAAGTGTAGAGTAGAGAAAGAGAGCTATTGAGTACTATGGTGGTGGTAGAGATGGCTTGAGGTGGCTGAAATCGGCCGATGATGGAAAATGGGACGTCGATATCATGAGAGTGAGTGAGAGAGAGATAAGGAGGGAGGGAGATGGTTTGGTTCGTACGAACCACTCTGATTGGTTTTGACATTTTGGGTCTGACCAGAGGGACTAGGGGCATTTTGGTAAATTCACAATTACATCAAAATGCTAATTAACAAAACACCCCTAAAACATTTTAGAAAACTAAAATAAAAAATAGTTCCAAATAGGAAAAATACAACGATTCCAAATCCTATCTTTCTAGAATTATTAAAAAAACTTTTGTTTGTATAAAAATTCAAAGTTGATTATTTCACTTAAAGAAATTATTTTTAATGGGTGACAATAATCTAAAATTCCTTAAGCCCAAATAATATTTCTTAAAATATAGTATTCTTTTCAACCTAAAAACTCAGAAATTTGAATTTGAAAATATTCAACAAGATTTTCTTAGATATATGAAAATTCTAAAGTGAAATCATATAATTCATATGAAAATTCTAAAGTGTAATTTATAGAATTCACCAAAAGATCAAAATGATTAAAAAAATCAAGTGAGGACAAACCAAAACCTTAGAGCATTGCATATAGACAATATATATCATCAAATTGGATCTTTAAATATTTTCCCTATCATGAATGATGTTATTTTCATAAACCAAGGTCCAGGGCATGTAGAATCTTTGATCTGCATTATCTCGCAGTAACCAGGCAAGTTCAATCTTGCATGTCCATTAGAATACTTTCCAAAACTACTTTTCGAAAATACCATCACTTGTATTCAAAAGCAAAATACCATTTTTTATGAATGAAATGAAAAGTGGAAATGTGGATGATGGAATCATGGTTGGAATATATTGTGGGAAATCATGTAGGTTGAGATTCCATTGTAGCGAGAAAGTTACCCGAGGGATTAAACAAAAACTATAGTTAGTCATTTCAAGACGCAGTATAAATCACAACGAGCACAGATCTTGGTATGGGACTAGTGAGTCAGAAGTATCATATTTCATATATTTTCGAAAGTCTAGGTCGGGTTTTATTCCTAGTGAGGAATGTCAGCGGATGAGAGCACATAATGTCCCTATCCTATTTTGTAGGGTTACAACTTTAGCGTCTCAGAAGGGATGACAATTAATACTAGTCGTTGACTGGGTTCGTTGTAAAGGGTAGATTGCATAGTGAAGTAGTGCTCGACATGACTTGGCTATACGTGGTAAATGGCCTCATACCTAAGGAAGTGTGATTCAAAGCAATAAGGCCAAGGACGTTTGTGGGAAAAGTATCACACCTTTGCATAGTGTATAAAACGTGCTCCCTATCCTGAAAAAATGATTATGAACTCATCATGGAAAGGAACTCCAGAAGTTCTAACAACATGTGAATACTAACAGACATAGTTTTTTTAAAACTAAAACTTACGTTTTCAAAAAATTATTTTGAAAACCGGCATTATCCCAAGCTTCTTATCCATGACTTTAGATAGAGCATCAAATAACCACCGATCTTGAATTTGATGAGTATGCTTGTACTCAATATGTTTTCTTATACCCATTGCTTAGATTTTGAGAGTTACGACATCGAGACTAGCGAGAAATTTGAAGACGAAGGCGAGATCTATTATGAGGAACCAGATCTTTCAGGAGGCATAGAAGGAGATGACTACGGTATAGTCTATGTAACTGAAGATGGATACACAGAAGCAGAAGTTTAAGTATAGATAGGATAGTATAGAATAGATGAGTCGAGCATCATAGGATAATCTATAAAGTTGTTGAGCTCGAATGGTACTTACCTTAGTGGTACCATTTATATTCAATTTGCTAGTCTGAATTTCTATTTCCTCGGGAATCCTCATTGGACCAATGAGGATTTCACAACATTTGTACATTTCTAGTTGATAATAATGAACATGTAAAAGTGGTGTACCCATAATGTTTATGTTACCACTCTAAGGGATGTGATATTTGCGAATAAGGACTTTATAAATATCATGTCAATGAATTATGCACTACAACATGAAGTGGTGTGACGTGTCACCGCATAGAACTCCAACTCGGACTCTAGCTTTAGATCTAGCGAGTCACTGGCGACATGTGGTAGTTTTACTCTGCCCCTAGAAAGTCAATGACGGCCTGGGCTGATGCTCAACACCCTCGATGCTCTTCTGACTAGGATTAAGCCATGCTCCAACTAGGTGACTAAACCTATTAGAGATCATTGTGTCAAGTCTCACATAATGTATGTCAACATTCACAATAAGGCCAACTTACACATCCCCTACTAACCGCCTAACACACGCTGCTTAAGCACGTCACTCAAGACACCCCTAATAATTTGTTGTTCAATTTGAACAACACTCCTATATATGTGGGGTACATATATCAATGTAGTAACTTTGTGAAAGAACAATAGATGTCGCCTAGAGGGGGTGAATAGGAATTCAAAATAATTATGGTTTAGGCTCTAATAAATGTGGAATAAAACTAGCATTTAATTTATCAAGTACAAAACCTAAATTCACTAGGTTCGTCTAAGTGCACCAACAACCTATGCTAAGCAAGGAAAGGAACAAGGTGATAGCAAGATAGATTACGGCAAGCACGATGGCTATTAGAGTGTAAACTTCATAAGCAAAGGTCACGGATATAGAGATAACCGATGGATGTAGAGATGATGATTTTATCCGAAGTTCACTTCCAAAGAAGCTACGTCTATGTTGGAGAGGTACGATGGCGTAATGCTCCCCGAATGCCACAAATGGCTCACCTTGAGGTGTGGTGTCTCGATGCTCACCCAATGCCACACAAGGCCTCACCCCAAGGTTCAGAGGCACACTACTCATCGACGCCATAAAAGTCTCACCTTATTCTCTCAAGTGCACACCATGAAAGGTGGGGCCTTGATCCACTATGGGACACTTGAGGGTGGTTACCGAACCCGTACAAGCTTGGGACAATCTCCACAACTCAATTGGAGGCTCCCAACAATCACCACCAAGGCCTCTAGCTTTAGGAATCTCCACAACACAATTGCAGGACCCAAGGGAACAACACCTTTACCACACAACCGTCTAGGGTTCCCAGAACCCAAGAGTAATAAGCCTCCAAGCTTGTACTCATTAAATCTCCGTAGATAATTCAAACCTATGCACCAAATGCAAAAGGCAAGTCTTTCATTAACAAATTGTACCAAAGCTACAAAAGCTATTGGGAGAATAAGAAATGAAGAACACAAGAAGAGAACACAAAATTCTCCAAGATCTAGATCCCAAGGATTCCTTCACAAAGAAGGGATTTGGTTTGGTGGGGTTGTAGATCTAGATCTCCTCTCTCAAATCCCTCAAAAAGATGCAAGAAACATAGGAGGGGGAAGAGGAGAGGACAGACTCTTCAAGGTCAACAATGGAGGAGAGAGACCAAGCAAAGAACCAATTGAAGAGTTGACCCCACAAAGGGGAAGAGGGAGGCCTTAAATAGGTCCTCCTAGACCTAACCATTACGCACAGATTCGCCCAAGGCCGGTAGTACCGCTGGTTTGGTACATGTCCAGAACCATCGCCAATCCAGCGGTACTTCTGTCGGGGCGAGGCTGGTGATGGCTCGAAATGTATCGAGCTCGTTGGGGAACCCCAAGAGGAAGGTATGATGAGCATAGTAGCAAGTTTTCCCTCAGTTTATTAAATCAAGGTTATCGAACTAGTAGGAGCAAGGAAACACCTCCAAGGTGTTGTTTCCAACTTGGAATCCTGCACAACACAACCACATAACTTTGCCCCCAACTTATAGTGAGGTTGTCAATCTCACTGGTTTTGCTAAAAACAAAGGATTAAACGTATTGTGTGGAAGATAGTAATTGCTTGCAGAAAGTAAACAGTAAACAGTAAATAGCTTGTAGATTGATGGTAAAAGAATGGACCGGGGTCCATAGTTCACTAGAGGTGATTCTCCTTAAGATAGATGACATGTTGGGTGAACAAATTACAGTGGGGCAATTGACAGACACCGAGAAAGCATACATGCATATACTAATCATATTGACTCCTATGAGATTTGATTGGGCATTATAACATTATACATAGACCGTAATCCAACTGCATCTATGACTAATAATCCACCTTCAGGTTATCATCCGAACCCCCTCCAGTATTATGTTGCAAGCAACGGATAATTGCATTAAGAAAAGTGTGTAAAGTAAACAATACAATTGCACCATGAACAAAGGATTGTTATTTTCTCCCTAGTAGCAACAGCACATCTAGTACCTTAGATATTTATGTCACTGCCCCAGATTCCTAGAGGCATGAAACCACTATCGAGCATAAATACTCCCTCTTGGAGTTGCTAGCATCTACTCGGCCAAGATAGCTACTAACGACGGAAAGCATGCAAGATCACAAATAACATAGACATGATAGAATCAATAATAAATCTGAAATAGCATCTCAATATCCATTAGATCCCTGCAAACACAACATGTAAGATTACAAATAGATGATCTTTATTGATGAAGAAATCTGCGATTTTTATTGATGAAGAAGGGGATGCCTTGGGCATCCCCAAGCTTTGACGCTCGTACTTCTTGAATATTTCTTGGGGTGACATGGGTGGAATCCCCAAGCTTGAGCTTTTGTCCATCTTCATCTTATCACATTGTTCTTCCCTACACTTTTAAAATTTCCTTCATACAAAACTTCACACAATCTTCATTAGCAACATTAGTGTACTCAAGATAATAAGTATTTTGGTTCAGTTTCAACACAAGTAAAACTTTCATTAAAACACAAGCTACTGTAGCACTTCCTTTAAAAAGTTCAGGAATTTTGGCAAGAACTCAAAGAGAAAGAGATTTAAGAGGCAATGCAAATAATGGCAGAAATCTGTCAAAATAGACCAGCAGGTAAAAACCGATTTTTTCGAAGACCTTCTGTTGCTCAAATCGAAACGTGTTGAACTAACGAAAGTTGGATAACAACCTGGGGCAGAAGCACAAAAAATTACAGCTCAAACCGACGTACAGATATTTTTCACAAATTTTTACAGCGAAGCACAAAAATCTGTTTCGAGACAGCAACTTTCCCAAATCTTATTTCTCTTTCATTAGAGGTTACTCTTGGCACAAAAACCACACAAAAATGATAAGGAGAGGTTATTACTGAGGAAATAAATTTCAATACTCAACAAAATATTCCTAAATAAATTTGGGTTATCTCCCAATAAGTGTTTTTCTTTAACGCCTTTGAGCTAGGCATAAGAAGCAGGAATCAAGTATTCTCAAATGAAGAAGCATTAATAGAATTTTTTTTTAATAGGAGAGGCAAAAGGAATCTTCTCTCTCTTCTTAGGAAAGTCTTCTATACCTTTCTTTAGTGGGAATTCATATTTAATGGTGCCTTCTTTCATATCAATAATGACACCAACAGTTCTAAGAAAAGGTCTTCCCAAAATAATAGGACAAGAAGCATTGCATTCAACATCCAAAACATAGAAATCAACAGGGACATAGGCATTGTTAACCATAATAAGAACATCATTAATACTCCCCATGAGTTTCTTCTTAGCATTATCATCAAGTTGGACATTTAAATAACAATCTTCCAATGGTGGCAAATCAAGCATTTCATAAATCTTTCTAGGCATAATAGAAACACTACTATCAAGATCACATAGAGCTTTGAGATCAAAATCATTCACTTTAATATTAATGATGGGTTCCCAACCATCTTCTAATTTCATAGGAATAGAAGCTTTATGTTTCATCTTTTCTTCTTTAATTTTTATGAGAGCATCAGTAATGTGTTTTGTAAAGGCCATATTCATAGCACTAGCATTAGGACTTTTAGCAAGCTTTTGTAGGAACATAATTACTTCTGAGATATTGTAACCATCAAGATCAAAATCACACTACTAGAAAAACGCACGTTTGTGGTGCACCTGTTTTCCCCTTCCGTGGCGCACTAGGGGTGCACCACGAGTTCTGCCCGTAGCGCACTGCCAGGTGCGCTACAGGTATCTCGAGTTAGTAGTAGCGCACTGCTTGGTGCGCCACGGCTGTAAAAGGCAGTGTGTTTCCACTATTTTTCCTGTGGTGCATGATGTAGTGCTCTACTAATATTTGACAACGTGCGCCACTAACATAGTGCGCCACTAACCAAGTATATGTGCGCCACGGCTGATCTTTTAAAAAAAAATACTCAATACAGATGATATTCATTATAGATTATATATAATACAACTGATATACACAGAGTACAGAAATAAATACACAGATATACAGTACAGAAATAAATACACAGATATACAATACAGAAATAAATACACAGACAAGATAGAAATAAATACATATAGATAAGTCACATACATAAATACACAGTATAAGTTACATTGTTTCGATCAAGTTACAAAGTAGGTAGTGATGACATGAATACATGTCTCAACCAAGTTAGAGCTCGGAAGCAGGTCACCGCGACGGAGGTGTAGGTCTTCATCCGGTTCCTCGTCCTAACTCCCGCTAGATAGCGTGCGTATCTAGCTTCTGCCTCCGCCATAGTGTTGTACCCTTTGTAGCTATTGCCGCTGAAACGGTGCACCTGTCTCCGGTAGTCTTCCCAATCATCGTAGACTCCGGGAACCCGTCCCTTGTACACGACGTACCACGTCATCTACAAGTTGGCAATAATAATTAAATGGTGGGTGGAAAAACAAGTAAAAGTCGCATATAAAGATATACTTATCAAATAAGGTAACAAAGTAAGCAAAAAATACCAAAAAGTTAGCAAAAAAGGACCAAAGTAAGCAAAAAAGGACCAAAGAGTAAGCAAACATACTAAGCATTGATCCATATATAAACCTAATAATAAGAAAAAGAAGTAAGCGTTGATTCATAACCCTAATAAGTAGTAGCATGTATATGTCGACACACACAAGTACTTGTGGGGATAAAGAACTACAACTAGACCAACATATCAAGACTTCTAGCTCGGCTCAGGGAACGGGAGGACGCCTTGTTTCGTCATGAACGCCCTATAGTCACCCTGCATCTTTAGGCGATCTACTACGTCGCGGTTATTCGGGGGATTGCCTACGTAGAAGACCCCCCTGAAGTCATGACATCACGGCTGATGATTGACCCAAACTGTTGCTGGATGCGATACATCTCTTATCTAATATATGAATCATTGATCCTGGCCTTGGCTCGGCCCACCGTTTGAGATGATCTGGCAGCGTAGAATTCTATTGCTCTAGTAGGAACGCCCTCATGTGATGGAGTGCATAGTAGGCTTCCTTCTGACTGCCTACCGGCTGCTTCACACAGGGGAATTCCGTCACATGGGTGAAGACGTGCCTGCCAAACTTGAGCTTCTTACGCACGAAGGTGGCGCCTTCCGCTGAGGCATAGCCGATGAGAGCATCATCCAGAACTTTCTTGATCTTGTCGTAGTTTTTCTTCTTTTCTTGACTCCCTGAGTCGAAATATGTGGCTTGCGAATGTTTCGGCGACAAGCAGATGAGTGTGCAGTGTTGATCTCTGTGCAAAACAATTCAAACGGAATGTGTTGGAAAAAGAATGATGAAAATCTAATAAAGCATGTTATGGCGGCGAGTGAATAATGACTTACACGGGAAAGAAAGGCACGAGAATGTATTCCTTTGTCTTGTTCGCCACCAAGATGCCTTGGAGGTACGAGGCCACGAATCGCCGTTCAATGGCGCTTCCCAAGCAGCCATCACGCATGTAGTAGGGGTCCACTATAGCGATGCTTGGGGTGTTCTCTCTAATGATCTGAATGACCAAGCTGAGAGAAACAAGCGTACAATGGTATAGTGCAGCGGATATAGGTGGGGCACCACTAGCACGTGTGCCACAGATGTACGGATTACCTATAGCCATTTTCCTGGTAGTGTCATAATTACCATCTAAGGTAGTAGAGCCATTGTTTCCCATATTTCTAAGAATTTCAGCATTTTTATTAGAAAAGGTTCCATTGGTTTTAGGTATTGTTGTAGAAGGAACTTCATGTGGTTTGCTAGCATTAACATTAGTGGTGGTGATAGTACAAATACTACTATTTCTAGCAATTTCATCTTCTCTTTCCTACTTAGCATGCAATTCAGCTAACAATCTAACATTTTCATCAATTCTAACTTGTATGGCATTAGTAGCAGCAAAGGGATTTTCAATGGTTTTAGGTTTAGCAGCCATTTTATTCAAAGAAAATTGTGCTTCAGACAATGATGCTATATTTCTTTCAGCATTAGAGAGTTTTTCTGAATATTTTTATTGAAAGCATTTTGTTTACTAATGAAATCTTTAAGCATGACTTCAAGTTCAGAGGGTGCACTTCTATTATTGTTGTAGGAATTTCTATAAGCATTACCATTATTGGGAGGATATGGCCTATAATTATTATTACCAAAATTATTCCTGCAAGCATTCTTTCTAAAATTATTATTTATAATAAAGTTCACATCAACTTGCTCTTCTTGAGCAACCAAAGAGGCTAAGGGAACATGATTAGGATCAATATGAGCTTTCCCATTAACAAGCATAGACATAATAACATCAATTTTATCACTCAAGGAGGAGGTTTCTTCAACAGAATTTGCCTTCTTACCTTGTGGAGCTCTCTCAGTGTGCCATTTAGAATAGTTAACCATCATATTATCCATAAGCTTTGTTGCAGCACCCAAAGTAATGGTCATAAAGGTACCTCCAGCAGCAGAATCCAGCAGATTTCTTGAAGAATAATTCAGTCCTATATAAAAGGTTTGGGTAATCATCCAAGCAGTCAGTCCATGAGTGGGACAATTCTTTACCAAATATTTCATTCTTTCCCAATCTTGAGCAACATGTTCATTATCAGATTGTTTAAATTTCATTATTTCACTTCTCATAGATATAATATTAGCAGGAGGATAGTATTTTCCAATGAAATCATCTTTGCATTTAGTCCAAGAATCAATACTATTTCTAGTTAGGGATAGCAACCATTCTTTAGCTTTTCCTCTCAAAGAGAAAGGAAACAATTTAAGCTTAATAATATCTCCATCTATATCCCTATGTTTTTGCATCTCACAAAGTTCAACAAAGTTATTAAGATGAACAGCACCATCTTCAGTACCAACACCAGAAAATTGTTCTTTCATAACAAGATTGAGCAAAGCAGGTTTAATTTCAAAGAAAGTAGCTTCAGGAACATGTGGAGCAATAGGTGTGCACATGAAATCATTGTTGTTGGTGCTAGTGAAATCACACAACTTAGTGTTTTCAAGACTATTCATTGTTTTCTGTTTTTAATAAAGGAAGCAAACTAGTACAACTATTTTTTTGTGTGTTTTTGATAAAAGGAACAAGCAAACGAAGCAGAAATAAGCTAAGCAAAACAAAAAACAAAAAAAGTAAAGAGATTGGTTATGAAGGACTCCCCTTGTGAAGATGTCCTTGACTCCCCGGCAACGGCGCCAGAAAAAGTGCTTGATGGCTCAAAATGTATCGAGCTCGTTGGGGAACCCCAAGAGGAAGGTATGATGAGCACAGTAGCAAGTTTTCCCTCAGTTATGAAACCAAGGTTATCGAACCAGTAGGAGCAAGGAAACACCTCCAAGGTGTTATTTCCAACTTGGAATCCTGCACAACACAACCACAGGACTTTGCCCCCAACTTATAGTGAGGTTGTCAATCTCACCGGTTTTGCTGAAAACAAAGGAATAAACGTATTGTGTGGAAGATAGTAATTGCTTGTAGATTGATGGTAAACAGTAAATAGTAAATAGTAAATAGTAAATAGATTGTAGATTGATGGTAAAAGAATGGACCGGGGTCCATAGTTCACTACAGGTGATTCTCCTTAAGATAGATGACATGTTGGGTGAACAAATTACAGTGGGGCAATTGACAGACACCGAGAAAGCATACATGCATATACTAATCATCTTGACTCTTATGAGATTTGATTGGGCATTACAACATTATACAAAGACCATAATCCAACTATATCTATGATTAATAATCCACCTTCAAGTTATCATCCGAACCCCCTCCAATATTAAGTTGCAAGCAATAGATAATTGCATTAAGCAAAGTGTGTAAAGTAAACAATACGATTGCTCCATGAACAAAGGATTGCTGTTTTCTCCCTAGTAGCAATAGCACATCTAGTACCTTAGAGATTTCTGTCACTTCCCCAGATTCCTAGAGGCATGAACCCACTATCGAGCATAAATACTCCCTCTTGGAGTTGCTAGCATCTACTCGGCCAAGATAGCTACTAAAAACAGAAAGCATGCAAGATCACAAATAACATAGACATGATAGAATCAATAATCAATCTGAAATAACATCTCAATATCCATCAGATCCCTGCAAACACAACATGTAATATTACAAATAGATGATCTTGATCATGAATGGAGCTCACAAGATCTTAAACATGGTAGCACAAAGGAGAACCAACCATCTAGCTACTACATGGACCCGTAGTCCAGGGATGAACTACTCATGCATCACACCGGAGGCAGTCATGGTGATGAAGAAGGCCTCCAGGGTGATCTCTCCCCTCCGACAAGGTGCCGGGAAGAGCTTCAGATCTGTCCCGATCTAGGGATGGAGATGGAGGCGGCTACAGACTCTTTCGTGGAATTTTGATCGGGTACTTAGGGTTTTCGTCCCGGGAGGATTATATAGGCGAAGGGGCAAGTTTGGTGGAGCTCCAGGGGGCCCACACCCCTAGTGGCGCGCCCCCAGGCCGCGCCGCCACCAGATGTGGCCGCCCTGGTGCGCCACTTCGTCTCCCCTCCGGACTCCGTGTTGCTTCAGGTAAAATATTGACTTTGGCTTTTCTCCGGTCCAATTCTGAGAATATTTCCTTACTAGCTTTTCTAAAACCAAAAATAGCAGAAAACATGCAACTGACACTATGGCATCTTGTTAATAGGTTAGTTCCAGAAAATGTGTAAAAACACTCCAAAGTGTGGACAAAACATAAGAAAGTAGATATAAAACAAGCATGGAACATCAAAGATTATAGATACGTTTACAACGTATCAGCTGGTACGACCGCCTCACTTCTAGTCAAGTTTTGATAAACAAACACGACCAAACAGAAAGGTCACTACAGGGTGTCATGGGCTGAGCAGAAGTGTCCCGAAACTTCCTCCAGTACTACCGGCAAAAAATATGACCTAGCGGTACAAGCAGTGGAGCGGCGTTGGTACTACCACCCATGAAAACTTCAAAACCACCGCTTCATTACTAGGAGAGGAACAGGCTAGCGGTACTGAGCCGGAACTTCAACAGAACTACCGGCGCCAAAATGGCCTAGCAGTACTTCCGGTGGAGTGGCGATACTACTGGTCGAGGCAACATGGTGAAACCAAAACTGCAATAACTTGAGTATCCGAACTCCGAATGGGATGAAACTAATTTTTTTGGGAAGTTAAATAACATATAGAATCCAACAATGGAGAAAATATCAAGTATATATGTGCCATACCTTCCAAGGGGTGGATTCGGAAAACCATCAAAATCAAAAAAGCAATAAAATATTCTTCCTATATCCATTTTTGATGAACTAGATCTTGTTCTGAAGATAACCCCAAGGTCTAGAACCTCACATGGATAATATCTAAATAACAACTAAGAAATATGATGTAAGAATGCAAAGGTTTGAGCTCTCTCCGAAGGAAACGACGAGCTACTCACTCGAGAGCATCTCTTGATAGTATGGCTATCTATCCTAAACCCGGTCTCCCAACAAACTACAAGAGACCGGCAAAATAGAAAACCTATTAAGATCATACCTTTGCCTTGAGCATTCCACTTGAGCTTGATGTAGACAATCTTGACCTCCTCAAGACGGAACACCTTTCTTGATTGCTATTTCTCGTACTTGCTTGATGAAGACTTGCGGATTTCTCCCCTATACACCATGGGGAAACCTCTTCTTAGAACTTGTCTTTATTAATCCATGATCACCGAGGATGGCAAGCTTCAATCATGAGATCTTATAGAGATGGTGCATCATGAACTTGCACATTTTCATTTCTTATTTATTCATTAGGATGGTGTCTTGAAGACACACATGAGAAATTTCATCTTATTCTTCAAGTCACTCTTGATCTTTCTTCTTCTTTACCTTGAAACCAACATATGGTCCAAACAATGTCAATGGACAATTCCTTGAAACCAACATATGGTCCAAGTGATGCCAATGGACAATTCCTACAAGTGTAACTCAAAACAAACATTAGTCCATAGAGATTGTCATTAGTTACCAAAACCATACGTGGGGGCATACATGCCCTTTCACTTTGCCTATTACCTACTCTCGACCCTAAGCGCAAAGGCTTAACCCAACCAATATTGCTTGTGAGTGTGAAATTCTAGTATTGCACTTTGTGAGATTGAGATATTTAAGTATCATCATGTAATAATAAATATTGTGATAATTTAGTTGTTTGGGGTTTTCCTATTAGAGACGTATATAATTCTATAAGAGCATATACAACATGTGATGTATTTTAGGGTACTGCAAAATAGTTTTAGGACACCAAAAAAATCTTACCAGGCGATTTAAAATAGGGAATCACTACCACCCTAGGTCATGTAAAATAGGCCACCACTTCCATTCAAACTTGAACATTGCGTACTTACAATTTGAGAACTACGAGATATTTAGACTTAAAACATCGAATTTGAACAAAGTTCAGTCAGGCAAACAATATTGATGACATATGGCCACACTGCACTACTATTTATCACTAGTAACCATCAAATAGTTGACCCTAGAGAAACTTTGATAGACTCCACCTTAATCACTATTGAGGGGCCAACCTCGTTTGTATTCTTTGCCTGCGCATTCATTCCTCCCAGCAAAAAAATCATACTCTGCCTACATGAGCTTAGGATGCGCCTGTCAAAGCCTAGCCATGGATCCCTCGTCAGACTCATGGGTGGCGAGCTTCTGCATCACGAGGCGGTGCTGCTTATCCTCTTTGTTGGACACAACCCACACTTCGGGAGAGGGAAACTCTGTCTCTATCGGGCTCTCCTCGTCTAGAAGTTGATCTTGGACTTCGGACAACCATACCTCCACACCGCGCCATCCTACATGTATATGGCCTCCTTCGGCTTGTCGAAGGTACCGATGTACACCCATCGACTGTCGCACGAGACCTTGGCACCACCGTAGTAGGCAGACCATTGAAGCCAAACGTTAAGAAATCCGGTGCATCTTTGGATGCGACGATGTGGAGGAATTCGGAGGTGGTGTGGCACGAAGCAGCGCATGTCCGATGAGATGCGGCTTCTATTCAGCAGAGAGTAATGGGGGTAAATGACACAGAGGGTCATGTGGCGGACCCGGGGTGGCAGAAATTAGAGTCATGGGCATGACCCTTTGGGTGCCCATTGTCGGCATATATGGTGCAGCCCAATGGAGGGCCCACTCGATGACCCGCCAAGGTTCGTGAAGACCAAGACGGTTTGACAGATATGAATCCTATAAGGACACAGGTTCCAACGCACAAGGCAAGGACAGTCCAAGACTAGACTACATAGAAACTCTAAGTTGTAACCTACTCGGTCATGGTACCTGAGACCTAACCTCTCATATAAAGGCCAGGAGGGGCCACCGAAGAAGAGAGATCCAGACAACACGGGGCGCCACAATAGACAATAGATCTACACCGTATTGTGTCTTTATACATAGCAACCCGCTGTAAGCTGGATCACATATAGCAACCCGACGACTTTGTACTCTCCATCAATAAAGATCACACAAGAAGGAGTAGGGTTTCCTCTACGAGGGTCTGAACCTAGGTAAATCTCGCCTCCCTTGTTTGTCTGATAAGCCAAGGAAATCACCAGCGCACCTCTTTCCCTGAAATCCAGGACCATAACAATGGATATTGCCGCGGTCACCCCTTGTCAATTAGCGCCATCTATGGGAAATCTGGGTGCTGGAGTCATGAATTTGGCGTCTCCCTTTTCACCAAGCAGCAACTCGACAATCGGGAGTGGCCATATCTGTTTTGCCTCCATCGACTTCCAGGCGGGATCCCTCGTCAACAACGGTGGCCAGATCACATCTGGTCAATTCGTCTGCAATCAGGGCCCTGAACTTCGTCATCAACATCTATGTTGTGGCTGAATTCATATTCATCAACACAGGCACGGGGGCTCGACTCCAGCACCAGCCTTGCGATTCAGCTGATCGAATTTATGATATAGTGGTTGTCCAAACGTCGGAGACCAAGTTTGATAAATATTGAAGCCGAGGCACGCACACCCGCGAGTCCACAAGTTCAATAAAAATTGAAGCCGAGGCACGCACATGCTCGGTCTGCAAAACCATCGCTTGATTATTAGGACAGGAACTAGCTAGCGGTACTGAGCCAGAACTTCATCAGAACTACCGGTGCCAAAATGGCCTAGTAGTACTTCCGTTGGAGCGGCGGTACTACCGGTTGAGACAACATGGTGAAACCAAAACTACAATAACTTGAGTATCCGAACTCCGAATGGGTTGAAACTAATTTTTTTGGGAAGTTAAACGATGTGTAGAATCCAACAATGGAGAAAATATCAAGTATATATATATGTGAGATACATTCCGAGGGTTGGATCCAGAAAATTTTCAAAATCAGAAAAGCAATAACATATTCTTCCTAAATCCATTTTTGATGAATTAGAGCTTGTTTTGAAGATAACCACAAGGTCTACAACCTCACATGGATAAGCTCTAAATAACAACCAAGAAAGATGATGCAAGAATGTAAAGGTTTGAGCTCTCTCTGAAGGAAATGATGAGCTACTCACTCGAGAGCCTCTCTTGATAGTATGGCTATCTATCCTAAACCCGATCTCCCAACAAACTACAAGAGACCGACAAAATATAAAACCTATCAAGATCATACCTTTGCCTTGAGCATTCAACTTGATCTTGATGTAGACAATCTTGACCTCCTCAAGATGGAACACCTTTCTTGATTGCTATTTCTCGTGCTTGCTTGATGAATACTTATGAATTTCTCCCCTATACACCATGGGGAAAACTCTTGTTAGAACTTGTCTTTATTAATCCATGATCACCAAGGATGGCAAGCTTCAATCATGAGATCTTCTAGAGATGGCGCATCATGAACTTGCACATTTTCATTTCTTATTTTTCTTCATTAGGATGGTGTCTTGAAGACACACATGAGAAACTTCATCTTATTCTTAAAGTCACTCTTGATATTTCTTCTTATTTACCTTTAAACCAACATATGGTCCAAGCAATGCCAATGGACAATTCCTTGAAACCAACATATGGTCCAAGCGATGCCAATGGACAATTCCTACAAGTGTAACTCAAAACAAACATTAGTCCATAGAGATTGTCCTTAATTACCAAAACCATACGTGGGGGCATACATGCCCTTTCACTTTGCCTATTCCCTACTCTCGACCCTAAGCCCAAAGGCCCAACCCAACCAATATTGTGTGTGAGTGTGAAATTCTAGTATTGCACTGTGTGAGATTGAGATATTTGTATCACCATGCAATACTAAATATGGTGATAATTTAGTTGTTTGAGGTTTTCCTATTAGAGACGTGTATAATTGTATAAGGGAATCTCCAACATGTGATGTATTTTAGGGTACCGCAAAATAGTTTTAGGACACCAAAATATGAGTTTTAGGGCACCAAAAAAATCTTACCAGGCGATTTAAAATAGGGAATCACTACCACCCTAGGTCATGTAAAATAGGCCACCACTTCCGTTCAAACTTGAACATTGCGTACTTACAATTTGAGAACTATGAGATATTTGGACTTAAAACATCGAATTTGAAGAAAGTTCACCCGGGCAGACAATAATGATGACATATGGCCACACTCCACTTCTCTTTATCACTAGTAAGCATCGAATAGTTGACCCCATGGAAACTTTGTCAGACTCCACCTTAATCACTATTGAGGGGCCAACCTTGTTTGTCTTCTTTGCCTGCGCATTCATTCCTCCTAGCAAAAAAATCATACTCTGCCTATATGAGCTTAGGATACGCTTGTCAAAGCTTAGCCATGCACTGTTGGGGATCCGTGCAGAAAACAAAAATTTCCCTACGATGTAACCTCAAAAACTGCCTAAGATCTATCTATGTAGTAATGCGGTAACGGCCGAAGCATAGAGAATACATACCCTTGTAGACCGTACGTAGTTAACGTTCCGCGGGGAACGTGGTTGAAGTAGTCGTACTCGTAGCCGACCTAAAGGTCGCGAAGCTCCTCGCAGGTCACCCCTTGCTCCTTCTTCATCTTCATCGTGCAACAACTCCGGCTCACGACATTTAAGCGCCCCAAGTGTTGCGCCTCGTGTCTTTGTACACATCCGGTGCACGATGAGACCTCCGGCTCCCCGATCCCGCCGGGAGTGCGGAAGTTGATATCCGGCTAGGAATCCCTGCAGCACAACGGCGTGCTGCAGGTGTGCCTCAATCGCACAGCCCAAACTTTGGGGCCATGGTCACAAGGGCTAGAGAGAGGGAGAGGAAAGGAGGAAGTCAACCAAAGGACTTCTCCAAATATTGGGTGTGTTTCATCCCACCCATGGGCACCCTTTTATATAGGGGGTGGGGGTGTGCCCTCCCCTTTGGGTTTCCCATGTGGGACTATTCAAGGGAGAGGGGGGAGGCGCATGGGCCTCATGAGCCGCCGGCCAGGGGTGGGCCCCACCCCACGCATAGCCCTAGGCTGGCCGGGTGGGTCCCCTTGAGGCGCTTGGGCCTTGGCCCTTTGGCCCTTGGCCCTTCCCTCCTTCGGTTTTCCCTCATGGGCCCTTTTTCCCTAGGAAGTTTGGCCCATTAGTGGAATACCCCTTCAAATTAGATTTTAATATTATATTTAATATTAATTACATTAATTAATATGTAAATAGATATTACAAAATCCGTCTTGACCCGAAACACCTTTCGGTTCCCTTTTGATTTCCTCCGAACGACTTCGGATCTTTTCCGGAATGATTCCGGTCCTTTATTCTTTCTCCGAACAACTTCGGATCTCTCTGCGGAACAATTCCGGCTTTCTCTTTCTCTATTGTGATTCCGTCTTACGAATGATCGCTCTCATCGTACCCTTAAGTGTATCCTCTCACGGCTCGGGAATGCTCTAGACATGATCTGTATCAATGATCAACAGAGGGACCAGGGATGTCCATGTGACCCCTATGCATTACTGATGACAATGTCGTTTGAACCGTCTAAATGTAGCATCCTCTTCCTTTTGTTTCTCGATACAACTTGTCCGAGATCCGATCATTGGTATCCCATACCTTTGTTCAATCTCGTTCACAACAAGTTCTGTTTTCTTGTTACCGTGATATTACATCCTCGTGACCTAGTCACATGTTGCGACATTTATGGATGTAATCTCACCAAGCTGGCCGTATGTATCTTTACCCGTCATGTGGGTGAACAAATCCTGGTCTTGCAGTCACATGTCATCTACTGTTCCTTCGGAATACCCAACTTACACCTTTATGGCCACCGTATTACCAGATGATGGTTGATGCAGTCTAAGTAGCCTAGAGAAACAGTGAGTAATATGAGCTCACGGTCTAAGGAGAAGGAGTCTAGGTATAGCTATTGCAACAATGAACTAGATGACTTGATCGTGTTGCAATCCTTCGAGGAATGTCCAATCACATCATTCTCCAATGATATGATCCCGTTGTCAGTCGGCATAAATGCCCATGATCTTGAAACCCATATCATCTTCGTGACCAACGAACTAGTATGAATAGAGGCTACTAGGGACTTGGTTGTTTCATACCACACCTGTACCAATGTTTCTACTTGGCACAGTTATAGCACAATATGAAACTATTATAAACTAATTGAGATATGACAATAAAAACCTATTTATCATTTGCCTCTAGGGCATATCTCCTTCATGGACCCCTCCTCAGACTCATGGGTGCCGAGCTTCTGCATGATGAGGCGGTGCTTCTTATCCTCTTTGTTGGATGCAACCTACACTTCGGGAGAGAGAAACTCCATCTCTATCAAGCTCTCCTCGTCTAGAAGTTGAGATTGGACTTCGGCCGACCATACCTGCACACCGCGGCATCCTACATGTGTGTGGCCTCCTCCGGCTTGTCGAAGGTACCGATGTACACCCATCGACTATCGCACGAGACCTTGGCGCCACCGTATTAGCCAGACCATTGAAGCCAAACATTAAGAAATTCGGTGCATCTTTGGATGTGATGATTTGGAGGAATTCGGAGGTGGTGTGGCACGTAGTGGAGGTGTCCGACGAGATGCGGCTTCTATTCAGCCAAGAATCATGGGATACACGACATAGAGGGTCATGCGGCGGGCCGAGTGGCAGCAGGAATTAGTGTCATGGGCTTGACCCTTTGGGTGCCCACTATCGGCATATATGGTGCAGCCCAACGGAGGGCCCACTCAATGACCCGCCAAGGTCCATGAAGCCCAAGGAGGTTTGAGAGATATGAATCCTATAAGGACATGACTCTAGCGCACAAAACAAGGACAGTCCAAGACTAGACTACATAGAAACTCTAATTTTTAACCTACTTGGTCACGGTACCTGAGACCTAACCTCTCATATAAAGGCTAGGAGGGGTTGTTGAGGAGGAGATATCCAGACAAAACAAGACGCCACAATAAACAGTAGATCTACACTGTATTGTGAGTTTAGACATAGCAACCCCTGTAAGCTAGATCACAGATAGCAACCCGATGACTTTGTACTCTCCATCAATAAAGATTAGACAAGAAGGAGTAGGCTTTCCTCTACGAGGGTCTAAACCTGGGTGAATCTCGTCTCCCTTGTTTTCTGATAAGCCAACGAGATCACCAGTAACACCTCTTTCTCTGAAATCCAGGACCATAACAATGGGTATTGCCGAGGTCACCCCTCGTCAATTACCATCAGCGTGGTAGGGTGGCTACGAGGCCGGATTCCAGGAGCTTACAGTGACGTTAGATCAACCTCGAGGGATTTCTCATGGTCCCTGGGCCCTGGGACACATCATTCTATGTTAAAAGCGAACTAGCCCCGCCATAACATTATACAGCACATCAGATGTAGCATTTATACTTCTATATTTATGTAGATCCTAGTGCATGAAATGCATCTATGCTACTTACATTGCTTCTTGCCATTTAAGTACAAACTTAATTCTGGTTCAGTGATCAACTCAGGAATCACTTAAAGACACGTTCTTATAGTCAAGACTTTGTCCTACCAACCAGAACCTCGGGTCACATTACGTCGAGTATACAACATGGTTTTATGGAAGAAACTATGACTAAGGCATAGGAGATGCAATGCATCTCTTTCTTTCAACCATACTTGCAATACTCAATGCTTAATATAGTAAGAACTTCTTTCTTACTTTGCTCCATTCTGAGCTACTTCAGAATCTTGCTTAGGACATTCTGAACATCTTTCAGAATCAAGTCCAGGAAGCATTCGACATTCAGTGCTTATTAAACTCACCAATCTATCTCGATAGATCTTATTGTCTAATAACTTCAACTTCATCCTTACTTATCTAACTTAAACGTTATTAACACCAATCACATCATTCATATATGTTGTCCACATGTCCCAGAATGATTTCATGTTCCCACTCAAATATGACATTCATGTTTGAGATCCAGGGATTTCACTTAGGTCCCACTCAAAATATGTCAGCTACATATTATGAATTAGCCAAGATGATTTGCTCCCACTCAAATCTAGGTCCTCTTAATAATCTTGGACATTCCAAAATTCTTTGATCATCATCAATTTGAGAATTCCAATTACGAGACTTCAATATCCATATATATTTCTAGTGTAAATCCAAAAGACTTAAGCATCACTACTGTTGTAGTCAACTCCTTGAATTTGTCCAAACTTGCAACAAATCGAGCCTTTTGTCATTCATTAAGTTTCATTTCCTTCTTATGACTTTGCAGTCATTCAGAAATATCAAGTAAACTTCTTTACTTTAATAAGATTAAGTAACATGTTACTTTGCAATCTTAAATGTAACTTAATATAGGATTTTATGACTTCTAGTCATTTCTCGCACTCAGGTCCATCACGCTTCTTTGTAATTTGTAGGTATGTCTCGTTCAAAACATGAAAAGTGAATCAACAATATAACTCCACAAACTTGTAGAATATATTGTTGAATCCTACTTTCTTTAGTAAAAGTATTCACTGAAACTTTATGATCATTATCATTGGTTTCTCCTCTATTTGTAGAGTTTGGATTCACGAAACAAATTCCGCTGCGCCACTCAACAATCCAGAGGTAAGGTCAAATACCTTGTTTTGATCTTTTACTTTCTTCCACCTGTATCTTCATCAGGACACGTCAACTTAGGACAACAACAGGTTTGCCCCTTGTGGACGATGCATTCATAGTTTCCTAAGAATGCTTTACAAAGACTTGTTTATTCGCCACGATTTCGACTTATCGAAATCTCTAGAAACTCGAACGTGCCATAACACTTATGGTGTTGTTTCCACGAATCTTTTGGATGTTTCTTTGTATTTCAAATGAGTGTTTGCTTATTTTGATCTCTAGCTCTAAACGATAACTACAACCCCAACAAGAGATAATATGTATATAATACAAAATGATTATGATGTTTAGACACTTCAACAAAGTTTGAATCCAATTATCATAATTTGTGAAACATCTTTCACAAGTCCCTTTTTATGCTAAACTTAACTTGAATACTTCAGTCATGTCGATCAAATCGAAGAGACTTCGTATTCTTGTTAATTTCAATATCCTCCTATCGTTGTGAACTCATTTGAACAATTCAAATCATTTCAAAATTTCATGTTTCATTAAGTAAATACGCTTATTCACTTAAGTCCACAATTAATAAATGATTTCCACTACTTGTTGAAAATGCGATACATCACTATGTATAAGATTCAACATTTCTTCGCATATCACTATTTTAATAGAATGCGGAGTTTTAGTCATTCTGCCCAAGAGGCATGGTTTTGCAAAGTCTCTAGATTAAGCATCTAGGACCCTGATCTTTCATAAAGAACCTACAATAACCAAAATGACTTAAACTGTAGTGTCATTTCATTATTAAACTTTGGATATCTTTTAGCATTCTAATCCTTTATAAATGTTTAAACTATTATCATTAACATAGTGATGAGAATAACTTGTTTGTAATCCTAATGTGACCATAAGGTATTGTTCATAAGAATAGTACAAACTGGCTTGTAACTTGTTCATATGAATAATTGTCTCGCCAAAAGCAAGACACACATACAAGGATTACAAATTTATATTCAAGTCCACTAATCCAAATGACAAACTTTGAGAAAAGAGGTGATGTCGGTTATCAACTGTCTTGCTTGCCGTCATCAAGTCACGTTGCCTCAAATCCAGCAATTCTCAAGCAGATCATCCTGCTTTCACAAGACGAGACAAGTATCAAATACTTTGCAAACTGCAACGAGTTTTGCAAGAATCACATTTATAATTTGTATATCTTACATATACCTTTTCATCCATGACCTCCTTTTGCAATCAAGCCCTTCTAAGAGTTCTCAACTCTAATGCAAGATTGCTAAGTGTTTTTCCAAACATTCTCTTTTCATCCATGATGGAGGAAAAACCCATCCAACGGCTCATACTCTATGTGCCTTATTCTGCAGAATACAAAATGTAGCCCAACTCTCCATCGAATGGAGAATGGCTTGTTGGATGATTATGGAGAAAACACAAACATTCCGGAGTCATCGAATTATATCCTAATGGTTATTGTATCAAGAAGAGAAGATCACCTTTTACGAGGATATCCCTCAGGCGTGGGTATTAATCTATGAACTTGGACCCTTTTGCTAAGTTCCATATTAAGCAATATATTCCCATGGTCGCAAAGGACCTCAATGGGATAGGCCAAGGTCTACTAAGATATTTGCAAACGGACATCTAGACTAAGTTTATAATAAGAGATCAATTTATAATTGGTCTCCACTAAAATTGTCATCCCCTGGACGATTTTAGTGATCGCATGATCCCTATCCTCTACACCTCTCCCGTGTTACACAGCCATCAGTGCATTATCAAAGGTAGACATTCACTAATGCCAATCACACCATCCATGTGACTCATGCTCGATCTTTCGATCTCTTGTGTTCCGAGGCCACGCTTCTCTAGCGTGCTAGGCTCGCCAAATCTAACTTGTGTGTATTCGTTGTGCAACATGGCTTACACCCACTGTATGCAAACGTAGATATGTCTGACACCCAGGCCTGTAACCCTGGATCGCCTCATACCGGAGAACTTTCTTGGTGGTGCACACACAAGGGGAACACGGAACATTGGAATTAAATAGGGGTTATATTATTTGCTACCGTTGAGTATCTAAATACTAGCACACAATAAGATGTAAAAACTGGTATCAACATCATATGTATAATGTGATATGATATGGTCTTTCTTGCACCTTCATCTCCATCGAGCGCTCCAGTATGATCTCCATCTTGCCCTTGGTTTGACGCCAAGTCCACGACACCTCCACCAGGTCATTCATCGGAACGATGACTATCACTATACTACTTAGTAATAGAAAAGTAAACTACTTTACCTTCGTAACAACCAATGCCATATCATAATCACATGCCCCCCTGCAAAATAAAGTTAGACGCCTCTACTTTATCTATTGCAAGTTTTACGAGGTTGTTAGGGCTTTCGCACTAGAATCGTTTCTAAACTACGAACTTTCCAACCACAACATGGATCCGACAGTTGTCTCTACTACACCCATTTCGGGGCCCTCCGTTGTAATATCAACTATCGAATGAGAGACAGACACCCGCTAGCCACTTATACAGTACAAGTCGTATGTTGAGCATGGAACCAGTCTCGCGTACGAATACGCGTAAGGTCGGTCCGGACCGCTTCATCAAACAATACCGCGATATAAACAAGTACACGTTAGAGGGTAACAACTATGGGATCAATGCCCGCACAAAACTTGTGCCTACTGGCCGTATAGCACTCCTACGCATAGATCAGCTCTGATACCACTGTTGGGGATCGGTGTGGAAAACAAAAATTTCCCTACGATGTGACCCCCAAAACTGCCTAGGATCTATCTATGTAGTAATGCGGTAACGACCGAAGCGTAGAGAATACATACCCTTGTAGACCGTACGCGGTTAATGTTCCGCGGGGAATGTGGTTGAAGTAGTCGTACTCGTAGCCGACCTCAAGGTTGCGAAGCTCCTCGCAGGTCACCCCTTGCTCCTTCTTTATCTTCATTGTGCAACAACTCCGGCTCACGACATTTAAGCGCCCCAAGTGTTGTGCCTCGTGTCTTCGTACACATCCGGTGCACGATGAGACCTCCGGCTCCCCGATCCCGCCGAGAGTGCGGAAGTTTATATCCGGCTAGGAATCCCTGCAGCACAACAGAGTGCTGCAGGTGTGCGTCGATCGCACAGCCCAAACTCTGGGGCCATGGTCACAAGGGCTAGAGAGAGAGAGGGAAGGAGGAAGTCAACCAAAGGACTTCTCCAAATATTGGGTGTGTTTCATCCCACCCATGGGCACCCCTTTATATAGGGGGAGGGGGTGTGCCCTCCCCTTTGGGTTTCCCATGTGGGACTATTCAAGGGAGAGGGGGGAGGCGCATGGGCCTGTTGGGCGCCGTTGGTGGGCCCACCTCGCAAGACAGCCCTAGGCTGGCCGGGTGGGCCCCCTTGAGGTGCCTGTGCCTTGGCCCTTTGGCCCTTGGCCCTTCCCTCCTTCGGTTTTCCCTCATGGGCCCTTTTTCCCTAGGAAGTTTGGCCCATTAGTGGAATACCCCTTCAAATTAGATTTTAATATTATATTTAATATTAATTACATTAATTACATTAATTAATATGTAAATACATATTACAAAATCCGTCTTGACCCGAAACACCTTTCGGTTCCCTTTCGATTTCCTCCGAACGACTTCGGATCTTTTCCGGAATGATTCCGGTCCTTTATTCTTTCTCCGAACAACTTCGGATCTCTCTGCGGAACAATTCTAGCTTTCTTTTTCTCTATTGTGATTACGTCTTACGAATGATCGCTCTCATCGTACCCTTAAGTGTATCCTCTCACGGCTCGGGAATGCTCTAGACATGATCTGTATCAATGATCAACAGAGGGACCAGGGATGTCCATGTGACCCCTATGCATTCCTGATGACAATGTCGTTTGAACCGTCTAAATGTAGCATCCTCTTCCCGTTGTTTCTCGATACAACTTGTCCGAGATCCAATCATTGGTATCCCATACCTTTGTTCAATCTCGTTCACAACAAGTTCTGTTTTCTTGTTACCGTGATATTACATCCTCGTGACCTAGACACATGTTGCAACATTTATGGATGTAATCTCACCAAGCTGGCCGTATGTATCTTTACCCGTCATGTGGGTGAACAAATCCCGGTCTTGCAGTCACATGTCATCTACTGTTCCTTCGGAATACCCAACTTACACCTTTATGGCCACCGTATTACCAGATGATTGTTGATGCAGTCTGAGTAGCCTAGGGAAACAGTGAGTAATATGAGCTCACGGTCTAAGGAGAAGGAGTCTAGGTATAGCTATTGCAACAATGAACTAGATGACTTGATCGTGTTGCAATCCTTCGAGGAATGTCCAATCACATCATTCTCCAATGATATGATCCGTTGTCGGCCTAAGATAAATGCCCATGATCTTGAAACCCAGATCATCTTCGTGACCAACGAACTAGTATGCATAAAGGCTACTAGGGACTTGATTGTTTCATACCACACCTGTACCAATGTTTCTACTTGGCACAGTTATAGCACAATATGAAACTATTATAAACTAATTGAGATATGACAATAAAAACCTATTTATTATTTGCCTCTAGGGCATATCTCCTTCATGGACCCCTCGTCAGACTCATGGGTGCCGAGCTTCTGCATGATGAGGCGGTGCTTCTTATCCTCTTTGTTGGATGCAACCTACACTTCGGGAGAGAGAAACTCCATCTCTATCAAGCTCTCCTCGTCTAGAAGTTGAGATTGGACTTCGGCCGACCATACCTCCACACCGCGGCATCCTACATGTGTGTGGCCTAATCTGGCTTGTCGAAGGTACTGATGTACACCCATCGACTATCGCACGAGACCTTGGCGCCACCGTATTAGCCAGACCATTGAAGCCAAACATTAAGAAATTCGGTGCATCTTTGGATGTGACGATTTGGAGGAATTCGGAGGTGGTGTGTGATGACCCACAAGTATAGGGGGTGTATCGCAGTATTTTCGAGGGAAGTGAAACCCAATTTATTGATTCGACACAAGGGGATCCAAAGAATATTTATCAGCCTTAACAACTAAGTTGTCAATTCAGCTGCACCTGGAAACAATCTTGCTCACAGCAGTTTATCAGTAGCAACAGTTTTGTAGTAGCAATAGTCAAGTAACAACAATAGTAAAGTAAAGACAGTAGTAACAATAGCAGTAAACAGTAGGATTCGAGTGTGGTAGGCATAGGGATGGATGGACGGGCGTTGCATGGACAAGACAATTCACATAGCAATAAGCACATAGGGCAATTGAAGATAAATAAGATAAAGCATCGAAGTACTAGACAATCCTAGGCATGTGTTCCATATATAGTCATACGTGCTTGCAATGAGAACTTGCACAACATCTTTTGTCCTGCCAGCCCGTTTGTAGCGGGGCCTCTAGGGAACTACTGGCAATTAAGGTGCTCCTTTTAATAGAGCACCGGAGCAAAGCATTAACACTCCATGAACACATGTGATCCTCACATCAAAGCCATTCCCTTCCGGTTATCCCGATTTCTGTCACTTCGGGGCCATAGGTTCCGGACAACAACGTGTGTATACAACTTGCAGATAAGACCAAGAACAATACTATCATAATGAATCAATAACATGTTCAGATCTGAGATCATGGCACTCGGGCCCTAGTGACAAGCATTAAGCACAACAAGTCGCAACAAAGTCATAAAGTACTAATAAAAGATACTAGGCACCATGCCCTAACAATCTGATGCCATTACACGAACGATCTCATCCAATCCCTACCATCCCCATAGCCTACAGCGGGGGATTACTCACTCATAGATGGCGGAAACATGGATGGTCGATGGAGAAGCGATGGTGATGATGATGGCGATGATCTCCTCCACCCCTGCCTTAAGTGGTACCGTAATCGGAGTTTCTGGTGTTGTTTCGTGGAATCTGGTGGTGGCGGCGGAGCGGAACTCCTTCTGGAAAAATGTCAAACCCCCGGAAGTTTTAAGGTCAGAAGGCTCCTTATAGGCGAAGAGAGAGGCCGAGGGGGTGCCTGGGGGGCCACACCACCCCCTGGCGCGGCCTGGCCTGGCCCGCGCCACCAGGTGGTGTGGCCACCCCCTGGCTCTTCTCCATCTCGTATTCTGGCTCCTGGAGTCTTCGGGTGAAATAGGATTTTGGCATATTTTCTGGGATTTTTCCTGATAGTTGGTTTTCTGCATAAAAAGTAGACACCAAGGCAATTCTGCTGAAAACAGCGTTAGTCCGCATTAGTTGTATCCAAATCACACAAGTATAGAGGAGAAACAATAGCAAAAGTGTTCGGGAAAGTAGATACGTTTTGGACGTATCAGTGTGGCACGTAGTGGAGGTGTCCGACAAGATGTGGCTTCTATTCAGCCGAGAATCATGGGATAAACGACATAGAGGGTCATGCGGCGGACCCAGTGGCAGCAGGAATTAGTGTCATGGGCTTGACCCTTTGGGTGCCCACTATCGGCATATATGGTGCAGCCCAACAGAGGGCCCACTCGATGACCCGCCAAGGTCCATGAAGCCCAAGGCGGTTTGACAGATATGAAGCCTATAAGGACACGACTCTAGAGCACAAGACAAGGACAGTCCAAGACTAGACTACATAGAAACTCTAATTTTTAACCTACTTGGTCATGGTACCTGAGACCTAACCTCTCATATAAAGGCTAGGAGGGGTTGTTGAGGAGGTGATATCCAGACAACACAAGACGCCACAATAAACAGTAGATCTACACTGTATTGTGAGTTTAGACATAGCAACCCCTTGTAAGCTAGATCACAGATAGCAACCCGACGACTTTGTACTCTCCATCAATAAAGATTAGACAAGAAGTAGGGTTTCCTCTTCGAGGGTCTGAACCTGGGTGAATCTCGTCTCCCTTGGTTTCTGATAAGCCAACGAGATCACCAATAACACCTCTTTCTCTGAAATCTAGGACCATAACAATGGATATTGCCGAGGTCACCCCTCGTCAATTACCATCAGCGTGGTAGGGTGGCTACGGGAGGGAGCCAGGGGGTTTTCAGCTGGCGGTTGGACTGTGCATGGGGATGTGGTTACAAGACGTTTTGCGGTAGTCGTGCCTCAAATATGCAGCAGGAGGCAAAAATTTAGACCTCCCCCAAATTATTTGCATCACCAAATAAGGCACATGTTGGAACACAACTTTTGGTCCCAAATGACTTATTTTGCATCATCAGTTCTATTTGAGATGCTCTAAGGGCGTGCTTGGATGATCACGGAGGCCCTTTTGCATCTAGCGGGCCAAAATTTATGTGTTTGATTCCATGCGTGTCTTGCTGGCTAGGCATGTCATGATTCTTGAAGTAGGTCAAAAGTTGGCCCACTAGGAACACCAGAATCGAGCACTTTTATAGTGATGGGCCCTAGCGATGCAAAAGTGGGCACGTGACTACATGCATGAAAAGAGCGGGAGAGCTGTGACAGATTGAGAACTGGTGCCATAAATCCCCTCATCACTCACTCTCGCCTCTCACTCGCTCCTTTCACAACTATCCTATCGTCTCTCTCGTCTCACCGTTGGCGGTTTCTTTACCATCGGCAGATCAAAGAGCACCGCTTGGATGGGAGACGACGGAATATCGACGAGAACCACTTTGTAGCCTCTCTCGCTAAGGTTTCCTCTACTCCTACGCTAACACCTTCTTTCGCACCACAGTGATGACCCACAAGTATATGGGGTGTATCGCAGTATTTTCGAGGGAAGTGAAACCCAATTTATTGATTCGACACAAGGGGATCCAAAGAATATTTATCAGCCTTAACAACTGACTTGCCAATTCAGCTGCACCTGGAAACAATCTTGCTCACAACAGTTTATCAGTAGCAACAGTTTTGTAGTAGCAATAGTCAAGTAACAACAATAGTAAAGTAAAGACAGTAGTAACAATATAAAAGAACAAAGAGGATTCGAAAAGCGGTAGGCATAGGGATGGATGGACGGGCGTTGCATGGACAAGACAATTCACATAGCAATCAGAACATAGGGCAATTGCAGATAAATAAGATAAAGCATCCAAGTACTAGATAATCCTAGGCACGTGTTCCATATATAGTCATACATGCTCGCAATGAGAACTTACACAACATCTTTTGTCCTGCCAGCCCGTTTGCAGCAGGGCCTCAAGGGAACTACTGGCAATTAAGGTGCTCCTTTTAATAGAGCACCGGAGCAAAGCATTAACACTCCGTGAACACATGTGATCCTCACATCAAAGCCATTCCCTCCGGTTATCCCGATTTTTCTCACTTCGGGGCTATTGGTTCTAGACAACAACGTGTGTATACAACTTGCAGATAAGACTATAAACAATACTATCATAATGAATCAATAACATGTTCAGATCTGAAATCATGGCACTCGGGCCCTAGTGACAAGAATTAAGCACAACAAGTCGCAACAAAGTCATAAAGCACCAATAAAAGATACTAGGCACCATGCCCTAACAATCCAATGCCATTACATGAACGATCTCATCCAATCCCTACCATCCCCATAGCCTACAGCGGGGGATTACTCACTCATAGATGGGGGAAACATGGATGGTCGATGGAGAAGCGATGGTGATGATGATGGCGATGATCTCCTCCACCCCTCGTCTCCGGCAGGTGCTGAACGAGTTTCTGGTGCTATTTCGTAGAATCTGGTGGTGGCGGCGGAGCGGAACTCCTTCTAGAAAAACGTCGACCTCCCCTGAGTTTTTAGGTCAGAAGGCAACTTATAGGCGAAGAGGGAGACCGAGGGGGAGTCTGGGGCAGCCACCACCTGGCGCACGCCTGGCTCGCATCACAGTGTGGTGTGGCCCAGCCCCGCTCCATCTCGTATTCTGGCTCCTAGAGTCTTCTGGTGAAATAGGATGTTTGGCATATTTTCCGGGATTTTTCCTGATAGTTGATTTTCTGCACAAAAAGTAGACACGAGGGCAATTCTGCTGAAAACAGCGTCAGTCCACGTTAGTTGCATCCAAATCACACAAGTTTAGAGGAGAAACAATAGCAAAAGTGTTCGGGAAAGGTGATATGTTTTGCACGTATCAACTCCCCCCAAGCTTAGCTTATTGCTTGTCCTTAAGCAATTTAGTTGAAAACTAAGTGTGATAAAAGAACTTTCACGAACACATTTGCTTCATATGATGTATATAGTCTTCGCATGTGATCAACTACTTAGAGAATTCATAATAAGGAGTATGCAACTAAGTTTACTTAATAGTCATTGCAAGCTATGAAGAGATTCCAACTCAAAAATAATAAGTAGCATGAAGCATAAACATAAGCAACATTACAATGCTCATAACAATGCATGATAGAGTGGTATCCCGCTTGCCTTTGATTATGAATGCCAAGGCACCTCTGAAATCCAAGTGAAGACTAGAAGTAAAGATGTCAAAGATACAAGCATCAAAGTCATAACACAAATAATCAAGTAATGAGACAAGCACAAAGAATGACAACTATGCTCTCAAGAAGGTGCTCAAAGAATAAGTGGAGACTCAACAAGTAAAAGAAAAGGTTTTGAATAATTTGAAAGGCTTCCAAATGCTGAAAGTATGGTACTCATTAGCTTTGAGCTCTCATTGCCCCTATCATAAGAATATTTAATGTGGTTAAGGTGAAACTGAGGTCCAATTTGAGTTATATGCTTGACATACTATAAACTGAAAATCCCATGTCCCTTGAGTACGAGGGCCGCTCCTCATGCTACTCAACTTTAGTTACCGGTAAGTTGTTGTCATCGTAAATACATGCGTATCATAGAGAACCGCCAACGGGGTACCCCTTGCCCGATGATACGGAAGAATCCCCATATCAAAATGAGAAGGCAAGCAGACAATGAGTATCTCAACAATCTTCTTATTTACCATGGAAAAATGGTTCTTTTTTCTCTCTTTCCTCTTTTCATCAATCTCTTTGTTTTCTTTTCTTTTTCTCAATAGCTATCTCTCTTTTTTTATAAGAAGAATGCTTCATAGATATCATTATGGTTACGCTGCAGGTTTCCACCATGACGGCATGGATTAGACCAGCGGCCCAGGCATTTCTCTAACACACATACATAACTCCATGGACTTACAAGCTCCCCTTTTATTTCACAATCATTTACATCCACAAACAAAAGAGCATGGTATCAACTGGGTAAATATTTACAAGTGTTGAAAGTGTTCCCCGTGACAGCACGGTTCTGCTAATCCCCAGCCTATAATTGGAAAGCATATAACTTTCATGGATAGTCACAATGATTCAGGTTTATTAAGTGCAGAAAATAAAGTGTGCCATCAAGTTCATGAGAGATTTACTAACTAACTTTCTCATAACAAGCAAACATTTTATTCGGAAGAAAACAAGGCATATTGAATATGCACGGAAATAACAAATGATGCTAATAGGTAGGTATGGCGGACACTTTGGCAAGGTTTTGTTTTAGGGAGTTGGAAACATGAGTAGAATACTCAGTGAAAGTGAAGGCTAGCAATAGTAAGGGAGCGACAAACGAGGGAGCAATAGCTGTCATAAACATGCTTGCAACAAAACAGGACTAAATATGGCATGAAAGTGATTCAAGATCCTCAAGGCAAAATAATTCATCGAGGCTTAACTGATTATTTCAGTCATATGCATGCGTGAGCATGTGCCAAGTCAATTCAAATGAAACATTCAGAGGAGGATACCACAGTGTCATACCAAGTTATGAATAGAGTAATGTAAGCAAACATTCATAAGACATGCTACAAACTATTAGCAAGTTGGAACTAATCATACGAAAGCAAGAACTACTAAGCATCCAAAGATAACATACACCCTACACGAACAGACTAAGCATGCCCACAATCATGAGTATATGTACAAAAATGAAAACAAGTAGAGTTCGTTACTAGCCTCTTACCATGCCTCAAGTTGTCATTAATCCTCATTATTGCTCTTCACTTGTGTGGCTTGAATAATAATATGAAACCAATATCCACTGAGGACTGCTGAACCCTGTAGCAAACTCACAAAACCAAAGAAGAACGACAAATATTTTTGTTGTTTTCGATTTTTAAAACAAGAACCAAAAAGGAAAAACGAGGAAAGCAAAATCTGTTTGGGTTTTTCGAATAGTTCAAACAAAGAAAAAAGGGAAAAACAAACCAAGGCAAAAAGAAGAAGCAAACCAAAGAGAAATAACAGAAATATTTTTGGTATTTTGTGTTTTAGAAAGCAAAAGCAAAAGAAAGAACAGAAACTAAAAAGAGAATGAAACATGAATATACAAAGTACCGACGCAACATGGTAAAGAGATGAGTGCGGTGTCGGCGTACCTCCCCCCAAGATTAGGCTTTTGGCCTAAGTGGGTATCAATCCCAAGCTGGCTAGGATGAAGTGTCACCGTAGTATGACGAGGAGGTACCCTCATCCTGGTGCAAGCTCGAGTACGTCCCTCTGTAGTGAGCGGAGTGATCGTAGGAGGGTACATCCTCCTGGTGCTGCTCGTGGAAGCCCAGTAAGCGAAGCTGCACATCCACCTCCTCCTTGGAGCGCGACCACAGTCTCCTGTGAACACTAAACAAAGAAGACTACGGTAAAGGGATCTCCCTCTCATCCCCGTCAGTAAACAACATCCTATATACTAGACTGTCCAAATCAGAAGTAGGAGTGACAAAGTGATGAGTTTTCATAGCAACAAGGTCAAGCCTCTGTGGTGCCAGTACAGTATCATTGGGGTCCACTAAAAGACCTAATGCATTGACCATACGCGAGGCAATGATGCCCCCATAGATAGGCCCCCTAGCAGCTAGGCGGCGAGCAATAAGCGAGTCAAGGTTGTACCGAGTATCATTGTTAAGCGCAGCAGCAAGGAAGGCTAAATGATAGTTGGAGATATTACTTGTGTTCTCCCTACCAAGTAAGCTAGTAGCAAGATAATATGCAAAGTATCTAAGAGCAGGGAGTTGGATATTTCTTATCTTTCCACGATGCGCCACGCGGTCATCATCATTGGTCACCCCTCGGTAAAGCTCCAGCAAATCAGCGGGTCGCCCTTGAATTTTCTTCACGGTCCCTATCATGCTTACACCTACAATACTGCAAAATCTTTCCAATGGCATGGTAAAGGGCAGATTATAAATTTTGAAAGAGACAGTTGACTGATAGGATGTGTTAGTAAACGTGAAGCTCTCAACAAAGGTATTGGTGAGCACAGCGTATTGCTCACTCTCATCTTGCATATATGAGGTCAAACCAACCCTCTCAATCAGTAGCAAGAAATCATCAAGAATCCCTGCAGCTTGTAAGAAACTAAAACAAGGAAAAGTAGATGGGTGAGCATCCCCATCATCCCTTTCATTACCAATACGAGTTGCAATGAGATCTTCGTTGTAAGATGGCCTAAATTGAGAGGCTGATCTTGAGGGCCTCAACCTCCTAGGTGCATCACTCTCAAATATCTCTCCAAAGGTATGGTTGTTCATGCTTGGTATTCTGAAATTTAACACCTATTAAACAAGTGATTGCAAAGTGAATATAATGAAGGGTACTACTCATAGGGACTTGTAAGAGGCCTAAACATGCATCAAAACTATATCTCTAAGCATCAACCAAGATTACAAGCTCTCATAACCTGTCACCTACAGCAGCAAAATACTCAAGATATAATCCACTAAACACAAATCTACTTGGACAAGGGGAGGAGTCACATACCAGGGAACAAGTGCTCCAAATTTCAGCAACAAAGATGGGCCGAGCAAGGAGATTGAAAAAATCGAGAGCAAGCACAACAAGAACGCGATTTTGAGCAATGAACTAGAGCTTACTCGGGAGAGAGAAGAAAGTGGCAGGTGAGAGAGTTAGTGGAGGGCCAGGGGTGGCCCACACCATGGCATGGCGCCACCTAGGGCAGGTCGCGCCACCAGGTGGTGAGCCTGCCTGGTGGGTCCCCCTGGCACCTCCCAGGTACTCCTCTGCCCCTTTTTTCATGTAAAAATTTAATATGAATTTTCTGGAATTTTTCGAGACACTTTATTTTTGGGCATTTTTCAGGTATAGAAGAATGATTTTCTGACATACAGATATTTTTTTGGAAATGATGCAATGACAAAACAAGGCTAGAACTACATAATTTCTAAGACACTCTAACATGCAAGCAACTAACAACAAAGAAAACTAAACAAAAACAAAAACTAAAATGGATAGAATAGAAGTAAACGGAGATAATCATAGTGAAGACATTATTTTGTTCAATGAAATCCTTTTGTTAACAAGGTTGATCAGGTCTTGTTACCAAAACAATTTCATATGAGACAAAACTTTGTATTCCACTAATGATTATGTTACCTCAACCTTGATAGCAATTGTCCCAATCATAATAGTTTCAATTTTTTCTCTTGGTATGGGACAATATATTTCTCCAACTTGAATGCCCTCAACATGTTCAATTGAATTCAAACCATAAGTCCTTTCAATCTTCTTGGGGAAATAGACAGTATGTTCCTTGTCATTCACATTGAAAGTCACATTTCCTTGATTATAATTAATAACAGCTCCTGCAGTATTAAGAAAAGGTCTCCCAAGAATAATAGACATATTATCATCTTCAGGCATTTCAAGCACAACAAAATTAGTTAATATCAAGCAATTATGAGCCACTTTAACAGGTACATCCTTACATATACCAACAGGAATAGTGGTAGATTTATCAGCCATTTGCAAAGATATATCAGTTGGTATCGGTTTTTCAAGTTGAAGCCTCTTATAGAGAGAGAAAGGCATAACACTAACTCCAGCTCCCAAATCACACAAAGCAGTTCTAACATAACTGTTCTTAATAGAGCAAGGGATGGTTGGAATCCTAGGGTCTCCAAGTTTCTTCGGAACCTTACCATTAAAGGAATAATTAGCAAGCAAAGTACAGATTTCTTCATTAGGTATCTTCCTTTTATTCGAGACAATATCCTTCATATACTTTGAGTAAGGAGGCAATTTAATAGCATCAGTCAAAGGAATTTGCAGGAATAAATGTTTCATCCACTCACAAAACTTATTATAGTGTTCATCTTCCTTTGACTTGTGTTTTTTATCAGGGAAAGGCATAGGTTTTTGGACCCAAGGTTCTCTTTCACTACCATGTTTCTTAGCAACAAAATCTTCTTTAGTGTATTTAGTATTCTTAGTGTGGTTTTTAGGTTCTTCTTCGACTTTTTCTTCATTAGGAGCTTCATTTTCTTCATTACCACTTTCAGTTTCAGCATCAGAGATGGATATACTATTGGGATCTATAGCAGGTTCAGAGGGTTCTACAACAGTTTTATGTTTCTTTTTCCTTTTCTTACGAGTAGAGCCACTATTTTCAGCTTGTTGAGAATCCTGCTCAATTATTTTGGGATGCCCCTCAGGATATAGAGGATCCTGGGTAGCAGCACCACTTCTAGTTCTAATCTCATAAGCGTGTTTTCTTTGGCAGCATTAACTAGCAAGTCTTTTTGCACTTTAACGAGTTGATCTATTTGAGTTTGAACCATTTGAAAGTGTTTAACAATCATTTTAACATCATTAGAGGTTCTTTCCACAATATCTTTCAACTCAACAATAGCTCTAGTGTTTTCCATTAGATGATTTTGCACCCTTTTATTAAAATTATCTTGCTTAACAATAAACATATCGAATTCTTCTAAGCATTGATCAGGAAGTTTAGAGTAAGGGATATCACCTTCATCAAAGTGTTGGAGAGAGTGTACCTCAATAGTTGATGAATAGGGGATAGGCTTACACAATTCTTCTATAGGAGGTAAATTCTTTACATCTGCAGCTTTAATTCCCTTCTCCTTAAGACATTTCTTAGCTTCCTTCATTACTTCATCATTTTATTCAATAACTCCCCTCTTCTTTGGTGATGGAATAGGCACTGGTATAGGTTCAGGTACAATTACTTCGGGTATAGCTTGTTCAGGAGGAGTCCAATCTTCATAGTTCTTGCTTATTTTAGCCATTAATTCCTCAGCTTCCTTGGGAGTCCTATTCCGAAAAACACAATCAGCACAACTATCCAGGTATGTCCTAGATTCTTCGGTTAGTCCATTATAAAATATATCAAGAAGCTCATTCTTAGGTAATGGACTTCCAGCCTGTGCATGAATCGAAGCACAAAACCTTGCCCAAGATTCAGGCAATACCTATTTTTCTCCCTGTTTAAAATCAAAAAGTTCCTGCAAAATAGCATGTCTAGCACTAGGAGGAAAATATTTCTGCAGGAAAGTACTAATCAAGCAATCAGGGCTATCAATAGATCTAGGAGGTAAATTACTAAACCAAGTTTTAGCTTCTCCTTTTAGTGAAAAGGGGAAAATCTTTGCAACAAAGTAAGTACGCATCTTAATATCATCAGAAAACAGGCCACTCATGGTAGAAAGTTCATTCATATGTGCTACCGCACTTTCATTCTTAGTCCCACAAAAAGGTTCTTTCTCAACAATAGCTATGTAAGATAGATCGAGAGAGAAATCATAATCTTCATCTATAATGTTTATGGGAGAAGCAGCAAACTTAGCAATAGGAGACAATTTGGGTCTAATAGTACGCCTCTCAAGGAGACTCTTAGCAGCGCTCCTATCATGGGTGTTTTTACATTCTTTGATAAATTCATCGGTCATCTCAACATAACCATCTTCAATATCATAACTCTCACTAGACTCAGGTGAACTAACAGGTGTAGTAGTGTGATGCGCTCGAATTTCGACGTAGAGCTCGTTGGGAACCCCAAGAGGAAGGTACGATGAATATAACAACAAGTTTTCCCTCAGTTATGAAACCAAGGTTTAATCGAACCAGTAGGAGCAAGGAAACACCCCAAAGGTGTTACTAGCTGAGCTTTGGCAGGGCGCACTATCGGTGCTAGTACCAACGTGGAGACCTGCACAACACAACCATAGAACATTGTCCCCAACTTGCGATGAGGTTGTCAATCTCACCGTGTTTTGCGGAAAACAAAGGATTAAACGTATCGAATGGAAATAAGTGAAAGTTTGCGGAAAGTAAACACAAAGCAGTAAAAGATTGTAGATTGTATGTAAAGTAAAAGGACCGGGATCCATAATTCATTAGAGGTGGCTCTCCTTAGATAGATAACATGCTGGGTGAACAAATTACAGCGGGGCAATTGACAAACACCGAGAAACCAATACATGCATATACTAATCATCTTGACTCCTCTAAGACTTGATTGGGCATTACAACATAATACATAGACCGCCATCCAACTGCATCTATGACTAATAATCCACCTTCAGGTTATCATCCGAACCCCCTCCGGTATTAAGTTGCAAGCAACAGATTATTGCTTTATGAACTGCGTGTAAAGTAAACAATACGATTGTTCTATGAACAAAGGATTGTTGTTTTCTCCCTAGTAGCAACAGCACATCTAGTACCTTAGAGATTTCTGTCACTTCCCAGATTACGTAGGCATGAACCCACTATCGAGCATAAATACTAACTCTTGGAGTTGCTAGCATCTACTTGGCCAAGATAGCTACTAACAACGGAAAGCATGCAAGATCTCAAATAACAAAGACATGATAGAATCAATAATCAATCTGAAATAGCATCTCAATATCCATCGGATCCCATAAACACAACATGTATGAATTACAAATAGATGATCTTGATCATGAACGGAGCTCACAATATCTAAACATGAAAGCACAAAGGAGGAGAAACCAACCATCTAGCTACTACATGGATCCGTAGTCCAAGGATGAACTACTCACGCATCACACCGGAGGCTTGCATGGTGATGAAGAAGGCCTCCAGGGTGAATTCCCCTCTCCGTGGTGCCGGAAGAGCTCAGATCCTCCCGGTCTAGGGATGGAGATGACGGTGGCTGAGACTCTTTTCGTGGATTTTGATCGGGTGCACTTAGGGTTTTTCGTCCCGAGGGCAACTTATAGGCGAAAGGAGAGGCCGAGGGGGTGCCGGGAGCCACCACACCACCCCCTGGCCACGCGGCCAGGTGGTGTGGCTGGCCCCTGGCCCTTCTCCGTCTCGTATTCTGGCACTTGATCCCTTTCGGAAAAATAGGCACTTTGGCTTTTGTCCCATCCAATTCCGAGAATATTCATTTTCTGACTTTCCTGGAACCAAAAACAATGAAAAGCAAAGTTAGCACTTTGGCTCTTGTTAATAGGTTAGTCCAAGAAATCATATGAAAAGTACTCCAAAGTTGGAACAAAACACAAGAAAGTGGATAAAACCAAGCATGGAACATCAAAAATTATAGATACATTTGCAATGTATAACCATCCCCAAGCTTAACTCCTGCTCGTCCTCGAGTAGGTAAGTGATAAAAAGAAAGAATTTTTGAGGTGACATGCACCATCAAAGACTTGACCAAAGTATTTGCAAAACATTCAAGGCTGGGATCATAGTACTTCAATCATAACATGAAAGACAAAGTTCTAGCAATAAGCAAAGAAACTATGATGCAACATGAAAAGGCACAAACAAAAGATTCATGAATAACATGCTTTGCAAGACGTTTGTTTGTTTCACATAAAGAAAACATAGCATAAAAGTATTCAGCTTGTCCCTCAATAGAGTAGCAAATATAAATGCATAGGACACCTTCAAAGTTCATGAGAGTGACTAGATACAATAGTTTCAAACGAGCAATAACAAGTTATGCATCAATCAACTAGTCTTGGGACAATGCACATAGAACTAAGAATGGCCACTATGCTCTCAAAGTAGGTGCATAAAGATAGAAGGTGGAGACTCAATATAATGGTGGAAGAAAGGCCTTTTGTAAAAGGAAGTAGGGATTCAAGTCTCATAAAGAGCTTCCAAAAATTATGGTACTTAATAGCTTTCAGCTCTCATTGCCCCTATCATAAGCATCTTGAAGTGATTAAGGTTAAAGTGAACAAACTATGGTGTACATATTTGACGAAGTATAAGTCAGAAATCTCATGTCCCTTGTATACGAGGGCCGCTCCTCATGCTACTCAAGTTTAGTCACTGATAAGTTCTTGTCATCGTAAGTACATGTGTATCATTGAGAACCGCCAACGGGGTACCCCTTGCCCGATGATACGGGAGATTTCCCATAATCAAAATGACAAGGCAAGCAGACAACGAGCATCTCAGCATTCTTCTTATTTACCATGGGAATATGGTGCTTTGTTCTCTCTTTCCTCTTTTCATAGTATCTTTTTTTCCTTTTCTTTTCTCTTCTTTTTCGCAATATAGGACTCTTTTTTTATAAGAAGAATGCTTCATAGACAACTCATTATGGTTACGCTGCAGGTTTCCACCATGTCAGCATGGATTAGACCAGCGGCCCAGGCGTTTCTCTAGCACATATACATAACTCCATGGACTTACAAGCTCCCCTTTCATTTCACACCGACGACATCCATATATAAAAGAGCATGATATGAACTAGGTACAAGTACCAAGTGCAATGTTGAAAGCGTTCCCCATGAAATCATGGTTCTGCTAATTCCCAACAAATAAGTGCAAGCATATACAACACAGAAGACACAATGGTTCAAGTTTATTAAAGGCAAGTAAAGTAAGGTGTGCCAGCAGGTTCGTGAGAGCTTTAATCACTAGTTTTCTCATAACAAGAGGAAGGTAAACAAAAGCATGAATATACTTGGAATAGCATAAGCTAGTAGGTAGGTATGGTGGACTCTTTGGAATAACTTGGTTTAGGGAGTTGGATGCATGAGTGGAACTCATACCTTGTTGTGGAGGCTAGCAAAAGACTGGGAGCGACAAACTAAGAGAGCAATAATGGCCATAATCATGTAGAGCGACAAAACATCATTGATCAAAGCATAAAGTGATACTACAAGTTGAAAACTAAAGGATCATAAAGGCTATGGTGACTTGAGATAGTCATATCATGGTGTGAGCATGTGCCAAGTCAACCCAAATAAAGCATCAAAGAAGGATACCACTATACTATGCTTTAATATGCTAAAACAACGCATGATTCATCCAAGGCACATTAAGAAATCTCAATTGTTTATAACAAGTCATGCTACATCAAAGAATACTAAGCATAAAGCCAAAACAATATCAAGCATGGCATGACAAAGCATAGGCCACAGTAAAAAACGAGCTCTTTTCACCACATAAGTATGAACTTTCCTACTCTTTTCCAAACCAAACCAAACTATTCGCAAATCAAAGTGTGAAAGAGGGGGTCCAACCAACTTATTCAGAAAACTAAGCAAACCAAGCAAACTAAAATCCAAAACAAAAACGAAAAAGAAGACGCTCCAAGAAAAACACAACTGTGCATGAAACATAAAAATGAAGCATTTGGAAGAAACCTGGAATTTTTATTGATGAAGAAGGGGGATGCCTTGGGCATCCCCAAGCTTTGACGCTTGTACTTCTTGGATATTTCTTGGGGTGACACGCGTGGCATCCCCAAGCTTGAGCTTTAGTCCATCCTTTATCTCATTACTCGTTCCTTCCATACACCTGAAATTTTTCCTTCACACAATCTCATTAGCAACATTAGTGCACTTAAGATAAATAAGTCTCAAGGTGTCGTGGTGGTGTCATGGAAGATGCCATGGATAGGCTAAAGGTGGGGACTAATTGCACTAGGGGAATCCAGGGAGGGATAGTGTGGTGATTCCACACACAGATGCTTTGTATTTGATTCACTTCCAAGGTTACAAGTGCTCCTCGAGCTGTATTGGAGAGAGGAGGAAGAAGGAACTCTCTTACTCCCACCGCTAGCTAGCCCTCAGGAACCAAGTAAAATCTAGCCAATAGAGATCAACCAGTCAAAGACCAACCCTTTCTATAGAGGCCCTAGCCCTCCTTATATAGGGGCGGATAGGTCTCCAACTAGGGCATACGTGGAGGCATATTCCTGGGAATATGCCTCCTCCCAAAATAGTAAGCCGACCGGGTCGCTTTTCCCCCGCGTCATCCATGCAGAGGCTACGTGAGCCTCTGTGGCGCCTGTCCGACATTGCGCGCGTCACCTTTGTCGGCCACGCCTCGGTGGTCTGCCTGCTCGCTTCGCTCATGCGTGCGTATCAAGTTACTTTTGACCAGCGAGATACCTTCCTTCTCCTAGAAGCTTGCTATGATCCGGATCGTAGTTGATCCGGCCACACCTATTCCTGCATACAAGTTAGATTCATCCATCTGACTTACGGCTTGAGTCGGTTGAGACCAAGTTAGGTGGACATCCCCTGGTCCGGGTTACCCCGAGATTCGGCCTGCCTTGAGGTGACTCGGCCAACATTCGCTTTGACCTTGCCGTACTTCGGCTAACTCGGCCTTTATACCCCGGCGTGACCCTACCCGGGGGTATCCCCCCAACATTAGTCCCCGAAGCTGGTGCGGTCTTAGTTGCCTTAGCCGCTAAGGCCACAACAGGTTCAATTTCACCAAGCTACCTCCTCATCTCGAATTCCATGGATTTACTTTCCCTTGGCACATTCCAAGTTTTCACTTGCTGGCCGGGTTACCACAATATCATCCGGGTCATTCTTCCTTCTCTCGTACGCTTCCCCACGTGAAGGCTAATCATTAGGTTGCCTCATTTTAGGGCCAGCCACAGTAACCGCCGCAGTAATTGTCACTTATCATTGTGCGCACGTCACGTCACGCCTGCCTCCTCGTTAACTGCACCAATGCGTCGCGTCGTGGGATCCGTGCCCTGTGGCCTTCCGTGTGGCTTGATACTGATTGGTCAATCTGGTTTGTACAGGGCCACACGATGTGGCCCGCCTGCAAATGCAATCCCACTACCTCACTGAGGGAGCGGTTAAATAGGGGAGGGGTGCGCCCCTTGGGTCCTTTCCCCATTTCCGCGCCCCTCTGCCCTTTCTTCTTCCTCTTCTACTCCCACGATAGAGCCGCCGCCACCGCGTCTAAGTAGCAGCACCGCCGCCGCACTGCTTCCACACGCACCTCCTCCGCCACGGGTCGCTGTTAGTCTAGGCCGCTGCCCCCCACCGTCGCTAGCGCCTGTGAGGGCAGCGAACTCGAGATGACTGAGGAGGAGCTCGTCGTCGCCGAGCAGGAGATGGAGGAATACGCTGCGACGGTAGACCGCGGTGCGTGGGCTGGATCCTGGGTCTGCCAGGATGACCTGGACTGGCTCTACCGCACCAGGCGCATCCCTGCAGGCGTCACCGCACGCCTCGCCTCTGCCGAACTTTCCCCCTCACCCAATCCGGGTGAGTATGTGGTGTTCCTGTCACATTTCCAGCGGGGATTCGGTTTACCAGTTAGCGATTTTTTCCATAATTGGTTGAACACCTACGAACTCCAGCCGCACCACCTTCCTGCCAATGCCATCACATCTCTGTCTGCTTTCACCTCCACGATCGAAGGCTATGCCGGATTATGGCCCACAAAGGAGCTATGGATCCGGTTCTTTGGCCTTCGTCGGAACGTAATTCCGAATGTTGATCTTGATCCAGAGGACAAACAGCTTACGCAGTTCGGCGCTGCATCCATTTCTCCCTGTAGGTTATCCATCTTTCCCTGGGTTACCGGGCTGGACTCCTGCAAGGGATGGGCCCGGACTTTCTTTTATGTTTGGAATGACGGCACCGAAGACCTGATCCGGCTTCGCCCCTATGCTCCGGGTCCTCCTAACCCGGAGTTGTGGGACGTTATCCCCAAGAAGCCCACAGTCTTGGCCAACCAGGTCAATAAAAGGTTCGTGGAGCTGAAGGAGCTCGGGTTGCGCAACAAGGACGCCATGATCACATTCGTCCGCAACCGGATCTCCCCTCTCCAGAAACGCACTCACAAAGTGTGCCATATGAGCTGGGGTCGCGACCCCAACCGGACCTCGTCTTTCGAGTTGAGCAACACAGAGATCTATCACCGGGTCAAGGCCCTCTTCACCACCCACAAGGACTTCTCCTCTGAGTGGACGTGGGGAATCGAGCACTCTCGCCGGGATAGGCTTCCACCCGTGGTAAGCTTCGTGCTGCAAACTTTCTCCGAATTAAATCTTATGTCGGTCTTTGTTGTATTTTTAACTCTGTCGTCTTTTCTCTCCTTTAGCAATTCCTTTAGCAAACTATCGAGGATGGCACCAATCCCACCCTCAAATGTGCGCCTGACCGGGAGACCTCGAACAATGAAGAACCGGATCAGGAGATGTTCCTCCCAATGGCCGACGCGACCAAGCGACCCACCGGTAAACTCTCTTCCATTAGAGATTGGCCCGACGATGAAGATGACTCGGATGTTGAGGTGATGGAAGCATTTGACGCTGTCCCCCTTTCTTATGCTTTTCCGGCATCAGCTAACCCTGGTGGGCAGATCCATGAGGACCCTCCCCTTGCCGTGGGTGATCCTGTTCCGGTTGCACCAAAGAAGAAAAGGGAAGCCGCATCCACTTCTTCCTCCGGACCTTCTCAGCCAACCAAAAGGCGAAAGAAGTCCAGGGACAAAACTGCTTCCAAGCCCGCAACCAAGGCCCCAGCACGAAGAGCTCGGAAGCCCAAGGAGCCCCTGACCTCGGATGAGTAAACCTCTTTTCCCTTTGGCATTTACTTGTTCTCTTATTATTATAGTTTCTCATCCGACAATGTTTGATTCGGCAGGGCCGCGGTGGAGGTCCCACAGAGTGGATCCGGCATTGCCTCCCCGCTCCGACATAGCCCTTCTCCCCCTCGTGGCGACGATTCATGCCCGCTGAGCCCAATCCCGGAGGGTTCAACGGCTGCTCCGGGTTCCAGCCCATCTCGTCAAGAGGAGGGCAACCTTGGAGCGGGGGAGGTTGGCTTTGTAGAGGCAGTGGCCACCACTACTTCGGCTCCGCCGGAACCAGCAACCACCAAGGTTACCTCAGCACCCCCACCGAAGAAGAAACCAGCACCAAAACCAGCATCAACCCCAGCACCAACTTCCAGCAATAGCAGCAAAAGCAACAGCAGCAGCGCCAAGCCTCTCCGCCTTGTCCGAGTCATCTCTGTCTCGGCGAGAAAGTACCCAGGAAGCTCCCAAGGGTAAATCTGCTGCAACCACTTCCTCCTCTCAGCAGACCAAGGGCAAAAAGGCCCCTGACGCCACCAGGGCAGCGTCCGTCGAGGCTGGACAGCGCACTCTCGCATCCATGGTTTCCAAGAAGCCTCTAGCACCAAAATACACCCCTGCCGAGCCAGCTGATGCGCAACAACTTGTTTTGCACACCAGCCCGACCCTTGCCCTGGTTGAGAGGAGGGAGGCGCATGCGAAGGGTTTAGTGGCACCCCACATGCTCAGCGGCGAATGATATCCTCCGACCTTGATCGAGTTCATGAACAACTGGAACAAGGCGGAGTTCGTCCACAATGACGATCTCTCGGAGAAGTTCGGTCCCGCCGAGTTTTCTGCTCAAATGAACACAGCCGCTAAGGCGATTAACCTTGCGGGTCAGATGATGGAGGTACGTTACTTCACCTTTTCCTTAGCATGCTGTAGATATTAGTGATATAACCATTAGTCCCTGAGCCTCCGGGGGAGTAATTTGTTACTCGGCCGGATGCTCCTTAGAAAACTAACGTAACTCCTTGATAACTTCAAATATGCACACACCTAGAGCCGGGTTAAGTTCCACTTGGCCTGGATCTTGTACACTTCGAATATGCACACACCTAGAGCCGGGTTAAGTTCCACTTGGCCCGGATCTTGTATACCTCGAATATGCACACACCTAGAGCCGGGTTAAGTTCCACTTGGCCCAGATCTTGTATACCTCAAATATGCACACACCTAGAGCCGGGTTAAGTTGCACTTGGCCCGGATTTTGTACACTTCGAATATGCACACACCTAGAGCCGGGTTAAGTTCCACTTGGCCCGGATCTTGTACACTTCGAATATGCACACACCTAGAGCCGGGTTAAGTTCCACTTGGCCCGGATCTTGTACACTTCGAATATGCACACACCTAGAGCCGGGTTAAGTTCCACTTGGCCCGGATTTTGTACACTTCGAATATGCACACACCTAGAGCCGGGTTAAGTTCCACTTGGCCCGGATCTTGTACACTTCGAATATGCACACACCTAGAGCTGGGTTAAGTTCCACTTGGCCCGGATTTTGTACACTTCGAATATGCACACACCTAGAGACGGGTTAAGTTCCACTTGGCCTGGATTTTGTACACTTCGAATATGCACACACCTAGAGCCGGGTTAAGTTCCACTTGGCCTGGATTTTATACACTTCGAATATGCACAAGGCTTAAGCTATATTTTTGTACTCTTTTCAGGTGACCACCAACCGCCAGAGTGCTGAGTTTCAGCGTCTCCTTGACACTCACAAAATACTACTCGCAAAGCATAATGCATTTCTCGCTGAGCATGAGAAAAGGGGTAAGTTCTCTTCTTGACATTTTTCTGTTTTCCTTCATCTTTTTCTGCTGAACTAACCCATCATTCGATTTTCGCAGCTGGGGTGGAAGATGAGAATACCATAATGAGTAAGAAGCTTGACCAGATCAAGGGTAAGTTACTTTTGTGCGACCTTGCTCTGCTTTCTATGTCCTTTTCTCCTTGGCTCGGCAAACATTCATACCTCGGCTTTGTCGGGTTAACAAACTATTCAGTATCGCTGGAAGATAGTGTGCCCATGCTTGATATGATGCTACATTTTCTCGAACAAGAAGGGCAGCATCAGGACGAGCTCAAAAAGAAAGACGATGAGCTTGCCCTCCTCCGAACCAAGGATGATGAGATTGCCAAGCTCAAAGCAGAGATGAAGAAATTGAAAGCGCAACACCAATCCGAGCTTCAAAAGGCTGGCCAAGACTTCACCGAGGAGCACGAGCGCCTCAACCTCCAAATTGCCAAGGACAGAGAACTTCTCCAGGAGGCCGACGTCAAGCTTGAGTCGGCGAACACTGAACTTGTGCAGCTTCGCAAAAGACGTGATGATTGTACCAGGGAGTTGACTCGGATCCACAGCCATATTTTATGTAAGTTCCTTTCCCTTATCTGGCATATTTCTCCGGGTTACTTCACATGTCTTTTCTTTACTTGCTTCTCTTATCTCGTTTTCAGGCAAATTTCTAGAGGGCACTGCCGTTGCGAGCGCCGCTGTCGCTAATTTCCGCCGAGAGAGGGGTACTCCCGTTGCTCCTGACGATGAGGAGATTCCCTATGACATGGAGGACCTATTGGTCAACCTGTCATCTCGCTTGGAAATCATCAAGAACTATGGCAAGGATATTCTTGACGTTGCAGTCTGAATCTTCAACACGTTTTGGCCTGCAGAAGACACTCCGGAGGGAACCGCAGTTCTTGTTGAAAAGTTGATGGAATGCGAGACTCAGCTCGACCTTTGGAGGGAATCTGCTGGACGCGCCGCAGCTAAGACCATTCTCCACTACGTACCGACATGGTACGAGAAGATCGACCTCAACCTCCTAGCGCGCATGTGCACCGGATCCAAATGGACCAGTGACCCGGAGTGGGTAGCTCGGCGCCAGGCTTGCGCTCATAGCCTCATCGAATATGCTCCCATTCATGAATGGACTGAGGGACCGAGCTTCCTGGAAGCCGCCGGTGACGAAAATGCTGAAAACGTCGAAGATGTCTTGGATTAGGATGAGGAGGGCGATGCCTCGGATATTGAAGACACCGAAGATGACGCCAAACTTCCTCCTCCTACTTCTCCTTAAGTGAAAAAACTTAAAGTTTATCAGATCCCCGGTATGCCGGGTGGAATTGTATCCAGTACACATGTGATATTTTGCTACTAAGTTTTTATGCCGGATTAACTTGGGCGTAGTCCCCGAGTTTCATTTTCTTGTTCGTCCAATCTTCTGGCTCGGCTCGTGTCTACCTTGATTCGATTTTATGACTTACGAATCCGAGCTTCAAAAATTGTCTTAACAATACTTGGAAACTTTTAGGCTTAGCTCAAAATAATCCAGCATAATAATTTGAAAGTAAACACAAGGTTAGTCCGAAAAACCAATGTCGGCTCGATTAAGTTCTTTTCCTTAGTCGTTTTTCATGTGCCACGCAATTCCAAACTTGTTCTCTTGCTTGCCATGAAGCCAATTCTTGTTGGACAGCAGCAAGTCGAAGAGTTGGGTTTTTGGTGCTCACACACTACTAATCCGAGTTAAGTAGAGCAACTTACTCCAGCTGACGTATAAATAATAAAAGACAACAACTATTATTAAGGCAGTCCCCGAGTTACTGCTCGAGGTGCCAACATTTCATTGATAAGGTCATTGCCGGCATACATACCGACATATGAGAAGATTCGGATACATACACTTCTCTGCTAAGTGTAGAAAGGACGAAGTAGAGCTACATTCCATGGACGCTTAGATTCCTCGCCGGACCTATCCGCCTTGTTCTTTTCCTGCGGCTTTGCATCGATAAGGTAATAAGAATCATTGTTCAGTGCTTTGCTCACAATGAATGGCCCTTCCCATGGGGGGGATAACTTATGCATGCCAGCAGTACGTTGTACCAACCAGAGTACCAGATCGCCTTCCCGGAAAACTCGGGGGCTTATTTTCCGGCTATGATAGGGTCAGAGATTTTGCTGATATATGGCGGATCTGGACAATGCCAATTCTCTCGCTTCTTCCAGCAGATCAACATCATTTTGCTGGGCTTCTTGCACTTCGGCTTCTGTGTATTGGGTGACCCTAGGCGAATCATGCTCTATGTCGGCTGGTAATATAGCTTCTGCCCCATATACCAGAAAAAATGGCGTATAGCCTGTTGATCGATTCGGAGTTGTTCTTAAACTCCACAGTACCGCTGGTAGTTCTTCTATCCAGCACCCCGCTGATCTTTGCAGTGGCTCAATGAGCTGGGGTTTTATCCCGGACAATACTAATCCGTTGGATCTTTCCACTTGTCCGTTCGATGTAGGATGAGCTACCGAGGCAACGTCCAGCCGGATCTTCTTATCCTGGCAGAATCATGCACATGCTCCTTCAGCAAAATTTGTGCCATTATCAGTTATGATACCGTGAGGATAACCGTATCTCAAGATGATGTCTTTGAGAAATGTCACGGTCGTAGCTCCATCACATTTTCTTATTGGCTTCACTTCGATCCATTTTGTAAACTTATCCACCATGACCAAAATGTGAGTCATATTCCCCCTTGCTGGTTTGAACGGGCCAACCATATCCAAACACCATACGGCGAATGGCCATGTGATTGGTATGGTCTTGAGTTCTGACATTGGCATATGTGTCTTGGTAGCATACCTCTGACAACCATTGCATTTTCTCACCAGGTCTTCTGCTTGTTCTAAGGCGCTTAGCCAGTAGAATCCATGTCGGAAAGCTTTTGCCACCAAGGCTCGGGATGAGGCATGATGCCCGCACTCCCCTTGATGTATATCTCAGAGGATGTCAAGCCCTTCTTCCGGGTCAACGCATCGCTGGAGGACATTGGTCACACTCCTTTTGTATAGCTCGGAATTGATGATTGTGTATGCCTTTGCTCTCCTCTAAGTTTGCCTGGATAGCACCTCCTTAGTGGGTAAAGTTCCATCTTTCAGGAATTGAAATATGGGTAGTTCCCAAGCTGGTATTGCTCGCATAGGGAACACATCCTCATCAATTTCCATCTGATCCACCGGCATAACTTCAACCGGATCACGCTGAGCAGCCCCAGGTCCTGAGGCAGCCCCTGGTTCGCCGAGGCGCCCGGGTTTCACAAGACCACCTCCCATGTCAATGTCCATGGGCACAGCCCGACTCGGATCCTCCGGACGCGTTGATTGAGTCGGTTTCGGGACGGTCGATAGATGGTTTTATGAGGTGCTCTAATGCTACACCGGTGGAATTGCTTGTCGTTGATCCGAAGCCGACAATACGTCAATGGCCTCATTCTCCACCCGGGGTACATGGCGAAATTCGCATCCCTCAAAGTAACCAGATATTTTCTGCACATGGAATCTGTATAATGCCATGTTTGGATCAAGAGCGTCCCACAGCCCCGACACTTGCTAAACTACCAAATCCGAGTCGCCAAAGCATTGGATCCGACGTATCCCAATTTCTTTTGCCACTTTGAGCCCATGCACAAGTGCTTCATATTCAGCGACATTGTTCGATGCTGCGAAATGGATCTGTAGCACATACTTCAACTGGTCATTCTTTGGCGAGGTAAACACAACTCCGGCGCCTAACCTAGTTTTTGTTTTTGACCCGTCAAAGTGCATCCTCCAGTAGTTCGGATCTGGTAGCGGTGGTTCATATTGTACCTCGGCCTAGTCCACAAAAAAGTCGGCCATAGCCCGAGACTTGATTGCTTCTCTTCTGTCATACTGTGGCGCATAGGGAGCTAGTTCAATTGCCCATTTTGCAATCCTGCCACTTGCATCTTTATTACTCATTATCTTGGATATGGGAGCTTCACATATTACTTTGATGGGGTGCTCCTCAAAATAGTGTTTTAGCTTCTTTGCCGACATAGACACACCATACGCCACTTTCTGATAGTGCGGATAATTTTGCTTCGATGCTGACAATACCTCGCTTAGATAATACACTGGCCTTTGCACTGACTTACCCTCTTCGTCGCGCTCTACCACAATTACTGCACTTACAACTCGGCTGGTTGCGGCTATATAGAGCAACATTGGCTCCTTTGATAGTGGAGAGGCCAACACTGGTGCAGTGGCTAACATTTTCTTTAATTGTATAAAGGTTTCATTGGCCTGCGGCGTCCAAATGAACTTGTCTGACTTTTTCATGAGTTGATAGAGAGGCAGTGCCTTTTCTCCCAACCGACATACAAACCGACTTAACGATGCCAGGCAACCAGTGAACTTATGGACATCGTTAAGACACTTCGGCAGTTCCATTCGTTCAATGGCCCGGATTTTAGTTGGATTAACTTCGATACCTCGGCTGGAGACAAGGAATCCGAGTAATTTTCCAGCCGGGACACCGAAGGTACATTTTTCCGGGTTAAGCTTCACCCGGAACCTTCTTAGGTTCGCGAACGTCTGCCTGGTATCGTCAAGGAGCGTTTTGCTTTCCGTGGTCTTGATAACCACATCATCCACATACACCTGTACATATTTACCAATTTGGTCGTGCAAACATTTCTGCATACATCTTTGGTACGTTGCCCCTGCATTATGCAAACCAAATGGCATGGTGCGATAGCAATAAGCCCCATACAGGGTGATAAATGCAGTCTTTATTTGATCATCCGGATTCAGAGGTATCTGGTGGAAACCAGAATATGCATCAATGAATGACAACAGTTCACATCCAGCAGTTGAGTCTATGACCTGATCTATCCTTGGTAGTGGAAATGGATCTTTTGGACATGCCTTATTCAGGTTCGTGTAATCAATACACATACGCCAAACCACTACCACATTCGGATCATCCTTCTTCTTCTCCACCAGCACCGGATTAGATAGCCAATCCGGGTAAAGCACTTCCATGATAAATCCTGCTGCCAGTAACCGAGCTATCTCATCTCCAATGACTTTTCTCCTATCCTCGGCGAAGCGGCGGAGAGGTTGCTTCACCGGCCTTGCTCCGGGTCTGACGTTCAAAGAGTGCTCGGCCAACTCCCTCGGAACACCTTGCAAGTCCTGTGTGGACCAAGCAAAAATATCCCGATTCTCACGGAGGAAGTTGACGAGCTCGCTTTCCTATTTATCATTTAACCCGACACCAATTGTTACGGTGCACTCTGGGAACATATCATCAACAGGCACTTTCTTGGTATCCTTTGTGGCTTGGAACGAAACGCTACCATGCGGATTACTCAATGCCGGAATATATTGCTGCGCGGACTGAGCCAGCGCCGCCACCTCCTGGATTTTTCTTTTCTCTTGCGCAATCACGAGTGACTCGGCTAGGTTAGACTCGGCTGACGCACACTCAATGGAACGTCGGAAATCTCCAGCAATGGTAATCACTCCATTTGGCTCGGGCAACTTCATCTTCAGATAACTGATGTGGCAGCTTGCCATGAACTTGTTCCGTGCTGGTCTTCCGAGTAACGCGTGATACGCACTTTCCAAGTTCACCACTTCAAACTCCAAATTCTCAGTTCGGCAGTTATCTCTCGTGCCGAATAATACGTCAACCCGGACTTTGCCTATTGGCCCACAAGAAATACCTGGCACAATGCCATGGAAAGTTGTCCTCGTAGCTTGGAGCATGTTCTCCGAGATGCCCAACTTGCGCATTGTATCCGCATACATGATGTTAATGCTACTGCCATTATCAATCAGTACCTTGGAGAACTTTACATTGATGTTAGGCCCAATGAATGTCAGATCTAGCACTAGCGCATACGAACCAGGACTAGGCATAAGTTTGGGATGATCTTTGATGCTCCAGGTAATTTCCTGGTCTGACCAAGGCATATACCTCGTCACTGCTGCATTACCGCATTGACCTCCATATGTCGGCGCTGCAAGCTCTTTCTATCTGTTTCCTCAGTGGTAAACACACAGTAACTCTGATGATGCTCGTTGTACTCATTCCTCCCCTTATTTCTGGGGTACCTCTGATCTGGCTGATGCTGGTCTTCCACTTGATGCACTGCATCCATTCTCTCATGGTTATCATACCTCGGCGGAGGGGGAGGCAACATTAGCTGTTGCGTGTTCACTCCGGAGAGCAATTGCTGCCGGGGTAACTCCTGCCGAGGTTGATCATTCTGAGGTGCCTGAGCATTCCCCGAACCCCCTTGTTCTATCTTACACATCCACTCACATTGCCTCGTTGTATGACTCGCTGGGTTACTCGGATTTGGCGTGTGAAACTTACACGGCTGATCCAACATTGACTCATAAGTATACCTTGGACGGTCCTTCTTTTCCTGCCACGGTTTCTTCTGCTCTAGCATCCAAGTTTTCTTGCCATCATTTCTCGGTGTCCATTGTTGGCCCCCAGTTTTCTGACGTTGATTTCCCCCTGCTCCGGGCTGATCTTGATTTACAGCAGCAACTTGCTGCGAATTATACCGGTAATCCAGTCGGTCATCTCTTCTTTTACCCCGGTAGTCATTCCTCCGGGATGACCCGGCTCCATCTCCCTGGTAACACTCCTCATTTGACTCGTTTGACACGAGTCTAGGTTGGGTTGGATCACCCAAAGCATACGAATCCGCAATCCGGATCGTCTCTGCCAACGTAGTTGGCATATCCCTTTGCAATCTTTGCCACAACATGCTCGCATATCTGCATCCTTGTGCGAACCATGCTATGGCCTGTGACTCTATCACACCCTCACACGAGTTTCTCACGGTACACCACCGGGTTAAAAACTCCCGGTCTGTCTCGTTTGGTCTCTTCTTACACATAGCTAGGGTCTGTGGCCTATTTGGCCTCTGATACGTACTTAAGAAATTGCTGATAAACATTTCCTCAAAATCGATCCAGCAGTTAATACTTCCGGGTGGCAAATTGTTTAACCATACCCTTGCTGGCCTCTCCAACATCTGGGGTACGTATCTCATAGCCCATCTCAAGTTGCCTGTAGCAATTTTCATAGCTGTAGCATAGTTTATCAAGCAATCTTCCGGCTTAGTACTGCCGTCATACGTCTTTGTGCCTCTAGGGAACTGGAAGTTGGGTATTGGAGGCTCCTTCATGATCCGGGGTCCAAAACACATAGGACCCAGGGGACCTTGACATTCAATCTGCTCCGACCTATACAGCCGATCCAGTTTTATCCTGGCATCATCAGGCATCAAATCCCTGCTTCCCAATCTTGACCCTATCACATGATAGTCCGGCCTTGGGTATCCTGCGTTCACCATTTCCGAATCTCCATCGTTATACTGGTCTTGCTCTCGTGGAACACCTCTCTGTTGCATACCTCGGCCGGCACTTTGCTCTTGCCTTGGTATATTCTGCTGCTGCAGTTGTCCTCCCGAGTTGCGCTGTCCGACATTGCCATTTACAGTCTTTCCTTGACCGGCATTGCCTTGGTCACGGTTACCTCGGCCAGCTTCACCTCGGCTCACACTTCATCGATCGTCATTTCTCTGTACTTCTTTTCCTTTCCCCGCCCTTGTCGGGTCGTATGGGACGATTTGTTTGTTCCTTCTGGCCGAGGTTACTACCTCTTCCCTCCTAGGACCACCATGAGGAGACGATGCGGCTCCAGCGGATTTCTCTGGGTTACCCACCGCCGAATGAACGATCTTGGAGGTCCCAGCTCTCTCCGGGTTAGCCCTGAGCAATTCCTCATTTTGCCTGTTCACAATCCGAACCAACTCATTGACCCTATCCTGCTGTCTCTGATGGGCCTCACCCGTTAGACCCTCTAACTCGGATGCTGCTGCATCCGCTGCTCTGAGGTTTTTTGCCGGGTACTATACTTTGGCAGCCCCATGGATAAACAGTTTTCTGACTCCTCAATCCTAGTATCACCCTCTTTGTTCATTTCACTCATGAGATTTCTCCCCTTCACTTTTACAGCGTCTACTTTATTTAACTTTGCGTACTCACGCAGCGTCATGTTCAACGACTGCTGAGCCGCGGCTATCTTTTTCGCTCCCTCTAGAATTTTTTGCCTAGTTTCCTCTAGCTCGGCATGTGCCTGAGCCAGATCTACCACTGCTGCTACCGGGTTTGCCAAGCTATCCATCGCTTCTCTCAGTACATTCTCAGGCCTCTCTAGTGGAGGACCTCTACCTTTCCTCGATGCCTTAGGTGTTACCTCCGGGTCTGGTGCCGGATCCTTGCTTGCGCCTGCACCAGGCGCAGTCATCATCACCTCAGCACGGTCCGGGGAGCGAGTGATACGTGCCCCGTGAACCACGCTAAGGGGTGGCTCCCCTGCCTCGACGACGTGCCGCGGATGAACGCACGACACATCAACAGCAACATAGACCTTGTGCGCGCCGAGCTTGACGAAGAGGCCGTTGCACGGAAGAGGGCGCGTGCCGAAGCAGCCAGCGTTGTCGCTGACAAAGTCTAGCGCTCCAAAGCGCTGAACGATCCCGGAGACGATGTGTTCGCCGGTGCCGATGAGATTTCCCGTCCGGATCTTGACCCCTGCTAGCGCTGCTAGCCCCACGGTGGGCGTCAACTATCATAGTGGTGTCACGGCAGATGCCATGGATAGGCTAAAGGTGGGGACTAATTGCACTAGGGGAATCCAGGGAGGGATAGTGTGGTGATTCCACACACAGAAGCTTTGTATTTGATTCACTTCCAAGGTTACAAGTGCTCCTCGAGCTGTATTGGAGAGAGGAGGAAGAAGGAACTCTCTTACTCTCACCGCTAGCTAGCCCTCAGGAACCAAGTAAAATCTAGCCAATAGATATCAACCAGTCAAAGACCAATCCTTTCTACAGAGGCCCTAGCCCTCCTTATATAGGGGCGGATAGGTCTCCAACTAGGGCATACGTGGAGGCATATTCCTCCCAAAATAGTAAGCCGACCGGGTCGCTTTTCCCCCGCGTCATCCATGCAGAGGCTACGTGAGCCTCTGCGGCGCCCGCGTGAGCCGACATTGGCGTCGTCACCTTTGTCGGCCACGCCTTGGTGGTCCTGCCCCTGTCCGCTTCGCTCATGCTGTGCGTATCGGGGTTACTTTTGACCAGCGAGATACCTTCCTTCTCCTAGAAGCTTGCTATGATCCGGACCGTAGTTGATCCGGCCACACCAGTTCCTGCATATAAGTTAGATTCATCCATCTGACTTACGGCTTGAGTCGGTTGAGACCCAGTTAGGTGGACATCCCCTGGTCTGGGTTACCCCGAGATTCGGCCTGCCTTGAGGTGACTCGGCCAGCATTCGCTTTGACCTTGCCGTACTTCGGCTAACTCGGCCTTTATACCCCGGCGTGACCCTACCCGGGGGTATCCCCCCAACACAAGGTTCAGTTCTAACACCAAATAAACTTCCATTAGAATACTAGCTACTGTAGCACTTCCCTCAAAGAGCTCAATTCCCCAAAAGAAGTTAAGAAGGAACCAACAAGAAGCAAATGCAGAAAATGGGAGAAATCTGTCAAAACAGACCAGCAGGTAAAGACGAATTTTTAGAAGACCTTCTGTTGCTCAAATAAAAAAGTGTTGAACTAACGAAAGTTATATAACAACCTGGGGCAGTAGCACAAACAATTACAGCTCAATCCGACATACAGATCTCTCTTAGGAATTTTTATGGTGAAGCACAAAAATCTATTTCGGGACAAAAATCATTACTTCACTCTCATTAGATGTTACTCTTGGCACAAAAAGCAAATAAAAAGGATAAGGAGAGGTTATTACAGAGGTAATAACTTCCAAGACTCATCTTAAACTCTTGGGTTATCTCCCAACAAGTACTTTTCTTTAACGCCTTTAAGTTAGGCATAAGAATTTGAGAAGATGCTCTCATAGGAAATATGAATTGAAGTAAAAGAGAGCATCAAGAAGCAAATTCAAAACACATTTAAGTCTAACCCACTTCATATGCATAGGAATCTTGTATGCAAATAAATGCACAAAGAGCAAAGTGACAGGCATAGGAAGATAAAACAAAAGTAACTTCAAAACTTTCAGCACATAGAGAGGTGTTTCATTACCATAAAAACTTCTACAACCATATTTTCCTCTCTCATAATAATTTTCAGTAGCCTCATGAATAAACTCAACAATATAACTATCACATAAGGCATGCTTTTCATGATCTACAAGTACTAGAGCTTTATTATAAACATTTTCAAAAGAATCCTCGGGAACATAACATTCACCCTCCTTTGATAAGCATGGGGGACAATCAAATAATGTAAGGGATAAAGAGTTACTCTCATTAGAAGGTAGGCATGGGTAGATCCATTCTTCCTCCTTTTGTCCATCACTCTCCTCCTCTTTTTCATCTAATGAGCTTTCAGGTTCATCAATTTCTTCTTCCATGGAGGTTCTAGCAGGCGGTGGTTCACCTATTACCTTAGCAGTCATAATACTGTTCCCAAATAGGAAACCGAGTGAGCTATCCATAATGAAATAGTGATTGGAGCAGAGCTAGTCATAAAGGAAACTTAAGAAAGGAACTAATTTTTTTTGTGTTCTTTAAATAAGAAAGCAAACAAGTAAAAAGAAACTAAGCAAACAAAAACAACAAAGTAAAGAGTTTGGTTATGAGGGACTCCCCTTGTGAAGATGTCCTTGACTCCCCGGCAACGGCGCCAGAAAAAGTGCTTGATGGCTCAAAATGTATCGAGCTCGTTGGGGAACCCCAAGAGGAAGGTATGATGAGCATAATAGCAAGTTTTCCCTCAGTTATGAAACCAAGGTTATCGAACCAGTAGGAGCAAGGAAACACCTCCAAGGTGTTTTTTCGAACTTGGAATCCTGCACAACACAACCATAGGACTTTGCCCCCAACTTATAGTGAGGTGTACTAGTGTGATGCGCTCGAATTTCGATGTAGAGCTCGTTGGGAACCCCAAGAGGAAGGTACGATGAATATAGCAGCAAGTTTTCCCTTAGTTATGAAACCAAGGTTTAATCGAACCAGTAGGAGCAAGGAAACACCCCAAAGGTGTTACTAGCTGTTCTTTGGCAGGGCGCACTACCGGTGCTAGTAGCAACGTGGAGACCTGCACAACACAACCACAGAACTTTGTCCCCAACTTACGATGAGGTTGTCAATCTCACCGTGTTTTACAGAAAACAAAGGATTAAACGTATCGAATGGAAAGAAGTAAAAGTTTGCAGAAAGTAAACACAAAGCAGTAAAAGATTGTAGATTGTAGATTGTATGTAAAGTAAAAGGACCGGGATCCATAGTTCACTAGAGGTGGCTCTCCTTAGATAGATAACATGCTGGGTGAACAAATTACAGCGGGGCAATTGACAAACACCGAGAAAGCAATACATGCATATACTAATCATCTTGACTCCTCTGAGACTTGATTGGGCATTACAACATAATACATAGACCGCCATCCAACTGCATCTATGACTAATAATCCACCTTCAGGTTATCATCCAACCCCTCCAAGATTAAGTTGCAAGCAACAGATTATTGCTTTACGAATTGCGTGTAAATTAAACAATACGATTGTTCTATGAACAAAGGATTGTTCTTTTCTCCCTAGTAGCAACAACACATCTAGTACCTTAGAGATTTCTGTCACTTCCCCAGATTACCAGAGGCATGAATCCACTATCGAGCATAAATACTAACTCTTGGAGTTGCTAGCATCTACTTGGCCAAGATAGCTCCTAACAACGGAAAGCATGCAAGATCTCAAATAACAAAGACATGATAGAATCAATAATCAATCTGAAATAGCATCTCAATATCCATCGGTTCCCCACAAACACAACATGCATGAATTACAAATAGATGATCTTGATCATGAACGGAGCTCACAAGATGTAAACATGAAAGCACAAAGGAGGAGAAACCAGCCATCTAGCTACTACATGGATCCGTAGTCCAAGGATGAACTACTCACGCATCACACCGGAGGCTTGCATGGTGATGAAGAAGGCCTCCAGGGTGAATTCCCCTCTCCGGCAGGGTGCCGGGAAGAGCTTCAGATCCCTCCCGATCTAGGGATGGAGATGACGGACTCTGCACTCTTCGTGGATTTTTGATTGGGTACTTAGGGTTTTCGTCCCGAGGGCAACTTATAGGCGGAAGGAGAGGCCGAGGGGGTGCCGGGAGCCACCACACCACCCCCTGGCGCGGGCCCAGCCTGGCCGCGCGGCCAGGTGGTGTGGCCGGCCCCTGGCCCTTCTCCATGTCGTATTCTGGCACTTGATCCCTTCCGAAAAAATAGGCACTTTGGCTTTTGTCCCGTCCAATTCCGAGAATATTCATTTTCTGACTTTCCTAGAACCAAAAACAGCAGAAAACAGGCAGCTGGCACGGTGGATCTTGTTAATAGGTTAGTCCAAGAAATCATATGAAAAGTACTCCAAAGTTGGAACAAAACACAAGAAAGTGGATAAAACCAGGCATGGAACATCAAAAATTATAGATACATTTGCAATGTATCATAGTGTCTTTATTAGGAGTTTCAGTATTTCCAACTATAGTTCTAGCAATCGTAGCATCTAGGAAAGGACCTAATGAACCACTCATATAAAGCACAGTAGAAGCAACATCATAAGCATCAGAAGTTTCAGATTCAGCAGTAGTAGCAGTGTGTGTAGCATGTGTATGTGGTGGTGTAACGAGCTTACTCATAACAGATGGTGAATAAAGAGAAATAGAGGTGTTCAGAACCGTACCTCTTCTTGTAGTGGATGGTAAAATAGGAACCTTGCCATCACGAGACTTACCCATGATGGATGGATAGCAACGAACAATAGAGAATCCAAGTGAACTTGATAAATAAAGCTATGCTCCCCGGCAACGACGCTAGAAAATAATCTTGATGACCCACAAGTATAGGGGGTGTATCGCAGTATTTTCGAGGGAAGTGAAACCCAATTTATTGATTTGACACAAGGGGAGCCAAATAATATTTATCAGCCTTAACAACTGAGTTGTCAATTCAGCTGCACCTGGAAACAATCTTGCTCACAGCAGTTTATCAGTAGCAATAGTAAAGTAACAGCAGTAGTAAAGTAAAGGCAGTAGTAACAATAGCAGTAAATAGTAGGATTCGAGTGCGGTAGGCATAGGGCTGGATGGACGGGCGTTGCATGGACAAGACACTTCACATAGCAATTAGAACATAGGGCAATTGCAGATAACTAAGATAAAGCATCCAAGTACTAGATAATCCTAGGCATGTGTTCCATATATAGTCATACGTGCTCGCAATGAGAACTTGCACAACATCTTTTGTCCTGCCAGCCCGTTTGCAGCGGGGCCTCAAGGGAACTACTGGCAATTAAGGTGTTCCTTTTAATAGAGCACCAGAGCAAAGCATTAACACTCCTTGAACACATGTGATCCTCACATCAAAGCCATTCCCTCCGGTTATCCCGATTTCTATCACTTCGGGGCCATTGGTTCCGGACAACAATGTGTGTATACAACTTGCAGATAAGACCATAAAGAATACTATCATAATGAATCAATAACATGTTCAGATCTGAAATCATGGCACTCGGGCCCTAGTGACAAGCATTAAGCACAACAAGTCGCAACAAAGTCATAAAGCACCAATAAAAGATACTAGGCACCATGCCCTAACAATCCAATGCCATTACATGAACGATCTCATCCAATCCCTACCATCCCCATAGCCTACAGCGGGGGATTACTCACTCATAGATGGGGGAAACATGGATGGTCGATGGAGAAGCGATGGTGATGATGATGGCGATGATCTCCTCCAATTCCCTGTCCCGGCAGGGTGCCAGAATAGAGTTTCTGGTGCTGTTTCGTAGAATCTGGTGGTGGCGGCGGAGCGGAACTCCTTCTAGAAAAACATCGACCTCCCCTGAGTTTTTAGGTCAGAAGGCAACTTATAGGCGAAGAGGGAGACCGAGGGGGAGTCTGGGGCAGCCAGACCACCCCTGGCGTGGCCTGGGCTTGCCCGCACGACCAGGTGGTGTGGCCTAGGCCCAGCCCCCTCCATCTCATATTCTGGCTCCTGGAGTCTTCTGCTGAAACAGGATTTTCAGCATATTTTCCAGGATTTTTCCTGATAGTTGATTTTTTGCACAAAAAGTAGACGCCAGGGCAATTCTGCTGAAAACAGCGTCAGTTCGCGTTAGTTGCATCCAAATCACACAAGTTTAGAGGAGAAACAATAGCGAAAGTAGATACGTTTTGGACGTATCACACAGCCTCTGCTCCAACCTCCATAAATGGTGGTAAGCCCTTAATCCACTCTTTGATTATTGTAGTGCCATAGATCTATAGGTAGGAATGTAGTTATATATTATCTCATGACATGCGTGGTAGATTTTTAGTGCTATGGTTTACTTTCAGTCGATTTAATAGATCCTTGTCGATGTTGTTATTCTCCATTGTCTGGTGCCTTGGTAATTAACAGATGTACCTATACATTGCTATGATTTAGGGTTTCAATTAGCCTGATTCAGCCAGATGCACTGTTTGGTGTTTCATCGATGAAATATTTGGGGATTTCTGCACTATTCATGGTACTATTTTGCTGCCTCTACCGATGATTAATCCGCATTACAACGCAATTTAAGAAATGGTCCTACTAAACCTAGTTGTACAATCATTGTTGATCATGCCCCTTGTTTGAGTAGGATCATCTATTTCCTCTATATCTGTTATGTACTATGAGGCACACTTTTCTGTTTGTACATGTGCCCATGATTTTAATCTATAGCACCATGTGTTTGAGGGTGTGATTATGTACTACCTAGTTTCGTTCATAGAAATCATTGTTGTGCATTGTCCTTGGTATTATAGAGTGATCTCCCCGATCTTTGTGTGCACTAAGTATGAGGCTCCCAAATATGTTATATATGTATTTGCTTTTTTGCATCGGTCGATGATCTAAATCCATAGCATCATATGTTCAAGGGATGCCTGCTAGTACATACTACTGTGCATGATCTTATAAGATCTATGGCCATGCTCTAACTCATTGCTAGTTCATGATCCTTGGTCTTGCAGGATCATCTCTTTGATTTTGTGCTTCTTCTATAACACATTCTTTGTTTAACACAATGCTTCTTCTATAACACATTGTGTGTGCATCTTTTGCAATGCTCCAAGTTGATGATGGGTAGTGATGGCCCCAACCTTGGCGAGGGTTGTTCCCAGGATGTTGGACAAGGTTCCTTGAAGAGGCTGAGGTGTAGGACGACGAAGGTTGGCCACGTCCATGACAATGTTGCTCCAATGCATTTCTCTAAGGTGATCATGTAACCTGGGTTGGATCTGTTGCCAATTACTGATGGCTTCCATCCCTACACCGGAATTACCCGAGGACCATAATTCTGAAGATTAACATTGGATGTAGCTGGATGGTAAGGCTGAAGGAGAACGACAGGGTTAGCTTAACCATGGTTTTCTAGGCTTTGCCACTACTCACCAGATCAAGATCAACCACTTCCTGATCTTCAAGGTCCTCAAAGATGATTTGTAAAAGGTCACAATCTTTGACTACTCGATGACCGATATCACTAGCGGAGCTTAGTGTAGACAAAATAGGCCATGGCCCACCCAGATCACGAGAGAAAAAAATTACACCTATGCTGCAATGTGTAAAGCCAACCAACCCAAACCATTCCACATGAGAGGCAAGTCCATTGTTCCTGATTAATTTTGCTTCATTGTTTCTTTTCCTCATATGTCACTAGTAGAAACTAGGCCTTTAGACCTGATCCGTAAGGACCTTTAGTCCCGGATTGCAAATCGGGACTGACAAATCGGGACTAAAGGTCCGGCCTTTAGTCCCGGTTCTGTTACGAGCCAGGACTAGAGGTCCACCACGTGGCCCCGCCAGCCGCGTTAGGCTAGAGGATATTTAGTCTCGGTTCGTAACACGAACCGGTACTAAAGGGTCGCTGTCGTGGTAGTGTTTCGAGGCATTTGGCTGCCACAGCAGGAGATGGGGTTTTAGGGTTTTTCTTTTCATTTTGTGTTTTGTGTTCAATTATTTTTCATTTTGTGTTTTCATTGCAAACAAGTTTTCATATACATGCACAATTCTAGTACATAGTACTTGTACACGTTGATGCATATATAATATAATTTCTCTTACAAACATACATGGAGGTCATTACACGGAGTCCCAACTGGGTCCAGAGCCTGTCTATTTGATTGCATGGAGATCATTACATGGATGCTTTAGGGTATATCTAGAGAGTATTCTCCACATGGGTCTATGACCTCATCAAACAAAAATCTAGCCAATTCCTCTTGGATTGCTAGTAGGCGGTCCTATGCTAGGAGCTTTTCCCGCATCGCGTCCAACTATAAAGAAGGAGATCATATGAATTAGACTTAACACAACTTATTGTAATAAAAATAAAGGGTGAATATATTGTTTACTTACTCGAACAGTGTACAAGGGCTTCTCAGTAGTGATACAAATGAACTCGCAAACATAGAATCCAGATAGATTAGTCCCTCGTGGCTGCCTCGTGCACTTTACAAGAATAGAATTCAATCAAATAATAACTCTAGCATGATAAATGTACAGAAACTAGAATTAAATAGATGAGCGGACCTAGCTTGTACTACTTACCGGGATCTATTTGAAACTCAGCTTCTCACTCCATTGACCGCACACCTTGTTCTTGAACCGTGTCCAAACACTACCCGACAAAGAAAATGAATGAATGAGTTAATAACTACTTGATATCTCAGAAAATGAACGAAAGAAACCGATATAGTGCAATAATGGTTGAAATTACTTCTGGAGCATATCGATCATGCTACGGTACTCTTCCATGTATTTTTGTAATGAGTCCATGATTTCAACACTTCCCAAGTCAACAAAAATGCTTAGAAGAATCCAGTGGTAGCTATGCAAGGTTTACATACGTTAGTAACTCATCATTTACACTGAACATCGAGTAAGCAAAAGTTAATGTGTACAAGACAATAACACTCACCCGTAGTGGTAAGGAAATAAAATTTCATTACAGAAATGCCGCCTCGTGAAAAACCGGAGCAAGTTACGCTCGGTCTCCACTGGCTTCTCCTTTAGCATAGCTCCATTAACACGATTTGGGTCAACAAACCCAAATCCATGGATTGTCCATTTTTTACATTCGATAATCTTCATTCTACATTATTATAGCGTACAAAAGAATATAGTGAGTATACTTACCGGCAATGAATTGAACAAGCTGAGCTAGAGACTTAATTACATAAATAAAGTAATCACTTACAGACAATAGCAAACGAGGATAGATTTGTCGAGTTCTTTTTGATTGAATAACTGAAAGAGTTCTAGAAATTCAATATGGACCTTGTCTTCAATGAAGTAATGCTCTTCTCGAACTTTTGCTATGATCCATTGTTGCTCTTTTTTTGCTTCTTCCATGTACCATGCATGCAATTATCACATTTTAGTTGGAATATCCTGGAGCCTCTCAGAACCGACCAGAGGCTCCCCGTAAACATATCGTTGTTCTACATCAGCCCTTGTGATATCAGCGCCGCCAATAATGTCATGAATAGACATATTACATTGCTCAGCCAATATCTTAGACGTTTCCATATGCAAAGGTTCTCCCCCATATAGTTGAGGTTTGGGTAACACCTGGAGCGGGGGGATCGATTGTTTTGCTTGTTTCCCTGGCTGGGGAACTTCTTTTCTGATGCTTCCGCTACCACTTGATAGTTTTGCTTGTTCCCCCCGCTGGGGAACGTCTTTTGTGATGCTTCCTCTACCACTTTATCTCTTCTATTTCAGTGTCTTCTGAAGACAGTGTGTATAGTTATCTGGCGCATTTAACTGAGCTTGGGATGGATGCGTTAGTAATCTCCTAAAGTGCTCCTTGATTTCTGGTTTTATTTGGACCTCTGGCTCAGGTTGTTTCTTTTCAAAATGCGAATCCACTTGGGAACATACGACTGCATTGGTCTCCTCATCGTTCAGGTCGCAAGCCCTCTTGGGAGGAACCGGCGGTACTCTTGGGAGGGGCGACCACTGTCGCTTTTGGCGTCAGTTAGCCCTTGACGGAGTGGTGTTATTCTTCTGCTTTGGCCTTTAGTGGGTGGAGGCGGCTGCCTAGATGATGTCTACGCACTTCTATTCTTGTAGACAGTTGTTGGGACTCCAAGTGCAGATGTTTGTAGAACAGCAGCAAGTTTTCCCTTAAGTGGATCACCCAAGGTTTATCGAACTCAGGGAGGAAGTGGTCAAAGGTATCCCCTCTCAAGCAACCCTGCAATCAAGATACAAGAAGTCTCTTGTGTCCCCAACACACCCAATACACTTGTCAGGTGTATAGGTGCACTAGTTCGGCGAAGAGATAGTGAAATACAAGTGGTATGGATAATTATAAGTGGTAACGGTGCTAGAAAATAGCTTGATGGCGTGGAAGAGACTAAAGGAAAACTGAAATAAAGATAGCAGCAAGCAAACATGTAACAGATCTAGTTGCAAACGGTGTTTCAATGCTTAGAAACAAGGCCTAGGGATCATACTTTCACTAGTGAACACTCTCATATATATATATATTCTTCTTTATGATACTACGTTGAACTACTCTTCGGTTAGAAACTCTAATCCATGGTAGGGCTATAACAGCACACCTCAAAGTTTGCTTTTCCCATCTAGATAACCCCACACTGTCACCTTGAGCACTAGATGGTTCGAACAAACACCACAATTTCATAAAGACATCCAACTCCAAATATAACTCATAACAAGTATTCGTAATCTCTAGCCTAAGTGCCACCATGGTGTACACACTGTCAACTTCAAACACATGGGGAGAGCAGAGATCTATTAAAGCACTTGAGTAGCAAGGTAGATCTATAGATTACAAGCTCATGATCTCAATAAGATCATGCATAGAGAGAGAGATGAACACAGAGCTACCAGTATAACCCTTAGCCTCAAGAGAGAACTACTCCCTCCTCATCATGGGAATCAGCAACGGCGATGGAGATGGTGGTGGCGATCGATGGAGATGGCTCCGAGGGCACTTCCCCATCCCGGCAGGGTGCCGGAATAGAGACTTTCTATCCCCCGAATCTCCCCTTCAGTGGCGGCGGCACTGCGGAACTTTTCGTGGCCGGGGGCTTGATGATTTAGGTCTTTTGCATCGGGAGGCATCTTATAGGCGAAGAGGCAAGGTCGGTGGGCGGCCAGGGGGCCCACACCATGCCCTGGTGCGGCCTGGGGGGACCCGCGCCTAGGGGTGGTTTGGCCACCCTGTGGCCCCCCTTCGTCTCTCCTTCTGGCTCCGTGAATCTTCTGAGAAAATAACGACTTTGGCTTTTGTCTGGTCCAATTCCGAGAATATTCATTTTCTGACTTTCTGGAACCAAAAACAGTAGAAAACAGGCAACTAGCACTATGGCTCTTGTTAATAGGTTAGTCCAAGAAATCATATGAAAAGTACTCCAAAGTGTGGACAGAACATAAGAAAGTAGATAAAAACCAAGTATGGAACATCAAAACTTATGGATACGTTAGCAACATATCAACATCCCCAAGCTTAACTCCTGCTCGTCCTTAAGTAGGTAAGTGACAAAAGGTAAGAATAATTTTTGAGGTGACATGCACCATCATAAACTTGATCAAAGTATTTGTAAAACATTGATAGCTGGGATCATAGTACTTCAACATAGCATGAAAGATAAAGTTCTAACAATAAGACAAAGAAACTATGTTGCAACATGAAAAGGCACAAACAAAAGATTCATGAATAACAATGCTTTGCAAGACGTTTGTTTGTTTCACATAAAGAAAACATAGCATAGTGGCATTCCGCTTGTCCATCATAGAGTAGGAAACATAAATGCATAGGACACCTTCAAAGTTCATAAGAGTGACTAGATGCAAATAGTTTAAAACAAGCAATATCAAATCTATGCATCAATCAACAAGTCTTGGGACAATGCACATAGAACTAAGAATGACCACTATGCTCTCAAAATAGGTGCATAAAGATAGAAGGTGGAGACTCAACATAAAAGTAAAAGAAAGTCCTTCATAGAAGGAAGCAGGGATTCAAGTTTCATAAAGAGCTTCCAAAAATTATGGTACTTAATAGCTTTCAGCTCTCATTGCCCTATCATAAGCATCTTGAAGTGATTAAGGTTAAAGTGAACAAACAATGGAGTATATGCTTGACAAAGTATAAGGTGGAAATCTCATGTCCCTTGAATACGAGGGCCGCTCCTCATGCTACTCAAGTTTAGTCACCGGTAAGTTCTTGTCATCATAAGTACATGTGTATCATAGAGAACCGCCAACGGGGTACCCCTTGCCCGATGATACGGAAGAATCCCCATATCAAAATGACAAGGCAAGCAGACAACGAGCATCTCAGCAATCTTCTTATTTACCATGGGAATATGGTGCTTTTTTCTCTCTTTCCTCTTTTCTCTTATCTCTTTTTTTCCTTTTCTCTTTTTTCTCAATATCTGACTCTGTTTTTTTATAAGAAGAATGCTTAATAGATAGCTCATTATGGTTACGCTGCAGGTTTCCACCATGACAACATGGATTAGACCGGTGGCCCAGGTGTTTCTCTAACACATATACATAACTCCATGGACTTACAAGCTCCCCTTTCATTTCACACCAACGACATCCATAGACAAAAGAGCATGATATGAACTAGGTACAAAGTACAAGTGCAATGTTAAAAGTGTTCCCCATGATAGCATGGTTCTACTAATCCCCAACATATAAGTGCAAGCATATACAATATAGACGACACAATGGTTCAAGTTTATTAAGGGCAAGAAAAGTAAAGTGTGCCATCAAGTTCGTGAGAGCTTTAATCACTAGTTTTCTCATAACAAGTTTAATTCGGAAGGTAGATAAAAACATGAATATACTTGGAATAGCATAAGCTAATAGGTAGGTATGGTGGACTCTTTGGAATAACTTGGTTTTAGGAGTTGGATGCATGAGTGGAACTCATACTTGGTTATGGAGGCTAGCAAAAGACTGGGAGCGACCAACTAAGAGAGCAATAATGGCCATAATCATGCAAAGCGACAAAACATCATTAATCAAAGCATAAAGTGATACTACAAGTTGAAAACTAAATGATCACAAAGGCTATGGTGACTTGGGATAGTCATAACATGGTGTGAGCATGTGCCAAGTCAACCCAAATAAAGCATCAAAGGAGAATACCACAATACTATGCTTTAATATGCTAAAACAACGCATGATTCTTCAAAGGCACATTAAGAAATCTCAATTATTTATAACAAGTCATGCTACAGCAAAGAATACTAAGCATAAAGCCAAAACAATATCAAGCATGGCATAACAAAGCATAGACCACAGTCAAAAACAAGATCTCTTTACCACTTAAGCATGAACTTTTCCTACTCTTTTCCAATCCAAACTAAATTGTTTGAAAACCAATGCATGAAAGAGGGGGTACAACCAATTTATTCAGCAAACTAAGAAAACAAAGCAAACGAAAATCCAAAACGAAAATGAAAAAGAAGACGCTCCAAGAACAACACAACTGTGCATGAAACAATAAAAATGAAGTGTTTGGAAGGAACCTGGGATTTTTATATATGAAGAAGGGGATGCCTTGGGCATCCCCAAGCTTTGACGGTTGTACTTCTTGGATATTTCTTGGGGTGACATGCGTGGCATCCCCAAGATTGAGCTTTAGTCCATTCTTCATCTCATTACTCATTCCTTCCATACACCTGAAATTTTTCCTTCATACAAAACTTCACACAATCTTTATTAGCAACATTAGTGAACTCAAGATAATAAGTCTTTGGGTTCAGTTTCAACACAAATAAAACTTCCATTAAAACACAAGATACTGTAGCACTTCCCTCAAAAATCTCAATTCCCCAAAAGAACTCAAAAAGGAACCAACAAGAAGCAAATGCAAATAATGGCAGAAATGTGTCAAAACAGACCAGCAGGTAAAGACGATTTTTTCGAAGACCTTCTGTTGCTCAAATCGAGAAGTGTTGAACTAATGAAAGTTAGAAAACAACCTGGGGTAGAAGCACAATAATTCATGCCTCAAAAGAACGTATAGAGATTTCACACGAATTTTTACGGTGAAGCACAAAAATCTGTTTCTGGACAGCAACTTTCCCAAGCATTACTTCTCTCTCATTAGAGGTTACTCTTGGAACAAAAAGCAAATAAAAAGGATAAGGAGCGGTTATTACAGAGATAATAACTTCCAAGACTCATCTAAAACTTTTGGGTTATCTCCCAATAAGTACTTTTCTTTAACGCCTTTAAGTTAGGCATGATAGTTTGAGAAGATGCTCACATAAGAAATATGAATTGAAGTAAAAGAGAGCATCAAGAAGCAAATTCAAAGCACATTTAAGTCTAACCCACTTTCTATGCATAGGAATCTTGTAAAGAAACAAGTCATGAAATCACAAAGCAATAAGCATAGTAAAGCAAAACAAGTGCAACTTCAAGACTTTCAACATAAAGAGGGGAAACTTAATAATGTTGAGATACATAAAACCAGGTTTCCCTCTCTCATAATAACTTTCAGTAGCATCATGAATAAAATTAACAATATAACTATCACATGAAACATTCTTATCATGAGCCACATGCATAAAAGAATTAATACTCCCCACATAAACATAGTCATTCTTATTAATTGTAGTGGGAGCAAATTCAAAAAAATAGCTATCATTATTATTCTCATCACCATAATCATCGAATATAGGAGGCATATTGTAATCATAATTAATTTCCTCCTCAATAGTAGGTGGACTGAAAATATCATATTCATCGTTGCAATCATCATATATTGGAGGTATAGTATCATCATAAGCAATAGAATGGTTATCTTCCAAAGTGTGTTCATTTGTAAACATATCATCATTGGAAGGATCATGGATAGCACTAATAGTATAGCAATTATTAATATCATCATTTTTAGAGTTGGTACCAAAGAGATTTTTAATATCAAAGGTAGTGTGCTTTTCCCAATCGTGATCACTACTATAGGTAATAGGCATAGGAACATGATTGAGTTCAGACTCATCACTAAATTGTCGCCACTAAAATTATATTTCTGTGGCGCATATGCATATGTGCCACAAAATTCTCCAAATTCTGTGGCTATGCGCCACAGAATTCTATGGTACATTCTGTGGCACATATAGCCATATGCTCCACAGAATTCTTTTTTCAGAATTTTGAAATTTTTAGAATCTGGTACAAATACAGGTATATTACAGGAAATACACAAAAATTAACAGAAATTCACAGAAAAGCTGCACACAGCAGTAGAAATGTTCCATTTCACATATAATACAACAAGCACGAATGTTCACAAGTGTTCATCAATCACATCATTTAGAACCAAATAAGTGTACAAGTATATTTCACAAGTGTTCATCTCACTCACATAACTTACAACTGCGCGATGTTGTCACCGCCTATCCCTTAGGATAGAATGTAGTACACCGTAACCGCGATGCGGGTGAGGAGGAGCGACACCAAGATCTTCGTCTGGTTCTTCTTCCACACGTGTCTCCTCCACTTGGCCACCGCCTCCTCTCTAGTCGCGTATCCCTTGTAGCTGTTGCCGCTGAACTTGTCCACTTGTTGGTGGCAGTCCACCCACTCCTCGTAGACACCTGGAACCCGACCCTTGTACACAACGTATGTCGGCATCTCTATTGACAAGGCATATTAGTACATTATGCAAATATATATGTTGACAAATATTAGAGCAAGGCATTCATAAACTTAAAACAATGCGTCGATGACAATGAAAGAAACACGACAACATGTCCGACACAATAACAACAACGGTTTCAAGCTAGGCAAGTTAAGTTTTTAGACACACACACTACATGTCCACCGATACACATGATCTCTCGGTCAAGTAGCCTTCTCCTCGCAGGGCGCCGGGAACGGCTTGTACATGTCTTTCGTCGTCCACATCCTGAAGTCACCCTACGCCTTGAGGCGGGCTTCGATCTGCCTCTTGGTGAATGACCTGGGCTGGTGTAAGAGCCCACCATGTGTGTTGACCTATTCCATGCTGATATGTGACAGCTTCACCTGCGTATCATGGAAGTCTTCCCTGAGATCGGGGTCACTGATCCCATGCAACTTTTGGGCCCATCCTTGGAGAGAAGATGGCAGCATTAGAATCTCGCAATCCCGGACAAACCCTTTGAGGTGATGGCAAACGTAGAAGGCCTCCTTCACACTGTCAGATGGCTGCTTGACGCAGGGGAATTCGAACACATGCTTGAACTTGTGTCGGCCATCGTCCCTGTAAACCTCCCCCTTATAGTTGAAGGGGCCTCCCTGATTGGCATAGCCCGCGATAGCATCATCCAGAATGCTCCTTACTCTGGCGTAGTTCTTCCTCCTTGCACTCCCCGAGTCAAAGTAGGTGGCAAGCGAATACCTCGTGGGGAGGACGATGTGAAGGGAATATGCCCGAGAGGCAATAATAAAGTGGTTATTATCTTATTCCATGTTTATGATAAATGTTTATTTTACATGCTAGAATTGTATTGATCAGAAAAATCAATACATGTGTGTTTAATAAACAAAAATGGTTCCTAGTTATGCCTCTCTTATAGACTAGCTCGTTGATTAACAAGATGATCAAGGTTTCCTGATCATGGACATTAGATGTTGTTAATAACAAGGTCACAACATTGGTGGAATGATGTGATGAACATTCATCCGAAGTATAGCATTACGATCAAGTCATTATGTTTATATTGCTATAACATCATACGAAGTAATCTTTATCCTTAGACCATGAGATCATGTTAATTGCTAACACCGGAAGTGTATCTTGATAACATCAAACGTCACACCGTAACAGGGTGACTATAAAGATGGGTTCAGTGCTACGAAGGTGTTATGTTGAGGCTCATGGATCAATAGTGGAATTTGTCAATCCCAATGAAGGATAGATATACTCTAGGCCCTCTTGGTGATATCACATTAAGATAGCTTGCAAGCAAGTGATGTGATCACTACAATGTTATATCACGGGAATGAGAAAAGAGTGCATGTCGGTAACGAGACCAAACTAGGTATGGAGATACCGATGATCGAATCTTGGACATGTAATATATCGCGAGACAAAGGGATTTAGTTACTAGCGTTAAAGGTTCTCACGATCACAGAAGTCGTCGTTGAATGTGTAGGAGTTAGTATGGATCTCCAGGTCCCGCTTCTGCTTATTGATCTGAGAAGGGTCTCGATCATGTCTGCATTATTCGCGAACCGTAGGGTGACACACTTAAGGGATACCGACACCATTTGGAGCAAATATGTTTCAGATAAAGATTTAAGAAAGCGCTGGAATTATTTCAATAGACACCGAAACTGTTTCGGGTGAAATTGCTGAAATTGGTTCTGCATGTAATATTGAAATGTTGCAGGGGGTTTTATGTGAATGTTTGTTAATTAAAGTAATTAACAAAATTCTGAAAAAAAAGAGTTTTATTAAATGAGAGAGCATTAAATTTGGAGAAATTTAATGCATTTAAAGTGGAGACTTTAAAAGAGAATGTGAAGGGGCAAATTTATGTGGAGGGAGTTACCACCACATGAATGAGGAGGTGAAGGGTCACCCCTTGAGGCGCTGCCATGGGGAGGTACCTCCCTCCTCCTATAAAAGGCCCCCCTCACACCCCTTCTTCCACACACCTCCTTGTGAAGGATCTCTCTCCCCTCTAGTATTATTCCCCATGGTCTCGGATTAGCGAGATACATGTTCCCGGTGGCTTTATCTGGAAAGGAGTTGCTGCTTCTGCTGCTTTGCTGGAGCGAGGGACGGAGGTTGTCGGGGTACCGGACGTGTGTGCGATCACGGATGCACCGCTGCTTTGCGGTGCTGGACTTGGTGGTGCTGGAGCTGGATCTGATGGACGTGCTGGAGCCGGACCTGCTGGACTTCATCACGATCTTGAGATCGGCAAGTGTACGACTACATCAACCACGAGTTCCTACTCGTTAACAAAGCTCGTTGTCTACGAGGGCAAGTTCTCGTTGGATGTATGTCCACCTGTTGCTTTGTACCTAGTAGTTGGCGTGTAGTTCACACCGTAGGAAATTTTTTGTTTTCTATGCTGCGAACCCAACAGTGGTATCAGAGCCTGATCTATGCGTAGGTGCTTTGCACGGGTAGTATACATATGTTTATATGTGGGCGATGAGGATCATGTTATTGCATCTTCTATGTATTTTGGATATTGGTGGCATAGTGGGATGAAGCGGCCCGGACCAACCTTACATGTCATCGTACATGAGACCGGTTCCACGACTGACATGCAACTTGTTTTGCATAAGTGGCTGGCGGGTGTTTGTCTCTCCTACTATAGTCAATATCTGATTTACAACGAGTTGCTAATAACTTGGTTATCCTTGTTGTGGTTCATGTTCGTAGGTAAGACCGGTTCTATCTCCGAAAGCCCTAAGCCACGTAAAACTTGCAATTGATAAATTAGAGGCGTCTAGTTTAGATCATTGCTGGGCTAGTGTCTTGATATGGTATTGTTGTAAGTAGATGTATGATAGATACTCTTACAACTCACTTAACGTGTAAGTTCCATAGACCTTGGCCTTACACACAAAGGAATGATAGAGATCATACCACGATGCAAGTGATAGAGATCAAATGCATGGACCATATCATCTCACTTTACACATTAGATGTTAGCATCTTATACTGCTAGTTTGGCGTCAGTAGCATTGTAAGATGATCCCTCATTTAAATATCAAGATAAAATGTGTTCTTCCTTAAGTATGCACCGTTCTATGGATCGTGTTTTCGAGACATCACGTGATGATCGGGTGTTCTCAACTCTACGCTTTCATGCAACAGGTGTAAGACAGTTTTACACACGCGAATACTAAGGTTCTTACTTGGCGAGCCTAGCATGTACAGACATGGCCTTGGAACACGGACCGAAAGGTTAAGCATGAGTCATATAGTTGATGTGATGACCATATTGATGCTCGCCTTTGAAGCTACACCGACTCACGTGATGATCGGACTTGGTGTAGTGGATTTGGTTCATGTAATCACCAAAAAGGCACGAGGGATGTCGTTTTTGAGTGGGAGTTCATTTCTAATTTGGATTAGTCGAACTCAATTTGTCATAAACTAAATCGAAGTGAATTTGCATAATTTGTTGTAGTCATTCACATCTGTTCACTACCTTATGCTTAGTTTTTTATTTGAGATAATAGAACTATAGAATTCTGGATATTTACTTTACGAACTGGTATCGTATTGTTTTGAATGTCAATTTAAAGTTTATAAGTCCTATTGCAAACTTTCAACAAACTCTATTTACTCCATGAAATTTAATAAGTAGTATTAAATCAAGAGTAAGAATTCCAATGTTAGTATCTAAAGTATCATGTTTGCCTCCATGTTATTGATATTCAAAAGTTGTTTTAATATCAAGAATATATTGGAGCTGAAAATTGTTTCATAATCCATCATGTGTGAAAGATATTGTGATATCTAAAACGATGTTTTTGGTTGCATTATGATAGAGTATAATTTAGCAAAATACATGTTCTCATATTGTATGAGAATTTGTGAAGGATGGAGATGCTAGGCATCCGAATCTCCCAAAAGGTTTTGGGAACTAAAATTATACTCATCATTCTTCCTTATAGGCTATAGTAGCTTGATCATGAAAGTTGTCATGATAAGGATGAATAGAAGATGTAAGTAAAATCTTTACTACACAAATAGATTACTAAAGAATGGATTTTTGAAAGAACACCAAACATTTGATGATGGTGATCCACTTCAAAGTGCAAGTCCAAAGGTATTAGTATTTGACTATATACGCTTTGTACCATGTGTCATGTTGATGACACCACTATTGATGTTGATAGATTCTTTTAAAAGAAAAGGAATTGCTAAAAGAGAATCTATAAAATATTTGGCAGAAAATAAAAGGTTGGAGATGTCCAACTTAGGTATATAGAAGATATACATGTTATGGCTATATTCCTTGCTTGTTAAACAATGTGGTTCTTAAGTATTGGATACCGAATTGGTTGGTATGAAGTGTCATACAGGACAACGCAATTCATGAACTACAATGGCCTAAGTAACCAGCAAGAGAATGAGTGATGATGTTCATCGAAAACAAATAAAGTGTTATTGTGTTTTTCGTTGTCATCAAACCAAGCCTTCAAGATTTGTTTAAATAATTGTTATTTTGTTCCGGTATTATGAGAACAATGGATGTTCAAATAATTAGCGTATTCCATAAAGGATGGATGAACTTTTACAAGTCTAGTTGTAGAAATCACATCCATAAACACTATTGCTAAAATGTCGCAAGACAAATGATTGAAAGATCACTTATGAAGTGACATCGCTGTTTAAATTATATTGGAAAGAAAACATGAAGAAACTCCATGTTGATGGATTTTTGGAGTCTTTGATTTTGATCAATTGACGCATGTGAGACTTTCCTCGAGATAATTGAAACTCTGTCCATAGGCCAGAGAGGAACGGATGACTAGCTTATTGGAAATTGTGCATGCTGATGTGCATAGTCCATTATGTGTAGCCATATGCGATGGATCTTTTTGCTTCATATGCTTTCTCCGAAAATTTGAGTGAATATATATGTATATTTACTTAATAAGGAAGAAGTATGAAACATTTGAAAATTGTTCAAAGACTTTCAAGATGAAGTGGAAAATCATTGTAACAAGAAAATAAAGAGTTTATGATTCGATCATAAAGGAAGATATTTGAGTTACATGTTTAGCAAAAACACCTAAGACTTGAGGAATTGTTCCATGATTTGTGTTTCTCGATAAACCATAGGAGTATGGCATATTCGAGAGATAAAATCAAACCATGTTTAACATGGTAAGATCAAAGGTGTCATTTATAAAACTGCCATTATGTTTTAAGGATTGAAGCTTTAGATACTACCGCTTTTTCACTGAAATGAGCACCATCGTGATCCGTTGAAATGACACCATATGAGTTATGGTTTGGGATAAAACCCGAATTGTCTTTTCTTAAATTTTGGTATGCTATGCATAAGTAAAGTGTTTACAACCAAAGTCGGATGAGCACGTCTTTGTAGGTTATCCCAAAGAATTTGTTGGGAATTTCTCCATAACACCGAGGACAAAAGAGTTTGTTACTTGGAACGTCAAGTTTCTTGAGAAGGAATTTTTCGTGAAAAGTTAAGTGGGAGGACAATAGAACTTTGATAAGGTTGTTGAACCTTAGCTCTATGTGCTAAGTAGCGCAGCGCCGGAAAGTGTCCCGGTGGCGTCCACAATGCTCATGGCTCTCGTGATTACAAAAGGTGTGATCTCGAAGATTAGAGTTCCTATAGAATCGTGTGGGTTGGTAAGAATCAAATAGTAAGATTTGATAAGCAAGTCGTTATTGTTTTGACAATGATGAACCGACTACATGCAAAGAAGCGATGATGGGCCCTGACTCCATAAAATGGCTAGAAGTCATAGAATCAGTGATAGTATCCATACACGAGAAAACAAGTTTCTGAACTTGGAAGACCCCGTGAAGCCTATCGATCGTGTTTGGATATATAAAGAAATAAGACATGGATGTTTAACATCTATGAAATAGTCGACATGTCGGAAAGAAGTTTACGACAATGTTCAAGGAGTTGACTATGACAAGATTTGATCTTTCATAGCGATATATAGTCTTAACGGATTAATGTAGCAACCACTACATATAATTTGGTATATGGTAGTTGAATAAACAAAACAAGGTTCTTCTAATAGAACGGTAACCTAGGACATGTACATGACATGGTCCGAAGGGTTTTGTTAATTCAAAGGGTGCTAAAAGGGCATGTAAACTTCAATAGTTGGAGTAAGCATAGCGGAGTTGGAATCTTCACCATGATGAAACTGTTAAAAGAGTTTAAATTCATCGGAGATGATGAAGATGCTTGCATTTGCAAGAAATTAAGTGGGAGCGCTGAGACATATTTCTAATACATTATGTAGAGGACATATTGTTGATTGGAAATGATGTATCTTGTATTGACACAAGTTAAGAATTTCATTAAAATAAGATTTCGATGAAAGACTTGGGCAAACACGGAATATTAGGCATCAATATCTATATGGGGGATAGATTAAGGCGCTAATATGGTTGTGCCAGACATACATATATGATATATTGAAAGGGTTCAATATGGAAACAACAAGAAAGGTTCTTGCTGCATGGAAAGGATTGTATCAAAATTCAAATGTTTCAACACTTGGTGAGTAAAATCACATGAAGATTTTGATCGATTATACCATGATATGTATATATCCAGAATGTCCTATGCTCTAAATGTTATGAGCATATACCAGAATGATTCATAAGATGATCATTGGACAATAGTAAAGATATTCTTATGAGCTTTAGAAGAACTAAGAATATATAATGTATAAGTGACAAATAGTTAAAGGTAGTTCATTGTAAAGTGCTACATTGATACTAGTTTTGTCACAAGATACAAATTAAATTTATCTCAATTTAGACTATGGGTGGCACAATGTAATGGAAAGGATGTTCCATGATGGATTTGGATGAGTTCCTAAGTTGAGACATTGTGACGGATACTACAACAAAAGGCTAAGTATATGACTGCTATAGTAGCAGCAAAGGAGGGCATTTGTGTTAAGTAGTTTGTTATCAAACTAGGTGTGGTTCAAAGTAGGCTAATACTATGAAGATATATTGTGTGACAATAATATCAACATATTTTGAGCCGAACGAACTAAAGGTCTCACCAAAGGACCAAATCTATACAATGCCATCTCATTTGAGAATGAGTGATGCGTAGAGACGCATAGACATGCAAATACACACGAACCTGAAACTGTCAGAGATTATGTTAACCACTAGCAATAGCGTATATGCAACACCATAAAACCATAGGTGTTCAATACGCAAAGTTTTTCAAACTAGATTATTGACTCTAGTGCAAGTGGGAGACTGAAGGGAATATGCCCGAGAGGCAATAATAAAGTGGTTATTATCTTATTCCATGTTTATGATAAATATTTATTTTACATGCTAGAATTGTATTGATCGGAAACATCAATACATGTGTGTTTAATAAACAAAAAGGGTTCCTAGTTATGCCTCTCTTATAGACTAGCTCGTTGATTAACAAGATGATCAAGGTTTCCTGATCATGGACATTGGATGTTGTTAATAACGAGGTCACAACATTGGTGGAATGATGTGATGAACATTCATCTGAAGTATAGCATTACGATCAATTCATTATGTTTATATTGCTATAACATCATACGAAGTAATCTTTATCCTTAGACCATGAGATCATGTTAATTTCTAACACCGGAAGAGTATCTTGATAACATCAAACGTCACACCATAACAGGGTGACTATAAAGATGGGTTCAGTGCTACGAAGGTGTTATGTTGAGGCTCATGGATCAAGAGTGGAATTTGTCAATCCCGATGACGGATAGATATACTCTGGGCCCTCTCGGTGATATCACATTAAGATAGCTTGCAAGCAAGTGATGTGATCACTAGAATGTTATATCACGGGAACGAGAAAAGAGTGCATGTCGGTAACGAGACCATGTTCGGCCTCTTCCTCACCCTCTTCCTCTTTGCATCAGCAGCCTCCACTGGCGATGCTAACCCATCACCGGCCGTCCTATGGAGTGTGTCAGGGCTGAAAATAATTCCGGCCGATGGAGGTTGTGTCTCGGCGGCCGGAGGCGTCTCCTGAGAAAACCCACGGAAGACCAGGCGCTTCTTGATATGGCTAGCTTGATCGCGGAATGATGGTTCTTCAACGAGAGGAGGCATGAATGGTCCTTTGCTGGCACCGGTGTTGACGAAGGCATTGACGTCGACCGGTGCATCATCATCATCATCCACCTCGATGTTGGCATCGAAGGCCGCCATGTCCATGTCATCCTAGGGTGGTGGCGATGGCTACTGCGGTGCCATGGCCTTGCCTTTAGGCGGGGGCGATGTCGGTCGAGGAGCAACCATGCCCTTGGCTGCTTGTGGTGCCGGTGCAGACGCTCCCAAGAGTCTCTGGTGACGGCTTGTGGTGGCGGCGACGACGACCGGTGCAGCAGGAGGCTTCGTCCTTGGCGACCGGACGGCCGAGGTGGCACCGGTGGAGCGAGACCCAATACGAATCTGGGACTTTGGCCAAATCATGGGATAGCCATGGCAACCTTCCAGGGTTAGGTGCTCGTCGACTCCTGGAGGTTGCATGGGAGGGTCCATGTCTTCGCACCCCCCAACACCCGACCCAACTCGACGCGCATCAGGGCATTGTCCATGGGCTTGCAGTGCATCGTGCGATTCGCCGATTGTATTAGCTTGCCCGTGGCAACATCCTTCAACTCGCCGCCGGGCACCTTGTGCAGGAGCACGCACGGAGTGTCCTGAGGCATACAGATATGCATCATGAGATGGCAGCCAATCAAAGGCATTAAGTAGAGCACACTGACTAACTACTTATTTTACCTTGGTGAGGGCGCCGAGCTCGGCTAATGTCGAGACATGGGCGGCCGGTGGCTGATCCTTCTTCTTCTCCGTCTCGGGTGCATTAGGAAGCACCGCCGCCGCCGGCTGCTGCGCCTTGGTAGTCTCGGCAGGAGGGGGCAGCTCCGGCGCATCCAACTCCATCGGCTGCGCCGTGGGGATGGAGGGCGGCGGGGTAACCATGTCTGGCAACACTTGGTGGCTCAAGGTGCTGCCACCGGTCCTGGGCACTTGTATCGGCCCCACCTGACCATCCGCATTCCATTTTGCTATCCCCTCCATCAGCCGAGGGGGTAGCATCTCGAGGATCTTCTGCTGCACTATCGCGTCCACCTCGTCCTGGTCCACCTTACTAGCCTCTAGATGCACGATCTTCCGCTTCAGCTCTTCCTTCTCGGCTTGATCCTGAGCCGCCGACTGGGTCCACCTCTCCTTTATCTTCTTGGCTTCCTCGCTATAGTACTCGCGGAACTTTGTGCTCGTACCAAAGCCAGAGATACGGCCAAATGACGTGGGCGGCTCAGACTATGGCCTCCCCTTGAAGGCGTTGGTCGCCCTGTTGAAAATCGTGTCCCACGGCTCCGTCGAGCCCTAGGACGACGAGTCCGGTGCCTCGCGTGTAGCCTTGATTTCAGCATCCTACAGATAAGGAAAGGTGAACCCATTTAGGAACTTGCCTTCATTATTCAAAATGAAAGCAAATGGACCGCGGGTAAATTCCTTACCAGCTTACTCTCAAACTTCCTCACATCGTCATCATCAGTGACAAATTCCTTAGAATCCTTGTCCAGATAGTAGCGGGCCCGGACAAAGTTCTGGGTCTGCTCGTCCGTGATTTTTAAAAACAGGTTTTCTTTCCCGAGACGCTCAACCTCGGCGTCCTCCCTTGCCCATATGGCCTTCTTTCCCCTGTAACCGCTGCTTCCACATCGGTGGTTACCTATGTTCTGTTCCCGCATTTCTTGACCGCACTCCGTCCATGCCTTCGCTTTGTCAGTCTCCATCTCCGCCTTGAATATCTTGAACTCGTCTTCGTAGATCATGGGCTCACCCTTCTTGATCTTCTCCCAGCTTTCCTTTTTCACGATCTTGTTCTTCACCCGGGTTCTCCAGCTGCTCAAGGCATTGGCCATCTTCGTGATGGCTAACCTGTTCACCTTATTGGATTTTTCCAGTTTGTCGGTGTACGGTGCTGGGAACTTGTACCATCGGTGAAGCTTCTTAAGGCAGTTTGCCATCAACCGCTCATTCGCTTCACTTCTTAGGTGCTTCGTGTTGATTGACATGCTTTCCCGGATGATGCACCTGAGTTGCATGCCGTACCCGGCGGCAACGTCCGGAGGCTCCAACAGAAGGCCACTTTCCGAGACCAGAGTGGTCTCGTCGGTGGTGTCGGCGAGCTTTTCCGGCTTCCGATCCTTCCTCGGCTTCTTATTCTTCTTAACGGACGAGTTGCTGCTACCGCCATCCGTGCAGTCCCCGCCATCGGTCGTGCGGACTCCACCATCGGAGGTGGTCGCATCCTCCTCCTCGGCTTCGTCTATCCGGTAGTCCTCGTCCCCCTCTTGCTCATCATCCCCATCGTGGCCCGCAATAGCTGCCACATCCTCATGCTGAGACTCCGCCGCCTCGTGCTGCGCTGCCTCCTCCCAGAAAGTGAGGTTCGCCGCTCTGGCTTGGTCTTCGATGCTCATGGCGGCCTTAGAAGTGCCGGCCCCATCGGCGGCCGACATGTTTGCACACTTCTAAACAAATTAAAATAAGGAAGTTACTATTAATTATTGTGGACAATATTTAAAATGAGTTGTCCATTTCTCCCGAAGTGTCAATTCACTTCCACTTCGGTCGAGAAATGGGGCTGATATGTCAAAAAATTACTAAGTGTCGACCGAAAAATTCAGCACGACCTTCGCTAATTTTTTGACATATGAGCCCCATTTCTCGACTGAAATGGATCGAAATCAACATTTCAGGAGAAATGGGCAGCTCGGGTGATTTCCCTGCAAACATTTCACATACAAAAATGCACAAATTGTGATCCACAGCCACATATGGTGCTCCACACCATATAATCCAAAAGGGTACATAGATTTCTATCATCGTATATATACACACTGTAATTTTTTTGGTTTTCATTTTTTCGGGGTTTATTACAGAGAGGATGGTATGGTACGTAATAATGGAATTATAGACATACATGATACACACTATTATTACCCACTGATCATTCTTTATTACTGCTAGCCTAGCATTTTTTAATGGCTGACACATGGATGAAAAAAGAAATTCACTGCAAAGTTAACGGGTGGATTATTGTTTGGCTTATTCACTGCAAGGAACCCTCACTGCAAGGAAATTCACTGCAAGGAACACATGGATTATTCACTACAAGGAAATTCACTGCAAAGTTAACCACAGATTTTTTTTCCTTTTTGGTGCAGCTAAGTAGTACTACTATACCTGATTGGCCAGAGCATATATGGTGGTACTGGATGATGATATACTATGATGTCAAGAACCAAAGACAAGGACTCAAGAATTCAACCAAATGGGATCAGCCAAGAACTAATGGAATCTTGGTTTTGGTAGAGTGCCAGTGAAGCAACAACTTGGGAAACTAAAATTCAGACCCTGCCTGCTAGAGATTTTCTTTACGTTCACAAGACCCACAAAAACAAATCCCAAGATAGTACTAGAAGATTATTTCAGACAACGATATGCTAAAATGAAAAAAGTAACTCAGTTGGAAAGTAAGCAGCATACATCTTTCGATAAAATACAGAAACATCAATTGAAAACTCATGAAAGAACAATTTATAAAAATGAGATCAAGATGGATCATCCTCGGCCAAATATTATAAACACCTCAATACCCATGTGTTATCCCAGTAAAAACTAACTATTTTCAGGGAGAGCATGAACAGGTAAACTCACATCGATACATATCACATCTATTTAACCAATTAGTTTAGCAGGAAGTAATATGTACTATAAACTCCACAATTTCTTTGGTACAAACAGTGGCATGAACGGAAAATAGTTATTATTAAGAAGGAAAATCAAAGTAAACATGATCTAGGCTGTTTGCATTGCTGGTACAGTTTAACAAAAACAAATCAGTCAAGATGAGAAAAAACAGAATAGACCGGTTGCAATATACAAAAATTAGGAAGCCTGTATGTACGGCCAGACAAATTAGAAATACCAAACTGATCACTATGTCGATCAACTTTTGGTTTGCAAATCAACTAATTTTGGCCACTCATTTCGATTTTTTCTAGTGCGCTACTGCTCAAGAACATGACCTAATGGTTTTCTTCTTCCCTTCGCATCTACCAATTGAAAAGAGACTAAAATGACATTATATGCAGCAGCAACATGGGAATGAAAGTGATTTGTCTGCTTGTCTGCTCTGCGTTTACAGGTTCATGTGATACAAAATCACAATCACAAGAAAATACTTCTGAGAACTAACCTAGTGTCATCAGTTTCATGTCTGATATTGGTGAAGAAATTCTCTGTATAAAGCTAGATCACAGTAAGTTTGAGAAGAAAGGGAGATTTAATAGCTTGATCACAGTAAAAATAGCTTGGCGCAATATGAATTCTCATGCAAAAAATAGCTAGATCACAGTAAGTTTCATCATCTATGCACGCAATCAGAGGGGGTCACCTGCGGGGTGGTGGTGGCGGTGGTCCTGGACGCCGGAGCGGGCCTCCTCCTCCTGGTGTTCTGCGGGGTGGTGGTGGCGGTGGTCCTGGACACCGGAGCGGGCCTCCTCCTCCTGGTGCTCTACGGGGTAGTGGTGGCGGTGGTCCTAGACGCTGGAGCGGGCCTCCTCCTCATGGTGCTCTGCGGGGTGGTGGTGGCGGTGGTGGTGGCGGTGGTCCTGGATGCCGGAGCGGGCCTCCTCCTCCTGGTGCTCTGCGGGGTGGTGGTGGCGGTGGTCCTGGACGCTGGAGCGGGCCTCCTCCTCCTGGTGCTCTGCGAGGCCACGGCGAGGCAAGGCAGGTGCGGCGCGGCGGGGTGGGCGAGAGCGGGGGAAAAAGGGGCGGGCACGGCGGGGCGGGCGCGGCGACGAGAGCGGAGGCGTGCTAGCTAGGGTTCTGTGGGATTGACTCGATTTGGGAAAAAAGGGGCAGTGAGATTGAAAACACTAAGTCAAAGAATTATGTGGCGCATCTGTATAGATATGCGCCACAGAATTGTTGGACATGGTACAAAAGGTGCGTTACGCTGTTGTTTGACAGAAACACTTGCTTACCACACTGGTTCAGCGCTTGCTCCTTTGTTTTGAACCTGGGGTGGCCAGGTTCGATTGCTGGCTGCCACATCTTTTTTTTGACTTTTTAAAAAATATTTTCAGGATGGTAATAATATATTAAAAGCAAGAACTAATATATTTGCCTATTAAAAACAAGAATTAATATATTTGCCCAGATATTATATTATATATATTCTTGTGTCACACCCACATCAATATCCGCATACATTAGTTTGTCAAAGTAATACATATATGCAGGCGCGCGAGCAAACATGTGCATTAATTAGTACAAAAAAAGGCGTCAAAAACCGCTAAGTCGGCTCTGAGATAGCTAGTGTCTTTTCAAAACAACTTTCTTGCCCTTCTTCTTCGCGGTAGAATACTTTAGGCCGGCCACCTTGAGATTTCTTCTCGTGTACGGGCAACCTTTAGCCGGTAGGGTAGTCTTCCTTCTTACTTTAGCATAAGTAGTTGGCTTGTCGAAGTACTTGTCGAATTCCTCTTCGATCTTGGGATCGCCGTTCTTGTCGATGTCTTGCTTGTTGGCGGGTTCTTCCATTCTGATGATGCTCCTCTTGTCCCTCCTCATGACAACATGGCTTGGCTTTGCCGGGTTGGTAATGAAGAAGCATTGGTCAACTTGGCTAGCGAGCACCCATGGCTCATTTTTTGTGGAGGCGTTCTTCGATTTGGCGTCGGGTATAACCATGGTGGTGAAAAACCGGCCATCTTTTTCGACACTCTTGGCCCATCTAACATGAAACATCGGCACCGTCACTCCGCAGTAGTCGAGTTCCCATATCTCCTCGATCCTTCCGTAGAGTCTTTCCTTGACATCAGTCTCGTCATCAGCGTATGATAGCATAGTTACTCCTGAGTTTTGGTATTCGCTATTCTTGTCCTTCTCCTCGGTGTAGAATCTGTAGCCGTTGATGTCGTACGTTTTATAGGTCCTAACGTTGCACCCGGGGCCCTGTGAGAGTGAGAATATGAGTTTCTGATCTTCAGTATAAGGCGTCGGCATGGGACTTTCCAGTAGCCTTTTCTTGAACCACCCCGTGAAGCTGGCGTTGTGCTCTCTGGTTACGTCTCCCTTCTTCCTCGAATTGCCCATGTTGGCGAGCTTTTGCTCGATTAAGGTTTTGTGCTCATCCACCCAGGGGCCAGCCAACTGTATGTGTTGTAGCGCGACTCGGTTTTCCCTATGAAAGTCGGCGTGTTCGAGTTCGATGCCGACGTGGAGTGCGTGGTAGCCCTCGCGGTGACCAAATCCAGCGAGCCTCTCGAGGTGCTTCCTGGTGGGCAGACCGACATCCTGGTTCTCGGTGCTTAGGTAGTTCTGGCAGAAGGAGATGCACTCGTAGGTTAGAAAGCCCTTGGCTATGCGTCCATCTGGACGGGACCTGTTGCGAATGACTCCTTTGATGACACCGTTTAGCCTTTCGAACGGCATCATGTTGTGCAGGAACACCGGCCCGAGATGGATGATGTCATCCACGACATGGACAAGCAGATGCACCATGATGTCGAAGAACACGGGAGGGAAGTAAATCTCGAGCTCGCATAGTATCTCAACAATCTCTTCATGTAGCTTGCCGAGTTGCTTCACGCTGATAGACTTCCTAGATATGACATCGAAGAAGTTGCAGAGGCCAAATAGCGTCTCACGGACGTGCTCGTCCATTATCCCTCGGATCGCAACGGGGAGTATTTGCGTCATCAGCACGTGACAGTCGTGAGACTTCATCCCACTGAACCTCTTCTTTGCTACGTCCAGATATTTGCTTATCTTCCTAGAGTAGCCATGCGGAACCTTGACTCCTAGGAGGCAACGGAAAAACCTCTCGAGCTCCTCCTCGCTTAGAGTGAAGGATGCAGCTTTAAGCACCACCTCATTCTTCTTATCCCTTTTGCGGCAACCCTGGGTCCCTTCCGTCTGTTCATCGTCATCGTCGGCATCGTCACTATCGGGGTACTGAAGTTCCTTCTGAATGCCAAGCAATTTTAGGTCGCTTCTTGCTTTCGGCCCATCCTTGGTCCTATCCGGCATGTTCATGAGACTGCCGAGCAGGCTCTCGGTAACGTTCTTCGTGATGTGCATCATATCGAGTCTATGGGGCGTGTGGAGGACCTTCTAGTAAGGAAGATCCCAGAAAACAGACCCCGCCTTCCATACTCCATGCAGCGGTGATGGCTGTTCCCTTGGCCGCTTCTTTCCTGGCACAGGGCTCTCTTCCTAATTGTCCAGAAGCTCCTTGATTTCTTCGCCGCTCAACGGTCGACGTGGGGCATTATCGATCTCGTCTTTGCCATTGAACAGGTCTCCATGTTTTCTCCATGCGTGATCCTTGCGGAGCCACATTCGAGTCCTTTGGAACACTGTTTTCGAAGACCCAGGATCCCTCGGCAGCTGCAGATGTGGGGTCTTATCCATGCACCTGACACATGCATAGAATCCGTGGTTCACCTGACATGCTACATATCCGTAACCAGGATAGTCCTGCACCGTCGTGAGCAACACAGCTCTCAGGTCGAAATAATCTCTAGTGTAGGCATCCCACGTACGTGTCGGCGTCTCCCACAGCGTCGCTAACTCCTCTTTCAGGAGCCCGAGATACAGATGCATGTTGACACCTGGTTGTTTTGGCCCCTGGATAACGATACTCATGTGTACCGCTGCTTCGTGCACAACCAGGGGGAGGTTGTACGACCATACAAACACGGGTCAGGTGCTGTGCGTGCTACTCTGGTTGCCAAAGGGATTGAGTCCGTCGGTGCTCATGCCCAGCCTAACGTTCCTTGGATCGAGCCCGAACTCATCTTGGAACTCGATGTACAGCGCGTTCCACTGGCTAGCGTCCGTGGGGTGTGTCAGGATCTTGCCCTTCTCCGGATCATCTTCCGGCTTCTCCCTCTTCGCGTGCCATTGCATAAGCTCTGCTTCCTTAGGGTCTACGAAATACCGCTGCAGACGGGAAGTGATAGGAAAGTACCACACCACTTTTCGAGGAACTTTCTTGTTCCCTCTCTTGTACCGTCCCTGGCCACACACCGGCCATGTGGTTCTATCCTTGTACTCATTCCGGTAAAGTGCGCAGTCGTTGATGCATGCGTGGTACTTCACGTATGGTAGGTCTAGTGGGCAAACTACTTTCCTCGCCTCCTCGATACTTGTTGGCAATGTGTTGTCCTTGGGCAGACGAGCGTGCCAGAATTTCATGTGAGCGTTAAAGCTAGTGTCGGTCCATTTGTGCTCCGCCTTCATCTCCAGAGCCTTCAGCGTTACACTCAAGCGTGTATCCTCGGGCCGGCACCCAGGATACAATGGAGTCCTCCCGTCTACCTCCATCTATGTCAGCTTGGCTTTCTCTCTAGCTGCAGCTCTTGTGTTGGCCGTCTGCTTGAGGAGTATTTCTTGAAGATGAGGGTCCCGCAAGGCCGAAGTTAGCGGCGTGTCCGTGCTCCCGTATTCTCCACCGCCACCACCACCATCTGCTCTGGCATCATCTCCTTCATGATGATCGTGTCTGCCGGCATCTCCTTCTTCATGATGATCATGTTCGTCGGCATCTCCTTCGTCATGATGACAATGTCCAGGAGACCCTTCGTCTTCTCTCCCGCCCCCGGCCTCTTCTTCATCATGGCCACCGCCATCTACCGACGGCTCCTCATTCACTAAGAAGCCAGGCATGAAACCGCGCGTCAACAGGTGAGACTCCAGTTGTCCGGAATCAGGGTTGACCCACATCCGGTGTTTGCACGTTCGGCACGGACATCTTATCTTGGTCATGTTGTTCCGAACCATGTCGGCCACGTCAGCCTTGTATCTAACCACCCAACGTTCGCTCATATGGATGACCATGGTCGCCTGCGCGCGAACAAAGACCAAATTAAAGAGAGTATGTTAGAACCATGCACACACATGACGCGCACACATACATGCATGCATGATCGCCGGGAAATTTCGTCATGACCTGTCCTAAAAATAGGACGTATGGCTAGTGCAGAAATTTGCCGAAATGGACGTGAATCAACATTTCGGCAAACCTCCATGCACCTGGCGCCGACAACATGCATTCAAGCACAACACAACCTCCCTCCACAAGCAACATGCATGTATTCAAGCACAACACAAAGCGAAGGAACATCATCTCTCGCCATCGCACACCGCTCGCGGGACCATCTTCACCTACAAAACATCCATACACACCGCGCCGAGGCCCGCCGGCCACACAAAACATGCATCACACAAGTACCCATGCACACACGCCTCACAAATCTACAAACCCCATATGCATAGTGTAGAAAGAGGGGGTGTTGGGATGTGTGGAGGAGGAAAGTATGAGTGGTTTACTACCTTTACAAGTAGGAGTTGCTTCCCCTCACAAGTACATGAACCAAAGTAGGTCTAGCTATCAACAATGGAGGTGAGTATGAGCAAAATGGAGTGGGAGGGAGGAGGGGACGAGCTAGCTAGTTGGAGGTGGTGGGAACAAGGGAAAGGGGGGCTGCCACCTTTTGCAGATCTGTTTCGCACATTCTGTGGCGCATATGGAAAATGCTCCACAGAATGTCAAAATCTGTGACATATAGCTACATGCGCCACAGTGAGAATTCTGTGGCGCATATGCTATGCATACATTTTTGATTCTGTGGCGCATATATCCATATGCGCCACAGAATTCTGGCCTGCCCATGTGCCGGGGTCAGGCCCACATGGGCCCACAGGAATTCTGTGGCGCATGTGGCTATATGCGCCACAGAATTCTGTGGCGCACCACATAATTGCAGGAATTCTGTGGCGCATTTGCTACATGCGCCACATAATTAATTTTAGTGGACCATTTTGCATATGCGCCATAGAATTAAAATCTACCTATAATCGTTTTCCTAGTAGTGATAGGAGCAACATGCTTAGGGGAAAATACTGTTTCCTCTCTTATTTTACTCCTCCTCTTCTTCTTTTTCTTCTTCTCTTTAGGAGGGAGGGGCTTGAAAGTAAGCTTCTCCATATACTCTGGTTTATTGTTAGATACAATAGAAGAAACTTTGGAGGATTCCTCCTTTTCATTAATAAGAACAAAACACATATTAGTCCTGTCATATTTTGGTAAAATATCATCTTTTATAATATTTTGTTTGTAAGTATTTGTGTGGCAATTATCAACACAATAAAGATGACAACCATACATGATGCTATTCATACCAAAAGCACTCATATCTACCAAAGAAGTTTTTCTTGATAACTGTTCACACCCCAAAAATAATGTAAGTTCATCATGCTGATTAGGAGTGATCATGTCATCACAATACAAACTTGCAGTACTCATTGGATTAGAAGGGCTATTATTATGGCCCGAGCATTGAAAATTGAAATGCCCACTTCAAAGCAAAGTTCACAAATAAAAGGATAGAGGGCACAAACTTTTTTACCAAGATCATTTAGAGCCCTATACCACATTCTAGTTTTTTCATTCCTGTGGGTGATACAATAATCTTCTTCAATTTGATTATTCTCACAAGGTCTATGTATTCCACAAAAATTAACATGCTTATAAGAAGTAGTACTTTTAGAGGTTTGAGCATCTTTATTGCTATCATTAATAACAATTTCATTTTCCATGCAAGTGTCTTTAAAAGGCTCATGATACATGTCCCATTTTTCTTTAGGAGCATTAATATGAGAAGCAAAGGATCTAAAACAATCAATAAGAATTTGAGGATCAAGACCATATTTAGCACTAAGCTCTTGAAAATTAGCAGTTTCAATGAAAGACTTAATGCAATCATACTCATAGTTTATACCTGGTTCTTTACCTTTGTTGTTATCCCAATCTTCGGTATTGCTTTGAATTGTTTCAAGAAGATCCCACTTAGCTTTGACCTCCTTACTTGTGAAGGATCCCTCTAAACAAGTATCTAGATAGTCCTTGTAATGTCCTGAAAGCCTTGCATAGAGATTATTAATAACAATATTACTGGAGAGCTCATGAATGGGACTGATGGCCCAAAATATACCGAGCTTGTTGGGGAACCGCAAGAGGAAGGTATGATGAGCACATCAGCAAGTTTTCCCTCAGTATGAAACCAAGGTTATCAATCCAGTAGGAGCAAGGAAACACCCCAAAGGTGTTGCTAGCTGAGCCTTGGGAGGGCGCACTACCGATGCTGGTAGCAACATGGAGACATGCACAACACAACCACAGAACTCTGTCCCCAACTTGCGATGAGGTTGTCAATCTCGCCGATTTTGCTGAAAACAAAGGATTAAACATATAGAATGGAAGGAAGTAATAGTTTGTAGAAAGTAAACACAAAGCAGTAAATAGTTGATTGTAGATTGAATGTAAAAGAAAGGACCAGGGTCCATAGTTCACTAGAGGTGGCTCTCCTTAAGATAGATAACATGTTGGGTGAACAAATTACAGCGGGGCAATTGACAAACATCGAGAAATCATACAAGCATATACTAATCATCTTGACTCCTTTGAGATTCGATTGGGCATTACAACATTATAGATAGACCGCCATCCAACTGCATCTATGACTAATAATCCACCTTCAGGTTATCATCCGAACCCCCTCCAGTATTAAGTTGCAATGCAACAGATAATTGCATTACGAATTGCGTGTAAAGTAAGCAATACGATTGTTCTATGAACAAAGGATTGTTGTTTTCTCCCTAGTAGCAACAGCACATCTAGTACCTTAGAGATTTCTGTCACTTCCCCAGATTACTAGAGGCATGAACCCACTATCGAGCATAAATACTAACTCTTGGAGTTGCTAGCATCTACTTGGCCAAGATAGCTACTAACAACGGAAAGCATGCAAGATCACAAATAACAAAGACATGATACAATCAATAATCAATCTGAAATAGCATCTCAATATCCAGCGGATCCCCACAAACACAACATGTAGAATTATAAATAGATGATCTTGATCATGAACGGAGCTCACAAGATCTAGACATGAAAGCACAAAGGAGGAGAACCAGCCATCTAGCTACTACATGGACCCGTAGTCCAGAGATGAACTACTCACGCATCACACCGGAGGCTTGCATGATGATGAAGAAGGCCTCTAGGGTGAATTCCCCTCTCCGGCAGGGTGTCGAGAAGAGCTTCAGATCCCTCCCGATCTAGGGATGGAGATGACGGCGGCTACAGACTCTTTTGTGGATTTTTTATCGGGTACTTAGGGTTTCTGTATCAGAGGCAATATATAGGCGGAAGGAGAGGCTGAGGGGGTGCCTAGGCTGGCCACACCACCCCCTGGCGCGGGCCAAGCCTGGCCGCGTGGCTAGGTGGTGTGGCTGCCCTCTGGCCCTTCTCCGTCTCGTATTCTGGCTCCAAGTGTCCCCCGGTAAAATAATAACTTTGGCTTTTGTCCCGTCCAATTTCGAGAATATTCATTTTCTGACTTCCTGAAACCAAAACAGCAGAAAACAGGCAGCTGGCATTATGGCTCTTGTTAATAGGTTAGTTGAAGAAATCATATGAAAAGTACTCCAAAGTGTGGACAAAACATAACAAAGTAGATAAAACCAAGCATGGAACATCAAAAATTATAGATACATTTGCAATGTATCAGGGACATTTGAGCATTAGTGACTTAAATTTCCCCGATGCTTGGGCAATACTTTCTCCATCATGTGGATGGAAATTATAAATGTAATTCCTATCTTTATGAAGTTCATGAGGAGGATAAAATTTAGAGTAAAAGAGAGATTCAAGTTCCTTCCACTCCAAATGATGAGGATCATCTAGTAGCTCATACCACTCCCTTGCTTTGCCCTTAAGTGAAAAAGGGAATAGCTTCCTCTTAACTTGGTTCATTGAAATACATGCACACTTGAACAACTCGTATAATTCATGTATAAAGAGTAAATGATCACCGGGATGGAAAGTTCCATCTCCAAAATAGCAGTTATTCATAACATGTTCAACAATTTTTATAGGTATTTTAAAAGGGATGATTTCAGTATGTGGATTTAAAATATCACAAGTATCATTAGAATTACCACATATGGGAGATAAAGTATCATCAGAGCAAATTTTCTTCTTTAAAGCTGGGGAACTAAAAAGATCATTTTCATAAAAACCAACTTACCCAAGCTTAGACATTTCCATAGCATTAGTAACAAAGGTGTTCAAAAGATTCATACTAATAACATTGCTATTAGCATGCAAAGAAAGTTCCATGGGTTTTTTAATTTTCTTTTCAGACAATTCATGTTCTATATTGGGAAAAATACTAAAAAGCTCTCTAATTTTGTTGTTGTTTTTCATTAAGCCTAACTAGTGAAAACAAGAAACAAAAGACAAAATTGCAGAATCTAAAGGAAATAAGTTCGAGCACTCACACTGGAGGATGTGAGTACCTTTTAGCTTACCTCCCCGGCAACGGCACCAGAAAATACTTGTTGGCGCGTGGTTGACGTGGGAGCTTCTTCTTTATCAGTCCCCGACAACGGCACCAGAAAATAGCTTGATGGCATGGAAGAGACTAAAGGAAAACTGAAATAAAGATAGCAGCAAGCAAACATGTAATAGATCTAGTTGCGAACGGTGTTTCAATGCTTAGAAACAAGGCTTAGGGATCATACTTTCACTAGTGAACACTCTCATATATATATTCTTCTTTATGATACTACGCTGAACTACTCGCTGGTTGGACACTCTAATCCATGGTAGGGCTATAACAGCACACCTCAAAGTTCGATTTCCCCATCTAGATAACCCCACACTGTCACCTTGAGCACTAGATGGTTCGAACAAACACCACAATTTCATAAAGACATCCAACTCCAAATATAACTCATAACAAGTATTTGTAATCTCTAGCCTAAGTGCCACCATGGTGTGCACACTGTCAGCTTCACACACATGGAGCGAGCAGAGATCTATTAAAGCACTTGAGTAGCAAGGTAGATCTATAGATTACAATATCATGATCTCAATAAGATCATGCATAGAGAGAGAGATAAACACAGAGCTACCAGTAGAACCCTTAGCCTCAAGAGAGAACTACTCCCTCCTCATCATGGGAATCAGCAATGGTGATGGAGATGGTGGTGGAGATCGATGGAGATGGCTCCGGGGGCACTTCCCCGTCCGGCAGTCTTTGGAACAGAGACTTTCTGTCCCCAAATCTCCCCTTGATTGGCGGTGACCTTGGAACTTTTCGTGGCTGGAGGCTTGATGATTTAGGGTTTTGCATCGGGAGGCATCTTATAGGCAAAGAGGCAAGGTCGATTGGGTGGCGGGGCCACACCATGCCTGGCGTGGTGCAGGGGACTGCGCCTAGGTGGTTTGCCACCACAGTGCCCCCTTGTCTCTCCTTCTGGCTCCGTGAATCTCCCGGGAAAATAACGACTTTGGCTTTTGTCTAGTCCAATTCCGAGAATATTCATTTTCTGACTTTCTAGAACCAAAATAGCGAGAAAAGCAGAAGCGGCTTTGTGGCTCTTGTTAATAGGTTAGTCCAAGAAATCATATGAAAAGTACTCCAAAGTGTGGACAAAACATAAGAAAGTAGATAAAAACCAAGCATGGAACATCAAAAATTATGGATACGTTAGCAACGTATCAGTAGATTGAGATGGACTCGTGCTGAGGTTATTATCAAGGAGGGGTGGACTTGGAGGTGGTGGACTTTTACTGGGAGGAAACGATGGCCTTGGAGGTGATGGATTGTTTCTCGGTGGAGATGGTGGCCTTGGTGCCGAGCCTAGAAACTTGATGTATTCCTTTTTCCAAAGAATGAAGCCACTTGTGACTTATCCCAGTGTCGTCTCCCCTTCACCTCCAGGGATGTCAAGCTATAGTGAATGACATACGGTTGAACTTCATCCACACCGACACGAGCATAGCCAGCTGGAATTGGATTGCAATGGTAGGTCCCACCAAATGTAGAAGGTAAAGCAAAGCCGACCGCCATCTTAATGGATATGTTCTTCAGTTCAACATGCAGCTCATAACTAGTCTTCTCCTTGATTGCATCCACGGGGTACACATCCATTGTTGCATCATTAGCATGGACCTCCGTGGAAGCCATGTTGCTTTTCCGTTGAGATGGGCCGACAGTACTCTCTAGTGCAGGATCTTGTTGTCGGAGTCCTCTAAGTTCATTATGCTCCTCCCGATGTTGCTGCAACATGGCTTCAACCCTCGCGAACCGCTCTGCATCCTCTTGTTCTCACCGCTTTGTTTTTCTTGATCGGCTTCTGTAGGTGTCAAAGTCCCGGGGAAACCCGATAGCCCATGGACAAGAAGGTCCAAAGTCCCGTGTTCGTCCAACCTTTTCAGGGTTCCCAAGGGCCTTTGTCAGCTCATCGTTCTCTCTGTCGGGAACAAACTTTCCCTCTTGAACCTCTTTTATCACTTTAATAATATCATCGTTGGGTCCAGCAACTTCTTTTTTGCAACAATCTCGCATGTTTCTGGGTCATATGATGCCCCATGCACGAGTAACCAATTTCTTGACCTCAAGGGCCAACCAGACTTAGCTGGAGTGACCCCTTTAGCCGCCAGGTCGGCCTCAGCTTTATCCCACTTAGGCATGGCACTCCTGTAGCCACCTGTGCCCATATGATGGTGATATTTCTTTTTGGATGCATTTAGCTTATTTTTTTCTGACATTGCCAGAGCTAGTTCCGAAGTCTTGTATTGCACAAATGCGGCCCGGTTATCCCGTTGCTTCTCTAATGGACTAGTGAATTTAGGAGTTTTTTCTTCTTCACATAGTCGTGGTACAATCTTTTCTTCCAGTCCTTGAATAGTGTCCCCATCTTCTTAAGAGCCCACTCCTTGACTTTCAACCTCATTTGTTATGTGAGATCATCAGTCTCCAAGACTGGTAGGGTGAAATGTGTCATGTGAGAATTCCACATCGCATCTTTCGCTCTGTCATCGACAAAACTAGCCCCAGCTGGATCCCTTTTCTTTCCTGGCTTATTCCACTGTCGCGTGGTGATCAGGACGGTGTCTCTAGCGATCACTCTGCATTAATGTACAAATGCATTGACGGACTGTATGGGCTCCAACGGTTGACCCAGCACAGAGACTAAGTCAATGCTGAAACGGACAACAGCGTGCAACTTTTGGGCTGGGCCTCTTTTTCTTGTAGAAGATTGGCCTGATGCGGAGGTCTAAGAGAAGAAACATTCGCCAGTACATATATACGAATCAATTAGTGCATATATACTAGTGATCGATCGGTAGAGGATTTATATACCTCGCCAGACTTTGTTATTAAGGTGTGTCCAGCATCGTTTCCACTATGGTCTCCCCCGTTGTCTCCACCATAGTCTCCCCCATCGCCTCCACTATCATCTCCTCCAGACAAATTAAGATACTGGGAGCCATCATCGTAATAAGAACCTCCAGTACCCTCATCTATCATGTTCAAAACCACCTCTTCATTGTGTCTACCGTCTATAGCTTAACTAATATAGAAAAATATAAAACAATTTTGCATTAAGTAAAAGAAATATTACAATTGCATTATGAAAGTAAAAAGATTACGTACTAATAATGAAACAATTTTGCATTAAGATAATGTACAATAATATAAGATAAAGTACAATACAACATCTCGCTCATATCAAACTAGCAACATCGACTGCCGGGTTCTATGCCACGGGAGCTATACACCCAGAGAACAGGAACCATCACCGGAGAATAGCTCGGGTGAGATCCGTGAACCTGCCAGAGATTGGAGAACCTGGTCTCCAAAAGATACATATATTGGCGGACGTGCTCATCCTCCTCCCTGACATGACGAAGTACCACCTCCTCGGGGCCTGGCTCCCTCTACACCGCTCTTGGACCTCGTGGACGCCACCAAAGAAGCTCCGGGTCAACAACGATACTCGGATTCCTCACCAAGGTACGAGTCCTGGCAGGTAGCACCTCCTAGTGCCAGCCCGGCAGAGCCCAGGCTCAGACATCCCCAGACCCGACGGAGTCCAGTACTCTGTTGTTGCCGCCGAGTGAACGACGAGGACGCGACATAACTAAATCATAACATAAACAATCATAAAACATAAACACTAAATTAAACATAATACTAACTATAAACCTAATACTAACTATAAAACCTAATACTAACTAAATTAATCTAATAAAAACTATAAACCTAATACTAACTAAACCCTAAACCTACTGATACGTCCATTTTGCATCACGATTCTATGTCTTAATTCACCATTATTCATTGATATATTTCATATTGAGAGGTGATACTTATGTTGTTTCATCTGTTTTTGCATGGTTGATGACTTTTGGAGCATGGACCGCTGTAGTTAGAATTCTGATGGAAAATGTGTTGTTTGGAGGCAAAATTCACGAAGATCAGAAAATCCGGGAAAATGTACGAAAAATCCTATTTCTCCAGAAGACTAAGGATGCCAGAAGACGGAGTGGAGATGGGCCACAGGGGGCCCACACCACCCACGGCAGGCGGCCTAAGTAGCGCCAGAGGTGGTCCGCCACCCTGCCCACTCCAGCCTCTCCCCTCCAGCATATATCATCCGCCCGAAACCCTAAGACTCGGAGAGCAACCACAGAAACATTCCGCCGCCTCTGCGGGACGGAAAACACCAAGAGAGAAAGATCTCTCCGGCAGACAGATTTCTGCTGGGGGAATTCCTTCCCGGAGAGGGGAGATCGTCGCCATCAATACCACCATCAAGCTGGACTTCATCGGGATCATCATCATCATCACCACCATCATCATCATAAGCACCCTCATCACCATCTCCATATTGCTGTAACAATTGTGTTGAATCTTGCATAGTTCATAGGGGAAACTTTCCAAGTGTTGATTACTCTTTGTAGTTGATGCTATTGAGTGAACCATTGAATTATTGTTTATGTTCAGATTGTTATACATCATTATTCCATCTCTAATCATGATCCATATGATGTCTTGTGAGTAGTTTGTTTTGTTCTTGAGGACATGGGAGAAGTCATGTTGTTAGTACTGGAGTTGTGTTGAGAAAGATTCATTAGATTTTTATTTAAGTTGTGGTGTACTTCTTCTAGTGGTGTCATGTGAACGTCGACTACATGACACTTCACATATATGGGCCTAGGGGAATGCATTGTGTATTTGGCTACTAATCGTAGGGGTTGCTTAGTGTGTAAACCTGAACCCCCGTTAGGAAACCATTACACAAGGGACGTAAGGGTCTTGGAGTTTAAAGCTGTGGTTAGGTTTCTACCTTAATTACTTTCTTGTACTTATGGATGTTTGAAAGGGGTATAATCACAAGTATGTATTAGTCCTCGATGGGTCGGTACATTAGCAGGTTCACCACACAACACTTAGCAAGCTAAAGAAGATTAATCAACTATATGAAGCGAAAGCACTTGACAGTCTTCCCATGTGTCCTCGAGAATGTTTGGTCATCTTAAGTAATACAACCGGCTTGTCCTTTGCTGCATAAAGGATTGGACACTTGCTGCATTTATTCCTACTGTCTTTTATTTACTCATACTTTGTTTACTTGCTATATCAAAAACCCCTAAAAATCCATTTGCTAAGTATTTGTAGAGAATTCCTGATCCATACCACTAGCCAACACCTTCTGCTTCTCGTTGGGTTCGACACTCTTACTTATCGAAAATACTGCGATACACCCCCTATACTTGTGGGTCATCAAGACTATTTTCTAGCGCCGTTGCCGGAGAGTGAAGCGCTATTGGAGAGTGGAACTGGTAAAGGAAACTTCTACTGTGAGTATTGTTTACTTCCGTTAGTTGCTTTATTTTCGTTATGGATAATTCGCTGAGTTTCTTATTTCGTAATGCTACTACCACTGCTAAGGTAGTAGATAAGCCACCACCTGCTGAGAATGATGTTTTAAAATACCTACAAGAATTATTGATTGTGTTATGGATAACTACTATGTTGGGGATGGAACTGTCCATCTCGATGATCATTTACTCTTTATACACGAATTATGCGGGTTTTTCAAGTGTGCAGGTATTACTACAAATCAAGTTAAGAAGAAGTTATTCTCATTATCACTGAAAGGAAGAGCTTAGGAATGGTATAAGCTGCTAAAGAATGGCCAAGCTCTGGAATGGGAGGAAATAGTGCCTCTCTTTTATTCAAAATTTTATCCTCCTAGTGAGATTCATAAAGATCGGAATAAAATATACAACTTTTGGCCTCTTGATGGAGAGAGTACAGCTCAAGCTTGGGGGAGATTGAAGTTACTAATGCTCAAATGTCCCATTTCATGAGCTCCCCAACAATATTATTATCAACAACTTTTATGCAAGGTTCCCTCTACATGACAAAGATTTATTGGATGCTTCTTGTGCTGGATCATTCACTCGCATGGGAGAAGAAGCTAAATGGGATCTACTGGACCGTATTCAAGACAATGCTGAAGCTTGGGAGAATGACAAAGGTAGAAAGTCAGGTATAAATTATGATTATGAATGCATTGAATCTTTTATGGGAACTGATGACTTTCAAAATATTAAAAATGTTTATGGTCTTGATTTGCAAGTTATTACGAATTGCTTTAGAGCTTTTGCTTCCTATATCAAAATTCCAAAAAGGGGATGGAATAAATACCATGCACCTTACAAAGATATTGTTGACTATGTTCCTATTGGGAGTGTTGAGTATTGCATTATTGATCCCATCTTACCCAAACCTTATATCGAGAAGATTCCCTTCCCCGAAAAGGTAAAGGACCATCCTATGATAACTAATGTAATCACCAAAAGTGAAAAGAGAACTGTAAAACCTGATGAACAAATAAACGTTGAACCTGTGGTAGCAATTGTGAAAGACCTTGTCACTAAAAGCATAGAAGAGGGACACATAGTATTTTGTGAGGATGCTTCTAATATTGTTTCACATCCTAATAGAACTAAAAAAGCTAGTGTTCCTATGCTTTCTGTTAGAATTGGTGATCATTGCTATTATGGTTTATGTGATATTGGTGCAAGTTCCAGTGCTATTCCTTATGAGCTTTACAGAGAAATTATGCATGAAATTAGTCCCTACGAATTGGAAGAGATTGATGTGGTTACTCACCTTGCTAATAGAGAGACCATCTCTCCAATTGGTATTGTACGAGACGTGGAAGTTCTTTGTGGTAAGATTAAGTACCCTGCTGATTTTCTAGTACTTGGTTCAGCTGCTAGTAAAACTTATCCTATCATTTTTGGTAGACCTTTCTTGAGTACTTGTGGAGCTATTATTGATTGCAAAAGGGAGAAAATCTTGACTAATTTTGATGGGGAATCTTATGAGTTTAATTTTTCGAAATTTTCTAAAGAACCTTGCGAAGAGGAAACCCATAATGAGGATTTTAGAGTTGAACAACTTGCTTCTATTTCTCTTGCTCCTAACAATGCTTTGCAGCAATTGACGGAAGATCATGAAAGTGAAATCTTCATGGAAGAAAGGAATGAGATTGACAGGATTCTCCGTGATCAACCTAAGATGCTTAAGCATAACTTGCCTGTAGAAGACTTGGGTACCACATTGCCACCTAAAAAGTATCCGGTTTTCGATCTAAAACCTCTCCCTAATGATCTTAAATATGCTTATATTGATGATAAAAAGAAATATCCTGTTATTATTAGCGCTAAACTTTCAGGGAAGGAAGAAGAAAGGTTATTGGAGGTTTTGAGGAAACACCGAGGAGCTATGGGCTATACTCTAGATGATTTAAAAGGGATTTCACCTACTATATGTCAGCATTCTATCAACATAGAACCATATGCTAAGCCAGTAGTGGAGCACCAACGACGTTTAAATCCTAAGATGAAGGAAGTGGTAAGGAATGAGGTATTGAAACTCCTTGATGCTGGTATTATTTACCCTATTGTTGATAGTGAATGGGTTAGTCCTGTTCATTGTGTTCCTAAAAAGGGAGGTATTACCGTTGTCCCTAATGATATTGATGAGCTTATTCTTCAAAGAATAGTGGTAGTCTATAGGATGTGCATCGATTTTAGGAAAGTTAATAAAGTTACTAAGAAAGATCACTACCCGCTTCCTTTTATTGATCAAATGTTGGAAAGGTTGTCTAAAAAGACCCATTTTTGTTTTCTTGATGGTTACTCTGGTTTCTCTCAAATTGTTGTTAAACAACAAGATCAAGAAAAAACTAATTTTACTTGCCCTTACGGAACGTATGCTTATAGACGTATGCCTTTTGGTTTATGTAATGCTCCTGCTACTTTTCAGAGGTCCATGTCTGCTATCTTTCATGGTTTTTGTGAGGAAATTGTAGAAGTGTTCATGGATGACTTTTCTGTCTATGGAACTTGTTTTGATAATTGTCTACACAACCTTGATAAAGTTTTGCAGAGATGTGAAGAAACTAATCTTGTTCTTAATTGGGATAAATGCCACTTCATGGTTAATGAAGGGATTGTTCTTGGGCATAAAGTTTCTGAAAGAGGCATAGACGTTGATAGAGCTAAGGTTGAGGCAATTGAGAAGATGCCATGTCCAAGAGACATCAAAGGTATTCGTAGTATCCTTGGTCATGTTGGTTTCTATAGGAGGTTTATTAAAGACTTTTCTAGGATATCAAAACCCCTCACTAATCTTCTTCAAAAAGATGTACCCTTTGTTTTTTATGATGATTGTAAGGAGGCTTTTGAAACTCTTAAGAAGGCTTTAACTACAGCCCCTATTGTTCAACCACCTGATTGGAGTTTACCCTTTGAAATAATGTGTGATTCTAGTGATTTTGTTGTAGGTGCTGTCCTTGGGAAACGTATTGATAAAAAGTTAAACGTTATCCATTATGCTAGTAAGACTCTAGACGCTGCTCAAAGGAATTATGCTACTACTGAAAAGGAATTTCTAGCTGTTGTTTTTGCTTGTGATAAGTTTACGCCCTATATTGTAGACTCAAAAGTCACCATTCATACTGATCATGCTGCTATTAAATACCTTATGACGAAGAAGGATGCTAAGCCTAGGATTATTAGATGCGTGTGATGGCTCAATGCACGGCGCCAAGAAAAGTGTTGATGGCTCGTGGTTGATGTAGAGCTTGTTGGGAACCCCAAGAGGAAGGTATGATGAGCACAACAACAAGTTTCCCTCAGTTATGAAACCAAGGTTTAATCGAACCAGTAGGAGCAAGGAAACACCCCAAAGGTGTTACTAGTTGAGCTTTGGCAGGGCGCACTACCGGTGCTAGTAGCAACATGGAGACCTGCACAACACAACCACAGAACTTTGTCCCCAACTTGCGATGAGGTTGTCAATCTCACCGTGTTTTGCGAAAAACAAAGGATTAAACGTATCGAATGGAAAGAAGTAAAAGTTTGCAGAAAGTAAACACAAAGCAGAAACAGTTTATAGATTGTATGTAAAAGACAAGGACCGGGATCCATAGTTCACTAGAGGTGGCTCTCCTTAGATAGATAACATGCTGGGTGAACAAATTACAGCGGGGCAATTGATAAACACCGAGAAAGCAATACATGCATATACTAATCATCTTGACTCCTTTGAGACTTGATTGGGCATTACAACATAATACATAGACCGCCATCCAACTGCATCTATGACTAATAATCCACCTTCAGGTTATCATCCGAACCCCCTCCAGTATTAAGTTGCAAGCAACAGATTATTGCTTTACGAACTGCGTGTAAAATAAACAATATGATTGTTCTATGAACAGAGGATTGTTATTTTCTCCCTAGTAGCAACAGCACATCTAGTACCTTAGAGATTTCTGTCACTTCCCCGGATTACCAGAGGCATGAACCCACTATCGAGCATAAATACTAACTCTTGGAGTTGCTAGCATCTACTTGGCCAAGATAGCTACTAACAACGGTAAGCATGCAAGATCTCAAATAACAAAGACATGATAGAATCAATAATCAATATGAAATAGCATCTCAATAACCATCGGATCCCCGCAAACACAACATGCAGAATTACAAATAGATGATCTTGATCATGAACGGAGCTCACAAGATCTAGACATGAAAGTACAAAGGAGGAGAACCAACCATCTAGCTACTACATGGATCCGTAGTCCAAGGATGAACTACTCACGCATCACACCGGAGGCTTGCATGGTGATGAAGAAGGCCTCCAGGGTGAATTCCCCTCTCCGTGGTCTTGAAGAGCTTCAGATCCCTCCCGATCTAGGGATGGAGATGACGGAGGCTACAAACTCTTTCGTGGATTTTTGATCGGGTACTTAGGGTTTTCATCCCGAGGGCAATATATAGGCGGAAGGAGAGGCCGAGGGGGTGCCGGGAGCCACCACACCACCCCCTGGCGCGGGCCAGGCCTGGCCGCGTGGCCAGGTGGTGTGGCTGGCCCCTGGCCCCTCTCCGTCTCGTATTCTGGCACTTGATCCCTTCCGAAAAAATAGGCACTTTGGCTTTTGTCCTGTCCAATTCCAAGAATATTCATTTTCTGACTTTCCTGGAACCAAAAACAGCAGAAAACAGGCAGCTGGCACTTGGCTCTTGTTAATAGGTTAGTCCAAGAAATCATATGAAAAGTACTCCAAAGTTGGAACAAAACACAAGAAAGTGGATAAAACCAAGCATGGAACATCAAAAATTATAGATACATTTGCAACGTATCAACATCCCCAAGCTTAACTCCTGCTCGTCCTCGAGTAGGTAAGTGATAAAAAGAAATAATTTTTGAGGTGACATGCACCATCAAAGACTTGATCAAAGTATTTGCAAAACACTCAAAGCTGGGATCATAGTACTTCAATCATAACATGAAAGACAAAGTTCTAGCAATAAGCAAAGAAACTATGATGCAACATGAAAAGGCACAAACAAAAGAATCATGAATAACATGCTTTGCAAGACATTTGTTTGTTTCACATAAAGAAAACATAGCATAATATTATTCAGCTTGTCCCTCAATAGAGTAGCAAACATAAATGCATAGGACACCTTCAAAGTTCATAAGAGTGACTAGATACAATAGTTAAAAACAAGCAATAACAAGTTATGCATCAATCAACTAGTCTTGGGACAATGCACATAGAACTAAGAATGGCCACTATGCTCTCAAAGTAGGTGCATAAAGATAGAAGGTGGAGACTCAATATAATGGGTGGAAGAAAAGCCTTTTGTAAAAGGAAGTAGGGATCCAAGTCTCATAAAGAGCTTCCAAAAATTATGGTACTTATAGCTTTCAGCTCTCATTGCCCCTATCATAAGCATCTTGAAGTGATTAAGGTTAAAGTGACACAACTAAGAGGATATGCTTGACAAGTTATAAGCCGAAATCTCATGCCCCTTACTTACGAAGACCGATCCTCATGCTACTCAAATTTAGTCACGAGTAAGCTCTTGTCATTGTAAGTACATGTGTATCATTAAGAACCGCCAACGGGTACCCCTTGCACATGATATGGGAGCTTTCCCATAATCAAAATGACAAGGCAAGTAGACAATGAGCATCTCAGCGATCTTTTTATTTGCTATTTGCATAGGTTTTTATTGAGGATGCTTCATAGAGTGCTCATTATGGTGATGCTGCAAGTTTCCACCATGATTAGGCATGGCTTAGGCTAGCGGCCCAGGTGTTTCTCTAACACACATACAAACTCCATGATCTTACAAGTTCCACTTTTATTTCACACTGCCAGGATCCGTAAGCAAAAGAACATGATATCAACGAGGTACAAAGTACAAGTGCAATGTTGAAACCGTTCCCCATGGTACATGGTTCTACTAATTTCAACTTATAAAGCGCAAGCATATACGCAACAAAGAAGGACCCAATGGTTCAAGTTTATTAGAGGCAAAAAAGTAAAGTGTGTCATCAAGTTCGTGAGAGCTTTAATCACTAGTTTTCTCATAACAAGTAGAAGGTAAACAAAAGCATGAATATACTTGGAATAGCATAAGCTAGTAGGTAGGTATGGTGGACTCTTTGGAATAACTAGGTTTAGGGAGTTGGATGCATGAGTGGAACTCATACTTGGTGGTGGAGGCTAGCAAAAGACTGGGAGCGACAAACTAAGAGAGCAATAATGGCCATAATCATGCAGAGCGACAAAACATCATTGATCAAAGCATAAAGTGATACTACAAGTTGAAAAATAAAGGATCATAAAGGCTATGGTGACTTGTGACAGTCATAACATGGTGTGAGCATGTGCCAAGTCAACCCAACAAAGGAGAATACCACTATACTATGCTTTAATATGCTAAAACAACGCATGATTCATCCAAGGCACATTAAGCAATCTCAATTGTTTATAACAAGTCATGCTACAGCAAAGAATACTAAGCATCAAGCCAAAACAATATCAAGCATTACATGACAAAGCATAGCCACAGTCAAGAACGAGCTCTTTTTACCATAAAAGCATGAACTTTCTTACTCTTTTCCAAACCAAACCAAACTATCCACTGAACAAACTTGGTTGACGAACATGGTTTATGCGCCGCTAATCTAGCGGCTTGTCGAGCATCCCAGGTGGCGCGACAGAGCAATGAAAAGCTGGGATCGAGCCTTATCTTCGGTCGTGGCGCCGGAGCCTTTTGTAGAATTCATGGCCTGAGCTTCATTCATTGATTTATTCGGGTGCATTCCTTTCGCACTGCTCCCATTTAAGGAAAAAGAATTTCACATTCTTCCTGAAAGGAAGGGAGGATTAGGAAAGTCAATGTATGAAAGAGGGGGTCCAACCAACTTATTCAGAAAACTAAGCAAACCAAGCAAACTAAAAACCAAAACGAAAACGAAAAAGAAGACGCTCCAAGAAAAACACAACTGTGCATGAAACAATAAAAATGAAGCGTTTGGAAGAAACCTGGAATTTTTATTGATGAAGAAGGGGATGGCTTGGGCATCCCCAAGCTTTGACACTTGTACTTCTTGGATATTTCTTGGGGTGACACGCGTGGCATCCCCAAGATTGAGCTTTAGTCCATCCTTCATATCATTACTCATTCCTTCCATACACCTGAAAAGTTTCCTTCATACAAAACTTCACACAATCTCATTAGCAACATTAGTGCACTTAAGATAAATAAGTCTCAAGGTTCAGTTCTAACACCAAATAAACTTCCATTAGAACACTAGCTACTGTAGCACTTCCCTCAAAAAGCTCAATTCCCCAAAAGAACTCAAGAAGGAACCAACAAGAAGCAAATGCAGAAAATGGCAAAAATCTGTCAAAACAGACCAGCAGGTAAAGACGAATTTTTTTGAAGACCTTCTGTTGCTCAAATCAAAAAGTATTGAACTAACGAAAGTTAGATAACAACCTGGGGCAGAATCACAAAAACTTACAGCTCAATCCAACATACAGAGCTTTCTCAGGAATGTTTACGGTGAAGCACAAAAATCTATTTCGGGACAGCAACTTTCCCAATCATTACTTCACTCTCATTAGAGGTTACTCTTGGCACAAAAAGCAAATAAAAAGGATAAGGAGCAGTTATTACTGAAGTAATAACTTCCAAGACTCATCTAAAACTCTTGGGTTATCTCCCAACAAGTACTTTTCTTTAACGCCTTTAAGTTAGGCATAAGAAGCAAAGAAAGAATCAAGTGTTCTCAAATGAAGAAGCATTAAGATCAGTACCAGAAATATTTTCAACAAGGCAAGGTATATCATCCAAGTAAGTTCTAGAGGATCCTTTCTCAATGCTCTTGGGTTCACTATTCTCATCAAAAGGGTTTGCAGGAACAATCTAATCAAGATTCTTTTCTATGGCATCATGTATTGCTACTAGTTTAAAGGGTATTGGTATCTTAGGTTTCTCCCCATTAGGTTCGGTTTTGTTCATCTTTTCTCGTGTATCAACAACATCTACACATGAGCCTAGCATATTGAAACGTTCAAAAACTTTTCTAGCTTCCTTGGCAACATCATAGAACTCCTTAAACAAAGTTTCTAGAATAAAATCCCTCTTTTCAGGATCCTCAATTTCTTTAAGCTTAAGAAACATTACTTGCATTAAGGGGTTGAGGTTAACAAACCTAGATTCTAACATGTGAATTAAAGAAGCTGCAGCAACCTCATAATTTGGAGCAAGTTCTAAAAGGGATCTATCCTCAGTATCTTCATGTTTGCTAACATGATTAAAGAATTCTTCAATATTATCTTTCCCAATTATAGAACCACTACCAATTGAAAGGTCTTTCAAGGTGAAAGTAGGGGTCAACATGGTGAGCTAAGGAAGAGGTGACAACTAAAGGAGACTTAATTTTTTTCTGTTTTTGATAAAGAAAGCAAACTTTTAAAACTATTTTTTTGTGTTTTTTTGAAGAACAAAACAAGCAAACAAAGCAAAAAAGAAACTAAGCAAAACAAAAACAACAAAGTAAGGAGATTGGTTATGATGGACTCCCCTTGTGAAGATGTCCTTGACTCCCCGGCAACGGCGCTAGAAAAATCTTTAATGGCGTGTAGTTGATGTGGGAGTTTCTTCTTCTTCGTTCCCCCGCAACGGCGCTAGAAAAATGCTTAATGGCTCAATGCACGGCGCCCAGAAAAGTGTTGATGGCTCGTGGTTGATGTAGAGCTCATTGGGAACCCCAAGAGGAAGGTATGATGAGTACAGCAGCAAGTTTCCCTCAGTTATGAAACCAAGGTTTAATCAAACTAGTAGGAGCAAGGAAACACCCCAAAGGTGTTACTAGCTGAGCTTTGGCAGGGCGCACTACCGGTGCTAGTAGCAACGTGGAGACCTGCACAACACAACCACAGAACTTTGTCCCCAACTTGCGATGAGGTTGTCAATCTCACCGTGTTTTGTGGAAAACAAAGGATTAAACGTATCGAATGGAAAGAAGTAAAAGTTTGCAGAAAGTAAACACAAAGCAGAAACAGTTTATAGATTTTATGTAAAAGACAAGGACCGGGATCCATAGTTCACTAAAGGTGGATCTCCTTAGATAGATAACATGCTGGGTGAACAAATTACAGTGGGGCAATTGACAAACACCGAGAAAGCAATACATGCATATACTAATCATCTTGACTCCTTTGAGACTTGATTGGGCATTACAACATAATACATAGACCGCCATCCAACTGCATCTATGACTAGTAATCCACCTTCAGGTTATCATCCGAACCCCCTCCAGTATTAAGTTGCAAGCAACAGATTATTGCTTTATGAACTGCGTGTAAAGTAAACAATATGATTGTTCTATGAACAAAGGATTGTTGTTTTCTCCCTAGTACCTTAGAGATTTCTGTCACTTCCCCAGATTACCAGAGGCATGAACCCACTATCGAGCATAAATACTAACTCTTGGAGTTGCTAGCATCTATTTGGCCAAGATAGCTACTAACAATGGTAAGCATGCAAGATCTCAAATAACAAAGACATGATAGAATCAATAATCAATCTGAAATAGCATCTCAATATCCATCGGATCCCTGCAAACACAACATGCAAAATTACAAATAGATGATCTTGATCATGAACGGAGCTCACAAGATCTAGACATGAAAGTAGAAAGGAGGAGAACCAGCCATCTAGCTACTACATGGATCCGTAGTCTAAGGACGAACTACTCATGCATCACACCGGAGGCTTGCATGGTGATGAAGAAGGCCTCCAGGGTGAATTCCCCTCTCCGGCGGTCTGGAAGAGCTCAGATCCTCCGATCTAGGGATGGAGATGACAGCACTCTGAGACTCTTCGTGGATTTTGATGGTGCCAGGGTTTTCATCCGAGGGCAATATATAGGCGGAAGGAGAGGCCGAGGTGCCGGAGCTACCACCACCCCTAAGCGTGGGCCGGGCCGGCCAGCGTGGCAGTGGTGTGGCCGGCCCTGGCCCTCTCCGTCTCGTGATTCGCACTTGATCCCTTCCGGAAAAATAGGCACTTTGGATTTTGTCCCGTCCAATTCCGAGAATATTCATTTTCTGACTTTCCTGGAACCAAAAACAGCAGAAAACAGGCAGCTGGCACTATGGCTCTTGTTAATAGTTTAGTCCAAGAAATTATATGAAAAGTACTCCAAAGTTGGAACAAAACACAAGAAAGTGGATAAAACTAAGCATGGAACATCAAAAATTATAGATACATTTGCAATGTATTAGGGTGCTGCTTTTCCAAGAGTTTGATCTACATATAGTAGATAGGAAGGGTGTTGAAAACCCTGTAGCTGATAATTTATCTTGTTTGGAAAACATCTCTTTTGACCCTATGCCTGTTAATGATAGTTTCCCAAATGAACAGTTAGCTGCAGTAGGGGTGAGCTCGCGAGGGAGCCCTTGGTACGCAGATTATGATAACTTTATTGTCTCCAAGTATTTGCCTCCAACTTTTACAGCTCAGCAAAGAAGGAAGTTCTTCTATGATTTGAGGCATTATTTTTGGGATGACCCACACTTATACAAAGAAGGAGTGGATGGTATTATGCAAAGATGTGTTCTAGAATATGAACAAAAGGAGATATTGCGTAAATGTCATGGTAGTGCTTATGGAGGACATCATGCAGGAGATAGAACTATACAAAAGGTGCTACAATCAGGTTTGTACTGGCCTACCCTTTTTAAAGATGCAAGAAAATTTGTTTTATCTTGTGATGAATGTCAGCGTGTTGGTAATATTTCTAGACGCAATGAAATGCCTATGAACTACTCTCTAGTTATTGAACCTTTTGATTGCTGGGGATTCGACTTTATGGGTCCTTTCCCTCCTTCGAAAGGTTACACTCATATTCTTGTTGTCGTTGATTATGTTACTAAGTGGGTAGAAGCCATTCCTACAAAGTGTGTTGACGGGGAGACTTCTCTAAACATGCTTAAGGATGTTATCTTTCCTAGGTTTGGGGTGCCTAGGTATCTCATGACTGATGGGGGTTCTCATTTCAATCATGGTGGTTTTAGGAAGACCCTTGCTAAATATGATGTTAATCATAGAATTGCTTCAGCTTATCACCACCAAACTAGCGGGCAAGTAGAGTTATCAAATAGAGAAATTAAATCCATCTTGCAAAAGACTGTTAATAGGACTAGAAAAAACTGGGCTAAGAAGTTGAATGATGCTTTATGGGCTTATAGAACTGCTTACAAAAATCCTATGGGGATGTCTCCTTATAAAATGGTTTATGGGAAAGCTTGTCACCTACCCTTAGAACTAGAACACAAAGCTTACTGGGCAGTTAAAGAACTAAATAGAGATTGTAAGCTCGCTGGTGAGAAAAGATTATTTGACTTAAGTTCTTTAGATGAATGGAGGAGTGAAGCCTATGAAAATGCTAGGCTCTTTAAGGAAAAAGTTAAAAGATGGCATGACAAGCGAATACTTAAGAGAGAATTTCATGTTGGTGAGAAAGTTCTATTGTATAGGTCTCGTCTCAGATTTTTGCGGAAAGCTCTTGTCAAAATGGGAAGGACCTTTCATTATAGAAGAAGTATACGTTAGAGCAATAAAAATTTCTTCTTTAAAAGATAATACTACACAAGTAGTGAATGGACAGTGACTCAAACACTATATTGCTGGAGATTCTTACAATGAAGATGTTGATGCCTTTCAAGTTATAACTCCGGAGAAATTCATCGAGGACCAAATTCAGAGACCTGCAGAGTCTGCTTTCAAATAGGTAACAGTTGTGGTAAGAAAAGTTCCGCAAAAATACAATCCAACTATGTTTTTGCAGTTTTCAGTCAACAAGGAAAGCTATGAAGCGAAAGAGGGACGGAAACAGAGCCAGGGTGGCTCACACTACCTTGTGGCGCGGGCCCACCCCTGGCCGCGCCACCAGGTGGTGAGTCCACCCCGGACTCCGCCTCCGACACGTTTCACCTAGTACCTTCCTCTTGTTATGAAACTTCATAATATATAACCCCCGGATCTTCTGAGGTTCGTATATCGTATTTTCGTCGTGTTTTTGTTTTGATCTGTTTCTGCCAGGAACTATTGTTGAAGGTTTGGAAGAACAATGGTGTCCGCCAAGGATAAAGGGAAGGAGCCTATGGAGGAAGATCTCCAAGACCCCAAGCAGGGGCTGGTACCTTTAGTCACTTGCCCTGCATCAACGGAAGCCCTACGAGTCACTAAGGAGTTCTAGGATAAGTACCGAGACTTGAGGAGGAAGGTGGACATGCTTTAGTGGGAGAATGATAGGCTTCACAAGATGCTGGAAGATTTCCTCACGTCAACTAAGAAAATATTACCACCACCACCGAAGGAGTAATTCGTCATCAGGTTTGGCATCCCCTTGGTTTGTTCCAAGCTTGGGGAGTGTCGCGGTATCATATCACTATCTTCTATCTTTTTGCCTTATTAGTAGAGTCATATCATGAATAGATAAGTTATTATGTAGTATGGTTTGCATTATAGAAGTGTCCCCTCTCTCGTTAGATATGTATCCCTTGGTGTGAGTTGCTGTTATGGAATATTAATGAGAAGTTCTATCATTTACTCTTTTGCATACCTTATACTAGTTTTCAATTCATGGTTATATGATTGATCTTGTTATTAGTATCGGTATCACTTTGGGATCATTGAGTTAATTTAGTTGGTTTTGGCAAACCTGGCTCGGTCAGTAGCAACACTATTTTTGAGAGTTGAAAGAAAAAGATAAAAGTACCTTTAAAGAAATACAATTTCATCATCTTTCTTTCTTGATTTTCTCATAATTTTAGTATTCTCTAGTTAAGATATTTTGTGCTTCCAAGGAAGATTGCATGTTTGTCTTTATCACTTGTATGTTTGTTTGTTTCCTTCAACTCTTGTACTTGCTACCCAGCCTTGCTAGCCAAAAACCTGTATCGAGAAGGAATTCTTCTCGTGCATCCACCTCCTTTAAACCAAAACCTTTGACATTTGTGTCCACCATACCTACCTAGTAGCATTATTGCTATTCCAAGTAAATTCTTGTTTTATCTACCTCCCAAATTAAACTTGTTTTGTGAAAAGTAGTGATTAAAGCTCTCACGAACTAGATGGCACACTTTACTTTCTTGCATTTAATAAACTTGAACCATTGGGTCCTTCTTTGTTGCGTATATGCTTGCTCTTTATGAGTTGAAATTAGCAGAACCATGTATCATGGGGACCGCTTTCAACACTTAATTTGGTACTTTGTACCTAGTTGATATCATGTTCTTTTGCTTATGGATCCCGGCGGTGTGAAATAAAAGTGGAACTTGTAAGATCATGGAGTTTATATGTGTGTTAGAGAAACGCCTGGGCCGCTAGCCTAATCCATGCCTAATCATGGTGGAAACTTGCAGCATAACTATAGTGAGCATTCTATGAAGCATCCTCAATAAAAACCTATGCAAAAAGCAAATAAAAAGATCGCTGAGATGCTCACTGTCTGCTTGCCTTGTCATTTTGATTATGGGATAGCTCCTGTGTCATGTGCAAGGGGTACCCCATTGGCGGTTCTTAATGATACATATGTATTTACAATGACAAGAGCTTGCTCGTGGCTGAAGTTGAGTAGCATGAGGTTCGGTACTCATAAGTCAGGGGCATGAGATTTCAATTTATAACTTGTCAAGCATATCCTCTTAGTTGTGTCACTTTAACCTTAATCACCAAAATATGCCTATGATAGAGGCAATGAGAGCTGAAAGCTAGTAAGTATCATAATTTTTGGGAGCTCTTTATGAGACTTGCAATCCCTGCTTCCCTCTACGAAGGGCCTTTCTTTTACTTTTTAGTTGAGTCAGTAAACCTACTCCCTTCTACCGCGGCAAGTATTTTGAGTTAATGTTTTTCATTCATTCATATGATGATTTATTCAATCATGTTTCTTATGTTCCTTGTTTTGCACATTGCTCTTATCTTGATGTTTACTACTTTGAAAGCTATCATCAAAAACCAGCTATTTGAGAACTCCAGCAGATTATCAACTATTCTTCGACCAAGAGCTAAGTTTGCCATTACCAATTATGATCACTTTATGTATCTTTATTGTGTTTCCTTTACTCATTGCAAGTTAAGTTATATAATAATGAGTTGTCTTCTATTATCATCTATGTATTTGATGAATGTGATGCTTCTTGTCCGTATTCTTTTATCGACTCTTCACTCCATAAACCTGAGGTCATGTTTATTGAGCTCAGTTTCGCTTGAGGACAAGCGAAGTCTAAGCTTGGGGGAGTTGATACATCCATTTTGCATCACTATTCTATGTCTTAATTCACCATTATTCATTGATATATTTCGTATTGACAGGTGATACTTATGTTATTTCATCTGTTTTTGCATGGTTGGTGACTTTTGGAGCATGGACCGCTGTAGTCAGGATTCTAATGGAAAATGTGATGTTTGGAGGCAAAATTCACGAAGATCAGAAAATCCGGGAAAATATACGGAAATCCCTATTTCTCCAGAAGATTAAGGATGCCAGAAGACAGAGTGGAGATGGGCCACAGGGGGCCCACACCACCCCCTGGCGCGGGCAACCCTAGGCCATGCCAGTAGGTGGTCTGGCTGTTGGAGATATGCCCAAGAGGCAATAATAAAAGAGGTTATTATTATATCTTTGTGTTTATGATGAATGTTTACATCCCATGCTATAATTGTATTATTAGGAAACACTAATACTTGTGTGTTTTGTAAACATAAAGAGTCCTGTAAGCCTCTTGTTAAACTAGCTTGTTGATTTATTGATGATCATGGTTTCCTGATCATGGACATTGGATGTGATTAATAACAAGGTTATATCATTAGGAGAATGATGTAATGGACACACACCCATAGTAAGCGTAGCATAAGATCAAGTCATTAAGTTCGTATTGCTGTAAGCTTTGAAATACATAGTAACCTAATCCTTCGACCATGAGGTTATGTTAATCACCATCACCGGATGGGTACTTTGATGACATCAAACGCCGTTAGAATCGGGCGGTTATAAAGGTGTCATTGGGTATTCGAAAGTATGTGTTGAAGCGCATAGACCAAGATTGGGATTTGTCCATCCATATGACGGATAGATATACTCTGGCCCTCTCGGTGGAATGTCATCTAGATAGCTTGCAAGCATGTGACTAGGTCACAAGGGATGACATAACATGGAGCAGTAAAGAGTACTTATCGATGTGAGGAAGAACTAGGTATGAAGATACGGCGATCAAACCTCGGATAAGTAGAATGTCATGAGACAAAGGGAATTGGTTTAAATGTAAATTGGTTCAATCGATCACGAAGTAATCGTTGAGTATGTGGGAGCCGTTATGGATCTCCAGATCCGCTGATGGTTATTGATGGGAGAGGTGTCTTCATCATGTACGCATATTCACGAACCGTAGGGTGACACATAAGGTTGAAGTTGTTTAAGTAGATATGGAATTTGCGTTGGAGACCGAATGTTGTTGAGTCTCAAATGGATCCGGACATCACGAGGAGATCCGGAATGGTCCGGAGAATAAGATTCATATATTGGGAATCATTTTCTAAGTTAGGAAATGTTCCAGAGTGTTTGCATGGAGATTCTAGAAGGTTTCGGAATGTTCTAGAAGGTTCTAGAGAATTTCTTGGAGTTTGCTTGAAAACCAAGAAAGGGATCAAAGAAACCAAGTGGGGCAAGACCGGATTCGTGGGAGGAGGATTCCTCCCCCAACCCGACCCAAGGAGGAGGAGTCCTACTAGGACTCCCCTCCCTCGCGCCTCCTCCCTTAAATAGAAGGGGCCCCTCTTACCTTGTCTCATAACTCCCAATCTCAGCCGCCTCTCTCCACGTTTCTTCACGCAGGCATAGGCGAAGCCCTGCAGATTCTCATCTCCACCACCAGCACCACGCCGTCGTGCTGCTGGGATTCCGTGGAGAAGATCTACTACCTCCGCTGCTTTCATTTGGGAGAGGAAGGTCTGCTTCGACTCTGCACGTGTGACCGTCTGCGGAAGCGCTGCCGGAACACGGCGCCAGAAGGATCGTCCACACGATCTTGAGATCGGCAAGTGATCGACTACATCATCCACGAGATCTAATCTCATTAACGCTTTCGGTTCTACGAGGGTTAGTACCGATCTATCTCGTTGCTCATGTCTAGTAGATTAGATCTTGGCTTTTATCTAGATTAAATCTGGTTTTTGTTCGTTCTCGCGGTAGAATTTTTTTATTTTCCATGCTACGAACCCATCACTGGCCACCCTAGCCCACTCCAGCCTCTCCCCTCCGGCATATATCATCCTCCCGAAACCCTAAGACTCGGAGAGCGACCACAGAAAGATTTCGCCTCCTCTGCGGGGCGGAAAACACCGAGAGAGAAAGATCTCTCCAGCAGACAGATTTCTGCTGGGGGAATTCCTTCCTGGAGAGGGGAGATCGTCGCCATCAACACCACCATCAAGCTGGACTTCATCGGGATCATCATCATAATCATCACCACCATCATCATCATCAGCACCCTCATCACCATCTCCACATTGTTGTAACAATTGCGTTGAATCTTGCATAGTTCATAGGGGAAACTTTCCCAGTTTTGATTACTCTTTGTAGTTGATGCTATTGAGTGAACCATTGAACTATTGTTTATGTTCAGATTGTTATACATCATTATTCCATCTCTGATCATGATCCATATAGTGTCTTGTGAGTAGTTCATTTTGTTCTTGAGGACATGGGAGAAGTCATGTTGTTAGTAGTGGAGTTGTGTTGAGAAAGATTTATTAGATTGTTATTTAAGTTGTGGTGTACTTCTTCTAGTGGTGTCATGTGAATGTCGACTACATGACACTTCACCTATATGGGCCTAGGGGAATGCATTGTGTATTTTGCTACTAATCGTAGGGGTTGCCGGAGTGACAGAAACCTGAACCCCCGTTAGGAAACCATTACACAAGGGACGTAAGGGTCTTGGAGTTTAAAGCTGTGGTTAGGTTTCTACCTTAATTACTTTCTTGTACTTATGGATGTTTGAAAGGGGTATAATCACAAGTATGTATTAGTCCTCGATGGGTCGGTACATTAGCACAGGTTCACCCACACAACACTTAGCAAGCTAAAGAAGATTAATCAACTATATGAAGCGAAAGCACTTGACAGTCTTCCCATGTGTCCTCGAGAATGTTTGGTCATCTTAAGTAATACAACCGGCTTGTCCTTTGCTGCATAAAGGATTGGACACTTGCTGCATTTATTCCTACTGTCTTTTATTTACTCATACTTTGTTTACTTGCTATATCAAAAACCCCTAAAAATCCATTTGCTAAGTATTTGTAGAGAATTCCTGATCCATACCACTAGCCAACACCTTCTGCTTCTCGTTGGGTTCGACACTCTTACTTATCGAAAATACTGCGATACACCCCCTATACTTGTGGGTCATCACCTACCACTAACTAAACTAATAAACATACCACTAGCTATTTTACAAATATTATAAACCTAGATATAAACAACTAATACTAACTAAATTAACCTAATACTAATTAACCTAATACTAACTAAATTAATCTAATACTAACTAAACCATAAACCTATCCTAACTAAACCCTAAACCTACCACTAACTAAACTAATAAACCTAATTAACTAATTAAACTAATAAACCTATAATTAACCTAAACTAATTAGATCGAGAGAGCTCAGCCATAGGGGCAACGGAGGGCGGAGGCGGACAGCCGAGACAAGCGCGGCGGCGGCTCCTCCTCTCGGCAAGTGATGCTCCTCTTGAGATGGCCGGGATGGGCCAGCATGGCGGCGAGCTCGAGCGCGGCGCGGTTCGTTGGGAAGAAGATGATTGGGGGCTCTCTTGTTCGTATCTAGAACCGGGGTGGAGGAGGTGGGTATTTATACCCCAAACTTTAGCCCCGGTTTGTAATACAAAGGTGTTTTAGGACGTAGCTATTCGTGCGCGCGCATACCCCTTTAGCCTCGGTTTGTAATACAAACCAGGATGTATTACAAACCGGGGCTAAAGGGGTTTTTGGCGCCAAAATGAAAATTGGTGTATAATTTTCAGAAAATTATGTATTATATATCAAAATTTTCAGAAAAAGAAGATCTATAATTTAAATCTATTATCATACTCTATTATACAACTTAAATGAAATTATTTATTGTTTAACAAGTATTATATTTAGTATAAATGTTGGAAAAATATAGTTTATTATTTAAAAAATAGAAAAATGCATATAATATACCAAAATATTCGTAAAAAATAATATACCCGTTAGAAATATAATATTTCATACAAAAACTAGTAACTGGGACTAAAAGATATTTCGGGGGCCTTTAGTCCCGGTTGGAGCCACTAACCGGGACTACAGATATTTCCCGCCATTTTCCCCCTCTTCCCGCCATATTTTCCTTCCATTTCCCTCTATATCTAGGCTGACCGCCATGTCCATCCACACATCCACACCTTCTCTCTCACAATAATGGACACCGCTTACTGGGCCTTTCTGATGCTCGAGGATACCAAGGCGATGTGCGCCTCTAGCTACCCATGCCCGCCGGGGTACCGGCTGGATGCTGAGTGCTGGAGGGGTTCCTATTCCTCTTGTGCCTCATGGTTCGGCCCACCAGACGGCCATCACGAACTACTTCTACCTCGAGCTCACGCCGGAGCAGCGGATGGATCCCTATTGGGATCCCGACAACCTCGACACCTAGAATGCCTTCTTCGCAAACCGGTGGGAAAGGGAGCTCGCTAGGTACGAGGGTGATGGCCCGCCCCCAGTGAACCACAATGAGGCCGGTTGCCGCCTGTGGTGGGCAGACCGGACTATCACCGACATGATGCGCTACATCGCCATGGGAGACCATCCTTGCCTGAGGTCCCCGCACTTTCACCAGCCGTAGAGCCACAAGAATGGTGGCGGTGGTGAAGGCTAAGGGCGTACCGGCATCGTCATCCGGGAGCCCCCTCTCTCGCGTGTCGTGAATTCCAGCCTGGAGTGGCAGGTGCCCCCTCCCCTGTTCCCCCGTGCACAAGTCGGGGAAGGGCTGAGGATCCAGCCGTGTGCTATGAGCGACGATGATGACGATTCCGAAGACGACCCTGAAGCTATGTACTACAGGGCTAGACATGATTATGATTAATTTTTACGTTTTAATATTAATAAATGTCTTTGGTGTTGGCCACAGCAAGTTGCAATACTACCTATTGAGATCGAGACAGTTCATATCCATATATATAAGCAGATCATTAAAAATAAAGGTTAAATATTATATGATGACCCACAAGTATAGGGGGTGTATCGCAGTATTTTCGAGGGAAGTGAAACCCAATTTATTGATTCGACACAAGGGGAGCCAAAGAATATTTATCAGCCTTAACAACTGAGTTGTCAATTCAGCTGCACCTGGAAACAATCTTGCTCACATCAGTTTATCAGTAGCAACAGTTTTGTAGTAGGAATAGTAAAGCAGCAGCAGTAGTAAAGCAAAGACAATAGTAACAAAAGTAGTAAATAGTGGGATTCGAGTGCGGTAGGCATAGGGATGGATGGACGGGCATTGCATGGACAAGACAATTCACATAGCAATAAGAACATAGGGCAATTGCAGATAAATAAGATAAAGCATCCAAGTACTAGACAATCCTAGGCATGTGTTCCATATATAGTCATACGTGCTACTTAATGAGAACTTGCACAACATCTTTTGTCCTGCCAGCCCGTTTGCGCTGGGCCTCTAGGGAACTACGGCAATTTAGGTGCTCCTTTTAATAGAGCAACGGTGCTAAGCTTTAACTCTGTGTGAACACATGTGATCCTCAGATCAAAGCCTTTCCTTAGGTTATCCCGATTTACATCGCCGGGGCCATAGGTTCCGGACAACGACGTGTGTATACAACTTGTAGATAAGACCAAGAATAATACTATCATAATGAATCAATAACATGTTCAGATCTGAAATCATGGCACTCGGGCCCTAGTGACAAGCATTAAGCACAACAAGTCGCAACAAAGTCATAAAGCACTAATAAAAGATACTAGGCACCATGCCCTAACAATCTGATGCCATTACATGAACGATCTCATCCAATCCCTACCATCCCCATAGCCTACAGCGGGGGATTACTCACTCATAGATGGAGGAAACATGGATGGTCGATGGAGATGGTGGTGGAGATCGATGGAGATGGCTCCGGGGGCACTTCCCCATCCCGACAGGGTGCCGGAATAGAGACTTTCTGTCCCCCGAATCTCCCCTTCGGTGGCGGCGGCACAGCGGAACTCCTTCTGGAAAAACGTCGAACCCCCAGAGTTTTTAGGTCAGAAGACTTCTTATAGGCGAAGAGGGAGACCGAGGGGGTGCCTGTGGCCACCACACCATGCCCTCGTGCGGCCAGGCCTAGCCCGTGCCTGGGGGTGTGGCCAGCCCCTGGCCCTCCTCCGTCTCATATTCTGGCTCCTGGAGTCTTCTGGAAAAATAGGCACTTTGGCTTTTGTCCCGTCCAATTCCAAGAATATTCATTTTCTGACTTTCCTGGAACCAAAAACAGCAGAAAACAGACAGCTGGCACTGTGGCTCTTGTTAATAGGTTAGTCCAAGAAATCATATGAAAAGTACTCCAAAGTGCGGACAAAACACAAGAAAGTGGATAAAACCAAGCATGGAGCATCAAAAATTATAGATACATTTGCAATGTATCAACATCCCCAAGCTTAACTCCTGCTCGTCCTCGAGTAGGTAAGTGGTAAAAAGAAAGAATAATTTTGAGGTGACATGCACCATCATAAAATTGATCAAAGTATTTGTAAAACATTCAAAGCTGGGATCATAGTACTTCAATCATAACATGAAAGACAAAGTTCTAACAATAAGACATAACAACTATGATGCAACATGAAAAGGCACAAACAAAAGATCATGAATAACAATGCTTTGCAAGACGTTTGTTTGTTTCACATAAAGAAAACATAGCATAGTGGCATTCAGCTTGTCCCTCATAGAGTAGCAAACATAAATGCAAAGGACACCTTCAAAGTTTACAAGAATGACTAGATACAAATAGTTTAAAACAAGCAATATCAAGGTATGCATCAATCAACAAGTCTTGGGACAATGCACATAGAACTAAGAATGGCCACTATGCTCTCAAGAAAGTGCTCATAGAATGTGTGAAGACTCAACAAGGAAATGAACAGGTTTTGAAAAGTTTGAAAGGCTTCCAAATGCTGAAAGTATGGTACTCATTAGCTTTGAGCTCTCATTGCCCCTATCATAAGCATCTTTAAATGGTTAAGGTTAAAGTGACACAACTAAGAGGATATGCTTGACAAGTTATAAATCGAAGTCTCATGCCCCTTACTTACGAAGACCGATCCTCATGCTACTCAACTTCAGTCATGAGTAAGCTCTTGTCATTGTAAGTATATACGTATCATAGAGAACCGCCAACGGGGTACCCCTTGCACATGATACAGGAGCTATCCCATAATCAAAATAACAAGGCAAGCAGACAATGAGCATCTCAGCGATCTTTTTATTTACTATGTGCATAGATTTTTATTGAGGATGCTTCATAGAATGCTCATTATGGTTATGCTGCAAGTTTCCACCATGATTAGGCATGGCTTAGGCTAGCGGCCCAGGCGTTTCTTTAACATACATACAAACTCCATGATCTTACAAGTTCCACTTTTATTTCACACCGCCGGGATCCATAAGCAAAAGAACATGATATCAACGAGGTACTAAGTACCAGTGCAATGTTGAAAGCGTTCCCCATGATACATGGTTCTGCTAACTTCAACTTATAAAGCGCAAGCATATATGCAACAAAGAAGGACACAATGGTTCAGGTTTATTAAATGCAGGAAATAAAGTGTGCCATCAAGTTCGTGAGAGCTTTACTAACTAACTTTCTCATAACAAGCAAACATTTTATTCGGAAGAAAACAAGGCATATTGAATATGCACGGAAGTAGCAAATGATGCTAATAGGTAGGTATGGTGGACACTTTGGCAATATTTGGTTTAAGGGAGTTGGAAACATGAGTAAAACACTCAGTGTAAGTGAAGGCTAGCAATAGTAAGGGAGCGACAAACGAGAGACAAATAATGGCCATAATCATGCAGAGCGACAAAACATCATTGATCAAAGCATAAAGAGATACTACAATTTGAAAACTAAAGGATCATAAAGGATTATGGTGACTTGGGATAGTCATAACATGGTGTGATCATGTGCCAAGTCAACCCAAATAAAGCATCAAAGGAGAATACCACTATACTATACTTTAATATGCTAAAACAACGCATGATTCATCCAAGGCACATTAAGCAATCTCAATTGTTTATAACAAGTCATGCTACAACAAAGAATACTAAGCATAAAGGCAAAACAATATCAATCATGGAATGACAAAGCATAGGCCACATTCAAAAACAAGCTCTCTTTACCACTTAAGCATGAGCTTTCCTACTCTTTTCCAAACCAAACCAAACTATTTGAACACCAATGTATGAAAGAGGGGGTCCAACCAATTTATTCAGCAAACTAAGCAAACCAAGCAAACGAAAAACAAAAAAGAAGACGCTCCAAGAACAACACAACTATGCATGAAACAATAAAAATGAAGCGTTTGGAAGAAACCTGGGATTTTTATTGATGAAGAAGGGGATGCCTTGGGCATCCCCAAGCTTTGATGCTTGTACTTCTTGGATATTTCTTGGGGTGACACGCGTGGCATCCCCAAGCTTGAGCTTTAGTCCATCCTTCATCTCATTACTCATTCCTTCCATACACCTGAAATTTTTCCTTCATACAAAACTTCACACAATCTTTATTAGCAACATTAGTGCACTCAAGATAATAATTTTTTAGGTTCAGTTCTAACACCAATAAACTTTCATTAAAACACTAGCTACTGTAGCACTTCCCTCAAAAAGCTCAATTCCCCAAAAGAACTCAAAAAGGAACCAACAAGAAGCAAATGCAGAAAATGGCAGAAATCTGTCAAAACAGACCAGCAGGTAAAGACGATTTTTTTCGAAGACCTTCTGTTCCTCAAATCAAAAAGTGTTGAACTAATGAAAGTTAGATAACAACCTGGGGCAGAAGCACAAAAATTCACGCCTCACAAAGACGTTCAGAGATTTTACACAAATTTTTACGGTGAAGCACAGAAATCTGTTTCGGGACAGCAACTTTCTCAATCATTACTTCACTCTCATTAGAGGTTACTCTTGGCACAAAAAGAAAATAAAAAGGATAAGGAGCGGTTATTACTGAAGTAATAACTTCCAAGACTCATCTCAACTTTTAGGTTATCTCCCAATAAGTACTTTTCTTTAAAGCCTTTAAGTTAGGCATAAGCAAAAACTAAAATGGATAGAATAGAAGTAAGCGGAGATAATCATAGTGAAAACATTGTTTTGTTCAATGAAATCCTTTTGTTAACAAGGTTGGTCAGGTCTTGTTACCAAAACAATTTCATATGATACAAAACTTTGTATTCCATTAATGATTATGTTACCTCAACCTTGATACCAATGGTCCCAATCATAATAGTTTCAAATTTTTCTCTTGGTATGGGACAATATATTTCTCCAACTTGAATGCCCTCAACATGTTCAATTGAATTCAAACCATAAGTCCTTTCAATCTCCTTGGGGAAATAGACAATATGTTCCTTGTCATTAACATTGAAGGTCACCTTCCCTTGATTATAATTAATAACAGCTCCTGTAGTATTAAGAAAAGGTCTCCCAAGAATAATGGTCATATTATCATCTTCAGGCATAATAGTTTGAGAGGATGCTCACATAAGAAATATGAGTTGAAGTAAAAGAGAGCATCAAGAAGCAATTCCAAAACACATTTAAGTCTAACCCACTTCCTATGCATAGCAATCGTGTATGCAAATAAATTCACAAAGAACAAACTGACAAGCATAGGAAGATAAAACAAGAGCAACTTCAAAACTTTCAGCACATAGAGAGGTGTTTCAATACCATGAAAACTTCTACAACCATATTTTCCTCTCTCATAATAATTTTCAGTAGCCTCATGAATAAACTCAACAATATAACTATCACATAAAGCATGCTTTTCATGATCTACAAGCACTAGAGCTTTATTATAAACATCTTCAAAAGAATCCTCAGGAACATAACATTCATCCTCCTTTAGTAAGCATGGGGGACAATCAAATAATGTAAGGGATAAAGAGTTACTCTCATTAGAAGGTAGGCATGGGTAGCTAATCCATTCTTCCTCCTTTTGTTCATCACTCTCCTCCTCTTTTTCATGTAATGAGATTTTAGGTTCATCAATTTCTTCTTCCATAGGATCCTGCAAGGCATTAGTCTCTTCCATTTGTGGAAAGCATCTATTAAAATATTCAACAATATAGCCATTTTCATCCTTGTAATTATCAAAGCAAAATTTAAGTATACCATAAACCTCATACTTATAAGGTGAATCATCAATATTTTCAAGCAAACTAGCAAGTTCAAAAGCACCCTTCCAAGCAATAAATTATTCAATTTGTTCCGCATCATAAAAGTCATAAATTCCTTTAGCATAGGAAGATATGGTATCATTATCATTATACTCACACTGAAAAGGGAGGTGTTTATACCTCTTTCTGCAACGAGATTCATCACAGCAATAAGTAACATTATAAGTAGAGCACACGTTTCTAGCAATGGTATACAATCTATCAATTTGTTCCCATAAGTGTTTCCCTTTTTGTGACAAGTGGTGTTCCTTATAATAATATTTTTGATCTTTGGTGAACCCACCTTGCCAATAAGCTTCAGTTTCAAAGAAACCAACCATTGACACAAGCATGATAAGGCAAGAATAAACTTAGCTTGAACAATAGTGATTCCAAGTGGACCTGATAAATAAAGCTATGCTCCCCGGCAACGGTGCCAGAAAATAGTCTTGATGACCCATAAGTATAGGGGGTGTATCGCAGTATTTTCGAGGGAAGTGAAACCCAACTTATTGATTCGACACAAGGGGAGCCAAAGAATATTTGTTAGCCTTAACAACTGAGTTGTCAATTCAGCTGCACTTGGAAACAATCTTGCTCACAACAGTTTATCAGTAGCAACAGTTTTGTAGTAGGAATAGTAAAGCAGCAGCAGTAGTAAAGCAAAGACAATAGTAACAAAAGCGAAGCAAGGATTTGAGTGTGGTAGGCATAGGGATGGATGGACGGGCGTTGCATGGACAAGACAATTCACATAGCAATCAGAACATAGGGCAATTGCAGATAAATAAGATAAAGCATCCAAGTACTAGACAATCCTAGGCATGTGTTCCATATATAGTCATACGTGCTCGCAACGAGAACTTGCACAACATCTTTTGTCCTGCCAGCCTGTTTGCAGCGGGGCCTCTAGGGAACTACTGGCAATTAAGGTGCTCCTTTTAATAGAGCACCGGAGCAAAGCATTAACACTCCGTGAACTCATGTGATCCTCACATCAAAGCCTTTCCCTTCCGGTTATCCCGATTTCTGTCACTTCGGGGCCATAGGTTCCGGACAACGACGTGTGTATACAACTTGTAGATAAGACCAAGAATAATACTATCATAACGAATCAATAACATGTTCAGATCTAAAATCATGGCACTCGAGCCCTAGTGACAAGCATTAAGAACAACAAGTCACAACAAAGTCATCAAGCACTAATAAAAGATACTAGGCACCATGCCCTAACAATCTGATGCCATTACATGAACGATCTCATCCAATCCCTACCATCCCCATAGCCTACAGCGGGGGATTACTCACTCATAGATGGAGGAAACATGGATGGTCGATGGAGATGGTGGTGGAGATCGATGGAGATGGCTCCGAGGGCACTTCCCTGTCCGTGAGTGTCTTAGGAACAGACTTTCTATCCTCAAATCTCCCTTCAATGGCGTGGCAAGAGGAACTCCTTCCGGAAAAGCGTAGAACCCCCTGGAGTTTTTTGGTTAGAAGGCTTCTTATAGGCAAAGAGGGAGACCGAGGGGGTGCCTGGGGCCACCACACCATGCCCTGGCACGGCCAGGCCCACCCCACACCTGGGGGGTGTGGCCAGCCCCTGGCCCTCCTCCATCTCGTATTTTGGCTCCTGGAGTCTTCTAGAAAAATAGGCACTTTGGCTTTTGTCCCGTCCAATTCCGAGAATATTCATTTTCTGACTTTCCTAGAACCAAAAACAGTAGAAAACAGGCAGCTGGCACTGTGGCTCTTGTTAATAGGTTAGTCCAAGAAATCATATGAAAAGTACTCCAAAGTGCGGACAAAACACAAGAAAGTGGATAAAACCAAGCATGGAGCATCAAAAATTATAGATACATTTGCAATGTATCATTATACATCACCAACATTGACACATCTCTATTGTTGGGGTTTTCTTCTAATCCGTAACCATGGAGCATCTTCCTTACTTAACGGGATGCTTGGGTCATCCTTCACTACGAAGGGCGAAATTTCATGAACCTTGTCATAATCTTCTGACATGTCTGTCTCATCCTCCACCCCCACGGTGTTTATTTTCCCTAAAAGAACTATGTGGCGCTTTGGCTCATCGTATGATGTATTCTTTTGCTTATCTTTCCTTTTTCTCGGTTTGGTAGACATGTCCTTCACATAAAAAACCTGAGCCACGTTATTGGGTAGGACGAATGGTTCGTCTCTATACGCAAGGTTGTTGAGATCCACTATTGTCATTCCGTATTTCTTGTCTACCTCAACCCCACCTCCTGTCAGCTTGACCCATTTACACCGAAACAAAGGGACCTTAAAATAAGGTCCATAGTCAAGTTCCCATATCTCCTCTATGAAACCATAATATGTATCATTTTGCCCATTCTTGTCCGTTGCATCAAATCGGACACCACTATTTTGGTTGGTGCTCTTTTTATCTTGGGAGATCGTGTAAAATGTATTCCCATTTATCTCGTACCCTTGGAAAGTCAATATAGTCAAATATGGTGACCTGGCCAACAAGTACATCTGCTCTCCAATAGTAATGTCATTCATGAGATGTGTCTATAACCAACCGCCGAAAGTCTTCATGTGTTCATCTCTAATCCAGGAGCTAGGCTTCCCTAGGTTGTTGGAGTGTACAATATTCTTGTGTTCCTCGATATACGGAGCCACCAAGGTGGAACTTTGCAGAACTGTGTAGTGTGCTTTAGTGAGAGAATGTCCGTCCATACATATCCTTGCTTTCTATCCTAGTGTTCCTTTTCCACTCAGTCTACCCTCATACCGTGATTCAGGAACACCGATGGGCTTAAGGCCAGGAATAAAGTCAACACAAAACTCAATGACCTCCTTTGTTCCATATCCCTTTGAGATGCTTCCTTCTGGCCTAGCACGGTTATGAACATATTTATTTAAGACTCCCATGAACCTCTCAAAGGGGAACATATTGTGTAGAAATACAGGACCAAGAATGTTAATCTCTTCGACTAGGTGAACTAGGAGGTGCGTCATAATATTGAAGAAGGATGGTGGGAACACCAACTCGAAGCTGACAAGACATTGGACCACATATTTCTGTAACCTTGGTAGACTATCTAGATTGATTACTTTCTAAGAAATTGCATTGAGAAACGTACATAGCTTCACAATGGGTACTCAAACATTTTCCGGCAAGAGTCCCCTCAATGGAACCGGAAGCAGCTGTCATAAGCACGTGGCAGTCATGAGACTTTAGGTTTTGAAATTTTTTCTCTGCCATATTTATTATTCCCTTTATGTTCGACGAGAAGCCAGATGGGACCTTGATACTGTAAGGACTTCAAAAAAGATTTCCTTCTCTTCTTTGATAAGAGCGTAGCTGGCAATACCTTCAAACAACTCTAGATGCATGACGTCTCGGTCTTCCATATGTTGTTGGTCTTTCCGTGCTTATGGTGTATCTTTATTCTTCCCATACACGCCCAAGAAGCCTAGCAGCATCACGCAAAGATTCTTCGTCAGGTGCATCACATCAATTGCAGAGCAGACCTCCAGGACTTTCCAATAGGGTAGCTCCCAAAATATATATTTCTTTTTCCACATGGGTGCGTGTCCGACATCGTCCTTCGGAACAAATTGTCTACCAGGACCTTTTCCAAAGATTACTTTTAAATCCTTTACCATATCAAATACATCATCACCAGTACAGAGGATAGGCTTACACCGGCTGTCTGCCTCACCATTTAAATGCTTACCTTTCTTTCTTAGGGTGTGCATGGGCGGAAGAAAATGATGATTCCCCGGGTACACATTCTTCTTACATTTATCCAAATATATACTTTCAATCTCACCTAAATAGTGTGTGCATGCATTGTATCCCTTGTTTGTCTGTCCTGAAATGTTACTAAGAGCAGGCTAATCATTGATTGTTATGAACAACAACACTTGTAGGTCAAATTCCTCTTGATTGTGCTCATCCCACACACGTACACCTTGTATGTGCCACAACTATAAGAGTTCTTCAACTAATGGCCTTAGGTACACATCAATGTTGTTGCCGGGTTGCTTCGGGCCTTGGATGAGCACTGGCATCATAATGAACTTCCACTTCATGCATAACCAAGGAGGAAGGTTATAGATACACAGAGTCACTGTCTAGGTGCTATGACTGCAACTCTTCTCCCCAAAAGTATTCATGTCATCTGTACTTAGACCAAACCATAAGTTCCTCGCGTCACCTACACAGTCCGGGAACTCTCTCTCATTTTTTCTCCACTATGACCCATCAGCAGGGTGTCTCAACATCTCGTCTTTCTTACGGTCTTCCATGTGCCATCGCAACAACTTGGGATGCTCTTTGTTCCTAAACAAACATTTCAACCATGGTATTATAGGAGCATACCACATCACCTTGGCAGGAACACTCTTCATGCGGCGCTCGCCCCCAACATCACCAGGGTCATCTTGTCTTATCTTATATCGCAATGCGGTGCATACTGGGCATGCATCTAAATTCTCGTACTCCTCACCGTGGTAGAGGATGCAGTCATTAATGCATGCATGTATTTTCTACACCTCTAATCCTAGAGGGCAGGCAACCTTCTTTTCTTCGTAGGTACCAGCTGATAGTTCGTTATCCTTTGGAAGTAACTTCTTCATTATTTTCAGCAACTTTTCAAATCCTTTGTCAGTCACACCGTTCTCTGCCTTCCATTGCAGCAATTCTAGTGTGCTACCTAGCTTTTTGTGCCCATCTTCACAATTTGGGTACAACAATTTGTTGTGATCCTCTAACATCTGCTTGAACTTCAACCACTCCCTTTCAGTTATGCATTGTTCCTTTGCATCAGCAATGGCCCAACTAAGATCATCATCAGGCAGATCTGATGTCTGTTCTTCATCTTCTTCTTCATCATTGTCTTCCATTGTAGTACCATCGTATTCATGGGACATAGTAGGGTAGTGGTTATCATTATCTTCTTCTTTGTTATCTTCCATCATAACCCCTCTTTCTTCGTGCTTGGTCCAACAATTATAGCCGGTCATGAAACCGGACCAAAACAGGTGGCTGTGAAGGACTCTTGAGGAAGAGTATTCCTTATGATTCCGGCAGACACCACATGGACAAGACATAAAACCATTCTGCTTGTTTGCCTTGGCCACAAGGATAAAAGAATGCACGCCTTTAATGAACTCGCCAGAGAGTCGGTCAGCGTACATCCATTGCTGGCTCATCTGCATTATATAATTAAGTACATCAAACAGAATCATGATGCTAATTAGTACTGGTCTAAAAAACAAAATTAAAGCACACATCCGAGACTAAAGATATGATGAACCTTTAGTCCCGGTTGGAGGCACCAGACGGGACTAAACGTGGATGTGGTGACAACATGTCGACACTATGTCGTGAGTGGGCAGCACTAAGCCAGTGAATGACGACACTATTTGGGTGGGTGGCAGCACTATGACAGGGGTGAGTGTCGACATTATGTCTTGAGTGTCGACACTATGTTGTGCTGCTTAATATATAAATAGGTATGCATTCTTATGAAGAACTACAAGATGGCGTGCGAGAGTAGGGACACCACTACGGCGGAGCTTCTCAAAGATGTCTTAGGATCCTATTCTCAGACATCTTCGAGGAGCTCGCCATAGAGGAGCTTCTCGAAGATGTACTATGATGTCTTCTCATCAAGATTTTGTGAATTAACCCTATTTTTGTTACAATTTTTTCAGTTTGCTGAAGGCAGGTAGAAGACGAAGAAGGGTATTTTGCCCAGCTAGTTAGAATGACGAACTCATGCATGTGTGTGCCTCTATGAATCAAATTTTGAGACTATGTGCCAAAACAAGATATAGATAGAATCCACATATTGAAAATGATAATTACCTTGGAGTTCATTACATTAATACAAAATAGATAGAATCTAAACATCGATCTCATGTTATCATTGCAAAAATTACTACCAAACTAAATCCACAAATCCATCTACAAGATAGAGCATGAAATGAGCTAATATAGCAATGAGAGTTCAAAGGATGAAGTTGCTCACCTTTAAAAACCTTTGGATAGATGGGGCACCACAAAATGTTGACAAATCTTGAGAAAAAATTGGGCATGAACTCGAGCTTGAAGCAAGAAAGAGAGAGGAGCCACCAGCTTGAAATGGTGGCTCAGGCAGGTGGGGGAAGAAGATATAGCCAGGCCTTTAGTCCCGGTTTGTGTCTAGAACCGGGACTAAAGATCCACCTTTAGTCCCGGTTCATATAACAAACCGACACTAAAGGTCTAGCGATGGACCCAGCCTGCCTGAAACCGGGACTAAAGGGTCCATTCGAACCGGGACTAGTGTCTTCCACCCCCTGTGGCCAGATAGAGCCGTTGGGACTGGGGCATTAGTCCCGGTTTGTACCAAAACCGGGACTAATACCCCTGGACCAAAGGTCCGTTTTCTACTAGTGTGTGCATCCATGGCACTAGTTTAGGGGAGCTGCTGACCTGCCATCAGCCAGTTACTGAGCGGTAGAGGTAGTAGATGTTGGCCAGAAAGCGAGACTTGGCAATTCGGATGAAGAGGTGAGTGGAGCAAGGAAGAAGTGGAGAAAATAACACTCATACTGATACTGTTTGCCACATTTTTTCTCATTGATGTGGTGCCCTTTATATAGGATCGGGGTGACTACAAAGTCAAATCTACTATCTAGTCGGACACTGACCCAACACACTGACTACGGTTGATGACATCTAGCACATCTTACCACTATGCATGACATCTAGCACGTCGTATTCTACCTACTCTGTACGGACCCGTGAATATGTGACTACTTGGATTGAGTTGACTACTCACACCTGGACTCTGTATGTTGACTCTGAAACAAGCTCTGAGTCGGACACACTGAGGTGACTTGAAAAAGGGACTGAGTCATTCGAACTCTACTCAATTGGGACACTTCCCAAGTCAGAACACATCCCGAAGCCTATTCAAAAAGTAGCCGGAGTGCCGAAGATACTTGATCCGGTGAGCGGCAACTGCCCGACAATGAATAACACGACTATCCAGTGAGCGCGCCCATGCCCCATCCCCAAGCCTCCCCAAGCAGCGATTCGGTGAGAAGTACAGAGAAGACGCAGGCGGCCATATAGGCATACGGCTATCAGTTCCTACGAGTTGATGATCCCATCCAATAAGCTCCCCTCAGTCCTTGAATCCTCTATCTTCTTTGATTTTCCTGCTGCAACCTGCAAGTGCAAGGCCGCAACTATCCAATTCTTAATTCTCCCTAGGAAAAGTTGCACGACAAAAGTGAAAGATAATTCACTTCCCCAAATCACTTCAGAGCAGCATCATTGTATTTTAATTCTCTATGAGTACCTTTAATGTGTGTATGCTTTCATTTTGTTTTGGAGAAATTCATATATGTATACACATGTCCTATATGTATGATCTGTGATGACTGCAAGTGCACAGATCGATTGTAGCTAGTTTTGAAATAAGAGTATCGAACCCACAGAGAGCTATTTGGTTAAGGTCTTTATGCCCCTCGTCATTGTCTACCAAAGGATACTTGTAAGCCACTTTTGATTTCAACTAAAGGGTGTTTGAAAGGTTTTTGGTTGAATGCACAAAAGTAATTAAAACAAGTAAAAGGAAGAGAGTAACAAAAGCGTTTGGAAAAGTATATGAACTCAGTAAGGCTAAAGCATTCTCGGGGGTGTAGGATATACCTCTAGCATGATATTGTTAATCATAATTAGGATAACCTATTTCTCGTGTCATGATATGTGTGGAGAGAGCTCCATAATAAGATGTTCACTACAAGGCTCGGAGGAAGTCACTTTGTTGAGCCAATAACAAGGTCACCTCTAAATAACCACCGCGATGTCTGAGAGCAGTCACCCATACAGACCACTGCAATTAAGGGTCCCCCCATGGATATTGTAATTATCTTAGGAAATCTCTCCTTAATCCTAATTTGACCATGCAGGTTGCCAGGCGGTGCTTATAGTCACAATAGCTCCAGGCACACTTCCAAACATGTCCAAAGGATTTCACCCTCTTTTTTAGTCCCGAAGGCAAATGATATGTGGCCGGATACACATACCATCTAAAGAGAGAGATCAAACACACATCATAAATACATCATAGACTAATCAGTCAATGGACACAAGTATAGACCATCTTTATTTCAATTCATAATAGTGCTAGGGTTTCTCCATCTCTGTTGAGGGGGTAAACCCGGGTAGGGTCACTCCGGGGTATAAGGGCCGAGTTAGCCGAGGTTCGGCAAGGTCAAAGCGGCTGCTGGCCGAGTCACCTCAAGGCAGGCCGGATCACGGAGTAACTTGGGACCAGAGTCGCTAACATTGTCTCGTCCAGGCTCAAGGAGTAAGTCGAGATACTTGTCTAGCTTATATGCAGCAGGTGTGGCGGATCAACTGTGATCCGGATCCTCGTTTGGCTTCTAGGATAAGGAAGGAATCTCTGGTAAAAAGAAGGCCGGTGCATCTTGGATGAGCGAATAAAGCAAGGCAGGACCACTAGATCGTGGCCGACAAGGTGTGACGCTCACGTCGGGCAGCACGCGCGCCAGAGGCTACGTCGCTAAAGCAAGTGTGACGCGGGGGAAAAGCACCCCTGTCGGGTTACTACTTTGGGAGGGGGCATATTCTTAGGAATATACCTCCACGTATGCCCTAGACCAAGACCGAACCACCTCTATATAAGGGGGGTTTGGGGTTCTGGTAAGGGGGTTGGGTCTTTTCAGATACATAGCAAGGAGAATTCTAGTGGATCTAGGGTTCTGGGGCTAGTTGGTAGACAAGAGTAAGAGAGTTTCTTCTTCCTCCTCTTGTCAATACAGCTCGAGGAGCACCTGTAATCTTGGAGATCGAACATCAATACAAAGCTTACGTAGAGAATCACTCTACTATCCTCCCATTCCCTAAGCGCATATTAGTCCCCACCTTTAGCCTATCCATGGCATCTGCCGTGACACCACCATGACAGTTGGCGCCACCGTGGGGTAGTAGCGCGCTAGCAGGTGAAGATCTCAGACGGGAAATTTCGCCGGCACCGTGATCGCGTCTCGTGCTCGTTCGCGCCTTGAGCGCCTGGACTACGTCGCAACAACGCTGGCTGCTTCCGCGCAACGGCATCTTTGTCAAGCTCGGTGCGCACAAGGTCTACGTTGTTGTGGACGTGTCTTGCGTTCATCCGTGTCGCGTCGTCGATGCAGGAGAACCACCCCTCACTGTGGCTCGCGGGGCGCGTATCGCTCGCTCCCTGGACCATGCAGAGGTGATGATGACTGCGCCAGGCGCGGGCGTGAGCAAGGATCCAGCGCCAGACCCGGAGGTAACACCCAAGGCACCAAGGAAAGCTAGAGGTCCTCCGCTAGAGAGGCCTGAGCGTCTTGAGGAAGCTATGGATAGCTTGGCAAACCCAAAGTGGCAGCGATGGTAGATCCGGCTCGAGCACGTGCCGAGCTAGAGGAGACCCGCAAAAAAAATCTTGAGGCGCAAAGAAAATAGCAACGGCTCAGCAGTCGTTGAAAATGACGTTGCGTGAGTACGCGAAGGCAAACAAGGTTGATGCAGTAAGGGTAAAAGGGAAAAATCTCATAAGTGAGATGAACAGAGAAGGTGATGATGGACCAGAAGGGTTGGAAAACTATCTGTCTGTGGGGTTGCTGAAGTATAGTACCCCGGCGAAGAACCTCAGAGCAGCAGATGTCGCGGCGTCCGAACTAGAGGGTCTGACGGGTGAAGCCCGTCAAAGACAGCAAGACCGGGTTAACGAGCTGGTTCGGATCGCGAACAGGCAGAACGAGGAGCTGCTGAGAGGTAACCCGGAGAGGGTTGGAGCTTCCAAAATCGTCCATTCGGCGATGGGTAACCCGGAGAAATCCGCTGGAGCCGCATCATCGCCTCATGGTGGCCCAAGGAGAGAAGAGGTAGTAACCTCGGCCAGATGGAACAAGCAGATCGTTCTGTACAACCCAACGCGTGCGGGAAAAGAAAAAGAGATGCGGAAAAACGATGATCGACGAAGTGTGAGCTGAGGTGAAGCTGTCCCAGGTAACCACGACCAAGGCAATGCCGGTCAAGGGAATGCTGCCAACGGCAATGCCGGACAATGAAACTTCAGCGAGGCAGAGCAGTCACCGCAGCGGAACGTACTAAGGCAAGAGCAAAGTGCCGGCCGTGGTATGCAACATAGAGGAGTGCAACGAGAGCAAGACCGATACAATGACGGAGACTCGGAGATGATGAATGCGGGATACGTAAGACCGGACTATCATGTGATAGGGTCGAGATTGGGAAGCAGAGATTTGATGTCGGATGACGCCAGGCTAAAACTAGATCGCCTGTATAGGTCGGAACAGATCGAATGTCAAGGTCCTCCGGGTCCAGCGTGCTTTGGACCCCGGATCATGAAGGAACCACCAGTACCCAATTTCCAACTACCCAGGGGCACGAAGACGTATGACGGCAGTACAAAGCGGGAGGACTGGCTGATAAACTACGCAACAGCTGTGAAAATTGTGACTGGCAACTTGAGATGGCTGTGCGATATGTACCCCAAATGTTGGAAGGTCCAGCTAGGGTGTGGCTGAACAATTTGCCACCCGGAAGCATCAATTGCTGGATAGATTTTGAAGAAATGTTTATCAGCAACTTCTCAAGTACATATCAGAGACCGAATAGACCGCAGACCCTAGCGATATGCAAGCAGAGATCTAACGAAACGGACCGTGAATTCTTGACCCGGTGGTGTACCGTGAGAAACTCGTGTGAGGGAGTCATAGAGTCACAGGCTATAGCATGGTTCGCACAAGGGTGTAGATATGGCAGCGAGTGGTGGATGAAATTGCAAAGGAAAATGCCAGTCACATTGGCAGAGATGATCCGGATCGCGGATTCTTATGCTTTGGGTGATCCGACTCAACCTAGGATCGCGTCGAACGAGTCAAATGAGGAGTACTATCCGAGGGACGGAGTCGGGTCATCCCGGAGGAACGATTACCAGGGAAAAAGGAGAGACGATAGACTAGACCATCGGTATGGTTCGCAACAAGTTGCAGCCGTGAATCAAGATCAGCCCGGAGCAGGGAGCAACCAATGCCAGAAAACGGGAGGGCAATGGACTCCTCGAAATGATGGCAAGAAAACATGGACTCCGGAGCAGAAGAAGCAATGGCAAGAAAAGAAAGATCGTCCGAGGTATACCTATGAGTCAATGTTGGACCAGCCATGTAAATTTCACACGCCAAATCCGAACAACCCGGCGGGTCACACAACGAGGCAATGTGAGTGGATGCGTAAGATAGAACATGGTGGTTCGGGGAATGCTCGGGCACCCCGGAATGATCAACCTCGGCAGGAGTTACCCCGGCAGCAATTGCTTTCTGGAGCAAACATGCAGCAACTGATGTTGCCTCCCCCTCCGCTGAGGTATGACAATAGTGAGAGAAGGGATGCAGTGCATCAGGTGGAAAACCAGCAACAACCGGATCAGAGGTACTCCGGAAACGAGGGAAGGAATGAGTACAAGGAACATCATCAGAGCTACTGTGTGTTCACAATAGAGGAAACAGATAGGAAGAGCTTGCAACACCGACATATGGAGGTTAACGCGGTTATGCCTGCAGTGACGAGGTACATGTCTTGGTCGGACCAGGAAATTACCTGGAGCGTCAAGGATCACCCCAAGCTTATGCCAAGTCCGGGCTCGTATGCACTGGTGCTAGATCCGATGTTCATTGGACCAAACATTAATGTGAGGTTCTCCAAGGTACTGATCGACAATGGCAGTAGCATTAACATCATGTATGCGGATACGATGCGCAAATTGGGCATCTCGGAGAACATGCTCCAGGATACAAGAACAACTTTCCATGGTATCGTACTAGGCATATCCTGTGAGCCCATAGGCAAAGTCCGGGTCGACGTACTATTCGATACGAGGGATAACTGCCGAACTGAGAATCTGGAGTTTTAGGTGGTAAACTTGGAGAGCGCGTATCATGCATACTCGGGAGACCATCACTGAGCAAATTCATGGCAAGTTGCCACGTTAGTTATCTAAAGATGAAGTTGCCCGGGCCAAATGGGGCAATCACTATCGCTGGGGATTTCCGACGTTCTATTGAGTGCGCCTCAGCCGGGTCTAACCTAGCCGAGTCACTAGTAATTTCCCAAGAGAAAAGAAAAATTCAAGAGGTGGCGGCTTTAGCTCAGTCTGCGCAGCAGTATATGCCAGCGTTAAGCAACCCGCATGGAAGTGTTTCGTTTCAAGCCGCGAAGGACACCAAGAAAATTCCAGTGGATAACATGTTTCCGGAGCGTACCATAACAATTGGTGTCGGGTTAACTGACAAATAGGAAAGCGAGCTCGTCAACTTCCTCCGTGAGAATTGGGACATTTTTGCTTGGTCCACGCAGGACTTGCAAGGTGTTCCGAGGGAGTTGGCCGAGCACTCTTTGAACGTAAGCCCCGGAGCAAGGCCGGTGAAGCAGCCTCTCCGACACTTCGCCGAGGATAGGAGAAAGGTCATTGGTGACGAGATAGCTCGGTTGCTAGCAGCAGGATTTATCATGGAAGTGCTGAATCCGTGATTGGCTCTCTAATCCGGTGCTAGTAGAAAAGAAGAAGGATGATCCGAACGTGGCAGTGGTTTGGCGTATGTGTATCGATTACACGAACCTGAACAAGGCGTGTCCAAAAGATCCATTTCCACTGCCGAGGATAGATCAGGTGATTGACTCTACCGCGGGGTGTGAACTGTTGTCATTCAATGACGCTTATTCTAGTTTCCACCAGATACCTCTGAACCCGGATGATCAAATAAAAACTGTCTTTATTACCCCGTACGGTGCTTATTGCTATCGCACTATGCCGTTCGGTTTATGAAATGCAGGAGCAATGTACCAAAGATGTATGCAAAAATGTTTGCACGATCAAATAGGTCGAAATGTACAAGTCTACGTGGATGATGTGGTTATAAAGACCAAGGAAAGCGCAACGCTCCTTGACGACATAAGGCAAACATTCGCGAACTTGAGAAGATTCCGGATGAAGCTTAACCCGGAGAAATGTACCTTCGGTGTCCCGGCTGGGAAATTACTCGGTTTTCTCGTCTCCAGCCGAGGTATCGAGGTTAATCCAACTAAGATCCGAGCCATCGAACGAATGGAGCTGCCGAAGTGTCTCAACAACATCCAGAAGTTCACTGGATGCCTGGCGTCGTTGAGTCGGTTTGTATGTCGGTTAGGGGAAAAGGCACTGCCTCTCTACCAACTCATGAAAAAATCAGATAAATTCGTTTGGACGCTGCAGGCTGATGAAGCTTTTGCCCACTTGAAAAAGATGTTGGCCACTGCACCAGTGTTAGCTTCTCCACTGTCGAAGGAGCCAATGTTGCTCTAAATAGCCGCAACCAACCGAGTTGTAAGTGCAGTGATTGTAGTGGAGCGGGATGAAGAGGGTAAGTCGGTGCAGAGGCCAGTGTATTACTTGAGCGAGGTATTGTCTGCCTCAAAACAGAACTACCCGCATTTTCAAAAGGTGGCATATAGAGTTTATATGGCGGCAAAGAAGTTAAAGCACTACTTTGAGGAGCATCCCATCAAAGTGATATGCGAAGCCCCCATATTCGAGATAATGGGCAACAAAGATGCGAATGGCAGAATTGCGAAATGGGCAATTGAGCTAGCACCTTACGCACCCCAGTATGATAGGCGAGAAGCGATCAAGTCCCAGGCTGTGGCGAACTTTTTCGTGGATTGGGCCGAGGTACAATACGAACCACCGCCGCCAGATCCGAACTACTGGAGGATGCACTTTGACGGATCGAAAACCAAAACCGGGTTAGGTGCTGGGGTTGTGCTTACCTCACCAAAGAAGGATCAGCTCAAGTACGTATTGCAGATCCATTTCGCGGCATCAAACAATGTCGCGGAGTACGAGGCCCTTGTGCATGGTCTCAAAGGAGTGAAGGAAATTGGCATACATCGGATAATATGCTTTGGCGACTCGGATCTTGTAATATAGCAAGTGTCCGGAGTATGGGACACCCTGGATCCAAACATGGTGCTATACAGGTTTCATGTGCAGAAAATCTCGGGTTACTTTGAGGGATGTGAATTTCACCATGTACCTCGCGTGGAAAATGAAGCTACCGACATGCTGTCAAAACTCGGATCGACCCGACAGGCAATTCCACCGGGTGTAGCATTGGAGCATCTCAGAAAACCATCTATCAGGTCGTCCCCAGGAACCGATTCAACCTATGTCCCGGAAAATGCGGAATCCGGAGTTGAGCCCATGGACATTGACATGGGAGGTAGCACGCCGAACCCGGGGACTACCTCGGCAAACCCGGGGACTACCTCGCTAGACCCGGGGACTATTCAGCGTGATCCGGCTGAAGTTATGTCGGTGGATCGGATGGAAATTGATGAGGAGATGTTTCTTGCACGAGCAATACCAGCTTGGGCACTGCCTATATACCAGTTCTTGAAAGATGGAACGTTACCCACTGAGGAAGTGCTAGCCAGGCAAACTCAGAGGAGAGCCAAAGCTTACACAATCATCAATTCCGAGCTGTACAAACGGAGTGTAACCAATGTCCTCCAGCGGTGTGTTGATCCGGAAGAAGGACTTGACATCCTCCGAGATATACACCAAGGAGAATGCGGGCATCACGCCTCATCCCGGGCCTTAGTGGCAAAGGCGTTCCGGCATGGATTCTATTGGCCAAGTGCCTTGGAGCAAGCAGAAGATCTGGTGAGAAAATGCAATGGTTGTCAAAGGTACGCCACCAAGACACATATGCCTATGTCGAAACTCAAAACCATACCAATACATGGCCATTTGCTGTGTGGTGCTTGGATATGGTTGGCCCGTTCAAACCAGCAAGAGGAAACATGACGCAAATTCTGGTCATGGTGGACAAGTTTACAAAATGGATCGAAGTGAAGCCTATAAGAAAATGTGATGGAGCTACGGCTGTGACATTTCTCAAAGACATCATCTTGAGATACGGTTATCCTCATAGTATCATAACTGATAACGGCACCAATTTTGCTGAAGGATCATTTGCACGATTCTGCCGAGATAAGAAAATCCGACTCGACGTAGCCTCGGTAGCCCACCCCGCATCGAATGGACAAGTGGAAAGATCCAATGGATTAGTATTATCCGGGATAAAACCCCGGCTCATTGAGCCGCTGCAAAGATCAGCGGGGTGCTAGATAGAAGAACTACCAGCGGTATTGTGGAGTTTAAGAACAACTCCGAATCGATCAACAGGCTACACGCCGTTCTTTCTGGTATATGGGGCAGAAGCTGTATTACCAGCCGACATAGAGCATGATTCGCCTAGGGTCACCCAATACACAGAAGCCGAAGTGCAGGAAGCCCGGCAAAATGATGTTGATCTGCTGGAAGAAGCGAGAGAACGGGCACTGTCCAGATCCGCCATATATCAGCAAAATCTCCGACGCTATCATAGCCAGAAAGTGTGCCTCTGAGTCTTCCGGGAAGGTGATCTGGTGCTCCGGTTGGTACAGCGTACCACTGGCATGCATAAATTATCCCTCCCATGGGAAGGACCATTTATTGTGAGCAAAGCATTGCACAATGACTCTTATTATCTCATAGATGCAAAGCCACAGGAAAAGAACAAAGCGGACAGGTCCGGAGAGGAATCCAAGCGACCGTTGAATGTAGCACTACTTCGTCCCTTCTACACTTAGCTAAAAAGTGTATGTATCCGAGTCATCCTCATATGTCGGTATGTATGTCGGCAATGAGCTTATCAATGAAATAGTGGAGCCTCGGCGAGAATTTCGGGACTGCCTTAATAAATGATTGTTGTTACTTTTTATGCGTTAGCTGGAATGACTCGTTTCGCTTAACCCGGATTAGTAATGTGTGAGCACCAAAAACCCAACCCTTCGACTTGCTGTTGTCCAACAAGAATTGGCTTCATGGCAGGCAAGGGAACAAGTTTGGAATTGCGTAGCACATGAAAAACTACTAAGGAAACGATCCTATTCCAGCTAACGTTTTTTTTCGGACTAACCCCGTATTTACTTTCAAGCTATTATGTTGAATTATTTTGAGCCAATCCCCAAAGTTTCTTAGTATTGTTAAAACGGTTCTTGGGGCTCGGTTTCGTAAGTCGTAAAACCGAGTCAAGGTAGACACGGATCGAGCCGGAGAATTGGACGAACAAGAAAATGAAACTCGGGGACTACGCCCAAGTTAATCTGGCATACAAGCATAGTAGCAAAATATCATGTATTCAACATACAATTGCACCCGGCATACCTGAGATCTGATAAATTTTCAAGTTTTTTCAACTAAGGAGCGGCAGGAGGAGGAAGTTCGGCGTCATCATCACTGTCTTCAATATCTGAAGCAGCATCTTCTCCATCATCGCCCGACCCATCCTCCACGTTCTACATCTGCTCCTCCTCGCCGGATTCCAGAAAGCTCGGCCCCTCAACCCAGTCATGGACTAGAGAATATTCGACGAGGCTGTAGGCGCAAGCCTGGCGCCGAGCTACCCACTCCGGATCATCGGTCCATTTGGATCCGGTCTTGCAAGCCAGGTGAGGAGGCTCGGATCGATTTTCTCGTACCATGAAAGGATATGATGGAGAAGGGTATCTGCTGCGGCACGCCGTGATTCCTCCAGAGGTCAAGTTGAGTCTCAATCTCCATCAGTTTGTCGGCAAGGAGCGTGATCCTTTCCAGAGCGTCCTCGCTTGGCCAGAATGTGTTGAAGATCCGGACCGCAACGTCGAGGAGATCTTTCCCATAGTTCTTAATAGTTTCCACCCGAGCTGACACGCTGACCAATAGGTCCTCCATGTCTAAAGGAATGCTCTCACCATCAGGAGCGATGGGAGTACCCCTCTCTTGGCGGAATTTGGCAACAGCAGCACTGGCGATGGCAGTCCCCTCCAGAAAGTTATCTGAAAATAAGGAAAGGGAAGATGCTGAAGCAAAGGCATATGAGCTAACCCGGAAAAACTATGACGGATAAGGGGAAGATGCTTAGGTGAGATATGGCGATGGATCCGGGTCAACTCCTTGATACAACTGTCACGTCTCTGGTGAAGTTGTTCAAGCTCAGCGAGTGCCGACCCAAGCCGGACCTCGGATTCCTTGAGCAGGTCCTGATCCTTGGAGATCTGGAGGGTAAAGCGCTCACGCTCTTCGGTGAAGTTCTGGCCAACTTTCTGGAGCTTGGTTTTGTGTTGGGCCTTCATCTTCTCCATCTCGGCCTTGAGTTTGGCTATTTCGTCATCCTTGGTCCGGAGGAGGGCAAGCTCATCGTTCTTCTTCTTCAGCTCGGCTTGATGTTGTCACCTTGTTAGAAAATGCAGCATCATATCGAGTACGGGCACACTATCCTCAGCGATGCTGAAATAGTGTGTTGACCCGGCAAAGCCGAGGTGAATGTTTGCTGAGCCAAGGAGAAGAAAGAATGGAAAACCTGCACGTTGGCGAAGGGGACATACCTCGGATTTCCTCCAAGTTCTTCGCATAATCTTGTTTTCAGCCTCCACCCAGGCAAAAAACCGAATAAGGAGGTTAGTCCGGCAGAAACAAACGAAACGGTGAGGTGTTAAGAGAGGAAATTACCCCTCTTTTCATGCTCCGCGCCAAGTGCAACATGTTTTGCGCGCAAGATCTTGTGGGTATCAAGCAGGCGCTGAAACTCGGCGCTCCGACGATTGGTGGTTACCTGACAAAGGCACATGTGTGTAATATTAGTTCGGTGCATATTCGAAGTGTACAAGATCCGGGCCAAGCGGAACTTAACCCGGCTCTAGGTGTGTGCATATTCGAAGTGTACTAGATCCGGGCCAAGTGGAACTTAACCCGGCTCTAGGTGTGTGCATATTTGAAGTGTACGAGATCCGGGCCAAGTGGAACTTAACCCGGCTCTAGGTATGTGCATATTCAAAGTGTACAAGATCCGGGCCAAGCGGAACTTAACCCGGCTCTAGGTGTGTGCATATTCGAAGTGTACAAGATCCGGGCCAAGCGGAACTTAACCCGGCTCTAGGTGTGTGCATATTTGAAGTGTACAAGATCCGGGCCAAGCGGAACTTAACCCGGCTCTAGGTGTGTGCATATTTGAAGTTTACATGCAGCTACGTTGATCTTCTAAGGAGCATCCGGCCGAGTAACAAGTTACTCCGCCAGAGGCTCGGGGACTAATGGTTATTATCTACAGCATGTAAAGAAGAAACGACGTACCTCCATCATACGCCCAGCGAGGTTAATGGCCTTGGCAGCGGTATTCATCTGGGCGGAAAATTCAGCTGGGCCGAACTTTTCCGGGAGATCGTCGTTGTAGACGAACTCCGCCTTGTTCCAGTTCATGACAAACTCGATGAGGCTCGGAGGGTACCGTTCGCCAGTGGGCATGTGAGGTGCCACCAAGCCCTTTGCGTGAGCTTCTTTCCTTTCAATCAGGGCAAGAGCTAGGCTAGTGTGAAGAACCATCTGCTGCGAATCGGCTGGCTCGGCAGGAGGATCCGTCGCTGCTGGTGATTTCTTTGGAAGCATCGATGACAAGGTTCGCTGCCAGCCTCGACGGAGGTGGACTTGCCCTTGGCTTGCTGGGAGGATGTGACCACAGTGGATTTGCCCTTGGAAGCCGCTAGAGTGGTTCCTCGCTGAGCCTGGGATGACTCGGACGAGGCAGAGGAACTTGGCACGGGAGCTTTGGTGGCTGGTGCTGGAGCTGCTGTTGGTTTCTTCGGAGCCGGGACAGGCGCTGGTTCGGTGGCTGGTGCTGGAGCTGCTGCTGGTGCTGGTGTTGCGGTAGACTTGGTGGTTGCTAGTTGCGGCAACGCCGAAGTGCCGGACACCGTTGCCTCGGCCGATCCGACCCCTCCTGATCCGAGGTCGCGTTCCTCTGAAGGAGGTACTGCGGAACCCGGAGCGGCCGCAGAGCCCTCCGGAATAGGGCTCAGCGAGCGTGACTCGTCGTCACGAGGAGGGGAAGGACTAGACCGAAGAGGAGAGGATATGCTCGATCCGCTCTAAGGGACCTCCACAGGAGCCCTCCAAGAGAAAATAATGTCAGGAGTGAAATTACCCCGATACAGGGAGAAGTGTGTTGCACGGTGAAAAAGAACTTACGCATCCGAGGTCTCGGCCTCCTTAGGTTTCCGGGCCCTCCGTGCCGGGGCTTTGCCTGCCCGTTTGGAGGCAGTCTTGTCTCCGGCCTTCTTTTGCCTTTTGGAAGGCTGAGAAGGTTCGGAAGAAGAACTTGACGCGGATCCGTGCTTCTTCTTTGACGCCACCGGAACAGGCTCGCCCGTGGCAAGTGGAGAATCCTCGTGTATGTGCCCACCGGGGTTAGCTGATGCCGAGAAGGCAAAAGAAAGAGGGACAGCCTCAACAGGTTCAATCACATCGATATCCGAGTCATCCTCATCGTCGGGCCAATCTCTAAGAGAAGAGAATTTACCGCTGGGTCGTTTGGTGGCGTCGGTTGTGGGGAGGAACATCTCCTGGTCCGGCTCCTCCTCATCCGGGATTTCTCGGTCCGGGGCCCACTTAAGGGTCGGATCGGTACCATCCTCGAGGGTTTGCTGGAGAAATAGCTGAGAAAAAAAAAGCACAAGGAGCAAAGTCAAAAATACGATAAGAACCGACATGTAATTGATCCGAAACAAGTTTACTCCGCGAAGCTTACCGCGGGAGGGATCCTATCGCGGCAGTAATGCTCGATTCCCCACGTCCATTCGGCGGAAAAATCCTTATGGGTGGTGAAAAGAGCCTTGACCCGGCGGAAGATCTCCGTGTTGCTCAACTCGAACGAGGAGGTTCGGTTGGGGTCTCGACTGAAGCTCATATGGCACAACTTGTGAGTGCGCCGCTGGAGGGGAGAGATTCGGTTGCGCACGAATGTGATCATGGCATCCTCGTTGCCCAATCCGAGCTTCTTCACCTCCGCAAACCTTTTGTTGACTTGGTTGGCCAGAGCTGTAGGTTTTTTGGCGACCTCCTCCCAGAAATTCGTGTCGGGGACCCGGGCGTGAGGCGACAATCGGATCAAGTCTTCGGTGCCTTCGTTCCGGACGTAGAAGAAGGTCCGGGCCCATCCTTTGGAGGAGTCAAGCCCGGTGACCCGGGGAAAGATTGAATACCTCCGGGGCAAGATCGAGGCAGCTCCAAACTGAGTGAGCTGCTTGTCCTCCGACTCGACGTGGATGTTGGGGACGACGTTGCGACGGAGGCCGAAGAACCGGATCCACAGCTCCTTCATGGGCCATAGTCCGGTGTAGCCCTCGATCGAAGTAACGAAAGTGGACAGAGAGGTGATGGCGTTCGCCGGGAGATGATGTGGTTGCAGGTGATAGGTCCGGACCCAGTCCCGGAAGAAATCACTCACCGGAAGGCCAAATCCCTGTTCGAAATGGGATAGGAAAACAACGAAATCACCCGGATTGGGTGAGGGGGCCAATTCTGAGGAGGGAGGCAATGGCGGCGCCGGCGGGAATCGCCGGTCAGTAGAGCCATTCGATGTCGTCCTCGCAGACCTGAAGCCGGCCAGCGCCGATCCGCTGCACCGACGTCCTCCTCCATCTCACCTTTCGGCGATGAGCTCCTCCTCCGTCATCTCGATTCTGCTGTCCTCCGGAGCTGGCGGAGGCGGGGCTCTGATCTAGATTGACGAGGACCCGTGGCTAAGCAGAGTCTGTGCAGCGATGGCTGCGGTGCGGAGGCACGGAGAAGGTCTTGGCCGGCAGCGCTTGAAACTGGCATGGTGGCGGTCATGAGGAAGAAGAAGAGGAACGGGCGAGGGGGCGCGGAGATGGAAAAGTGCTAAGGAGCGTGCCCCTCCCCTATTTAACTGCGCCCAGTAATCAACGGGTGGGATCATGCTGCGCTGGACAGCCACGCGCTGTGGCCGTGTATCACAGGCATCAGCCAATCAGAGAGAAGCCACAGCGGAGGCCATGGAGTAAATATGATCCCATGACACGACGTGTAGTTGCGGGAAACGAGGAGACAGGCGTGACGTAACCTGCGCGCAGTAATCACTGACAATTACTGTGTCAGTTACAATGCAGGCCCTTAAAATAAGGTAACGCAATGATTAACCCTTACGTGGGTTGGCGTATGAGAGAAGGAAGCAAGGTCCGGATCCGAGCCTCCGTGGTAACCCGGCCGGCGAGTGAAAACTTGAAATGTGCAGAGGGAAAGTAAAACCATAAGGATCCGAGCTACAATGGTAACCCGGCCGGCAAGTGAAAACTTGGAACGTGCGAAGGGAACGTAAATCCATATAATCCGAGACAAGAAGTCAACCCAGAACTAAACGTCGAAAGCTTAGATACGAATGAACCTAATGTGGACTTAGCGACCGAGGCCGCTAAGGTCGCACCAGCTTCGGGGACTAATGTTGGGGGATAACCCCGGGTAGGGTCACTTCGGGGTATAAGGGCCGAGTTAGTCGAGGTTCGGCAAGGTCAAAGCGGCTGCTGGCTGAGTCACCTCAAGGCAGGCCGGATCACGGAGTAACCCGGACCAGGGGGGTCGCCTAACATTGTCTTGTCTGACTCAAGGAGTAAGTCGGAGATACTTGTCTAGCTTATATGCAGGAACAGGTGTGGCTGGATCAACTGTGATCCGGATCCTTGTTTGGCTTCTAGGATAAGGAAGGAATCTCTCTGGTCCAAAAGAAGGCCCGGTGCATACTGGATGAGCGAATAAAGCAAGGGCAGGACCACCGGATTATGGCCGACAAGGGTGACGACGCTCACGTCGGCTGACGCGGCCGCCGCAGAGGCTACGTCGCTAAAGCAAGTGTGTGGGGAAAAGCACCTGTCGGGTTACTACTTTGGGAGGGCATATTCTTAGGAATATACCTCCACGTATGCCCTAGACAGGACCGAACCACCTCTATATAAGGGGTTGGGGTTACAGTAAGGGTTAGTCTTTAGATACATTGCAAGGAGAATTCTAGTGGATCTAGGGTTCTGGGGCTAGTTGGTAGACAAGAGTAAGAGAGTTTCTTCTTCCTCCTCTTGTCAATACAGCTCGAGGAGCACCTGTAATCTTGGAGATCGAACATCAATACAAAGCTTTTGTGTAGAGAATCACTCTACTATCCCTCCCTGGATTCCCCTAGCGCATATTAGTCCCCACCTTTAGCCTATCCATGGCATCTGCCGTGACACCACCACGACAATCTCCCCAAGAACATGGGAAACTACTCACACCTGGAAGCAATCAACGACATCATCATAATCAAATGGATGGATAAAAGTACGGGAATAAATCTATTGCACACCACAATTGAATCTGGAATTACAACAAAATCTAGTGAATGAAAGATGGGGGTAATAGTGGTGATGGTGATGCAGCGGTTGATGATGAAGGGTATGATGTGATGTCCTCCAATGATCTGTGAAGCAACAAGGATTTGCCCTTCTCCAAGTTCGTCCTTCAGATCCCTTCCTGGTGTGTTTTTTCATGGCTCAAGGTTGCTATGAATGTCGGATCCGTGATCCGTCTTTGCTAGGAGAAAGTATTTGACGAGGCGGTCGCACTGCCGCGTGGTACGGTACAGGCACCACTGGTCGTTAACACTGCAGTAGCTTTCCTTCACATTTGCTATTCTCCCAGGTGCGAAGATAAATCAATAAAATGACTTTTTGTCACTTAAAAAAATCATATTACAACATAATATGATAGTTCCAATTGATATGTTCATAAGAGACTTAGTAATTCGGGATCCTATTGAAACAAGGAAAAAAGGTGCATGCAAACGCAGTAAAATACCAAAATCCCTATTCTACTTATGCAAAAAAGAAAAGGTAAATATGCTTCGATTTTGGACTCATCAACTCCCCCAAGCTAGACTCTTGCTCGTCCCCGTGAAACATGGTGGATTATGACAAGATCTTCATGTTCATGAGGCACGAGTCGTTACAATAAATGAGGAAGAAAATGAAATAGGAATACAATACCAGATGCAAAGTTACCTTGGGGGTATTATCATACCCTTACACATCACATGACTTAGAGGCTTCCACACCTTTTCATATCAACGAAGTTATAAGAAGCTTTTAGTGATTCATATTATATGATCATAAGATTAAATTAGTTGAGCACTAGATTTGATTAATGAAGATTCATGATCATTTTTTTCAAGCTTATACTTTTCTTTTGCCTTGAAATTCTTTTGAAAGCTGATTTTTAATCTCTCTTCTTCTTTTTTATAGCACAGCTGCTTGATCATGCTCACTACTTTTTATGGCTTTAAAAACCCATGACTATAATATGCTACCGAAATTCTTATTCTCATAATTTAATCAATACTTTTATTGGTGTGGAAGACCCTAAAATCATGACAGTTGTACAAGTATCATAACACTCAAGTATCGAAACTCAACGGATATAATTCTTTTCGTGAACAAAAGGGAGCTTGAAGTTGATGCAACTAATGCAAATTCTTAAATCAAAACCTAACATGCATGCAGCAAATTTAACATGCTAAAGTTGTAAGATAGATTACAAGATGTTATAGATCCCCCAAGATTGGGATCAAGCCGGTGGGATCAAATAATCCCTTGCGATTATTCAATACCATGGCACTCTTCAGGGTGAAGAGGAAGTCCTGGAATTACGAAGGTTTGCACAAAGTGTCTTGTTTGTTGCTTCTAGGATCATGATGCAAATTCGGCGTTGGTCGCTAATGGTTTCCAATTGCACCACAAGTGCCTTATACATCTCAATTGTTTGCTTCTGTGCATTGTTGGATCGGAGACTGATGTCGAGGTTGGCTTCTTGTCCTTTCATTATTTCCAGGTCCATCTAATCTAGATAACGACGCAACAGCTCAATGTGTTTAGAGGATCATGGAGATTTTACCTCGATTTTCTTGTTGCAGCGATAAAGCTTGTCTAGGGAGGCTTAGATCTCCTCTCCTTGTTGTTTCAGTCCCTTCAAGTAGGACTCTCCATCTTCCTTTGGATTGAGTTGAACTTTTTCGAAATCACTTTCTTTACCCACCATGAGGCTGAATACTTTACGCCCATCCTTGACCATATCCATCAAACTGAATCCATCTTCGGCTCCTAGTTGATCACACAAAGCTTCCTCCTCCTTCTTCTGCATGGCGGCTACCCCCTTGGTATCTTTTGTGATCCTTGAAGAAGATCCCTGGCAATCCTCCTTGGCTTGAACAATCTTCCATAGGTAAGACATTGTTGCAAGGTTCCTGAGAGGGAGGAGCAACGTGGGGAAGATCTGTTTGACTAGGAGTGTGTTGGGGATATACTTTCCAGGTATATCTATTGTGACTCGCTGACCAGGGTAGCCCACTTCGGGTTAGAGCATTGCTTCACAGGCGGCCCAGTCAAGGAGAGAAGACGGAGTTCTATCTAGCTACGTGAAGGCCCAAATGACTTACTGACTTAGGCCTGTTTAGTTACTTGTGGTCCAAGATGTACTTTGTAACCGACTCTTAGTCATAGCTGGATAGGTCTCTCCTATAACCCTATGCCGGATATCTATATAAGCCCTCCTAGGGACCAGCCTTTAGGACACCCACAATCTACAATCTCTACTCACATAGGCGAACCTCTCTTGTAATCTATACTTCCGGCCCTGCCGTATTACTGGATTGCTAGCAGGAGTAGGATCAGTCCAAAGCTGGTGGATTCAAACCTGGGTAAAGTTTATGTGCTCACCATCCCGGATATTGTTGCCTCACACCCCCTTTCACCACATGCCTCGAGGACCCCCTCTCAGCGTACATGTCTTCAATCCAACGATAGTTGGCGTCCACCGTGAGGCGGGTGAGTTTCAGATCTTTGTTCCGGGCAAGATCTGCACGAATCGGAATAGGCGAGACAATCTTTGTCGGACGGGTCCTCTACGCCAGCGACGTACCTCTTGTCCTTCTCGATGAGACTTGGATTCCGGCTAGGGAACCTGTGACCACCTACACCATCATGTCTTTCGGTGAGATCGATGTTTACCTCGGTTTCGCTGAACCCGCCCAACCCACACCAGCGGTGATGATAGAGGCGGAAGAACTTTCTGGATCTACTCTATCTGCGGAAGCGATAGAGTTCCGGGTCTCAGAAAACCCTAATCCCACTCAGTCCGGACCAGAAGCGGAGATAGTGGAGAAGATTAGATCCAAAGAAGATCTCCCCAAGTAGGCTAAACCTGAAGCGGATCTCCCTGAGGAGGTCGAATCTCAGGAGGCTCTTCCCATAGAGGTCAAATTTCAGGAAGATCAAAGCAGCAACAACTCTGGATCCGGCTCTGCCGATGCTTGAGTGGGAAAATCACTCCTGAGGCACACATTGAGGCGTATGATGCTGTGCAGAAACACTAGCATGGAAGAGATCCTTGAGACCATTAACTATTTCGAGGAAGCCAACGAGAAAGTCGCAACTACCTTAGGACGCACGCATCACACTTTGTCGGATACATTGGATCTGGATCCGACTCTGCCGATGTTGGAGACGACAACGACTCGGTGCTAGAGGCAATCGGAACAAACGTCAACTTATCAGCATCTTTGGATGACTCCATGACATCGGTAGATTTCCAGAAGTTCGTGAAATACGAAGAGGAGTTCAACTCCAGGACTGCGAAAGAAGGATAAGCTATGGATCAAAGCCCTCGCATCAACATGGATGAAGGATCTGGAGAAAACTCTCCCGAACCGCAGAAAGATATGGATTTCAGAGATAATCCTGACATGCAGATGTCCGAGATTACTGATAGAAGCTTGGATCCAGGACACGGACCCAAAGCTGTCTTTGCTACCGGTGCAGCCAAGAAGGCAAAGAAGAAGACTTCAGCTAAAGACCTTCCAACTTACGAGGTAATAGCCAAAGAATACGAAGGAGACTCAACCGGAGCTTTGATCCCTGATGAGCCAAAAGAGACTTCGTTTGATGGACACGTGGTTACCCCTGGTGCTTGTAAACTCCTTGGAGAAGCGAATACCACACCTGTCCCGACAACTGTAGAACTTACACCTGAAGAGTTGGAGGATAGGGCCCAGGCCCTAGAAGCGCATCGCCATGTACTCCTCGAGCAACCCGCAAATATCCTTGAAGAGAATAAGCACATTGCAGCTGCGGGGCAGCCTAGCACCCGACAGCATTAGAAGACCCAGAATGACCCTGAGTTGGCTAACAAAATCTAGACATTCACAAAACCCTTTTTGAAGGAGATACAGCCATAGGGAAACCTCAGATCGACAGCAAGGGAAACCGAGTGTATGGCACGCCGGTAGAAAATGCTACTGCGGCTCGAGATCTCTTGGCAAACAACCCAAGCCTAGACCAGATTCGACTAAGTGTGAAGCTTCTCACAAAAGGCCTGGAATAGCAGAAGGTCGCCACGTCCGACAGCAGAAAACTGGTCTCCAAGTCAGATCAATGCCACATGGACACGGGTCGACACCAAGATACAAGGCCCCGATGGGAACTGGAACAACGCCACTGTTCTGACCGTAGGGAAGACAACTATTCAAGAACCGGATCTTTAGGAAACCGACACAAACCCACACGAAGCTGGAGCAATATTGTCCCAGCTACAGAGCAAGACGTCATTGCAGCAATGGTCCAAGCTCCCCGATGACAGTCGAACAATCGTAGGGAAGATGAAGAAGCTCAACGTCAGGAGAAGGACCGGCAAAGGATGCCCCCTCCTATACATACAAGATGTCCGGCTGAGCCACGTCCCAATGATGGCAATGACAGACGAAGGAACGACCAACATCACGTTGGAACAAGCTGTCATGGTGGCCGTCATCATGAAACCCCGGCTGGGGGTAACAATCCACCACCACATTCTTCGCCAAGCAGTCACCATAGCGGCTCACATGGAGGCCAGGGGGATGTCATGGTGGAGGTGGCGGCAGAAGAAGCAGAAGTCCGGCTCATGGGCACCATAGCCGCGGTGAACAACCAAGACAACGTGCCCTATCACCAAGTGACGCCAGACACTAGATCAATTCAAACATCGAGGCACAGCACTACGAGTCAGATAACACTACATGGGTCCAAAATGCTATGGACCGTGCGTATGACAAACAAATTTTCTGAAAGGGTTTACCATCTCAAGGCACATCCAGCCCTACGACGGTGTGGCTCGGCCAGACACCTGGCTCCAGGATTTCTTCCAGGCCTGCTGCATCGCCAAAGGAGGAAACATCTTGGTCACGACCCGGTATCTCCCGCTTATGCTGCGGAAGACGGCTCGATCATGGCTCAATGAACTCCCAGAAAACACCATCCAAAACTGGTATGATATGCAAAGTGCTTTGTTTCGGAACTTTGAGGGAACATACAGGAGGCCCTACACGGTCGGAGATCTGCAGCGGTGCACTCAAAAACTCAGAGAAACTTGCTGGGATTACCTCGGATGATGGATCGACACGATGAACTCTTGAGATGGGGGTAAAGAACCAAACCATGATTGAAGCATTCATCGTGGGGCTCCTAATTGGTTTACTACGTCATCACTTAAAGTGTGACAAAGTGACTGATTTTGGGGAGATGCTAGAAACGTCAAGCAAATATGCTGACGCCGACGATGATGCAGAGGGACTGCTCAATGTTCTAGCCGTACCATAGTCGGAAAAACAGCCAAAGCAGCAGGCCGCAAAACACAAAAACACCTCGGAGGAAAAACCCAATCCAGAAACCGCAACAATCAATGCAACTTTCGGGTCTGGAGGATGAGGAGGCCATGGAGGAGGCCAGAGATGAGGCTGAGGAACTTCTAGAGTCCAAGGTAGAGGAGACCAGCAACCTGGCAAAATCTACTCTTGGGCCGACATTGCCAACAATCTGTGCATACATCACAAAGGGGGCTCGTCCCACACCAATGCTGAGTGTCGTTTCAACGATGACATCAAGAAACACGAATCCGCTGGCTACAGGGCCAAGCGATGAAAAGGAAAGAAAAATTCCAACAAAGAGAAAGAGTCTAAGGAAGATTCTGACATGGAGGAGGCAGAAGCTTCAAATCCCAAGTCGGATGGAAATAAGACCTTCCCAACTAAGAAAGACACTTATGTCACCTTTCTTGGATCCCAACCAGCTAAAGTAAAAAAGGCAGTGATGCATGAGCTCAATGCAACTGTTCTGGCTGTCCCTCAGTTTTTGGACTGGTCGAAAGTTACAATCACCTTTGACCGAAGAGACCATCTGCCTAAGCCACACATGCGAGGAAAGTATGCTCTGGTCGTCAATCCACTTATTGACGTCTATGGGTTATCCAAGACCCTCATGGACGGTGGCAGTAGCATCAACATCATCTACATTGAAACGCTTTGCCCATTGAGGATATCAGAAACACAGCTGAACTACCACTCTGTGATTTTTCACGAAGTTGTCCTGGAAAGACAAGCAAATTCCCTAGGAAAGATCACTTTGGATGTTACCTTTGGAACTCCAAGGAACTACCGGACGGAAGCACTTTCCTTCGAAGTGGTCCCATTCAAGAGTGCATATCACGCTATCTTTGGGCGTCCGGCTTATTTGGTTTTATGGCTCTCCCTTGTTACATTTACAATATCATGAAAATTCCAGGTCCCAATGGCGTCATTACAATACGGGGAGACCCGAAGAAGGCACGAGAATACGAGGACGGGAATGCCACCTTTGCTGAAGCCGTACTACATGCTAAGGAGTACCAGGAGATCAATAAAAACATTGACCCGTCCGAGATGCCCGCGACGAAGAAGGAGGTGACAAAGCAGACTCCGGAGTTCAAGGCATCGAAAGAGATGAAGACGACACCATTGAAGGATGATGATCCCTCCAAGGTGACCCAGATAGGCGTAGGTTTAGACCATGCATAGGAAAACGTGCTCGTCGAGTTCCTCAAAGCTAAATAAAGACATCTTTGCATGGCAGCCATCTGACATGACTGGAGTACCTAGGGAACTTGCTGAGCATAGTCCAAATGTATACCCAAATGCTAAACCCGTCAAACAGTCCTTACAATGTTTCGGCAATGAAAAGCACAGAGAAATAGCTAAGGAACTAGCCCGACTCGAGTTAGCCGGATTCATAGAAGAGGTCATCCATACTGATTGGTCGGCCAATCCTATAATGGTCCCTAAAAAGGACACCACTTGCGGTGACCCAGCATACCACTGCATGATGTAGTACACTATAGTCATTGATATAACACAAATGAAACACCGTTCCACTAGTATTACATCCCTCGGAGTGGTACAACAGAAACATCACGGTCTAAGGCATGACTACAGATTACAACACATAGTACATCACAAAAGATCTAGAGGACCTCCTCATAACAGTGAGGAAAGTATCTTACAAAAGAAAACTAGAAATAGCAACTCAAAGCCTATTTTAGGAATAAAACTACTATTAATATATATCTAAGGCTTGTGATTGCTGCTATAGCAATACTCTACAGAAGTAGGTTCTATGGCTAGAGATTATACTACTATCTAATCAGGAACTTCGTCTTCACTTCAGTTGAGGTATATGATGACTCTATTGACTTAATTGAAGAACTTGAGCATTAGGTGATGATTCCTTGGAGCATAACTTGGTGTTGACGACATCTTCATCGACTTTAGAATCTAGCAAGGGTTAAGAAGATACAGTTGATTATGAGCGTACTCAGCAAGTTCATTAAAAGGACTGTTTGATGCACTATCTACAGCCACAGACCAAAGGTCATAGGCTATGTTGGTTTTCGTAAACATTTCTTCAAAGATTGTTTTTATTATGAAAAACTATGTCTATCAGCCTTCACAGGTTGATTAGAACTTTGTGGAGTTCCTTTCCTACAGCGTTCGCAACTCCTTCCCGGAACAGGGAGTAACATGTCACACTTTTTATACTCTGCAGAGGTGCGTTGCTTTACCCATGAGAGATCTTAGCCTTGTTGCACATCCGAGTTGCAATCTCGTCCACACTTCCTTGGTGTGGGGCCCAGTCTAAGATCCAAGCTAATCACTGACCTTCTCCGTGACATCGCATACCCACCCTTTTGTACATGCAGTCCAACGGACTTTTCTGAAATTGATGGCCTCTCCCAAGTTTTATGGTCTGAACATGTACAATCCATCATAGACACTAGGAGCACACCCGTCCGGGCAGGTGAAGATCAAAGTCTCCAAGTTGTAGAGCAACACAACCCGGCTCAATCAAGTGTCCGTTGATATGCGAAAGGAAGAAGATCCAGGTGACTTCCCTAGAGCCATATAGGTCTCATGGTTAACGCGTATTATACGGTGTAAGAATTACTGGTGACATTTGTTATTAATTCCTAGGTGATACTTTACCATGCAAATGGAACCTCCACCAATCGACAAACCTTTCCATGGTTCCATTTGCCCGACATACTAGGTTAACACCACTCAGGTCGATAACCATAAAGTCATATTATTAAGAAAATAGCATTTTCTTCCATCATTTTTGAAATGCAGGTGATGACAACAAAAATTTGCAAACACTTGATAGAAAATAATCAAAGGACATGAGCAAGTATGAACTTGCCTTTTTGACTATAAGATTATGTAGCCAAGACCTTCTAGTCGATATAAACTCCAGAATCTGAAATAGCATCATTGGTCTGATAAGGACTAATGTTTAAAGAAGCAATATGATATTATGCATAAGGTACGCTATGCATTTTGTATAAAACCAAAAAATTAATCCCAATGTCTGAGTATGTATTGGGTTCAAGTATTAGACCTGGGATGTGAGTTCTTTGGAATGGTTTCAAATGATTAGGTGTTTTAAGAAGTAATGTTTTACACTTATAAGCGTATGGTAACACAATATTATTTCTTTGTACTATGCTTTAAGTAAAGTGTTGATTGATTACTTTAGACATTAAAAGAAGTAATGATACACTTCAGTTTAGATGACAAACAATAATTTTAATGCTTTAGGGTCTTATTGGTTTGTAGGTGAGTACCTTATGGTTTAGAATAGAAAATAGCACACAACTCCTCATTATTTTGTATTGGTTGAAGTTCTAAAAGAATACTAATACAAAAGATTAATTATTATGGAAAAATGATTATACTTTACTTATTATAAATTTACAAAGCCTTTTTAAAGATTGCACTACTTTACCTTGGTAGTTTAGAAAGTAGTTTTAAGACAAATCATATTTCTACTATTTAAGACAAATGATAGATATATCTTTACGAGCAAAAGTTTGTGCAAGCAAGATATGAATATAATTATTTGTTATTAATTTCCTTTAAGTTTATAAAAGGAAAGGTACAAGTAATGTTATTTATTAAGTACATTTTGTGTACCTTAAAGAAGTTTTTGTTTTAGATAGATTTTTGTGCGTGAGAATGTTTTGATATATCAAACGTAGTTTGTTAATTTATATGTTTTCTAAGTCAGATGTATTTTCCTTTGTTAAAATTTCTTTTATTGATTTTACATTCTAAATGAATTATTTTTCCTAAAAGAAAAACAGTGGACAACAAGTTGGATTAGGAATACATGTTTTGATTGGCTTAGTTCTAAATGGGCTATACACACACACGCACACGAATTGGGCCTAGCCAAAAACACCACGTACACACACACGCACGAATTGTTTCGATCGGACTAAACACACACGCACACGTATATACGCACGGACACGCACGAATTGTTTCGATCGGACTAAACACACACGCACACGTATATACGCACGGACACGCACACCTTATCTTCTCATCTCCCAGCTCACTTGTGATGCTGCCCCGGCCGGTCGCCGGCCGACTCCGGCACCGCCACCTGCTAACGAGGCTCCATCTCGATCTCCTCCGGCGATCCCTCTCGCCCGGTTGCCGCTCTGCTTCCCCGTGTGCGCCCCCGAGAAACCCTAGCCCCCACGGCTTGGGTCGTTGGCACAACACCAGCACCTCCGCGCCGCCGGCTGCTCGTCGAAGACGACCACAGCCTCCTCGTCGTCTCCCACAACATCTACAACAACCCCGACCTCTTGCTCCATTGATTCGACCTTGACGACCACCTTGCAGGTGCCTCTGATGGTGCGGTGCTGCTGCCCCTATGGGCTGGCCATGGCCTCCCTCACCTTGGTGAGGTGGTAGGCTACGGCTGCCCCCTCCTTCATCGTCCTCGATGGTTTTCTCCACGGCTACAACTACCACTGTGAGCTATTTCCCTACTCCCTCTAATTTTTCTGTCATATGTTCATTGGTGGATGGGTACAGGTGATATAAGGTGATGATTTTGTTATCAGTAGTTGCGAGGTTAATTGATTGTTAAACTATGCTGCATTGGTTCTACCACACAAATTGAACTGATGAACTAAGATACTATGCTGCTAGTATGGGTATAGGTTTAGGTTTTGATAATTCTAGAAGTGAGTGGTAGTTATAATCTATGACTATGTGTACTGTTAGTGAGCTCCTAATTGAGCTAGGTGTGATAGATGGTTGTAGTTTGTCATATTCTTAGTAGTGATTATCTAGTACTGGACCATGGTGATGTTCTAATCCGTTTCCTAATCTGGTCCATGTGAAGCAAGTAATAGTTCACAAAGAGAACTAGTGTCGCTGCAATATAATTATGTACAACTAGTCTATATGTATCTATCTATGCCATAAGTAATTCTCAAACAAGGTGTAATTGAAGCACACAAGTGAACAAGTGATGGTTATACATGTTCTAGTGCTTTTCCTTATGCAAGACTGTTTCCTAATGATCATATACATGATCAGCTACTTAAATTCCTAAGTTTTATTTTCTTGGAACATGTTCTTTAGTGTTCATGGTTGATCTTGTCTGCTGTAATTAGATTTATGGCCTATGCTTTGATCTCCTAGGGTTCACATGATCTCATATATGCATAAAAACATATTTTTAGACGAAGCATCTGCTTGCGAGATCTAGTTGGAGTACCTAGATTTGATTGTTTTGCATTACTCTCCTGTTCTTCATAGATATGACCATGCAATGTATGATATATATCCTACCTAGGCTATATACATGCACAAAATACATCTCAAACGATGAGTATGTAGGTGGGTTGCAGATGTTGGTTTGAATCCAAACCAACTATTGGTTTGAATGGATTCACAGTATAGTTCTTTATTGAACAATAGTTTTACTGCAGGATAACAATTGACTTGGAAAATGATTTAAATTCCTGTTGAAAGTGTTGGTAGCTGTGATTTTGGCTAGTGGCTTTTATTGCTCTTGGTATCCCCTACTGTGGTGTTTTCCTGGAAGTGTGTATTCCACTACAGCCAGATTTGTTGTTCCTATTAACTGGCTGTGCTAAACCCATGCATCAGATATATTTGGTGAACTGGACCTATGGTTCAATGATGAATTTGGCCCTCTCTTGGAAATATTTGCATCTCTTTAAATGATTCCTAGTAAAAGATGGCTAGGAAAACGATTTATCTATTATATGTGTTCCATGTGCCTTACTGTTTATCTATCAATCAGGCTTGAGATCAAGTGAGGTAATTTGAATTGCCTCTGCAATATGGACAGTGTCCAATGGTCTAAAAATGATTCACGGGTTCATGGTCTAGGAAAATGATTTGAGAGTTTCGTTTGGTCTCAAAGATTTTTAGCTGCTGATTCAAATAGTGGATTTTGTTAAGTCTGGTTGTTCCACTGTGGTGCCTCATAGAGTGTGCACAGTGGATAGATTAGAGTAGCATGATTTTCTGCTATAATATATGTAACATCCCAAAAATATTAATCAAGCTTATCAAGATCTAATCAACCAAGTTTAGGGTTAACAAAAACTTTTATTATTAAACTTAATATGAGTGCATGTGTGATTTGCATTAGTGTATGAATGCTTGCAATTGCCATGATTGATTGTTACTAATGATAATGATTAGTTTATAGTCGAATACTACATCAGCTAGATCACTTACAAACAGAATCAAATGAAAAGAAAATCAAATATGGATCATAAGATCAAATGGTCATTTTTGCCAAACTTATCCACTAAACCACTTTGAGTGTTCCTAGTAAAGGATTTTCAACAGAAACAATTTCAATCCTTTTTACCCCTTGCTAAACCAACTCCAAGTGAATCCAAGCAAACTTTACAAAGTGGGAGAAACTATTTTCAAATCTATTTAAGAGGCATTGCAAAAATTGAATCAAGTTCATATGCCTAGATCATCACTTTTTAAAAACCATTCAAACTAATTCCCCTTGACCATCCCTAGCAACCATAGACTACTAAGCAAGTAACAAGATCACTCACCAAAAATCATTCAAAATTTTGAAAGTAAATTTCATGCGGCCATTTGATCGAGCACATGGCAGGCACAGTACAACATCAACAACTATACACTGTTTTAAGCTATCAATTGCCCATCTCTTGTACTGCAATCAACCCATTCAATTGTCCATGATCATGCCTGGTACTTGGCCGTGCAAAGGAGAAGCATCACTAGCCACATTGACCATGCTTGCTTGCGAGCGGCCATGTCGGTGAGCGAACACGAACCACTGCCGTTGCACGCCACTCCCACGATGCCTAGCAGCTAGCCATGACCTCACCGCCACCCCCCGTCCACCCCTTGACCCAAGGCGAGAGGTGGAGACGCTGGAAATCGTGCGCCCATTTAAGCCTCTACCATGCCGAGCGCACGATGGAGCGTCGCCTTGCTCAGACGCACACGCCGCGCCGCCTTCTCTCGCCGTCTGCCGGGCCGTCGTGGCACCATGACCTCCGGACATGATCGTTCACCGCCGCGTCTCGTGACCACCGTCTCGCGTGTGAACACTGCATCAAATGTAGGCGCCGACGCCGGACCAATAGAGACCGCTTCTTGCCGGTGCCCGCGTGACGATCGCCATAGTCCGCCAACCCATGCTCCTCCATGCTCAACGACCAGAGCGGCTGCTAGAGAAGCCGCATCATGCCATTGCCTCCACCCTTGGGGTATAAATAGAGGCCACCCCATACCTCTTTCTCCACACCATTCCACTCCCCACTAACCGAGGAACCTCACCGACCCATCCCCAGAGCAAGGCGAGCACCACGATGCCGGAATTTGGCCGGAGTCCGCCGCTGCAGTCGAGGAAGGAAGTCGTTGATTGCAGCCACCCCAGGAGCTGTCGTGACCGCCAATCGAACCGCCGTCATCGACAACCCCATTCGCCCCCATCGCCGACCCTAGCTGGAGCCCCGATAAGTCCCCAGCGACCCCCACCGCCGCGTTAGGGTTCTTACCTCGCCGGAGCAGTTCGACGGAGACGACGAACCACGACCGTAGATCCTAGTCTAATCGTAGGGCTAAGATTGAAAGATACTGTTTCGGTTTAGATGAGTCACTTACGCGTGGGACCGTTTCATTGCCAATGCCATTGCGCCCGTCACTGTCTTGATTGAAGTAGCCCATAGTTTGATTCAAATAGGATTTTTTCCATTTTAGTTAAAACTAGATTCTGTCAATAGATTCAAAATTCAATTCAAAGAGATTCACTAAACCAAAATGCATGATTCCAATTTTGTTGGAAAGGTATTGAAATCATCTAATCACTCCCGTTGGATTCAAACCATTTAGAATAATAGATCACCTATACCAAAAATAACAAAACAGAGACTTTTGACACTTCAAACATTTTTCTAAAACAAACTATAAATGTTTTTGAGATGATTCCACCTCTCAAAAATCACATTTGCCATGCTCTACATGAATATGTAAAAAGATTTGGTTTTACAAATATGAAACATGGCTTAGTATTAAAAGAGGGCTATATAGGCATTTCTAGTCACTTGAATATTATTAAATAGTAATATTAAATCTTGTAATATATGATCACCATCTTAAATCACATTCCCAAGTATTGCAATAGATAGTGATGACATGTGTCAACATGATCCACTATTTTAATTGAAGAATATTAAATCTTAAGGATTTAAAATGAGTAGAAATTAATTTTCTAAAATAAGAAGATTAAGAAAATGTTAATATTCCATATGATGATTGAGAAGATGCTAGATCATCTAGTATGAGCCCTTGTGTGCTAAATAGAAGTAGTGAAGTGTTGTTTGATGATTGTGTACATTGAATGTATTTATAGACGCTAGTACCGACATGAGCTACAACGAGGAGGAGTACTTTGAGGAGGAGGAGGAGAACTTCAACGACAGCCACAACTGCACTACTCAAGGCAAGCCATCACTAAGCAAGCTAAGCTATGCAAGCTATCACTGCAAGCTAGAACTATGCATGCTACTTGTGCAAACCCCTTATACCAGATGCACTAGGCATGCTTGATTACGCAACTTTACTAGTTCCCAGTTTTTACTCCAAGCTTTACTTTCCCCTTTACTATGGTTCTTACCTAGTTAATGAATTGTCATTAGTGGAAACTAGGTCGGATCCTATCAAGAGCGTAGGATTAGACTTGGATAATCATACTTTATTAGCACCCCTAATAGTGATACCCTCAATACTAGTGGCTAGTGCTAAGCATAAAACTGGATCACTTTAGATGGGAATACTTGGTAAAAATGATTATGAAAACCTTGGAATGAAGATTCATTCTATTGAAATGTTTTGACATGTGTTGTGAAATACAATGGTTTGATGATGAAACTGATGAGGCATGAGCCTTGACTTTAATAAAAACTAATGGTTGGGTTCGGTTGCGATACCATTCCAATTTTACCGTACAACCACAATACCTGAGTTGGGTAGGGCTTGACTGAAAGTTTATATGTCTTAGTATGGGTTCCCTTGCGGAAGAGGTTGAGCCGAGGCTACCTTGTGATGAATGTCCACCTATGCAGTGCTCAGGATGGCAGATGGCCATGGCTGGGAGGCCAAACTCATAGGGGAGGTGCCTATACTAGGGTGTGTAATTGAAAGGTTAAGATTGATTATCCGTATACTAAGTATGTTTATTCAGGATTATCCCTGACAGATGTATCGAATTTTATGGTGAAAGTGTACCACCTCTACAGAGTGTCAAACTATTCGAATAGTTGCGTCCGCGGTTATGGACAGTTGGAGTGGCCATACTATTCCGTTGTCAGATGTTTTATAAATGATTTGTGACTTGAAAGATGACTTTGACTGGACTACAACAGAGAGTTGTGGTCATGAGATCTAAGTTCCCACTTAAGTGATGTAGAGAACTAAATTACGTCTTTACTCTTGAAGCTTTATGAAATAACCCTGCCTTTTTGCAAACAAACCTAGAGCTTATGATTCCTATTAGCTTTACCTTTACTTATATTAGTGATAGTTTGTGAGTACTTAAAGAGTACTCATGGCTTTGTCCCTGGCTATTCTCATGGCCAGACTATGAGGAGGATTACCTGGAAGATGGACAGCAGAAGTTCTATGACAACTAGGATCATCTCCCATCGCCAGTATTGCCTGTGACCCTAAAGATGGAGCCTACTACGTTTACTTTCCGCTACTTTGATTGTATTAAGACTGGATCATGAGATCCTTTATTTGTAAGACCTTTATTATGGTTTGTAATGGATGATGTACTGTGGTACCACTTCTGTTATGTCTCGCAAAAATGGTAATTCTGGAATTGCGATGTACGGCATAACAGGCATCTGGACTTAAAAATCCGGGTGTTGACAATATATCCTCTGCCAATGATGCTTGGTCTAAGGCCCAATTTATGGATAAGAACATATATTGACTTTGGTTTCCCCTCTTAGCTCAATGATGAGCTCCTCATAGCAACACTATGTGGATCTGAGAGCTCTATCTTCTAAACCATTTCCTAGATACATGGTTAAAAATAGAGGCTATGGTTGGTTTTGTGGAATGAGCTCATTACTTGGTGGTGGCTTCTTTATTTACTCACATATGTGCCCATGCATTTTTTGCTAGGCTAGATTTACACCTGTGGTGCCTCACATGAGTGTGCACAGGGTAAATCCTTGCCTAACATGATCTGTATTGATGGTGCTCATGCTTGTAGAAATATTAGATCCTCAAGCCAGATGAGAATATAACCTGATGCTACTACTGTTATTGGAGTAGCTTATTCCTCTGTAGCTTGATCTATTCCACTGTGCTCCTTGTTGATGATGCTGGCATGCTCCTTCGTGAGCTACTGCCACTCCTTCTGGTCCAGCTCCAGCGACTCCTCCTATCTTATTACTTCCTTCTCCTTACTGTTTACCTAAGATCTTGCCCTAGGTGATCTTAATGGTGGAGTGATTGTGAATGTTCTTGGTGATGAGCTCGAAAGATTAAGTGGTTTTCTAGAGGTGGTGTTCTTGTGTAGAAGGAGGGATATGGTGCTGGATAGAAGCTTTGCTATGGCCGTGTTACCTCAAATGGCATTTGCCCTCCCTCTAATGTGTTGACAGCACATCCTTGTGCATGTGCTGTGTATGCTGCTTGCTAGTGGGACCTCCCAGGTTCAATGTTCCTAGTGGATCAGCTTGGTTGTGTGGTGGTATTATCTTGTTCTGTGTATTTTTTTCATGATACTGCCAGTGTACAGTTCAGTTGATGCTTGTGCTTACAAAAGTTGACTGCTGATCTTCTTAGCTCATTAGTGCTGAGATAGATTAATTGTTATTTGATTTTGCCTTTCTTTTCTTGAATTTTGCTAGGCTTAAGAGGGTGCCATAGCATGCTATTTGTTGCCTTATAATACAATTATCAAATATGTGCTGGTTTCCTTGGACTTCAATTTTTGCCTCTCCTACTGAAGTGTATAGCTCACAGATCAAAATTCTACTTATTGTCTAGATTGTGTGGTACCCTCTTAGGTCATTAGTGGATCTTGGGAGTTCTTCCCAAAATTCCTAAGCTAATTTCATATATTTAATTGCCTGGGGTAAACATTTTAACATTAACAAACTATTTATTTTCCTTTGTTTTTTTGTAGGAATGAAGATCAGGATCAAGACAAAAGAAATATAAATTAGTTTAGAGTTATCTTATATTTTTAGAATTCCATTACATTTTTGTAATTTCCTTCTGTCTTATGAATGTAAAAACATTGTAGTAGTATTATTGTAGTAAAATAAATGCTTTCTTTTATTTCATTTATAAATTGTACAATTTACTAATTGGTGTATTCCTTATATACTTGTATCATTAAATGTTATGGAAGTGTAATATTTATTCTTCTTGGAATGATAATTCCAGTTTATTGTGTAAATCAAATGTAATGTGATTATTGTGATTATCTATTTTTTACTTCATGTGTTTTAGTGCAATTCAAATTCTATTACTACTTCACATTTAACTTATTATTAATCATACTTGAATTGAATTCGAATTGTTTTCCCCCAAAACAAAGATGTTCCATGTTGAAATCCATCGTGCTCACGTCAATGACTAATCCTACGCATTGACATAAGAGAGACATCGATCCCTTTGCTAAACTTATTCAAAAGCGGAAAATTTACCTAGATTTTCTATGCATGAATGCAATGCACATAACCATTCTACCACTCTCTTTTGGTCCTAAATGTTGGGGTGTTACACCACTGAATTAAGGATGTGTGTTGATTATACTGCCTTGAATAAGGCTTGTCCCAAAGATCCGTTTTCTCTGTCTAGAAACGATCAAATTATCGACTCGATGGCAGGCTTGGAACTCCTATGTTTTCTCTACGCATATTCCGGATATCATCATATTTGGATGAAGGAGTAAGAGAAAATAAAGACTTCATTTATCATGCCATTAGGAACCTTCTGCTACGTAACAATTCCTTTTGGGCTCAAAAAATGCAGGAGCTACTTACCAGCGCACTATGCAGCGTTGTATTCACGATCAAATCAGACGCAATGTACATGCATATGTGTGGACGACATAGTTATGATGTCCAAAAAGAAGGAAACACTAATTTCTGACTTGGAGGAAACATTCAGCAATCTACAAAAATACAACATAATGCTTAACCTAAAGAAGTGTTTCTTTGGAATACCAGCCAGCAAATTGTTAGGTTTCATTGTGTCTCAAAGAGGCATAGAGGTGAACCGGGATAAAATAAAGGCTATACTCAATATTTCCAGGCCAACTCGCCTGAAGGACGTCCAACGACTAACTAGCTGCATTGCTGCAGTCAGTCGGTTTGTAAGACGGCTCGACAAAAGTGCCGCACCATTATACAAGCTCTTGAAAAAGGCCAAGAAGTTCGTTTGGACTGATGAAGCTGAAGCTGCACTTCAGGATCTAAAAGTCGTACTTTCGCCCGCCCCTATTCTTGCAGCACCGGAGCCACATGAACCAATGTTGCTATACTTAGATGCAACAAATAGAGTTGTCAGTGTTGTCATGGTGGTGGAACAGCTGGAAGAAAAAGAGGAACACATGGTGCAGCGTCTGACTTATTATCTCAGTGAGGTCTTGACTAAATCAAAGCAAAGGTATCCTCATTACCAAAAGTTAGCCTATGGTGTGTTCTTCGCATCCAAAAAGCTACGACACTATTTTCAAGAGCACAAGATCACCGTGGTGAGCACAACTCGCATGAGAGACATAATCAACAATAGTGATGCCACAGGACGCGTCCTTAATTGGGTCATAGAGCTAGCAACTTTCGACATTGAGTATAAACCTCGTACAACAATCAAATCCCAGATTTTTGCTGACTTTGTTACTGATTGAACAGAGACAATTGAAAACACAGAACTCCTAGAGACGGAAGTTTGGACCTTACACTTTGATGGGTCTAAAGCGCTCGGGGGCTCGGGGGCTGGCGTGGTGGTCAAGTCACCCCAAGGTGATACATTGTTCTATGTACTGTAGATTCACTTGAAAGCGACAAATAACATTGCCAAGTATGAAGCCCTGCTATGTGGAATTCGAATCGCAAAAGACATCAGCATTCGCCGACTCATGTGATATGGAGACTCGGATTTAGTTGCTCATCAAGTATCCAATATCTGTAATGCAAATAAATACATGGAACCATATAGAGCTGTCGTGGATGAATTATCTAAATCATTCGAAGGGTCTGAAGTCCAACACATTCCCCGAACAGAAAATGAGGAAGCAGATGCTCTATCGAGAATAGGCTCTGCGCGGAAACAGGTCCCAGACGGTGCTTGTTTGGAGCACTTGAGAGTTCCCTCTATCACAGGAGTTGATGAGGAGTATCCTACCAAATCCGACTCACCGCTCATAGCAGCTCTGGCTGTAATTCCCAGCTAGACACAACCCTACCTTGATTTCTTGGTAGACATAAAACTACCCGAAGACAAAGTACTGAGCCGACAGATCATATGACGAGCAAAATCCTACACAGTGGTGGGAGGCGAGCGCTATAAGCAGAGTGCATCTAGGGTCTTTCAGCATGGTGTTTCTCTGAAAGAAGCTGTGGAAACCCTAAGAGAAATCCATGAAGGCGAATGCAGACATCATGCCGTAGCCAGATCTTTAGTGGCAAAGGCTTTCAAACATAGATTTTTCTGGCTTACCGCTAAGGCAGATGCCGAACCGCTAGTCAAGCCATGCAAAGGTTGCCAGGAATACGCCAAACAAGCTTATGTTCTAGCTAATCAGCTATGAACAATCCCTATTACATGGCTTTTTGTAGTCTAGGGGCTTGACATGGTACGACCTTTTAGACGGGCTCAAATGGATACACTCACCTTCTTGTGATGGTGGATAAATTCACAAAATGGATTAAGGCAAAACCTGTCACAAGTTGTGATGGAGCAATAGCCAGAAAGTTCGTCGAGGACGTGATCATATGATTCGGGTATCCGCACACTATTATTACAAACAATGGGAGTAACTTTTCCATGGGAGAACTAGTTGAATTCTGCAATGAGCAAGGGATCCGACTTGATATTGCATCATTCGCACATCTAGAAGCCAATGGACAAGTCAAAAGGGCAAATGGTTTAATTCTTCAAGGCCTACGACCAAGACTCGAAGCACCACTACATCTTGTTGTGGGGGCTTGGGCGGACGAATTGCGTCTGTAATATGGAGCTTACGAACAACTCCTAATAGGTCCACCAGATATACATCATTTTTCTTGGTTCATGTGCAGAAGTTGTCCTTCCAAGTGATCTTATTCATAACTCTCCCAGAGTCATTGCGTATGTCAAAGAGGATGCCTAAGTTGCTTAACAAGATGACCTTGATATGCTTGAGGAAGTTTGCATCATTGCTGAACAGAGATCTACAGCCTATCCACAAAAGTTACGCAGATATTAGAGTAAGAGAGTCATAAATCGGTCTTTCAGGAAGGGCGGTTTGGTTCTCCGGCTAGTGCAAAAAAGAGAGCACAAACTTTCCCCTATATGGGAAGGGGCTTTTATAGTTAGTCGAGTATTGCACAATGATTCTTACTACCTAACTGACATGAGGTCAGAAAAAGAGAGACCTGCTACTAAGAAGAGAAAGATTGCTGGAGGTAGTACAAATCCGAATGAGATAGACCGTCCATGGAATATTACTCAGCTACGTCCCTTTTATTCTTAAAATTTCTTTCTTTTTAATCATATACATGTACATGTTCAGAGTGAAATAAAGTATCGGTCTCCTCAATGTTTTTTCTGAGATATTTTTATGCACCATCTTATTTCCGAATGATCATCTCATAATCGAAAATCCCAGAATACTTGAAAATACTTTATGCTCATGTTTGTTCTGGTTAGATATCCGTTTCTAAAAATGCTACCTTTGGGTATAAGTCTAAATTTTCTAGTTTATACCTGGGTTTTGGTCTGATTGCTGGATGCGGGTATTTTCTGAGTAGTGAATTGTTGGTACTGGAAGCCGGCTTTGATTCCGGCTTTAAACTAGTTTAGCAATTGAGCTCGTTGCTCGGAAAAGATTCCGTTCTAAAGGTTTGCCGGCTCGAGAAAGGGATGAGGCGGAAAGCCATATAAACGATAAGTGTAGACAAAGCAAGTGTGATGTCTACGCCCTTCTATTCTTGTAGACAGTTGTTGAGCCTCCAAGTGCAGAGGTTTGTAGAACAGCAGCAAGTTTTCCCTTAAGTGGATTACCCAAGGTTTATTGAACTCAGGGAGGAAGTGGTCAAAGGTATTCCCTCTCAAGCAACCCTACAATCAAGATACAAGAAGTCTCTTGTGTCCCCAACACACCCAATACACGTGTCAGGTGTATAGGTGCACTAGTTCGGCGAAGAGATAGTGAAATACAAGTGGTATGGATATAAGATAATGGTGAAAAAAATACTTTGATGGCGTGGAAGAGACTAAAGCCAAACTGAAATAAAGATGGCAGCAAGCAAACATGTAACATATCTAGTTGCAAACGGTGTTTCAATGCTTAGAAAGAAGGCCTAGGGATCATACTTTCACTAGTGAACACTCTCATATAAATTTATTCTTCTTTATGATACTACGCTGAACTACTCTCCGATTGGACACTCTAATCCATGGTAGGGCTATAACAGCACACCTCAAAGTAAGCCTTTCCCATCTAGATAACCCCACACTGTCACCTTAAGCACTAGATGGTTCCAAAAAACACCACAATTTCATAAAGACATCCAACTCCAAATATAACTCATAACAAGTATTTGTAATCTCTAGCCTAAGTGCCACCATGGTGTGCACGCTGTCACTTTCACACACATCGGGAGAGTAGAGATCTAATAAAGCACTTGAGTAGCAAAGTAGATCTACTTGATTACAAAGCTCATGATCACAATATGATCATGCATAGAGAGAGATGGACACATAGCTATCGGTAGAACCCTTAGCCTCGAGGAAGAACTACTCCCTCATCATCATGGGAATCAGCAATGGCGATGGAGATGGTGGTGGAGATCGATGGATATGGCTCCGGGGGCACTTCCCCGTCCCGGCAGGGTGCCGGAACAGAGACTTTCAGTCCCTCGAATCTCCTCTTCGGTGGCGGCGGTGCTGTGGAACTTTTCGTGGCTGGAGGCTGTTTGATTTAGGGTTTTTGCATCGGGAGGCGAAGGGGCAAGGTCGGTGGCCGGCCAGGGGGCCCACATGATGCCATGGCGCGGCCAGGGGGACCTGCACCAAGGGGTGGTGTGGCCACCCTGTGGCCCTGATACATTGCAAATGTATCTATAATTTTTGATGTTCCATGCTTGGTTTTATCCACTTTCTTGTGTTTTGTTCCAACTTTGGAGTACTTTTCATATGATTTCTTGGACTAACCTATTAACAAGAGCCACAGTGCCACTGCCTGCTTTTTTCTGCTGTTTTTGGTTCCAGAAAGTCAAAAATGAATATTCTCGAATTGACGGACAAAAGCCAAAGTGCCTATTTTTCCGGAAGTCATCAAGTGCGAATCACGAGACGGAGAGGGGCCAGGGGCCACCACCCACCTGGCCAGCGGCCAGGGCCCACGCCAGGTGGTGTGACGCTCGGCACCTCACCTCCCTTCCGACTATAAGATGCCCTCGAGACGTAAACCCTAAGTGCCCGATCAAAAATCCACGAAAGAGTCTCAGAGCCATAGCCATCTCCATCCCTAGATCAGGAGGGATCTAAGCTCTTCCGGCACTCACGGAGAGGAATTCACCACCGAGGCCTTCTTCATCACCATGCAAGCCTCCGGTGTGATGCGTGAGTAGTTAATCCTTGGACTACGGATCCATGTAGTAGCTAGATGGCTGGTTCTCCTCCTTTGTGCTTTCATGTTTAGATGTTGTGAGTCTGCTCATGATCAAGATCATCTATTTGTAATTCTGCATGCTGTGTTTGCGGGGATCCGATGGATATTGAGATGCTATTTCAGATTGATTATTGATTCTATCATGTCTTTGTTATTTGTGATCTTGCATGCTTTCCGTTATTAGTAGCTATCTTGGCCAAGTAGATGCTAGCAACTCCAAGAGTTAACTATGGATCCCGGTCCTTGCCTTTTTCTTTACATACAATCTATAAATTGTTTACTACTTTGTGTTTACTTTCTACAAACTTTTACTTCTTTCCATTCGATACGTTTAATCCTTTGTTTTCTACAAAACACGGTGAGATTGACAACCTCATCGCAAGTTGGGGACAAAGTTCTGTGTATAACTCATAACAAGTATTTGTAATCTCTAGCCTAAGTGCCACCATGGTGTGCACGCTGTCACTTTCACACACATCGGGAGAGTAGAGATCTAATAAAGCACTTGAGTAGCAAAGTAGATCTACTTGATTACAAAGCTCATGATCACAATATGATCATGCATAGAGAGAGATGGACACATAGCTATCGGTAGAACCCTTAGCCTCGAGGAAGAACTACTCCCTCATCATCATGGGAATCAGCAATGGCGATGGAGATGGTGGTGGAGATCGATGGATATGGCTCCGGGGGCACTTCCCCGTCCCGGCAGGGTGCCGGAACAGAGACTTTCAGTCCCTCGAATCTCCTCTTCGGTGGCGGCGGTGCTGTGGAACTTTTCGTGGCTGGAGGCTGTTTGATTTAGGGTTTTTGCATCGGGAGGCGAAGGGGCAAGGTCGGTGGCCGGCCAGGGGGCCCACATGATGCCATGGCGCGGCCAGGGGACCTGCACCAAGGGGTGGTGTGGCCACCCTGTGGCCCTGATACATTGCAAATGTATCTATAATTTTTGATGTTCCATGCTTGGTTTTATCCACTTTCTTGTGTTTTGTTCCAACTTTGGAGTACTTTTCATATGATTTCTTGGACTAACCTATTAACAAGAGCCACAAAGGCCATTTGCCTGTTTTTCTGTGTTTTGGTTCAGAAAGTCAAAAATGAATATTCTCGAATTGGACGGACAAAAGCCAAAGTGCCTATTTTTCCGGAAGTCATCAAGTGCTGCATACAGGACGGAGAGGCGCCAGGCCACCACACCACCTGGCGTGCGGCCAGGCCCGCCCACGCCAGGTGTGTGACGCCCCACCCTCACCTCCCTTCCGACTATAAGATGCCTCGAGACGTAAACCCTAAGTGCCCGATCAAAATCCACGAAAGAGTCTCAGAGTCAGTCATCTCCATCCCTAGATCAGGAGGGATCTAAAGCTCTTCCCGGCACCCTGCCGGAGAGGGGAATTCACCCTGGAGGCCTTCTTCATCACCATGCAAGCCTCCGGTGTGATGCGTGAGTAGTTAATCCTTGGACTACGGATCCATGTAGTAGCTAGATGGCTGGTTCTCCTCCTTTGTGCTTTCATGTTTAGATGTTGTGAGCTCCGTTCATGATCAAGATCATCTATTTGTAATTCTGCATGCTGTGTTTGCGGGGATCCGATGGATATTGAGATGCTATTTCAGATTGATTATTGATTCTATCATGTCTTTGTTATTTGTGATCTTGCATGCTTTCCGTTATTAGTAGCTATCTTGGCCAAGTAGATGCTAGCAACTCCAAGAGTTAACTATGGATCCCGGTCCTTGCCTTTTTCTTTACATACAATCTATAAATTGTTTACTACTTTGTGTTTACTTTCTACAAACTTTTACTTCTTTCCATTCGATACGTTTAATCCTTTGTTTTCTACAAAACACGGTGAGATTGACAACCTCATCGCAAGTTGGGGACAAAGTTCTGTGGTTGTGTTGTGCAGGTCTCCACGTTACTACTAGCACCGGTAGTGCGCCCTGCCAAAGCTCAGCTAGTAACACCTTTGGGGTGTTTCCTTGCTCCTACTGGTTCGATTAAACCTTGGTTTCATAACTGAGGGAAACTTGCTGCTATGCTCACCATACCTTCCTCTTGGGGTTCCCAACAAGCTCTACATCAACCACGCACCAGCACTTTTCTAGGCTCCGTGCATTGAGCCATCAAGCATTTTTCTGGCGCCATTGCCGGGGATCGAAGAAGAAGAAGAAACTCCCACGTCAACTACACGCCATCAAAAGACATTTTTCGGCCGCTGTCTTGGTCAAGGACATCTTCACATGGGGAGTCCCTCATAACCAATCTCTTTACTTTGTTATTTTTGTTTTGCTTAGTTTCTTTTTGCTTTGTTTGCTTGTTTCTTTATCAAAAACACACAAAAAATTAGTTTTACTAGTTTGCTTTCTTATTTGAAAACACAAAAAAATGACTACTATTGAAAACACTAAGTTGTGTGACTTCACTAGCACCAACAACAATGATTTTATGAGCACACCTATTGCTCCACCTGTGCCTGAAGATACTTTCTTTGAGATAAAACCTGCTTTGCTCAATCTTGTTATGAGAGAACAATTTTCTGGTATTGGTAATGAAGATTCTACTTCCCATCTAAATAACTTTGTTGAACTTTGTGAGATGCAAAAGCATAGGGATGTAGATGGTGATATTATTAAGCTGAAATTGTTTCCTTTCTCTCTGAGAGGAAAAGCTAAAGAATGGTTGAATTCCTTAACTAGGAATAGTATTGATTCTTGGACTAAGTGCAAATATGCTTTTATTGGCAAATACTATCCTCCTGCTAAGATTATATCTATGAGAAGTGAAATAATGAAGTTTAAACAACTTTATAATGAGCATGTTGCTCAAGCTTGGGAAAGAATGAAATCTTTGGTAAAGAATTGTCCCACTCATGGATCGATCGCTTGGATGATCATCCAAACTTTTATGCAGGATTGAACTATTCTTCAAGGAACCTATTGGACTCTGCTGCTGGAGGTACCTTTATGACCATCACTTTGGGTGCTGCAACAAAACTTCGACAATATGATGGTTAATTATTCTGATGGCATCAGAGAGCTCCACAAGGTAGGAAGGTAAATTCTGTTGAGGAAACCTCCTCCTTGAGTGATAAGATTGATATTATTATGTCTATGCTTGTTAATGGGAAAGCCCATATTGATCCAAATAATGTTCCTTTGGCTTCTTTAGTTGCTCGAGAAGAGCAAGTTGATGTGAACTTCATAAGAAATAACAATTTTGGCAACAATGCTTATGGTAATAATGCTTATAGGAACAATTTTGGTAACAACAATTATAAGCCATATCCTCCTGTAACATCCCAAAACTTTAATCCAAGCTTATCAAGATCAAATCATCCAAAAATAGGGTTAACAAAAACTTTTCCCAATAAAAATGAAAGCATTCATATGTGTGCATTTAAAATAGGAGTTGATTTGAAGTGCCTTGTTTAAGTGATCCAATGCTTGTAGAATGTTTCTTAGGTGATTTAAACATCATCTACATCATTCCCAAACTTTTCCTAAAGAAAATCAAATAAAAAAAATTAAAAAGGAGGAATGGTCATTTTGGCCATTTTCATCAACTCCACTACTTTGAGTATTCCTAGCACTCATTTCTTAACAGAAACAATTCATGATCTTTGCACCCCTTGCTAGTACACCTAATGAGGTACCAAGGCCAACCTTGTGATCTGCAAAAATCTTTCAAATGCTAATTTTAAATGATAGTTCAAATTTGAATCTAGTTCATATGGGAAGATCCCACCTTTTCAAAAACCATTCAAACAAGCTCCACTTTCAAAACCCTTGCAACCAGAGACTACCTAGAACAAGTGGAGAACACCCAACAATTTTGAAATCAAAATTAAAAAGTTTTTCTCTTTCGGCTATTTTGTCAAACACCTTTCTGGCAGGATCAAAGTGGCCTAACTATTACTGTTTTGGGGTTGATCTTGTCTAGCAAATTGAAGTGCTTTGATCATCTTTGTCCCCTCAAGCCCAACCATACCCACACCAGCACATCCCCTACCTCCTAGCTGCACTGCATTGCCATGCCGAGCCACTCCTCGCTGGCCGACCATGCACTCGCAGCAGCAACCCTCTCCAGCCTCTCTCGCCATGTCTAGCACGTCGCCTGTAGTCCACCTCCACCGTCCAACCAGCCCCAGACCAGAGCCAGAGACAGGAACAACCAGGAACCGCCGCGCCCGGAGCTGGTCGACCATGCCGATGTCGCCCGCAGAGCACGCTCTGTCCCCGCGCGCACAGACCACCCCTTTGTCACAGCCCACGCCCACCGCTCCGCCATGACCTGGGGAACACCCGAGACACCCCCGCTGGCCGCCCAACTCACCCCAGCCACCGCTCGCTGTGGACACCGCCGCCTCTACCGCTTAGAGCGCCAGCTCGCCCAGATCGCATGCCACCGCCCCTACGCCCGAATTCACTTCCTAGAGCACCGCTAGGAGACCACCTATCGATCACCATCCTCCGCCATGCCGCTAGCCGCCCGTAGCCGTGTCGCCGGAGTCGCCTGCCCATACCCTTCGGTCTCACCGTCGGGCCTATATAAACCGGCCTCCCCCGCACCATTTCTCCACATCCACTCACTTCCCACCTCTCACTGATCCTTTCACCCCTCTCGCCGGAGCCAAGCAAGCTCTGTCTCGCCGGAATTGGAGCCAGAGCAGCCGCAGCAGGAGGAGAAGGTCGCCTGCGATTTAGGGCACCCTAAGCTCCGCCGCAACCGCGCCTCGCCTCGCTGTCGTCTTCCAGTTTGTTTGCCCGCCTCGCCTACCCCGCTGGAGCCCTGGTACGTCCCTAGCAGACCCCCACCGAGCCGGTAGGTTTCGAGCTCGCCGGCGACCTGTTCGTCATTGACGACGACCCTCAGCCGTAGATCCCCTTTCTAATCCTACGGCCGACAGCGCGCGTACCGTTTCGCGTGTTAAGACCCACTGACAAGTGGGACCCCCCTATCAGCTGAGCCCCGCGCCACGGAGCGCCACTGGGCCGGCCCAAGTTCTTTCCCGCGCTAGCCCAACCGTTCAAATCTGGATTTTTCTTTTTAAGTTGAATCTAGTTTCTGTCCACTAGTTTAAAATTCAATTCTGGGAGTTTTGTAAATCCAAATTGCATGAAACCAATTTTGTCTGAAAGGTATTGAAATGATCTATCAAAGCCTGTTGGACTGAATTCAATTAGAGTTATAGATATCTCCTAATAAAAATAACAAAACAGAAGCATTTCCACCTTGCAACATTTTTATAAAATCAACCACGATAGCTTTTGAGTGGATTCCAACTCTCAAAAATCACATTTCACCATATCTATCTAAATATGTAATAATATTAAGGTTTACATGCAGTGACTTTGGACTAGTACCAAATTAATGCTATATAGGCATTTCTAGTCACTTTGAATCATTAAATAATGAACTTAAACCAAAGTGATTATGATCCAACCTTTAAATCTCATTCCCGCATATGAGAGTATGTTGTGATGACATGTGTCAACATGATCCCATATTTTAAGTGGTGAATATTAAATCTTAGTTAAAGTTTTCAATGAGTAGAAATTACTTTTCTAAAATAAAAAGAATGAAACTACTGAATTAAACTTGTGATGCTTGTGATGATAATATTTCATCAATTGTGTGTCTTATAATGCTATCTAGCCTAGTTAAGTATTGTTCGGTGATTTTGTACTCCATATATATTTATAGAAGATAGTACCGACCAAGCTTACGAGGAGGAGGAGTGCTATTAAGACGAAGACGAAGAAAACTTCAACCACTGCACCAACCAAGGCAAGCCCCCATTAACATTGCAAGCTAACACTTGCAAGTTTAATGCTTAGCAATCTAGGATCAATATAGATGGTTTAGCAAAGATGCCTTAAGCATGCTTTGATCACACCCCTTTTAACTAGTAGTTACCTCAAGTATTTGTTTACAAGTTTTTACCTCCCTTAGTTTACACCAAGTTCTTTACTTGTTCTGAAGGTAACATAAAAAGTATAAAACTTGACCTATTTAGAAACCTTTAGAGGTCATTCTATGGCATGATATTGAACCCATCACTTCCACCTTAGTGAACACTCTTAACTTAGTAATTTAGAGTAGATCAAAAACTTGAGTCACTTTAGATGGGAACACTTGGTGAAAATGAATTATGAAAACCTTGGAATGATGAGTCATTCTATTGAGATGTTTTGACATGTGTTGAGAAACACAAATAGACAATTGGAATGGCCATACTGTTCGAATTGCCGCGTCCGCGGTTATGGACAATTGGAATGGCCATACTGTCTCGTTGTCAGATGTTTTCTAAATAACTTGAAATGAAGGATGAATCTTGACTTGACCACAACAGGGTTGTGTTTATGACAATAGCTTCCCAACTTAAGTGATTCTAGAACTTTACTTTATCTTTCTTTGCTTCAAAACTCAGCTTAGGTTTCAAACTTAACTTTGTAGTTAATCTTAGATTTAGCATTTTAACTTAGAACTATAGTACCTTTTAATAGTAGTTTGCGAGTACTTAAAGAGTACTCATGGATTTTGTCCCTGGCTATTCTCATGTCCAGACTATGAAGGAGACTATCAAGAGGATGGCCATCAGGACGGCTATGATAACTAGGACTATCTCGCTTTCACAAGATTGCTCGTGCCCCTGAAGATGGACCCCACTGCTACGCTTATCTTTTATTTCCGCTGCTTGTTGTATTAAAGACTGGATCATGAGATCCTTATTTGTGTAAGACCTTATGTATGGTTTGTAATGGATGATGTACTGTGATATCCAATCCGCTATGTCTCGCAAAAATGGTAATCCTAGGATTGCAAGGTATGGCATAACGGGCATCTGGGATTAAAAATCCGGGTGTTGACAAGTTGGTATTAGAGCCAGGTTGACCATAGGAGACCCTAGTTAGAATGGACGTCCAAACCAAAAACTTAGCTTCAAAACCAAAGTGAGTATTTATGAAAAACTATTTCCTCTCTTATCCTTGTGAACTCATTCTTTCTCAAAAATTCATGTTCCTCAAAATTCTTACATTACTACTTAAAACTTGACACACTTGATCACCTCACTAATTTCCTCATCCTTAATTCTTGTAGATGGAGACTCAGTTCAACAAGTTCTACCAGTTGGGAAACGGAGGTCAGCTGATCTTCGAGAGGGATCTGGATTCACTTTCGGAGTTACTGGGACGCCCACATCCGGAGTTTCTTGGATCTCAACTTCTAGGACCCCCAGGAGGAGACCTACAGTGGCTAGTCACCGCAGATCTTAGAGGAAGCATCGAAGCACCAACTTCCGGGAGAATTCAGTTCTCCATGAGAGAGAACAACTGGCTAGATGGATTAGCCAGGGCAATGCATGAAGCTCTCGCACGTCTATGTGCCCTCAGCATCAACAAGATCCAAGGAACCCGTTTTGCCCACTATGCAAGACGTGATTTCATGGGAATGCCGATGGAGATGCCAAGTCACCCAGAATTGAGGCGTCAAGTGGAGAATCTTGACTTCTTCTTTGCCGACGACGGCGAGGCTGGACAATGCCCAGGAGTTAGCCAACCAGAACCATGCCATTGCCGACCAGAAAGCCCAGACTTTCGCACTGGTCGTCCAAGATCACCAGTCTCTTTGCCGCCAGCGTGCAAAGAAGGATCACACCATCGCTCGTCTTCGCAAGAAGGTGGCCGACCTTGGGAAGACCGTCAAGGAGCAGGAAGCTCAGCTTGCCGCCAAGGAAGAAGAAGATGAGGGTGAAGACATCCAGGGAGACATGGATTCTGACCTCAGCAATGATGATGACTTTCTGGAGGAGGATGCTGTGGACTTCTACACTGATGATGAGGACTCCGACTTCATCGACGATGAGTAGATGCACAAGAGCACTGTCGTAGCATGAGTTGTATCGGTCCCACTGTATCGTAGCTTGCAGAATGGTTCTTCAAACCATCTACTTTCCCTTTGTTTGTTGTGGTGTGTGTTGTATCATGTGCTTGCTTGCATAAATGAAAATGAAGTTAGTTGAAAAACCTGAGTCTAACTCAAAGTTTTAGCTTTGAAAACCCAAAACCATGAACCTTAGAATTTCCCTCTTACCCCTATACCTATCTCAATCTTCAGATGACTCGTGGAAACCAAGGAGGGAGCAGCTCGTCGCAGGACCCAATGCTGCAGATCTTGCAGAATCTCATCGTAGACCGTGAAGCAAGCAGGGCCGAGCGTCAAGCCAACTTAGCAACATTGCAGCAGATCGCCCAGATGGCTCTCAACAACCAAGGACATGAAAATCAGGATCACCATGGATCCAAACTCAAGAATTTTCAGAATACCAATCCCCCAATCTTCAACCAATCTGAAAACCCATAAGATGCTAACGACTGGTTACAGACGATGGAAAACAACCTCGAAGTTGCAGGAGTTGATGAAAATGAGAAAGTTCTCTTTGCCACCCACTATGTGGCGGGAGATGCAAGAGCTTGGTGGAATAGCATCCGAAATATGAACCATGGCCAAGTTATGACATGGGAAGCATTCAAAGTCAAGTTTAGCCGCACCCACGTGCTGCAAGGTCTCGTCAACAGGATGAGAGATGAATTCCGTGAATTGAAGCAAGGAAGAATGACTGTGGTGGAGTACCATGACAGATTCCTGTCACTTGCCAGATATGCACCTGATGAGATCAACACAGAGGCCAAGAAGAAGGAGAGATTCTTGAACGGACTACATGATGAGATGCAGACTGTCCTCGTCAATATCCGCTTCCAAGATCTCGAAGAACTAGTCGACTCTACCATTCAGATGGAAGGGAAGATTAACCAGGCAAACGACAATCGCAAGCGTCGTATGATGCAACAGTCTGGATCAAGTGGTCACCAGAAGTACCGTCCCAACCCTTCACCAGGATATGCACCAAGGAACAACCGACCCCCAAATTCTCGCCCAAGCTACCCCAACCGTAGCGGAGGCAATGTGAAGTCCGGAGGAAACAATCATAACTCCGGCAATGCCAACCATTTCAACCGTGCCCCTCCCAAGAGAAACAACAACAACACTGCACCCAGAAATGGCAGCAATGCTGTGCCTGTCACAGTCAAGGACAAGTCCCAGATCACTTGTTTTGAGTGTGGAGTGAAGGGTCACTACTCCAATTAGTGTCCCAAGAAGACTGCCGCCAATGCCCCTGTGAATGCCCCAGCTCAAAGAAGCTGGCCGTGTTCAACCAGGAAGGAGATTTGCCCCAGGGAACCCTCACAACCGCAACGGTCGTCTCTTCCACATGAACGCAGAAGAAGCCCAGGAAGCGCCAAATGTAGTGCTGGGTATGTTTTCTGTCAACTCAGTTTTAGCAAGAGTATTGTTTGATTCTGGAGCATCGCATTCATTTGTCAGCGAAGAATTTGCATGCACTAGTAAGATTCACCCAACCAACCTGAAGCATGTCATGATAGTTCAAATCCCTGGTTCAACTACAAAAGCTAGAAAAATTTGCAAAGCTGTACGTATCAGAATACATGGGATAGATTTTTATGCCAACCTAATTGTACTTGGAACCAAAGGATTGGAAGTAGTACTAGGTATGGAATGGATGTCAAGGCATAAAGGATTGATAGACTGTGCTAAGAAAGCCATCACCATGACCAGTAGTTCTGGAGTAATAGTAGAGCATATCTCTGAAACCTTACCCCGTCGATTCAAGTGCAACAAGAGTGTAGCCCTGCCCACCATAGAGCAAGTCAGAGTAGTCTGTGAATACCTCGACGTATTCCCAGATGAATTGCCAGGTATGCCCCCAGATAGGGATATTGAGTTCATTATCGAACTAATCCACGGAACCGGACCCATAGCCCAGAGACCCTATAGCATTAACCCCTCAGAGTTAGTGGAACTGAAGAAGCTGTTGGATGCCATGTTAGCAACAGGCTTGATTCAGCCAAGCGCATCGCCCTGGAGATCACCAGTGTTATTCGTCGACAAGAAAGATGGAGGCAACCGTCTGTGTACAGATTACAGAAAGTTGAATGATGTCACCATCAAGAACAAGTACCCTTTGCCAAAGATAGAGGATCTATTTGATCAGTTGACTAGAGCTCAGGTATTCTCAAAGATTGTTCTTAGGACTGGTTATCACCAACTTAAGATTCGTGCAACGGATATTCTGAAGACCGCCTTTACTACTCGCTATGGTTTATACGAGTATACAGTTATGTCTTTTGGATTAACCAATGCCCCTGCTTATTTCATGAATCTCATGAATAAGATCTTTATGAATTTCCTAGATAAGTTTGTAGTTGTGTTTATCGACAACATCCTTATCTACTCCAAGTCAGAAGAAGAGCATGAGAAACATCTGAGAGTTATCCTAGAAACCCCGAGAGAGCATCAGTTATATGCCAAGTTCAGCAAGTGTGAGTTTTGGCTGAAGGAAGTAGGATTCCTAGGACATATTGTGTCTGCCGGAGGAGTCTCTGTTGATCCCGCCAAGATCAAAGATGTCGAAGAATGGGAAGCCCCAACCACTCAAACCCAAGTCCGTGCATTTCTCGGATTAGCGGGATACTACCGCAAGTTCGTAGAAGGATTCTAGAGCATAGCCCGACCAATGACCCAATTGTTGAAGAAGGACAAGAAGTTTGAATGGACAGACAAATGTGAAGCCAGTTTCCAGGAGCTAAAAAAGAGATTGATATCAGCCCCAATATTGGTCATGCCAGACATCAAGAAGCCATTTGATGTGTATTGTGATGCATCCAAGATTGGTCTAGGATGTGTATTGATACATGAAGGCAAAGTTATCGCATATTTGTCTCGACAACTGAAGCAACATGAACAAAACTATCCGACCCATGATCTTGAGCTAGCAGCTGTGGTTCTAGTATTGAAGACATGGCGTCATTATTTGATGGGTAATCGCTGTGAGATTTACTCGGATCACAAGAGCTTGAAGTATATTTTCACTCAGAAGGAGCTAAATATGAGACAAAGGAGATGGATTGAGTTAATCAAGGATTATGACCTTGACATTCACTATCACCCCGGCAAAGCCAACATGGTAGCGGATGCTCTTAGCAGATTGCCGTGTAGGCTTAACACCATGATCAAGGAGAAGCAACCAAGTTTGTATGAGGAGTTGGAGCAGTTCAGGACTGAATTAGTTAGCAAAGGATTCCTAGCTAGCATTGAACTTCAACCCACTTTGATTAGCCAAATCAAGGAAGCCCAGAAAGGGAATGAAAGTATCGACGGAATCAAACGTCGTATTGGTACAGGAAAGGTACTTGGATTCACCAAAGACAAAGAAGGAGTACTGTGGTACAAAGGACGTATCTGTGTGCCAGCAGATTCAGAACTGAAGGAAGTTATCATGAAGGAAGCTCATGATACTCTTTATTCTTTCCACCCTAGAGGAACAAAGATGTATACGGATTTGAAAGAGCAATTTTGGTGGCACAAGATGAAGAGAGAGATCGGAAGCTACATCGCCAAATGTGACATCTGTCAAAGAGTCAAAGCCGAGCATCAGAGACCTGCAGGACTATTGCAACCATTGCAGATTCTGGAATGGAAATGGGATTCCGTCGGAATGGACTTTATCACCGGTTTACCTACTTCTAGTAGGGGAATGACTCAATATGGGTCATCGTTGATAGACTGTCCATGGTATCCCAATTCATGCCGGTCAAGACAACCTACCAGAGTGCAAAGTTAGCAGAACTGTACATTGCTAGGATTGTTAGTCTGCATGGGACCCCCAAGACCATCGTATCAGATCGAGGAACCCAATTTACTTCAAGATTTTGGCAGAAAGTTCAGGAAGGTTTAGGAACCAAGTTGAACTTCAGTACTGTGTATCACCCGCAAATAGATGGACAGACTAAGAGAGTCAACCAGATCCTTGAGGATATGCTTAGAGCTTGTGTGTTGGAATAGGATCAAAATGGGAAGACTGCCTGCCTTTCGCAGAATTCTCATATAACAACAGTTATCAAGCTAGTTTGCAGATGGCACCATTTGAATTCCTATACGGAAGAAAGTGCCGTACCCCTTTGAATTGGTCGTAAGTAGGAGAGAGTCAGATCTTTGGACCCGACATTCTCCGAGAAGCAGAAGAGAAAGTTCACAAAGTCCGTGAGCACCTCAAGACTGCCCAATCCAGACAGAAGAGTTATGCTAACAAAAGAAGGAGAGACCTGACTTTCAATGTCAGAGATTTTGTATATCTCAAAGTTTCACAATTGAAGGGAACTCAACGCTTTAGTCTAAAGGGAAAGTTAGCCCCCAGATATATCAGACCTTTCAAGATTCTGAACCGCCGAGGAGAAGTATCGTATCAACTAGAACTGCCGGAAGAGATGTCAGCCATCCACAATGTGTTCCATATCTCGTTACTTCGCAAATCCTTGGAAGTGTCCGAGAAGACTGAAGTTTTCAAGAACATCGATCACAGAGCTGTGGAAATCAACAATGACCTGACCTATCGGGAAGTGCCCATCCGTATCTTAGAAGAAGCCTACAGAACCACCAGGACGAGGAGCATCAAGTTTATCAAGATCCAGTGGAAGCAACCATACCGAGGAGGAAGCTACTTGGGAGCGAGAAGATTACATTAGGACAGAGTTCCCAGATCTCTTTAGTTCCTAGTTTCTTTGTAAATCTCGGGACGAGATTTTTGTTTAAGGGGGGAAGGTTTGTAACATCCCAAAACTATAATCCAAGCTTATCAAGATCAAATCATCCAAAAATAGGGTTAACAAAAACTTTTCCCAATAAAAAATGAAAGCATTCATATGTGTGTGCATTTAAAATAGGAGTTGATTTGAAGTGCCTTGTTTAAGTGATCCAGTGCTTGTATAATGTTTCTCAGGTGATTTAAACATCATCTACATCATTCCCAAACTTTTCCCAAAGAAAATCAAATCATATCAAAACCAATTAAAAAGGAGGAATGGTCATTTTGGCCATTTTCATCAACTACACTACTTTGAGTATTCCTAGCACTCATTTCTTAACAGAAACAATTCATGATCTTTGCACCCCTTGCTAGTACACCTAATGAGGTACCAAGGCCCACCTTGTGATCTGCAAAAATCTTTCAAATGCTAATTTTAAATGATAGTTCAAATTTGAATCTAGTTCATATAGGAAGATCCCACTTTTTCAAAAACCATTCAAACAAGCTCCACTTTCAAAACCCTTGCAACCAGAGACTACCTAGCACTAGTGGAGAACACCCAAAATTTTTGAAATCAAAATTCAAAAGTTTTTCTCTTTCGGCCATTTTGTCAAACACCTTGCTGGCAGGATCAAAGTGGCCTAACTATTACTATTTTGGGGTTGATCTTGTCTAGCAAATTGAAGTGCTTTGATCATCTTTGTCTCCCTCAAGCCCAACCAGACCCACACCAGCACATCCCCTACCTCCTAGCTGCACTACATTGCCATGCCGAGCCACTCCTCGTCGGCCGACCGTGCATCGTAGCAGCAACCCTCTCCAGCCTCTCTCGCCATGTCTAGCACGTCGCCTGTGGTCCACCTCCACCGTCCAACCAGCCCCGGGCTAGAGGCAGAGACAGGAACGGCTAGGAACCACCGCGCCCGGAGCTGGTCGACCATGCCGACGCCGCCCGCAGAGCACACTCTGTCCCCGCACACACAGACCGCCCCTTTTCGCAGCCCGCGCCCACCGCTCTGCCATGACACAGGAACACCAGACACCCCATTGGCCTAACTCACCCCACCACCGCCTCACCGTGGACACCGCCAGCCTGCGCCGCTGAGCGCCAAGATGCCACCGCTTGCCACGCCCTCGCGCATTCACTTCCTAGAGCATCGCCAGGAGACCACCTATCGATCTCCATCCTCCGCCATGCCGCTAGCCGTCCGTAGCCATGTCGCCGGAGTTGCCTGCCCATACCCTTCGGTCTCACCGTCGGGCCTATATAAACCGGCCTCCCCCCACCATTTCTCCACATCCACTCACTTCCCACTTCTCACTGATCCTTTCACCCCTCTCGCCGGAGCCAAGCGAGCTCTGCCTCGCCGGAATTGGAGTCAGAGCAGCCGCAGCAAGAGGAGAAGGGCGCCTGCGATTTAGGGCACCCTAAGCTCCGCCGCAACCGCGCCTCACCTCGCCGTCGTCTTCCAGTTTGTTTGCCCGCCTCGCCTACCCCTTTGGAGCCCTAGTACGTCCCCAGCAGACCCCCACCGAGCTGCTAGGGTTCGAGCTTGCCGGTGACCTGTTCGTCGTCGATGACGACCCCTCAGCCGTAGATCCCCTTTCTAATCCTATGGCCCACAGCGCGCGTATCGTTCCGTGTGTTAAGACCCACTGACAAGTAGGACCCCCCTGTCAGCTGAGCGCCGCGCCGCAGAGCGCCACTGGGCCGGCCCAAGTTCTTTCCTGCGCTAGCCCCATCGTTCAAATCTGGATTTTTCTTTTTAAGTTGAATCTAGTTTCTGTCCACTAGTTTAAAATTCAATTCTGGGAGTTTTATAATTCCAAATTGCATGACACCAATTTTGTCTGAAAGATATTGAAATGATCTATCCAAGCCCGTTGGATTTAATTCAATTAGAGTTATAGATCTCTCCTAATAAAAACAACAAAACAGAAGCATTTGCACCTTGCAACATTTTTATAAAATCAACCAATATAGCTTTTGAGTGGATTCCAACTCTCAAAAATCACATTTCACCATATCTATCGAAATATGTAATAATATTAAGGTTTACATGCAGTGACTTTGGAATAGTACCAAATTAATGCTATATAGGCATTTCTAGTCACTTTAAATCAGTAAATAATGAACTTAAACCAAAGTGATTATGATCCAACCTTTAAATCTCATTCCCACATATTAGAGTATGTGGTGATGACATGTGTCAACATGATCCCATATTTTAAGTGGTGAATATTAAATCTTAGTTAAAGTTTTCAATGAGTAGAAATTACTTTTCTAAAATAAAAAGAATGAAACTACTGAATTAAACTTCTGATGCTTGTGATGATAATAGATCATCAATTGTGTGTCTTAGAATGCTATCTAGCCTAGTTAAGTATTGTTTGGTAATTGTGTACTCCGTATATATTTATAGAAGATAGTACCGACCAACCTTTCGAGGAGGAGGAGTGCTATCAAGACGAAGACGAAGAAAACTTCAACCACTGCACCAACCAAGGCAAGCCCCCATTAACAGTGCAAGCTAACACTTGCAAGTTTAATGCTTAGCAATCTAGGATCAATATAGATGGTTTAGCAAAGATGCCTTAAGCATGCTTTGATCACACCCCTTTTAACTAGTAGTTACCTCAAGTCTTTGTTTACAAGTTTTTACCTCCCTTAGTTTACACCAAGTTCTTTACTTGTTCTGAAGGTAGCATAAAAAGTATAAAACTTGACCTATTTAGAAACCTTTAGAGGTCATTATATGGCATGAGATTGAACCCATCACTTCCACCTTAGTGAACACTCTTAACTTAGTAATTTAGAGTAGATCAAAAACTTGAGTCACTTTAGATGGGAACACTTGGTGAAAATGAATTATGAAAACCTTGGAATGATGAGTAATTCTATTGAGATGTTTTGACATGTGTTGAGAAACACAAATGGTTGATGATGATGAAAATGTTGAGGCATGAGCCTTAGCCCTTTTATAAAACTGATGGTTGGATTCGGATGCGATACCATTCCAAATTTACCGTACAACCACATTACCTGAATTGGGTAAGGCTTAGCTGGAAATTTATGTGCATTAGTATTAGTTCCCTCGCGGGAGAGGTTTGAGCTGAGGCTACCTCTCATGATGTCCCCCTATGCAGTGCCCAAGATGACTGATGGTCATGGTTGGGAGGCCATGCTCATAGGAGAGGTGCTTATACTAGGGTGTGTAAAGGGAAGGTTATGTTTGATTATCTGCATACTAAGTATGATGATTCAGGGTTATCCCTGATAGATGTATCGAATCTTGTGGTGAAAGTGTACCACCTCTGCAGAGTGTCAAACTATTCGAATAGCCGCGTCCACGGTTATGGACAGTTGGAATGGCCATACTGTTTCGTTGTCAGATGTTTTCTAAATAACTTGAAATGAAGGATGAATCTTGACTTGACCACAACAGGGTTGTGTTTATGACAATAGCTTCCTAACTTAAGTGATTCTAGAACTTTACTTTATCTTTCTTTGCTTCAAAACTCAGCTTAGGTTTCAAACTTAACTTTGTAGTTAGTCTTAGATTTAGCATTTTAACTTAGAACTATAGTACCTGCTAATAGTAGTTTGCGAGTACTTAAAGAGTACTCATGGCTTTTGTCCCTAGCTATTCTCATGGCCAGACTCTGAAGGAGACTATCAAGAGGATGGCCATTAGGACGGCTATGATAACTAGGACTATCTGCCTTCGTCAGCATTGTCTGTGCCCCTGAAGATGGACCCCACTGCTACGCTTATCTTTTATTTCCGCTGCTTGTTATATTAAAGACTGGATAATGAGATCCTTATTTGTGTAAGACCTTATGTATGGTTTGTAATGGATGATGTACTGTGATATCCAATCTGTTATGTCTCGCAAAAATGGTAATCCTGGGATTGCGAGGTATGGCATAACGGGCATCTAGGATTAAAAATCCGGGTGTTGACACCTCCCAACAATGGTAATGCTTATGGAAATTCTTACAACAATAATAAGAATGCTCCCTCTGAACTTGAAGTTATGCTTAAAGAGTTTATTAGTAAACAAACTTCCTTCAATAAAACTATTGAGGAAAAACTCTCTAATGCTGAAAGAAATATATCATCTTTGGCTGAAGCTCAATCTTCTTTTAATAAAATGGCTGCTAAACTTGAAACTAATGAGAATCCCTTTGCAGCTACTAATGCCATACAAGTAAGGATTGATGAAAATGTTAGACTATTAGCTAAATTACATGCTAAGTGGGAAAGAGAAGATGAAAAATCTAGAAACATTAGTGTTTCTACTATTACCACCACTAGTGTTGAGGATAGTAATAGTTCTACTACTTTAGATGATAAAGTTGATTTTGATCTTGATGGTTTCAATATCTCTGAAGTTATTAAGTTCCTACAAAAGCTTGCTAAAAGTCCTAATGCTAGTGCTATGAACATGGCCTTTACAAAACACATTACTGATGCTCTCATAAAGATTAAAGAAGAAAAGATGAAACATAAAGCTTCTATTCCTATAAAACAAGAAGATGGTTGGGAACCCATCATTAATATGAAAGTGAATGACTTTGATTTCAAAGCTTTATGTGATCTTGATAGTAATGTTTCTATTATGCCTAGAAGGATTTATGATATGCTTGATTTGCCTCCACTTGAAGATTGTTATTTGAATATCCCACTTGATGATAATGCTAAAAGAAACTCATGGGGAGTCTTAATGATGTTCTTATTGTGGTTAATAATGCCTATGTCCCCGTTGATTTCTATGTTTTGGATGTTGAATACAATGCTTCTTGTCCTATTACTTTGGGAAGACCTTTTCTTATAACTGTTGGTGCCATCATTGATATGAAAGAAGGCACCATTAAATATCAACTCCCACTAAAGAAAGGTATAGAACACTTCCCTAAGAAGAGAGAGAAGATTTCTTTTACTTCTCCTATGAAAACAAAATTTGGTCTTAATGCTTCTTCATTTGAGAACACTTGATTCTTTCTTTGCTTCTTATGCCTAACTTAAAGGCGTTAAAGAAAAGTACTTATTGGGAGATAACCCAAAAGTTTTAGACGAGTCTTGGAAGTTATTATCTCTGTAATAACCGCTCCTTATCCTTTTTATTTGCTTTTTGTGCCAAGAGTAACCTCTAATGAGAGAGAAGTAATGATTGGGAAAGTTGCTGTCCCGAAACAGATTTCTATGCTTCATCGTACAAATTCGTGTAAAATCTCTGAACGTCTTTTTCAGGCGTGAATTTTTGTGCTTCTGACCCATGTTGTTATCTAACTTTCGTTAGTTCAATACTTTTTTATTTGAGCAACATAAGGTCTTCGAAAAAATTCGTCTTTACCTGCTGGTCTGTTTTGACAGATTTCTGCCATTTTCTGCATTTGCTTCTTGTTGGTTCCTTTTTGAGTTCTTTTGGGGAATTGAGATTTTTGAGGGAAGTGATACATTATCTAGTGTTCTAATGGAAGTTTATTTGGTGTTATAACTTAACCTTAAGACTTATTTATCTTGAGTGCACTAATGTTGCTAATAAAGATTGTGTGAAGTTTTGTATGAAGGAAAAAATTTCAGGTGTATGGAAGAAATGAGTAATGAGATGAAGGATGGACTAAAGCTCAAGATTGGGGATGCCACGCGTGTCACCCCAAGAAATATCCAAGAAGTACAAGCGTCAAATCTTGGGGATGCCCAAGGCATCCCCTTCTTCATCAATAAAAATCCCAGGTTTCTTCCAAACGCTTCATTTTTTTATTGTTTCATGCACAGTTGTGTTGTTCTTGGAGCGTCTTCTTTTTCGTTTTTGTTTTAGTTTTTGGTTTGCTTGGTTTTCTTAGTTTTCTGAATAAATTGGTTGGACCCCCTCTTTCATACATTGGTTTGCAAATAGTTTGGTTTGGTTTGGAAAAGAGTAGGAAAGTTCATGCTTATGTGGTAAAAAGAGCTCGTTTTTGACTGTGGCCTATGCTCTGTCATGCCATGCTTGATATTGTTTTGGCTTTATGCTTAGTATTATTTGCTTCAGCATGACTTGTTATAAACAATTGAGATTGCTTAATGTGCCTTGGATGAATCATGCGTTGTTTTAGCATATTAAAGCATAGTATAGTGGTATTCTCCTTTGATGCTTTATTTGGGTTGACTTGGCGCATGCTCACACCATGTTATGACTATCTCAAGTCACCATAGCCTTTATGATCCTTTAGTTTTCAACTTGTAGTATTAGTTTATGCTTTGATCAATGATGTTTTGTCGCTCTGCATGATTATGGCCATTATTGCTCTCTTAGTTTGTCGCTCCCAGTCTTTTGCTAGCCTCCACAACCAAGTATGAGTTCCACTCATGCATCCAACTCCCTAAACCAAGTTATTCCAAAGAGTCCACCATACCTACCTACTAGCTTATGCTATTCCAAGTATATTCATGCTTTTGTTTACCTTCCAAATTAAACTTGTTTTGAGAAAACTAGTGATTAAAGCTCTCACGAACTTGATGGCACAATTTACTTTTTTGCATCTAATAAACTTGAACCATTGGATCTTTCTTTGTTGCGTATATGCTTGCGCTTTATAAGTTTAAATTAGCAGAACCATGTTTCATGGGGAACGCTTTCAACATTGCACTTGTACTTTGTACCCCGTTGATATCATGTTATTTTGCTTACGGATCCCGGCGGTGTGAAATAAAAGTGGAACTTGTAAGATCATGGAGTTTGTATGTGTGTTATAGAAACGCCTGGGCCGCTAGCCTAAGCCATGACTAATCATGGTGGAAACTTGCAGGATCACCATAATGAGCAGTCTATCAAGCATCCTCAATAAAAACCTATGAAAATAGCAAATAAAAAGATCGCTGAGATGCTCATTGTCTACTTGCCTTGTCATTTTGATTATGGAAAAGCTCCCGTATCATGTGCAAGGGGTACCCCGTTGGCGGTTCTTAATGATACACATGTACTTACAATGACAAGAGCTTACTCGTGACTAAAGTTGAGTAGCATGAGGTTCGGTCTTCGAAAGTAAGGGGCATGAGATTTCGGTTTATAACTTGTCAAGCATATCCTCTTAGTTGTGTCACTTTAACCTTAATCACCTTAAAGATGCTTATGATAGGAGCAATGAGAGATGAAAGCTATAAGTACCATAATTTTTGGAAGCTCTTTATGAGACTTGAATCCCTACTACCTTTTATAAAAAGGCCTTTCTTCCACCATTATATTGAGTCTCCACCTTCTATCTTTATGCACCTACTTTGAGAGCATAGTGGCCATTCTTAGTTCTATGTGCATTGTCCCAAGACTAGTTGATTGATGCATACTTTGATATTGTTTTTTTTAAACTATTGTACCTAGTCACTCTTATGAACTTTGAAGGTGTCCTATGCATTTATATTTGCTACTCTATTGAGGGACAAGCGGAATACTATTATGCTATGTTTTCTTTATGTGAAACAAACAAACGTCTTGCAAAGCATTGTTATTCATGAATCTTTTGTTTGTGCCTTTTCATGTTGCATCATAGTTTCTTTGTCTTATTGCTAGAACTTTGTCTTTCAAGTTATGATTGAAGTACTTTGATCCCAGCTTTGCATGTTCTCTAAATACTTTGATCAAGTCTTTGATGGTGCATGTCACCTAAAAAATTATTCTTTCTTTTTAGCACTTACCTACTCGAGGACGAGCAGGAGTTAAGCCTGGGGATGTTGATACATTGCAAATGTATCTATAATTTTTGATATTCCATGCTTGGTTGTATCCACTTTCTTGTGTTTTGTTCCAACTTTGGAGTACTTTTCATATGATTTCTTGGACTAACCTATTAACAAGAGCCATAGTGCCAGCTGCCTGTTTTCTGCTGTTTTTGGTTCCAGGAAAGTCAGAAAATGAATATTCTCGGAATTGGACGAGACAAAAGCCAAAGTGCCTATTTTTATGGAAGTCATCAAGTGCCAGAATACGAGACGGAGAGGGGCCAGGGGGCCACCACACCACCTGGCCACGTGGCTAGGCCTGGCCCACGCCAGGAGGTGGTGTGGCCGCTCCCGACACCCCCTCGGCCTCCCCTTCCGACTATAAGATGCCCTCGGGACGTAAACCCTAAGTTCCCGATCAAAAATCCACGAAAGAGTCTGTAGATTCCGTCATCTCCATCCCTAGATCGGGAGGGATCTGAAGCTCTTCCCGGCACCCTGCCGGAGAGGGGAATTCACCCTGGAGGCCTTCTTCATCACCATGCAAGCCTCCGGTGTGATGCGTGAGTAGTTCATCCTTGGACTACGGATCCATGTAGTAGCTAGATGGCTGGTTCTCCTCCTTTGTGCTTTCATGTTTAGATGTTGTGAGCTCCGTTCATGATCAAGATCATCTCTTTGTAATTCTGCATGTTGTGTTTGCGGGGATCCGATGGATATTGAGATGCTATTTCAGATTGATTATTGATTCTATCATGTCTTTGTTATTTGTGATCTTGAATGCTTTCTGTTGTTAGTAGCTATCTTAACCAAGTAGATGCTAGCAACTCCAAGAGTTAGTATTTATGCTCGATAGTGGGTTCATGCCTCCGTAACTGGGAAGTGATGTAAATCTCTAAGGTACTAGATGTGCTGTTGCTACTAGGGAGAAAACAACAATCCTTTGTTCATAGAACAATCGTGTTGTTTACTTTACACGCAGTTCATAAAGCAATAATCTTTTGCTTACAACTTAATACTGGAGGGGGTTCGAATGATAACCTGAAGGTGGATTATTAGTCATAGATGCAGTTGGATGGCGGTCTATGTATAATGGTGTAATGCCCAATCGAATCTCAAAGGAGTCAAGATGATTAGTATATGCATGTATTGCTTTCTCGATGTTTGTCAATTGCCCCGCTGTAATTTGTTCACCCAGCATGTTATCTATCTAAGGAGAGCCACCTCTAGTGAACTATGAATCCCGGTCCTTGCCTTTTTCTTTACATACAATCTATAAACTGTTTACTACTTTGTGTTTACTTTCTGCAAACTTTTACTTCTTTCCATTCGATACGTTTAATCCTTTGTTTTCTGCAAAACACGGTGAGATTGACAACCTCATCGCAAGTTGGGGACAAAGTTCTGTGGTTGTGTTGTGCAGGTCTCCACGTTACTACTAGCACCGGTAGTGCGCCCTGCCAAAGCTCAGCTAGTAACACCTTTGGGGTGTTTCCTTGCTCCTACTGGTTCGATTAAACTTTGGTTTCATAACTGAGGGAAACTTGCTTCTGTGCTCATCATACCTTCCTCTTGGGATTCCCAACGAGCTCTACATCAACCATGCACCAGCACTTTTCTAGGCTCCATGCATTGAGCCATCAGGCCCCCCTTCGTCTCTCCTTCTGGCTCCGTGAGTCTTCCGGGAAAATAACGACTTTGGCTTTTATCCGGTCTAATTTCGAGAATATTCATTTTCTGACTTTCCTGGAACCAAAGCAGAAAACAGGCAACTGGCACTATGGCATCTTGTTAATAGGTTAGTCCCATGAAGTGTATACAAATACTCCAAAGTGTGGACAAAACATAAGAAAGTAGATATAAATGAAGCATGGAACATCAAAAATTATAGATACGTTTGCAACGTATCAACATCCCCAAGCTTAACTCCTGCTCGTCCTCGAGTAGGTAAGTGATGAAAAGAAAGAATAATTTTTGAGGTGACATGCACCATCATAAACTTGATCAAAGTATTTGTAAAACATTGATAGCTGGGATCATAGTACTTCAACATAGCATGAAAGATAAAGTTCTAACAATAAGACATAGCAACTATGCTGTAACATGAAAGGATACAAACAAAAGATTCATGAATAACAATGCTTTGCAAGATGTTTGTTTGTTTCACATAAAGAAAACATAGCATAGTGGCATTCAGCTTGTCCCTCATAGAGTAGCAAACATAAATGCATAGGACACCTTCAAAGTTCATAAGAGTGACTAGATACAAGTAGTTTAAGAACAAGCAATATCAAGTTATGCATCAATCAACAAGTCTTGGGACAATGCACATAGAACTAAGAATGGCCACTATGCTCTCAAAGTAGGTGCATAAAGGTAGAAGGTGGAGACTCAACATAAAGGTAAAAGAACGGACTTCATAGAAGGAAGTAGAGATTCAAGTTTCATAAAGACCTTCCAAAAATTATGGTACTTGTTAGCTTTCAGCTCTCATTGCCCCTATCATAAGCATCTTTAGGTGATTATGGTTAAAGTGACACAACTAAGAGGATATGCTTGACAAGTTATAAGCTGAAATCTCATGCCCCTTACTTACAGAGACCGAACCTCATGCTACTCAACTTTAGTCACAAGTAAGCTCTTGTCACTGTAAGTACATATGTATCATAAATAACCGCCAATGGGGTACCCCTTGCACATGATACAGGAGATATCCCATAATCAAAATGACAAGGCAAGCAGATAATGAGCATCTCAACGATCTTTTTATTTGCTATTTCCATAGGTTTTTATTGAGGATTCTTCATAGAGTGCTCATTATGGTTATGCTGCAAGTTTCCACCATGATTAGGCATGGCTTAGGCTAGCGGTCCAGATGTTTCTCTAACACACATACAAACTCCATGATCTTACAAGTTCCACTTCTATTTCACACCGCCGGGATCCATAAGCAAACGAACATGATACCAACGGGGTACAAAGTACAAGTGCAATGTTGAAAGCGTTCCCCATGATACATGGTTCTGCTAATTTCAACTTATAAAGCGCAAGCATATACACAACAAAGATGGACACAATGGGTCAAGTTTATTAATTGCAAGGAAGTAAAGTGTGCATCAAGTTCATGAGAGCTTTAATCACTAATTTTCACATAACAAGTTTAATTCGGAAGGTAGATAAAATCATGAATATACTTGGAATAGCAAATTCTAATAGGTAGGTATATTGGACTCTTCAAAATAACTTCATTTTAGGAGTTTTATGCATGAGTGGGACTCATACTTGATTACGGAGGCTAGCAAAAGACTGGGAGCGACCAACTAAGAGAGCAATAATGTCCATAATCATGCAGAGCGACAAAACACCATTAATTAAAGCATAAAGTGATATTACAAGTCAAAAACTAAAGGATCATAAAGGCTATGGTGACTTGGGATAGTCATAACATGGTGTGAGCATGCGCCAAGTCAACCCAAATAAAGCATCAAAGGAGAATACCACAATACTATGCTTTAATATGCTAAAACAACGCATGATCCTTCCAAGGCACATTAAGCAATCTCAATTGTTTATAACAAGTCATGCTACAGCAAACAATACTAAGCATAAATCCAAAACAATATCAAGCATGGCATGACAAAGCATAGGCCACAGTCAAAAACAAGCTCTCTTTACCACTTAAGAATGAACTTTCCTACTCTTTTCCAATCCAAACCAAACTATTTGAAAACCAATGTATGAAAGAGGGGTTCCAACCAATTTATTCAAGCAAACCAAACAAAAGAACACTAAAAACAAAGACGCTCCAAGAATAACACAATTATGCATGAAACAATAAAAAATGAAGTGTTTGGAAGAAACCTAAGATTTTTATTGATGAAGAAGGGGATGCCTTGGGCATCCCCAAGCTTTGATGCTTGTACTTCTTGGATATTTCTTGGGGTGACATGAGTAGCATACCCAAGCTTGAGCTTTAGTACATTCTTCATCTCATTTCATCATTCCTTCCATACACCTGAAATGTTTCCTTCATAAAAAAATTCACACAATCTTTATTAGCAACATTAGTGCACTCAAGATAATAAGTATTTGGGTTCAGTTTCAACACCAATAAAACTTCCACCAAAACACAATCTACTGTAGCACTTCCCTTTAAAAGCTAATTCCCCAAAAAGAACCCAAAAAGGAACCAACAAGAAGCAAATGCAAATAATGGCAGAAATCTGTTAAAACAGACCAGCAGGCAAAAACTAATTTTTTCGAAGACCTTCTGTTGCTCAAATCGAAAAGTGTTGAACTAACTAAAGTTAGATAACAACCTGGGGCAGAAGCACAAAAATAATGCCTCAAAACAACATATAGAGATTTTACAAGAATTTTTACAGTGAAGCACAAAAATCTGTTTCGGGACAGCAACTTTCCCAAGCATTACTTCTCTCTCATTAGAGGTTACTCTTGGCACAAGAAGAAAATAAAAAGGATAAGGAGAGGTCATTACAGAGGTAATAACTTCCAAGACTCAAGAAAACTATTGGGTTATCTCCCAAGAAGTACTTTTCTTTAACGCCTTTAAGTTAGGCTTGATAGTTTGAGAAGATGCTCACATAAGAAATATGAATTGAAGTAAAAGAGAGCATCAAGAAGAAAATTCAAAGCACATTTAAGTCTAACCCACTTTCTATGCATAGGAATCTTGTAAAGAAACAAGTCATGAAAGCACAAAGCAACAAGCATAGTAAAGAAAAACAAGTGCAACTTCAAGACTTTCAACATAAAGAAGGGAAACTTAATATTGTTGAGATACATAAAACCATGTTTCTCTCTCTCATAATAACTTTCAGTAGCATCATGAATAAAATTAACAATATAACTATCACATAAAACATTCTTATCATGAGCCACATGCATAAAATAATTAATACTCTCCACATAAACATAGTCATTCTTATTAATTATAGTGGGAGCAAATTCAACAAAATAGCTATCATTATTATTCTCATCACCATAATCATCAAATATAGGAGGCATATTATAGTCATAATTAATTTCCTCCTCAATACTAGGTGGAGCAAAAATATCATATTCATCATTGTAATCATCATATATTGGAGGTTTGGTATCATCATAAGCAATAGAATAGCTATCTTCCAAAGCTGGGGAACTAAAAAGATCATTTTCATAAAAACTAGCTTCCCCAAGCTTAGACTTTTCCATAGCATTAGAAATAATGGTGTCCAAAGAATTCATACTAACAAAATTGCTATTAGCATGCAAATAAAGTTCCATAGGTTTTTTAATTTTCTCTTCAAACACTTCATGTCCTAACTCAAGATAAATACTATAAAGCTCTCTATTTTGTTGTTGTTTTCCATTAAGCCTAACTAGTGAAAATAAAAACAAGAAACAAAAAGATATAATTGCATAATCTAAAGGAAATAACTTCGAACACTCACACACCAGCAACAGTACTAGAAGATAGTTTAGTAGCCAGAGGATGTGAGTACCTTTTACCTTACCTCCCCAGCAACGGCGCCAGAAAATAGCTTGATGTCTATGCACTTCTATTCTCGTAGACAGTTGTTGGGCCTCCAAGTGCAGAGGTTTGTAGAACAGCAGCAAGTTTTCCCTTAAGTGGATTACCCAAGGTTTATCGAACTCAGGGAGGAAGTGGTCAAAGGTATTCCCTCTCAAGCAACCCTGCAATCAATATACAAGAAGTCTCTTGTGTCCCCAACACACCCAATACACTTGTCAGGTGTATAGGTGCACTAGTTCGGCGAAGAGATAGTGAAATACAAGTGGTATGGATAATTATATGTGGTAATGGTGCCAGAAAAGAGCTTGATGGCATGGAAGAGACTAAAGATAAACTGAAATAAAGATGGCAACAAGCAAACATGTAACAGATCTAGTTGAAAATGGTGTTTCAATGCTTAGAAAGAAGGCCTAGGGATCATACTTTCACTAGTGAACACTCTCATATAAATATCTTCTCTTTATGATACTACTCTTAACTACTCTCCAATTGGACACTCTAATCCATGGTAGGGCTATAACAACACACCTCAAAGTAAGCCTTTCCCATCTTGATAACCCCACACTGTCACCTTGAGCACTAGATGGTTCCAACAAACACCACAATTTCATAAAGACATCCAACTCCAAATATAACTCATAACAAGTATTTGTAATCTCTAGCCTAAGTGCCACCATGGTGTGCACGCTGTCACTTTCACATACATGGGGAGAGTAGAGATCTAATAAAGCACTTGAGTAGCAAAGTAGATCTACTTGATTACAAAGCTAATGATCACAATATGATCATGCATAGTGTCACATCCCAAAATTTTCCAAATTTTGAAATGTGAAAATTTTAAACAAAATGAAGAACCAAGTTCTTTGAAATTCAGAAGGAACAAAAACTTTTGGAACATTTAATATAATGCCTCCAAAACCCAAGCCAAATAAAATGGTTTTTATTTGTGAAGTGGTGTGAATGTTTTAAAATACCAAATCATGAAGCATGCATGAGCATCTTGACTTGGTTGCATTTTAAAAAAACCAAGAGAAGTGAAAAATATCTCAAACCCTAAAACTCTAATTATTTGTTAACACTAAGAACAACACAATACTTTGGATATGCTCCATATGTATATTAAACAAAAGAACTACTATGAGGGCTAAAAGATAAAGGACATAATAATCAAACAATAGAAATTGGTTTCATCCAATTTGGAGCCATGGATAAAAAGATATGAATTATTTTGAGGATATATTTAATAAAGGCAATATTAGCTATTAAAAACCAAAGTGAATAAATCTGGTTAGAAAATTTTGAGTTAGAAAGTAAATGAGTTCTATAATGCCCTAAAAACCTAATTTGAGTTTTACAAATTTTTAGAAATTTGTTTGATTCAAATTGGATCATTAAATCAAAAGTTATTTAAGAAAACAGAAAAAGAAAAACAATGGATAAAAAAATAAAACAGCAACCCCAGCCCTTCGGCCTTTCGGCCCAAAACCATCCCACCCGGCTCTCTCCTCCCCCTGCTTTCCTTACCGCGCCGCTGCCCACCCCCTCTCACTTACAGACCGACCCCACGCCACGTCACCCTCCACCTCATCGTCTTCCTCGGTGATGACAGACCTCTCCCCTCCTCTGCCGTTTCCAAATCGGCTCGAATTCGAGCGTTTCTGCGAATTAATCTCCACTCCGACACCTACCTCTTAATCCTCACTCCCTCCTCTCCGTTTTCCCCTCAAACGCCACCCCCAGAGAGCCCCCAGGCTCTCCAATTACGAGCTCGGACTGCTGCTCACCGACGGTATCCCGGCTACAATTCCGGTGAACCCCGGCCGTTAGGCGCCCTCCCCTCTGCCCTATCATCGTCGCCATGTCCTAACGCACTTACTAACCGAGCCATGTACCTTCTCGTGCTCCAGGTTGACGACACGGACAAAGTCCGGAAAGCTCCCTCTGCCGCCACCGTCCGACGGTTTTTTCGGTAAAGGTAGGGTTCCCGCCACTCCTTTTTGGCCACTACTAGACCGTGCTGGACCAGGCGCACTTCACTAACCCTTTTGCTTGTCCGCTCGAGTACCAGATCGACGCCACCGTCTCGAGGCCGTGACCTCCGCCGTCGACGCCACTCCGGCGAGGAATACCGAGCGCAGCAGAGCTCCCCTCACTTCCCCGCAACCACCAACCAGACCGCCGAGACCTCTGTGGGCCCTCGGTAAGATCACCTTTCCCCCTACGCCTCTAGAACCATCGGAACACCACGAGGCCGACGTGCCGCTGCCGCGCGCTATCGTTAGCACCGCCAGTCCCCGGCGAGGTGTTTTGTAACCGTTCGATCATATCCTAACGGTTAAGATTAGATCACTTAAACGAAAGGGTACGGCTGATCTGATCCGTCCAACGTCACTTAAATCCAACGGCTGCAGAGGTCGATCCGGCCAAACCGGTACCAGCCAATAGGATAGCGCCACGTCGCCAGACTATTATCTGCTTAAATAGAAATTAAACAGATTTAGTATTAAACTTAGAAATTCAATAACTTTTGTTCCACAAATCAGAAAAATACAAATTTGGTGTCTATGGATTCAGAAAAATGAGAGCTTCACTGCTGAGGCCTTATTTCACCCTTTAGCTTATGTAAAATAGAAGTTTTAGGCAGAACCTTTTTAGGAGTATTTTACCCATAAAAATTATTTTGTAAATTATTTTTGGATGAATCTTTTTGCTATGGATTGCAAATTGAACCCTCTATCTAGTAAGACCAAAATATAGATTTGGTTGGCTATGCCTAATAGCATGGAAATTATTTAATGAGTTTGGCCTTTCCAAATGCTAGAAAATATTGCTAATTATTACAATTGCACAAATGGTTGCATTTGTAATCTTGCAATTGTAAATTGTTCAGAAAGCACTTAGTAGTGTTCAAAACCTTTGTTTATAACAATTTGTGCAATAAAATTTCCATCTTGCATGCTTGCATATTTTTGCATGATTTTTTGTATTGCCATTAGTGTTGACTTTGTGCATGTTTTGTCTTGTTTGTTTTGTTTGATAGATTGTGTGGATTGTCAAGTGTATTACTGCAAAGAGTGTACCAACACCACCAACTACTAAGGAAAGTGGCACTATCATCCATGTCCTACTATTTTTCATTACACTTAGTGGATTTTTGTAGTATGCATGATAGGACTACTATGATACTATGTTGTGCTATGTCCTATTTAGGATATCCTTTATATATTCCTTAGTGGAAATACTGTAGTTGTAGTATGCTTAGCCCTGCTATAGATTCAAGGTGGAATACACCATATTGTGATTATATGAAGTGTTGGAAAAAAATATATGTTTTATATAATAAAACAAGGACTCAATGAATCACCTGGGTGGAGTGTGGATACTCAGTTGAGAATAAGGTGGCAACGAAAGGAACCATGTCTATGGCTATCTCTTTCGTGTGTGCACTAGAAGAATACCACCCAGGAACTTAGAGATTGAACATGTTTCTCGTCAGTTGGCTTTGGGTGTACCACATGCCAAATGGGCTCGCCTAGTCAATTAGATAGTGGAAGACCCATGCATTGGTACCTTCAAAGTTAACTGGAATTATGCATTGGAGGTTTATCCTTGCATTGGTGCTTGGTAGATGTGCTGGCATTATGTATTGGGAGGACTTCTATGGAAATACTTTGTCACATTCTCGATCTGCCGGTACTCCATCTTGGTGAGTACTAATCCAGCGGCCACTGGTGGCGTCAAGACGAGATTGTGTCTTGTGGGTAAAGTGTACAACTTCTGCAGAAGATTAAATTCTAAGTACTTAGCCGTGTCCCCGGTTATGGACAACTCTGAGCAACTAAGGCCTGAAGCTATGGAAGATCTCGACATTCTAATTTCTCAAAGTAAAACTTAATGGTGACAACAAGATATTAGAAGAACTTGGAGTTTGCCAAGGAGTTCAGAAAGTTATTGAAAGATCAAAACTATTTTTACAAACATAGGATAAAACCATATTGCTTTCTGCAAATGAGCCTAAGATCTACTTAGCCAAATGTGCATGTAGTGATAGTCCAACTTATATTCACAAACTTGTGACACTTGCCAATACATTCAAAGTATTGACCCTTTGTGGCTGCAACCTATCATGTTGCAGGTTATTGTATTGATGAGTATGGATTGATGATAGAGGTTATGAGTCTGCACCCAACATGTTTTCCTGTGGCACATGAAGATGAAGGACTCCATGCTTTACTTGTATTCTGCTGCTTTGTAATAAGATAGCCTATGTCTATAGGTTTGTAATAAAGTATTTATATTCTGGATCATGCGATGTAATATGACCTTTGTATCTTGATATTACATCTTAAACTGTGGGTGCTAGCTATTCGATCCAGGGACTAGCACTGTGATCACAGGGATTCAAACCAAGCTAGGTTTGGGTCTTTACAAATGGTATCAGAGCATTGTGTTGCCTGTAGGTTTGTAACCCTAGGAATTGGACAAACCCCTTGTTAGGAGTGAACTTATATTTTTATACTTATTAGATTTTCTCGTATACCTTGATCATTCTTTACTGAATCTCTCCTCCTTCAAACATGTAGAGGACCAGCCTTTGCTTTCTCCAAGGACTTTGAAGATGGATCATGCCAACAAGGAGATCAAGATACAAATTGGGACAAGTCCTCGAGCTTGCAAAATATGTGGAGAAGTAGGCCACACCTCTAAGGAACATCAAGATCAATGTCCCTTTTGTGGTCACAACCATCTAGTTGGAGAATGCCCCACATCTCAAGTTACTTGTTACCTATGTGAAGGAACTAACCACATTCCTGCCAAGTGCCATCTCGACTTCATAGTGCAACAATTGAAAGAACAAGTGAAGGATGGAATGTATCAAGCTCTTGGGAAGAAAGAAGAAAACCTTAGCCATATCACCTGCTCCAAATGCAGGAAAGAAGGACATAATATCAATGAATGCCCAGAGAAGGAAGTTCAAGAAAACCACAACAACGCTTCAAGAAAAAGTACTCGAGACATGACAAAAGCGTTTTGCCATCGCTGCCGGAAGATAGGACACTTTACCGATGATTGCCGAACTCGAAAGAGAGCTCCCACTGATGTTATCATAGTGAGAACCATGAGACATTAGATTGCCTACCAATTATCATGTTCGAGTTATCGATATCGTGTTAGCGTATGGATCATGCCGACCTATGTGGTATGACTATACTAGGTTGCTTGTTTCAAGAAAACTTGTTGTTTTCTTCTATAATGAGTTAAAGTCAGAAGTTGCTAAGTGATTGGTTGCTTGATGAACGTTTGATTAAACTTGTTTGTTTTGGGTTGAGTGTGTTAGAACTCCCTTAAACCTATCTATCTATGTGTCTATCTGTCCTTACTTATACCTATTAAACCAACAGATGCCTCCAAGACGCGCCAACGACCATGATAACAATGGAGACAACAACAACAATGAAAATGAGATGCAATGATGATGATCGCAGACTCAGCTAATGCAGATGATGACACAATTCATGGCAACCGTCAACAATCAGAATCAGAACAACAACAATAACAACAACAATCCACCACCTCTGGATATGCTCACTAGATTTCTAAGGTTGAGACCTGCAAAGTTCTCTGGTACTTCTGATCCAATGATAGCTGATGACTGGTTACGTTTAGTGAACAAAGACCTAGTGACTGTTGGATGCTCTGATGCTGAGAAAGTGAGATTTGCAGCGCACTTGCTTGAAGGCCCTGCAGCTACGTGGTGGGACAACTTTCAAGTCACTAACCCCATTGAAGAAGTGACTTGGGAAATATTTGAAGATGGTTTTCGCACTAATCATATCTCTTCAGGCGTGATGAGTCTGAAGAAGAAGGAGTTTCACAACCTTAAACAGCATCATCGCAGCATTACTGAATATATTAAGGAATTCAACAATCTATCACGTTATGCTCCAAATGATACTGATACTGATGCTAAGAGGAAGGAAAAGTTCCTAGATGGACTGAATGATGAACTTTCCATGCAATTATCAGTTGCTTATGTTCCAACTTATCAATCACTGTGTGACAAAGCTAGAATTTTAGAGAGTAAGAAGGATAAAGTTGAGAACAGGAAGAGGAAGCATAGCTTTGACAAATATCACTCAGGATCAACACAGAAGATGCGTTCATTCAGAAAGGACAATGGAAATCCTGGATCACATCAGCATGAAGTAAATGGACATAATCACCATCACCAGAATGATCACATCAATAATGGAAGTGGTAGTAACAATGTGAATGGTACTAACAATGGAGATAACCTTGGTCAGAATCAACATAATGATCCCAAGAAAGACATTAGCCAGTTGCAGTGTTACAATTGTAAGCAACTTGGACACTTTGTAGCAAACTGTCCTGAGAAGAAGAAGAAGAAGAATGAGAATGTTGGAGACTCTAATGGGAGCAATTCCAATGTGACCCAGAAAGGACATGTGAACCACATCAACATGTATGGAACCCTTGAAGAACTAGATGGTGTGGAAGGTAAGCTTTAGCTAACTTAATTCAGTGGTATAAGAATCTCAAGATGGAGAAATGTTAACAACCTTTGGATGTCAATCTTTTGGACCCTTAGCCAAGTGAATCACATGCAACCCAACAAAGATTCCTTTTAAGGGTGGTAGCACCCAAGTATCCTAAAACCCAACCTATTCTTTCTAGCCTTCTCGAATCTCACGACAAGATTCCTTTTAAGGGTGGTAGTCTGTCACATCCCAAAATTTTCCAAATTTTGAAATGTGAAAATTTTAAACAAAATGAAGAACCAAGTTCTTTGAAATTCAGAAGGAACAAAAACTTTTGGAACATTTAATATAATGCCTCCAAAACCCAAGCCAAATAAAATGGTTTTTGTTTGTGAAGTGGTGTGCATGTTTTAAAATCCCAAATCATGAAGCATGCATGAGCATCTTGACTTGGTTGCATTTTAAAAAAAACAAGAGAAGTGAAAAATATCTCAAACCCTAAAACTCTAATTATTTGTTAACACTAAGAACAACACAATACTTTGGATATGCTCCATATGTATATTAAACAAAAGAACTCCTATGAGGGCTAAAAGATAAAGGACAAAATAATAAAACAATAGAAATTGGTTTCATCCAATTTGGAGCCATGTATAAAAAGATATGAATTATTTTGAGGATATATTTAATAAAGGCAATATTAGCTATTAAAAACCAAAGTGAATAAATTTGGTTAGAAAATTTTGAGTTAGAAAGTAAATGAGTTATATAATGCCCTAAAAACCTAATTTGAGTTTTACAACTTTTTAGAAATTTGTTTGATTCAAATTGGATCATTAAATCAAAAGTTATTTAAGAAAACAGAAAAAGAAAAAGAAAAACAATGGAGAAAAAATAAAACAGCAACCCCAGCCCTTTGGCCTTTCGGCCCAAAACCAGCCCACCCGGCTCTCTCCTCCCCTGCTTTCCTTACCACGCCGCTGCCCACCCCCTCTCACTTACAGACCGACCCCACCCCACGTCACCCCTCCACCTCATCGTCTTCCTCGGCGATGACAGACCTCTCCCCTCCTCTGCCGTTTCCAAATCGGCTCGAATTCGAGCGTTTCTGCGAATTAATCTCCACTCCGACCTCTGCCTCTTAATCCTCACTCCCTCCTCTCTGTTTTCCCCTCAAACGCCACCCCCAGAGAGCCCCCAGGCTCTCCAATTACGAGCTCGGACCGCCGCTCACCGACGGTATCCCGGCTACAATTCCGGTGAACCCCGGCCATTAGGCGCCCTCCCCTCTGCCCTATCATCTTCGCCATGTCCTAACGCACTTACTAACCGAGCCATGTACCTTCTCGTGCTCCAGGTCGACGACACAGACCAAGTCCGGCGAGCTCCCTCTGCCGCCACCGTCCGACGGTTTTCCGGTAAAGGTAGGGTTCCCGTCGCTCCTTTTTGGCCACTACTAGACCGTGCTGGACCAGGCGCACTTTACTAACCCTTTTGCTTGTCCGCTCGAGTACCAGATCGACGCCACCGTCTCGAGGCCGTGACCTCCGCCGTCGACGCCACTCCAGCAAGGAATACCGAGCGCAGCAGAGCTCCCCTCACTTCCCCGCGACCACCAACCAGACCGCCGAGACCTCTGCGGGCCCTCGATAAGATCACCTTTCCTCCTACGCCTCTGGAACCATCGGAACACCAGGAGGCCGACGTGCCGCCGCCGTGCACCGTCGTTAGCACCGCCAGTCCCCAGCGAGTTTTTTGTAGCCGTTCGATCATATCCTAGCGGTTAAGATTAGATCACTTAAACGAAAGGGTACGGCTGATCTGATCCGTCCAACGTCACTTAAATCCAACGGCTACAGAGCTCGATCCGGCCGAACTGGTACCAGCCAATAGGATAGCGCCACGTCGCCAGACTATTATCTGTTTAAATAGAAATTAAACAGATTTAGTATTAAAATTAGAAATTCAACAACTTTTGTTCCACAAATCAGAAAAATGCAAATTTGGTGTCTATGGATTTAGAAAAATGAGAGCTTCACTGTTGAGGACTTATTTCACCCTTTAGCTTATGTAAAATAGAAGTTTTAGGCAGAACCTTTTTAGGAGTATTTTACCCATAAAAATTATTTTGTAAATTATTTTTGGATGAATCTTTTTGCTATGGATTGAAAATTGAACCCTCTATCTAGTAAGACCAAAATATAGATTTGGTTGGCTATGCCTAATAGCATGGAAATTATTTAATGAGTTTGGCCTTTCCAAATGCTAGAAAATATTGCTAATTATTACAATTGCACAAATGGTTGCATTTGTAATCTTGCAATTGTAAATTGTTCAGAAAGCACTTAGTAGTGTTCAAAACCTTTGTTTATAACAATTTGTGCAATAAAATTTCCATCTTGCATGCTTGCATATGTTTGCATGATTTTTTGTATTGCCATTAGTGTTGACTTTGTGCATGTTTTGTCTTGTTTGTTTTGTTTGATAGATTGTGTGGATTGTCAAGTGTGTTACTGCAAAGAGTGTACCAACACCACCAACTACTAAGGAAAGTGGCACTATCATCCATGTCCTACTATTTTTCATTACACTTAGTGGATTTTTGTAGTATGCATGATAGGACTACTATGATACTATGTTGTGCTATGTCCTATTTAGGATATCCTTTATATATTCCTTAGTGGAAATACTGTAGTTGTAGTATGCTTAGCCCTACTATAGATTTAAGGTGGAATACACCATATTGTGATTATATGAAGTGTTGGAAAAAAATATATGTTTTATATAATAAAACAAGGACTCAATGAATCACCTGGGTGGAGTGTGGATACTCAGTTGAGAATAAGGTGGCAACGAAAGGAACCATGTCTATGGCTATCTCTTTCGTGTGTGCACTAGAAGAATACCACCTAGGAACTTAGAGATTGAACATGTTTCTCGTACAGTGGCTTTCGTGTACAGCCACATGCCAAATGGGCTCTGGCCTAGTCAATTAGATAGTGGAAGACCCATGCATTGGTACCTCTTCAGGTTAACTGGAATTATGCATTGGAGGTTTATCCTTGCATTGGTGCTTGGTAGATGTGCTGGCATTATGTATTGGGAGGACTTCTATGGAAAGACTTTGTCACATTCTCGATCTGCCGGTACTCCATCTTGGTGAGTACTAATCCAATGACCATCGTGGCGTCAAGACGAGATTGTGTCTTGTGGGTAAAGTGTACAACTTCTGCAGAAGATTAAATTCTAAGTACTTAGCCGTGTCCCCGGTTATGGACAACTCTGAGCAACTAAGGCCTGAAGCTATGGAAGATCTCGACATTCTAATTTCTCAAAGTAAAACTTAATGGTGACAACAAGAGATTAGAAGAACTTGGAGTTTGCCAAGGAGTTCAGAAAGTTATTGAAAGATCAAAACTATTTTTACAAACATAGGATAAAACCATATTGCTTTCTGCAAATGAGCCTAAGATCTACTTAGCCAAATGTGCATGTAGTGATAGTCCAACTTATATTCACAAACTTGTGACACTTGCCAATACATTCAAAGTATTGACCCTTTGTGGCTGCAACCTATCATGTTGCAGGTTATTGTATTGATGAGTATGGATTGATGATAGAGGTTATGAGTCTGCACCCAACATGTTTGCCTGTGGCACATGAAGATGAAGGACTCCATGCTTTACTTGTATTCTGCTGCTTTGTAATAAGATAGCCTATGGCTATAGGTTTGTAATAAAGTATTTATATTCTGGATCATGCAATGTAATATGACCTTTGTATCTTGATATTACATCTTAAACTATGGGTGCTAGCTATTCGATCTAGGGACTAGCACTGTAATCACAGGGATTCAAACCAAGCCAGGTTTGGGTCTTTACACATAGAGAGAGATGAACCCTTAGCCTCGAGGAAGAACTACTCCCTCATCATCAGGGGAATCAGCAATGGCGATGGACATGGTGGTGGAGATCGATGGAGATGGCTCCGGGGGCACTTCCCCGTCCCGGCAGGGTGCCAGAACAGAGACTTTCTGTCCCCCGAATCTTCTCTTCAGTGGCGGCGGTGCTGTGGAACTTTTCATGGCTGGAGGCTGTTCGATTTAGGGTTTTTGCATTGGGAGGATTTTATAGGCGAAGGGGCAAGGTCGGTGGCCGGCCAGGGGGCCCACACCATGCCCTGGTGCGGCCAGGGGGACTCACGCCAAGGGGTGGTGTGGCCACCCTGTGGTCCTGAAGGAAATATGCCCTGAGATGCAATAATAAAGTTGTTATTATGTATTCCTTGTATATGATAGATGTTTATTTTGCATGCTATAATTGTATTGATAGGAAACATCAATACATGTGTGTTTAATAAACAAAAAGGGTTCCTAGTTATGCCTCTCTTATAGACTAGCTTGTTGATTAACAAGATGATCAAGGTTTCCTGATCATGGACATTGGATGTTGTTAATAACAAGGTCACAGCATTTGTGAAATGATGTGATGAACATTCATCCAAAGTATAGCATTACGATCAAGTCATTATGTTTATATTTCTATAACATCATACGAAGTAATCTTTATCCTTAGACCATGAGATCATGTTAATTGCTAACACCGGAAGAGTATCTTGATAACATCAAACGTCACACCGTAACAGGGTGACTATAAAGATGGGTTTAGTACTACGAAGGTGTTATGTTGAGGCTCATGGATCAAGAGTGGAATTTGTCAATCTAGATGACGGATAGATATGCTCTGGGCCCTCTCGGTGATATCACATTAGGATAGCTTGCAAGCAAGTGATGTGATCACTAGAATGTTATATCACGGGAACGAGAAAAGAGGCATGTCGGTAACGAGATCAAACTAGGTATGGAGATACCGATGATCGAATCTCGGACATGTATTATATCATGAGACAAAGGGATTTAGTTACAAGCGTTAAAGGTTCTCATGATCACAGGAGTCATCGTTGAATGTGTAGGAGTCAGTACGGATCTCCAGGTCCCGCTGCTGATTATTGATCGGAGAAGGGTCTCGATCATGTCTGCATTATTCGCGAACCGTAGGGTGGCACACTTAAGAGTTACCGGACACCATTTTGGAGCACATATGTTTCAGACGAAAGAATTGCAAAGCGCAGGAATTGTTTCAATAGAAACCGGAAATTGTTTCGTGTGAAATTGCAAAAGGTGGTTCTGCATGTGATGTTGAAATATTGCAAGGGGCTATATGTGAATGTTTGTTAATTAAAGTAATTAACAAAATTCTGAATAAATTTAATATAAAGAGTTTTATTAAATGAGAGAGCATTAAATTTGGAGAAATTTAATGCATTTAAAGTGGAGACTTTAAAAGGGAATGTGAAGAGGCATTTTAATGTGGAGGAGTTACCACCACATGAATGGGGGAGGTGAGGGGTCACCCCCCATGCACAGGCCATGGAGAGAGGGGGCACCCCCCTCCTCCTATAAAAGGCCACCCATTCCCTCCTTCATCCTCACACCTCCTTGTGAAGGATCTCTCTCCCCTTCTACAATTATTCCCCCATGGTCTCGGATTAGCGAGATACATGTTCCCGGTGGCATTTCGTCTAGAAGGAGTTACTGCTTCCGCTGGATCGCTGGAGCGAGGAGGTGGAGGTTGTCCGTGGCAAGCGTGTGAACGCAAAAGCGGATCCGCTGAGTTGCGGCGCTCGGACTTCCTCACAATCTTGAGATCGGCAAGTGTACGACTATATCAACCACGAGTTCCTACTCGTTAACAAAGCTCGTTGTCTTCGAGGGTAAGTTCTCCATGGATGTATGTCCACCCGTTGCTCTGTATCTAGTAGATAGATCTTGGCGTGTAGTTCTCATCGTAGGATTTTTTTTGTTTTCTATGCTGCGGACCCAACAGGCCCCCCTTCGTCTCTCCTTCTAGCTCCGTGAGTCTTCTGGGAAAAGAACGACTTTGGCTTTTGTCCGGTCCAATTCCGAGAATATTCATTTTCTGACTTTCCTGGAACCAAAAACAGCAGAAAACAGGCAACTAGCACTGTGGCATCTTGTTAATAGGTTAGTCCCATAAAGTGTATAAAAATACTCCAAAGTGTGGACAAAACATAAGAAAGTAGATAGAAACCAAGCATGGAACATCAAAAATTATAGATACGTTTGCAACGTATCAAAGTTCTTAAGTAATTTTCGAGCACAACAAAAATAAACAATCAAAAGTGCTAAAAGAGTAAAGCATAAGTTCTTACAACCTTAGCACCAACAAAAATAATAATCTACTTATTACAATCAGATTGTTTTTAGAATAACACATTGTTTTCTATTACATTCTACGATGCAAGTGGAGAAGAAGCAGTTGCTGGCTCGCTGGACACATCACCCGTATCACCCCGATATCTTTCCAAGACGAGTGTATCAGACTCAGTCTGCTCGCCGTATTTGGAAACTTCAGCAACTTCTTCTCTTGGGGGAGGTGGCACTTCAATGGGCGTGAAGAACGGCTCATCGTAGCTGGTCAACTCGGGCACGTGAGAAGCATATGCAGCACAAGAATCCCATATCTTTTTGATGTTTTGCAGATTGCCATCTTCATCAATAGTCGAATAACCCTTAGTAACTCGCCATATCTCCATGCTTCCATGGTGGCTCATTACCATTGTCAGGGTATTCTATGCCATTGTGCGAGCATACGACATGTTCCAATCCTTGACTAGCTTGGGCATATCCTTCGCTTTGTCTCGTAGCTCAAAGGCTGACATTAAGTCTAAGCCAGAGAGCTGGACGAATTCACCAATTTCTTCTAGAGACTGGCGGAAATGGTGAATCAGGCCCCCAATGGTGATGAGCCGGCTGGTACGAGGCTTGGACGAAGAGGCATCAAGAAGGTTGAGAGGACCTATAAGAAAGAAAGCAAGGTCCAATATATCTGAGTCTAACAATTCAGAAAAACAATAACTCAGGATAGACAAACCTACCGAAGATAGCATCATCTACTTTGGTCTTCTCCTCTCGAAGACTTTGGAGTTCATTTTGGAGAGCTTCGGAGGTGTCTTTCTCCCCGTCCAAGGCATTTTGCAAGTCCAAGATTGTTTGGTCTTGTTTGGTGATGGTGTGGTCACGCGCTTCAGTGGCATGATTGTTGGATTCAAGAACACTGTAGATGATAGTTTCATGATCTACTTTGAGTTTTTCCAGCTCTGCACGCAAGTCATCATTCTCCATCTCCAAGACCTTATAATCATCGGCTTGTTCAATCATTTTGCAGGACTGTTTCACAAGTTCTGATAACAGCAAGACATAAAAGCTAGATAAATATTTGGCTATAGATCAAAAAATAGACTATAGAAATGAGGCCTAAAATGTTTACATTCAGCTTCATCCTTGGAAACTTTAAGTTGCACATTTTCAAGTCAGAGAGTTCTGATCTGTCTCCGCTTGTTGCAAATATTATTCAACAAATCCTGGTTATAAGCATTAACTTTCTATAAGTCAAAATGGTAATCAGAGTCATAAGTCTACTAAGACTCGGGCTAATATTTTAACTAAGTTAAATATCAGCACGAGCCTTGGGGGGCTATACTAGTTCATTCTTTGGCATCCTATAAAAGCATAAATCCGGATTCCTATCCAATTTCATGCTTGGGGGCTGGAGGATATGATGAAATACAATAAAAGAAGAGTCAGATTATGACTTACATAATGGTCATGAGTCAATTTGTTGAGGCTCATGTTCACCTTAGAAGAAACCTTCTCGTCGAGAGTCAGAGGAATCACTGGTTGTGGCGGGGCCACACCAGCCTTCAACTTCTCGTCGTGGAGACAAACTTGGTCAAGAAGATCGATGAACTTGATGTCCTCCGCGTCTTGCGCCTCCTCCTCCGCTATGATATTCCAGGTCTGCAGGCATTGGAGAGCTAGATTTTGGATCTCTTCTATGCTTTTCCAAGTAAGGCCAAGTTTGGCAATACCGGGATTCTGCAGAAGGTTTTCCATGAAGGTCTCAATCGAGGGATCATTACCCTTTGAGGGTTCGCCCTTATCAAGTTCTGAGTCACCCACGGTGACGTCGTCTATGAACCAATGTTCGTTGGCTCTGAAGAATGAGCCGAAACATATTCAACACGCGGAGAGGAAGTGCCCTCCAACGCTGATGATGGCTTTGGGGTAGGAGTAGGAGGCGGGGTAGTAGGTGAGGCTAGAGCCAATTTCTGCTGACGTAGAGTCTTCCCCGACTTTCCTTTTGCCTTATCCTTGGCAATTGTTTTAGCCCTGGATGGTAACAGAGTACGATCGTTGCAATTCAGAGAGAATACAAGTTGATATTTGAAACCTTGTGAAGAAGTTTACCTCTTTACAACGGGCGTCTTTTGGATGCCAACAACGATAGTCGGAGTTTTGCACTTCTAGGTAAGCGCCTCCGTCAATAATTCAAGTTCTTCATCCTCCTGAGGAACTGGATCCTCGGGTGCATATACCATGAGAGGAGCAAGCTCCGACTCAGGGAGGTCAGTAAGCTGAAAGAAACATTATCTCAATATTGCAAACAACAAACAAAGTATAGATGAGCAAATAATTGAGTATGAAGGAAACAACCAGAAAACTTACTGGTATTAAGGGTTCATTAGCAGTATACATATCCAGAGAGAGATCTGGAATCTTCCTCTCAACCATCTCCTTAATCAACCATTTGATCCGAGTTTCATATTCTTTGTCCGGGATTGAGAGCAAGCTGATCCCGAGGCTATCCTTTTTCTCTTGGTGACTGTGTGCATGAGTCGGTCACCATGGTACTAGAGGGGCTGAATCCGGCGTGCCAACTAGCAATGGATCAGGTCAGATCCCTTTAGGCCCTTGTGCTTATCAGGTATTCGACCCGCCTCTTGGCACGGATCAAATCTTCAGAGATAGCCAGAGCATCCGCATCCGGGGACTCTTGGGACATGGCGGCACCATAGACAAAAGCCGGCAAAGCTGATTCTTTGTCGGGAGCCTATTTGTCCTTATGATAAAAGAACATGGACGGCCATTTCTTCACCGACTTACTAGCTTTAATTTTGGGGTAGGCTCGGTCTCTCCTAAGATTCAAGCTAAGAGTCTCGGTAATGTAGGGATTACTGGAAGTGATGGAATTTCTACGAGTACCGAAGTAGTACCGGAACAAGATAAGACTCGATTTTATTCCGAGATAACCCTCACACAAGGAAGCGTAAGCGCTAAGCTCTAAAATCGTGTTTGGGGGGAAGTTGTGGAGTTGAAATCCATAATGATCTATGAACTCAGAGAAGAACTCGAAGGGGGAAAGCTCAAACCTCTATCAAGGTGAGTGCCGAAGTGAACCCTCTCGTCGGTGCGAGGAGTGGGGACGACCTCATCGAAGCCGCTCCACCATTCACCGGCGCAGAGGAGACCTTCCTTCTCAACAACACTTAACTTCTCGTTGTCAAGTACGCAAGAGATCCACACTCTATGGAAATTCTCCTTCTCCGCCATTGTAGTGGTCGTTGTTGTGGTCGCCGCCGCACTAGATGAAGATGCGTCAGCCATTTGGGTGGTAGTGGTGACCTTGGATGGGTGGTGCTATGTGATTTGGGGGAAGGAATAGGAAAGCAAGGGCACGGTGTCGTCTGGAGGAAGGAGAAGGCAGAGGTGCTAGTGAGAAAGAATAAGGAGATCTGAACTCCTTATATGCCTCAATTGCGTCAAGATTCGTGTGAAACAAACAGTGAATGTGCCACACGTCGTGGAAGGAGCTGGGTAACCTCCCCGAGAAGATTATGCCTCCTCGATCTCCGTGCACGCATTAAACGGCGCCTCGGTTTCGTGATAGGCGGACACACCAATGGTCACACTATCAGGAATGTCTGTCAGTGACATGACTTGACCTTGACTGATGTTTGGTTACGTCAGAGACCAAGTTCTGGCTTAAATTTAAATTTCAAGTTGGAAAATAGAATGACATACTCACAGGTCCAACTCAATTTTACACCTGGATCCTACTTTTGTTTTGAGTTTCAGGAACCCTACAAGATTCTGCAAGCCGAAGATAGATCAAGCTAGACGATGAAATCCGACTCTAGATCTTGGAGGCTTCCAGGGACTACTGTTGGGGATATACTTTCCGGGTATACCCACTGTGACTCGCTGACCAGGGTGGCCCACTTTGGGTTAGATCTTTGCTTCACGGGTGGCCCAGTCAGGGAGAGAAGACGGAGTTCTATCACGCTACAGGAAGGCCCAGATGAGTTACCGACTTAGGCATGTTGAGTTACTTGTGGTCCAAGATGTACTTTGTAACCGACTCTTAGTCGTAGCCGGATAGGTCTCTCCTGTAACCCTAGGAAGGATATCTATATAAGTAATCCTAGGGACTAGTCTTTAGGACACCTACAATCTCAACTCGCACAGGCGAAACTCTCTTGTAATCTATAGCAGGAGTAGGATCCGTCCAAAGCCGGCGGATTCAAACCTGGGAAAAGTTTGTGTGCTCACCGTCCCAGATACTGTCGCCTCACACCTCCCTTTCGCCACACGCCTCGAGGACCCCCTCTTGGCGTACATGTATTTAATCCGATGACAGGGTGAAAAAACCTTTTGGAAGGCTTATGAAAGGTTAGAAATAGGGAAAATTCATACTGGAAGAAAGAGGATCAGCCAATAAAAGAATCCCAACAAATAAGGAAAGAAATAAGTGAAAAAGGAAGAAAACAAATTTGTGACGACCATTGGTACGGACTAAAGCCTGTACGGTGCACCCGTACCGGCTCCCTTTCCAAAAATCCACCCTGACAAAGGCGGTACATAATCAACTGACTTAGTGGAATGGGCGGGACCTGCCCGTACGGCCCGCCCGTACTGATTAGTACCGACTTCATGTTTCTCCCTTCTTGGTACACAACCAAACGAACGGGAGAACACAAGGCTGGTAACGAATACACATACAATCTAAAGAGAGAGATCAAACACATACCATCTAAAAAGAGAGATCAAACACACATCATAAACACACCATAGAACAATAAGTCAATGGACACAAGTATAGATCATCTTTATTTCAATTCTTAATAGTGCTAGGGTTTCTCCATCTCCCCTAGAACAAGGGAAACTATTCACATAATGGAAGCAATCAATGACATCATCATAATCAAATGGATGGATAAAAGTACAGGGATAAATCTAGTACAAACCACAATTGAATCTGGAATTACAACAAGATCTAATGAATGAAAGATGGGGGTAATAGTGGTGATGGTGATGCAGCGGTTGATGATGAAGGGGGTGATGCGATGTCCTCCAATGATCCATGAAGCAACAAGGATTTGCCCTTCTCCAAGTTCCTCCTTCATATCCCTTCCTGGTGTGGTTTTTCATGGCTCAAGGTTGTTGTGAATGTCGGATCTGTGATCCGTCTTTGCCAGGAGAAAGTATTGAACGAGGTGGCCGCGCTGCTGCGTGGTACGGGTGGATGGTATGGGCGGGCTCCACCCATACCTCTGGTTGTTAACACTGCAGTAGCTTTCCTTCATGTTTGCTATTCTCCCAGGTGTGAAGATAAATCAATAAAATGACTTTTATCACTTAAAAATATCATATTACAATATAATATGATAGTTCCAATTGATATGTTCATAAGAGACTTAGTAATTCAGGATCCTGTTGAAACAAGGACAAAAGGTGCTTGCAAACACAGTAAAATACTAAAATCCCTATTCTACTTATAACAAAACGATAGGTAAATATGCTTCAATTTTGGACTCATCAATGTGTCGAACCTAAAGGTATTGACCATTGAGTAATGCGTAGTTGCCTACTAAGTATATGGTTTACAATGCAATTTTTGTGCCCTGCTTTTACTTTGACCCGCCCATGATTTCTTTGAAGCTCTGCCACGAAATGCCCCGAGTACAATCCAACCCTTGCAATTATCGACGAGGTGAAGGGTTATGGTGATATGGTAATGCTGCGGTCCACTAAGTATGAGTGTTATGTAGTAGCAATGTTGTGAACTTGTTGCTACTACCATGTTTGTTGTGAACTTGTTACTATGTTCTATCATGGTGATGTATTGCAGTCTAGTTTAATATAGTTGTAGTATTATATGGTGCTTACTTGTGCACATATCGATGGCAAGATCACCATTGAAGAAAAGTTTATCACAACACATGTTTTGCACAACCAAAAACGCATTCTATATATGCGAAGCATAAAAGAGAAACCTTAGAACATGCAGCAGTTTTTGCCATCTACTGAAAAGTGATTTGTGAAATCAGGGTTCTTTTCACTTTTACCTCACTGTACTTGTACGCTATCGGTTATTGAGGAATACTTAGGCTTAGAGGGTGGTCAGGCTAAAGAAGTTGACTAACAGCTAGAACGTAGGTATCACGCCTAAGTTATAGTCGTTGAGTGTTGAATCTTATGTCTGCTCCAACCTCCATGTATGGATATCGATATCCTTGCGAACGGGCAACTGGCTCAGCGATGGATAGGGCATGGATATGCTCTACCCGGCCAAACCTGCTTCATTTTTGTTGAGATTTTAAAGCTCATTCGACATTCCTTTTAGCGTATGATAGGATTCAATATGAATTTATCCTACCATCGTAGTTTACAACCCGTTTCTGGAGAAGAACATCTCGATCAGTGTGATACAAATCTCTCGATGTGAATCCTCCCTGAAGGGTTTCCACAGCAGATAACAAAAAATTCACTATGTTGGAATACCCTAACACCCATGATCTATCTAGTAAGTAATGTAATAATTGAGGAAGACATTAGTAACATACCCTTGAATACCGAGAGAGTGTTACGCTAATGCAGGAGCATGGATGATGTAGTCGTACCCGTCCGACCTCGTGGTCGTGAAGCTCCTCGCACGTCACCCCTTGTCCAGGTCCTTGCACGATGGTCAGGTTGCTAGTAATGCTAGCTCCCCCGAGTTATCACACACATACGGTGCAAGACAATGACTCCCGGGCTTTGATCTCTGCCAAGGTTGCAGAAGTAGAACTCCTGGCCAGAATCCCTACATCACAACGGCGTGCCGCAGGGGTGTTGATTTTGCGTGTACAGTCCTTCTTTAGGATCGTGCCACCGCAAAGGTAACTGAGAGAGAGAGGGATTTTCTCTAAGGAAAATTTCCCTAGAGAATATCTCAATTGATGTGTTTTAGTCCCTCCCATGGGCACACCTTTATATAGGCATAGGGAGGTGTGCCCTCCCCTTTGGGTGTCCCATGTGGGACTAAAGATACAAAGGAAATAGGGGAAAAGGGTGCTGCCAGCCGGCTGGGCCACCCCACCGGGCCTAGCAACAACCAGCAGTAGAAGTGAGCAGCAGCGCAGCCTGCAGAGCTGGTCGGGTGGTCCGACCACCCTCTCGCGGCCTGCCAGGCTGCGCCTAGCGCGTGCGACAGCCAGGCGGCTCGGGTGGGCTGGCCTCGCTCGCCCGCGGACCAGCCAACATGACGGCTTGTGGAGCCAGCCCGAGTGGGCTGTAAGGCCGTGACCCAGTCACGCAGCAGCGGCAGCGGCTGGTGCAGTTGCCCGCCCTATGCGACGTGTACCGCCGGCTCGCCCGCATGGGCCGGTCACTGCGGCCCAGCTGCGTTTGGCTGTGCTGTTTTGCTGTCTTTTCCCATCGGTTTCCTCTTGGGTCAAATCCCTCCGCGTTTTGGCCTAATGAGGAAGTTGCAATATAAATTTTAATTTAAATATCTATTAATATAAGTTAATTCATAATTAACATATAATAAATACATATTATAAATTTTCATTTATCCAAAACTCCTTTCGATCTCTTTCCTTCTTTCTTTCTCCGAACAACTTTGGATTTCTCCCGAAACGAATATATTTTCTCTCTCTTTTGTGATTCCATCTTACATGAAGATCTCTATGCGTCATAGTGCCCTTAAGCGTGTTTCCCTATGGTTCGGGAATGTCATAGACATGATCTTGACCAATGATTAGTAGCGGGACCAGGATGCCCATATTGACCCCTATGCACTCCACGAATCACCATCGTGTTGAACCTTAAACGATATATCCAATTCCCTTTGTTACGCTATAAAAGACTTGTCCGAGATCTGATCATCGGTATCATGATACCTTGTTCAATCTCGTTACCAACAAGTACTGTTTTACTCATTCACATGAAATTTTGTCGCCATGAACTAGTCATGCGCTGTGCAGCTTATGGATGTTATCCACCGAGTGGGCCCAGTGTATATTCCCGTCACACGGGAGAACAAATCCCGATCTTGATGCATAGGCCTCTACCCGCCCCTTCGGACTACTCAACATGCACCTTTATGGTCACCTAGTCACGAACATGATAGTTGGTGCAGTCAAGGCAATCCTCTGGTAACAGTGATTAAAACGATCTCATGGACTAAGGATTAGGACACTCCATTTCTGACGATTGCATCGTGAACTAAGTGACATGATCGTGTTGCAACAATCATCGGTGAGAAATGTCCATTACATCATTCTAGATGATATGCCTTCATTGTCAGTTGGCTTTCATAGCATCATGATTAGGAAACCTTGATCATCAGCTGCCCGATGAACTAGTTGAATTGAGGCTACGGGACCTAGATTTTTTTATATACCACACATGTATCAATGTTTCCGCTTGATACAATTATAGAATGATATAAAACTATTATAAACTAATGAGATATGATAATAAACCCCTTTATTATTTGTATTTAGGGCATACATATCTCCTTCACCCCCCCCCAAAATCTATCGAGATGTGATCATTCTAAGAGCATCTCCAAAAGGCAACTTAAAACCGCGCATGCTAAAACTGGTTTATAGCGCCACTTTAGTCGATTTAGCGAGGGGCTATACAATGGCGCACGTGAAAACCAACACTTTACTAGACGTTGTATAATGTAGCATGCTCGGTGGTGTAAACACCAAACACACACAAATATAGAATAATTTTGGATCAAACACACCCAAAAAAATCAATAAATGCTTTCATTATTCTTACAAGACAAACAAATAGTTCCTCAATACAACAAATATTTTCTCAACAATACAACAAATAGTTCTACAACAATATAACAAGCATACAAAGATGAAACTAATTGATTTGGCGTCCATTCCATGACCACCACTCCTCGATGAGATCTTTTTGAAGATCATCATGCACATCGGTTTGTCGAACCGAATTGTCATTGTTATGGAAACATCATTGCCTGAGAAGGCTAAATAGAGGTGAGGGAGTGAGCAGGGCGACTGCAACGGTGTCCGCAGGCGGGATTGGGTACAAGCGAGTGTAGCAGAACACAAGAAGTACCTAGGTTCGGAGCCCTTGTGGTGAGGTAAAACTCCTAATCTTGCATGTCTGATAGTATATTTGTCAACACCCGGATTTTTAATCCCAGATGCCTGTTATGCCACACATCGCAATCTCAGGATTACCATTTTTGCGAGACATAACAGGTTGGATATCACAGTACATCATCCATTACAAACCATAATAAGGTCTTACACAAATAAAAGATCTCATGATCCTGTCTTAATACAAACAAGTAGCGGATTAATAAGCGTAGCGGTGGGCTCCATCTTCAGTGTCACAGGCAATGCTGACGATGGGAGATGATCCTAGTTGTCGTAGCCGTCCTGTTGTCCATCTTCCTGATAGTCCTCCTCATAGTCTGGCCATGGGAATAGCCAGGGACAAAGCCATGAGTACTCTTTAAGTACTCGCAAACTATCACTAACAAGTAAGGTAGTTCTAGTAGGAATGCTAAGCTCTAAGTTTATTTGCAAAGCTAAATTTGAAACCTAAGCTGAGTTCAGAAACAAAGAAAGGTAAAATAAAGTTCTAAATCACCTAAGAGGGAACTTAGTTTTCATAGTCACAACCCTGTTGTGGTCAAGTCAAGTCACAATTCATTTCATAAGTCATTTTGAAAACATCTGACGACGGAACAGTATGGCCACTCCAACTGTCCATGACCGTGGACGCGGCTATTCGAATAGTTTGACACTTTGCAGAGGTGGTACACTTTCACCACAAAATTCGATACATCCGTCAGGGATAACCCTGAATCATCATACTTAGTATGCGGATAATCAATCATAACCTTTCCTTTACACACTCTAGTATAAGCACCTCTCCTATGAGCTTGGCTTCCTAGCCATGGCCAGCTGCCATCCTGGGCACTGCATAGGTGGACATCATCAAGAGGTAGCCTCAGCTCAAACCTCTTCCGTGAGGGAACCCATACTAATGCATATAAACTTTTGTCAAAGTCTTACCCAATTTAGGTATTGTGGTTGTACGGTAAAATTGGAATGGTATCGCATCCGAACCCAACCATCAGTTTTTATAAGGGGCTAAGGATCATGCCTCAACATTTTCATCATCATAAACCATTTGTGTTTCTCAACACATGTCAAAACATCTCAATAGAATGACTCATCATTCCAAGGTTTTCATAAGCATTTTCACCAAGTATTCCCATCTAAAGTGATCAAGTTTTATGCTTAGAACTAGCCACTAAAGTTAAGAGTGTTCACTAATGAGGGATGCTAAGATCAATCTCATGCCATAGAATGACATCTAGTATAGGCCAAGTTTTATACTCTTTATGCTATCTATACTACTTTCCAAAATCTCACAAAGCATTACTAAACGTAAAGAAACTTTGGTAAAGCAAAAATAAAGCTTGAAAGTAAAACTTGGTATGGGTATAAATCAAAATGTATAACCAAAGCATGCCTAAAGCATTTGCTTAAGTTAAGGGGGCAAGTGTTAACTTGCTTAGTTCTAGCTTGCTAACAATACATTGCCTTGATTGGTGCAGTGGTTGAAATTCTCCTCGTCTTCTTCGGGGTAGAACTCCTCCTCCTCATAGACTTGGTTGGTACTATCGTCTATAAATAAATACGGGATACACAATCACCAACAAAATACTTAACTAGTCTATTTAGCACACTAAAGCACACAGTTGATGATCTAGTATCATCACAAACATCACAAGATTTAATGAACTAGTTTTATTTATTTTACTTGAGAAAAGTAATTTCTACTCATTGAAAATAATTAAGATTTAATATTCTCCAATTAAAATATAAGATCATCTAGACACATGTCATCACCACTATTCTAATACATGGGAATGTGATTTAAAAGGTTGATCATATTTCAATAAGTTTAAGATTCTTATTTAATAGATTCAAAGTGACTAGAAATGCCCTAATAGCATTATTTTGGTACTAGTCCAAAGTCACTGCATGCAAACCTAAATATTATTACATATTCAGATAGACATTATCAAATGGGATTTTTGAGAGTTGGAATCAACTCAAAAGCTATTATGGTTGATATTTGAAAAATGTTTGAAGTTGCAAAAGTCTCTGTTTTGTTATTTTTGTTATATGTGATCTCTAACACCAAATGATTTAAATCCAATGGGCTTCGATACATATTTTAATTATATTTCTAACAAAATTTGAATCATGCAATTTGGTTAGGTGAAACTCTCTGAAAGGATTTTTGAATCTAGGCATAGAATCTAGTTTAAACCTAAACGGACAAACATTTATTTGAATTTGTGGGCTAGCACGGGAAAGCTAACGGGCCAGCCCAGTGGCACTCCGCGGTGCATAGGGCGACTGACAGGGGGGTCCTACACGTCAGCGGCACATCTAACATGAAGCGGTACGGGGCAATCTTAGCGCTACGATTAGAACGAGATCTACGGCCGTGGTTCATCGTTTCCGGTGAACAGCTCCGGCGAGAACGAACCCTACGGCGGTACGGTGGGGGTACGTGGGGGCTTACCAGGGCTCCAGCTAGGCTTGGCGAAGGGGGTGTTCGGACTGGTGGAGGATGGCGGTTCGAGGCGTGGTCGCGGCGGCTCCTAGGGCAGCTCCAATCGACGGCGCCTCTTCTCCTCTGTTGCAGCAAGCTCCGGCGAAATTCCGGCGAACTGCAGCTCGATTGGCTCCAGGGATTGGGTGGAAGGATCAGTGGTGAGAGGGGAGTGAGATGGTGTGCAGAATTTGGACGGAGGATGCCTCCTTTTATAGCTCGAGGAAGGGGGAAGAGCGGCATGGTCAGGCGACGGTGGCGACGCGTCTATAGGCTGCTAGCGGCACGGCTGGAGGTAGGGGACGGTGCGTGGTCTCCTGGTGGTCCTCTATGGCGTAAAGGCGCGGCTAGGGGCGGTGGCATTTTGTCGGGAGCGGGCGATGCTCTACGCGGCAGAAGCTGTTGGACATATGCCCAAGAGGCAATAATAAAGTGGTTATTATTATATCTTTATGTTTATGATAAATGTTTACATCCCATGCTATAATTGTATTGACCGAAAACATTAATACTTGTGTGTTTTGTAAACATAAAAGAGTCCCTAGTAAGCCTCTTATTAAACTAGCTTGTTGATTAATGGATGATCATGGTTTCCTGATCATGGGCATTGGATGTCGTTAATAACAACATCATATCATTAGGAGAATGATGTGATGGACACACACCCATAGTAAGCGTAGCATAAGATCAAGTCATTAAGTTCGTATTGCTGTAAGCTTTCAAATGCATAGTAACCTAATCCTTCGACCATGAGGTTATGTTAATCACCATCACCGGATGGGTACTTTGATGACATCAAACACCGCTTCGTAACTGGGTGGTTATAAAGGTGTCATTGGGTATTCTGAAAGTATGTGTTGAAGCGCATGGACCAAGATTGGGATTTGTCCATCCATATGACGGATAGATATGCTCTAGGCCCTCTCGGTGGAATGTCATCTAGTTAGCTTGCAAGCATGTGACTAGGTCACAAGGGATGACATAACATGGAACGAGTAAAGAGTACTTATCAGTAACGAGGTAGAACTAGGTATGGAGATACCAACGATCAAACCTCGGATAAGTAGAGTATCGCGTGACAAAGGGAATTGGTTTCGTATGTTAAATGGTTCTATCGATCACAAAGTCATCGTTGAGTATGTGGGAGCCGTTATGGATCTCCAGATCCCGCTGATGGTTATTGATCGAAGAGGTGTCTTCATCATGTCTGCATATGCACGAACCGTAGGGTGACACACTTAAGGTTCGAAGTTGTTTTAAGTAGATATGGAATATGCGTTGGAGACCGAATGTTGTTCGGAGTCTCGGATTGGATCTGGGACATCACGAGGAGATCCAGAATTGTCCGGAGAATAAGATTCATATATCCGGGATCATTTTCTAAGTTAGGAAATGTTCCGGAGTGTTTGTATGGAGATTCTAGAAAGTTTCAGAATGTTCTGGAAGGTTCTAGAAGAGTTTTTGGTGTTTGCTTGAAAACCAAGAAAGGGTCAAAGGAAACCTTGTGAGGCGAGACACGGATTCGTGGGGGAGGAGGACTCCTCCCCCCCTTCCCAACTCTGGCCATGGGAGGGAGTCCTACTAGGACTCCCCCTCCCCAAGCGCGCCTCCCTCCTTTAAATAGAAGGGAGGGGGCGCCCCTCCTAGCCCTCTCTCATAACAAGCCCTAGCCGCCGCCTCTCTCCTCCTCCTTCCCTCTGCTCAGGCTTAGGCGAAGCCCTGCAGAATTCTCTACTCCACCACCACCACCACACCGTCGTGCTGCTGGGATTCCGTGGAGAAGATCTACTACCTCCGTTGCTCGCTGGAACAGGGAGAGGAAGGTCTGCTTCGACTCCGCACGTGTGACCGACTGTGGAAGCGCTGCCGGAACATGGCGCCGAAAGGATCGTCCACACGATCTTGAGATCGGCAAGTGATCGACTACATCAACCCCGAGATCAAATCTCGTAACGCTTTCGGTTCTACAAGGGTTAGTACAGATCTATCTCATTGCTCATGTCTAATAGATTAGATCTTGGCTTTTATCTAGATTAGATCTGGGTTTTGTTCGTTCTTGCGGTAGAATTTTTTTGTTTTCCATGCTACGAACCCATCAGTGGTATCAGAGTCGTGTCTATGCGTAGATCTATTGCACGAGTAGAACACAATGGTTTTGTGGGTGTTGGTGCTCGTCTGCCTTTTTGCTTTGTGTACTTTGCATCTTGCGGTATGGTGGGATGAAGCGGCTCGGGCTAACCTTACATGTCATCGCACATGAGACTTGCTCCACACTTGACGTGTAACTTGCTTTGCACAAGTGGCTTTGCGGGTGTATGTCTCTCCCATCATAGTATAGATCCAATCTACACTTTGCACTTGATAGCACCTATATCAACGTTGTGGTTCAGTTTCGTAGGTAAGATCCGTTCTTATTCGAAAGCCCCAAACCACGTAAAACATGCAAAGAAAATTAGAGGTGTCTAACTTGTTTTTGTAGGGGTTTTGTGATGTGATATGGCCATCATGTGATTGTGATTATATTTGATGTATGCAATGATCCTTATTGTAATATGGCAATCGGCAGGAGCCTAATGGTTGTCTTTAATTCTGTTAAGACCTGCGTGTCTATTCATCTTGTAATAGCTTTATTCCAAGTAGTTGTAATAGTTGCTAGTGATGATGGACAACCATGAAGCGGCGCCACTGACCTTGACGCAATGCTGGTGATGATGTAGATCATCTCCGTGCTTTGGAGATGGAGATCAAAGGCATAAGAAGAAAGGGCCATATCATATCACACTAATTATGAATTGCCTGTGATGTTAATCCTTTATGCATCTTGTATTGCTTAGATCGCGACGGTAGCATTATAAGATGATACCTCTCACTAAATATCAAGTAATAAAAGTGTTCATCCTTAGTTGGCACCGTTGCTAAGACTCGTCGTCTCGAAGCATCTCGTGATGATCGGATGTGATAGATTCTACGTGTGCATACAACGGGTGCAAGCCAGATTTGCACATGCGGAAACCAAGGTTAATCTTGACAAGCCTAGCATGTACAGACATGGTCTCGGAACACGGAATACCGAAAGGTAAAACATGAGTCATATGGATGATATGATGAACATGTTGATTGTTCGCCTTTAAAGCTACATCATCTCACGTGATGATCGGACTTGGTGTAGTGGATTTGGTTCGTGTAATCACTAAAACAACTCGAGGGATGTTGTTTTGAGTAGGAGTTTATTTGTAATTTGGATTAGTCAAACTCAATTTATCATAAACACAATCAAAGTGAATTTGCATAGTTTGTTGTAGTCATTGGCATCCGTTCACCACCTTATGCTTAGTTATAGTTGAGATAGTGGAACTATAGAAATTCTGGATATTTGCTTTACGAACTGGTATCTTATTGTTTTGAGTGTCAATCTAAAGTTTAAAAGTCCTGTTGCAAACTTTCAGCAAACTCCGTTTACTCTGTGAAGTTTAATAAACAGTATTAAATCAAGAGTAACAATTCCAGTGTTAGTATCTAATGTGTCATGTTTGCCTCCATGATTCTTGAGACTCAAAATATTGTTTTTAATATAAAGTTTATCTAAGAGCTGAAAGCAATGTTTTAGAAACCATCATATGTGAAAGGTATTGCGATATCTAAAACAATGTATTGGTTACAACATGATAGAGTATATGTCCTCATATTTGATGAGAATTTGTGAAGGTTGGAGACGCTAGTCGTCCTAATCCTCCAAAAGGTTTTGGAAAAGAAACATTATACTCGCAATTCACCTTTATAAGCTATAGCATCTTGATCATGAAAGTTGTCATGATAAGGATGAATAGAAGATGTAAGTAAAATGTTTACTACACTAAAAGATTACTAAAGAATGGAATTTTGAAAGAATGCCAAACATTTGATGAAGGTGATCCACTTCAAAGTGCAAGTTCAAAGGTATTAGTATTTGACTATACACACTTTGTACTATGTGTCATGTGAATGACACCACTATTGATGTTGATAGATTCTTTTAAAAGAAAAGGAATTGTTGAAAGAGAATCTATAAAATATTTGGCAGAAAAGAAAAGATTGGAGATGTCCAACTTAGGTATATAGAAGATACATGTTATGGTTGTATTCCTTGCTTGTTAAACAATGTGGTTCTGCAGTATTGGATACCGAATTGGTTGGTATGAAGTGTCATACAGGACAACACAATTGATGAACTGCAATGGCCTAAGTAACTAGCAAGAGAATATGTGATGATGTTCATCGAAAACAAACAAAGGGTTGTTGTGCTGCTCGTTAACATCAAAGCTTGCCTTCAAGATTTGTTTCAATAATTGTTATTTTGATCAGGTATTATGATGACAAAAGGTTGTTCAAATAATTACCGTATTCCATAATAAATGGATGATATACAAGTCTGGTTGGAGAAATAACGACCATAAAACTAATGCTAAAATGTCGCAAGACAAATGATTGAAAGATCACTTGCGAAGTGACATCACCGTTTAAATTATATTAGGGATACATGAAGAAACTCCATGTTGATGGATTTTTGGAGTCTTTGATTTTGATCAAATGACGCTTGTGATACTTTCCTGGAGATAATTAAAACTCCGTTCATAGGCCAAAAGAGGAACGGACGACTAACTGATTGGAATTTGTACATATTGATGTATATAGTCCATTATGTGTAGTATGATGGATTTCAACCGTATGTTTTCTCCGAAGATTTGAGTGAGTATATGTATATACTTAATCAATAAGGAAGAAGTATGAAACATTTGAAAATGTTCAAAGACTTTCAAGATGAAGTGGAAAATCATTGTAATAAGAAAATAAAAACTTTATGATTGGATCATAAAGAAAGATGTTTGAGTTACAAGTTTAGCAAAACACCTAAGATTTGAGGAATCGTTCCATGGATTTGCATTTCCCAAAACACCATAGGAGTATGGAGTGTTCAAGATATGTAATGAAACCTTGTTTGACATGGTAAGATCAAAGGTGTCATTTATAAAACTGCCATTATATTTTAAAGATTAAAGCTTTAGTGACTACCGCTTTTACACTGAAAAGAGCTCCATCATGATCCGTTGAAATGACACCATATAAGTCATGGTTTGGGATAAAACCCAGGTTGTCCTTTCTTAAATTTTTGGTATGCTAGGCATAAGTAAAATGTTTACAACCAAAGTCGGATGAGCATGTCTTTATAGGTTATTTCGAATAACCATTGGGTATTCCTCCATAACACCGAAGACAAAAGTATTTGTCGCTTAGAATGTCGAGTTTCTTGAGAAGGAATTTTTGGTGAAAAGTTAAGTGGGAGGACAATAGAACTTTGACAAGGTTGTTGAACCTTGGCTAATATGTGAGTTGCGAAAGGCCGGTAAGTGTCCCGGAGGCAGAATAATGCTCATGGCTCACGTGCCTCAAAGGTTGTGGTCACGGAGATCTAAGTTACTATTGAACCAAGTAGGTCGGGTAAGTAATCAAATGCCAAGATTTGAGAGTTAAATCATTGTTGTTTGACAATGATGAACCGACTACATGCAAATAATCAATGATGGGCCCTGACTTCGTTAAGTGGCTTGAAGCCATAAAATCCGTGATAATTCCATAGAAGAAAAATCAAGCTTTGAATTTGAAAGACCCTCTGGAAAGGTGCAAGACCTTACAGTCGTATATGGATCTATAAAGAAATAGACATGGATGTTTCACATCTATGAAATAGTCGACATGTCGGAAAGAGTTTACGACAATGTTCAAGGAATTGACTATGATAAGATTTGATCTTTCATAGCGATATTTAGTCTGGACGGATTAATGTAGCAACCACTACATATATTTTGGTATATGGTAGTTGAACAAACAAAACAAGTTCTTCTAATAGAATGGTTACCTAGGATGTGTCCATGACACGATCCAAAGGGTTTTGTTAATTCAAAGGATGCTAAAAGAGTATGCAAAACTTCAATGGTTGAAGTGAGCATCATGAGTTGGAATCTTCACCGTGATGAAACCGTTAAAGGTTTAATTTCATCGACGATGAAGATGTTTGCATTTTGCAAGAAATTAAGTGGAGCTAAGACATATTTCTAATACATTATGTGAAAGACATATTGTTGATTAGAAATGATGTATCTTTTATTGACACAGGTGAAGAATTTCATTTCGATGAAAGACTTAGGCATAACCCAAGAATTAGGCATCAATGTCTATATGGATAGATTGAGGCGCTAATATGGTTTTGCCAAATGTACATAGATAAGATGTTGAATGAGTTCAATATGGAAACAACAAGAAAGGTTCTTGACGCACGGAAAGGACTGAATCAAGATTCAAGTGTGTTGACACGAGATTCAAGTGTTTTGACACTTGGTGAAATCACAAGAATATTTTGATCAATCATTCTTTGAGATGTACACATCCAGATATGTCCTATGCTCTAAATGTTATGAGCATATACCAGAATGACTCATAAGATGATCATTGGACAATAGTAGCGATATTCCTATGATCTTTGGAAGAACTAAGAATATATTATTTATATAGTGGTGACAAATAGTTCATTGTAAATTGTTGCATTGATACTAGTTTTGTCACAGATTAAGTTTATCTCAATTTAAACTATGGGTGGCACAATGTAATGGAAAGGAAGTTCCATAACGGATTTGGTTGAGTACCAAAGTTAAAACATTGTGACAGATACTAAAAAAAAGGCTAAGTATATGGCTGCTATTGTAGCAGCAAATGAGGGCATTTGCGTCAAGTAGTTTGTTATCAAACTAGGTGTGGTTCATAGCGGGATAATACTATGAAGATACATTGTATGACAATTGTATCAACATGATTTAATCCCAAGGAACTAAAGGTCTCACCAAAGGACCAAATTTATACAATGCCATCTCATTGGAGAATGAGTAATGCATAGAAACGCAAGGACATGCAAATACACACGGACCTGGAAGTGTCAGATCCGAAGATTATGTTTACCACTAGCAATAGTGTCTATACCACACCAGAAAGCCATAGGTGTTGAATGCACAAGTTTTTTAACTAGATTATTGACTCTAGTGCAAGTGGGAGACTGTTGGAGATATGCCCAAGAGGCAATAATAAAGTGGTTATTATTATATGTTTATGTTTATGATAAATGTTTACATCCCATGCTATACTTGTATCAACCGGAAACATTAATACTTGTGTGTTTTGTAAACATAAAAGAGTCCCTAGTAAGCCTCTTGTTAAACTAGCTTGTTGATTAATGGATGATCATGGTTTCCTGATCATGGGCATTGGATGTCGTTAATAACAAGATCATATCATTAGGAGAATGATGTGATGGACACACACCCATAGTAAGCATAGCATAAGATCAAGTCATTAAGTTCGTATTGCTGTAAGCTTTCAAATGCATAGTAACCTAATCCTTCGACCATGAGGTTATGTTAATCACCATCACCGGATGGGTACTTTGATGACATCAAACACCGCTCAGAATCGGGTGGTTATAAAGGTGTCATTGGGTATTCTGAAAGTATGTGTTGAAGCGCATGGACCAAGATTGGGATTTGTCCATCCATATGACGGATAGATATGCTCTAGGCCCTCTCGGTGGAATGTCATCTAGTTAGCTTGCAAGCATGTGACTAGGTCACAAGGGATGACATAACATGGAACGAGTAAAGAGTACTTATCAGTAACGAGGTAGAACTAGGTATGGAGATACCAACGATCAAACCTCGGATAAGTAGAGTATCGCGTGACAAAGGGAATTGGTTTCGTATGTTAAATGGTTCTATCGATCACAAAGTCATCGTTGAGTATGTGGGATCCGTTATGGATCTCCAGATCCTGCTGATGGTTATTGATCGAAGAGGTGTCTTCATCATGTCTGCATATTCACGAACCGTAGGGTGACACACTTAAGGTTCGAAGTTGTTTTAAGTAGATATGGAATATGCGTTGGAGACCGAATGTTGTTCGGAGTCTCGGATTGGATCCGGGACATCACGAGGAGATCCGGAATTGTCCGGAGAATAAGATTCATATATCAGGGATCATTTTCTAAGTTAGGAAATGTTCCGGAGTGTTTGTATGGAGATTCTAGAAAGTTTCGGAATGTTCTGGAAGGTTCTAGAAGAGTTCTTGGTGTTTGCTTGAAAACCAAGAAAGGGTCAAAGGAAACCTTGTGGGGCGAGACACGGATTCGTGGGGGAGGAGGACTCCTCCCCCCTTCCCAACCCGCCGGCCATAGGAGGGGAGTCCTACTAGGACTCCCCCTCCCCAGGCGCGCCTCCCTCCTTTAAATAGAAGGGAGGGGGCACCCCCTCCTAGCCCTCTCTCATAACAAGCCCTAGCCGGCGCCTCTCTCCTCCTCCTTCCCTCTGCTCAGGCTTAGGCGAAGCCCTGCAGAATTCTCTACTCCACCACCACCACCACACTGTCGTGCTGCTGGGATTCCGTGGAGAAGATCTACTACTTCTACTGCTCGGTGGAACGGGGAGAGGAAGGTCTGCTTCGACTCCGCATGTGTGACCGACTGCGGAAGCGCTGCCGGAACATGGCACCGGAAGGATTGTCCACACGATCTTGAGATCGGCAAGTGATCGACTACATCAACCCCGAGATCTAATCTCGTAACGCTTTCGGTTCTACAAGGGTTAGTATAGATCTATCTCGTTGCTCATGTCTAATAGATTAGATCTTGGCTTTTATCTAGATTAGATCTGGGTTTTGTTCGTTCTTGCGGTAGAATTTTTTGTTTTCCATGCTACGAACCCATCAGAAGCAGCGTTCGACCCGGCACACAGTGGCTGCGGGTCAAGCGGCGGCGAACGGGCATGTCTGGGCGCTTCTTGTGGTCATGGGGAAGCAAAGGCGCGAGCTGCTGGCATGGGACAGAGGGGCGGTGTGACCTTGGCTATCTCCTAGACATCATGTGCGAGCTGGGGTTGGTCTGCTGCGAGCGGTTCATGATCGACCGACATGGAGGGGCTTGGGTGGCTCGGCACTAGCGCATACAGCAATGGGGTGAGGTGCTAGGGTGCTGGTTGGGACTAGAGGGGACGAGGGGAGTGTAAAGGGGCAAAATGGTGGACAAAGAATTGATCAAGAATAGTAATAGTTAGGCAGTTAATTCTGTGATCACCAAGTGTTTGATAAAATGGCCGAAAGAAATTTATATTCGAATTTTGGAAAGATTTTTGGTGTGTGATCTTCATTTATGCTTGAGAGTCTCTGGTTGCTTGGGATTGTCAAGTGGAGTTGGTTTGGTGGGTGATACGTCCAAAACGTATCTACTTTCCCGAACACTTTTGCTATTGTTTCTCCTCTATACTTGTGTGATTTGTACAACTAATGCGGACTAACGCTGTTTTCAGCAGAATTGCCTTGGTGTCTACTTTTTGTGCAGAAAACCAACTATCAGGAAAAATCCCGAAAATATGCCAAAAATCCTATTTCACCCGAAGACTCCAGGAGCCAGAATACGAGACAGAGAAGAGCCAGGGGTGGCCACACCACCTAGTGGCACGGGCCAGGCCAGGCTGCGCCAGGGGGTGGTATGGGCCCCCCAGGCACCTCCTCAGCCTCTCTCTTTGCCTATAAGGAGCCTTCTGACCTACAAACTTTGGGGGGTTCGACGTTTTTCTAGAAAAAGTTTTGCAGCCGCCACCATCAAGGAGATTCAGACAGAAAGTCTCTGCTCGCACCCGGGACGGAATCGCCCCAGAGCCATGTCCATCGATCTCCACCATCATCTCCATCGAACATCCATGTTTCCCCTATCTATGAGTGAGTAAACCCCCGATGTAGGCTATGGGGATGGTAGGGATTGGATGAGATCGTTCATGTAATGGCATTAGATTGTTAGGGCATGGTGCCTAGTATCTTTTATTAGTGCTTTATGACTTTGTTGCGACTTGTTGTGCTTAATGCTTGTCACTAGGGCCCGAGTGCCATGATCTCAGATCTGAACATGTTATTGATTCATTATGATAGTATTGTTCTTGGTCTTATTTGCAAGTTGTATACACACATTGTTGTCCGGAACCTATGGCCCTGAAGTGACAGAAATCGGGATAACCGGAAGGGAATGGCTTTGATGTGAGGATCACATGTGTTCACAGAGTGTTAATGCTTTGCTCCGGTGCTCTATTAAAAGGAGCACCTTAATTGCCAGTAGTTCCCTAGAGGCCCCGCTACAAACGGGCTGACAGGACAAAAGATGTTGTGCAAGTTCTCATTGCGAGCACGTATGACTATATATAGAACACATGCCTAGGATTGTCTAGTACTTGGGTGTTTTATCTTATTTATCTGCAATTGCCCTATGTTCTGATTGCTATGTGAATTGTCTTGTCCATGCAACGCCCGTCCATCCATCTCTATGCCTATCGCACTCGAATCCCACTGTTCACTGCTTTTGTTACTGCTGTCTTTGCTTTACTACTGCTGTTACTTTACTATTCCTACTACAAAACTGTTGCTACTAATAAACTGCTGTGAGCAAGATTGTTTCTAGGTGCAGCTGAATTGACAACTCAGTTGTTAAGGATGATAAATATTCTTTGGCTCCCCTTGTGTCAAATCAATAAATTGGGTTTCACTTCCCTCGAAAATACTGCGATACACCCCCTATACTTGTGGGTCATCAATACTATTTTCTGGCGCCGTTGTCGAGGACCATAGCTTTATTTATCAAGTTCACTTGGATTCTCGATTGTTTGCTGCTATCCATCCATCATGGGTAAGTCTCGTGATGGCAAGGTTCCTATTTTACCATCCACTACAAGAAGAGGTACGGTTCTAAACACCTCTGCTGCTCTTGATTCACCATCTGTTATAAGTAAGCTCGTTACACCACCACATACACATGCTACACACACTGCTACTACTGCTGAATCTGAAACTTCTGATGCTTATGATGCTGCTTCTACTGTGCTTGATAAGAGTGGTTCATTAGGTCCTTTCCTAGATGCTATGATTGCTAGAACTATAGCTGGAAATACCAAAACTCCTAATGAAGACACTACCACACCTGTTAGCTCACCTGAGTCTAGTGAGAGTTATGATATTGAAGATGGTTATGTTGAGATGACCGATGAGTTTATTAAAGAATGTAAGAACACCCATGATAGGAGCGCTGCTAAGAGTCTCCTTGAGAGGCATACTATTAGACCCAAATTATCTCCTGCTGCTGAGTTTGCTGCTTCTCCCATAAACATTATAGATGAAGATTATGATTTCTCTCTCGGTCTATCTTACATAGCTATTATCGAGAAAGAACCTTTTTGTGGGACTAAGAATGAAAGTGCGGTAGCACATATGAATGAACTTTCTACCATGAGTGGCTTGTTTTCTGATGATATTAAGATGCGTACTTACTTTGTTGCTAAGATTTTCCCCTTTTCGCTGAAAGGAGAAGCTAAAACTTGGTTTAGTAATTTACCTCCTGGATCTATTGATAGCCCTGAGTGCTTGATTAGTACTTTCCTGCAGAAATATTTTCCTCCCAGTGCTAGACATGCTATTTTGGAGGAACTTTTTGATTTTAAACAGGGAGAAAAAGAGGTATTGCCCGAATCTTGGGCAAGGTTTTATGCTTTGATTCATGCACAGGCTAGAAGTCCATTACCTAAGAATGAGCTTCTTGATATATTTTATAATGGACTCACCGAGGAATCTAGGACATACCTAGACAGTTGTGCTGATTGTGTTTTCAGGAATAGGACTCCTAAGGAAGCTTAGGAATTAATGGCTAAAATAAGCAAGAATTATGAAGATTGGACTCCTCCTAAACAAGCTATACCTGAAGTAATTGTATCTGAACCATCTATTCCTATGCCTATTCCAACATCAAAGAAGAGGGGAGTTATTGAATTAAATGATGAAGTGATGAAGGAAGCTAAGAAATGTCTTAAGGAGAAGGGAATTAGAGCTGCAGATGTCAAGAATTTACCTCCTATAGAAGAATTATGTAAGCCTATTCCCTACTCATCCACTATTGAGGTACACTCTCTCCAACACTTTGATGAAGGTGATATCCCTTACTCTAAACCTCCTAATCAATGCTTAGAAGAATTTGATATCTTTATTGTTAAGCAAGATAACTTTAATAAAAGGGTGCAAAATCGTCTAATGGAAAACACTAGAGCTATTGTTGAGTTGAAAGATATTTTGGAAAGAACCTCTAATGATGTTAAAATGATTGTTAAACACTTTAAAATGGTTCAAACTCAAATAGATCAACTCGTTAAAGTGCAAAAAGACTTGCTAGTTAATGCTGCTAAAGAAAACATGCTTATGAAATTAGAACTAGAAGTGGAGCTGCTACCCAGGATCCTTTATATCCTGAGGGGCATCCCAAAAGAATTGAGCAGGATTCTCAACAAGCTGAAAATAGTGGTTCTACTCGTAAGAAAAGGAAAAAGAAACATAAAACTGTTGTAGAACCCTCTGAACCTGCTATAGATCCTAATAGTATATCTATCTCTGATGCTGAAACTGAAAGTGGTAATGAAGAAAATGTTGTTCCTAATGAAGAAAAAGTTGAAGAAGAACCTGAAAACCACACTAAGAATACTAAATACACCAAAGAAGATTTTATTGCTAAGAAACATGGTAGTGAAAGAGAACCTTGGGTCCAAAAACCTATGCCTTTCCCCGATAAGAAACACAAGTCAAAGGAAGATGAACACTATAATAAGTTTTGTGAGTGGATGAAGCCTTTATTCTTGCAAATTCCTTTGACTGATGCTATTAAATTGCCTCCTTACTCAAAGTATATGAAGAACATTGTCTCGAATAAAAGGAAGATCCCTAATGAAGAAATTTCTACTTTGCTTGCTAATTATTCCTTCAATGGTAAGGTTCCTAAGAAACTTGGAGACCTAGGGATTCCAACTATCCCTTGCTCTATTAAGAACAGTTATGTTAGAACTGCTTTGTGTGATTTGGGAGCTGGAGTTAGTGTTATGCCTTTCTCTCTATATAAGAGGCTTCAACTTGAAAAATTAATACCAACTGATATATCTTTGCAAATGGCTGATAAATCTACCACTATTCCTGTGGGTATATGTGAGGATGTGCCTGTCAGGTGGCTCACAATTGCTTGATACTAACTGATTTTGTTGTGCTTGAAATGCCCGAAGATGATAATATGTCTATTATTATTGGGAGACCTTTTCTTAATACTGTAGGAGCTGTTATTAATTGTAATCAAGGAAAGGTGACCTTCAATGTTAATGACAAGGAACATACTGTCTATTTTCCCAAGAAGATTGAAAGGACTTATGGTTTGAATTCAATTGAACATGTTGAAGGCATTCAAGTTGGAGAAATATATTGTCCCATACCAAGAGAAAAATTTGAAACTATTATGATTGGGACCATTGCTATCAAGGTTGAGGTAACATAATCATTAGTGGAATACAAAGTTTTGTCTCATATGGAATTGTTTTGGTAGGAAGACTTGATCAACCTTGTTAACAAAAGAATTTCATTGAACAAAACAATGTTTTCATTATGATTATCTCCGTTTATTTCTATCCTTTGCATTTTAGTTTTTGTTTTCGTTTAGTTTTTTTTGTTGTTAGTTGCTTGCATGCTAGAACTTCTGTAGTTCTAGCCTTGTTTTGTCCTTGCATCATGTTTACAAAAAAAAAATATGTCTGTCAGAAAAATCATTCTTCTATTTCTGAAAAATGCCCAAAAATAAAGTGTCTCGAAAAATTTCAGAAAATTCATATTAAATTTTTACGTGAAAAAAGGGGCAGAGGAGTACCTGGTAGGTACCAGGGGAGCCCACCAGGTAGGCACACCACATGGTGGCGCGGCCAGCCTTGGGTGGCGCCATGCCCTGGTGTGGGCCACCCCTGGCCCCGACCAACTCTCTCACCTGCCACTTTCTTCTCTCTCCCGAGTAAGCTCCAGTTCATAGCTCAAAATCACATTCTTGCTGTGCTTGCTCTCGATTTTTCGATCTCCTTGCTCAGCCCATCTTTCTTGCTGAAATTTGGAGCATTTGTTCCCTGGTATGTGACTCCTCCCCTTGTCCAAGTAGATTTGTGTTTAGTGGATTATATGTGGAGTATTTTGCTGCTGTAGGTGACTGGTTATGAGAGCTTGTAAGCTTGTTTGATGCTTAGAGATATACTTTTGATGCATGTTTAGGCCTCTTGCAAGTCCCTATGAGTAGAATCCTTCATTATATTTACTTTGCAAACACTTGTTTAATAGGTGTTTAAATTTTAGAATACCAAGCATGAACAACCATACCTTTGGAGAGATTTTGCAATATTGTAGGTGTGCGTATGATAGGGACCGTGAAGAAAATTCAAGGGCGACCCGCTTATTTTTTGGAGCTTTACCGAGGGGTGACCAATGATGATGACCGCGTAGCGCAGCGCGGAAAGATAAGAAATATCCAACTCCATGCTCTTAGATACTTTGCATACTATCTTGCCACTAGTGTATTGGGTAGGGAGAGCACTAGTAATATCTCCAACTATCATTTAGCTTTCCTTGCTGCTGCGCTCAACAATGATACTCGGTACAATCTTGGCTCGCTTATTGCTCGCCGCCTAGCTGCTAGGGGGCCTATCTATGGGGGCATCATTGCCTCACGTGTGGTCAATGCATTAGGTCTTTCAGTGGATCCCGATGATGCTATGCTGGCACCACAGAGGCTTGACCTTGCTACCATGAAAACTCATCACTTTGTCAATTCTACCTCTGATTTGAACAATCTAGTATATAGGATGCTTTTCACTGACGGGGATGAAAGGGAGATCCTTTTGCCACAACCTGCTTTGTTTAGTGTTCACAGGAGACCGTGGTCGCGCTCCAAGGAGGAGGTGGACGAGCAGCTTCGCTTGCTCGGTTTCCACGAGCAGCACCAGGAGGATGTGCCCTCCTATGATTACTCTGCACATTACGGAGGGACGTACTCGAGCTCGCACCAGGACGAGGGTACCTCCTCGTCATACCACGAAGACACTTCATCCTGGCTGGCTTGGGATTGATACCCACTTAGGCCAAAAGCCTAAGCTTGGGGGAGGTACGCCGACACCGCACTCATCTCCATATCATGTTGTGTCGGTACTTTGTATATTCATGTTTTCCTTCTCTTTTTAGTTTTCATTCTTCTTTGCTTTTGCTTTCTAAAACACAAAAACACCAAAAATATTTTTGTTGTTTCTCTTTGGTTTGCTTCTTCTTTTTGCCTTGGTTTGTTTTTCCCTTTTTGCTTTGTTTGAACTATTCGAAAAACCCAAAAAGATTTTGCTTTGTTTGTTTTTCCCTTTTGGTTCTTGTTTAAAAATCGAAAACACCAAAAATATTTGTCGTTCTTCTTTGGTTTTTGCGAGTTTGCTACAGGGTTCGCCAGTCCTCAGTGGATATTGGTTTCATATTATTATTCAAGCCACACAAGTGAAGAGCAATAATGAGGATCAATGACAACTTGAGGCGTGGTAAGAGGTTGGTAACGAACTCTATTTGTTTTCATTTGTGTACATATACTCATCATTGTGGGCTTGCTTAGTCCGTTCAAGTAGGGTGTATGTCATATTTGGATGCTTAGTAGTTCTTGATTTCTTATGATTAGCTCCAGCTCGCTAATAGTTTGTAGCATGTCTTATGAATGTTTGCTTGCGTTGCTCTATTCATAAATTGGTATGACACCGTGGTATCCTCCTCTGAATGTTTCATTTGAATTGACTTGACACATGCTCACGCATGCACAAGACTGTGATAATCAGTTAATCCTTGATGAATTATTTTGCCTTGAGGATCTTGAATCATTTTCATGCCATGAGTAGTCCTATTTTGTTGCAAGCATGATAATGACAGCTACTGCTCTCTTGTTTGTCGCTCCCTTACTTTTGCTAGCCTTCACTTCCACTGAGTGTTTTACTCATGTTTCCAACTCCCTAAACCAAATATTTCCAAAGTGTCCACCATACCTACCTATTAGCATCATTTGCTACTCCCGTGCATATTCATTATGCCTTGTTTTCTTCCGAATAAAATGTTTGCTTGTTATGGGAAAATTAGTTAGTAAAGCTCTCACAAACTTGATGGCACACTTTATTTCCTTGCACTTAATAAACCTGAACCATTGTGAACTCTCCATGAAAGTTATATGCTTGCAAATTATAGGCTAGGGATTAGCAGAACCATGCTGTCACGGGGAACACTTTCAACACTTGTAAATATATACCCAGTTTGTGGATGTCATCGGTGTGAAATAAAAGGGGAGCTTGTAAGTCCATGGAGTTATGTATGTGTGTTAGAGAAACGCCTGGGCCGCTGGTCTAATCCATGCCGACATGGTGGAAACCTGTAGCGTAACCATAATGATATCTATGAAGCATTCTTCTTATAAAAAAAGAGAGAGATAGCTATTGAGAAAAAGAAAAAAAGAGATTTATGAAAAGAGGAAAGAGAGAAAAAAGCACCATTTTCCCATGGTAAATAAGAAGATTGCTGAGATACTCATTGTCTGCTTGCCTTGTCATTTTGATATGGGGATTCTTCCGTATCATCGGGCAAGGTACCTGCTATGTTCTCAATGATAATGCATATACTTACGATGACAAGAACTTACCGGTAACTAAAGTTGAGTAGCATGAGGAGCGGCCCTCGTACTCAAGGGAATTGGGATTTTCAGTCTATAGTCTGTCAAGCATATAACTCAGATTGGACCTCACTTTCACCATAACCACATTAAAGATGCTTATGATAGGGGCAATGAGAGCTCAAAGCTAACGAGTACCATACTTTCAGCATTTGGAAGCCTTTCAAAATTATTCAAAACCTTTTCTTCTACTTGTTGAGTCTCCACATATTCTTTGAGCACCTTCTTGAGAGCATAGTTGTCATTCTTTGTGTTTGTTTCATTACTTGATTATTTGTGTTATAACTTTGATGCTTGTATCTTTGATATCTTTACTTCTAGTCATCACTTGAACTTCAGAGGTGCCTTGGCATTCATAATCAAAGGGAAGCGAGATACCACTCTATCATACCTTTTTATGAGCATTGTAATGTTGCTTATGTTTGTGCTTCGTGCTACTTATTATTCTTGATTTGGAATCTCTTCATAGCTTGCAATGACTATTAAGTAGACTCAGTTGCATACTCTTTATTATGAATTGTCCAAGTAGTTGATCACATTGCTGAGAATATTTACATCATATGAAGCAAATGTGTTCGTGAAAGTTCTTTTATCGCACTTAGTTTTCAACTGAATTGCTTGAGGACAAGCAATAAGCTAAGCTTGGGGGGACTTGATACGTCCAAAATGTATCTACTTTCCCGAACACTTTTGCTATTGTTTCTCCTCTATACTTGTGTGATTTGGATACAACTAATGCGGACTAACGCTGTTTTTAGCAGAATTGCCTTGGTGTCTACTTTTTGTGCAGAAAACCAACCATCAGGAAAAATCCCGGAAAATATGCCAAAAATCCTATTTCACCCGAAGACCTGTGAGCCGTAATACGAGACGGAGAAGAGCCAGAGGTGGCCACACCACCGGTGGCACTGCCAGCTAGGCAGCCAGGGTGGTGTGGCCCCTGTGCACCCCTCGGCCTCTCTCTTCGCCTATAAGGAGCCTTCTGACCTAAAAACTTCAGGGGGTTCGACTCTTTTCTAGAAAAAGTTCCACAGCGCCGCCACCACCGAAGGGGAGATTCGGGGACAGAAGTCTCTCCTAAGACTTCACGGACGGGAAGTGCCCCCGTAGCCATCTCCATCGATCTCCACCATCATCGCCATCATCATCACCATCGCTTCTCCATCAACCATCCATGTTTCCCCCATCTATGAGTGAGTAATCCCCCGTTATAGGCTATGGGGATGGTAGGGATTGGATGAGATCGTTCATGTAATGGCATCAGATTGTTAGGGCATGGTGCCTAGTATCTTTTATTAGTGCTTTATGACTTTGTTGCGACTTGTTATGCCTAATGCTTGTCACTAGGGCCCGAGTGCCATGATCTCAGATCTGAACATGTTGTTGATTCATTATGATAGTATTGTTCTTGGTCTTATCTGCAAGTTGTATACACACGTTGTTGTCCGGAACCTATGGCCCAAGTGATGTAAATCGATAACCGGAAGGGAATGGCTTTGATGTGAGGATCACATGTGTTCACGGAGTGTTAATGCTTTGCTCCGGTGCTCTATTAAAAGGAGCACCTTAATTGCCAGTAGTTCCCTAGAGGCCCCACTACAAACGGGCTGGCAGGACAAAAGATGTTGTGCAAGTTCTCATTGCGAGCACGTATGACTATATATGGAACACATGCCTAGGATTGTCTAGTACTTGGGTGCTTTATCTTATTTATCTGCAATTGCCCTATGTTCTGATTGCTATGTGAATTGTCTTGTCCATGCAATGCCCGTCCATCCATCCCTATGCCTACCGCACTCGAATCCCACTGTTTACTACTTTTGTTACTACTGTCCTTGCTTTACTACTGCTGTTATTTTACTATTCCTACTACAAAACTGTTGCTACTGATAAACTGTTGTGAGCATGATTGTTTCCAGGTGCAGCTGAATTGACAACTCAGTTGTTAAGGCTGATAACTATTCTTTGTCTCCCCTTGTGTCGAATCAATAAATTGGGTTTCACTTCCCTCGAAAATACTGCGATACACCCCCTATACTTGTGGGTCATAAGTGGGTTTTTGCAAAAGTGGGATCTTCACATATGTATTGGATTCAATTTTCAAATGTCATTAAATTGCTTTGCTAGATGTTTTTGTAAGTTTGTAAAGTGGGCCTTGGTACATCTTTACTTGTACTAGCAAGGGGTGCAAAGATCTAGAATTGTTTCTATTAGGAAATGACTTCTAGGAACACCTAAAGTGGCCTAGTGGATTAAAATGGTCAAAATGATCATTTGTATTATTTACTCTTATTTGATTTATTTTTATTTGGATTTTGTTGGTGAATGATCTAGATGATGTGGTATTCACCTTTAAACCATTTCACAACAATTAGAACAATCAATCATAGAATTTTCAAACAATCTACACTAATGCAAACACACATGCATTCATAATTATTTTAATAATAAAAAGTTTTTTGTTAACCCTAAATTGGGTGATTTGAACTTTGATAACCTTGATTAAAGATTTGGGATGTTACAAACCTTTCCCCCTTAAACAAAATCTCGTCCCGATATTTAAGAAAAGTTAGGAATGAAAGAGATCTGGAAACTCGGTCCTAATGTAATCTTCTCGCTCCCATGTAGCTTCTTCTTCGGTATGGTTGCTCCATTGAATCTTGAGAAATTTGATACTCCGGGTCCTGGTAGTTCTGAAAGCTTCTTCCAAGATACGGATGGGCACTTCACGATACGTCATATCCTTGTTGATATCAATGGCTTGGTGATCGATGTTCTTGAAAACTTCGGTCTTCTCTGGCACTTCCAACCACTTGCGAAGTAACGAGATATGGAACACATTGTGGATGGCTGACATATCCTCTGGCAGTTCCAGTTAATACAATACTTCTCCTCGACGATTCAGAATCTTGAAGGGTCCAATATATCTGGGGGATAACTTTCCTTTCAACTGAAAACGCTGCATTCCTTTCAACGACGAAACTTTGAGATACACAAAATCTCCGATATTGAAAGTCAGATCTCTACGTCTCTTGTCAGCATAACTTTTCTGTCTATATTGAGCGGTCTTGAGGTGCTCACGTACTTTGTGAACCTTCTCTTCGGCTTCTCGTAGGATGTCGGGTCCAAAAATCTGACTCTCTCCTACTTGCGACCAATTCAATGGGTACGGCACTTTCTCCCATATAAGAATTCAAATGGGGCCATTTGCAAACTGGCTTGATAACTGTTGTTGTATGAGAATTCTGCGAAAGGTAGACAATCTTACCATTTTGATCTATACTCTAACACACAAGCTCTCAACATATCTTCTAAGATCTGGTTGACTCTTTCATTCTGTCCATCGGTCTACGGGTGATAAGTTGTGCTGAAATTCAACTTGGTCCCTAATCCTTCTTGGACTTTCTGCCAAAATCTCGAGGTAAATTGGGTTCCTCGATCCGACATTATGGTCTTGGGGGTTCCATGCAATCTGACGATTCTAGCAATGTACAACTCTGCTAGCTTCGAACTTTGGTTGGTTGTCTTGACAGGTATAAAATGGGCTACCTTAGACAATCTATCAACTATGACCCAAATAGAGTCATTTCCCCTACTAGAAGTAGGCAAACCGGTGATAAAGTCCATTCCAACAGAATCCCATTTCCATTCCAGAATCTGCAATGGTTGCAACAGTCCTGTGGGTCTCTGATGTTCCGCTTTGACTCTCTGACAGATATCACATTTGGTGATGTAGCTTCCGATTTCTCTCTTCATCTTGTGCCACCCAAATTGCTCTTTCAAATCCTGATACATCTTCATTCCTCTGGGGTGGATAGAATAAAGAGTATCATGAGCTTCTTGCATGATAACTTGCTTCAGTTTTGAATCTGCTGGCACACAGATACGTCCTTTGTACAACAGAACTCCTTCTTCATCTTCGGTGAATCCAGGTACCTTTCTTGTACCAATACGATGTTTGATTCCATCGATACTTGCATTTCCCTTCTGGGCTTCCTTGATTTGGCTAATCAAAGTGGGTTGAAGTTCAATGCTAGCTAAAAATCCTTTGCTAACTAGCTCTGTTCTAAACTGCTCCAACTCCTCATGCAAACTTGGCTGGGCTTCTTTGATCATGGTGTTTAATCTACATGGAAATCTGCTAAGAGCATCCGCTACCACATTGGCTTTGCCGGGGTGATAGTGAATGTCAAGGTCATAATCCTTGATTAACTCTATCCATCTCCTTTTCCTCATATTCAGCTCCTTCTGAGTGAAAATATACTTCAAGCTCTTGTGATCCGAATAAATCTCACAGCGATTACCCATAAGGTAATGACTCCATGTCTTCAAAGCTAAAACTACAGCTACTAGTTCAAGATCATGGGTAGGGTAGTTTTTCTCATGTTGCTTTAGTTGTCTAGACATATATGCTATGACTTTGCCTTTTTGCATCAACACACATCCGAGACCAATCTTGGATGCATCACAATACACATCAAAAGGCTTCTTGATATTTGGCATAATCAATATTGGGGCTGAAATCAATCTCTTCTTGAGCTCTTGAAAACTTGCTTCACACTTGTTGGTCCATTCAAACTTCTTATCTTTCTTCAATAATTGGGTCATCGGTCTTGCGATGCTAGAAAATCCTTCTACGAACTTGTGGTAATATCCCGCTAATCCGAGAAATGCACGGACTTGGGTTTGAGTGGTTGGGGCTTCCCATTATTCAACATCTTTGATCTTGGCAGGATCAACAACGACTCCTCCTGCCGACACAATATCTCCGAGGAATCCTACTTCTTTCAACCAGAATTCAGATTTGCTGAACTTGGCATACAACTGATGCTCTCTGAGGGTTTCAATGATGGTTCTCAGGTGTTGCTCATGGTCTTCTTCTGACTTGGAATAGATAAGAATATCATCGATAAACACAATGACAAACTTATCTAGAAAGTTCATAAAAATGTTATTCATGAGATTCATGAAATAAGCGGGGGCATTGGTTAATCCAAAAGACATGACCGTATACTCATACAATCCATATCTGGTGGTAAAGGCGGTCTTTGGAACATCAATTGCACGAATATTGAGTTGATGATAACCAGTTCTAAGATCAATCTTAGAGAACACTCTGGCACCGGTCAACTGATCAAACAGATCCTCTATCTTGGGCAGTGGGTACTTGTTCTTGATGGTGACATCATTCAGCTTCCAGTAATCGGTACACAAACGGTTACCTCCATCATTCTTATCAACAAACAGAACAGGCGATCTCCATGGCGATGCGCTTGGTTGAATCAAGCCTTTCTCCAGCATAGCATCAAGTTGCTTCTTTAGCTCCACTAACTCTGATGGGTTCATGCTATAGGGTCTCTGAGCTATGGGTCCAGTTCCAAGAATTAGTTCAATAATGAACTCGATATCCTGATATGGGGGCATACTGGGCAATTCATCTGGGAGTACGTCGGGGTATTCACATACTACTCTGACTTGGTGAATGGTTGGTAGGGCTAGACTCTTGTTGCATTTGAATTGACGGGGCAAGGTTTCAGAAACATGCTCTACTGATACTCCAGAGCTACTGGTCATGGTTATGGCTTTCTTGGCACAGTCGATCAATCCTTTATGTTTCGACATCCAATCCATTCCTAGTACTACTTCCAAACCTTTGGTTCCAAGTACTATAAGATTCTGATAGGTATAGCCTTGCAAATTTTTCTAGCTTTGGTGGTTGAACCAGGAATTTGAACTATCATAACATGCTTCAATTTTGTTGGTTGAATCTTACTAGTGCATGAAAATTCTTCTATAACAAACGAGTGTGATGCTACAGAATCAAACAACACTCTTGCTAATACTTAGTTAACAGAAAACATACCCAACACGACATCTGGCGCTTCCTAGGCTTCTTCAGCATTCATGTGGAACAAACGGCCGTTGCGGTTGAGCGAGTTCCTTGGGGGAAAATATTCTTCCAGGCTGGACACGGCATTGCTGCTGAGATGGGGCATTCACATTGGTGGTGGTTGCAAGCTTCTTGGGACACTCATTGGAGTAGTGACCCTTGACTCCACATTCAAAGCAAGTGATCTGGGACTTGTCTTTGGCTGCAACAGGCACGACATTGCTTCTAGTCCTTGGGGAGGTATTGTTGTTGTTGTTGTTGGACTTGGGAAGTGCACGTATGAAGTTGTTGGAGTTGCCGGGGTTGCTGTTGTGGTTTCCTCCGGACTTCACGTTTCCTCTGCTACAATTGGGGTAGCTTGGGCGAGACATTGGTGGTCTATTGTTCCTTAGAGCATACCCTACAGACGGGTTGGGGCAATACTTCAGGGTATTGTGGGACACAGTCTGGTGCATCATTCTGCGCTTGCGGTTGTCATTGGCTTGGTTTGTCTTCCCTTCCATCTAGATGGCAGAGTCGACTAGCTCTTCGAGATCTTCAAAACGGATGTTGACTAATGATACATTGCAAATGTATCTGTAATTTTTGATGTTTTGTGCTTGGTTTTATCTACTTTCTTGTGTTTTGTCCACACTTTGGAGTACTTTTCATATGATTTCTTGGACTAACCTATTAACAAGAGCAACAGTGCCAGCTGCCTGTTTTCTGCTATTTTTGGTTCCTAGAAAGTCAGAAAATGAATATTCTCGGAATTGGACGCGACCAAAGCCAAAAATCCTATTTCACCAGAAGACTCCTGTAATATGAGATGAGTGGCTGGGGCCCAGCCACACCACCCGTCACAGGCTAGGCCTCGGTGCAGGGTGGTCTGGCCACCCGAGGCACCCCCTCGGTCTCCCTCTTCGCCTATAAGATGCCATCTGACCTAAAAACTCAAGGGGGTTCGACGTTTTTCCAGAGTTCCGCTCACGCCACCACCGTATTCCACGAACAGCACCAGAAACTCCGCTCGCACTGCCGACGGGGAATTGGAGGAGATCATCACCATCATCATCACCATCGCTTCTCCATCAACCATCCATGTTTCCCCCATCTATGAGTGAGTAATCCCCCGCTATAGGCTATGGGGATGGTAGGGATTTGATGAGATCGTTCATGTAATGGCACCTGATTGTTAGGGCATGGTGCCTAGTATCTTCTATTAGTGTTGTATGACTTTGTTGCGACTTGTTATGCTTAATGCTTGTCACTAGGGCCCGAGTGCCATGATTTCAGATCTGAACATGTTATTGATTCATTATGATAGTATTGTTTTTGGTCTTACCTGCAAGTTGTATACACACGTTGTTGTCCGGAACCAATGGCCCCAAGCGATGTAAATCGGGATAACCGGAGGGAATGGCTTTGATGTGAGGATCACATGTGTTCATGAAGTGTTAATGCTTTGCTCCGGTGCTCTATTAAAAGGAGCACCTTAATTGCCAGTGGTTCCCTTGAGGCCCCGCTGCAAACGGGTTGGCAGGACAAAAGATGCTGTGCAAGTTCTCATTGCGAGCACGTATGACTATATATGGAACACATGCCTAGGATTATCTAGTACTTGGATGCTTTATATTATCTATCTGCAATTGCCCTATGTTCTCATTGCTATGTGAATTGTCTTGTCCATGCAACGCCCGTCCATCCATCCCTATGCCTACCACACTCGAATCCTACTGTTAACTGCTATTGTTACTACTGTCTTTACTTTACTACTGTTGTTACTTTACTATTGCTACTACAAAACTGTTGCTACTGATAAACTTTTGTGAGCAAGATTGTTTCCAGGTGCAACTGAATTGACAACTCAGTTGTTAAGGCTTATAAATATTCTTTGGCTCCCCTTGTGTCGAATCAATAAATTGGGTTTCACTTCCTAAAATATCGCGATACACCCCCTATACTTGTGGGTCATCAAGACTATTTTCCGCACCGCTGTCGGGAGCATAGCTTTATTTATCAAGTCCACTTGGAATCACTATTGTTCAAGCTTAGTTTATTTCCGCCTTGTTTGCTTGTTTCTTTATCAAAAATACAAAAAAAAAATAGTTCCTACTCTAGTTGTTATTTTCGTTGGTCTGTTATTGTCTTGCTTTATCATGCTTTCTATCAATGGTTGGTTTCTTTGAAACTGAATCTTATTGGCAAGGTGGTTTCATGGAAGAACAAAAATATTATTATAAGGAACACCGCTTGTCACAAAAAGGGAAACACTTATGGGAACAAATTGATAAATTGTATACCATTGCTATAAACGTGTGCTCTACTTATAATGTTACTTATTGCTTTGATAAATCTTGTTACTGTAGGAGGTGCCAAACACCTCCCTTTTCAATGTGAGTATAATGATAATGTTACCATATCTTCTTATGTTAAAGAAAATTATGACTTTTATGATGTGGAACAAATTGAGGAATTTATTGCTTGGAAGGGTGCATTTGAACTTGCTAGTTTGCTTGAAAATATTGATGATTCACCTTATAAATATGAGGTTTATGATATACTTAAATTTTTCTTTGATAATTACAAGGAAGAAAATGGCTATATTCTTGAATATATTAATAGATGCTTTCCACAAATGGAAGAGACTAATGCCTTCCAGGATCCTATGGAAGAAGAAATTGATGAATCTGAAAGCTCATTAGATGAAAAAGAGGAGGAGAGTGAACAAAAGAAGGAAGAATGGATTAGCTACCCATGCCTACCTTCTAATGAGAGTAACTCTTTATCCCTTACATTATTTGATTGTCCCCCATGCTTACCAAAGGAGGATGAATGTTATGCTCATGTTATCTGTGATAATCCTTTATTTGTGCCTAACTTCGAGATGCATGGTACTAAAGAGTTTTGCTTAGAAATTGTTTATGATAAAGCTCTAGACGATGATCCTATATTGAATGATCAGTCATCATGTTATAGAATTGTTAAAAGTTGGTTTGAAGGTTTTAATCCCACTATTTTTGAGCTTGATAAAAATTATGTTTTTGTAGAACATGAAAATCATGCTTTATGTGATAGTTATATTGTTGAGTTTATTCATGACGCTACTGAAAATTATTATGAGAGAGGAAAATATGGTTGTAGAAGTTTTCATGGTATTGAAACACCTCTCTATGTGCTGAAAGTTTTGAAGTTACTCTTGTTTTATCTTCCTATGCCTGTCACTTTGTTCCTTGCGAATTTATTTGCATACAAGATTCCTATGCATAGGAAGTGGGTTAGACTTAAATGTGTTTTGAATTTGCCTCTTGATGCTCTCTTTTACTTCAATTTATATTTCTTATGTGAGCATCCTCTCAAACTATCATGCCTAACTTAAAGGCGTTAAAGAAAAGTACTTATTGGGAGATAACCCAAAAGTTTTAGATGAGTCTTGGAAGTTATTAGTTCATTAATAGCCGCTCCTTATCCTTTTTATTTGCTTTTTGTGCCAAGAGTAACATCTAATAAGAGAGAAGTAATGGTTGGGAAAGTTGCTGTCCCGAAACAGATTTTTGTGCTTTACCGTAAAAATTCGTGTAAAATCTCTATATGTCCTTTTGAGGCGTGAATTTTTGTGCTTCTTCCCCCGGTTGTTATATAACTTTCGTTAGTTCAACACTTTTCGATTTGAGCAACAGAAGGTCTTCGAAAAAATTCGTCTTTACCTGCTGGTCTGTTTTGACAAATTTCTGCCATTATTTGCATTTGCTTCTTTTTGGTTCCTTTTTGAGTTCTTTTGGGGAATTGAGCTTTTTGAGGGAAGTGCTACAGTAGCTAGTGTTCTAATGGAAGTTTTATTGGTGTTATAACTGAACCTTAAAGACCAATTATCTTGAGTGCACTAATGTTGCTAATAAAGATTCTGTGAAGTTTTGTATGAAGGAAAAATTTCAGGTGTATGGAAGGAATGAGTAATGAGATGAAGGATGGACTAAAGCTCAAGCTTGGGGATGCCACGCATGTCACCCCAAGAAATATCCAAGAAGTACAAGCGTCAAAGCTTGGGGATGCCCAAGGCATCCCCTTCTTCATCAATAAAAATCCCAGGTTTCTTCCAAACGCTTCATTTTTATTGTTTCATGCACAATTGTGTTGTTCTTGGAGCGTCTTCTTTTTCATTTTTGTTTTGGTTTTTTGTTTGCTTTGTTTTCTGAATAAATTGGTTGGACCCCCTCTTTCATGCATTGGTTTTCAAATAGTTTGGTTTGGATTGGAAAAGAGTAGGAAAGTTCATGCTTAAGTGGTAAAGAGAGCTTGTTTTTTACTGTGGCCTATGCTTTGTCATGCCATGCTTGATATTTTTTTGGCTTTATGCTTAGTCTTCTTTGCTGTAGCATGACTTGTTATAAACAATTGAGATTGCTCAATGTGCCTTTGAAGAATCATGCGTTGTTTTAGCATATTAAAGCATAGTATTGTGGTATTCTCCTTTGATGCTTTATTTGGGTTGACTTGGCACATGCTCACACCATGTTATGACTATCCCAAGTAACCATAGCCTTTATGATCCTTTAGTTTTCAACTTGTAGTATCACTTTATGCTTTGATCAATGATGTTTTGTCACTCTGCATGATTATGGCCATTATCGCTCTCTTAGTTTGTCGCTCCCAGTCTTTTGCTAGCCTCCGTAACCAAGTATGAGTTCCACTCATGCATCCAACTCCCGAAACCAAGTTATTCCAAAGAGTCTACCATACTTACCTACTAGCATATGCTATTCCAAGTACATTCATGTTTTTGTTTACCTTCCAAATTAAACTTGTTATGAGAAAACTAGTGATTAAAGCTCTCACGAACTTGATGGCACACTTTACTTTTCTTGCCCTTAATAAACTTGAACCATTGTGTCATCTATGTTGTATATGCTTGCACTTATTTTTAGAACATGAAAAAAAAGAGAAAAAGAGAAAAAAAGAGATTATGAAAAGAGGAAAGAGAGAAAAAAGCACCATATTCCCATGGTAAATAAGAAGATTGCTGAGATGCTCGTTGTCTGCTTGCCTTGTCATTTTGATATGGGGATTCTTCCGTATCATCGGGCAAGGGGTACCCCGTTGGCGGTTCTCTATGATACACATGTAATTACAATGACAAGGACTTACCGGTGACTAAACTTGAGTAGCATGAGGAGCGGCCCTCGTATTCAAGGGACATGAGATTTCTAACTTATACTTCGTCAAGCATGTACACCATAGTTTGTTCACTTTAACCTTAATCACTTCAAGATGCTTATGATAGGGGCAATGAGAGCTGAAAGCTATTAAGTACCATAATTTTTGGAAGCTCTTTATGAGACTTGAATCCCTACTTTCTTCTATGAAGGCCTTTCTTCCACTATATATATTGAGTCTCCACCTTCTACCTTTATGCACTTACTTTGAGAGCATAGTGGCCATTCTTAGTTCTATGTGCAAATGTATCTATAATTTTTGATGTTCCATGCTTGGTTTTATCTACTTTCTTGTGTTTTATCCACACTTTGGAGTACTTTTCATATTATTTCTTGGACTAACCTATTAACAAGAGCCACAGTGCCAGCTGCCTATTTTCTGCTGTTTTTGGTTCTAGGAAAGTCAGAAAATAAATATTCTCGGAATTGGACGCGACAAAAGCAAAAAATCCTATTTCACCAGAAGACTCCCGGAGCCAGAATATGAGACAGAGTGGGGTTGGGGCCTAGCCACACCACCTGGTCGCACAGGTTGGCTCGGCTGCGCCGGGGTGGTCAGCCGCCAGGCACCCTCGGTCTCCCTCTTCGCCTATAAGATGCCATCTGACCTAAAAACTCAGGGGGGGTTCGACGTTTTTCCAGAAGGAGTTCCGCTCCGCCGCCACCACCAGATTCCATGAAACAGCACCAGAAACTCCGTTCTGGCACCCTGCCGGGACGGGGAATTGAGGAGATCATCACCATCGCTTCTCCATCAACCATCCATGTTTCCCCCATCTATGAGTGAGTAATGCCCTGCTGTAGGCTATGGGGATGGTAGGGATTGGATGAGATCGTTCATGTAATGGCATCAGATTGTTAGGGCATGGTGCCTAGTATCTTCTATTAGTGCTTTATGACTTTGTTGTGACTTGTTATGCTTAATGCTTGTCACTAGGGTCCGAGTGCCATGATTTCAGATCTGAACATGTTATTGATTCATTATGATAGTATTGTTTTTGGTCTTACCTACAAGTTGTATACACATGTTGTTGTCCGGAACCAATGGCCCCAAAGTGACAGAAATCAGGATAACCGGAAGGGAATGGCTTTGGTGTGAGGATCACATGTGTTCACGGAGTGTTAATGCTTTGCTCCGGTGCTCTATTAAAAGGAGCACCTTAATTGCCAGTAGTTTCCTTGAGGCCCCACTGCAAACGGGCTGGCAGGACAAAAGATGTTGTGCAAGTTCTCATTGCGAGCACGTATGACTATATATGGAACACATGCCTAGGATTATCTAGTACTTGGATGCTTTATCTTATTTATCTGCAATTGCCCTATGTTCTGATTGCTATGTGAATTGTCTTGTCCATGCAACGCCTGTCCATCCATCCCTATGCCTACCGCCGAATCCTCATTTATCGCTATTGTTACTACTGTCTTTACTTTACTAGTGCTGTTACTTTACTATTCCTACTGCAAAACTATTGCTACTGATAAACTGCTATGAGCAAGATTGTTTCTAGGTGCAGCTGAATTGACAACTCAGTTTTTAAGGCTTATAAATATTCTTTGGCTCCCCTTGTGTCAAATCAATAAATTGGGTTTCACTTTCCTCGAAAATACTGCGATACACCCCCTATACTTGTGGGTCATCAACTAACATCGTCTGCATCTCATCATGCAGTCCGTTCAGGAATCTTTCCTTCTTCTTGGCTTCAGTGTTGATCTCATCAGGTGCATACCTAGCGAGGGACAGAAATTTTTTACGGTACTCCACTACCGTCATCCTGCCTTGCTTCAGTTCCCTGAACTCATCTCTCATTCTGGTGACTAAACCTTGCAGCACATGGGTGCCGCTGAACTTGATCTTGAAAGCTGCCCACGTCATCACTTGATCGTGTTTCATAGTACAGGTGCTATTCCACCAGGCTCTTGCATCTCCTGCCAGATAGTGGGTGGCAAACAGTACCTTCTCGTTGGCGTCAACTCCTATGACTTCTAGGTTATTCTCCATGGTCTGCAACCAATCATCAGCATCCAACGGGTCTTCAGACTTGTTAAAGATAGGGGGGTTGGTATTCTGAAAGTTCTTGAGTTTGGATCCATGATGATCCTGATTTCCATGGCCTTGATTGTTGTGGGACATGTGAGCGATCTGTTGTAGGGTGGGTAGGTTGGCTTGGCGCTCTGCTCTACTAGCTTCACGGTCGGAAACTAGCATCTGTAGAATCTGCAGCATTGGGTCCTGTGATGAGCTGCTCCCTCCTTGGTTTCCATGAGTCATCTGAAGATTGAGATAGATAACGGGGTAAGAGGGAAAGTTCTAAGGTTCATGGTTTTGTTTTCAAAGCTAAAACTTTGAGTTTGAACTCAGGTTTTGCAAACTAACTCCTTCTCATTCATTCATTCAATCAAAGCACACGATACAAACGCACACACCAAAACATAAAAGGAAAACATATTGTTTTAAGAACCATTCTATGAAGCTAATATACAGTGGGACCGATACAAATCATGCATATGGTAGTGATCAAGTGCATCTACTCATCATCGATGAAGTCGGAGTCATCATCATCGGTGTAGAAATCCATGGCATCATCCTCCAGGTAGTCATTGCCATCACTGAGGTATGAGTGAATATCTCCCTGGATGTCTTCACCTTCTTCCTCTTCTTCTTATTTTGCTGCAAGCTGAGCTTCTTGTTCCTGGATGGTCTTCTCGAGGTCGGCCACCTTCTTGTGAAGACAAGCGATGGTGCGATCCTTCTTCTCGCGTTGCCGGCGAAGTGATTGGCGATCCTTGACGAGCAGGGCGAAATTCTGGTCCTTCTTGGCAGCAATGGCAAGGTTGTGGTTGGCGTAGGCTCGAGCATTGTCCAATTCCTTCTGCCTATCATACAGTAGGAAGTCCAGATTCTCCACTTGGCGCTTCATCTCCGGTTTACTTGGCATCTCCAATGGCATTCCCATAGAATCACGCCTTGCGTAATGAGCAAAGCGAGTTCCCTAGATCAAGTTGACGTTTTGCCCACACAGATGGGCAAGAGCTTTCACGGTGAATTGGATCTTTTCGGAAAGGGGTGCCTCCATCTTGCCTCGAAGATCTGCAACTATCAGCCATTGTAAATCTCCTCCTGAAAAATCCTTGAGTTGAGCTCTAAAGAATTCCAAATGCGGATGCTCAAGGTACTCAGACAGTGCATCAAGATCCCTCTCGAAGATTAGTTGGCCCAAATGGTAGAACTTGCAATAATGAACTTCCATCTATAAGAATTTAGGATGAGTAAGTTAGTGAGGTGATCAAGTGTGTCAAATTTTTATGCAGTAATGTAGGAATTTTTGAGGAACATGAATTTTTTGAAAGAATCCCAAGGATAAGAGTGGAAATAGGTTTTCATAAATACTCACTTCTTTGGTTTTGAAACTAAGTTTTTGTTCGGACGTCCATTCTAACTAGGGTCTCCTATTGTCAGGATGGCTCTGATACCAACTTGTCAACACCCGAATTTTTAATCCCAGATGCCTGTTATGCCATACATCGCAATCCCAGGATTACCATTTTTGCGAGACATAACAGATTGGATACCACAGTACATCATCCATTACAAACCATAATAAGGTCTTACACAAATAAAGGATCTCATGATCCAGTCTTAATACAAACAAGTAGCGGAATAATAAGCATAGTGGTGGGATCCATCTTCAGTGTCACAGGCAATGCTGACGATGGGAGATGATCCTAGTTTTCGTAGCCATCCTGCTGTCCATCTTCCTGATAGTCCTCCTCATAGTTTGGCCACGGGAATAGCCAGGGACAAAGCCATGAGTACTCTTTAAGTACTCGCAAACTATCACTAACAAGTAAGGTAGTTCTAGTAGGAATGCTAAGCTCTAAGTTTATTTGCAAAGCTAAATTTGAAACCTAAGCTGGGTTCAGAAACAAAGAAAGGTAAAATAAAGTTCTAAATCACCTAAGTGGGAACTTAGTTTTCATAGTCACAACCCTGTTGTGGTCAAGTCAAGTCACAATTCATTTCATAAGTCATTTTGAAAACATCTGACGACGGAACAGTATGGCCACTCCAACTGTCCATGACCGTGAACGCGGCTATTCGAATAGTTTGACACTCTGCAGAGGTGGTACACTTTCACCACAAAATTCGATACATCCATCAGGGATAACCCTGAATCATCATACTTAGTATGCGGATAATCAATCATAACCTTTCCTTTACACACTCTAGTATAAGCACCTCTCCTATGAGCGCTGCCTCCCAGCCATGGCCAGCTACCATCCTGGGCACTGCATAGGTGGACATCATCAAGAGGTAGCCTTAGCTCAAACCTCTTCAACGAGGGAACCCATATTAATGCATATAAATTTCTGGCTAAGCCTTACCCAATTCAGGTATTGTGGTTGTACGGTAAAATTGGAATGGTATCGCATCTGAACCCAACCATCAGTTTTTATAAGGGGCTAAGGCTCATGCCTCAACATTTTCATCATCATAAACCATTTGTGTTTCTCAACACATGTCAAAACATCTCAATAGAATTACTCATCATTCCAAGGTTTTCATAAGCATTTTCACCAAGTATTCCCATCTAAAGTGATCAAGTTTTATGCTTAGCACTAGCCACTAAAGTTAAGAGTGTTCACTAATGAGGGATGCTAAGATCAATCTCATGCCATAGAATGACATCTAGTATAGGCCAAGTTTTATACTCTTTATGCTATCTATACTGCTTTCCAAAATATCACAAAGCATTACTAAAAGTAAAGAAACTTTGGTAAAGCAAAAATAAAGCTTGCAAGTAAAACTTGGGATGGGTATAAATCAAAATGTATAACCAAAGCATGCCTAAAGCATTTGCTTAAGTTAAGGGGCAAGTGTTAACTTGCTTAGTTCTAGCTTGCTAACAATAGCTTGACTTGATTGGTGTAGTGGTTGAAATTCTCCTCGTCTTCTTCGGGATAGAACTCCTCCTCCTCCTCGTAGACTTGGTCGGTACTATCATCTATAAATAAATACGATATACACAATCACCAAAAAAAATACTTAACTAGTCTATTTAGCACACTAAAGCACACACTTGATGATCTAGTATCATCACAAACATCACAAGATTTAATGAACTAGTTTTATTTATTTTACTTGAGAAAAGTAATTTCTACTCATTGAAAATAATTAAGATTTAATATTCTCCAATTAAAATATGGGATCATGTGGACACATGTCATCACCATATATTCTAATAGATGGGAATGTGATTTAAAAGGTTGATCATATTTCAATAAGTTTAAGATTCTTATTTAATAGATTTAAAGTGACTAGAAATGCCCTAATAGCATTATTTTGGTACTAGTCCAAAGTCACTGCATGCAAACCTAAATATTATTACATATTCATATAGACATTATCAAATGTGATTTTTGAGAGTTGGAATCAACTCAAAAGCTATTATGGTTGATTTTTTAAAAATGTTTGAAGTTGCTTGGATAGATCTCTAACTCCAAAAGTCTCTGTTTTGTTATTTTTGTTATATGTGATCTCTAACTCCAAATGATTTAAATCCAATAGGCTTGGATAGATATTTTAATTATATTTCTAACAAAATTTGAATCATGCAATTTGGTTAAGTGAAACTCTCTGAATGGATTTTTGAATCTAGGCACATAATCTAGTTTAAACCTAAATGGAAAAACATTTATTTGAATCTGTGGGCTAGCGCGGGAAAGCTAACGGCCAGCCCAGTGGCGCTCCGCGGTGCAGATGGCGACTGATAGGGGGGTCCCGCACGTCAGCGGCACATCTAACGTGAAGCAGTACGGGGCAATCTTAGCGCTACGATTAGAACAAGATCTACGATCGTGGTTCATCGTTTTCGGTGAATAGCTCCGGCGAGAACGAACCCTAATGCGGCAAGGTGGGGGTACATGGGGGCTTACCAGGGCTCCAACAAGGCTTGGCGACAGGGGTGTTCGGACTGGTGGACAACGGCGGTTCGAGGCGTGGTCGCGGCAGCTCCTGGGGCAGCTCCAATCGACGGCGCCTATTCTCCTCTGCTGCGGCAAGCTCCGGCGAAATTCCGGCGAACTGCAGCTCGATTGGCTCCGGGGATTGGGTGGAAGGATCAGTGGTGAGAGGAGTGAGATGGTGTGCAGAATTTGGACAAAGGAGGCCTCCTTTTATAGCTCGAGGAAGGGGGCAGAGCGGCATGGTCAGGCGACAGTGGCGACGCGTCTACAGGCTGCTAGCGGCGCGGCTGGAGGTAGGGGACGGTACGCGGTATCCTGGCGGTCCTCTATGGCGTAAAGGCGCGGCTAGGGACAGTGGCATTTGGTCGGGAGCGGGCGATGCTCTGTGCGGCAGAAGCGGCGTTCGACGCGGCGCACGGTGCCTGCGGGTCAAGCGGCGGCGAACGGGCATGTCTGGGCGCTTCCTGGGGTCGTGGCGAAGCAGTGCGTGCGAGCTGCAGTCGAGGCATGGTCTATGCTGGTTAGTCGAGTGTGGCGCTCTGGCACATGCTCGGCATGGCTTAGACGCACGGGGCGCGGCTATTCTATGGTGGTCCATGGCCTGGCAGTGCTCGTGGAAGGGACAAAGAGGGGCCGTGTGACCTTGGCTATCTCCTAGACATCATGTGCGAGCTGGGGTTGGTCTGCTGCGAGCGGTTCATGATTGACCGACATGGACGGGCTTGGGTGGCTCGGCACTGGCGCATAGAGCAATGGGGTGAGGTGCTAGGGTGCTGGTTGGGACTAGAGGGGACAAGGGGAGTGTAAAGGGGTAAAATGGTGGACAAAGCATTGATCAAGAACAGTAATAGTTAGGCAGTTAATTCTGTGATCACCAAATGTTTGATAAAATGGTCGAAAGAAATTTATATTCGAATTTTGGAAAGATTTTTGGTGTGTGATCTGCACTTATGCTTGAGAGTCTCTGGTTGCTTGGGATTGTCAAGTGGAGTTGGTTTGGTGGGTTTTTGCAAAAGTGGGATCTTCACATATGTATTGGATTCAATTTTCAAATGTCATTTAAATTGCTTTGCTAGATGTTTTTGTAAGTTTGTCAAGTGGGCCTTGATACACAATTACTTGTACTAGCAAGGGGTGCAAAGATCTAGAATTGTTTCTATTAGGAAATGACTTCTAGGAACACCTAAAGTGGCCTAGTGGATTAAAATGGTCAAAATGACCATTTGTATTATTTACTCTTATTTGATTTATTTTTCTTTGGATTTTGTTGGTGAATGATCTAGATGATGTGGAATTCACCTTTAAACCATTTCACAACAATTAGAACAATCAATCATAGCATTTTCAAACAATTCTACACTAATGCAAACACACATGCATTCATAATTATTTTAATAATAAAAAGTTTTTTGTTAACCCTAAATTGGGTGATTTGAACTTTGATAACTTTGATTAAAGATTTGGAATGTTACAATATGTGGGTATAATCGGGCTACAAGTGTGCTCCTGGAGCTGTATCTGAGATGAACTGGCTAGCAGACTGAGTGCTCGCGAGTGAGAGTGCTAACTCCCAGGTAAGAGCTAGCTATCGATCAACTCCCCAAATGTTAGTGCATGCGTGCTCTTGAGAGTGTATCAGTGAGGCCCTCCCTTGGTGCCTTAGGTGGCTCAAGGGACATGGTGGGACCCGCTTGCCTAACTAGTATTATGCATGGTGTCATGCATGAGGTAGTACATGTACAAAGCATAGTGTCTACTATTTCCTACATAAGCAGGATGGTCTTCGGTCTTGTCAGTCTTGTCATTGTCCTTCTTATCTGGTATCCAATGCTACTGGGAGGTGGCGCTGGGCAGCAGCAAGTAGCTGGCGATGGATGCAGCGGCTGTCGACTGGAACGAGGGAGCCGGCCGGATGGAAGCCTCTAGCCTCTAGCCGGCCCACGCAGGGTCTTGCTGCAGTCTTCTTGATTCTTTTGTCTGTTTCGCCTTTTTTATCCGTCTTTGGTGCGTCTTTGGGGTACCCGGGGACAACCCCCCAACACGAATGGTACGAGGCAATGAAGCGGGCCACCCTCTCTTCTCTCCTATGCACTTGCATGGGTTGTTCCATCATATCGTAGTATGAGTAGTCTAAATCAAGTCTACACTCATGTTCGATGATCATGTTATGCATGATCACACAAACACGCATGATATACCAAATGATCTTTTGATCCCAAATTATAGTCATCCCTCCCACAATAGCAAATTGGGTTTGCAAAAATCCCAACTGCTCTCTCCACATATGTTCTAGCCGTGGATTGAGAATTATGGAAACCAAGTTTCTTCTTACCTTGCGGTTTTTGTACCGTCTTCACAAATGTTTGCCACCTTGGGTAGATGGCATCAGCAAGGTAGTAGCCATATTTGTGTGACGGTTTGCTACAAACTGCACTGGTGGACCTTCACCCATTGCAATCCTTGTTATGAGTGGTGACCATAGAAGAACATTGATATCATTTCAAGAAACGGGCATTCCTAAAAAAGCATGCCAAATCCAAGTCTCGTAATCAGCTACTGCTTCAAGGATGATAGTTGAATCATTTTTGTGGCCCTTAAACTGTCTGTGCCATGCTATAGGACAATTTTTCCAACTTCAATGCATGCAATCAATTGAGCTAAGCATACATGAAAACCCCAGAGCTTTGTTGAACTCCAAAAGCCTTACCGTGTCTTGAGCATTGGGGGCTCTCAAGTATTTCTCAACAAACTTTCCCACCATTGCAACTGCAAAGAGCTTGACACACTTGATGGCTTAACTCTCACCCATTGCCAAGTGGTTCTCAACTATATCCACCGGAATACCTATGCCATCATATGCAAGGTGCGGTCAACTTTTGGTAAGTTCTATGCCCAAGTTCTACCTCCTTTGCTCAAAGAAATGATCATGCTTCAACACACCATCCACAAAATCCTTGAACAACTTGATGCTCATCCTAAAAAGTTACGAAAATAGCGTTGTGGGGCATATTGGATTCTCCACAAAGTAGCTCTGCATCAACTTGTTGTCACCTTCAATCCTTTCTCTTCACAACTTCTCTTGACCACCGTGATTCGGCTTTTTATTCACGTGGATATCCAATGGCAAGGCTATATATTATTCTTCTTCTAGATCCCATTCTTCTTTGGACAAATCGTAGGACAAACTCATCTACAACATTCAGACTAATGTAAATAAATTCGATGAACTAGCAAGAACACTCACAAAAAAGCCCAAATCGGTTGTAATACATACCTTTGCAATAATTTCAACAAACAACTTGCACATGCTGATTGTTGGGTGTTGCGCCGCACTGAATTGATGGTATTCGCAACTCAAATCAACGGTCCCGAGGAGGTGGCGGCGCGGAACGGAGCGATCGCGGTGGCGGAGCAGGGTTCGATTTGACCGAGGATGAGGCTCCCTGGCGGCCGCGCGAACAAGGGTAGAGGTAGGGCGCTAGGGACGGCGGCGGTGGGATGCTGGCAAGTGGCAGCGACGGCTATTTCACAGGGTTGGCGCTAGACGAGTTTGGGTTAAAAATGGAGGGTCCGGCAGCACGAGCGTGCGGAAGAATCAAGAGGGTAGTTAGCTTTGCGCGTGAGCCAGCGATTTCTAGCACGTTGTAGCGGACACACCAAATTTTACTTGCGCGACGCCGTGATATTCCACGCACCAAATAAAATTTACCGTGCGTATTTGCAGCGGCTACTGTAGCGCCATAATCATGCGCTGATGCGCTAAATTGACCTTTTTTAGCACAGGGCGATTTTTACAGTGAAAATGATACAACCACCCTAGGTGATCGCTCGCGTTCCATCGTCTAGGTCCAGCACTTGACACACGTCCCACACGCGGCGGAAAGAGAGAAACAGATAGATAGAGATAGAGAGAGAGAGTAGTACACGCTGGTCCCACCACAATTCGCTTATACTGTTATCCCTTCCTCCACACGGTCAATCTCCCACTGGCGCATTGACCTATTGATCCCGCACAAACCATGTCTCCTCCTCTGCCTCTCCCACCAAGGTGACGCATCTCCCCATGCGCCGCCATGCCGTCCCAGCCTCGCTCCTCTACCGTTGTCACTATCCTCCTCCTTCACCCTCTCCTCCTCCTCTCCGCCTTTGTTCCATGGTCATGGGGACTGGGGAGCTTGTGTTGCTGATAGGGGATGTGCTGCTCGTGTCGGTGGCCGTGCTACCCACACATGTGCTGTGCTGGTGGTGTCACCCACACTGGTGCTGGCGATGATGCAGTTGGCGGTTCGTACGACGAGCGACTTTTGCTACATACGGTGGACGGTACTTCTCCCTGCGGTGGCCATTGTTGCTCCATGTGAAGGCCGTCATTGCTCCGCGTCGGACGTTGCTACATACGGCTTCCGGTGCTGCTACCGGTGGCGAGCGGCGCTGCTACATACGGTTTCCGATGCTGCTACCGGTGGTGAGTGGCGCTGCTACATACCGCGGTCAGCGTTGCTACATACAACGGTTGACGCTGCTACCATGGGTGTGGGGCTTTGCTACCACGGTGAGCGTGTTGCAACGCCCGGCCCTAGATGAAGCTAGCCCTCGCTGCTACCAATGGTGTAGGCTTTTTGCTACCACTGGTGGATGGTGGTGCTTCGACTGGCCCTTGCTAGAGCTGGATGGCGGGGCTATTACCGACCCCTCGCCGGTGCTACAACTGACCACCAGTGTTACTACATGCGTCCACCAGCGTTGCTACAAGGGGCTAGCGGTGGTGCTACAACCGACCGCCGGCATTGCTACGATGGGCCAACGATGTTGCTACAAGGGGCCACCGATGGTGCTACAACGACGCTGCAACCAAGGGCGAGCCGCGCAACTATAACCGGCTACCGACGTTTGTTACGAGGCTGCTACTAGTGTGTTCTCCGGCGACAACGATGGTGATAGTGCTGCCATGGGAGGCGACGATGTTGCGAGCGTTTCTAGGGGAGGGAGGTGATCTTTTTTTTCTAGAGCGGCGGAGGAGATTTGTGCGTGTCTGTGACTGGTCCCGAGGACACGTGTTGCCCTGACGCTTGGGGCGTTCCTATCGACGTTCAGCGCGCACCTTTTTACCACGCCTCTTGGAGATGATCTGAGCACACCGAAAAACACAATTTTGTGACTGGCCCTATGTGCCGTCGAATTTTCTGGACATCACAGACCGTCGATTGAGCTCACGAATTGGCCAAGAGGCTAAACCCACCTCCACAATACACGATAGCATCTGATCCATGCACGCACGCTGGCAGGCACGCAAAGCACAGCGGCCGCAACAAGATCAGAAACAGAAAATGCGTGAAATGAAGGGAGACGAGGAGCTGAACCGCTCGTCCCATCAACGCGCGCGGCCGAGGAGATTCCGCAGACCTAGCGAGCTCGATCCCAACTTCTTGTCCCGTGAATTTTTCTCTCACGTTCATCCAACGAATCCGATCCATTTCGCCTATAATTTCGCCGCCCGCCTCCGGAGAAGCCGACGACAACGGCGGCGGCTACGACGATCATCAGTACGGGCAGGTGAGGATACATGTAACGGCGCCCGGAGACGGCGCGGACAATGAAGGCCGCCGCCGGGGCAGGCCCCGGCGGCGGCAAGGAGACCCTGGCGACGTCCTTCCTCCGCTACATTCTCCTTTTGCTTCTTCCTCTCACCGTCCTGTACATCCTCTACGCCCTCCACGCCATTCTCTCCTCCACACCATCCTGCCCGCCTGACCATGGTCGCATTATTTCCACCGCCTCATTTTCCCACGTCACCACCCACAACCATACCTCATCGATGCCACCGCCACGGCCACCTGCCACGGTCACGGTGTTGACGGCGACGGCGACGGCACCGCCGCCACCCGCCACGACCACGGTGTTGACGGCGAAGGCACCGCCGCTGCCACCCGCCACGATCACGGTGCCCACGGCGAGGACGCCTCCGGCACCCGCTGCGGTCACGATGTCAACGACACCAACGACGCTGCAGCACGTGGTGTTCGGCATCGCGGCGTCGGCGCGCCTGTGGGAGAAGCGGAAGGAGTACATCAAGATCTGGTGGCGCCCCAACTCGGGCATGCGGGGGTTCGTCTGGTTGGACCGCGGTGTGCGGGAGTCGAGGGTGCCGGAGGGGCTGCCGGCCATCAAGATCTCCTCGGACACCTCCGGTTTCCCCTACACGCACCGACGAGGCCACCGCTCCGCCATCCGAATCTCCCGCATAGTCTCCGAGACCTTCCGCCTCGGCCTCCCAGGCGTGCGCTGGTTCGTCATGGGCGACGACGACACGATCTTCCTCCCGGACAACCTCCTCGCCGTTCTCGGGAGGCTTGACCACCGGCAGCCCTACTACATCGGCTCTCTCTCCGAGAGCCACCTGCAGAACATCTTCTTCTCGTACGGCATGGCGTTCGGCGGTGGCGGGTTCGCCATCAGCCAGCCTCTGGCGGCGAGGCTGGAGCGGATGCAGGACGCCTGCATCCGCCGGTACCCGTCTCTCTATGGCAGCGACGACCGGATCCAGGCGTGCATGGCGGAGCTGGGCGTGCCGCTGACGAGGCGCCCGGGATTCCACCAGTACGACGTGTACGGGGACCTCCTGGGCCTCCTCGCCGCCCACCCGGTGGCGCCGCTCGTGTCGCTGCACCACCTCGACGTGGTGCGGCCGCTGTTCCCCAACGTGCGGTCGCGCCAGGCGGCGCTGCGGAGGCTGTTCGACGGGCCGGTGATGCTGGACTCGGCGGGGGTGATGCAGCAGTCGATATGCTACGACGCGGCGAACCGGTGGACGGTGTCGGTGGCGTGGGGGTTCGTGGTGATGGTGGCGAGGGGCGTGATGCCGGCGCGGGAGATGGAGATGCCGGCGCGGACGTTCCTGAACTGGTACCGGCGGGCGGACTACAAGTCGCACGCGTTCAACACGAGGCCCCTGGCTCGACACCCGTGCGAGAAACCTGCGCTGTACTACCTGGCGTCGGCGAGGCGCACGGTGGTGCGCACAGGGGAGACCACGGTGACGAGGTACCAGCGGTGGCGCCACCGCAATGAGATACGACCGGGGTGCCGATGGAAGATCCCCGACCCTGACTGGCTGCTGGACAACATCATCGTGCTCAAGAAGCCTGACCCCGGGTTATGGGACCGGGTAATCTTCACCCTGCTCTGTCTTGTTATGTCAACAGATTCACATGGTCAAGTAATTTTGTTCTGATGAGGGGCTACTGTTAGTAATACTGACTGGTAATAATCTACATGAACTTGCAGTCTCCGATGCGGAACTGTTGCAGGGTGCTGTCCTCTCCGAGGAGAGAAGGGGACGGGAACAAGACGATGACCATAGACGTGGGTGTGTGCAATGACTGGGAGTTCAGCCAAGTATAATTCATTCATTATTAACTTAAGATAGACAGAATCTCACAGGTGATCTAATCATCTTTTCTTTTCTCCTGAATGAAATGCCTTACGTGTAAGATACGAAAACTTACTTTGATAGTAATACTTGGATTATCTAGTAGTAGCAGCAAATGTGAGCGTTAGTCAGAGGAACTGTGTTACTGCTGCGTGTGGTCTGGACACTTGTAGCCGTTCAAATCTGAACTTGCTATACCAGCTAGCAGAATGTACCTTGCACTGACTGTGGATGAGATAGCCAGATAGATAGTGTTTCTTGTCCTGAACGATTAACAAAAGTGCAGATTAAGTGTGCCATGACCAACAGAAATAAAAGAGGAGATAATGTATTTAAGTATCTTCACGCACTTAGGAAAGGTGAAGATAACAGTAGATGAGTGGTAAGCTGGGCACACTTCACTACCACAGTAAGCAAAGGCCAACTGGAACCTCATTTCCTTCCTTCAGTCGGCCCTATCTGTAAGTTCCTATGCAGTAACGTGAACATAATGCTAAAGCAAATAAATTACTCACTCTGATTCATAATAGCTGTCATGATCTTAGTTTAAATTTGAACAAAAACCAGAACAAGTATTATGGATCGGTGGGAGTAGTTTACTCTTCTGTTCCTAGCATCACTCAGCTGGAGAAGTTGTTTCTTTTGCTGTGGTCAAAGGTGCGCTTTGCAATGGAACCTCGCCCTGTTGATCTAGGAAAAGTAAGTAAATTAGTGAAGGCAATTAAAAATTCTCCCGAACTCAATGAAGGTGGTTCAATAAGATATAACTGCAGGCTGAAATTTTCTCTATCCGTGTTTTTTTGCGCCATGTGTTTGTTTCATATGCTAGTTAGTCTTTTGCTAGTTTTCTGTAGCTTTTGTTTGCCTTGTTTTCTTTTCGTTTTTTTGTAGTCCTTGCTGGTTGCGTCATTTACTCATTTCAATGCATTCTACTAATACAAACAACAAAATTAATTATTCTAAAACTAAAATTGTATAGTCAATTACTTGTGGTCACAGAATGGTTGGCTGCGGTGATCACTCTCTAGAATTGCAGTATTAGGTGGTAGCCGGTAGATGCCTCAGATCTTAAGATAACTACTGGTCGGCAGCGAAGCTGAGATCAGACGCACCTAAATAGGAGCATGTATATCTAGGAGTAGGAGAGATAATTTAACGTACTGGAAGGAAACTAGATGCAAATATTTGGGATTAAAAGCGACGTTTGCCCAACATAACAAACAAAGCAACAACTAGGGATGTGGACACTGCCAGACTAGTACCAAACAAATGAACTTGAGGGTAAACTTCAACAGGCAAGACCGTTTTAGCATGTCTGTCGCTACCAATTTCGGACGGGCACGGGAGTCACGCTAAGGTGCGTCTGCTTTGTGGTGTTCATCCACAAGGTGTTGGCTGATATGCCTTGACAAACATTCACAGAAAACTTGAACCGGTCACGTGCTAGTTTTGGTGTCTGCATCGGCAATTTGTTAGACTCTCTTTGTGCGAGCAAAGAACACGTTGTAGGGGTAAAATGGGGAGTAGCAAGTAAAAATGCTGCCACTAGCCGACGTGTTGTTTTCGGCGAACTAGCTAGGAGCCAATTCCTTTGATCGATAATTGATTAGGTAGAAGAGAATTCCCCAGCTAACTATAAAAATCCGGATAAAATCATACAAGTGTAAGTGTGTAACTATCATGGCACAGCAGCAGGCACAACACACAAAAAATGCTCCACACTCATCACGAAGAAAAAACGCTGCTAAGGTAGAACACACCACGAAAAAGAAAGATGCGGCCACATTAGCACACACGCATAATTCTTACGATCACCAAATACACCCTTGCGCCAATAGTCACGTGAAGCAAGACTAAGAACTACCAAACAATTGGCCTCACTCGCCATCAATAGGCAACTCCATATCCGATGACCATGTACTAAGCAGAAATACACAAGGTTGCCATCGTTTAGGATCACCCAACAGGGCCTCACACTTCTTGTCATCATCACATCCCGGACACCATCGTTGGAGCTCTGAATCCACAGTGACAAACATACCACGACAACCTCGCGGCCACATCGAAGGGCGGACTATCACAACCTTGTCATAACTACAACCTTGCTAAGCTCCATCATATTGACTAATCACACAAGCTACCAAACAACAACCACATGCAACCACAGGCCCCTCAAACCAGATCATCTCCAAGATGATGCGTTCAAGAGGGATCACGACAACGAACGCACCGCCATTGTCCAACATGGAGACTTGTATATGGGGTTTTCCTATGGAGCATTATGGGCAGAGACATGAGTATTGTAGGCACGATGCCATAAACAAGGTCACAACACTTATTGGAGCCTCCAACGTCGGCTTTGACCGTAGAAAAATCATGGCCTGCGATACCTTTGATCCATATTACAGATATAGTATAGCTTGCTTTTTCCTAGAAGACCTAGTTTTATCGAGTTGGGAAAATTCCACTTGGTGTAAGATCATTTTGAACAAGATCTCGAGAACATTTGTAGAACCATTGTTTATTGGACCAAAACACTGACTTCTTGTAGGTTTTATCAATGGATGAAAATAGGACAGATCCAAGATTTCACCTATAGCTATGCACACACACAAATGAGATAGAAAAAATAATTATATGCACTAAATGTATAAAAATAATTATATGCACTAAATGTATAAAACATAATGAAGACTTAGTGATATTCGTGGGCGATGTGTCCTAGACATTAGAGACTATTGTAGTAGCACTATGGATAAATTATCCATCCATTACTCCTCCTACCACGACTAACATGGGGCTCTAACAGTTAATACGATAAATACAGGAAATTAGTAAGCTCTATGGTGTCACGGTGATTACCTAGAGAATTACTAACAGCTAATGTACTTTCCTTACTCTCACTAGATTTTACCCCGTAGATGTCAGATCTCCTCTACTCTCTCCTCTTTACCTTTAGTGATCTTTGGAGTCTTGGTTACCTGGCAAGTCCTAAGGCCGAGGCAATAGACTAGATATAAAATATATGGATCTAAATTATTTCAAATATACAAAGAATTCCATATCAAAAGTTATGCATGTTGATGTGAGGCTAGGCCTCAACCTTCATTTCGTGATGACTACACATGATTAGATCAACAATCATATACATTGTATTGAAAATCTTTGAAAAATAAACAACAAATAGTTTTACAATGCCGGCAATCGCGAAGAAATAAAGATTACAAGTATTGAGACTATGGCTATGCAGGTCCATATTAGCATTTTCCTTTTGTTTTTGTTTCTGAATCATCATGCATAGCTTTGCATATTTTCCTTCCTAAAAATATTTTTATCAAAACCATATTTTTGTTGCTGAATTACATCCCCTCTTTATTTCAAATTAAAACTCTACATTTTATGCTTATATTTTACTCTAAAAACTATTTCAAAATAAAACGGAAAACAAATAAAAGAAACACGTTTTTTAAAAAAAACTCGGGGAGATAGTTAACCGGACGCCTCCCACCACCCACCTACCCAAATCCACACATATGACACACCACACACAACATGCACGTTGGGAAACAGTAACCTCCACCTACCCCTTGTCAATCTTGCTTTACCTCCTCCTCCCATGTCTTTTCCACGTCTCCGATTAGGTCATGATGTCTCCCAAGTACAGAAGATCTATTGTAGTACCTTTTAATAAATAAAATGTTATCGAACCCATGAGAAGGTGAAGGTATTGGTTAGAAAGTCTGACAAGTAAAATAATAAAATATGGAAAGGTTTGGTGTTTTGGGATTTATAGTTTGCAAAAGTAAATTATTGTAAAGTGAAATGCAATAAAGTAAATGTTCTTTACAGAGAAAGCTTAATCATCTATGCAGCAAGTGGACAAGTTCAAGTATGTATTCTTATATGCGACAAACATTCATGAGGGTAGCATGTATTTACTTAGCATAAAGATCTCTATAACAGCATCGAAAGTATCTTGTAAAGGTTAATTTTCTTTGGATGGAGCCTAAAATAGGTGCGGCCATATACATGAGAAAGTGCACCCCTTATGATTGGTCCTAAGGTCATTTACATGTGCAAACAAAGGATCATTAATACGTAAAGTCCAACCACATCATAAAGTTCTAAGATCCTTAATCTAAAACCCCTTAATACAACTCAAAGTTTCAGGACACAGTTACTAGCATCTTGTCCCTCCTTACTCTCTTCATTACACTAAGGTGCATCCCTATGAGCTCATACAAGTGAAGTAATATGCAGTTGACGTTCATATATTAGCAACAAAGAACCACATAAAAGATTAAAAATTAACCAAATACTCATTTCATACTATATGAAAATCATAGCCAATTCATCATATGCCCAAAGAACATGGGAAACTACTCACAATGATGAAACATGATATAGATCAGTGGCATATGGAGTATAACATAATCTAAAATTATAACTTCACCACCAAATAATGAGAAGTTAGCAAACACAATCACGCACAAGGCAATTAAACCATATCCAGGGTTCAATCTGATCACAAACTATGAGGAAAACCATGCAGATCATTGAGATGGAGATGTTGTTGATGTTGGGGATAATGGAGATGGTGATGGAGAAGCCTCCCCCTATGGCAAGGAGGGGTGGTGATGATGATGGCGTCGATTTTCCCCTCTCCGTAGGCCTCAGAGCAGCAGGATCTGCCCTCTCGCGGAGTAGGAGAAGACTTCCGCCTATGATGTCGCCTCTGTAAATCGTGGGGGGAAATGACGTAGATTTTTGGGAGATACGGAGTCGTCTATAAAAAGGGAGGGCCAAGGCGAAGCTTGAGGCCCTAACAAGCCTAGGTGACGCGACAATAGGTGGGGCTCTCACTACCTAGGCTCTTTAGGCACTCATGGCTCCCCTCGCGTGGTTTCAAAGCCCATTGTCCTTCTTGTGATAAAAACTTTCTTGGTAGTTTACCTAGAATTAATTGGTGAAAATCCTTGAAATAGCAAAATACGAAAAAGGATATTTTCTGCCTCCAAGAAATTAAATACCAAAATAAGGGACTTCATAGGAAAGTCACATAAATCATCAAAAATTGCATAAACAATGCAAATAACAATAAACTAGTCCTATATGTGGCTATTATGATGATACAAAATGCAAGTATCAACTCCCCAAGCTTAAACCTTTGCTTGTCCTCGAGAAAATAATCTAATAGATCATATCATGCATCAATGAGCTTATGGTTGATAAAATAAATACGAGCATTATATCATCAACTTATGAATGTTCAATTACTTTAAATGATTTATAACTAATACTTATACAAATGTGGGAAACATAAGTAGAAACTCTGGCAACTACACCTTACTTTTGAATAAGAATAATCATTGCATGTTGGACAATTTGAATCATCTCCTCTTTCATACTAACTTTCAGTGGTAATCATTGTACTTTCCATTTATTTGAACAATAGATAAACTCTTTTAGGATAACCTGTTAAAAGAAGAGTGACGAGGGTTTAACTCATCAATGCCCATTGTTATGGACTTGGGTTTTGCAGAAGGAGGGAGCGTTGGAGACATCTATCGGCTAGCAAACAAGCACACAGGGGACAAAGGATTTACCCAGGTTCAGGCCTCGTAGAGGTCCCTACTCCTGCTTGTCTGCTCGTGGAATTATTGAAGGAGTCGAAAGTTACAATGGTGCGCAGATGTAATCTGGCGAAGGTTGTGGAAACTAGGGTTAGTGTGTCCTCCTCGCCGCCCTCCTAGCCTTTATATAGATAGGCTAGGTCTCAAAGGTGCAGTCAGTCGGTTACAAGTTAGGGTTTTCCCTTTAATCTTTCTATCTTTAGCTTCTTCTTGTTCTTCAAGCAATCGAGAGTCCGTAGGTTACTCGAGTCCTTCCATCTGGGCCTTGGCGACACCATGGGCCTGTATGTATTTGGACCGTATATACCAAACTCGAGTGCCTGTAGGGTATACCCATGTCAGTATCCCCCGAGTGTCCAGTGGAATCGCAGATTCGACTGGGGACTTTTTGAAGTCTTCGAGTGCCTGAATGAGTACATTTTCGACTGCTTTTATTTATGTCATAGGGATTGTTGATATACGTGCCTAATATAGCCGAAGTGTCGGTATCAGTTAACCATCTTAGGGTGAAACAACGCAATCTACTCAAACTCGAGTCCCCGGACTCGAATCCGAAAAAGTGCTGGCGTAATTCGACTCAGGTCGCAGAGGTCTCACAGGAGTCGAATTCCAGTTATATGGGTGTGAGCACTCGACGCGTCCGTCAAGGCATGTTCATCGTGCCTGCAGGCACGGATATATTTCTGGTAGTGCGCAGTTAAATGTGTTGCCAGGCCTTATTCAGGTCTTACCTTCACGTTCTAAGCGTGGCATCCGAATTTTATCATCACGGAGACAATTCGGGCGACCCAGGAGACGTAGTCTCTTTGTAGGGAAAATTATGAGGCGGTGTCGCCATGATCTGCGAGTGTGGATGTTATCAACATACAGTTTTTATGCAAATAATCATAGGGTGCGCGGCCAGCGCTCCCTATGGGAGTAGCCCCCGAGTGCCTGGTTGAGTCGAAGACTCAGGCAGGGACTAAAGAATTTTTGCGACTGCTGTCGTCTTTTCTTGTTTGTTTTAGTCGAAGAATCAGGCAGGGACTAAAACACATTTGCGACTGCTGTCGTCTTTTGCTTGCTTGTTTCAATCGAAATTGTTTTCGGCGCTCCCTATGGGAGTAACCCATGTCCATAGTCGAACCGTGATTCGAGTGGTTGGGTTTGATTGTGATTGCCTATATCCCTGCAATAAGAAAAGAAAAATCGTAGGATGCGCGGCCAGCGCTCCCTATGGGAGTAGCCCCCGAGTGCTTGGTGGAGTCGAAGACTCCAGCAAGGACTAAAGTAGCCTTTGATGACGTCGGTGCTGACGCTTGCATGACCTCAGTTGTCCGCGTAAGCGATTTTGACGAGACGTGATGAGCGGTGGGTCCTACTTTCTGACTTTGATTTGACTGTGCGTGCGTAATCTTATTATTAACTGTGCCTCCTCGATTTCCGCGCGTAATGGGAGCAGTGGAGGGACGGTTCGCGCTTCCTCTTCTCCACGTGTCGAGCGCGATGCGCGCCACGCGTCCAGTAGGGTTTTTGTGAGCCGTTGGATTGCATCTCCTAGGGGTTAAGTAGCGGCGCTACGGCGGTAATTTTCCATCTGCACTCTTTTCTTCCTTGCTGCCATCGCCATTGCTGCTGCTCATCTACTTTTCCCTACGCTCCTCAACTCTGGACCACCTCCGCTCGTTTCCAAGTTATTTTCTTCGCTCTCATCGCCGACGTGCAATGGGAAAGAAGAAAGGAGGCGCTGCCGCTGAATCTGCGGCCACCATTGCCACGACGAAGAAGAAGGGTGGCCCTGCTGCTGCGGGCACCAGTGCCGCCGCCGGCGGGAAAAAGAAAGTCGCGGGCACCCGCGTGATGAATGGCGCATGGCGCCCTTCTATCATCAAGGCGTCGGATCTCCGTCTTCTTCGCCAAGACAGAGTTATTTCTGCAGCAGTCACCGATTTGCGCGTCCCCAGCGGTGAGACTATTCCTGTGCCTCCCGCTGGTTTTCGAGTGATGTTTTTTGCATTCGTCATTCGCGGCCTTTCTTTGCCTCTCCATCCCTTTCTTAGGGGTCTCCTTTGTTCCTATGGGCTCCAGCTCCATCAGCTGTCCCCAAACTCGATTCTCCACATCACCTGTTTCATCACTCTTTGCGAGTGCTGGCTCGGCATCGAGCCACACTTTGGCCTTTTCAAACGCTTATTTAAACTGAAGTGTCAGTCCGCCTCTGGCTCTCTAGTTTACGACGTAGGTGGTTGTGGAATCCATGTCGACCCGTCCGCCACCTACTTCGACATCAAGCTTGCCAAGTCCGTCGAGGGATGGAGGGACAAATGGTTCTATGTTCGCGACCAGAAGGCCAAGGACGAGCACTTTGGACTCGCGCCTTTCGATCTCGCGACTCCCTGCAAGAAGATGCGTTCTTGGAAGAACGTGGTCATGCCTGCCGAACTCGCGGAGACAGACGTGCTATATCAACGCGTCTGCGACCTCGAGAGTCGCATAGGCGCAGAAGAGGGAGGTTGCGCCCTTTTCAGGACTTGGCTGCGCCGTTGCGTCCAGCCTCTCCAGGCCAGAGTCCATCCCATGTTTCAATGGGGTGGCACTGATGATGCCACTCGCGTGTCTGCCGATGGCATGTCCGCGAGTGAGGTAGATAAGAGGGTGCGACTGGTCACAAAGTACACTTTCAAGGATGTGCTTCCGAATGAGCCAGTCGTTCCTCCTTTCGATGCTTCGAATCCTCCTCCTGAGGTATAGTTGTGCTACGTAGTAGCTTATTTTCGCGATTGCTTTTTCTGTTGCTTACATGTTCTGTTTGCTGATCTTTACTGTCTTTATGCAGGATTGGGCGGTGTCGCCTTGTATGCCTCCTCTCCCTGAGGGTATTATTCCTTGTGAAGCTTTGGAAGAGGACGAGTCTGAGTCGACTGTCCCTTCTGATGTGGAAGAGGAAGCCCTCGAGTCCGAGAGCCCGGATACTCGCAAGCGTTCGCGTAGCAAGGATTCCGATGCGTCGACTCCTTCGACTCCAGAAGGCACAGCTGCTGGCATGGAATCGCCAATTCCCGCCGTTCCTGTGAGGGCTGTGGCACCATTGTTGGGGATATACTTTCTGGGTATCCTCACAGTTCCTCGCTGACCAGGGTGGCCCACTTCGGGTTAGAGCATTGCTTCACGGGCGGCCCAGTCAGGGAGAGAAGACGGAGTCCAATCTGGCTACGAGAAGGCCCAGAAGACTTACCAACTTAGGCCCATAAATGTTACTTGTAGTTCAAGATGTACTCTGTAACAGACTCTTAGTCGTAGCCGGATAGATCTCTCCTGTAAACCCTAGGCCGGATATCTATATAAGTCGTCCTAGGGAGAGCCTTTAGGGCACCAGATAACACCCAATACTTTAGACCCTCAACTCGCACAGGCAAAACCTTTGTAACCCATATTCCGGCTCTGCCGTATTACTGGATTGCTAGCAGGAGTAGGATCCGTCCAAAGCCGGTGGATTCGAACCTGGGTAAACTTGTGTGCTCACCGTCCCGGAATACCGTACGTCTCACCCCCCCCTCTCTTCCGCACGCCTCGAGGACCCCCTCATGGTGTACTTGTCATCAATCCGACGACAGTTGGCGCCCACCGTGGGGAAAGTGAGCTTCGGATCTACATTCCGAGCGGAATCTGCAAGAATCGGAATCGGCGAGACCATCGCCGTCGGTCGCATCCTCTACGCCAGCGACGTCCCTCTCATCGTTCTCGACGAGACTTGGATTTCGGCAAAGGAGGTCGTGACTGCCTACACAATCATGTCTTTTGGCGAGATCGATGTTTACATCGGTTTCGCTGAACCTGCCCAACCCACCCCAGCGGTGATGATAGAGGCAGAAGAATTTTCTGGGTCCCCTTTGTCCGTAGAGGCGGCAAAGTTCCGGATCTCAGAAAACCCTAATCCCACCCAGCCCGCACCAGTTGCGGAGATAGTGGAGAAACCCGAACCTAAATAAGACCTAGCGGTCAACGTCGAACCTGGAGTGGATCTCCCCGGAGGAGCCGAATCCCAGATCGACCCACCCATGGAAGTCAAAATCCAGGAGGAGCATATCAACGACACTGATTCCGGCTCTGATGATGCCGGAACAGACAGGCCTTTCCTAAGGTACCTCAGGAAGCACGCGTCGCACTTTGTCGGATACGTGGGATCCGGATCCGGCTCTGCCGATGCTGGAGAAAACACCGACTCGGTGCTGGAGGCAATTGGAACAAACGCCGACGTACCCGCATCCTCGGATGAGTCGATGACGTCAGCAGATTTCCAAAAGTTCTCCGCGGAATATGAAGAGGAGTACAACTCCAAATCTGCAGAAGAAGGAGAAGCCATGGATGAAGGATCCGGGGAACACTCTCCCAAAACGCAGGATGACATGGACATCAGAGATAATCCCGAAGTCCAAATGTCCGAAAGTACCGATCAGAGCTTGACTCCGGGAAATGGACCCAAAGCTGTCTTTGCTACCGGCGCTGCTAAGAAGGCAAAGAAGAAGAACAAGAAAAACAAGACCCCGGCAAAAGACCTTCTGACAGAGGAGGTGATTGCTGAGGAATACAAAGAAGACACGGATGGAGCACTTATCCCAAACGAGCTGAAAAAAGAAGCATCGGTGGATGGACACGTGATCACTGAAGGTGCGCGTAAACTCATTGATACCGCATTAACCACACCTATCCCTACAGCTGCAGAACTTACTGCAGATGAGCTGGATGAAAGGGCACAAGCCCTAGAAGCGCGTCGTCAACAACTCCTCGATGAAGCCAAAAACATCGAGGTGGAGAAGAAACGCATGTCGAACAAGGAGTACATGTCTCGTCTGCATCAGAAGACACAGAAGCGTCACATAGATGACAATCAATTCCCACGTGTCTGTGCCGTCCTTGTTGGAGACGATATGGGGAAGCCACGGAAAGATAGCAACGGAGATTGGGTATACCCAACACCAGTACAAAATACCGTGGCAGCCCGAGAAATTCTATCGGCTAATCCAGGACCAGAGGAGATCCGTTTGGGTATCAAGCTACTCAACAAGGGACTGGAGCAGCAAAAGGTCGCCCTGTCCGGAAGTCAAAAACTGGTCTCAGATGCTGACCAATGTTGCACGAATCCGGCATGGGCTAGCGTAAGACCCCATTACGTTCCAGAGCAGTATTATCGCCCCGAACGCAGGGAAGACAATTATTCAAGAACCGGATCATCGGGACAACATCACAGAACTACACATAACTGGAGCAACGTTGCTCGAGTAGCCGAGAAATACGCGGTCACTGCACTGAATCCGAAGAATCCTCCCCGAAGGGGAGAAGATAAAGAGAAACGTCGGGAGGAGGATCGTCAAAGGATGCCACCTCCTAGACATGATAACCATCCGACTGAGCCTCACCATGGTGGGAACGACGGACGAAGGAATGACAGAAACCATGCTGGCACAAGCCGGCAGGGGGCTCGTCGTAGTCAAGACCCTCCCCGGAATCGGAATAATGATGTTCCGGACAGAGGCCGGCGATCAGCCGGAAACTACCCCGCTGCACCACCCTCTCCACCACATAGTTATCACAACGGCCCCCACGGAGGTCAAGGAGGACATGGCGGAGGAGGTGGTGGGAGAAGCCGAAGTCCGGCTCTAAGGTACCGCAGCCACAGCCAGCATTCGGGACGATCCCTATCCCCGAATGACGCAAGGCATAGGATCAACTCCAACATAGAGGCTCGGCGCTACGAAAACGATGACGTGTACATGGGCCCAAAGTGCTTCGGACCACGCATCAGAGCTACAAAGTTCCCGGAAGGATTTGCTATCTCAAGACATATTCAAGCCTACGACGGCATTGCTCGGCCAGACACCTGGTTACAGGATTTCTTCTAGGCTTGCTGCATCGCCAAAGGCGGAAACAGCCTGGTCACAACCCGATATCTCCCACTCATGCTGAGGAAGACGACACGAACATGGCTCAATGAGCTTCCGGCGAACACCATCCACAACTGGTATGATTTACAAAGTGCGTTCTTTCGGAATTTCGAAGGCACATATCGGAGGCCCTGTACGGTTGGAGACCTACAGCGTTGCACCCATAAGCCGGAGAAACTTGCCGGGATTACCTCGGACGATGGATTGACACTAAGAACTCCTGCAAGGAGTAAACGATCAAACTGCGATTGAAGCTTTCATCACAGGTCTCCCAATTGGCTTACTACGGCGTTGCTTGAAGTGTGACAAGGTTACTAATCTAGGAGAAATGATAGAAACAGCGAGCAAGTATGCAGATGCTGACGACGATGCAGAGGGATTACTCAATGCCATGGCTGTGCCTCAGTCAGCAAAACAACCAAAGCAACAAGCTCAGTAGCGCAAAAATACCTCGGAAGAAAAACCCAACGTGGAGACAACGGTAGTCACTACTGTTTCCGGGTCTAGAGGACGAGGAGGACATGGCGGAGGCCGCGAGCATGGCCGTGGGACATTAAGGGTCCAAGGTAGAGGAGAACAACAACCAGGCAAAACCTACACTTGGGCCGACATTGCTAATAACCCATGTGTGCATCATTTGGACGCCAATGGGGGCTCATCCCACACCAACGCTGAATGTCGTTTTAACGATGACATCAAGAGAGATAATACCGCGGGCTACAAAGCCAAGCGGAAGAAGGGAAAGAAAAATCTCGAAAAAGACAAGGAGTCCAAGGAAGATTCCGACATGGAGGAAGCCGACGCTTCAAATCCCAAGTCGGAAGGGAAGAAAACTTTTCCCACCAAGAAAGACACTTACGTCACTTTCCTCGGATCTCAACCAGCAAAGGTCAAGAAAGCAGTTCTACACGAGCTCAACGCAACAGTTCCGGCTGTCCCTCAGTATCTGGACTGGTCAGAAGTAGCAATAACATTTGACCGCGCTGATCATCCGCCTAAGCTACATAGGCGAGGAAAATACGCCTTAATCGTCAATCCACTTATTGATGGTTATGGTTTATCCAAGACCCTCATGGACGGTGGTAGCAGCATCAATATTCTCTATGTTGAAACGCTACGCCGGATGAAGATCTCGGAAACACAGCTGAGCCACAGCTCTGTGATCTTTCACGGAGTTGTCCCAGGAAGATAGGCTAATTCCCTGGGAGAGATCACTTTGGATGTTACTTTCGGAACACCAAAGAATTATCAGACGGAGGCACTTTCCTTTGAAGTGGTCCCGTTCAAGAGCGCATACCATGCTATATTCGGACGTCCGGCTTACTGGGCTTTTATGGCTCGTCCGTGTTACATTTACAATATGATGAAAATTCCAGGTCCCAACGGCGTAATCACCATCAAGGGAGACCCAAAGAAGGCGCGAGAATGCGAGGATGGAAATGCCGCCTTTGCCGAAGCCGTGCTGCATGCCCAGGAGTACCAGGAGATCAAGAAGAGCATAGATCCGTCCGAGATGCCTGCGACGAAGAAGGAGGTGACAAAGCCAAATCCAGAGTTCAAGGCATCAGAAGAGACGAAGATGACGCCGTTGAAGGATGACGACCCCTCCAAGGTGACCCAGATAGGCGTAGGCCTAAGTAGCGCATAGGAAAGCACGCTCGTCAAGTTCCTCCAAGCAAATCAAGATATCTTCGCATGGCAGCCATCTGACATGACCGGAGTACCTAGGAAACTTGCCGAGCACTCTCTAAATGTAACCCCGAACGCTAAACCCGTCAAATAGTCCTTACGACGGTTTGGTGATGAAAAGCGTAAGGCAATAGCTAAGGAACTAGCGCGGCTCGAGTTAGCCGGATTCATAGAAGAGGTCATCCATACTGATTGGTCGGCCAACCCTGTAATGGTCCCTACAAAGGACACCACTGATTTAAGGATGTGTGTTGATTATACTGCCTTGAACAAGGCTTGTCCAAAAGATCCGTTCACTCTGCCTAGAATTGATCAAGTTATCGATTCTACGGTAGGCTAGGAACTCCTCTGTTTTCTCGACGCATATTCCGGTTATCACCAAATACGGATGAAGGAATCTGACAAAGTCAAGACTTCATTCATAACCCCCTTCAGAACCTTCTGTTTTGTTACAATGCCCTTTGGGCTGAAGAAAGCAGGAGCTACGTACCAGCGCACGATGCAGCGTTGCCTCCACGACCAACTCAGACGCAATGTACATGCATATGTGGATGATATCGCGGTCATGTCCAAAAAGAAGGAAACATTGATTTCCGACTTGGAGGAGCCGTTCGCCAGTCTACGCAAATATAACATCATGCTTAACCCGAAGAAATGCTTCTTTGGAATACCAGCCGGAAAATTGTTAGGTTTCATCGTGTCTCAAAGAGGCATAGAGGTGAACCACGACAAGATCAAGGCTATTCTCAATATTTCCAGGCCAACTCGCCTGAAGGATGTACAAATATTAACTGGTTGCATTGCTGCGGTCAGTCGATTTGTAAGCCGGCTTGGTGAAAGAGCCGCACCATTATACAAACTCCTGAAGAAGACCAAAGATTTTGTCTGGACTGACGAAGCTGAAGCTGCACTACAAGACCTGAAGAAAGTGCTCTCATCTGCTCCTATCCTTGCAACGCTGGAACCTCAGGAACCGATGTTGCTTTATATTGCTGTGACAAATAAGGTCGTTAGTATCGTCATGGTGGTGGAGAGACCAGAGGAAAATCAGGAACACCTGGTGTAGCGTCCGACTTATTTTGTCAGCGAGGTCTTGACAGAATCAAAACAGCGATATCCGCACTATCAAAAGTTGGCTTACGGTGTTTTCCTAGCATCTCGTAAGTTACGACACTATTTTTAGGAGCATCCAATTACCGTGGTGAGCAAAGCTCCCATGAGAGACATAATCAACAATAGCGACGCCACAGGACGTGTCGCCAAATGGGGCATAGAGCTCTTAGCTTTCGATATTGAGTATAAACCTCGGACAACAATCAAATCCCAGATCCTTGCTGACTTTGTCGCTGATTGGACAGAGACGAAGGAGAACATGGTCCTCCCTGAGTCGGAATACTGGACCCTCTTTTTTGATGGGTCTAAGGCTCGAGGGGGCTCGGGGGCTGGCGTGGTGCTCAAATCACCCCAAGGAGATAAACTATTATACGTGTTGCAGATCCACTTCACAGCAACAAACAATATTGCCTGTATGAAGCACTACTGCACGGAATCCAGATTGCCAAGGATATTGGCATCCAACGTTTGATGTGTTACGGAGATTCGGATCTTGTTGCTCAGCAAGTCTCGGATATTTGTAATGCAAATAAGCACATGGCAGCATATAAAGCTGTCGTGGATGATCTATCTAAATCGTTCGAAGGGTTTGAAGTTCAACACATCACTCGAGCAGAAAATGAGGAAGCAGATGCACTATCTCGAATAGGCTCTGCGCGGAAAGAGGTCCCGGATGGCGCATTTTTAGAGCACCTCAAAGTTCCCTCGATAAAGGGAGTAGATGAGGAATATCCGACCAAATCCGACTCACCTTTAATAGCAGTCCTGGCTGTAATTCCTAGCTGGACTCAACCCTACCTTGATTACTTGGTAGATGGCAAATTACCCGAAGACGAGGTGCTGAGCCGGCAGATTATCCGACGAGCAAAAGCCTATACTATTGTTAAAGGTGAGCTCCATAAACAGAATGTTTCTGGGGGTTTTCAGCGTTGTGTATCTCCGGAAGAAGGAGTGGAGATCTTAAGAGAAATCCACGAAGGCGAGTGTGGTCACCACGCTGCAGCCAAATCTTTAGTGGCAAAAGCTTTTCGACATGGATTTTTCTGGTTTATAGCTCAGGCAGATGCCGAACGATTAGTCAAGACATGCAAAGGCTGCCAAAAGGACGCGAAGCAAGCTCATGTTCTGGCCGATCAGCTGCGAACAATACCTATAACATGGCCTTTTGCGGTCTGGGGGCTTGATATGGTAGGACCTTTTAAACGAGCACCAAGTGGATTCACGCACCTCTTAGTGATGGTGGACAAATTCACAAAGTGGACTGAGGCTAAACCTGTCACTAGTTGTGATGGAGCAACAGCCAAAAGATTTGTCGAGGATGTTATAATCTGGTATGGTTATCCGCATAGCATTATCACGGACAATGGGAGTAACTTTTCTATGGGAGAACTGGCTGAATTCTGCGATGAGCAAAATATCCGGCTTGACATTGCGTCAGTCGCACATCCACAGGCTAACGGACAAGTCGAAAGAGCAAATGGTTTAATTCTACAAGGCTTGAAACCGAGACTCGAAGCACCACTGAGACGTGCTGCGGGGGCTTGGGAAGAGGAACTACCTTCTATAATTTGGAGTTTGCGAACAACTCCGAACAGGTCAACAGGATACACACCTTTCTTCTTGGTCTATGGCGCAGAAGCAGTTCTTCCTAGTGATTTAATTCATACTTCTCCTAGAGTGGCCGCGTATATCAAAGAGGATGCCCAGATTTCTCGACAAAATGATCTCGACTTAGTCGAAGAAGTTCGCATCGTTGCTGAAATGAGATCTACAGCCTATCAGCAGAAGTTATGCAAGTATCATAGCCAGAGAGTCCGAACTAGATCTTTTAATAAAGGTGATTTGGTTCTCCGGCTTGTGCAACAAAGAAAACACAAACTTTCCCCAGTATGGGAAGGGCCCTTTTTAGTTAGTCGAGTATTGCACAATGGATCGTACTACTTAACTGACATGAGGCCAGTCAAAGAAAGACCTGCTACTAAGAAGAGAAAGAGAGCTGGAGGCAGTACAAATCCGGATGAGTTAGACAGACCATGGAATATTGCTCAGCTACGTCCCTTTTATTCTTAGTTAGACAGACCTCAAAGTTTTCCTGAGAAGTTTTTACCATCTTATTTCCTAATGATCATGTCATAGTCGAAAATCCCAGAATGCTTGAAAGTACTTTATGCTCATGTTCGTTCTGGTTTAGATTTCCGACTCTAAAACTGCTACCTTCGGGTATAACTCTAAAAAATTCTAGTCTTTACTTAGGTTATTTGTCTGATTGCCAGATGCGGGTATTTTCCGAGTAGTGAATTGTTGGTACTGGAAGCCGGCTTTGTTTCCGAGTTTAAACTGGTTTAGCAATTGAGCTCCGTTGCTCGGCAAAGTTTCCGGCTGAAGGTTTAGCCGGCTCACGAAAGGGACGAGGCGGAAAGCCAGATAAACAATAAGTAGAGACGAAAAATTCTAAGTGCTTATGCAAAACATTTCAAGCACACAAAAAGTCTAAAACAAAAGTGCTAAATAGATAAAAAAACTTAGCACTAGCAAAATCCATAGTACTTTATATTTACAAAACGCATCATGTTCTTTCACAGAATAATACATAAGTTTGTGGTCTATGATGCAGGAGGAGATGAAGGATCTACTGGCTCGCTGGTTACTCCGCCTTGATATCGTTTCGAGATGTCCGGATCCGAGGTGGTCCGTTCATCGTCGGAAACTTCTTCGGCATCTTCTGGAGGAGGTGGCGGAGTATCCACGTGGGGGAAGAAGGGGATCTCGTAGCTGGTCAGATTAGCTACGTGACACCCATATCCGGCGCAGGAGTGCATGATGTCTTGAAGGTCCTGCTCCTGGCCGTCTTCGTCTACCTTGCAGTACCCTTTAGTCACTTGCCATATTTCCATGTTTCCATGGTGGCTCATGACCATGGAGAGGGCATTCTGCGCGGCAGTCCGCGTGTAGGACATATTCCAGTCCCTAACAAGCTGCGGCATCTCCTTGGCCTTCTCCCGCACCTGGAAGTCCGACATGCTTGGCATGTCCGGAATCCTGAGAGACTCGCCAATATACTCAAGGGATTGGCGGTAGTCATGAAGAAGATCACCGACTTGGGTAAGCCGGTGAGTGCGGGGCTCGGACGAGGAGGAGTCCGTCAAGTTCAGAGGACCTATACACAAAATGAAGATAAGGAAAAACCGACATTGATAAAAGTCGAAGAAATGATAAGTCAGATAGATGGAACTTACCAAGAATGACGTCGTCAATCTTGGCTTTCTCCTCCCAGAGACTCTGGTGTTCAGCCCGGAGTGCTTGGAAGATATCCTTCTCTCTGTCAACCTCATTCTTGAGGTCCGAGATAACTTTATCTTGAGCGGCAATCTTGCGATCGCGCTCTTCAGTGGCCATGGAGGAGGATTCCAGGACTTGAGCTATGCTCGTTTCATGATCCACCTTGAGCTTTTCCAGCTCTTGGCAAAGTCCTTTATTCTCCACCACCAAGGTCTTGAGGTTCTCGGCTTCTTCAATCATAGCGATGGATTGTAAGTCAAAAAAGAACAACAGTTCAGAAAAATTCGACATTAAAAAGCAAAAGGCAAGGTTTGAATCTCGAAATGTTTACCTTCGGCTTCGTCCTTGGCCACCTTGAGCTTAGCATTTTTAAGCCGGAGAGCTTTGATCTCTCTCCGCTTATTACAGACATTGGACAATAATTCCTGGTTATAGGAACATACTTTCTGTAAGTCAGAATACCCAAAGTCAGAAAGCTACTTAAGACTCGGGCTAATATTTTTACTAAATATCAGCACGAGCCTTGGGGGCTACACTAGTTTGTTCTTTGGCATCCTAATGACATAAACTCGGATTCTATATCCTACTTCATGCTTGGGGGCTAGAGGATATGCTATAACATAATGTAAAAACAAGAGTTGGAATTCCGACTTACATATTGCTCGCGGGTGAGTTTGTCTAAACCCGCGTTTACTTCAGCTACCACCTTCTCAGCGAGAGTAAGAGGGATCACTGGAGCTATTGGAAGCTCGCCAGTCCTGATCCTCTCGTTGCGAAGGCGGACTTAAGTAAGAAGGTCGGAGAACTTGACGTCCTCTAGTTCTTGCGCTTCCTCTTTGGGGGATAAATGGCTTTTGTCCAGGACTTGCCTGGCCAGCCGCTGGATCTCCTCTGCAGATTTCCGGGTCAGGCCAAATTTGGCAAGACCCGGATTGTTGAGGAGGTTATCGGCGAAGACTTCAGCCGAGGGATCATTACTCAAAGAGGGTTCACCCTTATCTTGAGCTGACGCACTGGTGGTGACGTCAGTATGCGACCCAAGGATCGTCGGCTCCGCTTGAGGAGCCGGATCTTCTGCAACCACCGGAGAAGGGATGATCGCCGGAGTTGCAGAAGGTTGAGGGGCCGGAGTCGGAGGAGCCACGGCAGGGGAAGCTATTGTAAGCTTCGTCTGGTGCAAGGGCTTTGAAGAAGTCCCCTTCCCCTTACCCTTGATGATTGATTTTGCTCTGAGAGAGTAGTAAAGTCGGAAACATTACATCTCGGAAAGAAACTTGAGTAAAACAACAAAGGAGGAAAAGTTGTGACAGAAGGTTACCTCTTCACGACTGGCACCTCCTTTGTGCCAACTGCTACTGTTGGAGCTTTGCGCTTCCTGAGCGCAAGATCCGGCAGTGGAACCACTTCCACCTCCTGAGAGAACTCCGGAGGGTATCCTTCGAGCGGATCAAGTTCCGACTCGGGGATGTCAGCAAGCTGAAAACAAGAAAACGTATTAGCATTGCAATGTAACTCGAAGATAGGAACACATAAAAGATGTAAGGATAAAAGCTTACTGGAACCACGGGGTTTTCCGCCGTGTGCATGTCCAGAGAATCCTCTGGAATCCGCCTCTCGATCCGCTCCTTGATCATCCACTTGATCTGGGTTATGTAGCCCTGAGTGGTGTAGGATTTGGGGCTGATGCGGAGGGAGTCGGTCAGGGAAGACGTGACGGAATGCATCAGTCTATCCCCGTGGTACTGAAGTGGCTGGATCCGGCATGAGACCCAGCACTGGACCAAGTCGGATCCCTTCAAACCCTTGTGCTTGATCAGATATTCGATCCGCCTCTTAGCGAGGATCAGATCATCTGTGAGAGCCGGTGCAGCCTCGTCCCAGGAAGGTTGGGCCGTGGCGGCTCCGTCGACAAAAGCCGGCAAAGCAGTAGCTTTGCCGGGAGCCAGAATATCCCGATGATAGAAAAAAGTGGCTGGCCATTGTTTGACCGAGTCACTGGCAGAAATTTTGGGATATGCCTGGTCTCGTCTAAGAGAAAAACTAATGGTGCCGGTGATGTAAGGAACACCGGCAGTGATGGAATTCCTCTGGACATGAAAGTAAAACCGGAAGAGAAGCAAACTCGGCCTAATGCCGAGAAAGCCCTCGCAAAGCGCAGCATATGCGCTCATCTCTAGAATGGAGTTGGGAGGAAGATTGTGGAGTTGAACTCCATAGTGGTCAATCACTTCGGAGAAGAACTTCGAGGGAGGAAAGGACAAACCTTGGTCCAGATGGGTGCCGAAGGGGACGCGCTCGCCCTCGTGCGGATTAGGGACGGTCTCGCCGGAGCCACTCCGCCAGTTGCCGGCGGCGAGGAGCCCCTCCTTCTCCATGTTCTTAAGGCCTGCTTCGTCGAGAGCGCAGGGGATCTAGATTCCCCTGTAGTTTTCTTTCTCTGCTGCTGCTTCTGCCTTCGCCGCCGCCACTGCCGCCGCCAAACTGGAGGAAGATGAAGCCATTTTCTCCGGTGGAAGGGTGACCTTAAAGGGGCAGCGCTAGGAGCTTTGTGGAGGGAGAACGAGGAGGCTCTGTGCGTGCAGGAGGATTGGGAGGAAAGAAACGACAAGGGACTGGTGGAAAGGAGAAGAAGAAATCTAAACCCCTTATATCCACCTACCTGCGCCAAGATTCGTGCAAACGCTACAGTGTAACCGCCACATGTCATGGAAAGAACTGGGAAGGGCCCGCGCGATGATTATGTCGCCTTGATCTCCACACACGCATTGAAACGGCGCCTCGGTTTCGCGAACCGCAGACCCACCAACGGTCGTGCTGACGAAACGTCTGTCAGATGACGTGACTTGACCATGCTTGTGTCAGGTGGCGTTAGAGACCAAATTCCGGCTTAGTTTAAAAGCGAGCTGGAAAATTCGAGTAACCAATTGCAAGGTCCGACTTATTTTTAAGACCTAGATCGTATCTTTTTGTTGTGAAGTTTCAGGAACCCTTCAAGATTCTGCAAGCCGAAGATCAAGCTAGACGATGATAAAATCCGACTTTGGATCTTGGAGGCCTACGGGGGCTGCTGTTGGGGATATACTTTCCGAGTATCCTCATAGTTCCTCACTGACCAGGGTGGCCCACTTCGGGTTAGAGCATTGCTTCACGGGCGGCCCAGTCAGGAAGAGAAGACGGAGTCCAATCCGGCTACGGGAAGGCCCAGAATACTTACCGACTTAGGCCCATAAATGTTACTTGTAGTTCAAGATGTACTCTGTAACAGACTCTTAGTCATAGCCGGATAGATCTCTCATGTAAACCCTAGGCCGGATATCTATATAAGTCGTCCTAGGGAGAGCCTTTAGGGCACCAGATAACACCCAATACTTTAGACCCTCAACTCGCACAAGCAAAACCTTTGTAACCCATATTCTGGCTCTGCCGTATTACTAGATTGCTAGCAGGAGTAGGATCCGTCCAAAGCCGGCGGATTCGAACCTGGGTAAACTTGTGTGCTCACCATCCCGGAATATCGTACGTCTCACCCCCCCCCCTCTCTTCCGCATGCCTCGAGGACCCCCTCATGGCATACTTCTCATCAATCTGACGACAACCATCTTCTCGCAAGAAGATGCGATTGCCAAAGGAGTCTTCGTCAGAGTCGGCGGAGGCCACGTTTAATCTTGACAACTTTGACTGGTAAATTTGCGAGTTCACTAATTCTTTTCTGTTTTCTTCTTGTTGGCTTTGCCCTGGAGTTTTCCTTTTCTCAATGTGGATTTGGTCTTGTAGCCAAGAGGCGTCGTCATCTTCTGGCGACGTCGAGTTTTTGAAGGAATCTGGAGTCGCGACCTCAAGGGCCAAAGTAGAAGTCGAGCGCGCTCCTTCTCCTCCGGCGGCGGCCCACTCCGGGCACAATTCTTCGAGCTCTCCTCACATAGGGAGCATCGAATGGTTGCTTTCGGATGACGGTTCAGCAAACTTCTTGAGTCGCTAGAGGACCACGTAAGTATATCTTTCCTTCTTTTAATGTGGCGATCACGCCTATACGCTGCCCTCTTGACTCCTTGTTTTGTGTGACAGCTCCTTGTAAAGGAAGCGCGTGGAGTGGCGGAGCAGGTGATGGCGATGGGTCGCAGACATCTTTGGAGGCAGCGTCAACGCGTGGTCGAAAGTGAGTGCTCTACACTTATTCTTTTCGTCTTCTCTCTGTTTTGGTACAATCGACTGATAGCCAATTATTAACTGCCATGTAGCTGAGCATAACGCTTTACTGCGCAACATCGCCACGTTGGAGAAGACATTAGCCGCAGCTGTGAAGGGGCGTGACGAGGCAATCGCGGCTCGTGATGATGCCCAGAAGCGCGAAGAGGGTCAGCGCGCCTCCTTTGTGGCCAGGGAAAAGTTGTTCGAAGAGCAACTATTCTCAGTCACCAAAGCCCTCTCAGGTACCTTTACTGGTAGATATTTTATTGATGTTCCTCTCTGCATCTAGAGTTTTTGCCGGTGGCACTAGAAGTTTGATCCATGTGTGTATTTTCGGTGTAGATGCTGGCGACTTGAGTTTTGACCTGCAGGCCCTTCGTCATGATGACGCTCTGGCCGGCGCGGTATCTGCGGTCGAGGACCGAAGCACCGCCATTCAGGATATGTTGTCCAAGGCCAAGGTCGCCCTTAGTCGCCTTCAGGAGGAGTTGATGCCGAAGGCGGAGCTGGTCGATAATATGGACAAGCTGGTGGAGTCACTCGCCAGGGGTGTGCCTGCTACTTACAAGAACTCCCTCCGCGCGGCTGGTGCGACGATGTCACTCGCCATGGTGCAAGCCCACGGAGTCGAGATAGATCCCTCTGCTGTGTCGAAGGCGATGCCTGTTGGCGCGGATGGTCAGCAGGTAGTCTTCGCTCCCTTTGCGACTGCTTGCGCCAAATATGGCCATCCCTTGATAAATATTGTTGCCAAGTATTCGGAGGAGCTCCAACGTGCGAAGAAGGCGGCGAAATCTTCGGCCTCAGGGGCCGGAGGAAAGTCTGTGGCATCTGATACTGCCACGGACTTGATGAAGCCCCTGAAGGCGTCGAAGTCGAAGAAGCCAGCTGCTCCGTAGTTAACTTGTTGTAATAATTGATCAGTTGTCCTTTTAGTCTAAGGACATGCCTGCTGGCGAGTGTGTTTGTAAACACTTATGCTTATCTTGAATGCGTTTGTTCCCCTTGCCTTTGTGTTGATTTGATCGTCTTATTTTCTTTTGTCTTGACTTGTGGTAGGGCACATCGAGTGGTCCTGTGGGGGAAAACCAGGATTCGCCATCTCTTGATGAGACAGTAGCACCACTGCGCTCCAGGGTAGAGGAGCTATCCTTGCTGTCGCGACTTCGTGATCGCGTGAAGCAGCTGGAGCGTGAGTTGCCCCTGATCCGTGGTAATGCGAACGTGTGGAAGTCGAAGGCAGAAAAATCCGCCGCCCGCGAGCAATATCTGCTTGGCGGTGTGGCGGCTGGGCGACCAGTTTAAGTGTTAGTTTGCTCGTCCTCATCTTTTCCTTTGTAGTTAGTCGCAATGGTACGTTGTACTCATGCTGTTGGTGCTGCTTCGTGTAGTTGTTAGCGCACGCCGTCTGCAGGAGGAGAGGGATAGGATTGCCATCCGCCTTCATGATCTCACCCAGGAGCAACTTCAAGAGAGTGGATACTTCTGGGTAGATCATGATCATGCGACTGCATTGGCGACCCTGCAGGATCGCGCTTCACGAGTGCTGCTCTTCCTGAAGAAGTCGCGGTAGTGTTTGAAGAACATCTATCGGGCGATGTTCCCGTTGGATAACACTCCATCAAGCCTGCTGGCTCTCCTGGCCAAATTTCAAGATACGTCCGCGGTTCGCGAGTGCGTGAGGCAGCAGTTGGTGGCTGGTGCCAAGGCTGCCCTCTCGATGGTGCGATTGCACAAGACTGACATGGATGTCACCGCCATTGCTTCCGGGCCGCCAGCGCTGCCAGCCGGATCTGCTTGGAATATGGTGCTGCACTATCAGGCGGTGGACCGTCCAGCAGAGGAGATTGTCGACTTCTTCGAGGAACAAACCAATGTTCTTCTGTTGTAGCAGTAGCTAGATTTGTATCCTGCACATAAGTGTATTTGTGTTGTAAAGTTCATATATATGTTATAGATAATTTATTGTCGAATGTGTATAAACAACTTTGTCAGCGTCAGGTGCGTTGCACTATGCGAGTCCTTTTCGTTAGCCTGGCTATCCCTTTGTCAACCTGCCAGGCGCGTTGCGACTAGGTTGAGTTTGCGTTAAGGGGTTCGATTGATGTGCTAGCTACTCAGGATATCGCTTTTATTGGTTCGAAGAACAGATGTAGGTAGGGTGGCGTAGCCCCCGAGTATAAAATTGACAAAAGTGAAAGAAAAACACAGAGTTTTGGGGCACTTAGCTTTTATTTATTTGAAGAGCAGTGCGAGGTACAATGTGTGGCTAAGTAGCCTTGGCTGAGTAGCCTTATTTGCGATGTAAAAAGTAAAACAACTAGGGGTAGAAGCGTCGCAGTTGTGCGACGTTCCAAGGGTTGGAGTATGCGACTCCTGTCTCTAAATCTTGAAGGCGATAGGTGCCACTTGTGATTATACGTAATCACGTGCAGTCCTTCCTGAAGGATTCAAGCTTGAGATGCCTCGCTGCTTTAGTCGCAGGACCAGGTCACCTTCGACGAAGGATCTAGGGCGAAGCCTTCTACTGTGGTAGTTGCGCAGGTTCTGCTGGTAGATCGTGGATCTTTCTGCAGCGATTTCTCTTGCCTCGTCGAGGAGGTCGACGGAGTCTTCGAGTGCAAGAGAGGACTCTTGTTCGCTGTAAGCGACTATGCGCGGCGCCTTGTACCTTACTTCGGCGGGTAGTACTGCTTCTGCTCCGTGCACCATAAAGAATGGCGTGTAGCCCGTGGCGCTGTTTGGAGTTGTACGTAGGCTCCAGAGTACAGATTGGAGCTCATCTGGCCAGCAACCCGCGGCTTGTTCGAGTGGTCGAAGGAGTCGCTTCTTGATGCCGCTGCAGACGAGCCCGTTTGCTTTTTCCACCTGACCGTTGGTCTGTGGATGCACGACTAAGGCGTAACTGATGTTGATCCCCAGGTTTCCGCAGAATTCTTGAAACTCCTTGGATGTGAAGTTTGTCCCGTTGTCAGTGATGATGCTGTGCGGCACGCCGAAGCGGTACACAATGGACTCGCAAGAACTTGACCGCGTTGTGCCCTGATTGTTTGGTCACTGGCATGGCTTCAATCCACTTGGTGAACTTGTCGACTGCGACCAAGAGCTGGACGTAGCCTCCTTGCGTGGACCTTGGGAGCTTGCCCACCATGTCGAGCCCCCATTGTGCGAAGGGCCAGGCCAATGGAATAGGCCGTAGTTCTGCGCCTGGTGCGTGTGGCTTGTCCGCGAATCGCTGACAAGCGTTGCACTTTTGTACTATGTCCTTGGCATCGCGCATGGCCGTGGGCCAGTAAAATCCAGCTCGTAGAGCTTTGGCAACAAGGGCGCGACTGCCGGTGTGGTGCCCACAGGTGCCTTCGTGGATGTCGAGGAGGACTGCTCTTCCATCGGCCAGGAAGACGCATCGTTGTAACACGCCTGTGATGATGCGTTTATACAATTCACTGTTGATAACGGCGAATGCCTTGGAGCGTCGCGCGATGTGCCATGCGTCTGTCGGGTTGTCCGGTAGGCGCTTGCTGAGGAGGTACGTAATGTACGGCTGCGTCCAGGATTGTTCGATCATCATGACGCTCATTGGTCCCTCGAGTCCTGTGTCTAGCTCCAAGTCATCGTGCCATTGGCTCATTGGGTGGCGTAGCCCCCGAGTCCGTTGCTGCGCTTGTTTTCTTCTCTACAGCCTTTGGCTTGATGGAGCATTCGCAGATGCGCTCGAGAAATACCCCAGGTGGTATGGGGGCGCAGGTAGAGCCTATGTTGGCGAGTGCGTCCGCCTCCTCGTTGCTTTCGCGACCTACGTGTCGCAACTCGCAACCGTCGAAGTCTCCTTCGAGTGTATCGTAGAGGTCGCGGTACGCGAACATGTTGTCGTTCAGTGCGCCACACTCGTGCATTGTTTGGTTGACGACCAGCTTGGAGTCGCCATATATGATGAGCCACTTTGCGCCGCAGGCTTTTGCGATCCTCATCCCGTGCAACAGGGCCTCGTATTCAGCCTCGTTGTTTGAGGCTGTGAACTGCATTCGCAGGATATATTTTAGTTTGTCTCCTTGAGGTGATGTCAGTATGACACCTGCTCCTGCTCCATCTTTCCGCTTGGATCTATCGAAGTGCATTGTCCAGAGGTAGGACATATCTGGCTTATCCGGGAGTTGGTTTTCCATCCAATGCATGAGGAAGTCAGGGAGAACTTGCGACTTGATTGCATCGCGCTTTTCGTATGTGATGTCTCGTGGAGACAGTTCGATTCCCCAAAGCGCGACTCGCCCCGTGGAGTCGGGGTTGTTGAGGATATGTCCCAATGGGGCATCGCTGACTACCACGATTGGGTGTTCTTGGAAGTAATGGCGCAGTCGCCGGGCGGTCATGAAGACGCCGTACGCCAGCTTCTGGTAGTGCGGGTACCGCTGTTTTGTTGGCGTGAGGACCTCGCTGAGGTAGTATACCGGGCGTTGTACACCATGGACCTTGTTTTCCTCGGCCCGCTCGACGACGAGCACTGTACTAACCACTTGGTTAGTAGCGGAGATGTACAGCAGTAGTGGTTCCCTTTCTCGTGGAGTCACCAGTACTGGCGAGGTGGATAGCAGGCGCTTGAGATCTTTGAATGCTTCTTGCGCTTCATTGGTCCACTCGAATTTGTCAGCTTTGCGGAGGAGCTGATAGAAGGGCAGTGCCTTTTCTCCCATTCGACTGATAAATCGACTGAGGGCCGCGATTCGTCCGGCTAGTTGCTGGACGCCTCTTATGTTCTTTGGCTTCTCCATGGCCAGTATGGCCTTTATCTTTTTCGGGTTTGCCTCAATCCCCCTCGCGAAGATGAGATATTCGAGCAGTTGCCCAGATGGTACGCCGAAGGCGCATTTGTCCGGATTGAGCTTAATCCGGTAATGATCGAGATTGGCGAAGGTTTCGCACAAGTCGTCGATTAGAGAGGCTTCCTCCTTGGTTTTGATTACTATGTCGTCGACATAGACTTGGATGTTGCGACCCAGTTGCTCCTTGAGGCAAGCCTGCATGCACCGCTGGTAGGTGGCTCCTGCGTATTTTAGCCCGAAGGGCATTGTGTTGTAGCAAAACACACCGAAGGGTGTTGTGAACGCGGTCTTCTCCTGGTCTTCCTCCTTTATTCGAATTTGGTAATAGCCTGAGTAGGCATCGAGGAAGCAGAGGCGCTCGCATCCAGCAGTGGAGTCGATGATTTGATCGATCCGTGATAGCGGGAAGTGATCTTTTGGGTAGTGCTTGTTTAAAGAAGTGAAGTCCACGCACATCCGTAGGATATCCGTGTCCTTTTTTGGCACAAGCACCGTATTGGCGAGCCAAGTGCTTTCCTTGATCTCGCGTATGAATTTGGCCTCGAGGAGTCTGTTAATCTCCATTCCGACTGCCTACGCTCGTGGCTCAGACAGTCGCCTGATTGTTTGCTTGACTGGCCTTGCGTCGGGGTTGACGTTGAGTGCGTGCTTGGCGAATTCTCTGGGAACTCCTAGCATGTCCGCAGGACACCAGGCAAAAATTTCCCAGTGCTCACGGAGGAAATCGACGAGCGCGAGTTCCTATGCGGGACTCAAGTTGTTGGCGATGAGGGCCGTTTTGGCAGGATCTGATGGATGGATCTGCACCTTCTTTGTGTGCACAGATGAGTCGAAGGAGAGATCAGGTGAGCTTGGCCTACTCAGGGGAGGCAGACTGTTGTCTGTCGTCTCTTTCAGTCTTGCGAGTTCCTCCTGCATGCCGAAGGACTGGGAGATTCTGTTGAATTCCCTGTCGCAAGCGTCAGATCGCTCGAAGTTCCCGTTGATCGTTATGATGTCGTTGGGACCTGGCATTTTCATCTGCAGGTAGGCGTAGTGGGGTACTGCCATGAACCTGGCGAATGTGACGCGCCCAAGGATGCAATGGTATTGTGAGGGCCAGTCGACGACCTCAAAGTCGATGCGCTCGCGCCGGAAGTTCTTCGGCGTGCCAAAGATGACGTCCAGGTTGATTTTGCCAAGGGGGTATATGCCTTTCCCTGGGACAATGCCATGGAACGTTGTGTCCGATGCCTCCAAGAAGGTTAGAGGGATCCTCATTGCTCGCAAGGTACTCGCGAATATGAGGTTGATGCCACTTCCGCTGTCCATGAAGACGCGACTCATGTCGAAGCCTCCAATTTGCGCCTCGAGTACGAGGCGGCAATGACCTGGGCGAGGTATTTGGGGCGGGTGGTCGTGTTTGTCGAAGGTAATGCATGACTCATTGCCACTGAGGTACTCAGTGGTGGATGGTGGCGAGTGCATGGCCAAGTTGACTTGGCGAGTGATGGCCTTCTGCACCCTATTGGAGGGGTGCCCCTTTTGGATCATCATGGTACCCATGGCCCATGGGTACGGTTCGCCTCCGTGGTGCTGGTCCGGTGCAACTCCGTTCGGGGGTGGTCCAGGTGGTGGTGGTGCGCCATGTGCCACGACGCTTGGAGCGGCTCCGTAGCCTCTTTCAACTGCATTGCGGTTCATCTGAACCAATCCCTCATGTAGCTTGAGGAACTCGTGGCAGTCCTTGAGGAGGTGGCTGGACTTTCTCTTGCCATCATGCTTGTCGATGTAGAAGTGTACCGTGCATGGCCTGGACAATTTGTCCTTGATGGAGGTCGCGGGTGCTTCATCGCGAGTGCGGCGTTGCCACACTTGCGTGGTTTTCCTGGAGTCACGGTATCCGCCGCTGCGGTATCCGCTGTTGCGGTTATCGTCGCGTCTATCAGCGTAGCCAGCTACGACCATGTTGACGTCATCGCGATCGTCATAGACGCGCATGCGACGCTTACCCCGGCGGTCGCGTCTTCGTTCGAGTTCTGCCTCCTCGTCAGAGTGAACGCGATTCTTCATCGAATCTTCTCCATCGGCCCACCGATTCGCGATCTCCATCAGGTGGTCGATGGTCTAGGGCTTTGAGCGGCCTAGCTCCTCCCTGAGTTCCATGCGGCAGACACCACCGTTGAATGCATCAATCGCGCAGTCTTCCGAGATGTTCTCCGCGGAGTTCTTGATGATGGACCACCTTTGGATGTAAGAGCGCAGCGATTCGCGAATCTTCTTTGCGGCATCTCAGTTCTTCGATTGGCGGGCGTTTATGCGTGCCCTTAAAGTTGCACGAAGCTGTAGACTAGCTCATCCCAACTGCGAATGGATCCGCGTGGGAGGTTATTGAGCCATGCCGGGCGGCGCCACTGGTATGTGCGTAAGCATTGCATGGCGATGCTTTGCCTCCATGTAGCCTGACGGAGGAGATGTGATCCTCCAGCCAGATCTTGGGGTCCTGCAGACCGTCAAATTTCGGGTTCTCCGATGGGAGTTTAAACCTTTTAGGCATTCACTTTTGCCTAATGGATCTGCTGAAGCATCTGGCGCCGCAGAGCTCCCCATCTTCCTCTTCCGAATCAGTCGACCGAGCACGTCATGCCCTTTACTTGTCGATCTTGCGCTGCGTGAGTTCGTCGCGTGCATCGTAGTCACGATCGTGTCGCCGTGAGCGGCGGCGTCGAGACAGGTCGTGACTGTCATCATCCTTGAGGCGAGGAGCGCTTAGCGCTTTGCCCTTTTTGGGTGCAGTACGGTTCCTTGTTGAGGGCGGCCTCGATTAGCCCTAGGCCCGCGATCGTAGATTGGTGCATGGCCGTTTGGGGACCTGCAGCTGGCGGCTGGTTATTGAGGAGGTACATGGTGGCTGCTGTCACCGCGGCCTGCGGTGTCCTGGGAACCACGTTGCCTCTCGTGTCGACCGTCATAGAACCGAAGTCGAGGACTTTCGTGGCATCTATGCGCTCTTGTTCGGTGAGGTGAGCCATCCGCGACTGCCTCTTCTTGGCGAGGTACTCGTTGCCTCTTGAGGAGGATCCTCCGTAGGAGGAGAGCCCAGCACGACAAAGGCTTGATTCGTCCGCTGCCTTTTTACGCGCCTCAAGTTGCGCGATTGCTTGTTTTTGGCACTTGAATTCCAATTTTAGGAGCCAGTGGTAGCCCATCAGTAGTTCCTGCGGGGACCCGAAGGATAGAGGTGCACCTCGTAGGGCTTCACGGCAGCGATCCCACTCTTGCTCGTTGAGCCTGATCACGACGCGTTCACCGGTTTGCTCGTTGATCATGCTAGGAGGTTCGACTGCTCCTCCGTTGCCACCGTTACCGCCGTTGCCGTTGTTGCCACCGTTGTCGGCGTTGGGTGGGTCGGTGCCGTTGTCGGTGTTACCACCGTTGCCGCGATTGGGTAGATCAGTGCCGTTGCCGGTGTTGCCACCATTACCGCGATTGGCGGAGGTGTCGCTCGCGTTGATGACGACGCACATGAAGTGATTAGGGAAGCTGTTGCTTCCACAACTTTCAGATCCGGAACCGTAGGTTCCATCTTCAATGGCCAGATCGCTTAGATCGGAGTCGCGATTGCTGTCGCTGACCGGAGCGTTGAGCTCGCTAAGGGTGCCAATCGATGGAGGGAACCATGATGCCGGGGCAATCGCCGGTGTTGCCGGCTGGTCAGGCATGCGAAGCGTGCCCATCTGACCAACTTGGAAGCGGAAGCTCCCAATCACCAGACTGATTCCGTCGCCCACGGGCTCGAAGGCCGGGCGGGTGGCCGACGTGTGGATGGTGAAGTCGAAGGCGCCGAAGAGCTGGCGAATCTCCGATGTTGCGGAGTTGTAGATCGCGGTTGATGGGGCAGAAGAAGCCGCAACATCAGCACTCCCAATTCCCACAGACGACGCCAATTGATGAGGGTTTAACTCGTCAATGCCCATTGTTATGGACTTGGGTTTTGGAGAAGGAGGGAGCGCTGGAGACATCTATCGGCTAGCAAACAAGCACACATGGGACAAAGGAGTTACCCAGGTTCAGGCCTCGTAGAGGTCCCTACTCCTGCTTGTCTGCTTGTGAAATTATTGAAGGAGTCGAAAGTTACAATGGTGCGCAGATGTAATCTGGCGAAGGTTGTGGAAACCAGGGTTGTGTGTGTCCTCCTCGCTGCCCCCTCCTAGCCTTTATATAGATAGCCTAGGTCTCGGGTAGCAGGTCGAGTCGGTTACAAGTTAGGGTTTTCCCTTTAATCTTTCTATCTTTAGCTTCTTCTTGTTCTTCAAGCAATCGAGAGTCTGTAGGTTACTCGAGTCCTTCCATCCGGCCCTTGGCGACACCGTGGGCCTGTATGTATTTGGACCGTATATACCAAACTCGAGTGCCTGTAGGGTATACCCATGTCAAAGAGAAAAATTATAACAAGATAGACATGAAGTTCAACCAAAGTTGAACACTTTCACCACAAACCTGGCATCAGTTAACGGTCTTATTTCTTAGTACCCCTAGCAAAAAAATATTTATAAATCTTCAATGATGTCATATGCTCCTTTAACCTTTAACTTTCTTATTCCATGGCTAACCGTATTTTTCGGATGCCTGACTTTTCATTCACTGTCCTTTGGAGCAAATGTATTGAAATTCCTATAACATCAATTTACCATTACTAAGCTCAACAAGAGTATCTCATTCCCCTTGTTAACACCTCTTCCTAGCTTTTTATCCTACAAAACCACATTTATTCGCCAAATTCCAAATCTCAAACAACATCTTTTGAGACTTTTACCGTTCTATTTTTAGATTAATTCTATGCTTGTCCATCATACTCAAGTTAATATATTTTCAAGGCAAGATGTAACTGAAGTTTCTAAATATGGTGCACTCATCTACATGCGTGTTATCCATAAATATTTCAAATAATGGATATGGATGACACCATACTTTATATTTCATTGAAAAGCCACTCGAACAAGGATACATGACGACGCTCTAAGATCTTTGCACAAACTAAAATATAAGATAGATAAAACATAAAAGACACCCCAAACTAAAAACCATAACTATATGCATATGATAAACTAAAAAGTATACAACTAGGTAAAACTCCCCCAATCTTGAGTTGTTGGTTGGAGATGTTTATTTCTTCTCCTCCTTCTTTGGATCTGTTGGATCATAATGATTCTCTAGGTCCTTGAGAACGTTTATGAAGAGGTTGTAAGATTACTAGAACTACTTTGTGGATTGAACAAGCTCTCCCCAGAGTCTTTCCCCAACTTTCTCCTTGCTAGGTTTCCACTCTGGGTTTGATCCTCTACTTTTCTTCTTGGGAAGATACCTATACCATTCTCTTGGTAGCTCCATGGTTGGAACATGTATGTACTCCTTGCGATTAAGATTAGCAACATAATTTCTAGAAGAAACGCCAAAAAGGTTATGCAGATGACTTCATATGCCAAAATTATGAACATGAAAGTCATGCGTGTTTTCGAGGCTAACAACTTTACTATTGATGTCATCGTGGCCTGAGGTCATTTTCGATCCTTTACACAGGCTAGACTGTCTAGCGCGCCAACAGAATGCACAAAATTTCTTGTTCAGAGTTGGGTCACATTAGAGCTTTGGACAATATTTTGAGTTCTAATCTTGTACGGAAAATCTAGCCATCCTATATATGCAAGGCGTGACGACCCATTGAACAACACAAAATCACAAAACCAATCAAAAAACATCTAATTTTCCTCTCTCGTCCTAGTTTTCTGCTCACTGTCACTTGGCGGTCTTCGTGTTGGAGAGCTCTGATTCACGACGTCCTAGGGCGGGAGAACTGACCTAGGGGAGCTCATCACCCCAGTGCATCTAGATGGGATCTCTCCCGGGTGCGTGGGATTTCGGGTTCAAAAGAGAGCTCGATGGTTGTATTGTGTATCGTGCTTCCGGCGAGGCTCCTCTGGCGTTGTGTCTTGTGTACTGCGTTCGACGCCGGAGGTACACGTGACATGTTCAGGTGCGCATAGTCATCACCGATGATCTGTCTAGTGGAGCTACACCGCCCACTAGAAGGCAGTGGAAGGGTCGTCTCTTGTACAAAGAAGCAATGTTGCCTGTTGAATAGAGATCGATGGGAGATCTCTTTCTCGTCAGCGACTTTTTTGGCCGAAGGGCAGCCTCTATTCCTCTTACTATTGGTGGCTATGGCTTGCTTCAATGGCGGCTTTGATGTCCCAAGTGGTGCTTGTTTCCTGCAACGGCGAGGTGCAGGCTCGAGCGGAGGTGCAAGACCCAATTGCATTCTTATTTCTCTGTTCGGGGTCTTATTCGCAAAGTCAAGGAACTTGATTGTAATTTCCTTTAGGTCGTTTGGTATCCATCATTTGGGTCTGAAATCCTGAAATTCATTTTACAATTTCATCCCTATACTGTTTGGTTGGCATGGAATTGAGCTGTCATTTCATTTGGCAAATCCATCCATGTGTAAACCCAATTCCTATCTTAGACCCGTCATTTGCAAATTCCGGTGGCAATCAAACATGTGGGTGTTTTTGGAATCATAATATAAATAAAATGAATTCATATATTCATTTTATGTCTACTAAATGAAATGAATATCTGGATGCCAAACGACATCTAACTTTCTTGTCTGGTTATAACTTGTACTACTTTGCCGTTCAGTAAATAATCCTTAGATCCTTATGGATCCCAGCCCCTGTTCAGAAAAAAAAAGTACTACCCAAGGCGTACATGCAAAATTATGGCAGCAACCGTTACACCCGCCCTGCGTACCTGATATATATATACTATGACAATTAATTAGCTGCCATATGGACGAATTCCTTTTTTCGAGAAAAATATGAGCTTTATTGATATCTATCTATCTATCTATCTATCCTATAATTTTGTTTGAGGTAGGATCGTCCGCCTGAATTTCCGTCCAAAATTTTCCTGACGACTATACGCCTACGACTTGGAACATATTACACAGCCTGCCACCGCAAGTCAAAGTAACGCTTCGGTCTCCGTTAACACAGCCTTTCTCGGCCGCCGCAAACTGCCCCTCACCTCGCCGCCGCCTCGCTCGCCAGTCGCCATCCTCCCAGCCGTCGTCGTTCCCCGCGTGCGCCTGACACTGCGCGCCCCTGCTCGTCTCCAATCGCCTCCCATGAAGACCCCATGGATCCCGTCCCTAGCTCCCACCCTACCGCACATGCGTGCTTGTGCTACTGCTCCCACGATGGCTGCTCAGATCCCCACCCTGCACCACGAATGTGGGAGCTCGCCAGAGGGCCAGGCCGCGGGTGCTGAAGGCGCCGCACCGCTCAAGGATGAGGCATGGGGAAGAGAAGTGCGGGGCATGTGAGTGGAGGGGGGCGGAGGTAAGCCACGGGGGAGGGCAAGGGGCGAAGGAGGAGGTGGGGGAGCTGGGGGCCTTGCCGCGAAGAGGACAGTACGGTCGTCGCCAACCCAGTTTCCTCCGCCCGGACCACCTGAAATGCTGCAACCACCGCCCCCAGATCCCCGCCCGCTCCTTCTCCGTGGTTCGCCAACGTTGGCGCGCCGCAGCCTTCAACGTCAAGGTACGATATAGCGTTGATCTTTTCTTTCTTGTTCGTGTGTGTGGCCTGCAATTGTGTGCTTGTGGACTGCGTGTATTTTGGTTCTGCATGTGTCGATTGTGATCGTGGATGTGCCTATGCTCAGGATCTGGATGTGTGCTAGATCATTCATGTGCTTTGGCTAAATGTGCAATGTACTGGTGTATCTCATATATGTGTACATGACCCTGGAGTGAAGTGGAGTTTTAATATGCAGGCCAGAAGTTTCAGTATTTGTTCACAGGAGTCGCCCATGTAAGTCACCCTTGGGGCCTCGGCCTATCAAGGTTAGTAAAATAATGACTAGCATGCTTTTCAATTTGCTAAATTATTCCCCTTTCTTTGATGTAGGTCGTAGTGTCACAGTTGTCTGCCGCTGCAGGTGGTTGCCGCCGGCCACCTCTAGCCTGTGTGGACTGCTCTTGGCGGATCACGCCGGCGGCCTTGAATGTCAAGGTATGCTGTAGCGGTTGATCTTTTCTTTCTTCTGTCACCAACAATGGCGCATACCTTGTGTGATGTCTAAGATTCTGAAATTTATGGCACTGTCGTCGAGCCTCGTATTGCTTCCATCTCTGAGAAATTTATACGGTGGAAACATTTCACATAGCCTCATATTGTCTCCAACTGAGATAAATCTATACGGTGAAAACATTGCACATATATGCCACTGTTACATTGTGAAGGTTCTAGCTTATTCAGAAGCTCCACGTTTGCATAAAACACACTGAACAATGAACCTAGCCAATATCCTCCTGCAAGGCTGCAGCTATGCTATAACATGCTTTCGTTCTTCCTTTTTTCTTTTACTCGGTCCCTTACCCTATCCATTCTGCCAAGCTGATGTGTTATGCGTTCCATGTGTTACATCAGGCCTGCCCAGAAGTTCCCCGCTGCATAGGTTCCATGTCTCTAATGTGATGTACCAGACACAAGGAATTTCCATGACCATTTCTACAGCAATCCGACAGAACATCAGCGTGAGTTCAACTATTGGATTTGTTTGGTGGGCCATGTAGATCAGAAAAGGTTGAGAAATTGTATTTCCTTTTCATGTGCATATACCCTGAAATTTTATACGGGCAAATGAGAAATTTCGTCTTCAATTTAATTGTCACGATTTTATACTTAATATTCATCTTTGGCCTATCAGTAGCATTGCCATTTAGTCATTTGACCTGAATTATGAATTTGGTTCGTCAAGGTAATACGATTATGCAAATCTGATTGACTTGACTGAATCTAGCTATTATTTGTCATATATGATACATTTGTTTTGTAAAAGAATTATAAATACAATTGTTTCATTTTCCAGAAATCCTGCCACTGGTTTCCTATTTTGACCGGAGAGCTTGTGTCTGTATTTTTTATGCTCACACTCTACCTTTCTAAAATTCAGAATACCATGTGTTGATTGTACAACACTTTACAGTAGTAGTACAGAGGTCATGATGGCATTATGACAAGTGCACGTCTAATAGCAATTTTGCATGTATTTATTTGTGGATTCTCCACTTACTTGCCAATTATCCTATTCAGGTATTTTTATTGTACCGTTGATACAGCTATTTTACTAGAGAAAACAAATATTTTAGTACTCTCAAACTATAATAGTAGGCCACCCTAATTTATAATTCCATTATCTTGATCACCTGATTTTCATGCCACAGTCAGCCTCCAAGGTAAACGCCCACGTGTGTGTCTGGGACGTGCTATACGGTGATGAATCTGATTCCACTGAATGTATTGATTCATTTTTGGCGAGAAAAATCTATCATTTGTGTACCCGTTGCAACGTACGGGTATTGTGCTAGTCAAATAACAATGTTCATATAATCACGCTCAGTTAGTTCCACCACACAGGGAGGAACGCATATGGACGGATTCCGTCATCAAGAAGGAAATCAAAATATTTATCTCGTTATTACGAAGCAAATCAAGATATCCATCTCTTTCCATCGGGATAGATTTATCCCTTCATAAATATGGCAGCATGTACGAGGCTTAGTGTGCTCCATAGCAGCAATGACGACGGCACATCTCACTCCTCCTCTTGCTCCTCGCCGCGGCCCATGGCATCGGCGGCACTACGCCCGTCATCGACGCTACATGCGCCGCGGTCTCCCACAACTCGACCATGCATACCCATTACGACTACTGCGTGCGCGCGCTCTCGGCCGACCCGGCGGCCTCGTCCGCCACGGACACCCGCGGGCTAGTGGCCGCCGCGGTCAACCTCACCGTCGCCAACATCACGGACACCAAGCACGTCATCTCCGACCTCCTCGTAAATCTCGAACGCTGTCTCAAGTATTACGCAGAGATGGACGACAACGTGGCGCGCGCACTTGAGGACATCCGCCGGGCTCGCCGCCGATGCGTACGAGAAGCTCTTGAAAGTGTTAGACGATGACTTTACCAGTTGGTGCGACCTCATCTTGGTACAAGGATACGCCAAGAGGAACCCCATAGATCTTGAGAACCACAACGTTTACCTCGTGTCCGCCATGGCATCCGACATCACGGAGCTGCTGCTGCGCTCGCATGCATTGTCCCCGCAAGTTTCTAGCTCAATGCATACATGAGTATTGCATCTTCCACCAGTTTTAATAAAGTCTGCGATTTGTTATTTATGAGTCAGTCCGAAGAGTAATTACAAATCCTCATTCCTCACAAATATCAGGGGGATTAGACTTTTTTGTTTTGTTGAAGAAAGGAGCCCCTAATTTGGCATTGAAATGAAATTGATAATAGTAGTACAGACTTCTCTTCATCGGTCTGCTTACTGAACGCGGATTTTCGGAGTGCCACGTCGTCAGCATGACGTCACCTCGTGCTGACCAAACTTTTAAAATTTTATAAAACAAAACTGAAATTTATGAAATATTTTGTACTGTTCACAAATGTTACAATGTTTTAGTCGAGTTTCAGTTTGGTTTCAATTATGTTTCAGTGCATGATGTCATCCATGTGTTGACCGGAAAAAATCTGACCGGCGCACCAATATCATAATAAAACTGGACGGTAGATAGGCCACCGGCATGTACCGTTAACTATAAAAAGTTTTCGCGTGCTTACCAAGCTGAACCAAACTTCAAAAGTACAAATCCAACTTCCTAAAGGACGCCGAGCTGATTCGGCGCGTAGCTGAAATCCAAACCGTCCATGTCTAATGAGATCTGAACACCAAGTGGTGGCCCGAGGCTGCAGGCAAAGTCGCTAACAAGTCTCGCCGACTCATGAACTGCTCTCACATTTTCGAGGGTAAACTGCGTGACGCCGGGGCTCTCTTGGCTAGCATCGTGCAGGAGTGGCAACTGTGGCAGCAATGTAGGGAGAGCATGATTACAAGCGGGTCGACCCGAGGCATCGGCTAGGGAGTGTTTTGTTTTAGATTAGTTTCAGTCTCTTGGGACGGGTTGGCACGCATGTTGCCGGATCAACCTGGCTCCTCTTGTACTGATTTGGATATGGTTTCTTGCCAACTTAATCAAATGACTCATAGATCGTCTGCGTGTTCTCGAAAAGAAGAGATCTGAACCAATGGATCCAATTTGTGTCCCGCAAAAAAGAGAATCTACGGTGGCCATGTATGTAAAAGCAAAAGGACCCTTTAGTATCCTCCGTGTACTCTTAAAACACGGATTTTTTTTATAGATCTAGCATGATACATGCGAAGGTGTTCGGACTTACTAACACGCAAGACTTCATAGATCCAGGTCATGAAAAAGCTTGGAATAAATTTGAATATATTGAATATTAGACTCGTTTGGAAGCGCATGTTGGGAGGAAGTCAAATATGCAAACAGAATTAAATTAAATTTGTTGTGTGAAAGTTGAGCATTTTTTATACATATACAGAAAATAATCTAAAAATGTGGGTGGACAGGTCGGCGGGTCCGCCTACGCAATCCCCAACGAGAAGCAGCGGCGGAGATTTTTGCTTGGTGCGAAATCAGCTCGTCAATGGACTTTTTCGCTTTGACACTAAAAACTATAAAAGTATTTCAAACATGCACAACTACTTCAACATCACATTAGTTCAGGGATCCATTTCTCAATAGCTCGGATTACAAACCATGGATTCCAAGTTCTAGTGCTTATAGGAAGAAGATCAGGAGAGGAAGGCGAGACAAAAAAGAGGAGGCCACATTTTCACGCTAATGGTTAGATTTTGAAGGAAATATGCCCTGAGAGGCAATAATAAAGTTGTTATTATGTATTCCTTATGTATGATAGATGTTTATTTTGCATGCTAGAATTGTATTGATCGGAAACATCAATACATGTGTGTTTAATAAACAAAAAGGGTTCCTAGTTATGCCTCTCTTATAGACTATCTTGTTTATTAACAAGATGATCAAGGTTTCCTGATCATGGACATTGGATGTTGTTAATAACAAGGTCACACCATTGGTGGAATGATGTGATGAACATTCATCCGAAGTATAGCATTACGATCAAGTCATTATGTTTATATTGCTATAACATCATACGAAGTAATCTTTATCCTTAGACCATGAGATCATGTTAATTGCTAACACCTGAAGAGTATCTTGATAACATCAAACGTCACACCATAACAGGGTGACTATAAAGATGGGTTCAGTGCTATGAAGGTGTTATGTTGAGGCTCATGGATGAAGAGTGGAATTTGTCAATCCCGATGACGGATAGATATACTCTAGGACCTCTCGGTGATATCACATTGAGATAGCTTGCAAGCAAGTGATGTGATCACTAGAATGTTATATCATGGGAACGAGAAAAGAGTGCATGTCGGTAACGAGATCAAACTAGGTATTTGGATACCGATGATCGAATCTCGGACATGTATTATATCATGAGACAAAGGGATTAAATTACAAGCGTTAAAGGTTCTCACGAGCACAGAAGTCATCGTTGAATATGCAGGAGTCAGTATGGATCTCCAGGTCCCGCTTCTGACTATTGATCTGAGAGGAGTCTTAATCATGTCTGCATTATTCACGAACCGTAGGGTGACACACTTAAGAGTTACCGGACACCATTTTGGAGCACATATGTTTTAGACGAAAGAATTGCAAAGCGCAGAAATTGTTTCGATAGAAACCGGAAATTGTTTCGGGTGAAATTGCAGAAAGTGGTTCTGCGTGTGATATTGAAATATTGCAAGGGGATATATGTGAATGCTTGTTAATTAAAGTAATTAACAAAATTCTGAATAAATTTAATAAACGAGTTTTATTAAATGAGAGAGCATTAAACTTGGAGAGTTTTAATGCATTTAAAGTAGGGACTTTAAAGGGGAATGTGAAGAGGCATTTTAATGTGGAGAGGTTACCACCACATGAATGGGGGAGGTGAGGGGTCACACCCCCATGCGCCGGCCATGGAGAGAGGGGGTACCCCCCTCCTCCTATAAAAGGCCACCCTCTTCCTCCTTCTTCCTCACACCTCCTTGTGAAGGATCTCTCTCCCCCTCTAGAATTATTCCCCCATGGTCTCGGATTAGCGAGATACATGTTCCAGTGGCATTTAAATGCGGAAGGAGTTCTTGCTTCCATTTGGATCGCTGGGCGAGGAGGTGGAGGTTGTCCGTGGCTTGAAGCGTGTGTGCGATGCGGATCTTGCTGAGTTGTGGCGCTCAGACTTCCTCACGATCTTAAGATTGGCAAGTGTACGACTACATCAACCACGCGTTCCTACTCGTTAACAAAACTCATTGTCTTCGAGGGTAAGTTCTAGTTGGATGTATGTCCACCCGTTGCTTTGTACCTAGTAGATAGATCTTGGCGTGTAGTTCTCATCGTAGGAATTTTTTTGTTTTCTATGATGTGGACCCAACAGTGGTATCAGAGCCTGATCTATGCGTAGGTGCTTAGCACAGGTAGTACACATATGTTTATATGTGGGCGATGATGATCATGTTATTGCATCTTCTATGTATTTTGGATATTGGTGGCATAGTGGGATGAAGCGGCCCGGACCAACCTTACATGTCATCGTACATGAGACCGGTTCCATGACTGACATGCAACTTGTTTTGCATAAGTGGCTGGCGGGTGTCTGTCTCTCCTAATATAGTCAATATCTGATTTACAACGAGTTGCTAATAACTTGGTTATCCTCGTTATGGTTCATGTTCATAGGTGAGAACGTTTCTATCTCCAAAAGCCCTAAGCCACGTAAAACTTGCAATTGATAAATTAGAGGCGTCTAGTTTAGATCGTTGCTGGGCTAGTGTATTGATATGGTATTGTTGTAAGTAGATGTATGATAGATACTCTTACAACACATTCAACGTGTAAGTTCCATAGACATTGGCCTTACACACAAAGGAATGATAGAGATCATACCACGATGCAAATGATAGAGATCAAATGCATGGACCATATCATCTCACTTTACACATTAGATGTTAGCATCTTATACTGCTAGTTTGATGCTTTTGGTAGCATTGTAAGATGATCCCTCATTTAGATATCAAGATAAAATGTGTTCTTCCTTGAGTATGCACCGTTCTATGGATCGTGTTTCGAGACATCACGTGATGATCAGGTGTACTCGACTCTACGCTTCCATACAACGGGTGTAAGATGTTTACACGCAGTACTAAGGTTCTTACTTGACGAGCCTAGCATGTACAGACATGGCCTCGGAACACGGACCGAAAGGTTAAGCATGAGTCATATAGTTGATATGATGCCCATATAGATGCTCGCCTTTGAAGCTACACCGACTCACGTGATGATCGAACTTGGTGTAGTGGATTTGGTTCAAGTAATCACCAAAAGGACACGAGGGATGTCATTTTTGAGTGGGAGTTCATTAGTAATTTGGATTAGTTGAACTCAATATATCATAAACTTAGTCTAAATAAACTTTACAAATTCTATTGTAGATGGCACTACCTGCTTTTAATTTCAATGTGGTCATGGAGAAAGAGAAACTTGCTGCGAATGGTAGCAACTTCACCAACTGGGCTATGAATTTGAGGATTCTCCTCACTGCTGCACAAAAGCAATATGTGCTAGATGCGCCGCTAGGCCCCCCACTAGCTCCTGATGCCCCTGACAAGGAAAAGAATGTCTATGTGACTCGTCAGGAGGACCATAACTTAGTTCATTGCGGCATACTGTATGGGCTAGAGCCAGAACTTCGAAAGCGTTTCGAAAATGGCAATGCCTTTGATACCATGGGAGAATTGAAAATGATTTTCGATACCCATGCTGCCGTAGAGAGTTATAATGCTACTGAAAAGTTCTTTAGCTGAATGATGGAGGAGAACAACTCCGTTAGTGAGCATGTACTCAAAATGTCTGGGTACGCCGATAAGCTTGTGTCCTTGGGAATAACGATTCCCATTGACTTGGGCATACATCGTGTTCTCCAATATCTGCCACCTAGATACAAGAGCTTCGTGATGAACTATAATATGCAGGGCATGAAGAAGACTCTTCCCGAGCTTCTGTCAATGCTTAAGACTGCAGAAGTGGATATCAGGAAAGAACATCAAATGTTGATGATCAATAGGACCACCGGTTTCAAGAAGGACAAGAAAGGCAAGCACAAGGGAAAGAAGGGTGGCAAATCTGTTGCTGCGCCTGAAAAGAAACCCCGAGCTGGCCCTAAGTCCGATACCGAGTGCTACTATTGCAAGGGGACTGGCCATTGGAAGCGCAACTGCCCCAAGTATTTGGCGGACAAGAAGTCCGGCAAGGCAAACAAAGGTATATGTTATATACATGTTATTGATGTGTACTTGACTAGTACTCGCAGTAGCACCTGGGTATTTGATACGAGATTGGTTGCTAATATATGTAACTCAATTCAGGGGCTGTGGAACAAGCGATAACTAGCAAGGGATGAGGTCACAATGCGGGTCGGCAATGGATCAAGACTTGATGTGATCGCCGTTGGAACGCTGCCTCTCCATATGCCATCGGGATTAGTTATAAACCTGAATAATTGTTATTTGGTGCCTGCACTTAGCATGAACATTGTATCCGGATCGTGTGTGATGCAAAGTGGTTATTCGTTTAAATCTGAAAACAATGGTTGTTCGATTTATATGGATAATATCTTTTATGGTCATGCACCTATGTTGAATGGTTTATTTCTGATGGATCTCGATAGTAATATTACGCACATTCATAATGTTAATGCTAAAAAGATTAAACTTGATGATGATATATCTGCATATATGTGGCACTGCCATCTAGGTCATATTGGCGTTAAACGCATGAAGAAACTCCATTCTGATGGACTTTTGGAATCACTTGATTTTGAATCATTTGATACATGTGAGCCATGCCTTATGGGCAAGATGACTAGAACGCCGTTTTCTGGTTCAATGGAACGGGCGACAGATTTATTGGAAATCATACATACTGATGCGTGTGGACCAATGAGTGTGTCGGCGCGAGGTGGATATCGTTATTTTGTTACTTTCACGGATGATTTGAGTAGATACGGGTACATCTATTTGATGAAACACAAGTCTGAAACTTTTGAAAAGTTCAAGGAATTTCAGAATCAAGTGGAAAATCATCATAATAGAAAGATCAAATTTCTACAGTCTGACCGTGGAGGAGAGTATCTAAGTTACGAGTTTAGCACACACATGAAAGAGTGTGGAATAGTTTCACAACTCACGCCTGCCAGAACACCACAACGTAATGGTGTGTCGGAACGTCCTAATCGTACCTTATTGGATATGGTTCGATCTATGATGTCTCTGACTGACTTGCCACTGTCAATTTGGGGTTATGCACTGGAAACAGCTGCATTCACTTTAAATCAGGCACCATCTAAATCCGTTGAAATGACACCGTATGAATTATGGTTTGGAAACAAACCTAAGCTGCCATTTCTTAAAGTTTGGGGATGCGATGTTTATGTGAAGAAACTTCAGCCGGATAAACTCGAACCCAAAGCGGAAAAATGCGTCTTCATAGGATACCCTAAGGAAACGATTGGGTATACCTTCTATCACAGATCCGAGGGCAAGGTTTTCTGTTGCCAAGAATGGATCCTTTCTTGAGAAGGATTTTTTCGCGAAAGGTGTGAGTAGTCGGAAGGTAGAACTCGAAGAGGTTATTGAACCTTCTCTTCATGAAATGGCGAGTAGCGCAGCACCGGAAGTTGTTTTGGAGTTGACTTCACCTAATGAAGAGAGAGCTAATGATATTGATCATGAAACTCCGAAAGAGGACACTACCGAACCTTGCAGGTCAAGCAGGACATGTGCAGCTCCTGAACTGTACGACAATCCTATTGTGAATTTCATGGTTGATGAAATGGATGACCCTGTGACGTATGAAGAAGCGATGATGAGCCCGGATTCCAACAAATGGCTAGAAGCCATGAAATCCGAAATGGAATCCATGTACGAGAACCAAGTTTGGACCTTGGTGGACTTACCTCACGATTGAAAGGCCGTTGAGAATAAATGGATTTTCAAAAGAAAAACTGATGCTGATGGTAATGTGACCATCTATAAGGCTCGACTTGTCGCAAAGGGGTTTCAACAAATTCAAGGAGTTGACTACAATGAGACATTCTCTCCCGTAGTGATGCTTCAGTCAGTTAGGATTATGTTAGCAATTGCTGCATATTTTGATTATGAAATATGGCAGATGGATGTCAAAACTGTGTTCCTCAATGGTAATATTGAAGAAGAGTTGTATATGATACAACCTAAGGGTTTTGTCGATCCTAAGGATGCTAATAAGGTATGCAAACTTCAGTGATCCATCTATGGACTGAAGGAAGCATCCCAGAGTTGGAATCTCCGCTTTGATGAGGTGATCAAAGAGTTTGGATTTGTCCAAACTTATGGAGAGGCTTGTATTTACAAGAAAGTGAGTGGGAGCAATGTGGCATTTCTGACATTATATGTGGATGACATATTATTGATTGGAAATGATATAGATCTTTTAAACAGTGTTAAAAGTTATCTAAACAGCAAATTTTTGATGAAAGACCTTGGTGAAGCGTCATATATATTAGGCATTAAAATCTATAGAGATAGATCAAGGCGCCTAATTGGGTTATCACAGACTACATACCTTTATAAGATATTAAAGAAGTTTAATATGGACGGAAGTAAGAAGGGGTTCTTACCTATGTTGCAAGGCAAGACATTGAGTAAGACTCAAAGTCCGGCTACGGCAGAAGAAAGAGATATGATGGATAAGATCCCCTATGCCTCGGCCATAGGCTCTATTATGTATGCCATGCTATGTACAAGACCGGATGTGGCACATGCTATTAGTTTGACTAGTAGGTACCAATCTGATCCAGGTTCGGAACACTGGATAGCGGTCAAGAACATCCTCAAGTACTTGAGAAGAACTAGGGATATGTTTCTTATATACGGAGGTGAAGAAGAGCTGGTCGCTAAGTGTTATGTTGATGCTATCTTTGACACCGATCCGGATGACTCTAAGTCTCAATCCGGATACGTATTTCTCTTGAACGGAGCAGCAGTTAGTTGGAGGAGTTCCAAACAACCTGTGGTGGCTAGATCAACAACGGAGGCGGAATATGTTGCTGCTTTAGAAGCGGCGCAGGAAGCGGTTTGGATGAAAGAGTTCATTACGGAACTAGGTGTGGTTCCTAGTGCATTGGACCCAATGGTGATCTATTGTGACAATAATGGAGCCATAGCCAACGCGAAGGAACCAAGGTCTCACAAGAATTCCAAGCATATTAAGCGCCGGTTTCACTCCATCCGTGAGCATGTCAAGGATGGACATATAAAGATTTGTAAAGTACACACGGACCTAAATGTAGCAGATCCGTTGACTAAAGCTCTCCCTAGGGCAAAACATGATCAACACCAAAACTCCATGGGTGTTAGATTTATCACTATGTGAACTAGATTATTGTCTCTAGTGCAAGTGGGAGACTGAAGGAAATATGCCCTGAGAGGCAATAATAAAGTTGTTATTATGTATTCCTTATATATGATAGATGTTTATTTTGCATGCTAGAATTGTATTGATCGGAAACATCAATACATGTGTGTTTAATAAACAAAAAGGGTTCCTAGTTATGCCTCTCTTATAGACTATCTTGTTTATTAACAAGATGATCAAGGTTTCCTGATCATGGACATTGGATGTTGTTAATAACAAGGTCACACCATTGGTGGAATGATGTGATGAACATTCATCCGAAGTATAGCATTACGATCAAGTCATTATGTTTATATTGCTATAACATCATACGAAGTAATCTTTATCCTTAGACCATGAGATCATGTTAATTGCTAACACCTGAAGAGTATCTTGATAACATCAAACGTCACACCATAACAGGGTGACTATAAAGATGGGTTCAGTGCTATGAAGGTGTTATGTTGAGGCTTATGGATGAAGAGTGGAATTTGTCAATCCCGATGACGGATAGATATACTCTAGGACCTCTCGGTGATATCACATTGAGATAGCTTGCAAGCACGTGATGTGATCACTAGAATGTTATATCATGGGAACGAGAAAAGAGTGCATGTCGGTAACGAGATCAAACTAGGTATTTGGATACCGATGATCGAATCTCGGACATGTATTATATCATGAGACAAAGGCATTAAATTACAAGCGTTAAAGGTTCTCACGAGCACAGAAGTCATCGTTGAATATGCAGGAGTCAGTATGGATCTCCAGGTCCCGCTTCTGACTATTGATCTGAGAGGAGTCTTAATCATGTCTGCATTATTCACGAACCGTAGGGTGACACACTTAAGAGTTACCGGACACCATTTTGGAGCACATATGTTTCAGACGAAAGAATTGCAAAGCGCAGAAATTGTTTTGATAGAAACCGGAAATTGTTTCGGGTGAAATTGCAGAAAGTGGTTCTGCGTGTGATATTGAAATATTGCAAGGGGCTATATGTGAATGTTTGTTAATTAAAGTAATTAACAAAATTCTGAATAAATTTAATAAACGAGTTTTATTAAATGAGAGAGCATTAAACTTGGAGAGTTTTAATGCATTTAAAGTAGGGACTTTAAAGGGGAATGTGAAGAGGCATTTTAATGTGGAGAGGTTACCACCACATGAATGGGGGAGGTGAGGGGTCACACCCCCATGCGCCGGCCATGGAGAGAGGGGGTACCCCCCTCCTCCTATAAAAGGCCACCCTCTTCCTCCTTCTGCCTCACACCTCCTTGTGAAGGATCTCTCTCCCCCTCTAGAATTATTTCCCCATGGTCTCGGATTAGCGAGATACATGTTCAGTGGCATTTCGTGCAGGAAGGAGTTGCTTTGCTTCATTTGGATCGCTGGAGCGAGGAGGTGGAGGTTGTCCGGTGGCTTGAACGTAAAGTGTCTTGATGCGGATCTGTTGCTGAGTTCTGGCTCGGACTTCCTCACGATCTTAAGATTGGCAAGTGTACGACTACATCAACCACGCGTTCCTACTCGTTAACAAAACTCATTGTCTTCGAGGGTAAGTTCTAGTTGGATGTATGTCCACCCGTTGCTTTGTACCTAGTAGATAGATCTTGGCGTGTAGTTCTCATCGTAGGAATTTTTTGTTTTCTATGCTGCGGACCCAACAGATTTCCTCACAAATTTATGATTGGGGTTTCCCATTTTTGCTTCCCCATTCACAACTTTCTTCTTAGCTTGGTCATCCACCTTGTGCCCTTCTTGCATAAATATAACCTTCTTAAGTGGAATGGCACCACCCTTGTTGTTCCTTGGGTTAAACCCAACTCCTTGGTTTGGAGCTCTAACCTTTTGACAGGCAAGAATCTCATCAAGGATCTTGCCCTTAGAAGTAGGTGTGAGACGCTCATTCTCAACTTATTATTTTAACTTCTAATTCTCCTCAATGAGGAGAGCTTATCAAAGGTAGATGTCAGACCAAGGACACAGGGGGTACCCCAGCCTGCGGAAGGCTGGGTCACTGCTCGAGATGGCGAGACGCCTCACGAGGATGCCTGCAGACCTTTCGGAGGTACGGTGTAGGGACCCTCACCAAGGGACCTCTTGAAGGGAATGCTTACCTAGGATTCCCCTCTAGTGGTGTGATGAGTTCTCTTGGGCCTACCAGGGGCAAAGCGGCACTTACATGTACCCCCAAAAGAAGAAGACAACCCCACGGCAGCATTAGATGCCGCACAGGTACGGCCGCAAGGGCTGCACTTTGGCCAAAGACGGGGCTGACAAAGCCACGACAACAAGAGTTGTGTCCCCCATTTTGGTGCAAGGAGCCAGAGGACGACACCCCTGCAAAGGACCGTCATCCGTGATCACAGCCCCGCCGAAGACTGGCGTTGCCCGGGAGCATAGGCTTAGTCCACATAAAGTAGTCTTGTAACCATGGCCCTTTGGGCGGTAGTGTGGTATCCCTTCCCACCCAAAGATTGGGGAAGAGGCCCAGCTCTAATGAGGGGTTAACTCGCCAATTCCCATAGATGATGGACTTGGGTTTGAGGAAGTGGGGAGCGCTAGAGGCATCGATCAGCTAGAAAGCAAGCACATCGGGGACACGCGGTTTATGCAGGTTCAGGTCCTCGGAAGGAACCCTACTCCTGCTTGTCTGCTCTTTGTTATTGATGAAATCGAGGATTGCAAGGGTGCGCAGATGCAACCTGGCGGTGTATGAATTAGGGTTGTGGATTGTCTTTCTCATTGTTCCCTCCTGGCCTTTATATAGGCACCCAGGTCTCAGGATAACAGGCCAAGTCGGTTACAGATTAGGGTTTACCCCCTTTTAAATTTCCTATCTACACTTTGTCGTGTCCTCCAAGGAGTCGCATCTCCTTGGGCTTGATCTTGGGCCACCCAAACCTTCCTTGGCTCCATTTTTATCACGGGCTTCTCTTGGGCCGAACCATATAGGCTAATCTCGGGTACCCATAGGGCATACCCATGTCAGTAGCCTCCGAGTGTCCATCTGAATCATAGATTCAGAGGGAGGCTATGAAGTCTTTGAGTGCACCTAAGTGCTTTCTTCTGTCATCCGAACGTTTTGTCAGGTAAAAATACTTAAGTCATAGGGATTGTTGATATACGTGGCTAATTCATCCAATGGATCGGGATCATTTAACTACATTCGAGAAAACAATGCTATCTACTCAAACTCGAGTCCCCGGACTCGAATTCGGAAAGTTGTTAGCGTAATTCGACTCATGCCGTGGAGGCCTTATAGAGTCAAATTCCAACATTTTATGTGTGCAATCGACGGGTCCATCGAGGCTTTTCATCCTACCTGTAGGCACGACATATTTCTAGTAGAGCATAGCAGGTGTGTTTCCAGGCCATTGGATTGCATCCGCAAGTCTTATCTTCATGTTGTAAACGCGGCATCCGAATATTTCGTCACCGCAGAGGTGATTCGAGTGGACCAAGAGACGTTGTCCCTATGTAAGGAAATTTATGGTTGGTAAGAGGCAAGGTCGCCGAAAGCTTCGATTTCTTATGATGATATGATGCGAACATAAGCAACACACTTTTTCCATAGGATTTTACTCCAATTTTTCACCTTTTTTGTAGGGTGCAGGACCAGCGTTCCCTATGGGAGTAGCCCCCGAGTGCCTATTTTGAGTCGTATACTCAGAGTGGGGACTTTGAACTTTTTCGACTATTGCCGATGGCCTTATATTGTCGAATGTGCTTCCAGCGCTCCCTATAGGAGTAGCCCCCGAGTTCACAATCGAATCATGGATTCGAAGAAGGAATCGAGGCGTTATATGCTTGTTCTTGTACTTTGATGGCATAACACTGGGCCCGGTAGATCTTTGGGTGCGTGACTAGCGCTCCTGTTAGGAGTAGCCCTCGAGTCTTTGTTCGAGTCGTAGACTCGAGAAAAATCTGAGTGAGTTGAAGAAAAAATTACCGTTGCACACTTCCATCTCGAACTGCTGATAGTCTGAATGCTAATGACGTCAGTGCTGATGACCTAGTTAGCTCAGCCACCGGCGTGAGCGGTGTTGATGGGACTAGATAGATGTGGGCCCTAATGTCTGACCGGGATTTGACCAGTCACGCGTGAATGGTTTTTTTAATTGTGTCTCCTCAATTTCCGTGATGAGTGAGGATCGTGCAACGATGGTTCGGTTTTATCCTGCCATGCGTATGTGCTGATGCACGCAACCCAGCAGAATTGAAGATTTCTAACCGTAGGATGGTATCTCCTCGGTGCTTAAGTATCAATCTGCAGCAGCAACTTTGATACTTTGCCTCTTCTTCCTCCTTGGGTCGCTGCCATTGTCGCTCTGCTCCTCTCTATTCTTCTTCACATGTTCGTTGCACTGGACGTGCTTAAGGCATTTCCGAGCTACTTCATGCGATCTCTGCGTCGAAGGAAGATGGGGAAGAAGAAATCCGTTGCTGCTAGATCCGGCGCCGCCACCACTTCTCCCAAGAAAAAGGGGACCAGGTCACGTGTTACCAACGGATCCTGGCGGCGCTCTACATTGAGGGCCCATGAGCCCCACCCTCTTCACTGGGCCGACATTATTCCGTCAAAGGTGGATGATTGCCGAATCCCTGGACCTGAGGTAATTCCTAATCCTCCTGCCGGATTCTCTGTTATGTTTCTTGCTTTCCTCCTTCGAGGTATTTCTCTGTCCCTCCATGATTTCATTCATGGATTGCTCTACTTCTACAGGATTCAGCTCCACCATCTGGCTCCCAATTCTATTCTACACATCGCTTGTTTTATCACCTTGTGCGAGTGTTGGCTCGGTATCGAGCCACACTTTGGCCTCTTCAAAAAGCTTTTCAATGTGAAGAGGCAATCAGGGTCGAAATCCATAGTTTACGACATTGGCGGATATGCTATATCTGTAAATCCCCATGTTCAGTACTTTAGCCTCAACTTCGTCGACTCTGCTCAAGGATGGAGGGACAAATGGTTCTACATCCGAGACCAGAAGGTGGGGAAGCAAAGGTTCGGCCTTTCCCCTTTCGACCCAAATGCTGAACTGAAGAGGAAGAGGTCCTGGAAGAACGTCATGATGTCGGGTGAAGCTAACAACATGGAGGTCTTATACAAGAGGTTGCAGGACCTTCAGCTCATCCGAGGCAAGGAGGTCACTAGTATGGATCTCATTCGAACTTGGCTGCAACATTGGGTGCAACCCCTGTAGGCCAAGGCTTACCCGATGTGCCTCTGGACTAGCGTGTTGGATCCGACACGCGTTTGCATGGAAGACATGTCATCGGTGGAGCTCGAAAATAAAATTAGGCCATTGACCAAGATCACCATGAAAGAAGCTCTTCCTGCAGAGTCAAACACCAAGCCATTCCACGCCACCAATCCTGCACTGGCGGTAATTTTCGACTGTATATTTCCTTTGTCCATAGGATAGTTTTAGCGGAGACCTAATGACGTTATCCTTTTTTGCTGCAGGAATGGAAAGTTGAGAGCTCAATGCCTCCTCAACCCGAGGGCATGATTCCTCTTGAGGCTAGAGGAGAAGACAAGTCAGGCTCGATTGTACCCGTTATAGAGGTATAGTGAGCCCCCGAGTCCAGCGAGGATGAGACCCGAAAGCAAAGGCAGCACAAAGATTCAGATGCTTCCATGCCAAAGACACCGAAGGATCTCGCTCCTGAGGCAGGTGTTGCGAGTCCAATCCCTGCGGTACCCGTCCGCAGCATGCCTCCCTAGCCTCAGAAAAAGCAGAAGCGGGATGAATTTTTTCACCTCGATAGTTTTAATTGGTGAGTGTGTACCCCTGTTGTGATGTTTAGATTTTTTCTCTCGTTGCTTTTCTTGTACTGAATTTCTTTGTATCTGCTGAACCATTATAGTGTCATCCTCATCCTACGCTGGCTGGGACCTGGAGGATAATGGAGTCATGGACTCCAAGGGCAAGAATGCGGAGGAACACGAGCCCTCCCCGAAGACAGTGGCCACCTCTAGCACGAGCTCCTCGAGTTCCTCCAACATGGGGGACACAGGGTTCTCACCCGGACGACTAGAAAAGAACCTTCAAAGTCTTCGATTGATCATGCAAGTGTGTGTTTAGTCGTTCAAGGGAGCCCCCGAGTTCATTGCTTCATGTGATGTAAATTCTGCTACAACCCTTTATTCAGAACATGATTCACCTTGGCCAAGAGCATGTGCGGCTGGATGCTGACCACTGGCAGCTTCCAAGTAAGTTTTTATCTCCCTTGTCCGCTTCTGGTTTTCTTCTAGTATTATTAATATTTCTCAAATAAGCGATTTACGTTGTTTTTGACTCCTTTTCTCCATAGTACACTTGCTTCAAGAATTGTATCCATTGGATCCATCATCTGTCCTGATCGTGGTGAAAACAGACATAAAATGTGCATGTGAACACCGTAAAATACCAAGATCCTACATCTACAATATAAAATAATAATGTAAAACATGATGCAAATATGAACTCATCAACTTCCCCAAGCTTAGACTCTTGCTTGTCCCGAGCAAGCTCTATCTTAATGGATGTGATCCTCATATTCGTGAAGCTGAGTTAATAAAATAAATGAGGCTATTGCAGCATGTGTTTATCATATAAGATACATAGGAATAAGTTCATGAACAGTATCTTACTCAAACCATTTGGATAGTGTTAGAAGGCTTCCACACCTTAGTGATCAATAGTTCATAAAAGATGAATCTCAATATAATGTAAGAGAATCTGGTTCAACCTAATGAGTTAATGAGGTAGTCCCAAGTATATTAGGATCAATGTATTCACTTGGGATTTAGAATCTCAAAAGCATCTCTTTGTCATACTACAACTCAGTGGTATATGCCTACTTGCTCTTTGGACACTCGCTCTTTTTATTCTTCTTTTTCTTTTCTTTTGTATATATGCTCACACTTTTGTTTAAGTGTTTTGCAAATGAGCTAGCCATACATTCCACTTCATGTAGGAATTCAAGGTTTAACGATCTCAATTACCAAATTCCAATTGCATATGAAGCATTCTTATGACTTGAAGATTCTACCTCGACTTGTTCCCACTCTATTATGATAGCACTTTTATTTTCCTTTGTTCAAGGTTTCTTCTTGAACTTAACTGTGTAGATAATTTTTCTTTATGAAACAAAGCATAGACTTACAACATGTTGATCAAATTATCTTTTGGTGTTCCATTAATACCAATAGTGTGGAAGACTCCTATTGCTATCATCAAGTGCAAGTAAAATTATACTCAAGCCATTCGTATATCAATAAAGCAAACACAAAATCAATATTGCTCCATACATAATAATAAACTCGGAATTTTATAAAAGGGATCGACTATTCCTAAAGGGAATCCTAATGATGCAAACTTTATTTGTAGTTTGAACTAATGCAAAAATGATAATAAAAACTTTGTAAGAAAAATTACAAGGTCTTTAAAGATCTCTACAAGCTTGGAATCAAGCAGGTGGGATCAATTAACTCCTTGCTGATACCTATTCTTCCTCCTGGGTAGAAAGAGCATCGCCTTCTTCTTTCACATTGCCCTCTTTAACTACGCTTGCAAAGCAGATGCTGAGCTCGGCCATGTCGTATTGGAGCTTCAACATTTTCCTCTTGAGGAATTTCTTCTCATCTGTAAACTCAAAAACAGTTTTAATTAAGAAACCAACTCTACCATCGATGTCATCAACCTTTTTCTCAAGATCTTTGCTCATCGTCTAGTAGGAGTCAATCCCTTCTCCAATTGTTTCAATGCATGCTTTAGAAGCCTCTTCCAATTCATAGATCTTATCATGAATCTCATCTTGTCGCACCTTCTTAGGTTTAAGAGGTGATGGACCAAGAGGAGGTTTATAATACGATCTTATGTTGTGACGATAAGGATTAGGGAGGTACTCATCATTGTTCCTTCCCCGCTCAGCTTGTCTCATCATCTCCATCCTTTGCGGGAACATGTCCTCCCAATTTGGGAGAGGCTTGATTTCCGAGCCAGATGATGATGATGATCCTTTTGGTTCTGCCTCTTCGATCCTCTTCACGGGCTTCTCTTCTTTCTTCTTCCAGATCTTATTGACGTGGAAGGGATGCATGTCTTTGCTGTATGGATGTTTGTTAGAGGGACCTGTATACGGAGGATGAAGCTATTTCGAGGTTGGAGGTTGTAGCTCTGCGAAAACTTAATGAAAAAGGTTAGATGTGATCATCTTTAAAAGGAGGGGTCAAAAATCCTAGCCGCCTTGCATAACGGGCAACTATACGGCCGGAGCCCGTATAGTTCCTGCCGTATAGATGTGAACCGATTATAGATTAGATCTATGATGGAACCTAACTATACGGCCGGACCTATACGGGCGGAATTTTTTTAATTCTGGCCGCATAGTTGGTCATTAAACTCTCTGTATCCTAGATAATTTTTTTGGAGAAGAGTCGACAACCATACGACCGCGACTATACGGGTGGAATTTTTTAATTGTGGCCGTATATTTGGTCGTTAAACTCTTAGTAACCTAGAAATTATTTTGTCAAAGGCATTGACAACTATACGACCGCAACTATACGGGCGATTTTTTTTTGTTCCGACTATATAGTTGGTCATTAAACTCTCAATACCTTTCTTGGATGGAAGTGTTGATGTCATAACAACCATACAACTGGACTATACGTCCAGAATTTTTATTCCTGCCGTATAGTTGGTTGTTAAACCTTCTGTGTCCACCAAAAATTTCCTGTCTCTCCAAGAATTCTTTATTAATCTGAAACTTAACGAAATATTGAGTTTTGATAGAGAAATGTCAGCTTAAATTTTTGACCAACTTTGGCATCGTCAATCTTCCTTCTTCTTTGCTAGAGCATGAATGGTTTCTCTTTTAATACTAAAACTAGACTTTAGCTAAAAATTTAAAAACTTACTCAAACCTTTATTTCACATGGTTGCCTCCCATGAAGCGCTCTTTTACGGTCACTAGCTTGACCCTAGTTCCTCTCACTCCATATTGAGTCCATTCTTCTTGTAAGTGTTGTTCTTTGTATATCTTTGCTTTATCAGTTCTTCGAGGGTGCTCAATTCTATGGTGATTGCACTTATATTTTCTTTCACCCAATAATGCTTCAAGCGTTGTCCATTTACCACCCATGTGAGAGAGGGTGTTTTTCCTTGGAGCTTCACTGCTCCTGATGGATAGGCTTCTTCAACTACATATGGACCTTCCCATTTCGATCTGAGTTTTCCTGGAAACAACTTAAGATGAGAATTATAGAGTAACACTTTGTCTCCATTTTTAAAAGTTTTATTCTCTATTTTTCTATCATGCCATCTCTTTACTTTTTCCTTAAACAACCTAGCATTCTCATAGGATTCACTTCTAAACTCGTCTAGAGCATGCATATATAACAAACGCTTTTCACCTGCTGCTTTGAGATTATAATTTAGATTCTTGATTGCCCAAAAAGCTTGGTGTTCTAGTTCTAAAGGTAAATGACATGCCTTACCATACACCATTTTATAAGGTGTCATACCCATTGGGTTTTTGAACGCAGTACGTATGCACATAGAGTGTCATTTAACTTGTATGACCAATATTTTCTCGATTTGTCCACCGTATTCTCGAATATGGTCTTCAGTTCTCTATTAGAGAGTTCCACTTGACCACTTGTTTGGGGATGATATGGTGAAGCAATGCGGTGAGTTACTCCATACTTGCTGAGGATTTTCCTGAAAGTCCCTTTTATAAAATGAGAACCACCATCAATAATTAAAAATCTAGGCACTTCAAACCTGGGAATATAACATCCTTGATCATCTTCACTGAGGTAGCTGCATATGCATGATTTGTTGGGATAGCTTCAACCCACTTAGTTACATAGTCAACAGCAACAAGAATATGAGTATAACCGTTTGATTCTATAAATGGTCCCATGTAATCCATTGCCCACACATCAAAGGGTTCAATTATGAGACTATAATTTATTGCCATTTCCTGTCTTCTGCCTATATTACCTCTTCTTTGGCAAGCATCACAGTATTCCACATACCTGTGTGCATCCTTGAGTAAGGTGGGCCAGTAGAACCCGGATTGAAGTACCTTTGCTGCAGTTCTTTTACCTGCATAATGCCCTCCATATGGACTGTCATGACAAGCCTTCAATATCGCATTCATTTTGTGATTAGGTACACACTTCCAAATCATTCCATCAAGTCCATGATGATATAGATACGGATCATCCCAAAAGTAATATTTAAGATCATTAAAGAATTTCATTCTTTGATTTCTTGACATACCGGGAGGTATAAATTTTGTCGCCAGATAGTTAGCATAATCTGCATACCATGGATCAGCAATTTCTACTTTTGCTAAATATTCTCCCAGAAATGATTCATTAATAGGTACTGGGTCATTAATTATTCCCTCCATCCTAGAGAGATGATCTGCTATAGGATTATCCTTACCCCTCCTATCTACTATTTGCAAATCGTATTCTTGTAGTAATAAAACCCATCTAATCAACCTAGGCTTAGCATCCTTTTTTACAAGGAGGTGACGCAAAGCTTGGTGATCCGTATGAATTATTACCTTAGAATTTATTATGTAAGATCTAAATTTGTTGCAAGCAAAAATTATAGCTAGAAATTCTTTTTCTGTAGTAGCATAATGTTTCTGAATCTTATTAAGAGGTCTACTAGCATAATAAATAACATTCAAATTATTTCCATCTCGCTGACCTAAAACAGCCCCTAAAGCATTATCACTAGCATCACACATAATTTCAAAAGGTTCATCCCACTTTGGAGTTTGCATGATGGGTGCTGAAATTAGTTTATCCTTAAGGTTCTCAAAAGCTGCAATGCAGTCATGATCTAAGTAGAATGGAGTTTCTTTATCAAGAAGATTGGTGAGGGGCATAGCTAGCTTGGCAAAATCTTTTATAAACCATTTATAAAAACCTACATGTCCCAGAAATATTTTTAAGTTTTTAATGTCCTGAGGTATGGGAAGATTTTCTATAGCATTTATATTAGTTTTATCTATTTCTATTCCCTTCTTAGAAACTTTGTACCCGAAAACTTTACCTTCTCTTTCCATGAAATGGCATTGTTCCCAATTCAAAACCAAGTTTGATTGCCTGCATCTCTGTAAAACTTTGGTTAGATTGTAGAGGCAATTGTCAAAAGTTGTTCCACAAACGACAAAATCATTTGTTAGGACTTCCATAGTCTTCTCAACAAAATCATTAAAAATCTTTAGAACACATTCCTGAAAAATTGCTGCTGCATTATATTACATAAGCCAAATGGAATTAATCTATAAGCATATGTGCCATAAGGACAAGTGAAAGTCGTTTTCTCTTGATCTTCCGATTGTATGGCAATTTGAGAGTATCCAGAATAACCGTCAAGAAAACAAAAGTAGGAATTATTACTAAGTCTTTCTAAAAATTTATCCATGAATGGTACAGGTTTATGATTTTTTCAGTGTCTCACGGTTTAGATTCCTAAAATCAATGCACATACGATATCCTACAATTGGTCTAACTGGAACTAGCTCACCATCCTCATTCATAGCAGCATCAAGACCGCCTTGTCTTGGTATGCAATGAGCGTGGCTAACCCACTTACTGTCAGAAATAGGATATATTATGACATCATCAAGTAAGCGTATAACTTCTTTTCTTACTACTTCCTTCATCTTAGGATTAAGCCTTCTTTGCGTATCTACTACGGGTTCAGCATCATCAATCATGATAATCTTATGTGTTACAATAGATGGATCTATTCCTTTAGTATCACTTAATGTATATCCAAAGGATTCACGATGCTTAACCAAAACTGAAAGGAGTTTATTTGTTTGATTTTCTGATAGATTCTTGCTAATAATAACAGGACATTTATTTTCATTATCTAAAAACTCATACCTCATATTGTCTGAAAGTTTTTTCAATTCTATTGGTGGAGGTTCCTCATCTCCTATTCTTACCAATTCTTCATAATCATGTGGATTTTGTGCTTCCGGGATTGAATCAGGATAATCATCCATGTCTTCTTTCTTCTCATTATCTGGTGCCTCTTCCCAATTAATCAAGCTTCTTTCTAATTCATCCCGTGGAGTACTGAAATGAATTGCTGCTAATTCGGCAAACATCATTTCTTCCTTGATATCCTCCACTTCATATGGCCTCTTTTTAGTTTGGCAAAGTGGGATGTCATTTCCTCTTCTCCAAACTTCAGCAAAATAGTTTCCTTCTGGTTATCTATTCGAGCTTTGGTGATGGAAACAAAAGGCCTGCCCAAAAGAATAGGACAAAAAGAATCTCGATGCATATCAACTATATGAAAATCAAGGGGGTACATGAGTGAGCCAATAAAGACATAGATATTTCTAATTACTCCTTCCGGTTTTATATTGGTTCTATTAGACAACTTGATTATAGTTTCCACCGCTTCCACATCTGGATTATTTAAATTGTAGCGGAGTTCCTCATAAAGTGATGAAGGCATAATATTTATAGTGGATATTGGTTCACAAATTCCATATAAGAAAGTTTCTCCACAATATATAGGGGTCATGGGTTTGGAAGTTTCGTTACCTCGAACCTTACCTTTTATGAATTCTGAGGTTTCAAGATCTAACATAACCACTTCATCTTCCACTATTCGTGCTTCCATAAGATCCTTATTATTACATTATTTATATTTGTAGCTTCGGAATTCCTTTCTGGTTTCTTGGGTCTCTTCTTCGTTTGTTCTTCCCCTCTTTGTCTTTTTTCAAAGATCCCATGTATAGGTATCAAGGATAACTCTTCCATTAGTGCTCTTGCACGCTTCTTCTCTTCGAGGAGTTTACGAGGTTCCCATTCTGTAGGTACTTGCAAATGCGCTGCATAATTCTCAATAATTTTCTTTACTGAGTAAGAATCAATACTGAGGGTTTTAATCATTGTATCTGTCCTCTCATCTGCAAGGAAATCGTTAATACAAGCATATTCAAAAAAACTATTTGTAGTATTTTCCTTACCTTTAAAATTTTCAGTTGCTTCTTTCATTTTTATTATTAGATTCCAAGCCTCATCATAGGTATAAGATAGAAAACTGCCATTAGAAGCAGTATCTAGATTCGTTCTATTTTCAATACTTATCCCTCCATAAAAGGTATGGGTGATTAACCAATCAGGTAAACGATGATGGGGGCAATTATCTAGGTAGCTTTTATACCTTAGATATCCTTCATATAAGCCCTCACTAGGATTATTTTTGAAACTGATAATAATACCTCTCATCCTGTGAGCTTTGCTTTCAGAATAATATTTTGATAGGAACTTGGTTGTCAATTCCTCCCAAGTCCTTGGTGCCTCTGCACAAAAAGATCTGTACCAGTCGCAAACATTATTAGAGAGAGTTTGTCTAAACAACTGAATTTTAACCATATCAAGATTACAGTCGTCAAAAATAAAGAAACTAAGAATATCTTCAAAGAATTGTAAATGTCCATATGGACTTTCTTCATTGGTTCCTGCAAATTTCTTAGAATGTAATAACTCAAATAATAAAGGATGGATCTCGACTCCATATGGATTTATGCTTTTGTTGACAGTTATAAAAGCGTCCATGGGCGAACCCATTTTCCCTACTGCCTCAAGCTGATTTAAATGCCGAGTGTTGTCCATTGTTGTGGTCCTGCAACTCAAGTAAAAATTAGTACAACTAAAGTAAATAACTAAAAGTAAAGTGACTTATAGTGCTAAGCTCCCCGACAACAGCGCCAGAAAATAGCTTGATGATTGCAAGTGCACAAATTGTTTGTAGCTAGTTTCAAAATAAAGATATCGATCCCACAAGGAGAAGTAGGCAAAAGACTAAAATGCTTTTAACTATAACTCAACGAAGTACTTAAGAAATAACTTTAAGATGCAAGGAAAGTAAAGTTGTTTTTGGGTTTTGGTTGAACAAGGTGATTTAAAGTAAAGCAAAAGTTAATGCAGAAAGTAAGAATCGCGTGTGTAATAGAACTTTGGAACTACAATAGGGAAAAGGCGTTCTAAGGGATTAGTGGATCCACCGCTAGCAATTTAGACTAAGTAATCGAGAGTATTATAACGAATATTCTCATAATGTGTATGTATGTGGGAGGAGTTCCATATATGGACGAATAGCCAGCAACCGCCGCACACATCATCCTCATAACCACAGCAGACAATAACCGACAACCATCGTGTTACTGCGCTATTAAGGGATCTCTCACATGGCATGGACATGGCTTTGTGAGTTCTTCTTGATTCCCCAAGTTAGTGCGTAAGGAATGATAACAACTTTATAGTCACAGTAAGTGATATCATCCCTCCGTCTGCCAACAAGTAATCCCCTTCATCGAGTCCCCATAGGAGGCAAATATTATGGAGGTGCACAACTCCCAATATCAAGATGAACACAATTAACACGTACACATAATGATGTATAATATAATAATCTCTATCTCATCTCAGTTATATGCCAGGGTTTCTCCAACTCCCCAAGAACTAGAGATCTACTCAGACATGGAGGCAATCAACATCATAGTATTGGTAATGGAAACAATCATAAACAATTAGTACTTGTATAAATCCACAACGAGTATAGGAATTACAACAAGATCTATACAATATGTAGATGGGATGGATGGAGATGGTGCTGATATAGTGGTGGATGATGAAGATCGATGCCTTAGCCTCCCGGATCTGCGCAGGGTGAAGATGGATCCCTTGTGGATGAGTTCCACCTCCAGATGCCTTCTGGAGGTGAGCTTTCTGCGATTTCTGGTGTTCAGTATGTCGTCTTCTCGAACCAATTGCATGGGCTCAAACTATTTGACGAGACGGAGGCGGCGCCAGCTATACGGCCGGAGCTATACAGAGGGAAAAATTTGCTTCGCCCGTATAGTTGGTCGTTGCGCTCTCTGTCTCCCTTGTTCACTTCTGGTTTTCTTTTGGTATTATTAATATTTCCCAAATAAGCGATTTACGTTGTTTTGACTCCTTTTCTCCACATTACAACTGCTTCAAGAATTGTATCCATTGGATCCATCATCTGTCCTGATCCTGGTGAAAACAGACATAAAATGTGCACGCGAACGCCGTAAAATACCAAGATACTACATCTACAATGCAAAATAATAATGTAAAACATGATGCAAATATGCACTCATCAACGGTCTTGCTAAAGCTTTTGCGGAGGGCGTGCCTACAGACTACAAGTAAATGCAGAAAGGAGAGGGTGCTTCCCTTGGGTTAGCGATGGTGCGCAGGCCTGTGGCGCTGGGCTGAACATCAGCAAGGTCACTTCCAAGATGCCAGTGACCGCAAAAGGTAAAGAGGTACTGATGTAGGCATACCATACATGTACTCGTGATCAGCATATACGGTCCAGCCCAGAAGAAGCCCACGACGTTGCTAAGGCCTAGTCGAGATTCGGGTGACCTAGGAGACTTCGACTCTCTTACAGAACACGGCAAAATACAAGATAGAAGTTTAAAGTGGAAACCCTAATATGTAACCGACCCAGCTTGCTATCCTGAGAGCTAGCCTATCTATATAAAGGCAAGGAGGGGCAACGAGGAGGATATCCGCAACCCTAGTTTCCACACCATCACCAGATTGCATCTACGCACCCCTATAACTTTTGACTCCTCGATATTTCCAAGAGAAGACAAGCAGGAGTAGGGTCCTCTACAAGGCCTAAACCTGGGTAAACCTGGTGTCACCTGTTTTGCTTGTTTGCTAGCCGATCGATGCCTCCAGTGCTCCCTACTTCCTCAAACCTAAGTCCATCTGAAATGGATCATATGGGCACCTAGGGGGGGGTGAATAGGTACTACTTCAAATTTAATTGCTTTTTCAATTTTAGGATTGACACAAAAGGTAAATTCTCTATATAGCTATTATATAGAATTTCCCTGTATCCAAACCTAACTACTAGCAAGTAAGGGAGAGTGAGATAGAGGAACGAGTAAACCATAGTTGAGCACGCTGAGACACAGGATTTGTTTTACCGCAGTTCCTTCCTTGTTAAGGGAAGTACATATGTGTTGGAGGGGTGGGCGGTAATAAGACCACCACGCCACAATAGGCCTCACCCTGTTCTCCGATGGATCCCGCCACCAAAGGCCTGATCCAGCTTTCTACTATAGGAACCCTTCGAGGTGGGAACCGGCGCCTTTACACAACTAGTGGGGCACAACTCCACAACCAAATTGGAGGCTCCCATAATGACAACAAGCTGCCACAAGAACAAGTTATCAATAACAAAACATAAGATCTAGATATTAACGAGAATACTAGATCGGGGATTTCTCCAAGTGAATGGAGAGGAGTTGATGCACTTGATTCGTGATGAGGATGTAGGTTGTCTCCTCCTTAAATTCCCCCAAAGATCGAAGCCTTCGGGTGGTTGAAGTGGGAGATCTAGAGAGAGAGCACTTGCAACAGGTCTGGCAATTTTTGAGTGAATCAAGAAGACTGAATGGAGGGGCTGAAGGGGCTTTTATACCCCTACACCTACTAAGCTGTTGGAGCCATTTGGGGCCGGATTATCTGGCCCAAGTGAGGGACGGATTATCCGGCCTGGGGAAAACTCCGCCCCAGACTCGGATTATCCGGCAAATAATCCGCCCCCACTTAGAGCTACGCGTCGAGCCTGCCCTTGATGGTCTCCCGGGGGCCGGATTATCCGGCCCCTTGCGAGGGCCGGATTATCCGGTCAGGGAAGGAAAATCTGCCCATGTTCGGATTTTCCGGGAGAAAATCCGGAAAATCCGAACCCACTCAGAGCGTTGCACCTTGGCTGCCTTTGATCGTCTTCTAGGGGCCGGATTATCCGGCCCAAGGCGTGGGCTGTATTATCCGGACAGGGGAAGAAAATCCACCCCTGTTCGGACTTTCCGGGAAAAAGTCCGCCCCCAGACTGAGCGTCGCGCCTTGGCTGCCTTTGCCAAATGAGTTAGGCTGGATTATCCGGCCCTTGATGGGGGCGGATAATCTGGCCCCCAAACACAAAATCATTCCCTGCACACTTAGCACACATGATAAAACTCCACGGTATTGTTATCTAACACTCAAAACACAGGGAACCATGAAATATTCTTTCACCATCAACGATGGACATTGGTGAGTTAACCCCTATTCAAGTAGCGCCGTCTGTGGGAAACGGGAGTGCTGATGTTGCGGCTTCCTCGGCCCCATCAAGCGCGATCTACGACTCCGCAGCAGCAGAGACTTGTCTCCTCTTTGGTGCCTTCGACTTCACCATCCACATGTCGGCCACTTGCCTGGATTTCGAGTCCGTGGGCACCAGAATTGGCCTGGCGATCAGGAGCTTACGCTTACAAGTTGGTCAGTTGGGCACACTTCGCCTCCCTGATTAGCCGAAGGTTCCCGTGATTGCTCCTGCATCGTGGTTTCCACCGCCGATCGGCACCCTGAGCGAGCTCAATGCCCCGACATTAGTCGGGAATATGGACAGCGACAGCAGTTGCGAGTCCGATCTAGACGATCTGGCAACAGAAGACGGAGCCTATGGATCTAGATCTGAAAGCTATGAGAGCAATAGCTTCCCCAGCCATTACATGTGCGTCGTCATCAACACGGGCGACAATAGCAGCACTCGGGAAAACACCGGTACTGGCGGTGGAATCCTAGTCGTGAACGGTGGCCCCTCCAACAGTGCCCCCACCGACAATGGGCCAGCAGGCCGGGCCCCTAGTGAAGGACCCACCCCAGAAGAAGAGCCACACCTCTCTGCAAATGAGCATACCCGAGAGCGTGTACTGATCAATCTCAATGATGCTGAGTGGGCTCGTTGCAGGGAGGCCCTACGGGGTAACCCCCTACCACCAAACTCATCACAAGAGATGCTGATGGGTTATCACTGGCTGCTTAAGGAGGAGTTTGATACATTGTAAATGTATCTATAATTTTTGATGTTCCATGCTTGGTTTTATCCACTTTCCTGTGTTTTGTTCCAACTTTGGAGTACTTTTCATATGATTTCTTGGACTAACCTATTAACAAGAGCCACAGTGCCAGCTGCCTGTTTTCTGCTATTTTTGGTTCCAGGAAAGTCAGAAAATGAATATTCTCGGAATTGGACGGGACAAAAGCCAAAGTGCCTATTTTTCCAGATGTCATCAAGTGCCAGAATACGAGAGAGGCGGAGGGGGAGGCCACACACCACCTGGCCGATGGCCAGGCCTGGCCCGCGCCAGGTGGTGTGGCTGCCCGCACCCCTCGGCCTCTCCTCCGCCTATATATTGCCCTCGGACGAAAACCCTAAGTGCCCGATCAAAAACCACGAAAGAGTCTCAGAGTCATGTCATCTCCATCCCTAGATCCGGAGGGATCTAAAGCTCTTCCGCACCTGAGAGAGGGAATTCACCCTGGAGGCCTTCTTCATCACCATGCAAGCCTCCGGTGTGATGTGTGAGTAGTTCATCCTTGGACTACGGATCCATGTAGTAGCTAGATGGCTGGTTCTCCTCCTTTGTGCTTTCATGTTTAGATCTTGTGAGCTCCGTTCATGATCAAGATCATCTATTTGTAATTCTGCATGTTGTGTTTGTGGGGATCCAATGGATATTGAGATGCTATTCCAGATTGATTATTGATTCTATCATGTCTTTGTTATTTGTGATCTTTCATGCTTTCCGTTGTTAGTAGCTATCTTGGCCAAGTAGATCCTAGCAACTCCAAGAGTTAGTATTTATGCTCAATAGTGGGTTCATGCCTTTGGTAATCTAGGGAAGTGACAGAAATCTCTAAGGTACTAGACGTGCTGTTGCTACTAGGGAGAAAACAACAATCCTTTGTTCATAGAACAATTGTATTGTTTACTTTACACGCAGTTCGTAAAGCAATAATCTGTTGCTTGCAACTTAATACTGGAGGGGGTTCGGATGATAACCTGAAGGTGGATTATTAGTCATAGATGTAGTTGGATGGAGGTCTATGTATAATGTTGTAATGCCCAATCAAGTATCTAAGGAGTCAAGATGATTAATATATGCATGTATTGCTTTCTCGGTGTTTGTCAATTGCCCCGCTGTAATTTGTTCACCCAGCATGTTATCTATCTAAGGAGAGCCACCTCTAGTGAACTATGGATCCCGGTCCTTTTCTTTACATACAATCTACAACTGTTTACTTCTTTGTGTTTACTTTCTGCAAACTATTACTTCTTTCCATTTGATACGTTTAATCCTTTGTTTTCCGCAAAACACGGTGAGATTGACAACCTCATCGCAAGTTGGGGACAAAGTTCTATGGTTGTGTTGTGCAGGTCTCCACGTTGCTACTAGCACCGATAAGGCGCCTCGCCAAAGCTCAGCTAGTAACACCTTTGGGGTGTTTCCTTGCTCCTCTTGGTTCGATTAAACCTTGGTTTCATCTTGAGGAAACTTGTTGCTGTGCTCATCATACCTTCCTCTTGGGGTTCCCAACGAGCTCTACATCAACCATGCACCAGCACTTTTCTGGCGTAATCGAGCCATCAAGAATTTTTCTCGCGTGCTGTGAGTCAAGGACATCTTAACAAGGGGAGTCCCTCATAACCAATCTCTTTACTTTGTTGTTTTTGTTTTGCTTAGTTTCTTTTTGCTTTGTTTGCTTGTTTTGTTATCAAAAGCACACAAAAATTAGTTTTACTAGTTTGCTTTCTTATTTGAAAACCCAAAAAATGACCATCACTTTGGGTGCTGCAACAAAACTTCTGGACAATATGATGGTTAATTATTCTGAATGGCATACTGAGAGAGCTCCACAAGGTAGGAAGGTAAATTCTGTTGAGGAAACTTCCTCCTTGAGTGATAAGATTGATATTATTATGTCTATGCTTGTTAATGGGAAAGCCCATATTGATCCAAATAATGTTCCTTTATCCTCTTTGGTTGCTCAAGAAGAGCAAGTTGATGTGAACTTCATAAGAAATAACAACTTTGGCAACAATGTTTATGGTAATAATGCTTATAGGAACAATTTTGGTAACAACAATTATAAGCCATTCCCTCCCAACAATGGTAATGCTTACGGAAATTCTTACAACAATAATAAGAGTGCTCCCTCTGAACTTGAAGTTATGCTTAAAGAGTTTATTAGTAAACAAACTGCTTTCAATAAAACTATTGAGGAAAAACTCTCTAATGCTGAAAGAAATATAGCATCTTTGGCTGAAGCTCAATCTTCTTTGAATAAAATGGCTGCTAAACCTGAAACTAATGAGAATCCCTTTGCAGCTACTAATGCTATACAAGTAAGAATTGATGAAAATGTTAGACTATTAGCTGAATACATGCTAAGTGGGAAAGAGAAGATGAAATTGCTAGAAACATTAGTGTTTCTACTATTACCACCACTAGTGTTGAGGCTAGTAATAGTTCTACTACTTTAGATGATAAATTTGACTTTGATTTTGATGGTTACAACATCTCTGAAGTTATTAAGTTCCTACAAAAGCTTGCTAAAAGTCCTAATGCTAGTGCTATGAACATGGCCTTTACAAAACACATTACTGATGCTCTCATAAAGATTAAAGAAGAAAAGATGAAACATAAAGCTTCTATTCCTATAAAACAAGAGGATGGTTGGGAACCCATCATTAATATGAAAGTGAATGACTTTGATTTCAAAGCTTTATGTGATCTTGATAGTAGTGTTTCTATTATGCCTAGAAGGATTTATGATATGCTTGATTTGCCTCCTCTTGAAGATTGTTATTTGAATGTCCCACTTGATGATAATGCTAAAAAGAAACTCATGTGGAGTCTTAATGATGTTCTTATTATGGTTAATGATTCCTATGTCCCCGTTGATTTCTATGTTTTGGATGTTGAATACAATGCTTCTTGTCCTATTACTTTGGGAAGACCTTTTCTTAGAACTGTTGGTGCCATCATTGATATGAAAGAAGGCACCATTAAATATCAACTCCCACTCAAGAAATATATAGAACACTTCCCTAAAAATAGAGAATTTTTTTTCTTTTGCTTATCCTATGAAAACAAAATTTGGTCTTAATGCTTCTTCATTTGAGAACACTTGATTCTTTCTTTGCTTCTTATGCCTAACTTAAAGGCGTTAAAGAAAAGTACTTATTGGGAGATAACCCAAAAGTTTTATATGAGTCTTGGAAGTTATTACCGCTGTAATAACCTCTCCTTATCCTTTTTATTTGCTTTTTGTGCCAAGAGTCACCTCTAATGAGAGAGAAGTAATGATTGAGAAAGTTGCTGTCCCGAAACAGATTTTTGTGCTTCACCATAAAAATTCGTGAGAGAGCTCTGTATGTTGGATTCAGCTGTAAGTTTTTGTGCTTCTTCCCCAGGTTGTTATCTAACTTTCTTTAGTTCAGCACTTCTTGATTTGAGCAACATAAGGTCTTCGAAAAAATTCGTCTTTACCTGCTGGTCTGTTTTGACAGATTTCTGCCATTTTCTGCATTTGCTTCTTGTTGGTTCCTTCTTGAGTTCTTTTGGGGAATTGAGATTTTTGAGGGAAGTGCTACAGTAGCTAGTGTTCTAATAGAAGTTTATTTGGTATTAGAACTGAACCTTAAGACCTATTATCTTGAGTGAACTAATGTTGCTAATAAAGATTGTGTGAAGTTTTGTATGAAGGAAAAATTTCAGGTGTATGGAAGGAATGAGTAATGAGATGAAGGATGGACTAAAGCTCAAGCTTGGGGATGCCACACATGTTACCCCAAGAAATATCCAAGAAGTACAAGCGTCAAAGCTTGGGGATTCCCAAGGCATCCCCTTCTTCATCAATAAAAATTTCAGGTTTCTTCCAAACGCTTCATTTTTATTGTTTCATGCACAGTTGTGTTGTTCTTGGAGCGTCTTCTTTTCATTTTCGTTTTGGTTTTTTGTTTGCTTTTGTTTGCTTAGTTTGCTGAATAAATTGGTTGGACCCCCTCTTTCATACATTGGTTTGCAAATAGTTTGGTCTGGTTTGGAAAAGAGTAGGAAAGTTCATGCTTATGTGGTAAAAAGAGCTTGTTTTTGACTGTGGCCTATGCTTTGTCATTCCATGCTTGATATTTTTTTGGCTTTATCTTAGTATTATTTGCTGTAGCATGACTTGTTATAAACAATTGAGATTGATTAATGTGCCTTGGATGAATCATGCGTTGTTTTAGCATATTAAAGCATAGTGTAGTGGTATTCCCCTTTGATGCTTTATTTGGGTTGACTTGGCGCATGCTCACACCATGTTATGACTATCTCAAGTCACCATAGCCTTTATAATTGACGACCCACAACTATAGGGGGTGTATCGCAGTATTTTCGAGGGAAGTGAAACCCAATTTATTGATTCGACACAAGGGGAGCCAAAGAATATTTATAAGCCTTAACAACCGAGTTGTCAATTCAGCTGCACCTGGAAACAATCTTGCTCACAACACTTTATCAGTAGCAACAGTTTTGTAGTAGGAATAGTAAAGTAACAGCAGTAGTAAAGCAAAGACAGTAGTAACAAAAGCAGTAACCAATGGGATTCGAGTGCGGTAGGCATAGGGATGGATGGACGGGCGTTGCATGGACAAGACAATCCACATAGCAATCAGAACATAGGGCAATTGCAGATAAATAAGATAAAGCATCCAAGTACTAGACAATCCTAGGCATGTGTTCCATATATAGTCATACGTGCTCGCAATGAGAACTTGCACAACATCTTTTGTCCTGCCAGCCCGTTTGCAGCGGGGCCTCTAGGGAACTACTGGCAATTAAGGTGCTCCTTTTAATAGAGCACCGAAGCAAAGCATTAACACTCCGTGAACACATGTGATCCTCACATCAAAGCCTTTCCCTTCCGGTTATCCCGATTTCTGTCACTTCGGGGCCATAGGTTCCGGACAACGACGTGTGTATACAACTTGTAGATAAGACCAAGAAAAATACTATCATAATGAATCAATAGTAAGTTCAGATCTAAAATCATGGCACTCGGGCCCTAGTGACAAGCATTAAGCACAACAAGTCGCAACAAACTCATAAAGCACTAATAAAAGATACTAGGCACCATGCCCTAACAATCTGATGCCATTACATGAACGATCTCATCCAATCCCTACCATCCCCATAGCCTACAGCGGGGGATTACTCACTCATATATGGGGGAAACATGGATGGTCGATGGAGAAGCGATGTTGATGATGATGGCGATGATCTCCTCCAATTCCCCGTCCTGGCAGGGTGCCAGAACAGAGTTTCTGGTGCTGTTTCGTGGAATCTGGTGGTGGCGGCGGAGCGGAACTCCTTTTGGAAAAACGTCAAACCCCCCCGGAGTTTTTAGGTTAGAAGGCTCCTTATAGGCGAAGAGAGAGGCCGAGGGGGTGCCTGGGGGGCCCACACCACCCCCTGGCGCGGCCTGGCGCGGCCAGCCAGTGGTGTGGCCACCCCCTGGCTCTTCTCCGTCTCGTATTCTGGCTCCTGGAGTCTTCGGGTGAAATAGGATTTTTGGCATATTTTCCCGGATTTTTCCTAATAGTTGATTTTCTGCATAAAAAATAGACACCAAGGCAATTCTGCTGAAAACAGCGTCAGTTCACATTAGTTGCATCCAAATCACACAAGTATAGAGGAGAAACAATAGCAAAAGTGTTCGGGAAAGTAGATACGTTTTGGACGTATCAACTCCCCCAAGCTTAGCTTATTGCTTGTCCTCAAGCAATTCAGTTGAAAACTGAGTGCGATAAAAGAACTTTCACGAACACATTTGCTTCATATGATGTAAATATTCTCAGCAATGTGATCAACTACCTAGACAATTAATAATAAAGAGTATGCAACTGAGTCTACTTAATAGTCATTGCAAGCTATGAAGAGATTATAATTCAAGAATAATAAGTAGCATGAAGCACAAACATAAGCAACATTACAATGCTCATAGAAAGGTATGATAGAGTGGTATCTCGCTTGCCTTTGATTATGAATGCCAAGGCACCGCTAAAGTTCAAGTGATGACTAGAAGTAAAGATATCAAAGATACAAGCATCAAAGTCATAACACAAATAATCAAGTATTGGAACAAGCACAAAGGATGACAACTATGCTCTCAAGAAGGTGCTCAAAGAATAAGTGGAGACACAAGTAGAAGAAACGGTTTTGAATAATTTGAAAGGCTTCCAAATGCTGAAAGTATGGTACTTGTTAGCTTTGAGATCTCATTGCCCCTATCATAAGCATCTTTAATGTGGTTAAGGTGAAAGTGCCACAACTAAGAGGATATGCTTGACAAGTTATAAATTGAAGTCTCATGCCCCTTACTTCCGAAGACCGATCCTCATGCTACTCAACTTCAGTCACAAGTAAGCTCTTGTCATTGTAAGTACATACGTATCATAGAGAACCGCCAATGGGGTACCCCTTGCACATGACACGGGAGCTATCCCATGATCAAAATACAAGGAAAGCAGACAATGAGCATCTCGGTGATCTTTTTATTTACTATGTGCATAGATTTTTATTGAGGATGCTTCATAGAATGCTCATTATGGTTATGCTGCAAGTTTCCACCATGATTAGGCATGGCTTAGGCTAGCGGCCCAGGCGTTTCTCTAACATACATACAAACTCCATGATCTTACAAGTTCCACTTTTATTTCACACTGCCGGGATCCATAAGCAAAAGAACATGATATCAACTAGGTACAAAGTACCTATGAAGCATTGAAAGCGGTCCCCATGATACATGGTTCTGCCAACTTCAACTCATAAAGCGCAAGCATATGCACAACAAGGAGGACGCAATGGTTCAGGTTTATTAAGTGCAATAAAGTAAAGTGTGCCATCAAGTTCGTGAGAGCTTTACTAACTAACTTTCTCATAACAAGCCAACATTTTATTTGGAAGAAAACAAGGCATATTGAATATGCACGGAGATAGCAAATGATGCTAATAGGTAGGTATGGTGGACACTTTGGAAATATTTGGTTTAGGGAGTTGGAAACATGAGTAAAACACTCAGTGGAAGTGAAGGATAGCAAAAGTAAGGGAGCGACAAACGAGAGAGCGATAGCTGTCATTATCATGCTTGCAACAAAACAAGACTACTCATGGCATGAAAGTGATTCAAGATCCTCAAGGCAAAATAATTTATCGAGGCTCAACTGATTATGACAGTCATGTGCATGCATGAGCATGTGCCAAGTCAATTCAAATGAAACATTCAGAGGAGGATACCACGGTGTCATACCAATTTATGAATAGAGTAATGCAAGCAAACATTCATGAGACATGCTACAAACTATTAGCGGGCTGGAGCTAATCACAAGAAAGCAGGAACTACTAAGCATCCAAAGATAACATACACCCTACATGAACGGACTAAGCAAGCTCACAATGATGAGTATATGTACAAAAATGAAGACAAATAGAGTTCATTACCAGCCTCTTACCATGCCTCAAGTTGTCATTAATCCTCATTATTGCTCTTCACTTGTATGGCTTGAATAATAATATGAAACCAATAAACCACTAAGAACTGGCGAACCCTGAAGCAAACTCATAAAAACCAAACAAGAACGACAAATATTTTTGGTGTTTTTGATTTTTAAACAAGAACCAAAAGAGAGAAACAAGCAAAGCAAAATCTTTTTGGGTTTTTCGAATAGTTCAAACAAAGCAAAAAGGAAAAAGCAAACCAAGGCAAAAAGAAGAAGCAAGCCAAAGAGAAACAACAAAAATATTTTTGGTCTTTTTGTGTTTTTAGAAAGAAAAAGCAAAGAAGAATGAAAACTAAAAAGAGAACGAAAACATGAATATACAAAGTACCGAAGCAACATGATATGGAGATGAGTGCAGTGTCGGCATACCTCCCCCCAAGCTTAGGCTTTTGGCCTAAGTGGGTATCAATCCATGTACGAATAAGGGTTCCAAGCGAGCGGATCTTGGTAAGAATGGTCGTAGCTGGGCCCATGAGAAGAAGAGGAAGCTCCCCAATCATAAGTGGGCTGCTGATATGAAGACTCTCACTCATTCGAAGGTTGGACCGAATCATCCATGACCTCCCTTCTAGTGTCCTGCTCCTGCTGGGAAAGCTCTCCCAGGTACGTGTCAAGCTCCTCCTTAGTGAGGTACCATCCTTCCCTGTTATCAAGGTTAAACAAAACAGGTGCAGGCAAAAGAACAACATGCTCGGACTTGCTCTTTCTCCAGCCAGCCTTGAGAAAGGTTATTTCATAGGATAACTCACTCAAACTAGCCCACAAGGAAATAAATTTATGCTGTATCATGGAATTAAGATCAAGCCTCTCTATGGGAAACTGTAGGTCTAGATGATGAGGCACTAAACCATGCAATGCTAGCAAATGAGAAGCAATGAGGCCTCCACAAATTCCACCTTTCTCACGGTTAGCAGCAAGACGGAAAGCTATCAAAGCACCCAAGTTGTAAGACCTATCTGGTCTAAGGGCAGCAGAGATAAATGCTAGATCAATCGAAGATAACTTATTGGCAGTTTTCCTAGCAAGAACACACTTGGCAATAAAGTAGGCAAAGTAGCGAAGGGAGGGAAGATGAATGTTATGGTTTTTTCCATTCTCCTTCGAGAAGCTACTCCCTTGACAAATTTCCGCGTATAAATCCATGAGTGGTTCCGGTCTCTCTTTAATCTTCTTACATGATCCCCGTTGAGGTACCTTAATAGCTACACAGAAATCATCAAGAGAAAGACTGACAGCAATATTGTAAATTTTGTAATGGACCATGGGGTTAGGCAAAGAGTTACTAAATTGGAAATCCTGCACCACAGACATGGTTAGCTTCACAAATTGACAAGGTTCATCTTCCAAGAAACGCTCTAACCATGCATTAGAAACCAAAGTGTGGAAATCTTGTAAAATTCCTGTAGCTCTCATGAACTCAAGGCATGGATAAATGGAGGGAAAAACTTCCTCCTCCCTGTGGACCTTCATGACCTCAGGCACCCAAATCTCATGTTGGTTTAGGTGGTGTTCACTCATCTTTTATTCTGAAATTTAAACACCTATTAAACAAGTGATTGCAAAGTAAATATAATAAAGGATTCTACTCATAGGGACTTGCAAGAGGCCTAAACATGCATCAAAACTATATCTCTAAGCATCAAACAAGCTTACAAGCTCTCAAAACCAGTCACCTATAGCAGCAAAATACTCAACATATAATCCACTAAACAAAAATCTACTTGGACAAGGGGAGGAGTCACATACCAAGGAACAAATGCTCCAAATTTCAGCAAGAAAGATGGGCTGAGCAAGGAAATCGAAGAAATCGAGAGCAAGCACAGAAAGGATGCGATTTTGAACTATGAATTGGAGCTTACTCGGGAGAGAGAAGAAAGTGGCAGGTGAGAGAAGTAGTGCGTGGCCAGGGGTGGCCCACACCAGGGCATGGCGCCACCCAGGGATGGCCGCGCCACCACATGGTGTGCCTGCCTGGTGGGCCCCCCTGGTACCTACCAGGTACTCCTCTTCCCCTTTTTTCACGCAAAAATTTAATATGAATTTTCTGGAATTTTTCGAGACACTTTATTTTTTGGGCAATTTTCAGAAATAGAAGAATGATTTTTCTGACAGACAGATTTTTTTTCTTTTTGAAACATGATGCAAGGACAAAACAAGGCTAGAACTACAGAATTTCTAGCATGCAAGCAACTAACAACACAAAGAAAACTAAACGAAAGCAAAAACTAAAATGCAAAGGATAGAAATAAACGGAGATAATCATAATAAAAACATTGTTTTGTTCAATGGAATCCTTTTGTTAGCAAGGTTGATCAAGTCTTGCTACCAAAACAATTGCATATGAGACAAAACTTTGTACTCCATTAATGATTATGTTACCTTAACCTTGATAGCAATGGTCCCAATCATAATAGTTTCAAATTTTTCTCTTGGTATGGGACAATATATTTCTCCAACTTGAATGCCTTCAACATGTTCAATTGAATTCAGTCCATAAGTCCTTTCAATCTTCTTGGGGAAATAGACAGTATGTTCCTTGTCATTAACATTGAAGGTCACCTTTCCTTGATTACAATTAATAACAGCTCCTGCAGTATTAAGAAAAGGTCTCCCAAGAATAATAGACATATTATCATCTTCAGGCGTTTCAAGCACAACAAAATCAGTTAATATCAAGCAATTGTGAGCCACCTGAACAGGTACATCCTCACATATCCCCACAGGAATAGTGGTAGATTTATCAGCCATTTGCAAAGATATATCAGTTGGTATCAATTTTTCAAGCTGAAGCCTTTTATAGAGAGAGAAAGGCATACCACTAACTCCAGCTCCCAAATCACACAAAGCAGTTCTAACATAACTGTTCTTAATAGAGCAAGGTATAGTTGGAATCCCTGGGTCTCCAAGTTTCTTAGGAACCTTACCATTGAAAGAATAATTAGCAAGCAAAGTAGAGATTTCTTCATTAGGGATCTTCCTTTTATTCGAGACAATGTCCTTCATATACTTTGAGTAAGGAGGAAATTTAATAGCATCAGTCAAAGGAATTTGCAAGAATAAAGGCTTCATCCACTCACAAAATTTATAATAGTGTTCATCTTCCTTTGACTTGTGTTTCTTGTCAGGGAATGACATAGGTTTTTGGACCCAAGGCTCTCTTTCACTACCATGTTTCTTAGCAATAAAATCTTCTTTGGTGTATTTAGTATTCTTAGTGTGGTTTTCAGGTTCTTCTTCAACTTTTTCTTCATTAGGAACAACATTTTCTTCATTACCACTTTCAGTCTCAGCATCAGAGATAGATATACTATTAGGATCTATAGCAGGTTCAGAGGGTTCTACAACAGTTTTATGTTTCTTTTTCCTTTTCTTATGAGTAGAACCACTATTTTCAGCTTGTTTAGAATCCTACTCAATTCTTTTGGGATGCCCCTCAGGATATAGAGGATCCTGGGTAGCAGCTCCACTTCTAGTTCTAATTTCATAAGCATGTTTTTCTTTAGCAGCATTAACTAGCAAGTCATTTTGCACTTGAACGAGTTGATCTATTTGAGTTTGAACCATTTGAAAGTGTTTAACAATCATTTTAACATCATTAGAGGTTCTTTCCACAATATCTTTCAACTCAACAATAGCTCTAGTGTTTTCCATTAGATGATTCTGCACCCTTTTATTAAAGTTATCTTGCTTAACAATAAAGATATCAAATTCTTCTAAGCATTGATCAGGAGGTTTCAAGTAAGGGATATCACCTTCATCAAAGTGTTGGAGAGAGTGTACCCCAATAGTGGATGAGTAGGGAATAGGCTTACATAATTCTTCTATAGGAGGTAAATTCTTGACATCTGCAGCTTTAATTCCCTTCTCCTTAAGACATTTCTTAGCTTCCTTCATCACTTCATCATTTAATTCAATAACTCCCCTCCTCTCTGATGTTGGAATAGGCACCAGAATAGATGGTTCAAGTACAATTACTTCAGGTATAGCTTGTTTAGGAGGAGTCCAATCTTCATAATTCTTGCTTATTTTAGCCATTAGTTCCTCAGCTTCCTTAGGAGTCCTATTCCTGAAAACACAATCAGCACAACTATCTAGGTATGTCCTAGATTCCTCGGTTAGTCCATTATAAAATATATCAAGAAGCTCATTCTTAGGTAATGGACTTCCAGCCTGTGCATGAATCAAAGCACAAAACCTTGCCCAAGATTCAGACAATACCTCTTTTTCTCCCTGTTTAAAATCAAAAAGTTCCTGCAAAATAGCATGTCTAGCACTAGGAGGAAAATATTTCTGCAGGAAAGTACTAATCAAGCACTCAGGGCTATCAATAGATCTAGGAGGTAAATTACTAAACCAAGTTTTAGCTTCTCCTTGCAGCGAAAAGGGGAAAATCTTAGCAACAAAGTAAGTACGCATCTTAATATCATCGGAAAACAAGCCACTCATGGTAGAAAGTTCATTCATATGTGCTACCGCACTTTCATTCTTAGTCCCACAAAAAGGTTCATTCTCGACAATAGCTATGTAAGATAGATCGAGAGAGAAATCATAATCTTCATCTATAATGTTTATGGGAGAAGCAGCAAACTTAGCATCAAGGGATAATTTGGGTCTAATAGTACGCCTCTCAAGGAGATTCTTAGCAGCGCTCCTATCATGGGTGTTCCTACATTCTTCAATAAACTCATCAGTCATCTCAACATAATCTTCTTCAGCATCATAACTCTTACTAGACTCAGGTGAGCTAACAGGTGTGGCAGTGTCTTCATTAGGAGTTTCGGTATTTCCAACTATAGTTCTAGCAATCGTAGCATCTAGGAAATGACCTAATGAACCACTCTTAGCAAGCACAGTAGAAGCAGCATCATAAGCATCAGAAGTTTCAGATTCAGAAGTAGTAGCAGTGTGTGTAGCATGTGTATATGGTGGTGTAAGGAACTTACTCAAAACAGACGGTGAATCAAGAGCAACAGAGGTGTTCAGAACCATACCTCTTCTTGTAGTGGATGGTAAAATAGGAACCTTACCATCACGAGACTTACCCATGATGGATGGATAGCAGCGAACAATAGAGAATCCAAGTGAACTTGATAAATAAAGCTATGCTCCCAGCAAGCGCCGTAAAAATAGTCTTGATGACCCACAAGTATAGGGGTGTATCGCAGATTTTCGAGGGAAGTGAAACCCAATTTATTGATTCGACACAAGGGAGCCAAAGAATATTTATAAGCTTTAACAACTGAGTTGTCAATTCAGCACACTGAAACAATCTTGCTCACGCAGTTTATCAAGAGCATACAGTTTTGTAGTAGGAATAGTAAAGTAAACAGCAGTAGTAAAGCAAAGACAGTAACAAAGCAAGAACCAATGGGATTCGAAAAGCGGTAGGCATAGGGATGGATGGACGGGCGTTGCATGGACAAGACAATCCACATAGCAATCAGAACATAGGGCAATTGCAGATAAATAAGATAAAGCATCCAAGTACTAGACAATCCTAGGCATGTGTTCCATATATAGTCATACGTGCTACAATGAGAGAACTTGCACAACATCTTTTGTCCTGCCAGCCCGTTTGCAGCGGGGCCTTTAGGGAACTACTGGCAATTAAGGTGCTCCTTTTAATAGAGCACCGGAGCAAAGCATTAACACTCCATGAACACATGTGATCCTCACATCAAAGCCTTTCCCTTCCGGTTATCCCGATTTCTGTCACTTCGGGGCCATAGGTTCCGGACAACGACGTGTGTAGACAACTTGTAGATAAGACCAAGAAAAATACTATCATAATGAATCAATAGTAAGTTCAGATCTGAAATCATGGCACTCGGGCCCTAGTGACAAGCATTAAGCACAACAAGTCGCAACAAAGTCATAAAGCACTAATAAAAGATACTAGGCACCATGCCCTAACAATCTGATGCCATTACATGAACGATCTCATCCAATCCCTACCATCCCCATAGCCTACTGGGGATTACTCACTCATAGATGGGGAAACATGGATGGTCGATGGAGAAGCGATGGTGATGATGATGGTGATGATCTCCTCAATTCCCCAGGTGCCGAATCTTGAACGGAGTTTCGTGTCTGTTCGTGGAATCTGGTGGTGGCGGCGGAGCAGAACTCCTTCTGTAAAAACGTCGAACCTCCCTAGAGTTTTTAGGTCAGAAGGCTCCTTATAGGCGAAGAGAGAGGCCGAGGGGGTGCCTGGGGGGCCCAAAACCACCTGGCGGCCTGCCTGGCTCACGCCAAAGAGTGGTGTGGCCACCTGGATCTTCTCCGTCTCAGATTCGCTCCTGAGTCTTCGGGTGAAATAGGATTTTTGGCATATTTTCCCGGATTTTTCCTGATAGTTGATTTTCTGCATAAAAAATAGACACCAAGGAAATTCTGCTGAAAATAGCGTCAGTTCACATTAGTTGCATCCAAATCACACAAGTATAGAGGAGAAACAATAGCAAAAGTGTTTAGGAAAGTAGATATGTTTTGGACGTATCAATGATCCTTTAGTTTTCAACTTGTAGTATCACCTTATGCTTTGATCAATGATGTTTTGTCGCTCTGCATGATTATGGCCATTATTGCTCTCTTAGTTTGTCGCTCCCAGTCTTTTGCTAGCCTCCACAACAAAGTATGAGTTCCACTCATGCATCCAACTCCCTAAACCAAGTTATTCCAAAGAATCCACCATACCTACCTACTAGCTTATGCTATTCCAAGTATATTCATGCTTTTGTTTACCTTCCAAATTAAACTTGTTATGAGAAAACTAGTGATTAAAGCTCTCACGAACTTGATGGCACACTTTACTTTTTGCATCTAATAAACTTGAACCATTGGGTCCTTCTTTGTTGCGTATATGCTTGCGCTTTATAAGTTGAAATTAGTAGAACCATGTTTCATGGGGAACGCTTTCAACATTGCACTTGTACTTTGTACCCCGTTGATATCATGTTCTTTTGCTTATGGATCCCGATGGTGTGAAATAAAAGTGGAACTTGTAAGATCATGGAGTTTGTATGTGTGTTAGAGAAATGCCTGGGCCGCTAGCCTAAGCCATGCCTAATCATGGTGGAAACTTGCAGCATCACCATAATGAGAACTCTATGAAGCATCCTCAATGAAAACCTATGGAAATAGCAAATAAAAAGATCGCTGACATGCTCATTGTCTGCTTGCCTTGTCATTTTGATTATGGGAAAGCTCCCGTATCATGTGCAAGGGGTACCCCGTTGGCGGTTCTTAATGATACACATATACTTACAATGAGAAGAGCTTACTCGTGACTGAAGTTGAGTAGCATGAGGATCGGTCTTCGTAAGTAAGGGGCATGAGATTTTGGTTTATAACTTGTCAAGCATATCCTCTTAGTTGTGTCACTTTAACCTTAATCACCTTCAAGATGCTTATGATAGGGGCAATGAGACCTGAAAGCTATAAGTACCATAATTTTTGGAAGCTCTTTATGAGACTTGAATCCCTACTTCCTTTTAAAAGTCTTTCTTCCACCACTATATTGAGTCTCCACCTTCTATCTTTATGCACCTACTTTGAGAGCATAGTGGCCATTCTTAGTTCTATGTGCATTGTCCCAAGACTAGTTGATTGATTCATAACTTGATATTGCTTGTTTTAAACTATTGTATCTAGTCACTCTTATGAACTTTGAAGGTGTCCTATGCATTTATATTTGCTACTCTATTGAGGGACAAGCTGAATACTATTATGCTATGTTTTCTTTATGTGAAACAAACAAACGTCTTACAAAGAATTGTTATTCATGAATCTTTTGTTTGTGCCTTTTCATGTTGCATCATAGTTTCTTTGCTTATTGCTAGAACTTTGTCTTTCATGTTATGATTGAAGTACTATGATCCCAGATTTGAATGTTTTACAAATACTTTGATCAAGTTTATGATGGTGCATGTCACCTCAAAAATTATTCTTTATTTTTATCACTTACCTACTCGAGGACGAGCAGGAGTTAAGCTTGGGGATGTTGATACATTGCAAATGTATCTATAATTTTTGATGATGCTTGGTTTTATCGACTTTCTTGTGTTTTGTTCCAAGTTTGGAGTACTTTTCATATGATTTCTTGGACTAACCTATTGACAAGAGCCACAGTGCCAGTTGCCTGTTTTCTGCTGTTTTTGGTTCCAGGAAAGTCAGAAAATGAATATTCTTAGAATTGGACGGGACAAAAGCCAAAGTGCTTATTTTTCCGGATGTCATCAAGTGCCGTATCACGAGAGAGGGGCTGGGGCCACCACACCACCCACAGCATGGCCAGGCCTGCCCGCGCCAGGTGGTGTGCCGCCCCGCACCCCTCGGCCTCTCCTTCCGCCTATATATTGCCCTCGGACGAAAAACCCTAAGTGCCCGATCAAAAACCACGAAAGAGTCTCAGAGTCATTGTCATCTCCATCCCTAGATCCGAGGGATCTAAAGCTCTTCCGGCACCGCCGAGAGGGAATTCACCTCGAGGCCTTCTTCATCACCATGCAAGCCTCCGTGTGATGCGTGAGTAGTTCATCCTTGGACTACGGATCCATGTAGTAGCTAGATGGCTGGTTCTCCTCCTTTGTGCTTTCATGTTTAGATCTTGTGAGCTCCGTTCATGATCAAGATCATCTATTTGTAATTCTGCATGTTGTGTTTGTGGGGATCCAATGGATATTGAGATGCTATTCTAGATTGATTATTGATTCTATCATGTCTTTGTTATTTGTGATCTTTCATGCTTTCCGTTGTTAGTAGCTATCTTGGCCAAGTAGATGCTAGCAACTCCAAGAGTTAGTATTTATGCTCGATAGTGGGTTCATGCCTCCGTAACTGGGAAGTGACAAAAATCTCTAAGGTACTAGATGTGATGTTGCTACTAGGGAGAAAACAACAATCCTTTGTTCATAGAACAATCGTATTGTTTACTTTACACGCAGTTCATAAAGCAATAATCTGTTGCTTGCAACTTAATACTGGAGGGGGTTCGGATGATAACCTGAAGGTGGATTATTAGTCATAGATGCAGTTGGATGGCGGTCTATGTATAATGTTGTAATGCCCAATCAAGTCTCTAAGGAGTCAAGATGATTAGTATATGCATGTATTGCTTTCTCGGTGTTTGTCAATTGCCCCGCTGTAATTTGTTCAACCAGCATGTTATCTATCTAAGGAGAGCCACCTCTAGTGAACTATGGATCCCGGTCCTTTTCTTTACATACAATCTACAACTGTTTACTTCTTTGTGTTTACCTTCTACAAACTATTACTTCTTTCCATTTGATACGTTTAATCCTTTGTTTTCCGCAAAACACGGTGAGATTGACAACCTCATCGCAAGTTGGGGACAAAGTTCTGTGGTTGTGTTGTGCAGGTCTCCACGTTGCTACTAGCACCGATAGTGCGCCCTGCCAAAGCTCAGCTAGTAACACCTTTGGGGTGTTTCCTTGCTCCTACTGGTTCGATTAAACCTTGGTTTCATACTGAGGGAAACTTGCTGCTGTGCTCATCATACCTTCCTCTTGGGGTTCCCAACAAGCTCTACATCTACCATGCACCAGCACTTTTCTGGGCGCCGTGGACTGAGCCATCAGAGTTCAAGCGCCAGCAACAAGTAATCGCCTAGCTCGACGAGCGCAGAAGGGCAGCGGACGAGTCGAGCCTGCGACGAGCTCAGGTCTCTTCAATCGGAGGATCCTACTCCAGAGGCAATGATCAGGCAGCCGCCAGAAGACGCTCTCGACTAGCTCACCTCACTAGTAGGGATCGAGAAGAGGCCACTCGAGTCCTTGACTTCTCATCCATGACGGTGGACACGCGGGGCAACGTGCTCCCGAAAACACCGCAGGCAGTACTGATGGCAGCCACAATGTACCTGCTTAACAACCAGCCGCTAGCTAGGGACCCACGGTCTGCCATGCACTGATCTATGATCGCTGGCCTGGGACTAGTCGAAGTTGCGCTCACCAAGGATCCAGCGCCGGAGCCAAGGAAAGGCAAGGCTCTGGCCAAGTACTACTCTCCTTCCTCATCCAGCGATGATGACCATGACTTGTCACGGCGACGCTACTCATGACAACACGACTAGGACTACGACGCACATGATGATATCACACCGTGCAAGGTCGACAGGATGCTCACGAGACGCGCCCTCCCGACGGACTCGGAAGACGATGGGACAGAGCTCTACGGTGCCAGCTGCTTCAGCAGAGCCATACAACAAAAGTGAATGCCAAAAGGGTTCAAACTCCCATCAGAGAACCTGAAATTCGACGGCCTCAAAGACCCGAAGATCTGGTTACAGGTTCATATTTCCTCCGCCAAGATGCACGGCGGAACCACGAGCACGACTATGCAATGCCTTCAGCTACAACTGCAAGGTGCCGTCCGTGCATGGTGAAAGGGCATGTATGCCCTTCCTATTATTTTGATGTTTGTTGACAACACTTGGATAGGTTTAATCTGATGTTAAATGTTTCAGGAGATATCAGCTACTTGAGTGTATTTTGTACCTGCGAAAAAGGACTTCCCAGGATCAACTCTGTGCAGGAACAAAATCCCTGCTGGACTGTCTGGCTGATATGCACCGGAGTGTCTGGCCCAACCAGACTATCCGGCTGGCGTCTGCCGGACTATCCGGTCCTGGGGATTCGTCGACCTGCTTGTACAATCAGAGCATCACATCGGACACCACACGGACACGGTTCGGACACTGGCCGGAAACTTTGCCAGGCCGGAGTGTCCGGTTGTTTTCACCCAGAGTGTTTGGTTGTGCCGGACTGTCCGGCTAGTGTTTGCGGGACTGTTCGGGGTAAGTGGCTCCCAACGGCTCTAATTCCAAGGGCCCTATATAAAGGCCCCTTCTTCTACCTTGGGAGATGCTCGTCCACCTCAAGAACAGCAGCACCATTTGAGCCACCAAATCCTCAAGATCTCTTCACTCAACCATCCAAAGTCATTGATCTTTGGAGAATCGAAGGAGGAGGCCTTGATCTATAGCTTCACTGAGAGAGATCTTTATTTCCCCCTCATTCACTTGAGGGCCCCTTTGTCTAGTGTTTCATTGGAAACCCTAGCTTGTGATTTGGTTCTTACAAGCTTTTCTTTGATTGTTTGACAGCTTGCTTGTATTCGGGAGCCTCCAATTAGGTTGTGGATGCGTGCCTCGAACTTGTTGTAAAGGTGTCGGCTTCCACCTCGAAGGTTGCCGCTATAGTGGAAGAGCTGAATCGAACCCGTTGGGGTGAGATTCATCGGAGAACAAGGGAGGCCTCTCATGGCGTTGGTGGTTTGGAACCAGCCCCTCTCCAAACCTAGACGTACTTCCCCTCAAAAGGAAGGAACTACGGGAAACAATTCCGTGTGTCTCCGCGTGCTCCACTTTGGTTACTTCTATCCTCTACGGCACTTTACTTATCTAGTTCTTGCGTAGTGTATGTGCTAGATTGACATATAGGTAAATTCACCATAGTTGCATAATCTAGAGAATTTACCTTTTGTGTCAAACCCTAAATTGAAAATGAGTAAAATTTGAAGTAGCACCTATTCACCCCCTCTAGGTGCCCATACGATCCTTTCAATTGGTATCAGAGCCTCAGCTCTTTATTTGGGCTTAACCGCCTAAGAGATTATGGGCAACTCAGGAGATGAGGGAGGGAGTGAGGCTAGCAACTCGGTGACCATCGTAGATCTCAAGAATTTGAAAACAAGCTTGAGCTCTACCTTGGGCAACAAAATCCAATAGTTGCGTCAACTTGTTGAGCGACTTGTTATGGAAAAGTCAGCCTCACCTCCTCCCTCTCAAGAGGAAACACCACCTAACCCTAAGGAAAGTGCTCTGGCTACGCCAATAGGTGAAGTGGTGGGGGATGAACATAATTCCACTGACTCCACCACCAAAAAGGGTGATGGGAAGGAAGAGCACCATGCGGTTCCCGAATGGTACTCTCCCGACCCTCCAATCCCGCATCCCCATATAAATAATAGAGGTGACCCACCTAAGTTAGCTGCACATACCTTTGCTCAATGGCAAGTTTTAATGAAATCGCATGTGCGTAGCTCTTGCATTGACTTGTGGAACATTATTGAAGAAGGACTAAAAATTGAGGATCCAAGCAACTTGACTATAAGAGAAGTGGTCAATAGCCAACTCAATGCGACTACCTTGCACATGATCCAACTTGGAGTGGGGCCAAAGGATTTTCCCCACATTGAGCACTACAATACCACCAAGGAAGCTTGGGATGCTCTCATTGACTTGTTTGTTAGCAATGAGAGCATGAGAAGAAATAGGTATGATGCCTTAAGCAATGAGGCTGAAGGTTTCTTTATGAAGGATGGTGAGGATCATGAAGACATGTATCAAAGACTCAAATCCACAGCCACCGCCTTTAGGAATGTTGGTGCCTCTCACATTGATGATGCCTGGATCAAGAGGAAGTATGTGAGTGCACTCATGCCCTTCTAGCCCACTGACTTGAAGAGTCTCCAAGGAAGACACAACTACCATCTCATGACCTCCAATGAAGTTATGCAAGAGATGGCTGCTTTGAAGGTTGCTGCCAAGAATGCCAAAGACGCCCATGCTCGTGCTATTGGAATGGGTAGTGGTGTGAATCTTGCCTTGAAGGCCAAGGTTATGGAGTATGATGAAGAAGAAGGGAGTGATGATGCACTCTCAATGAGCCACCCCGAAGATGTCAAGGTTGCTCATGGTGAATATATGGCCTTCTATGCAAGAAACTTTTGGAAAGACCCCGCCAAGGCCAAGATGGAGATGCAACAAAGAAGCAACCCCAATGGGAGAAGAGACAATGGGTCTAAATTGAGAACTTGCTTCAATTGTGGTGACCGGTATCACCTTGTTGCCGGTTGTCCCTATGAGAAAAGAGAAGATCATGGGGGGGTAAATTTGTGTTGAAGAAAACCTCCAAAGCTCCTTTCAAGAAACCCTTCATCAAGAGGAATCCCACCAACAAGAAGTCGGGTGAAATTTTCTTGCTTCTCCAAATGAGAATATCTCCAATAAGAACATCACTTGCCTTATGGCAAGAGGAATGTAGGTATTATCATCGTCACACCCCACTTCCTTGATGATGAATTTGATGATGAGATATCTCTTGAGGTCTAAAAGGAATTAGTAGCTTTTGATGTGTTTATGACTAACTTGCAAGGGGACCACATGAAACATTTTGTGGACCTCTTAAATCAACTTTCTCACACACAAGAGCTTGTTGATGAGAGGTGTAAATTAGGAAAAGAGCACATGATTGAGGTAGAAGTTTTAAATAATGCTCTAGAAGAAGAACAAGAGACTAGGATGTCTCTTGAAACTAAACTTGAAGGACTTGATGAAGCTAATGACTTAATTATTAATAATCTCATCAAGGAATGTGACCATGCTATTGCTAAATATAAAAAGGCTAAAAAGGACAAGATTGAGTTTGGTGTTGTTCATGAAAAACTTGTCGAGGACTTTAGGATGCTTGACAAGGCTGACAAGGCCTTGGAGAGTGAACTCTTATTGCTCAAAAAGTCTCGTGAAAAGCTTCAAACTCAATTGACCAATATTCCTTCACCTAGTACTTTCATTCCTTCTAGTTGTACAAATATACTTGAAGAAAATGCAAGGTTGAAGGGGGAGCTAGCTAAGGCCAGCTTTCCCAAAGGAAACAAGTCACTTGATGACCTATTGAGTAAGAAGAGTCCAAATGGTGAGAAAGGGGGCATTGGCTTTGTCTCTAAAGCCAAGAAGAAGAACAAGAACAAGAACAAGAAGGCCAAGCCCGCACAAGAAAAAGACAAGGTCATAGTGGGTATTAAGACCACGAGTGGGGAAACTATGTCTGACGAGGTTCAACCTCGGCAATGCCCATGGTGACGGATGATGACCCACAAGTATAGGGGGTGTATTGCAGTATTTTCGAGGGAAGTGCAACCCAATTTATTGATTCGACACAAGGGGAGCCAAAGAATATTTATAAGCCTTAACAACTGAGTTGTCAATTCAGCTGCACTTGGAAGCAATCTTGCTCATAGCAGTTTATTAGTAGCAACAATTTTGTAGTAGCAATAGCAAAGTAATAGCAGTAGTAAAAGTAAAGACAGTAGTAAAAATTGCATTAAATAGTAGGATTAAAGCGCGGTAGGCATAGGGATGGATGGACGGGCGTTGCATGGACAAGACAATTCACGTAGTAATCAAGATATAGGGCATTTGCAGATAAATAAGATAAAGCATCCAAGTACTAAATAATCATAGGGATGTGTTCCATATATAGTCATACCTGCTCGCAATGAGAACTTGCACAATATCTTTTGTCCTGCCAGCCCGTTTGCAGCGGGGCCTCGAGGGAACTATTGGCAATTAAGGTGCTCCTTTTATTAGAGAACCAGAGCAAAGAATTAACACTTTGTGAACACATGTGATCCTCACATCAAAGCATCCCCTCCGGTTATCCCGATTATTGTCACTTCGGGGCCTTTGGTTCCGAAAAACAATATGTGTATACAACTTGCTGGTAAGATCACAAACAATACTATCATCATGAATCAATAACATGTTCAGATCTGAAATCATGGCACTCGGGACCTAGTGATAACCATTAAGCATAACAAGTTGCAACAAAGTCAAAAAGCACTAATAATAGATACTAGGCACCATGCCCTAACAATCTGATGCCATTACATGAACGATCTCATCCAATCCCTACCATCCCCATAGCCTACAGCAGAGTATTACTCACTCATGGATGGGGGAATCATGGATGGTTGATGGAGAAGCGATGGTGATGATGACGGTGATGATCTCCTCCAATTCCCCATCCCGGCAGGGTGCCAGAACGGAGTTTCTAGTTCCTATTTGCGGAATCTGGTGGTGGCGGCGTAGCGGAACTCTATCTGGAAAAACGTCGAACACCCCCTGGGTTTTTAGGTCAGGAGGCATCTTATAGGCGAAGATGGAGGCCGAGGGGGTGACCGAGCAGCCACACCACCCCCAGGCGTGGCCCGGGCTAGCCCGCGCGGCCAGGTGGTGTGGGACCCTCGTGGCCCTCCTCTATATCGTCTTCTAGCTTCGTGAGTCTTCTAGTGAAATAGGATTTTTGGCATATTTTCCAGGATTTTTCATGATAGTTGATTTTCTGCACAAAAACTAGACACCAAGGTAATTCTGCTGAAAACAACGTCAGTCCATGTTAGTTGTAGCCAAATCACACAAGTTTAGAGGAGAAACAATAGCAAAAGTGTTCGGGAAAGCAGATACGTTTTGGACGTATCAACTCCCCCCAAGCTTAGCTCATTGCTTGTCCTCAAGCAATTCAGTTGAAAACTGAGTGCGATAAAAGAGCTTTCACGAACACATTTGCTTCATAAGATGTATATATTCTCAGCATTTGATCAAATACTTAGTCAATTCATAATAAAGAGTATGCAAATAAGTTTACTTAATGGTCATTGCAAACTACAAAGAGATTCCAACTCAAAAATAGTAAGTAGCATGAAACATAAACATAAGCAACATCGGAATGCTCATAAAAAGGTATGATAGAGTGGTATCTCGCTTGCCTTTGATTGTAGAGCAAATAAATGTCGAGACACCTTTGAAGTTCAAGTGAAGACTAGATGTAAAGATATCAAAGATACAAGCATCAAAGTCATGACACAATTAACCAAATTTTGAGACAAGCACATTACACTAAGAATGACAACTATGCTCTCAAGAAAGTTCTCATAGAATAAGTGGTGACTCAACAAGGAAGTGAAAAGTTTTTGAAAAGTTTGAAAGACTTCCAACTGCTGAAAGTATGGTACTTATTAGCTTTGAGCTCTCATTGCCCCTATCATAAGAACCTTTAAATGGTTAAGGTGAAAGTGAGGTCCAATACGAGTTATATGCTTGACAGACCATAAACTGGAAATCTCATGTCCCTTGAGTACGAGGGTCGCTCCTCATGCTACTAAACTTTAGTTACGGGTAAGTTCTTATGATAGTAAATACATGCGTATCATAGAGAACCGCCAACGGGGGACCCCTTGCACATGATACATGAGTTATCCGATAATCAAAATGACAAGGCAAGCAGACAATGAGCATCTTAGCAATCTTCTTATTTACCATGGGAAAATGGTGCTTTTTTCTCTCTTTCCTCTTTTCTCTATCTCTATCTCTTTTTTATAAGAAGAATGCTTCATAGATTGCTCAGTATGGTGATGCTGCAAGTTTCCACCATGATTAGGCATGGCTTAGGCTAGCGGCCAGGCGTTTCTCTAACACACATACATAACTCCATGGACTTACAAGCTCCCCTTTTATTGCACACCGACGACATTCGTAAACAAAAGAGCATGATATCAACTAGGTACAATGTACAAGTGCAATGTTGAAAGCGTTCCCCGTGATAGCACGGTTCTGCTAATCCCCAGCCTATAATTTGCAAGCATATAACTTTCATGGACAATCACAATAGTTCAAGTTTATTAAGTGCAAGAAATAAAGTGTGCCTTCAAGTTCTTGAGAGATTTACTAACTAACTTTCTCATAACAAGCAAACATTTTATTCGGAAGAAAACAAGGCATACTGAATATGCACGGAAAAGCAAATGATGCTAATAAGTAGGTATGGTGGACACTTTTGGCAATATTGGTTTGGGAAAGTTGGAAGCATGAGTAGGGCTACTCAGTTCAAGTGAAGGCCATCAATAGAAAGGGAGAGACAAACGAGAGAGCAATAACTATCATAATCATGATTGCAACAAAACATGACTAATTATGGCATGAAAGTGATTCAAGAACCCCGAGGCAAAATAATTCATCGAGGCTTAACTGATTATTTTTTCAGTCATATGCATGCATGAGCATGTGCCAAGTTGATTCAAATGAAACATTTAGAGGAGGATACCACAATGTCATACCAAGTTATGAATAGAACAATGCAAGAAAACATTCATATGACATGCTACATACCATTAGCAAGCTGGAGCTAATCATAAGAAAGCAAGAACTACTAAGCATCCATAAATAACATACACCTTACATGAACAGACTAAGCATGCCCACAATGATGAGTATATGTACAAAAATGAAAACAAATAGAGTTCATTACCAGCCTCTTACCACACCTTAAGTTGTCATTAATCTTCATTATTGCCCTTCACTTGTGTGGCTTGAATAATAACATGAAACCAAATTCCACTGAGGACTGCTGAACCCTGCAACGAACTTCACAAAACCAAAGAAGAACAATTTTTTTTTGGTGTTTTTGATTTTTAAAGGTAAGAACGAAAAGGAAGATCAAGCAAAGAGAAATATTTTTGGGTTTTTTCAAATAATTAAGACAAAGCTAAAAGAAAGAGGCAAACCAGGCAAAAAGATAAAGAAGCAAACAAAGAGAAATAATGAAAATATTTTTGGTCTTTTTATGTTTTGGAAAGCAGAAATAAAGCAAGAACGAAGGCTAAAAAGAAAAACAAAACATGGATATACAAAGTACTGACTAAACGTGATATGTAGATAAGTGTGATGTCGGTACACCTCCCCCCCAAGCTTAAGCTTTTGGCCCAAGTGGGTATCAACCCCAACGCGGGCAGGAACTCCAAGCCGGCGGGTCATTATAAGAATGATCGTAGTTAGGCCCTTGCAAAGAAGAAGAAACTCCCTAGTCATAGGCAGGCTGCAGGTACGAGGACTCCCCCTCATTCAAGGGTTAGACCGAATCATCTGTAGCCTCCCTTCCAGTATCCTGCTCTTGCTGGGAAAGCTCCCCCAGATATGTGTCGAGCTCTTCCTCAGTGAGTGACCATCCTACCCTGGTATCAAGGTTAAACAAAACAGGTGCAGGCAAAAGAACAACATGCTCAGACCTACCCCTTCTCCAACCAGCCTTGAGGAAAGTTATTTCATAAGATAAATCACTCAAATTAGCCCAACAAGAAACGAATTTATGTTATATCATGGAATTAAGGTCAAGCCTCTCTATGGGAAACTGTAGGTATAGATGATGAGGCACTACACGATGCAAAGCTATTAAACGAGAAGCGATGAGGCTTCCACAAATTCCACCTTTCTCGTGGTTAGCAGCAAGACGAATAGCTATCAAGGCACCTAAATTATAAGTCATATCTCGTTTTAAGGCAGCTGAGATGAAGGCTAAATCATATGAGGATAATTTATTAGCAGTTTTCCTGGCGAGAACACACTTGGCAATAAAGTAGGCAAAGTATTGAATAGACGTGAGATGAATATTATGAATTTTACCACTCTCCTTTGAGAAGTTGCTCCCTTGGAAAATTTCCGCGTACACGTCCATGAGTGGCATAGGTCGCTCTCTAATCCTTCCACATGAACCCCACTATGGTACTTTGATAGCTCCACAAAAGTCATCAAAAGGGAGATCGATAGCTACATTGTAAATTTTGTAGTGGACCATGGGGTTAGGCCAGGAGCAACTAAATCGGAAATCCTGCACCATAGACATAGTTAGTTTCACATATTGGGTAGGTTTGTCTCCCACAAAATGCTCCAATCCTGCATTAGTAATCAAAGTATGGAAATCTTGACAAATCCCTGGAGCCCTCATGAATTCGGGGCATGGATAGGCAAAGGGACAGACTTCCTCCTCACGGTGAACCTTCATAACTGCAGGCACCCACAATTCATGTTGGTTAAGTTGGTGTTCATTCATCTTTTTTTCTAAAATTTTTAGACAACCATCATACAAGTGATCGCAAAGTGAATACATAATGAAAGGAACTACTCATAGGGACTTGTAAGAGGCCTAAACATGCATCAAAACAATTTCTCTAAGCATTGAACAAGCTTACAAGCTCACATAACCTGTCACCTACAGTAGCAAAATACTCAAGGTATAATCCACTAAACACAAATATACTTGGACAAGCGGAGGAGCCACATACCAGAGAATAAATGCTCCAAATTTCAGCAGCAAAGATGGGTTGCACAAAGAGATCCAAAAATCATGGGCAAGAATAGCAAGAACGCGAGTTTGAACAATGAGCTGATGTTTTCTCAAGAGAGAGAAAGAAGTGGCAAGTGCGAGAGTAAGTGGAGGGCCAGGGGTGGCCCACACCAAAGCCAGGCGCGCCCTGATACGTCCAAAATGTATCTACTTTCTCGAACACTTTTGCTATTGTTTCTCCTCTAAACTTGTGTGATTTGGATACAACTAACATGTACTGAGGCTGTTTTCAGCAGAATTACCTTGGTGTCTAGTTTTTGTGCAAAAAATCAACTATCAGGAAAAATCCCGGAAAAAATGCCAAAAATCCTATTTCACCAGAAGACTCACGGAGCCAGAAGACGAGACGGAGGAGGGCCACGAGGGGCCCACACCACCTGGCCACGGGGGCTAGGACAGGCCGTGCCTGGGGGTGGTGCAGCTGCCTCGGTCACCCCCTCGGCCTCCCTCTTCGCCTATAAGTTGCCTCTTGACTTAAAAAACAAGGGGGGTTCCACTTTTTTCCAGAAAGAGTTCTGCTACGCCACCACCACCAGATTCCGCAATTCAGAACCAGAAACTCCGTTCTGGAACCCTGCCGGGATGGGGAATTGGAGGAGATCATTGCCATCATCATCACCATGGCTTCTCCATCAACCATCCATGTTTCCCCCATCTATGAGTGAGTAATCCCCCGATGTAGGCAATGGGGATGGTAGGGATTGGATGAGATTGTTCATGTAATGGAATCAGATTGTTAGGGCATGGTGCCTAGTATCTATTATTAGTGCTTTTTGACTTTGTTGCAACTTGTTATGCTTAATGCTTGTCACTAGGGCCTGAGTGCCATGATTTCAGATCTGAAAATGTTATTGATTCATGATGATAGTATTGTTTGTGATCTTACCTGCAAGTTGCATACACATATTGTTTTTCGGAACCAAAGGCCCCGAAGTGACAATAATCGGGATAACCGGAGGGGATGCTTTGATGTGAGGATCACATGTGTTCACGAAGTGTTAATGCTTTGCTCTGGTTCTCTATTAAAAGGATCACCTTAATTGCCAATAGTTCCCTCGAGGCCCCGCTGCAAATGGGCTGGCAGGACAAAAGATGTTGTGCAAGTTCTCATTGCGAGCACATATGACTATATATGGAACACATGCCTATGATTATCTAGTACTTGGATGCTTTATCTTATTTATCTGCAAATGCCCTGTGTTTTGATTGCCAAATGAATTGTCTTGTCCATGCAACGCCCGTCCATCCATCCCTATGCCTACCGCGCTTTAATCCTACTGTTTACTGCAATTTTACTACTGTCTTTACTTTTACTACTGCTATTACTTTGCTATTGCTATTACAAGACTGTGGCTACTGATAAACTTCTGTGAGCAAGATTGTTTCCAGTTGCAGCTGAATTGACAACTCAGTTGTTAAGGCTTATAAATATTCTTTGGCTCCCCTTGTGTCGAATCAATAAATTGGGTTTCACTTCCCTCGAAAATACTGCGATACCTATACTTGTGGGTCATCAAGACTATTTTCTAGCACCGTTGCCGGGGAGCATAGCTCTATTTATCAAGTTCACTTGGAATCACTATTATTCGCTGCCATCCATCCATCATGGGCAAGTCTCGTGATGGCTTATAAACACCTCTGTTGCTCTTGATTCACCATCTGTTATGAGTAAGTTCCTTACACCACCACATGCACATGCTACAGACATTGCTACTACTGCTGAATCTGAAACTTCTGATACTTATGATGCTGCTTCTACTGTGCTTGATAAAAGTGGTTCATTAGGTCCTTTCCTAGATGCTACGATTGCTAGAACTATAGCTAGAAATACTGAAACTCCTAATGAAGACACTACTACACCGCCAGTTCACGTAGTCTAGAGAGAGCTATGATATTGAAGACGGTTATATAGAGATGACCGATGAATTTATTAAAGAATGTCAAAACACCCATGATAGGAGTGCTATTAAGAGTCTCCTTGAGAGGCGTACTATAAAACCCAAATTGTCTCCTAATGCTAAGTTTGCTGCATCTCCCATAAACATTAAAGATAAGGATTATGATTTCTCTCTTGATCTATCTTACATAACTATTGTTGAGAAAGAACCTTTTTGTGGGACTAAGAATGAAAGTGCGGTAGCACATATGACAGAGCTTTGTACCATGAGTAGCCTATTTTCTGATGATATTAAGATGCACACCTACTTTGTTGCTAAAATTTTCCCTTTCTTGTTGAAAGGAGAAGCTAAAACTTGGTTTAATAATTTACCTCCTGGATCTATTGATAGCCCTGATTGCTTGATTAGTACCTTCCTTCAGAAATATTTTCCTCCTAGTGCTAGACATGCTTTTTTGCAGGAACTTCTTGATTTTAAACAGGGAGAAAAAGAGATATTGCCTGAATCATGGGCAAGGTTTTGTGCTTTGATTCATGCACAGGCTGGATGTCCATTACCTAAGAATGAGCTTCTTGACATATTTTATAATGGACTAACTGAAGAATCTAGGACATACCTTGATAGTTGTGCTGATTGTGTTTTTAGGAATAGAACTCCCAAAGAAGCTGAGGAATTAATGGCTAAAATAAGCAAGAATTATGAAGACTGGACTCCTCCTGAACTAACTATACCTAAGACAACTACACCTGAGTTAACCATTCCTGCGCCTACACCAATATCAAAGAAGAGGGGAGTTGTTGAACTAAATGATGAAGTGATGAAGGAAGCTAAGAAATGCCTTAAGGAGAAGGGAATTAAAGCTGCAGATGTCAAGAATTTACCTCCTATAGAAGAATTATGTAAGCCAATCTCCCACTCATCCACTATTGAGGTACACTCTCTCCAACATTTTGATGAAGGTGATATTCCTTACTCTAAACCTCTTGATCAATGCTTAGAAGAATTTGATGTTTTTATTGTTAAGCAAGATAATTTTAATAAAAGGGTGCAAAATCATCTAATGGAAAACACTAGAGCTATTGTTGAGTTGAAGGATATTGTGGAAAGAACCTCTAATGATATTAAAATGCTTGTTAAACATTTTCAAATGGTTCAAACTCAAATTGATCAGCTTATTAAGGTATAAAAAGACTTGCTAGTTAATGCCGCTAAAGAAAAACATGCTTATGAAATTAGAACTAGAAGTGGTGCTGCCACCCAGGATCCTCTATATCCTGAAGGGCATCCTAAAAGAATTGAGCAGGATTCTCAACAAGCTGAAAATAGTGGTACTACTCCTAAGAAAACAAAAAAGAAACATAAAACTATTGTAGAATCCTCTGAACCTGCTAAAGATCCTAATAGTATATCTGTCTCTGATGCTAAAATTGAAAGTGGTAATGAGGAAAATGATGCTCCTGATAAAGAAAAAGTTGAAGAACCTAAAAGGCACACTAAGAATACTAAATACACTAAAGAAAATTTTGTTGCTAAGAAACATGGTAGTGAAACAGAGCCTTGGGTCCAAAAACCTATGCCTTTCCCTGATAAAAAACACAAGTCAAAGGAAGATGAACACTATAACAAGTTTTGTGAGTGGATGAAACCTTTATCCTTGCAAATTCCTTTGAGTGATGCTATTAAATTGGCACCTTATTCAAAGTATATGAAGGATATTGTCTCTAATAAAAGGAAGATCCCTAATGAATAAATTTCTACTTTGCTTGCTAATTATTCCTTTAATGGTAAGCTTCCAAAGAAACTTGGAGACCCAGGGATTCCAACTATTCCGTGCTCTATTAAAAATAGTTATGTTAGAACTGCTTTGTGTGATTTGGGAGCAGGAGTTAGTGTTACGCCTTTTTATCTCTATAAGAGACTTCAATTGGAAAAACTAATATCAACTGATATATCTTTGCAAATGGCTGATAAATCTACTACTATTACTGTTGGTATATGTGAGGATGTACCTGTTCAAGTGGTTCATAATTGCTTGATATGAACTGATTTTGTTGTGCTTGAAATGCCTGAAGATGACAATATGTCTATTATTCTTGGGAGACCTTTAATTTTCTTAATACTGCAGGAGCTGTTATTAATTGGAATCAAGGAAAGGTGACTTTTAATGTTAATGACAAGGAGCATACTATCTATTTCCCCAAGAAGATTGATATGACTTATGGCTTAAATTCAATTGAACATGTTGAGGGCATCCAAGTTGGAGAAATATATTGTCCCATACCACGAGAAAAATATGAAACTATTATGATTGGGACCATTGCTATCAAGGTTGATGTAACATAATCATTAGTGGAATCCAAAGTTTAGGTTCATATAAAATTGCTTTGGTAACAAGACCTGATCAACCTTGTTAACAAAGGGATTTTAATGAACAAAACAATGTTTTCACCATGATTATCTTTGCTTACTTTTATTTTATCCATTTTAGTCTTTGGTTTCGCTTAGTTTACTTTTTTGTTATTAGTTGCTTGCATATTAGAGTGTCTTAGAACTTCTGAAGTTTTAGTTTTGTTTTATTTTTGCATCTTTCTAGAAAAATCTTTCTGTTAGAAAATCATACATCTATACCTGAAAATTGCTCAAAAATAAAGTGTCTCAAAAAATTCTAGAAAATTCATATTAAATTTTTACGTGAAAAAGGGGCAGAGAAGTGCCTAGAGTACTGTGGGGCCCCACCGGTGGCACAGTGGCCAGCCACCTGTGGCACGCCTGGCCATGGTGTGGGCCACCCCTGGCCCTCCACTCACTCTCTCACTTCCCATTGCATTCTCTCTCCTGAGAAAACACCAGTTCATTGCTCGAAATCGCATTCTTGCTGTTCTTGTCCATGATTTTTTGATCTCCTTGCTCAGCCCATCTTTGCTGCTGAAATTTGTAGCCTTTGTTCTCTGGTATGTGACTCCTCCGCTTGTCCAAGTAGATTTGTGTTTAGTGGTTTATATCTTGAGTATTTTGCTGCTATAGGTGACAGGTTATGAGAGCTTGTAAGCTTGTTCAATGCTTAGAGATATTGTTTTGATGCATGTTTAGGCTCCTTACAAGTCCCTATGAGTAGTTCCCTTCATTATCTATTCACTTTGCAATCACTTGTGTGATGGATGTTTGAATTTCAGAATAGAAGATGAATGAACACCAACTCAACCAACATGAACTGAGGGTGCCTGAGGTTATGAAGGTTCACCGAGAGGAGGAAGTTTTTCCTTCCATCTATCCATGTCCCGAATTCATGAGGTCTGCATGGATTTCTCAGGACTTCCATACTTTAATTGCTAATGCGGGATTGGAGCATTTTGTGGGAGATGAACCTTACCAATTTGTGAAACTAAATATGTCTGTGGTGCAGGACTTTCGATTTAGTTGCTCTTTGCCTAACCCCATGGTTCACTACAAAATTTACAATATAGCTGTCAACCTTCCTTTTGATGACTTTTGTGCAGCTATTAAAGTACCCTAGTGGGGATCGTGTGAAAGGATTAAAGAGCGATCTACACCACTCATGGACTTGTATGCGGAGATTTGCCAAGGGAGCAGCTTCTCAAAGGAGAGTGGGAAAATTCGTAATATTCATCTCCCGTTTATTCGCTACTTTGCTTACTTTATTGCCAAGCGTGTTCTCGCTAGCAAAACTGCTAATAAGTTATCCTCATATGATCTAGCATTCATCTCAGTTGCTTTAAAACGAGATAGGACTTACAATTTGGTTGCCTTGATAGCTTTCCATCTTGCTGCTAACCGCAAGAAAGGTGGAATTTGTGGAGGCTTCATCGCCTCTCGTTTATTAGCTTTGCATCGAGTAGTGCCTCATCATCTATACCTACAGTTTCCCATAGAGAGGCTTGACCTTAATTCCATGATACAGCATAAATTTGTTTCTTCTTGGGCTAAGTTATTTGTCTTATGAAATAACCTTTCTCAAGGCTGGTTGGAGAAGGAGTAAGTCCGAGCGAGTTGTTCTTTTGCTTGCACCTGTTTTGTTTAACCTTGATACCAGGGTAGGATGGTCACTCACCGAGGAAGAACTCGATGCATACCTAGGGGAGCTCTCCCAACAGGAGCAGGATACTGGAAGGGAGATTACAGATGATTCAGTCCAGCCTTCGAATGAGGGGTAGTCTTCATATCAATAGCCTACCTATGATTGGGGAGCTTCTTCTTCTTCCCAAGGGCCTAACCACGATCATTCTTACCATGACCCGCTTACTTGGAACCCTTACCCGCGTTGGGGTTGATACCCACTTAGGCCAAAAGCCTAAGCTTGGGGGGAGATACACCGACATCACGCTCATCTACATATCATGTTTAGTCGGTACTTTGTATATCCATGCTCCGTTCTCTTTTTAGTTTTCGTTCTTTCTTTACTTTTGCTTTCTAAAACACAAAAATACCAAAAATATTTTCTTTATTTCTCTTTGTTTGCTTCTTTTTGCCTTGGTTTGCTTCTTCCTTTTTGCTTTGTCGTAATTATTCGAAAAACCCAAAAAGATTTTGCTTTGCTTGTTCTTCCTTTTGGTTCTTGCCTTTAAAAATAGAAAACCCAAAAATATTTGTTGTTCTTCTTTGGTTTTGTGAAGTTTGTTGCAGGGTTTAGTAGTCCTCAGTGGAATTTGGTTTCATGTTATTATTCAAGCCACACAAGTGAAGGGCAATAATGAGGATTAATGACAACTTGAGGTATGGTAAGAGGCTGGTAACGAACTCTATTTGTTTTCATTTTTGTACATATACTCATCATTGTGGCCATGCTTAGTTTGTTCATGTAGGGCGTATGTTATTTATGGATGCTTAGTAGGTCTTGCTTTCCTATGATTAGCTCCAGCTTGCTAATGGTTTGTAGCATGGCATATGAATGTTTGCTTGCATTGTTCTATTCATAACTTGGTATGACACTATGGTATCCTCCTCTAAATGTTTCACTTGAATTGACTTGGCACATACTCACACATGCATATGACTGAAACAATAATTAGTTAAGCCTCGATGAATTATTTGGCCTCAGGGGTCTTGAATCACTTTCATGCCATGATTAGTCCTGTTTTGTTGCAAGCATGATTATGACAGTTATTGCTGTCTCGTTTGTCGCTCCCTTACTATTGCTAACCTTCACTTGCACTGAGTATAAGCTTTACTCGTGTTTCCAATTCTCCAAAACCAATATTGCCAAAAGTGTCCACCATACCTACCTATTAGCATCATTTGCTTTTCCGTGCATATTTTGCATGCCTTGTTTTCTTCCAAATAAAATGTTTGCTTGTTATGAGAAAGTTAGTTAGTAAAGCTGTCACGAACTTGATGGCACAATTTATTTCTTGCACTTAATAAACCTGAACCATTGTGATTGTCCATGAAAGTTATATGCTTGCAAATTATAGGCTGGGGATTAGCAGAACCATGCTGTCACGGGGAACGCTTTCAACACCTGTAAATATATACCCAGTTGATATCATGCTCTTTTGTTTATGGATGTCATCGGTGTGAAATAAAAGGGGAGCTTGTAAGTCCATGGAGTTATGTATGTGTGTTAGAGAAACGCTTGGGTCGCCAGTCTAATCCATGCCTAATCATGGTGGAAACCTGTAGCGTAACCATAATGAGCTGTCTATGAAGCATTATTCTTATAAAAAAAGAGTTAGATATTGACAAAAAGAGAGAAAGAAAAAAAAGAGATATGAGAAAAGAGGAAAGAGAGAAAAAAGCACCATTTTCCCATGGTAAAGAAGATTGCTGAGATGCTCGTTGTCTACTTGCCTTGTCATTTTGATATGGGGATTCTTCCGTATCATCGGGCAAGGGGTACCCCGTTGGCGGTTCTCTATGATACAAATGTATTTACAATGACAAGAACTTACCGGTAACTAAAGTTGAGTAGCATGAGGAGCGGCCCTCGTACTCAAGGGACATGAGATTTCCAGTTTATGGTCTGTCAATCATATAACTCAGATTGGACCTCACTTTCACCTTAACCATTTAAAGATGCTTATGATAGGGGCAATGAGAGCTCAAACGTAATGAGTACCATACTTTCAGAATTTGGAAGCCTTTCAAACTTTTCAAAACCTTTTCATTTCCTTGTTGAGTCACCACATATTCTATGAGCACTTTCTTGAGAGCATAGTTGTCATTCTTAGTGTAATATGCTTGTCTCAAAACCTGATTAATTGTGTCATGACCTTGATGCTTGTATCTTTGATATCTTTAATTCTAGTCTTCACTTGAACTTCAGAGGTGCCTTAGCATTTATGTTTGCACTACAATCAAAGGCAAGCGAGATACCACTCTATCATACCTTGTTATGAGCATTGCAATGTTGCTTATGTTTATGTTTCATGCTATTTATTATTTTTGAGTTGGAATCTCTTCATAGCTTGTAATGACTATTAAGTAAACTTAGTTACATACTCTTTATTATGAATTGCCTAAGTAGTTGATCGTATGCTGAGAATATATACATCTTATGAAGCAAATGTGTTCGTGAAAGTTTCTTTTATCGCACTCAGTTTTCAACTGAATTGCTTGAGGACAAGCAATAAGCTAAGCTTGGGGGGAGTTGATACATCCAAAACGTATCTACTTTCTCGAACAGTTTTGCTATTGTTTCTCCTCTAAACTTGTGTGATTTGGATACAACTAACACGGACTGACGCTGTTTTTAGCAGAATTACCTTGGTGTCTAGTTTTTGTGCAGAAAATCAACTATCAGGAAAAATCCCGGAAAATATGCCAAAAATCCTATTTCACCAGAAGACTCACGAAGCCAAAAGACGAGACGGAGGAGGGCCACGAGGGGCCCACACCACCTGGGCCAGGCTGTGCCAGCCGCTACTGGGGTGGTGTGGCCGCCTCGGTCACCCCCCGACCTCCCTCTTCACCTATAAGTTGCCTCTTGACCTAAAAACCAAGGGGGGTTTGATGTTTTTCCAGAAAGAGTTCCGCTACACCGCCACCACCAGATTCCGTGATTCAGAACAAAAAACTCTGTTCTGGCACGCTACCGGGACGGGGAATTGGAGGAGATCATCGCCATCATCATTACCATCGCTTTTCCATCGACCATCCATGTTTCCCCCATATATGAGTGAATAATCCCCCGCTGTAGGCAATGGGGATGGTAGGGATTGGATGAGATTGTTCATGTAATGGCATCAGATTGTTAGGGCATGGTGCCTAGTATCTATTATTAGTGCTTTTTGACTTTGTTGCAACTTGTTATGCTTAATGCTTATCACTAGGGCCCGAGTGCCATGATTTTAGATCTTAACATGTTATTGATTCATTATGATAGTATTGTTTATGATCTTACCTACAAGTTGTATACACATATTGTTGTCTGAACCAAAGGCCCCGAAGTGACAACAATCGGGATAACCGGAGGGAATGGCTTTGATGTGAGGATCACATGTGTTCACGAAGTGTTAATGCTTTGCTCCGGTGCTCTATTAAAAGGATCACCATAATTGCTAGTACTTCCCTTGAGGCCCCGCTGTAAATGGGCTAGCAGGAAAAAAGATGTTGTGCAAGTTCTTATTGCGAGCACGTATGACTATATATGGAACACATGCCTATGATTATCTAGTACTTGGATGCTTTATCTTATTTATCTAGAAATGCCCTATGTTTTAATTTCCATATGAATTGTCTTGTCCATGCAACGCCCGTCCATCCATCCATCCCTATGCCTACCGCATTTTAATCCTACTGTTTACTACAATTTTACTATTGTCTTTACTTTTACTACTGTTATTACTTTGCTATTCTTATTACAAAACTATTGCTACTGATAAACCGCTGTGAGCAAGATTGTTTCCAGGTGCAGCTGAATTGACAACTCAGTTGTTAAGGCTTATAAATATTCTTTGGCTCCCTTGTGTCGAATCAATAAATTGGGTTTCACTTCCCTCGAAAATACTGCGATACACCCCCTATACTTGTGGGTCATCACGCCCCTATGGTGGCCGCACCACCAGGTGGTGTGCCTGCCTGGTGGGCCCCCCTGGGTCACTCCAGGTACTTCTCTACCCCTTTTTTTACATAAAAATTTAATATGAATTTTTTGGAATTTTTCGAGACACTTTATTTTTTAGAAACTTTCAGGTATTGATGAATAATTTCTAGCAGAAACAATGTTTTTAGAATGATGCAAATTCAAAACAAAGCTAAAACTTCAGAAGTTCTAAGACACTCTAATATGCATGCAACTAGCAAAAGAAAAGTAAACTAAGTGAAAGAAAAAATTAAAATGGATAAAATAAAAGTAAGCGAAGATAATCATGGTGAAAACATTGTTTTGTTCATTAAAATCCCTTTGTTAACAAGGTTGATGAGGTCTTGTTACCAAAACAATTTTATATGAAACAAAACTTTGTATTCCACTAAATGATTATGTTACCTCAACCTTGATAGCAATGGTCCCAATCATAATAGTTTCATATTTTTCTCTTGGTATGGGACAATATATTTCTCCAACTTGAATGCCCTCAATATTTTCAGTTGAATTTAGGCCATAGGTCTTAACAATCTTCTTGGGTAAATAGACAGTATGCTCCTTGTCATTAACATTAAAATTTACCTTTCCTTGATTACAATTAATGACAGCTCCTACAGTGTTAAGAAAAGGTCTGCCAAGAATAATAGACATATTTTCATTTTCGGGCATTTCAAGCACAACAAAGTCAGTTAATATCAAGCAATTATGAGCCACTTGAACAGGAACATCCTCAGATATACCAACAGGAATGGTAGTAGATTTATCAGCCATTTGCAAAGATATATTAGTTGGTATTAGTTTTTCCAATTGAAGTCTCTTATAGAGAGAAAAAGGCACAACACTAACTCCTGCTCCCAAATCACACAATGCAGTTCTAACATAATTATTTTTAATAGAGCATGGAATAGTTGGAATGCCTGGGTCTCCAAGTTTCTTTGGGACCTTACCATTAAAAGAATAATTAGCAAGCAAAGTAGAAATTTCCTCATTAGGGATCTTCATTTTATTAGAGACAATATCCTTCATATACTTTGAATAAGGAGGTAATTTAATAGCATCAGTCAAAGGAATTTGCAAAAATAAAGGCTTCATCCACTCACAAAACTAATTATAGTGTCCGTCCTCCTTTGACTTGTGTTTCTTATCAGGAAAAGGCATTGGTTTTTGAACCTAGGGATCTCTCTCACTACCATGTTTATTAGCAACAAAATCTTCCTTAGTGTATGTAGTGTTCTTAGTGTGTCTTTCAAGTTCTTCTTCAACTTTTTCTTTATCAGGAGTATCATTTTCCTCATTACCACTTTCAGTTTCAGCATTAGAGACAGATATACTATTAGGATTTTTAGCAGGTTTAGGAGACTCTATAATAGTTTTATGTTTCTTTTTCCTTTTCTTAGGAGAAGTACTCCTATTTTTAATTTGTTGAGAGTCCTGCTCAATTCTATTAGGATGCCCCTCAGGATATAGAGGATCCTGGGTGGCAGCACCACTTCTAGTCCTAATTTCATAAGCTTGTTTTTTCCTTAGAAGCATTAACTAGCAAATCTTTTTGTAACTTAATGAGCTGATCAATTTGAGTTTTAACCATTTGGAAATGTTTAACAAGAATTTTAACATCATTAGAGGTTCTTTCTACAATATCCTTTAATTCAATAATAGCTCTAGAGTTTTCCATCAAATGATCCTGCACTCTTTTATTAAAATTACCTTGCTTAACAATAAAAATATCAAATTCTTCTAAGCATTGATCATGAGGTTTAGAATAAGGAATATCACCTTCATCAAAATGTTGGAGGGAGTGTACCTCAATAGTGGATGAGTGGGAGATTGGCTTACATAATTCTTCTATAGGAGGTAAATTCTTTACGTCTTCAGCTTTATTACCCTTCTCCTTAAGACATTTCTTAGCTTCTTTCATCACTTCATCATTTAATTCAATAACTCCTCTCTTCTTTGGTGTTGGTGTTGGCTCAGGCACAGTTAACTCAGGTGTAGTTGTCTCAGGTGTAGGTGGCTCGGGTGATGTCCAGTCATCATAATTCTTGCTTATTCTAGCCATTAATTCCTCAGCTTCTTTGGGAGTTCTGTTCCTGAAAACACAATCAGCATAACTATCCAGGTATGTCCTAGATTCTTTAGTTAGTCCATTATAATATATATCAAGGAGCTCATTTTTAGGTAATGGACACATAGGCTGTGCATGAATCAAAGCACAAAACCTTGCCCATGATTCAGGCAATATCTCCTTTTCTCCTTGTTTAAAATCAAAAAGTTCCTACAAAATGGCATGTCTAGCACTAGGAGGGAAATATTTCTGAAAGAAAGTATCAATCAAGCAATCAGGGCTATCAATAGATCCAGGAGGTAAATTATTAAACCAAGCCTTAGTTCTCCTTTCAGTGAAAAAGGGAAATTTTTAGCAACAAAGTAGGTGTGCATCTTAATATCATCAGAAAGTAGGCCACTCATGGCAGAAAGCTCATTCATATGTGCTACAGCACTTTCATTCTTAGTCCCACAAAAAGGTTCTTTCTCAACAATGGTTATGTAAGATAGATCAAGAGAGAAATCATAATATTTATCTTTAATGTTTATGGGAGATGTAGCAAACTTAGCATTAGGAGATAATTTAGGTCTAACAGTATGTTTCTCAAGAAGACTCTTACTAGCACTCCTACCATGGGTGTTTTGGCATTCTTTAATAAATTCATCAGTCATTTCTATATATCCGTATTTAATATCATAGCTCTCTCTAGACTCAGGTGAACTGACAAGTGTAGTAGTATCTTCATTAGGAGTTTCAGTATTTCCAGCTATAGATCTAGCAATCGTAGCATCTAGGAAAGGACCTAATGAACCACTCTTATCAAGCACAGTAGAAGCATCATAAGTATTAGAAGTTTAGAATTCAGCAGAAGTAGCAGTATGTGTAGTATGCGTATGTGGTGGTGTAAGGAGCTTACTCATCACAGATGGTGAATCAAGAGCAACAGAGGTGTTCAGAACCGTACCTCTTCTTGTAGTGGATGGTAATATAGGAACTTTTCAATCACGAGACTTACCCATGATGAATGGATGGCAGCGAACAATAGTGATCCCAAGTGAACTTGATAAATAGAGCTATGCTCCCCGGCAACTGTGCCAGAAAATAGTCTTGATCACCCACAAGTATAGGGGGTGTATCGCAGTATTTTCGAGGGAAGTGAAACCCAATTTATTTTTTCGACACAAGGGGAGCCAAAGAATATTTATAAGCCTTAACAACTGATTTGTCAATTCAGCTGCACCTGGAAACAATCTTGCTCACATCAGTTTATCAGTAGCAATAGTTTTATAGTAGCAATGGTAAAGTAATAGCAGTAGTAAAAGTAAACACAGTAGTAACAATTGTAGTAAATAGTAGGATTAAAGCGCGGTAGTCATAGGGATGGATGGACGGGCGTTGCATGGACAAGACAATTCACGTAGCAATCAAGATATAGGGCATTTGCAGATAAATTAGATAAAGCATCTAAGTACTAAATAATCATAGGCATGTGTTCCATATATAGTCATACGTGCTCGCAATGAGAACTTGCACAACATCTTTGTCACCTTAACCCGTTTGCAGCGGGGCCTCAAGGGAACTACTGGCAATTAAGGTGCTACTTTTCATAGAGCACCGGAGCAAAGCATTAACACTCTGTGAACACATGTGATCCTCACATCAAAGCCATCCCCTCCGGTTATCCCGATTATTGTCACTTCGGGGCCTTTGGTTCCGGATAACAATATGTGTATACAACTTGCAGGTAAGATCACAAACAATACTATCATCATGAATCAATAACATGTCTAGATCTGAAATCATGGCACTCGGGCCCTAGTGGCAAGCATTAAGCATAACAAGTTGCAACAAAGTCAAAAAGCACTAATAATAGATACTAGGCACCATGCCCTAACAATCTGATGCCATTGCATGGATGATCTCATCCAATCCCTACCATCCCCATAGCCTACAGTGGGGGATTACTCACTCATGGATGGGGAAATCGTGGATGGTTGATGGAGAAGCGATGGTGATGATGACGGCGATGATCTCCTCCAATTCCCCATCCCGACAGGGTGCCAGAATGGAGTTTCTGGTTCCGATTCACGAAATCTGGTGGTGGCGGCGTAGCGGAACTCTATCTGGAAAAGCGTCGACCCCCCCTGGGTTTTTAGGTCAGGAGGCATCTTATAGGCGAAGAGGGAGGCCGAGGGGGTGACCGAGGCGGCCACACCACCCCCAGGCGTGGCCTAGGCTGGCCCACGCGACCAGGTGGTGTGGGCCCCTCGTGGCCCTCCTCCGTCTCGTCATCTGGCTTCGTGAGTCTCCTGGTGAAATAGGATTTTTGGCATATTTTCCGGGATATTTCGTGATAGTTGATTTTCTGCACAAAACTAGACACCAAGGTAATTCTGCTGAAAACAGCGTCAGTCCGTATTAGTTGTAGCCAAATCACACAAGTTTAGAGGAGAAACAATAGCAAAAGTGTTCAGGAAAGTAGATACGTTTTGGACATATCAACGGACTTGGGGTTTGATGGAAAAGAGAACGCTGGGGATTTCATTGGATGTTAGGAAAACAATGAAGACAAAGTCGCCTGAATATCGGGAAAGCACTCTATTACAAGTTATCCTATAGATTTCGATACCCTCGCTTGGGCTTCTCCAGCCCTATATATAATAGGCCGGGTTTCAAAGATGTATGCGGATAGGTTTCATACACGCCTGATTACAATACCAACATCATGTCGGTTCGTGGTTCCTTTCCTAATACAAATAAAAAGTCTCTGTCGGTTGCTTCCTTGGGCTATTTATTTGGAATCTTTATGGGCCATAGATCTTTTCCCCAATGTAGGGTAGCACATAATGAGCATCCGAGTAATCATACCCATGTCAGTAGCCCCCGAGACTCTACCTAAATCCGCAGTTTTCAGGTTGAGTCTCAAAGTTTTCTTTCTTATTTCTCTTTCTATTTGTTTTTATTATTTGTAGGGATTTTGGTACAATGAGTCTAATGCTTCCGACGGATCGGGAATCAGTTAATTGCTCCTGGGCAAAAACAAGGTTGACCTACATCAGAATTTGTAACTGGTGTAATTCAGTTCGAGCCGCTGAGGTCTTACCGAATACTAAATTCCAGTTTCTATTTTATCGGGTACCCAACGTGTCCGTCGGGATTTTTCATCATATCATTGATACGGATTTTTACTCGCAGAGTGCATTGTTGTGCGATTACCAGGCCACACAGGACGAATCTTGGGGTCTTACCTTCATGTTTTTGAACACGGCATTCGGATTTTTTCTCGCGTCTGAGCATGATCCGAGATTTTTGGCTTGATTGGCGGTTGGCCTGCTGGGCCACCAATTTTTCTGATTATATCAGATAATTTTATTTTTACACTGTCTCCCGATGGGAGTAACACCTTTTTGAGGATATACTAGTGTAAAACTGAAAAAATGTTTCATTTTTTGTAATTTGTCAATGTACTTCATACACAACGGATTTTCTATCGGGTGCGAGCTAGCGCTCCCAATGGGAGTAGCCCCTGAGGCTATATTCGGATGCCTGTATCTGGACATAGGCTCATAGTTGCTATTAGCTCGATGGAAAGTATTGCTCTTTTTGAACATAATAAAAAGATTAGGGTACAAATAACTTATCTATTTATATACAAGGCAAAAATCAACGATACATTATTCTTTTAGCGGGTGGCTATTTTTAGCCTTTTCTCCTTAACATCTTGGCTAATAAGCTGAACTTTGACTCTTAACATATTGCAAATAATCTTATGCGTAAAAGCGTCGTAGCTGTGCTACGTTCCACAGATTTGAGTAATTTACTCCTGTCTTCTTGTCTTGTAGTCGATATGCTCCTCCAGGAATAACTTATGTGACGATGTATGGTACTTCCCATGGAGATTCTAGCTTTTTGTGGCCATCTTGCTTGAGGCGAAGAACTAGGTCCCCTACTGTGAAGGACCTAAGCCGCAATCTTCTACTATGGTAATTGCGCAGGTTTTGCTAGTACATAGTTGCTCTTTGGAGGGCTTCGTCTCAAGCTTCATCAAGCGCATCTACATAATCTACAAGTGCTTCTCGTGATTCCTCCTTATTATACGCAACTACTCTTGGTGATTCATGTGACATTTCAACTGGAAGCACGGGTTTCGCACCGTGGACCAAAAAGAAAGGCGTCTCTTGCATTGAATTATTTAGAGTTGTACGTAAACTCCATAACACAGATGGCAATTCATCCACCCATACCCCTTTTGCTCTGTCAAGTGGTGCCAGTAGTCTCTTTTTGAGCCCAGCGGTAACTAGTCCATTGGCTTTTTCGACCTGTCCATTTGTTTGCGGGTGAGCTACCGAAGCGTAGCTTAGTTTGATGCCCATCTCTTAGCAGTACTCCTTGAATTCATTTGAGGTGAAGTTGGTCCCATTGTCCGTGATGATGCTGTTTGGTACACCAAACCAGAAAACTATGGATTTGATAAAATTCACAGCCGAGGTTCCATCTTGGGTGGTGATAGGCATTGCTTCAATCCATTTAGTAAATTTGTCGACTACTACTAACAGAAAGACGTGTCCTCTTGGCGATGATTTGTGAAGTTTTCCCACCATGTCGAGTCCCCACTGAGCAAAAGGCCAAGCCAACGGTATGGGATTCAGCTCAGGCGGGTGCTCTAGGCTTTGTTGCGAATCGTTGACATGCCTCACATGTTCTAACAATATCCTTTGCATCTTGTACTGCAGTGAGCCAATAAAATCCTTCCCTGAATGCTTTTGCGGCAATAGCTCGGCTACTAGCATGGTGACCACATACTCCTTCATGTATATCTTTTAGTATAATTTTTCCTTCTTCGAGTGTTACGCACCGTTGCAGCACACCCAAAATACTTCTTTTATATAGTTCTCCTTTGATTATCCTGAAAGCCTTTGATCTTCGGGTGATTCGCCGAGCTTCTATCACGTCCTATGGTAGCTCTCCTTTAGTCATATATGCTATATACGGCTGCATCCATGTTGTCTCAATTAGCATAACCTCTTTGATTTCTTGTTCTTCTTCTTCGATGGTTTCTTCATTGTTCTTGGCTTCTGAAGGAGCCCCGACTCTTTTTGCGGATGCTTCTTTTTCCCTGTTTTTGGTGCTACGACCTCGGAGACTCTTTTCGGTTTGATCGATCGCTCCAATATCTCCTCCCAAAAAACTCCTGGTGGTATTGGTAAACACAATGATCCGATGTTTGCTAGAATGTCGGCTTCCTCATTGCTTGCTCTTCCTATATGTGATACTTCACACCCATCAAATTGAGCCTCCATGATACTATATAAGTCGCGATAAGCAACCATATTTTTGCCAACAACATCATATTTGTTCATTGCTTGTTGTGCCACGAGATTAGAATATCCGAAGATTTTTAGGCGAGTTGCACCGCAAGCTTTGGCCATCCACATTTCGTGCAACAGCGCCTCGTATTTTGCTTTGTTATTGGATACGTTTGTGAAGCTCATCCGAAGAATATAGCGCATTTTGTCACCTTGAGGTGATATCAGTACGAATCCTGCTCCTGCTCCCTCCATTCTTTTTGATCCATCAAAGTACATTGCCTAGGTGCTAGAAAGGTCTGGTGGACCCGCACATTGCAGTTCCGTCCACTCTGTGATGAAATCCGGCAGAACTTGTGACTTAATTGCTTTGTGTTTCTCATAAGTAATATCCTGAGGGGATAATTCGATGCCCCATAGAGAAACATGCCCAGTTGCTTCTGGATTGTTGAGGATACTTGACAAAGGTGCCTCGTTGACCACTATGATTGGATGCTCCGAGAAATAGTGGCGTAGTTTTCGTGTTGTCATAAATACCCCGTATGCTAATTTCTGGTAGTGTGGGTACCTTTGTTTGGATGGCGATAAAACCTTGCTCAGGAAGTAAACTGGTCTCTACACACCGTGGGTCTTTCCTTCTTCGGGTCGCTCTACGACTAGGACCGTGCTGACCACCTGATGTGTAGCAGCAATATAAAGGAGCAGAGGTTCCTTTTCTTTTGGTGACATGACGACAGGAGATGTCGAAAGTGTTCTTTTGAGATCTTCGAATGCATGCTAAGATTCTTCTGTCCATTCGAATTTTTCTGATTTCCTCATGAGGGCGTAGAATGGCAGCGCTTTTTCTCCTAATCTTGTGATAAAACGACTTAGAGCCACCACTCGTCCTGCTAGATGCTATACACCACGTAGATTTGTTGGCTTCTTCATTGTGAGGATTGCTTGTATTTTTTCGGGATTAGCCTCGATTCCTCTAGCTGATACCAAATATCCGAGGAGTTGCCCTGCTGGGACTCCAAAGGAACATTTCTTCAGATTCAGTTTGATACTAAACCTGTCGAGATTTCTGAATGTTTCTTCTAGGTCCTTTATCAACGCAGATCCTTGACCTGTGGTAACTATGACGTCATCAATATATACTTGCACGTTTGTGCCTATTTGACTTTCCATGCACTTCTGCATCATCCGCTGATATGTTGCTCCAACGTTCTTGAGGCCAAACGTCATTGTTGTGTAGCAGAATACGCCATAAGGCGTGATAAACGCCATTTTCTCCTGATGTTCTTCCTTCATCCTGATCTGGTGATAACCTGAGTAAGCGTCCAAGAAAGAAAAACGTTCGCATCCCGCAGTTGCATCGATGATTTGGTCGATTCACGGCAATGGGAAGTGATCTTTTGGACAATGTTTGTTCAACGCAGTAAAGTCGATGCACATCCGAAGTTCCGTAGTGTTTTTCTTCGGAACACGTACTGGGTTTGCAAGCCACTCTGATTTTGTTAATTCTTTGATAAAATTGGCATCGGTTAGGCGATGGAGCTCCTTTCCAATGGCCTTGCGTTTTGGTTCTGCGAAGCATCGAAGCGGTTGTTTTACTGGCTTCACCTTTGGATCTAAATTTAGTGCGTGCTCAGCGAGTTCCCTGGGGATTCCCGGCATGTTAGAAGGTAGCCATGCGAAAATCTCCCAGTGCTCACGGAGGAACTCGATGAGCGCGCTTTCCTATGCGGGATCAAGGTTAGAGGCCACAAATGTTGTTTTTGTCGGGTCAACGGGGTGGATCTGTACTTCTTTTGTGTTCTTTGCCGTGTCAAAAAGCCTGATTGGGATTGACACGTGCTACCTCCATAGCTTGTTCGTTTGCTGAACTTTTGAGTTGCTCGAACTCTGTTGCCATCTCGAAAGATTCAGAAATTTTGTTGAACTCTCGATCACAGCTGTCCGCACGTGTGAAGCTTCCTTGTACCATGATAATTCCCTTTGGTGCTGGCATTTTCATTACTAAGTATGCGTAATGTGGTATTACCATGAATTATGCAAAGGCTGGTCATTCCAGGATTGCATGGTATTGTGATGGCTAATCCATGACTTCGAATTCGAGTTTTTCTCGCCTGAAATTTATTTTGGAACCAAAAACAACGTCAAGAAAAACTTTTCCTAAAGGAATTTCAGCTTTACCTGGTACTATTTCGTGGAAAGAGATTTCTGTTGGAGCGAGATTATCCAGGGGATATCCTATTGCTCGCAACATTTTTGCATAGATCAGATTTATGCTACTCCCTGCATCCATGAAGACCTTGCTTGTATCGAATCCGCCAATTTGTGATTCGACTATCAGGGATGAATGACCTGGTCGTGGGACCCATAGTGTGTGATCTGCTCTGCTGAATTTAATTTCTTGCTCTGACCAATGGAGATATTCGGGTGTAGCTGATGTTGATGTTTCCGCCATATTGATTTATCTTGTGATGAGATTCTGAATTCTGTTGGGTGGACACCCTTTCAGAATCATAGACATTGTTCCTTTTGATTTGGGGTACTCGTTGTTTTGATCGTTTTAATTTTGTGGTGGTGCAACTGGTGGTGGTTGATGTCTATGCACTTCTATTCTTGTAGACAGTTGTTGGGCCTCCAAGTGTAGAGGTTTGTAGAACAGCAGCAAGTTTTCCCTTAAGTGGATTACCCAAGGTTTATCGAACTCAGGGAGGAAGTGGTCAAAGGTATCCCCTCTCAAGCAACCCTGCAATCAAAATACAAGAAGTCTCTTGTGTCCCCAACACACCCAATACACTTGTCAGGTGTATAGGTGCACTAGTTCGGCCAAGAGATAGTGAAATACAAGTGGTATGGATATAAGACAATGGTAATGGTGCCAGAAAATAGCTTGATGGTGCGGAAGAGACTAAAGGCAAACTAAAATAAAGATGGAAGCAAGCAAACATGTAATAGATCTAGTTGCCAACGGTGTTTCAATGCTTAGAAGCAAGGGAAATGATTCCACTCCCCAGGGGATTTTACGATCGCATCCCCTGGGTCTTCCCGTGACGCGCGCGCGTGACCCAGCATGGGGGCCCACCACATTCCAGCTTCTTCTTTCCCCAACCATACGCTATCTCTTTGATGTGAATCTCGCCACCGCCGAGTTGCTGCTGCCGCCGCCACGAGCTACCGCCACTGCTCGCCGGTCCTCTGTGCGCCGCCCGGATCTCCACCACCGCCCACTCCCTAGCAAGTCGCGGGCCTCCCATCTCCGACCACGACATGCGCCGCCCTCGCCTGCTACCTCCATGAGAGCACCCAATCGACAGCCGCCGCCTCCACAAGAGGGCCCGTGCCAGCCCATGTTGTTCCTCCCCCTCACCTCCCACCTTATGAGTGTGCCTCGCCGCCGCCGGTTGACGCCAACACACCGTGCAGGTGCAATGGTGCTGCCATGGGTGGCGCACGTGTGGTGTGGGCACTTGCACCTCTCTGCCCGAGGGCGTCGTCGATACTGGTCTGATCCGACGGCAAGAATCTTTGGTGATCGTCGCCCGTGCATGCTACCTAAGGAGATTTTGCTGCATACAGTCTTTGTTTTAGCTACCGACGTTCATAGTCATTTCTACCGACGGCCGACGGAATTGCTACGGATAGGACGGCAGATTTTCATGTTGGGGATTTTTTGCTATGATCGCGGGATTTGCTACATACATATATATTTTTTGCTCCAACTTATGTATGTTTTTGCTATAATATTGTAAAACTTTTGCTACAAGATGACCGACAATATTCTCCAGAGAAGTTGTTTTGCTAGGTAGTAACTTTTTTGCTACAAGATCTCCGGTGATGTCTCCGGCAAACTCTATTTTTTGCTACATTAGCTCAGTTTGTTTGATACCACCATTTTGTGATTTTCCTACAATAGTGTAATATTTTTGCTATGAGGTCTCCGACAATGGTTTTTCTGACGAGTCTCCGGTGATATTTTCCGGCAAAATCGGTTTTTGCTACATTAGTACAACTTTTTTGCTACACGGTCGCCGGTGAGGTCTCCGGCGAGACCTCCGACGAGGTCCAGTCTATTTTGTTTTGTCCGGGCCGTACCGTTTTTTGCTACATGTAGCAAAAGCGGAGCATTTATATAGTAAAAGCGGGACGTAGTGTAGCAAAAGCGGGATTTTAGACGGGACATGTGTCAGTAGGAGGACCTGGGGGATCGGAAGTTTTGATCCCCCGGGGGATGCGTAGCATGCCCCTAGAAACAAGGCCTAGGGATCATACTTTCACTAGTGAACACTCGTATATAAATATATTCTCTTCATGATACTACTCTCTGGTTGGACACTCTAATCCATGGTAGGGCTGTAACAGCACTCCTCAAAGTTCGCTTTCCCCATCTAGATAACCCCACACTATTACCTTGAGCTCTAGATGGTACCAACAAACACCACAATTTCATAGAAACATCCAACTCAAAATATAACTCATAACAAGTATTTGTAATCTCTAGCCTAAGTGCCACCATGGTGTGCACGCTGTCACTTTCACACACATGGGGAGAGAAGAGATCTATTAAAGCACTTGAGTAGCAAGGTAGATCTACTTGATTACAAAGCTCATGATCACAATATGATGATGCATAGAGAGAAAGATGAACACATAGCTACCGGTAGAGCCCTTAGCCTCGAGGAAGAACTACTCCCTCCTCATCATGAGAATTAGCAACGATGATGGAGATGGTGGTGGAGATCGATGGAGATGGCTCCGGGGGCACTTCCCTGTCCTGGTAGGGTGCCGGAACAGAGACTTTCTGTCCCCCGAATCTCCCCTTCGGTGGCGGCGGCGCTGCGGAACTTTTCATGGCTAGAGGCTGTCGATTTAGGGTTTTCATCTCGGGGGCTTCTTATAGGCGAAGGGGCAAGGTCGATGGCCAGCCAGGGGCCCACACCATGCCCTGGCGCGGCCTAGGGCTGCCCGCGCCAAGGGGTGGTGTGGCCGCCCTGTGGCCCCCCTCCGTCTCGTCTTCTGGCTCCGTGAGTCTTCCGGTAAAATATCAACTTTGGCTTTTGTCCCGTTCAATTTCGAGAATATTCATTTTCTGACTTTCCTAGAACCAAAAACAGCAGAAAACAGGCAACTGCCACTATGGCATATTATTAATAGGTTAGTCCAAGAAAGTGTATAAAAATACTCCAAAGTATGGACACAACATAAGAAAGTAGATATAAAACAAGCATGGAACATCAAAAATTATAGATACGTTAGCAACATATCAACATCCCCAAGCTTAACTCCTGCTCGTCCTCGAGTAGGTAAGTGATAAAAAGAAAGAATAATTTTTGAGGTGACATGCACCATCATAATCTTGATCAAAGTATTTGTAAAACATTGATAGCTGGGATCATAGTACTTCAACATAGCATGAAAGATAAATTTCTAACAATAAGACATAGCAACCATGTTGTAACATGAAAATGCACAAACAAAAGATTCATGAATAACAATGCATTGAAAGACGTTTGTTTGTTTCATGTATAGAAAACATAGCATAGTGTCATTCAGCTTGGCCCTCATGGAGTAGCAAAACATAAATGCATAGGACACCTTCAAAGTTCATAAAGGTGACTACATACAAATAGTTCAAGAACAAGCAATATCAAAGTTATGCATCAATCAACAAGTCTTGGGACAATGCACATAGAACTAAGAATGGCCAGTATGCTCTCTCAATAGGTGCATAAAGATAGAAGGTGGAGACTCAACATAAAAGTAAAAGAAAGGCCTTCATAGAAGGAAGTAGGGATTCAAGTTTCATAAAGAGCTTCCAAAAATTATGGTAATTATTAGCTTTCAGCTCTCATTGCCCCTATCATAAGCATCTTGAAGTGATTAAGGTTAAAGTGAACAAACTATGGAGTATATGCTTGACAAAGTATAAATTGGAAATTTCATGTCCCTTGAATACGAGGGCCGCTCCTCATGCTACTCAAGTTTAGTTACCGGTAAGTTCTTGTCATAGTAAGTACATGTGTATCATAGAGAACCGCCAACGGGGTACCCCTTGCCCGATGATACGGAAGAATCCCCATATTAAAATGACAAGGCAAGCAGACAACGAGCATCTCAGCAATCTTCTTATTTACCATGGGAAATGGTGCTTTTTTCTCTCTTTCTCTCTTTTCTCATATTTCTTTTTTTCTTTTTCTCTTTTTCTCAATATCTGACTCTTTTTTTAATAAGAAGAATGCTTCATAGGCAGCTCATTATGGTTACGCTGAAGGTTTCCACCATGACGGCATGGATTAGACCGGCGGCCCAGGTGTTTCTCTAACACACATACATAACTCCATGGACTTACAAGCTCCCCTTTCATTTCACACCGACGACATCCATAGACAAAAGAGCATGATATCAACTAGGTACAAAGTACAAGTGCAATGTTGAAAGCTTTCCCCATGATAGCATGGTTCTGCTAATCCCCAACATATAAGTGTAAGCATATACAATATAGATGACACAATGGTTCAAGTTTATTAAGGGCAAGAAAAGTAAAGTGTGCCATCAAGTTTGTGAGATCTTTAATCACTAGGTTTCTCATAGCAAGTTTAATTTGGAAGATAGATAAAAACATGAATATACTTGGAATAGCAAGTGCTAATAGGTAGGTATGGTGGACTCTTTGGAATAACTTGGTTTTAGGAGTTGGATGCATGAGTGGAACTCATACTTGGTTACGGAGGCTAGCAAAAGACTGGGAGCGACCAACTAAGAGAGCAATAATGGCCATAATCATGCAAAGCGACAAAACATCATTAATTAAAGCATGAAGTGATATTACAAGTTGAAAACTAAAGGATCATAAAGGCTATGGTGACTTGGGATAGTCATAACATGGTGTGAGCATGTGCCAAGTCAACCCAAATAAAGCATCAAAGGAGAATACCACAATATTATGCTTTAATATGCTAAAACAACGCATGATTCTTCAAAGGAACATTAAGAAATCTCAATTGTTTATAACATGTCATGCTTCAGCAAAAATCACTAAGCATAAAGCCAAAACAACACCAAGCATGACATGACAAAGCATAGGCCACAGTCAAAAACAAACTCCTTTTACCACTTAAGCATGAACTTTTCTACTCTTTCGAATCCAAACCAAACTATTTGAAAACCAACTTATGAAAGAAGGGGTCCAACAAATTTATTCAAGCAAACTAAGAAAACTAAAAACAAAAACAAAGACGCATCAAGAACTACACAACTGTGCATGAAACAATAAAAACGAAGTGTCTAGAAAGATCTGAGATTTTTATTGATGAAGAAGGGGATGCCTTGGGCATCCCCAAGCTTTGATGCTTGTACCTCTTGAATATTTCTTGGGGTGACACGAGGTGGCATCCCCAAGCTTGAGATTTTGTCCATTCTTCATCTCATTACATAATTCTTTCCCTACACCTGAAAATTTTCCGTCATACAAAACTTCACACAATGTTCATTAGCAACGTTAGTGCACTTAAGATAATAAGTCTTTGGGTTCAGTTCCAACATAAGTAAAACTTCCATCAAAACACAAACTACTGTAGCACTTCCCTCAAAAAGCTTAATTCCCCAAAAAGAACCCAAAAAGGAATCAACAAGAAGCAAATGCAAATAATGGCAGAAATCTAGCAAAATAGACCAGCAGGTAAAAACCAATTTGTTCGAAGACCTTCTGTTGCTCAAATTGAAAAGTGTTAAACTAACGAAAGTTAGATAACAATCTGGGGCAGAAGCACAAAAATTCACGCCTCAAAAAGACGTACAGAGATTTTACACGAATTTTTACACTGAAGCACAAAAATCTGTTTTGGGACAGCAACTTTCCCAAGCATTACTTCTCTCTCATTAGAGGTTACTCTTGGCACAAAAATAAAATAAAAAGGATAAGGAGCGGTTATTACTGAGGTAATAACTTCAAGACTCATCTAAAACATTTGGGTTATCTCCCAATAAGTACTTTTCTTTAATGCCTTTAAGTTAGGCATGATAGTTTGAGAAGATGGTCACATAAGAAATATGAATTGAAGTAAAAGAGAGCATCCAGAAGCAAATTCAAAGCACATTTAAGTCTAACCCACTTCCTATGCATAGGAATCTTGTAAAGAAACAAGTCATGAAAGAACAAAACAACAAGCATAGTAAAGCAAAACAAGTGCAACTTCAAGACTTTCAACATAAAGAGGGGAAACTTAATATTATTGAGATGCATAAAACCATGTTTCCCTCTCTCATAATAACTTTCAGTAGCATCATGAATAAAATTAAGAATATAACTATCACATAAAACATTCTTATCATGAGCCACATGCATAAAAGAATTAATACTCTCCACATAAACATAGTCATTCTTATTAATTGTAGTGGTAGCAAATTGAACAAAATAGCTATCATTATTATTCTCATGACCATAATCATCAAATATAGGAGGCATATTGTAATCATAATTAATTTTCTCCCCAATAGTAGGTGGACTAAAAATATCATATTCATCATTGTAATCATCATATATTGGAGGTATAGTATCATCAAAGTAAATTTTATCCTCCATGTTTGGGGGACTAAAAATATCATGCTCATCAAAACCAGCTTCCCCAAGCTTAGACTTTTCCATAGCATTAGCAATAATGGTGTTCAAAGAATTCATACTAATAACATTACTATTAGCATGCAAATAAAGTTTGATAGGTTTGTTAATTTTCTCTTCAAACACTTCATGTCCTAACTCAAGATAAATACTATAAAGCTCTCTAATTTTGTTGTTGTTTTCCATTAATCCTAACTAGTGAAAATAAAAACAAGAAACAAAAAGATATAATTGCAGAATCTAAAGGAAATAACTTCGAGCACTCACACACCAGCAACTGTACTAGAAGATAGCTTAGTAGCCAGAGGATGAGAGTACCTTTTACCTTACCTCCCTGGCAACGGCGCTAGAAAATAGCTTGATGTCTACGCACTTCTATTCTTGTAGACAGTTGTTGGGCCTCCAAGTGCAGAGGTTTGTAGAACAGCAGCAAGTTTTCCCTTAAGTGGATTACCCAAGGTTTATCGAACTCATGTAGGAAGTGGTCAAAGGTATCCTCTCTCAAGCAACCCTGCAATCAAAATACAAGAAGTCTCTTGTGTCCCCAACACACCCAATACACTTTTCAGGTGTATAGGTGCACTAGTTCGGCGAAGAGATAGTGAAATACAAGTGGTATGGATATAAGACAATGGTAACGGTGCCAGAAAATAGCTTGATGGCATGGAAGAGACTAAAGGCAAAATGAAATAAAGATGGAAGCAAGCAAACATGTAACAGATCTAGTTGCAAACATTGTTTCAATGCTTAGAAACAAGGCCTAGGGATCATACTTTCACTAGTGAACACTCTCATATAAATATATTCTCTTCATGATACTACTCTAAACTACTCTCCGGTTGGACACTCTAATCCATGGTAGGGCTATAACAACACTCCTCAAAGTTCGCTTTCCCCATCTAGATAACCCCACACTGTCACCTTGAGCTCTAGATGGTTCCAACAAACACCACAATTTCATAGAAACATCCAACTCCAAATAAAACTCATAACAAGTATTTGTAATCTCTAGCCTAAGTGCCACCATGGTGTGCACGCTGTCACTTTCACACACATGGGGAGAGCAGAGATCTATTAAAGCACTTGAGTAGCAAGGTAGATCTACTTGATTACAAAGCTCATGATCACAATATGATCACGCATAGAGAGAGATGAACACATAGCTACCGGTAGAGCCCTTAGCCTCGAGGAAGAACTACTCCCTCCTCATCATGGGAATCAGCAACGGTGATGGAGATGGTGGTGGAGATCGATGGAGATGGCTCCGGGTGCACTTCCCCATCCCGGCAAGGTGTAGGAACAGAGACTTTCTTTCCCCGAATCTCCCCTTCGGTGGCGGCGGTGCTGCAGAACTTTTTGTGGCTGGAGGCTGTCGATTTAGGGTGTTCGTCTCGGGGGCTTCTTATAGGCGAAGGGGCAAGGTCGGTGGCCGGCCAGGGGGCCCACACCATGCCCTGGCATGGCCTAGGGCTACCCGCGCCAAGGGGTGGTGTGGCCGCCCAGTGGCCCCCCTCCGTCTCGTCTTTTGGCTCCGTGAGTCTTCCGGTAAAATATCAACTTTAGCTTTTGTCCCATCCAATTCCTAGAATATTCATTTTCTGACTTTCCTGGAACCAAAAACAACAGAAAATAGGCAACTGGCACTGTGGCATCTTGTTAATAGGTTAGTCCAAGAAAGTGTATAAAAATACTCCAAAGTGTGTACACAACATAAAAAAGTAGATATAAAACAAGCATGGAACATCAAAAATTATAGATACGTTAGCAACGTACCAGTGGTGCACCGATAGCTAGTGCACCAGGCGTGGATGTGTACCCTCGGTTTCCTGCTTCGGCTGCCTTTGCATTACATAACTCCTGCATCTTCAAGAATGTTCGGCAGTCTTTCATCAAGTGATTGGATTTTTGCCTGCCTGTTGAGTCGACATAAAAATGCATATTACAGGGTCCTTCCAGCATTTGTATTGCGGACATTGGTTGGTCTCGTGCTCTTGGCTGATATCGCTATGCGGACTGGCTTCCTCCGACGTCGTCCCTGTTCTGACGGTATCCGCCATTATTGGTGTTGCTTCTGTTGTTACCTTCACCCAAAAAACCTGCTGTGACATAACTTGGTCCCACGTTCCCATTGTTGTTCCTTCGTCTTCTGTCATTGTCGCGTTTATCCCTATCTTCTTCGGGTGACCGCGTGCGCTTATTATGCAGCGCGTCTTCTCTATCAGCCCAGCGGTTTGCTATTTCCATCAACTGTGATACTGTCTTTGGTTTCACCCGACCTAACTCTTCTCTGAATTCTCAGCGACGGAGGCCGTCATTGAAGGCGTCAATGGCTGGCCCTTTCGTCGGAGATTCAGCTGAATTTTTGATAATATTCCATCTATGTATGAATGCTCTTATTGACTCTCCAGATTTTTGTTTGCACACTCGCAACTGTTCCAAGGATGCTGGTCGCTTGAATGTAGAATGAAAATGTCGGATGAACTTATCTTCCAGATGTTCCAGCTACCAATTGAATTTTCGGGTAACTGCCTTAACCATGACCTTGCGGCGCCGGTGAGGTGTAGTTGTAGACTTTGCATTGCAGTAGTTGTGGAGCCACCCTGTAATTTGACGATGGCTAAATAGTCTGCTAACCAAGCTTCGGGTTCCTGTAGTCCATCGTATTTATGTCGGTCATGTGGAAGTTTGAATTCTTTGGGTACTAAGGCTTTGCGAATCCTCTGTGTAAATCAGATGGCCCCGCATAGCCCATGGTCATCTTCGTCATCTCCATCTTGATATCATCGGGTGCGACTTTTGTCTATGGGTCCACTGCTCCTATGCTGGGTGTTGTCATTCCTTGTGTTGCTTCGTGGCTCGGATCCTACGAGGTGCGCCTAGTGTGGTGATCGAGATCACCAGGTGTGTCCTACTTGCCGAGGACTATTGTGATGGCGTGGGGACCTTTGTGTGAGTCCTTGTTTTGCTTCCGCAAGTGAGGCTCCTGCCATGCCGAGGTACATCAAAGCTGAGCGGTGGAGGGCCATGCACGGATTGTCGGGTGCGGGTTGGGTAGTGATCAGATATGTTTGCGCAGCCATAATGGCCGCCTGAGCTATTTTTGCGTTGATGTTTCCTGCTTGATCGGTCGACATGAATGATAGGTCGAGATCTCGGATGATTCCACTTCTTTCTGCTTCGAGGATATTCTGTAATCGAGATGTTGCCCTTCTTGGTGATGGTACTCCTGTCACACTCCTTGACCCTTGGGTAGAGCTTAGCTGGGCCCGTCGTAAACTCGATTCATCGGCTAGCCTTTTTCTTTCATCGAGCTGTCTTTGCATCCGGATTAGATCTCTCTTCTTGTGGTGGAGCAAATATTGGTAAGCCAGTAGATCCTCATGTGAAGCATCTGTCTTCATTAGGACTGCTCCTGAAATTGCCTCTCTTGCTTTTTGCCATGTTGACGCTAGTAGCCAAAGTCTTGGTCTCTCTTCTGTGCGTGGTTCTCCGCCTCCTCCGTGAACTATGCGATTATCTGTTGTTTCTCCTCCGTTTTCGTGTTCTCCTCCATTGTTGTGTTCTCCTTCGTTGTCGTGGTTTCCTGCATGGTCATCTGATAAAATATCATCGAGGTTTATGATAGGATTACCGTTTTCGTCGCGTGGTGTTGAAGTATCTCCGTTGATCATGTACAATTGGTGGCGTCTTATATGTGGCCTGACAGCGTCGTCTTTTGTTTCTACGGGTGTGCTTGTGGTACTCCGAGATCGTAGTTCTGGATAAATTTTTGCCATCCTTTCTTCAAAGTCGACGTTTTCACTGCTTTCTTCGGGTTCTGAGTTTGTTGGGTTTGCCCCATGTGGTGAGATTGATTGGTGACCTTCTTTTCCTGTTTCAGTGTGAGCTATGATGTCTGTGGAGGATCCAACGGGCGATGCTGGTACTACTATAGGTGTGGCCTTTTCCACCAATGGTTCTGATGCGATCAAGATGGGTAGTGGAGGCTTGGAAGTGGAGGCTTCCTGTCGTGGTGGTGTCACGGCAGATGCCATGGATAGGCTAAAGGTGGGGACTAAATGCACTAGGGGAATCCATGGAGGGATAGTGTGGTGATTCCACACACAGTAGCTTTGTATTCAATTCACTTCCAAGGTTTACAAGTGCTCCTCGAGCTGTATTGGAGAGAGGAGGAAGAAGGAGCTCTCTTACTCTCACCGCTAGCTAGCCCTCACGAACCAAGTAAAATCTAGCCAATAGAGATCAACCCAGTCAAACTCCACCCTTTCTATAGAGGCCCTAGCCCTCCTTATATAGGGGTGGCTAGGTCTCCAATTAGGGCATACGTGGAGGCATATTCCAGGGAATATGCCTCCTCCCAAAATAGTAAGCCGATCGGGTCGCTTTTCCCCCGCGTCATCCATGCAGAGGCTACGTGAGCCTCTGCGGCGCCCGCGTCAGCCGACATTGGCGTCGTCACCTTTGTCGGCCACGCCTCGGTGGCCCTCTCATCGCCCGCTCATGCTGCGTCTGAGGGTCACCTTTGACCAGCGAGATACCTTCCTTCTCCTACAAGCTTGATATGACCCAGATCATACATAGTTGATCCGGCCACACCTGTTCCTGCATACAAGTTAGATTCATCCATCTGACTTACGGCTTAAGTCGGTTGAGACCCGGTTAGGTGGACATCTCCTGGTCCGGGTTACCCCGAGATTCGGCCTGCCTTGAGGTGACTCGGCCAGCATTCGCTTTGACCTTGCCGTACCTCGGCTAACTCGGCCTTTATACCCCGGCGTGACCCTACCCGGGGGTATCCCCCCAACATTAGTCCCCGAAGCTGGTGCGGTCTTAGCTGCCTCGGCCGCTAAGGCCACAGCAGGTTCAATTTTACTGAGCTTTGAGTTCCTTTTTCCGAGTTACCCCCTTATCTCGGATTCCATGGGTTTACTTTCCCTTGGCACATTCCAAGTTTTCACTTGCTGGCCGGGTTACCACATTCTCATCCGGGTCATTCTTCCTTCTCTCGTACGCTTCCCCACGTGGAGGCTAATCATTATCTTGCCTCATTTTAAGGGCCAGCAACAGTAACCGCTGCAGTTATTGTCAGGAGTTACTGTGCGCACGTCACGTCACGCCTGCCTCCTTGTTAACTGTATCACCGCGTCGCGTCATGGGATCCGCTACGCCCTGTGATCCTTCGTGTGGCTCACTACTGATTGGTCGATTCGGGTTATACACGGCCACACCGTGTGGCACACCCACATAACACGATCCCACTACCCCCTCGAGGGAGCGGTTAAATAGGGGAGGGGCGTGCCCCTTGGGTCTTTTCCCCACTTCTGCGCCCCTCTGCCTCTAGTTCTTCTTCTTCTTCTCCCGCGACAGCACCGCCGCCACCGAGCCTGAGTAGCAGCGCCGCCGCCACACTGCCTCCGTGTTCACCAGCGTCGCTGCCGCCTCCACGCATCTCTTCCGCCACGGGTCGCTGCCAGTCTAGGCCACTGCCACCCACCGCCGCTAGTGCCAGTGAGGGTAGTGAACTCGAGATGACTGAGGAGGAGCTCGCCGTCGCCAAGAAGGAGATGGAGGAAGATGCTGCGGGCGCCGACCGCGGCGCATGGGCAGGCTCCTGGGTCTGCCAGGATGACCTAGATTGGCTCTACCGCACCAGGCGCATCCCGGAGGGCGTCACCACACGCCTCGCTTCCTCCGAGCTTGCCCCCTCACCCAATCTGGGTGAGTTTGTGGTGTTCCTATCTCATTTTCAGCATGGATTTGGTCTGCCAGTGAGCGACTTTTTCCACGACTGGTTAAACACATACGAACTCCAGTCGCACCACCTTCCAACCAATGCCATCACATCTCTCTCCGGCTTCGCCTCCACCATCGAAGGTTATGCCGGACTATGGCCCACGAAGGAGCTATAGATCCGGTTCTTTGGCCTTCGCCGGAACGTGATTCCGAACATCCAGCTTGACCCGGAGGACAAGCAGCTTACGCAGTTCGGTGCTGCGTCAATTTCTCCTTGGAGGCTGTCCGTCTTCCCCCGGGTCACCGGGCTGGACTCTTGCAAGGGATGGGCTCGGACTTTCTTCTATGTCTGGAACGATTCTACCAAGGATCTGATCCGGTTGCGCCCCTACGCTCCGGGTCCTCCCAACCCGGAGCTATGGGACGTGGTCCCCAAGAAGCCCACTGTCCTGGCGAACCAGGTCAACAAGAGGTTCCAGGAGTTGAAGGACCTCGGATTGTGCAATGAGGATGCCATGATTATGTTCGTGCGCAATCGGATCTCCCCCCTCCATAAGCGCACACACAAAGTCTGTCACATGAGCTGGGGCCACGACCCCAACCAGACCTCGTCTTTCGAGTTGAGCAACACAGAGATCTACTGCTGGGTCAAGGCCCTCTTCACTACCCACAAGGACTTCTCCTTTGAGTGGACGTGGAGATTTGAACACTATTGCCGAGATAGGCTTCCTCCCGTGGTAAGCTTCATGCCGCAAACTTTCTCCGAATTAAATCATATGTCGGTCACTGTTGTATATTTAACTCTATTGTCTTTTCTTTTCCTTAGCAATTCCTTCAGCAAACTATCGAGGATGGCACTGAGCCATCCCTCAAATGGGTGCCTGACCGGGATACCTCTAATGAGGAGGAACCGGATCAGGAGATGTTCCTTCCAATGGTCGACGCGACCAAGCGACCCACCAGTAAACTCTCTTCCATTAGAGATTGGCCCGACGATGAAGATGACTCGGATGTTGAGGTGATGGAAGCATTTGACGTTGTCCCCCTTTCTTATGCTTTTCTGGCATCAGCTAACCCCGGTGGGCAAATCCATGAAGACCCTCCCCTTGCCGTGGGTGATCCTGTTCCGGTCACGCCGAAGAAGAAAAGGGGAGCCGCATCAACTTCTTCCTCCGGACCTTCTCAGCCAGCCAAAAGGCAAAAGAAGTCCGGGGACAAAACTGCCTCCAAGCCTGCAACCAAGGCCCCCGCCCGAAGGGCTCTGAAGCCCAAGGATCCCCTGACCTCGGATGAGTAAGCCTCTTTTCCCTTTGCCATTTACTTGTTCTTCTATTGTTATAGTTTCTCATCCGACACTGTTTGATTCGGTAGGGCCGCGGTGGAGGTCCCACAGAGTGGATCCGACATTGCCTCCCCGCTCCGACACAGCCCTTCTCCCCCTCGTGGCGACGATTTACGCCCGCTGAGCCCAATCCCGGAGGGTTCAGCGTCTGCTCCGGGTTCCAGCCCACCTCGTCAAGAAGAGGGCAACCCTGCAGCGGGGGAGACTGGCTTTGCCAAGGCAGCAGCCACCACTACTTCGGCTCCGCTGCAACCAGCTACCACCGAGGTTACTTTAGCACCTCCACCGAAGAAGAAACCAGCACCAGCACTAGCTCCAACTCAAGCACCAGCAGCAAAAGCACCAGCAACAGCACCAAGCCCCTCCGTCTCGTCCGAGTCTTCCCAGTCTCGACGAGAAAGCACCAAGGCAGCTCCCAAGGGTAAATCTACTGCAACGACTTCCACTTCTTAGCAGCAACCTAAGGGCAAGAAGGACCCTGACGCCACCAGGGCAATGTCCATCGAGGCTGGACAGTGCACACTCGCGTCCATGCTTTCGAAGAAAACTCCACTACCGAAGGACGCCCATGCCGAGCCAGCTGGCACGCAACTCGTTTTGCACACAAGCCCAGCCCTTGCCCAGGTTGAGAGGAGGGAGGCGCATGCCAAGGGTTTGGTGGCGCCCCATATGCTCAGCGGCGAATGATACCCTCCGACCTTGATCGAGTTCGTGGATAACTGGAACAAGGCGGAGTTCGTCCACAACAACAATCTCCCGGAGAAGTTCGGTCCCACCGAATTCGCTGCTCAAATGAACACGTCCGCTAAGGCAATTAACCTTGCGGGTCGGATGATGGAGGTACGTTACTTCACATGTTCCTTAGCGTGTTGTAGATATTAGTGATATAACCATTAGTCCCCGAGCCTCCGGGGGAGTAACTTGTTACTCGGCCAGATGCTCCTTAGAAAACTAACGTAGATCCTTGATAACTTTGAATATGCACACACCTAGAGCCGGGTTAAGTTCCACTTGGCCCGGATCTTGTACACTTCGAATATGCACACACCTAGAGCCGGGTTAAGTTCCACTTGGCCCGGATTTTGTACACTTCGAATATGCACACACCTAGAGCCGGGTTAAGTGGCCCGGATCTTGTACACTTCGAATATGCACACACCTAGTGTAGGGGTTCGTAGCATGGAAAACAAAATTTTCTATCGCATACAAACAAACAAGCCAAGATCTATCTACTAGATTGTAGCAACGAGTCGATAGTGGAACTCACCCTCGAAGATTCCAAAGCGGTTAACGAGAGCAGATTCTCGTGGGTGATGTAGTCGTACTCTTTCCGATCTCAAGATCGCGTAGACGATCCTTCCAGCGCCACGTTCCAGCAGCGCTCCCGCAGTCGGTCACACGTTCGGTACTCGACGAAGACCTTCCTCTCCCTTGTTCCAGGCAGCGGAGGTTGTAGCACTCTCCTCGCGATTCCTAAGAAGACAAACGTGGTACCAAGTAGAGGGAGATCCCAGGCTTCGCCTTAAGCCGGTCAAAAGTAGTATGGTGGAGCTTATGAGAGAGGCTATTAGTGGTCTAGTAATTAGACACACCAATTAGAAGGCTCTAAACCAATTAGAAGGCTCTAAACCGAAATAGCTCTAAACCGGGGTTTAGATCTAGGGTTTAGTTTAGAGGATAGGATCTTGTGTGTCTAGAGGAGGGAGCCCTGCCCCTCCTTATATAGGTGGGAGGGGGCTGGCCGCGCCATGGGGAGGGAGTGGAGTCCCTCCCCAACTCGGCATTGGAGTTGGCCGCCGGTTGGAGGAGGTCTCCCTCTCCAACTCGGTTTCCCTCTTCTCCTCCTCTTTCCACTTTCCAAAACTTGCCGTTTGACTTTCAAACTAGCCGTTTGACTTTTCAATTTAGGATTTAAATAAACCCTTTATTTTGGACAGCGAGAACACTTAGTACATGATGCAATCATTCCAATTTGCAATGACACATTCATGTACCCTTCCCCCTCCGGAGTGCCGAACATTCCAGGACCTTCTAGAATGTTCCCGATGAAAACACCGGAACCATTCCCCAACTCCGAAATGGGACTTTCCTTATATGAATCTTATTCTCCGGACCATTCCGGATCACCTCGTGATATCCCGGATCCCATCCGAGACTCCGAACAACATTCGGTCTCTTTCTCATAATACCATAACTACTCAAACAACGTCAATCCTTATGTGTCTCCCTACGGTTCGTGAATTATGCGGACATGATCGAGACACTTCTCCTAACAATAACCAATAGAGGAATCTGGAAATTCATATGGCTTCTACATATTTCTACGATTACTTATGATCGAATGAACCACTTACATACGATACCAATTTCCCTTTGTCTCACGATATGTTACTTATCCGAGGTTATGATCATCGGTATCTCGCATACCTAGTTTAACCTCATCGATAAGTACTCTTTTCGCTCCTGATATGTGATCCCTTGTGAGCAGTCACATGCTTGCAAGCTAATTGGATGACATTCCACCGAGAGGGCCCAGTATATCTATCCGTCATGTGGATGGAAAATCCCACTCTTGATCCATGTGTTTCAACCAATACTTTCCGAACACTCAATGCCACCTTTATAGCCACCCTGTTACGGTGTGGTGTTTGATGACATCAAAGCATCCATCCGGTAAAGGTGATATGCATGATCTCATGGTCGAAGGAATTAGGTTACTATGTATCAGAAAGCATATAGCAATTGAACTATTGAAATGACTTGATCTTTATGCTACGCTTATCTATAGGAGTATGTCCATCACATCATTCTCCTAATGATATGACCCTGTTGTTAATAACATCTCTATGTTCATGATCAGGAAACAATGATCATATATTAACCAACAAGCTAGTTTAACAAGAGGCTTTACTAGGGACTCTTATTTTAGTTTACAAATCACACAAGTATTAATGTTTCCGGTTAATACAATTATAGCATGGTATGTAAACATTTATCATAAATATGAAGATATGATAATAACCACTTTATTATTGCCTCTTGGGCATATCTCCAACAGTCTCCCACTTGCACTAGAGTCAATAATCTAGTTTCAAACCTTTGTGTATTCAACACCTATGGCTTTACGGTGTTGTATGTATACGATTGCTAGTGGTCAACTGATCTCCGGATCTGACACTTCCAGGTCCGTGTGTAATTGCATGTCTTTGCGTCTCTACGCATCACTCATTCTCTAATGAGATGGCTTTGTATAAATTTGGTCTTTCGGTGTGACCTTTAGTTCTTTGGGGTTAAAACATGTTGACAATATTGTCGTACAATATATCTTCATAGTATTATCCCGCTGTGAACTACACCTAGTTTGATAACAAACTACTTGACACAAATGCCCTCTTTTGCTGCTATAATAGCAGTCATATACTTTAGCCTTTTGTTGTAGTATCTGTCACAATGTCTTAACTTTGGAACTCATTCAAATCCATTATGGAACTCACTTTCCATTATATTGTGCCACCCTTAATTTAGATTGAGATAAACTAAATTTGTACTTTGTGACAAAACTAGTATCAATGTAGTACATTTACAATGAACTAACCTTCTATTTGTCACTTCTACAAATAATATACTCTTAGTTCTTCCAAAAGATCATAAGAATATCCTTACTATTGTCCAATGATCATCTTACAAATCATTCTGGTATATGCTCACAACATTTAGAGCATAGGACATATCTGGATTTGTACATATCACAGTATGATTGATATAAATACTCTTTGTGATTTCATACATCAAGTATCAAACTATACTTGAATCTTTGTTTCACTTACCAAATGTCAATACACTTGAATATATCATCAATATTGAATTTATTCAATCCTTTCTGTGCGACAAGAACCTTTCTTTGTAGTTTCTATATTGAACTCATTCAATATCTCGTCTATGTACTTCTGGCACAACCATATTAGCGTCTATTGATGCCAAATATTTGGGTTTTGCCTAAGCCTTTCATCGGGATGAAATTCTTAATATGTGTTAATAAAAGATACATTATTTCCAATCAACAATATGTCTTCCACATAATGTATTAGAAACATGTCTTAGCGCTCCCACTTAATTTCTTGCAAATGCAAGCATCTTCATTGTCTCCGATGAAATTAAACTCTTTAACAGTTTCATCATAGTGAAGATTCCAACTTATGCTTACTTCAACCATTGAAGTTTGCATATGCTTTCAGCATCCTTTGAATTAACAAAACCCTTTGGACCGTGTCATGCACACGTCCTAGGTAACCATTCTATTAGAAGAACTTGTTTTGTTTATTCTACTACCACATAACAAATTATATGTAGTGGTTGCTACATTAATCCGTCTAGACTAAAAATCGCTATGAAAGATCAAATCTTGTCATATACAACCTTTGAACATTGTTGTGAACTCTTTCCCAACATGTCGAATATTTCATAGATGTGAAACATCCATGTCTACTTCTTTATAGATCCAAACACAACTGCAAGGTCTTACACCTTTTTCGAGGGTCCTTCAAGTTCAAAACTTGATTTCTCGTGTATGGAACTATCACGGATTATATGGCTTCAAGCCATTTGACGGAGTCAGGGCCCATCATCGCTTCTTTGCATGTAGTAGGTTCATTATTCTCAAATAATGATTCAACCCTCAAATCTTGGTATTTGATTGTTCATCCGACCTACTTGTTTCAATAGGAACTTGGATCTCCGTGACCACAACCTTTGAGGTACGTGAGCCATGAGTTTTGTTGCTGCCTCCGGAACACTTTTCGGCGCTGCGCAACTCTGCACATATAGCTAAGGTTCCTTTAACCTTATCAAAGTTCTATTGTCCTCCCACTTAACTTTTCACGAAAAATTTCCTTCTCAAAGAAACTTGACGTTCTAAGCGACAAACACTTTTGTCTCCGGTGTTTATGGAGGAATACTTAACAGTAATACAAAGACAGGTTTATCCGACTTTGGTTGCAAACATCTTTCTTATGCATAGCATACCAATGTTTAAGAAAGGACTACTTGGGTTTTATCCCAAACCATAACCTTATATGGTGTCATTTCAGCGGATTATGATGGAGCTCTTTTAGTGGAAAACGGTAGTCTCTAAAGCTTTTAATCTTTAAAATATAATAGCAGTTTTATGAATTATACCTTCGATCTTACCATGTCAAACAAGGTTCAATTACATATCTCGAACGCTCCATACTCTTATGGTGTTTCGGGAAATGCAAATCCACGGACCGATTCCTTAAATCTTAGGTATTATGCTAAACTTGTAACTTAAATATCTTCCTTTATGATCTTATCATAAACTATTTATATTCTTGTTACAATGATTTTGCACTTCATCTTGAAATCTTTGAACTTTTCAAATATTTCATACTTCATCCTTATTAAGTAAATATTCATATATTCACTCAAATTTTCGGAGAAAGCATATGAAGTTGAAATCCATCGCTCTTGACTACACATAGTGGAGTTCGTACAACAATATGCACAAGTTCCAATAAGCTAGTCTTTCGTTCCCTTTTGGCCTATGAACGAAGTTTTAATTATCTCTAGGAAAGTTTCACAAACGTCATTTGATCAAAATCAAAAGACTCCAAAATTCCATCCACATGGAGTTTCTTCATGTTTTCTTTCCAATATAATTTAAACGGCGATGTCACTTCCTAAGTGATCTTTCAATCAATTTGTCTTTCGACATTTTTAGCACTAGTTTTATGGATGTGATTTTTTCAACGAGATTTGTGAATCATCCATCTTTTATGGATTACGGCAATTATTTGAACAACCCTTTTGTTCTCATAATACCTGATAAAACAAATCTTGAAGGCAAGCTTTGATGTTTAAACGAGCAACACAATAACCCTTTATTTGTTCTCGATTAACATCATCACATATTCTTTTGCTAGTTACTTAGGCCATTGTAGTTTCATGAATTGTGTTGTTTCGTATGACGATTCACACCAACAAATTCAGTATCAAATACTTAAGAACCACATTGTTTAATAAGCAAAGAATATAGCCATAACATGTATATCATCCATATACTTAAAATGAACAATTCTAGTCTTTTCTTTTCTGCCATATACTTATGAGATTCTCTTTCAGTATTTCCTTTTCTGTTTGAAAGAATCTATCAACATCAATAGTGGAGTCATACATATGACACATAGTCCAAAGCGTGCATAGTTAAATACCAATGTCTTTGGACTTGCACTTTGAAGTAGATCACCATCATCAAATGTTTGGTGTTCTTTCAAATTCCTTTCTTTAGTAATCTCTTGGTGTAGTAAACATTTTACCTACATCAAATATTCACCCTCATCATGGACTTATCCATGATCTAGCTACTTTTAGCTTGTAACGGTGAATTGCGAGTATAATGTTGCTCTCCAAAACCTTTTGGAAGATTAGGACAACTAGTGTCTCCAACCTTTTGCAAATTCTCATCAAATATGAGAACATGACTTTTGCCATATTATACTCTATCATGTTGTAACCAAAACTTTGTTTCAGATATCACAATATCTTCCACACATCATGGTTTCTGAAACAACTCTTTCAGATCCTAGATAACCTTGATACTAAGATAATCTTTTGAATATCAAGAATCATGGAGACAAACATGATACTCATATACTAACACTTTGGAATTGTCACTCTTGTTTTAATACCAATTATTAAACTTCATGGAGTAACCGGAACTTACTGAAAGTTTGCAATAGGACTTTAAACTTTAGATTAACACTTCAAAACAATACGATACCAGTTAAGAAAGTAACTAACCAGAATTCTATAGTTTTATCATCTCAATTATAACTAAGCGCAAGGTGGTAAACGGATGCCAATGACTACAACAACTATGCAAATTCACTTTGATTTAGTTTATGATAAATTGAGTTCTAATTAATAATTAAATTAATCTAGGTGAACTCCCACTCAAAACAATATCCCTCACATTGTTTTAGTGATCACACGAACCAAATCCACCACATCAAAACCGATCATCACGTGAGTTGATGTAGCTTCAATGGCGAACAATCAACATGTTCATCATATCTACTATATGACTCATGCTCGCTTTTCGGCAATCCGTGTTCCCGAGGCCATGTCTCGTACATGCTAGGCTCGTCAAGATCAAACCTTAGCTACCGTGATAAGCAAATCTGGCTTGCTTACGTTGTATTCACCATGAATCAAAGACACCCGATCATCACGTGGTGCTTCGAAGCAGCAAGCTTTGGCAACGGTGCATACTAAGGGTGAACACTTTAGAACTTGAAATTTATGTGCATGAAGGATCATCTTATAATGCTACCGTCGTCTACTAAGCAATACAAGATGCATAAAGGATTAACATCACATGCAATTCATAATATGTGATATGATATGGTTTCTTCTTTGTGCTTTCGATCTCCATCTTCAAGCACCTAACATGATCTCCATCATTACCGGCATAGCATCAAGGTCAATGACGCTTCTTCATGGTTGTCGTCCACCAGCTTCAACTATTACAACTATTTTGAATAGACACGCAGGTCTTAACAGAAATTAAAGACAACCATATGGCTCCTGCCGGTTGCCAACTTACAATAAGGAACATTGCATACATCAAATATAATCACAATCATGGCCATATCACATCATCAAGACACCCCTGCAAAACAAAGTTAGACGCCTCTACTTTCTTTGCATATTTTACGTGGTTTGGGGCTTTCAATAAGTGTCGTTCTAACTTACGAACAAGAACCACAACATTGATACTAGCATTGTTGATCACCCGTTGTAAATTGGATCTTTACTATGCTAGGAGAAACAGGCACCCGCAAAGCCACTTATGCAAAACAAGTTGCATGTCAAGCGTGGAGCAAGTCTCATGAACGATGTCATGTAAGGTTAGCCCGGGCCGCTTCATCCCAACATACCGCAAGATGCAAAGTACACAAAAAGCAATCTACAATAAAAGCATCAACGCCCACAATGACCATTGTGTTCTACTCGTGCAACAGATCTACATATAGACGCTCGATACCATCAGTAGGGGTTCGTAGCATGGAAAACAAAATTTTCTATCGCATACAAACAAACAAGCCAAGATCTATCTACTAGATTGTAGCAACGAGTCGATAGTGGAACTCACCCTCGAAGATTCCAAAGCGGTTAACGAGAGCAGATTCTCGTGGGTGATGTAGTCGTACTCTTTCCGATCTCAAGATCGCGTAGACGATCCTTCCAGCGCCACGTTCCAGCAGCGCTCCCGCAGTCGGTCACACGTTCGGTACTCGACGAAGACCTTCCTCTCCCTTGTTCCAGCAGGCAGCGGAGGTTGTAGCACTCTCCTCGCGATTCCGACAGCACAACGGCGTGGTACCGGAGGTAGAGGGGAGATCCCGCAGGGCTTCGCCAAGCCGGTGCAGTATGGTGGAGCTTATGAGAGGCTATTAGTGGTCTAGTAATTAGACACACCAATTAGAGGGCTCTAAACCAATTAGAAGGCTCTAAACCGAAATAGCTCTAAACCGGGGTTTAGATCTAGGGTTTAGTTTAGAGGATAGGATCTTGTGTGTCCAGAGGAGGGAGCCCTGCCCCTCCTTATATAGGTGGGAGGGGCTGGCCGCGCCATGGGGAGGGAGTGGAGTCCCTCCCCAACTCGGCATTGGAGTTGGCCGCCGGTTGGAGGAGGTCTCCCTCTCCAACTCGGTTTCCTCTTCTCCTCCTCTTTCCACTTTCCAAAACTTGCTTGACTTTCAAACTAGCCGTTTGACTTTTCAATTTAGGATTTAAATAAACCCTTTATTTTGGACAGCTAGAACACTTAGTACATGATGCAATCATTCCAATTTGCAATGACACATTCATGTACCCTTCCTCCGAGTGCCGGACATTCCAGACCTTCTAGAATGTTCCCATGAAAACACCTAACCATTCCCCAACTCCGAAATGGGACTTTCCTTATATGAATCTTATTCTCCGGACCATTCCGGATCACCTCGTGATATCCCGGATCCCATCCGAGACTCCGAACAACATTCGGTCTCTTTCTCATAATACCATAACTACTCAAACAACGTCGAATCCTTAAGTGTGTCTCCCTACGGTTCGTGAATTATGCGGACATGATCGAGACACTTCTCAACAATAACCAATAGAGGAATCTGGAAATTCATATGGCTCCCACATATTTCTACATTACTTATGCGATCGAATGAACCACTTACATACGATACCAATTTCCCTTTGTCTCACGATATGTTACTTATCCGAGGTTATGATCATCGGTATCTCTCGCATACCTAGTTTAACCTCACATCGATACGTACTCTTTTCTCGTTCCCGTGATATGTGATCCCTTGTGAGCCAGTCACATGCTTGCAAGCTAATTGGATGACATTCCACCGAGAGGGCCCAGAGTATATCTATCCGTCATGTGGATGGACAAATCCCACTCTTGATCCATGTGTTTCAACCAATACTTTCCGAACACTCAATGCCACCTTTATAGCCACCCATTACGGTGGTGTTTGATGACATCAAAGCATCCATCCGGTAAAGGTGATATGCATGATCTCATGGTCGAAGGAATTAGGTTACTATGTATCAGAAAGCATATAGCAATTGAACTATTGAAATGACTTGATCTTTATGCTACGCTTATCTATAGGAGTATGTCCATCACATCATTCTCCTAATGATATGACCCTGTTGTTAATAACATCTCTATGTTCATGATCAGGAAACAATGATCATATATTAACCAACAAGCTAGTTTAACAAGAGGCTTTACTAGGGACTCTTATTTTAGTTTACAAATCACACAAGTATTAATGTTTCCGGTTAATACAATTATAGCATGGTATGTAAACATTTATCATAAATATGAAGATATGATAATAACCACTTTATTATTGCCTCTTGGGCATATCTCCAACACCTAGAGCCGGGTTAAGTTCCACTTGGCCCGGATCTTGTACACTTCGAATATGCACACACCTAGAGCCGGGTTAAGTTCCACTTGGCCCGTATTTTGTACACTTCGATTATGCACACACCTAGAGCCGGGTTAAGTTCCACTTGGCCTGGATTTTGTACACTTCGAATATGCACACACCTAGAGCCGGGTTAAGTTCCACTTGGCTCGGATTTTGTACGCTTCGAATATGCACACACCTAGAGCCGGGTTAAGTTCCACTTGGCCCGGATCTTGTACACTTCGAATATGCACACACCTAGAGCCGGGTTAAGTTCCACTTGGACCGGATCTTGTACACTTTGAATATGCACACACCTAGAGCCGGGTTAAGTTCCACTTGGACCGGATTTTGTACACTTCGAATATGCACACACCTAGAGCCGGGTTAAGTTCCACTTGGCCCGGATTTTGTACACTTCGAATATGCACACACCTAGAGCCGGGTTAAGTTCCACTTGGCCCGGATCTTGTACACTTCGAATATGCACACACCTAGAGCCGGGTTAAGTTCCACTTGGCCCGGATCTTGTACACTTCGAATATGCACACACCTAGAGCCGAGTTAAGTTCCACTTGGCCCGGATCTTGTACACTTCGAATATGCACAAGGCTAAGCTATCATTTTGCACTCTTTTCAGGTGACCACCAACCGCCAGAGCGCCGAATTTAGCGTCTCCTGGACACTCACAAGATGCTGCGTGCAAAACATAATACACTTCTCGCTGAATACGAAAAAAGGGGTAAGCTTGCTCCCTTGGCATGTTTCTGTTTTTCTTCATCCTTTTCCGTCGAACTAATCCATCGTTCAGATTTTGCAGCTGAGGTGGAAGCTGAGAACATTATCATGAGGAAGAACCTGGACCAGATCAAGGGTAAGTCGTTTTGGCTCAACTTTGCTATATTCTCTATCTCCTTTTCTCCTTGGCTCGGCAAACATTCATACCTCGGCTTTGCCGGGTCAACAAACTATTCCAGCATCTCTTGAAGATAGTGTGCCCATGCCTGATATGATGCTGCATTTTCTTGAACAAGCATGGCAGCATCAGGCCGAGCTCAAAAAGAAAGACGATGAGCTTTCCCTCCTCCGAGCCAAAGATGATGAGATTGCCAAGCTCAAGGCAGATATGAAGAATGTGAAAGCACAACATCAAACCGAACTTGAAAAGGCTGGCTAGGACTATACTGAAGAGCGCGAGCGCCTCAATCTTCAGATTGCCAAGGACCGAGAACTTCTCCAGGAGGCCGACGTCAAACTTGAGTCGGCGAACACTAAACTTGTGCAGCTTCGCAAAAGGCATGATGACTGTACCAAGGAGTTGACCCGGATCCACAGCCATATTTCACGTAAGTTCCTTTCACTCATCCGGCATATTTCTCCAGGTTACTTCACATGTATTTTCTTTACTCGCCTCTCTTGTCTTGTTTTCAGGCAAATTTCCAGAGGGAATGCCATTGCGAGCACCGCTGTTGCTAATTTCCGCCGAGAGAGGGGTACTCCTGTTGCTCCTGCCGGTGTAGAGATTCCCTATGACATGGAGGACTTGTTGGTCAGCTTGTCTTCTCGCGTGGAACTATGGCAAGGATATCCTTGACGTTGCAATCTGAATCTTCAACACGTTTTGGCCTGCAGAAGACACTCCGGAGGGGACCGCAATTCTTGTTGATAAGTTGATGGAATGCGAGACCCAGCTCGACCTTTGGAGGGAATCCGCTGGACGCGCCGGAGCTGAGACCGTTCTCTACTACGTACTTACGTGGTACGAGAAGATCGACCTCAACCTATTAGCGCGCATGCGCACCAGATCCAAATGGACCAGTGACCCGGAGTGGGTAGCTCAGTGCAAGGCTTGCGCCCATAGCCTCATCGAATATGCTCCCATTCATGAATGGAATGAGGGACCGAGCTTCCTGGAAGCCGTCGGCAACAAAAATGCTGAGAACGTTGAAGATGGCTCGGATGAGGATGAAGAGGACGATGCCTCGGACATTGAAGACAGCGAAGATGACGTTGAACTTCCTCCTCCTGGTGCTCCTTGAGTGAAAAAACTTTAAAGTTTATCAGATCCCCGGTATGCCGGGTGGAATTTTATTCAGTACACAAGTGATATTTTGCTACTAAGTTTTTATGCCGGATTAACTTGGGCGTAGTCCCCAAGTTTCATTTTCTTGCTCATCCAATCTTTTGGCTCGACTCGTGTCTACCTTGATTCGGTTTTACGACTTACGAATCCGAGTTTCAAAAATTGTCTTAACAATACTTGGAAACTTTAGGCTTAGCTCAAAATAATTCAGCATAATAATTCGAAAGTAAACACAAGGTTAGTCCGAAAAACAAACGTCGGCTCGATTAAGTTCTTTTCCTTAGTCGTTTTTCATGTGCTACGCAATTCCAAACTTGTTCTCTTGCTTGCCATGAAGCCAATTCTTGTTGGACAGCAGCAAGTCGAAGAGTTGGGTTTTTGGTGCTCACACACTACTAATCCATGTTAAGTAGAACAACTTACGCCAGCCGACATAAAAATAATAGATACAGAAGACAACAAATATTATTAAGGCAGTCCCCGAGTTACTGCTCGAGGTGCCAACATTTCATTGATAAGCTCATTGTCGGCATACATACCGACATATGAGAGACTCGGATACATACACTTATCTGCTAAGTGTAGAAAGGACGAAGTAGAGATACATTCCATGGACGCTTAGATTCCTCGCCGGACCTGTCCGCCTTGTTCTTTTCCTGTGGTTTTGCATCGATAAGATAGTAAGAATCATTGTGCAATGCTCTGCTCACAATGAACGGCCCTTCCCATGGGGGGATAACTTATGCATGCCAGCAGTATGTTGTACCAACCGGAGTACCAGATCACCTTCCCGGAAGACTCGGGGGTTTACTTTCCGGCTATGATAGCGTCGGAGATTTTGCTGATATATGGCGGATCTGGACAATGCCAATTCTCTCGCTTCTTCCAGCAGATCAACATCATTTTGCCGGGCTTCTTGCACTTCGGCTTCTATGTATTAGGTGACCCTAGGAGAGTCATGCTCTATGTCGGCTGGTAATACAGCTTCTGCCCCATATACCAAAAAGAATGGCGTATAGCCTGTTGATCAATTCGGAGTTGTTCTTAAACTCCACAATACCGCTGGTAGTTCTTCTATCCAGCACCCCGCTGATCTTTGCAGCGGCTCAATGAGCCGGGGTTTTATCCCGGATAATACCAATCCGTTGGATATTTCCACTTATCCGTTCGATGCAGGGTGGGCTACCGAGGCAACGTCTAGCCGGATCTTCTTATCTCGGCAGAATCGCGCAAATGCTCCTTCAGCAAAATTTGTGCCATTATCCGTTATGATACTGTGAGGGTAACCGTATCTCAAGATGATGTCTTTGAGAAATATCACGGCCGTAGCTCCATCACATTTTCTTATTGGCTTTACTTCAATCCACTTTGTAAATTTGTCAACCATGACTAGGATGTGGGTCATGTTTCCCCTTGCTGGTTTGAACGGGCCAACCATGTCCAAACAGCATACGACAAATGGCCAAGTGATTGGTATGGTCTTGAGTTCCGACATTGGCATATGTGTCTTGGTAGCATACCTCTTACAACCATTACATTTTCTTACCAAATCCTCTGCTTGTTTTAAGGCACTTGGCCAGTAGAATCCATGCCAGAAAGCTTTTGCCACCAAGGCTCGGGACGAGGCATGATGCCCGCACTCCCCTTGATATATATCTCGGAGGATGTCAAGCCCTTCTTCCGGGTCAACGCATCGCTGGAGGACATTGGTCACACTCCTTTTATAGTTCGGAATTGATGATCGTGTATGCCTTTGCTCTCCTCTGAGTTTGCCTGGACAACACCTCCTCAACGGGTAAGGTTACATCTTTCAGGAATTGAAATATGGGTAGTGCCCAAGCTGGTATTGCTCATACAGGGAACATATCCTCATCAATTTCCATCTGATCCACCGGCATAACTTCAACTGGATCACGCTGAGCAGTCCTCGGGTCCTGCGAAGCAGTCCCCGGGTTTGCTGAGGCAGTCAATGTCCATGGGCACAGCTCCGGACTCCGGATCCTCCGGGACGTAAATTGATTCGGTTTCTGGGGACGGTCTGATGAATGGTTTTCTGAGGTGTTCTAATGCTACACCCGGTGGAATTGCTTGTCGGGTTGATACGAGCTTCGACAAAATGTCGGCGGCCTCATTTTCCACCCAGGGTACATGGGAAATTTGCATCCCTCAAAATAACCAGATATCTTCTGTGCATGGAATATGTATAATGCCATGTTTGGATCAAGAGCGTCCCACAGCCCCGACACTTGCTGAACTACCAAATCTGTGTCGCCAAAGCATTGGATCCAACGTATCCCAATTTCTTTTGCCACTTTGAGCCCATGCACAAGTGCTTCATATTCAGCGACATTGTTTGACGATGTGAAATGGATCTGTAGCACATACTTCAACTGGTCATTCTTTGGCGAGGTAAGCACAACTCCGGCGCCTAACCCGGTTTTTGTTTTTGACCCGTCAACGTGCATTCTCCAGTAGTTCGGATCTGGTAGCGGTGGTTCATATTGTACCTTGGCCCAGTCCACAAAAAAGTTGGCCACAGCCTGAGACTTGATTGCTTCTCTTCTGTCATATTGTGGCGCATAAGGAGCTAGTTCAATTGCCCATTTTGCAATTCTACCACTTGCATCCTTGTTACTCATTATCTCGGATATAGGGGCCTCACATATTACTTTGATGGGGTGCTCCTCAAAATAATGTTTTAGCTTCTTGGCCGACATATACACTCCATACGCCACTTTCTGATAGTGCGGATAATTTTGCTTTGAGGCTGATAATACCTCGCTCAGATAATACACCGGCCTTTGCACTGACTTACCCTCTTCGTCGTACTCTACCATAATTACTGAACTTACAACTCGGTTAGTTGCGGCTATATAGAGCAACATTGGCTCCTTTGATAGTGGAGAGGCTAATACTGGTGCAGCGGCTAACATTTTATTTAATTGGATAAAGGCTTCATTGGCATGCGACGTCCAAATGAACTTGTCCGACTTTTTCATAAGTTGATAGAGAGGCAATGCCTTTTCTCCCAACCGACATACAAACCGACTTAACGATGCCAGGCAACCAGTGAACTTCTGGACATCGTTAAGACACTTCGGCAGCTCCATTCGCTCAATGGCCCGGATTTTAGTTGGATTGACTTCGATACCTCGGCTAGAGACGAGAAATCTGAGTAATTTTCTAGCCGGGACACCGAAGGTACATTTTTCTGGGTTAAGCTTCATCCGGAACCTTCTTAGGTTCGCGAATGTCTGCCTGATATCGTCAAGGAGCGTCTTGCTTTCCTTGGTCTTGATAACCACATCATCCGCATACACCTGTACATTTTGACCTATTTGGTCGTGCAAACATTTCTGCATACATCTTTGGTACGTTGCCCCTGCATTACGTAAACCAAATGGCATATGTAAACCAAATGCAGTCTTTATTTGATCATCCGGATTCAGAGGTATCTGGTGGAAACCAGAATATGCATCAATGAATGACAACAGTTCACACCCAGCAGTTGAATCTATGACCTGATCTATCCTTGGCAGTGGAAATGGATCTTTTGGACACGCCTTGTTTAGGTTCGTGTAATCGATACACATACGCCAAACCACTGCCACATTCGGATCATCCTTCTTCTTCTCCACCAGCATCGGATTAGATAGCCAATCCGGGTAAAGAACTTCCATGATAAATCCTGCAGCTAGTAACCGAGCTATCTCATCTCCAATGCCTTTTCTCCTATCCTCGGCGAAGCGACGGAGAGGTTGCTTCACCGGCCTTGCTCCGGGTCTCACATTCAAAGAGTGCTCGGCCAACTCCCTCGAAACACCTTGCAAGTCCTATGTGGACCAAGCAAAAATATCCCGATTCTCACGGAGGAAGTTGACGAGCTCGCTTTCCTATTTATCATTCAACCCAGCACCAATTGTTATGGTGCGCTCTGGGAACATATCATCAACATGCACTTTCTTGGTATCTTTTGTGGCTTGGAACGAAACACTACCATGCAGATTATTCAACGCCGGCATATATTGCTGCGCGGACTGAGCCAACGCCGCCACCTCTTGGATTTTTCTTTTCTCTTGCACAATCATGAGTGACTCGGCTAGGTTAGACCTAGCTGAGGCACACTCAATGGAACGTCGGAAATCTCCAGCAATGGTAATTACCCCATTTGGCTCGGGCAGCTTCATCTTCAGGTAACTGATGTGACAACTTGCCATGAACTTGTTCAGTGCCGGTCTTCCGAGTAACGCGTGATACGCACTTTCTAAGTTCACCACTTCAAACTCCAAATTCTCAGTTCGGCAATTATCTCTCGTGCCAAACAACACGTCAACCCGGACTTTGCCTATGGGCTCACAAGCAATGCCTGGCACAATGCCATGGAAAGTTGTCCTTGTAGCTTGGAGCATGTTCTCCGAGATACCTAACTTGCGCATTGTATCCGCATACATGATGTTAATGCTACTTCCATTGTCAATCAGTACCTTGGAGAACCTCACATTGATGTTAGGCCCAATGAATGTTGGGTCCAGCACTAGCGCATATGAACCAAGACTTGGCAAAAGCTTGGGATGATCTTTGATGCTCCAGGTAATTTCCTGGTACGACCATGGCATATACCTCGTCACTGCTGGCATTACCGCATTAACCTCCATATGTTGGCGCTGCAAGCTCTTTCTATCTATTTCCTCAGTGGTAAACATACAGTAACTCTAATGATGTTCTCTGTACTCATTCCTCCCCTCATTTCTGGGGTACCTCTGATCCGGCTGATGCTGGTCTTCCACTTGATGCACTGCATCCCTTCTCTCATGGTTATCATACCTCGGCGGAGGGGGAGGCAACATTAGCTGTTGCGTGTTCGCTCCAGAGAGCAATTGCTGCCGGGTAACTCCTACCGAGGTTGATCGTTCCGAGGTGCCTGAGCATTCCCCAAACCACCTTGTTCTATCTTACCCATCCACTCACATTGCCTCGTTGTATGACCCGCTGGGTTAGTCGGATTTGGCGTGTGAAATTTACATGGCTGATCCAACATTGACTCATAAGTATGCCTCAGACGGTCCTTCTTTTCTTGCCACTGTTTCTTTTGCTCTGGCGTCCAAGTTTTCTTGCCATCATTTCTCGGTGTCCATTGTTGCCCTCTAGTTTTCTGACGTTGATTTCCCCCTGCTCCGGGCTGATCTTGATTCACAGCAGCAACTTGTTGCGAATTATACCGGTAATCCGGTCTGTCATCTCTTCTTTTACCCCGGTAGTCATTCCTCCAGGATGACCCGGCTCCATCTCTCTAGTAGCACTCCTCATTCAACTATTTTGACACGAGCCTAGGTTGAGTTGGATCAGTCAAAGCATACGAATCAGCAATCCAGATTGTCTCTGCCAACGTAGTTGGCATATCCCTTTGCAATCTTTGCCACAACATGCTTGCATATCTGCATCCTTGCGCAAACCATGCTATGGCTTGTGACTCTATCACACCCTCACACGAGTTTCTCACGGTACACCACCGGGTTAAAAACTCCCGGTCCGTCTCGTTCGGTCTCTGCTTACACATAGCTAGGGTCTGTGGCCTATTCGGCCTCTGATACGTACTTGAGAAATTGCTGATAAACATTTCCTCAAAATCGATCCACAGTTAATACTTCCGGGTGGCAAATTATTTAGCCATTCCCTTGCTGGCCCCTCCAACATCTGGGGTACGTATCTCACAGCCCATCTCAAGTTGCCTGTAGCAATTTTCACAGCTGTAGCATAGTTTATCAACCAATCTTCCGGCTTAGTACTGCTGTCATACGTCTTTGTGCCTATAGGTAACTGGAAGTTAGGTACCGGAGGCTCCTTCATGATCCGGGGCCCAAAACACGCAGGACCCAGGGAACCTTGACATTCAATCTGCTGCGACCTATACAGCCGATCCAGTTTTAATCTAGCATCATCAGGCATCAAATCTCTGCTTCCCAATCTTGACCCTATCACATGATAGTCCGGTCTTGGGTATCATGTGTTCACCATTTCCGAATCTCCATCGTTATACCGGTCTTGCTCTCGTGGAGCACCTCTCTGTTGCATACCTCGGCCGGCACTTTGCTCTTTCCTTGGTATATTCCGCTGTTGCGGTTGTCCTGCCGAGTTGCGTTGTCCGGCATTGCCATTTACAGCGTTTCCTTGACCGGCATTGCCTTGGTCACGGTTACCTCGGCCAGCTTCACCTCGGCTCACACTCCGTCGATCGCCATTTCTCTGTACTTCTTTTCCTTTCCCTGCCCTTGTCGGATCATACGGGATGATCTGTTTGTTCCTCCTGGCCGAGGTTACTACCTCTTCTGTCCTAGGACCACCATGAGGAGACGATGCAGCTCCAGCGGACTTCTCCGGGTTACCCACCGCCGAATGGACGATCTTGGAGGCCCCAGCTCTCTCCGGGTTAGCCCTGAGCAATTCCTCATTTTGCCTGTTCGCGATCCGAACCAACTCATTGACCCTATCTTGTTGTCTTTGACGGGCTTCACCCATCAGACCTTCTAACTCGGATGCAGCTGCATCGGCTGCCCTGAGGTTTTTCGCCGGGGTACTATACTTCGGCAGCCCCACGGACAAACAGTTATCAGATTCCTCAATCCTAGTATCACCCTCTTTGTTCATTTCACTCATGAGGTTTCTCCCCTTCACTTTTACAGCATCTACTTTATTTGCCTTTGCATACTCACGCAGCGTCATGTTCAACGACTGCTGAGCCGCGGCAATCTTTTTCGCACCCTCTAGAATTTTTTTCCTAGTTTCCTCTAGCTTGGCTTGTGCCTGAGCCGGATCTACCACTGCTGCTACTGGGTTTGCTAAGCTATCCATCGCTTGCTGCAACACATTTTCCGGCCTCTCTAGTGGAGGACCTCTACTTTTCCTTGGTGCCTTAGGCGTTACCTCCGGATCTGGTGCCGGATCCTTGCTTGGACCAGCGCCATGCGCAGTCATCATCACCTTAGCATGGTCCGGGGAGCGAGTGATACGCGCCCCGTGAACCACGCTAAGGGGTGGCTCGCCTGCCTTGACGACGTGCCGCGGATGAACGCACGACACATCGACAACAACGTAGACCTTGTGCGCGCCGAACTTGATGAAGAGGCCGTTGCGTGGAAGTGGGCGCTTGCCGTAGCAGCCAGCGTTGTCGCTGACAAAGTCCAGTGCTCCAAAGCGTTGAACGAGCCCGGAGACGATGCGTTCGCCGGTGCCGGTGAGGTTTCTTGTCCGGATCTTGACCCCTGCTAGCGCCGCTAGCCCCATGATGGGCGCCAACTGTCGTGGTGGTGTCACGGCAGATGCCATGGATAGGCTAAAGGTGGGGACTAAATGCACTAGGGGAATCCAGGGAGGGATAGTGTGGTGATTTCACACACAGTAGCTTTGTATTCAATTCACTTCCAAGGTTTACAAGTGCTCCTCGAGCTGTATTGGAGAGAGGAGGAAGAAGGATCTCTCTTACTCTCACCGCTAGCTAGCCCTCAGGAACCAAGTAAAATCTAGCCAATAGAGATCAACCCAGTCAAACTCCACCCTTTCTACAGAGGCCCTAGCCCTCCTTATATAGGGGTGGCTAGGTCTCCAATTAGGGCATACGTGGAGGCATATTCTAGGGAATATGCCTCCTCCCAAAATAGTAAGCCGACTGGGTCGCTTTTCCCCCACGTCATCCATGTAGAGGCTACGTGAGCCTCTGCGGCGCCCGCGTCAACCGACATTGGCGTCATCACCTTTGTCGGCCATGCCTCGGTGGCCCTGCCTCTGTCCGCTTCGCTCATGCTGCGCGTACAGGGGTCACCTTTGACTAGCGAGATACCTTCCTTCTCCTACAAGCTTGATATGACCCGGATCATACATAGTTGATCCGGCCACACTTGTTCCTACATACAAGTTAGATTCATCCATCCGACTTACGGCTTAAGTCGGTTGAGACCCGGTTAGGTGGACATCCCCTGGTCTGGGTTACCCCGAGATTCGGCCTGCCTTGAGGTGACTCGGCCATCATTCGCTTTGACCTTGCCATACCTCGGCTAACTCGGCCTTTATACCCTGGCGTGGCCCTACCCGGGGGTATCCCCCCAACACTTTCGATGATTAGATCTGATCCGCCGTTGAAATTGGCGGGTACCAATACAAGGGTGGGCGTGTGTGGATTTGCTTTCGTCGAGTTGACGCTTGGTGGAGAGCGTTCCTCCGAGTCCGTGGTTCCAGCGTTCAGGTTTCCCATAGACGGTGCTAATTGACGAGGTTGAACCTCGGCAATACCCATGGTGACGGACTTGGGGTTTCACGGAAAAGAGAACGCTGGGGATTTCATCGGATGTTAGGAAAACAATGAAGACAAAGTCACTCGAATATTGGGAAAACACTCTATTACAAGTTGTCCTCTAGATTTTGATACCCTCGCTTGGGCTTCTCCCGCCCTATATATAATAGGTCGGGTCTCAAAGCTGTATGCGGATAGGTTTGATACACACGTGATTACAATACCAATATAATTTTGGTCCGTGGTTCCTTTCCTAATACAAATAAAAAGTATATGTCGTTTGCTTCCTTGGGATGTTTATCTGGAATCTTTATGGGTCGTAGACCTTTTCCCCAATGTAGGGTAGCGCATAATGAGCACCCGAGTAATCATACCCATGTCAATGTCTCATGATAACTTTACAAGAAGTGCTGACCCTCACTATGTTTTAATGCGTGATTATTATGGTGATGTATATGCACAATATGTTGGCCCATTTGATTGTTATATTGCATGGTCTATTTGGGTTCCCAAGACCCTTGTTGCTAACAAAAGAGGACCCATTGAAAACTGGGTACCTAAAAACTAGTTTGATCTTTTGTAGACCTATGCTTTCGGAGGGTCAACATGAGAACTTTGCAAAGCCTCCACGAGGATGGTCATATTGTTGGACTAAAATAAGATGTTTGCTTTGCCAAAGATCGTGTTTGTGGGGCATGTGTTGAAGGAAAGATGCATGATTCTCCCCACAAGTCAAAGAACTACATCAAGTCCAAGAGGATCTTGGAGCTCCTTCATGTGGATCTCTTTGGTCCTCCATCTTATGCAATCCTTGGTGGCAAGAAATATTGTTTGGTGATTGTTGATGACTACTCAAGATACACATGGGTATATTTCTTCAAGCTAAAAAGTGAGACCCAAGAAAACTTCATTGACTTCATCAACATGGCTCAACGTCAACACAATGTCCCTGTGTTAACAATAAGAAGTGACAATGGTACCAAGTTCAAGAACTATACATTGAATGGATTTTTAGTGATGAGGGGATAAAACATCAATATTCCGCTGCATATACCCCTCAAAAAAAATGGTGTAGCTGAGAGGAAGAACCGGACTCTTATTGATATGGCAAGGACCATGTTGGCGGAGTTTAAATCTCCATACAATTTTTGGGCTGAAGCAATCTCCACCGCATGCTATTCATCAAACTGTCTCTACCTCCGCAAAGAATTGATCAAGACTCCATATGAAATTCTTACCGGTAACAAGCCCAACGTTTCATACTTTTGGGTGTTTGGTTTTAAGTGTTTCTATCACATTAAGGGTGTTCATTTGTCCAAATTTGATTCCAAAGCATTAGAGGGTATTTTGTTGGTTATGGTCTCGAATCCCACACTTATAGAATCTATGACAAGCTCTCCGGAACTGTCATAGAATCTTGTAGTGTGGTTTTTGAAGAATATGATGGTCCCCAAGGGGGGCATGTTGATGTTTGTGATGTAGATGATGAAATGTCTCAGGATGCCATAGGAAGAATGGGTGCGAGGTTCATCTGTCCTGTTGAGGAACCCCTTATGGCGGATCAAGAAGAACTATGCTCTACTCAAGTGGAGTCCTCGTCTTCACAACATCAGCAAGCTCCTATCGAGGAGGACAATTACCCAAGCCAAAGACAAGCTATTGACCCTCAACAAGTAGATTAGGGAGAACCCTATAGCCAGGGGGAGCTTGAGTCTCCATTTGCTAGAATGTCTAGCGCTGCTCAGTCTATTGTACAAGGAAGATCTGTAGAAACTGCCATAAGATAAGCCCGACACCTATCAAGAAGTGTGCCTAATCAAGACCAAGGTCAATCTTTGCCTCTTAATGAAGAGAATGACTCCAATGATGATCAAGGTCAAGTTAATGGTCAAGACAAGGACCAAAATGATGAAGTGATCCCCACAAGAAACAACAAGGAGATCGAAACTCATCGCCAAGCTACAATGGATAGAATGTTGGAATTAAGAGACCACACTCTTGATAATGTGGTAGGAGATCTAAGAAGAGGGATATCCACTCGATCTCAATTGAAGAACTTTGGTGAACACCAAGCACACTTTTCCATGGTAGAATCAAAGAAAGTGTGGGAAGCTCTTGAAGATTCGGATTGGCTGGAAGCAATGCACAAAGAACTCAACAACTTTGAGAGAAACGAACTATGGAAGTTAGTTGAAAAGCCAAAAGATTTCCGCAATGTTATAGGCACCAAGTGGATATTCAAGAACAAGCAAAATGAGCATGGAATTGTTGTGAGGAACAAGGCAAGATTGGTTGCACAAGGGTTCTCTCAAATTGAAGGCATTGATTATGGAGAGACATATGCACCCATGGCTCGCCTTGAGTCCATCTGTAACCTTCTTGTTTATGCGGCACATCATAACTTTAAATTACAACAAATGGATGTAGAAAGTGGATTTCTTAATGGTCCATTGCATGAGTTGGTATATGTAAAGCAACCCCCGGGGTTTGAGGATCCCAACTTTCCAAACCACGTCTACAAACTTGATAAGGCGCTCTATGGGCTCAAACAAGCTCCACGCACGTGGTATGAGCACCTTAGAGAGTTGTTGTTAGATCGTGGGTTTGAGGTTGGGAAAATCGATCCCACTCTTTTTACTAAGAAGGTCAATGGGGAACTTTTTGTATGCCAAATATATGTATATGATATTATCTTTGGCTCATCTAAGAAAGCTTTTAATGATGAATTCTCAAAGCTTATGACTGACAGGTTCCAGATGTCTATGATGGGAGAATTGAGGGTATTTCTTGGTTTTGAGATCAAGCAAGTAAGAGGAGGAACATTCTTCAACCAAGCCAAGTATACTCAAGATCTGCTCAAGAGATTCAACATGAAAGATCTAAATGGAGGTCCCACTCCCATGGTAACAAAGACCCATCTTGAACTAAACCCAAATGGTAAAGATGTGGATCAAAAGGTATACCGGTCAATGATTGGTTCTTTGATTTACCTTTGTGCATCAAGACCTGATATTGTGTTGAGTGTAGGAGTGTGTGTGTAAGATATCAAGCGGTTCATAAAGAAAGCCATCTGATGGCGGTCAAGAGAATCTTTCGATATTTGGTTCATACCCCAAACTATGGTATTTGGTATCCCAGGGGCTCAACTTTCTCTCTTTGTGGATACACGGATTCGGATTGGGATGGTGATAAGGATGATAGAAAATCAACCTCCGGGGCTTGCCAATTCCTTGGGAGGTCCTTGGTGTGTTGGTCTTCTAAGAAGCAAAATTGTATATCTCTCTCCACCGCCGAAGTCGAGTATGTGGCAGCTGCTAGTGCTTATACTCAATTGCTATGGATGAAGCAAACTTTAAAGGAATACGGTGTCCATTGTGACAAAGTGCCTCTTCTATGTGACAATGAAAGTGCTATCAAGATTTCCTACAATCCAGTGGATCATACAATGACAAAGCATATTGAGATTCGTCATCACTTCATTAGAGACCATGTTGCTAGAGGTGATATTGAGTTATCTTATGTGTCAACCAAAGACCAACTTGTCGACATTTTCACGAAGCCTCTTGATGAAGCAAGATTTTTCTTTTTGAGGAATGAACTAAATATCATAGATTCAAGGAGCTTGACTTGATCACCTTGCATACTCACATATGTCTTGACTCTTATTTGGTTTAGGTGCAGGCATGGAGATAGGGGGAGTGCGGTCCTAATACATTGGACTATCCCTCCCCCATAATGCCAACATTAAGAAATTGAATTCTCTTAATATCATTTAGTGATATGTGATCTTCATTGATGAGTAGTGGCTATGAACCCAAGGATAATTCTTCACGGTGTCATGCCACAAACTCTTACATGGTGGCCTCGGCCACCGCCCTCTTCATATTTGAAGAATTGGTTCTTGGTTTGTTTGATTTGGAACTTAATGTGTTATCTTCTTGAATATAAATGGTTTCTTGGTTCTTCACAGTACATCTTCTGAATCCCAGGCCTACTCTCATCTCTAAACATGCTCCTCTTGCCACACATTTGTCCACTACTTGAATCTAGGGTTTTATGGTCGTGGGGGCCGGACTGTCCGCACTGAACCGATAGGAGTGTCCGGCCAAGCCGGACTCTCCGCTTGATTCACTCTAGACATTCTGGCTGGGCCAGACACTCCGATGAATTTCACCCGGACACTCCGGCCCCAGTGGTTTCGAACTTGTAAAAGGGGTCAGGAGAAGTGGACAGTTCAGTCCTCCTTCTCCTCCCCGACTTCCTCTTCTCCAGACCCTACTGCCCCCAACCAGAAGCACCACCGGGAGGGCTCCTCCACCTCGGATCCGGCCGCTACCACCGGCCATTCCCTCCCTTTGCCGCTGGGACCTGTTCCCCTCCGGTGAAGGTCTCCATGGATGCTGGTATTGTGCCCATCCCCTTCTCCATTTCTAGGGTTTTCTCTAGATGAACTTTTGGGGGCAATGACTTGCCTAGATCCATGGCGGATCTGCTAAAAACATGGAGGAAGCTTGGCTGGCGCGTGGCAGAAGCAAGATTTTTGTTTCCTCGCACGATGTTGACTCGCCGAAGTCTTTTGAGGCGTGTGGGTCCCAGACGTCAGTGTCTCTAGCGAACCATACTTTTCGCTCGCGCCTCCCTGATTTGAACTCGATAACGTTGCTCGAGGCGTCTGCCGTTCAGTCAGGCTGCTAGGTCCCACATGCCAGCCTCTCATTAGAAGGATCGTGTGTATGATGGAATTTTTTCCTTCGCTCGCGCTACCTGTTCTGAAGTTGATAGCGATGCTCGATGCATCTACCATCTAATCAACCTCCTGGGACCCACATGTCATCCTCTCATTAGAAGAAACATGTGTATGATGTAATTTTTTCCTTTGCTGGCGCTACCCCATTCCGAGTTGATAGCGCTGCTCGACGCATCTACCGTTTAACCAACCTCCTGAGCCCCACATGTCATCCTCTCATTAGAAGAAACGTGTGGATGATGGATTTTTTTCCTTCGCTCGCGCTACCCTGTTCCGAACTTGATAGCCTTGTTCGATGCATCTACCATTTAATCACGATGCTGGGCCCCACATGTCATCCTCTCATTAGAAGAAACGTGTGTATGATGGATTTTTTACCCTCTATCGCACCTTCGTGTTCCGAACTTGATAGCGTTGCTCGCTGCTTCAGCCGTTTATACAGGCTGGTGGGCCCGACATGTGAGCCTCACATTAGCAGAATCGAGGGTACGATGGAATTTTTTTCTTCTCTAGCGCTACCCTGTTCCGAACTAGATAGCGTTGCTCGACGAATCTACCGTTTGCTCATGCTGCTGGGTCCCCCATTTCAGCCTCTCATTAAAAGAAACGTGTACATGCTGAACTTTTTTCTCGCTCGTGCCTCCCTGTTTCAAACTGGCTACGTTGCTCGATACAACATCTGTATAAGGTCGCGCTGCTGGGTCCCACATATCAGCCTCTCTGTAAATGAAACGTGCGTATGATGGACTTTTTTTGGCCATGTCCGTTGTTTTGACCTTGGCAACTTGCTGGGTCCTAGATGTCAACCACCTCTGTGCAGGAAACGTGTCTATGCTGGGTCCCGGCTGACAGCCTCTATTTGAAAGAAACATGTGTATGTTGGACTATGTTTTCGGGTCCCAGATGTCAGCCTCAGAGTATAAAAATGCCCATAAAGGCCGAATTAAAAAGATTTTGGGCTAAACTCGGGGCGGATGCCCTATTCGTCATGGCTTATATTCCATGGGCTCACTCCTAAGTTGAATGGGCTATGGTCGGTGGCCACAAGACCATGAAAAGGCCGAATTAGAAGGTATTGGGCTATGCTTGGGGCTGATAGGCTAATTTCATGGGCTATGCTTGGGCCTGCTGGGTCCAACATGTCAGCTTCTCTGTAAGTACAACGTGTGTATGATTGCCTTTTTTCGGCCGCGTCCACTGTTTTCACCGTGGCAGTCGTGTATGGTCTTACTGCTGGTGCTCTTATGTCAGCCTCTCTGGCATGTTCTGGCTTGTGGGTCCCCGATGCATCCTTGTATGTTCTGTCTGGTCGGTCCCCAATGCGAGCCTCTCTGTACAAGTATTTAAACTTTTTTTTTGAACCCACCCTCACAACAAACTCCAGGGACGCTGCATGCTGGTGGGTCCGTGATGTCAGCCTCTCCGTAATGTGATATTGCTAGAAGAAAAAAATGTAAATCCAAGATACGATTCGAAGAAAAGACCTTCAAATCAAATAAAAGTAAACTGAGTGTGTTGTCACTACAACAAAGATATTTATAGAATAAATATCATTAAACTTTTATTAGTACTACAATTTTTTTATTACTCTTCTTAAAAATATTTTGGGTGTCTATGTTTATCTCTTTTAAAATATAAAAGGGCAGCGCTCCTGGCATCTGAATTTATAAAATTCCACATAATGGAGTATTTTATTAAAAACATGGGTAGGCAGAGTTTTTTTATTGAGAGGTGGGGGCAATGCCCAAAAGGCCGAATTAAAAAGAGTTTGGCTATTCTACATAGGCTGCTCTACGTGGGTTATACTCCGTAAGGCATGCTCCATGGGCTTCATTCTCAAATTTTAGTGGGTTGTGCTCAGCAGTCCCCTGACCCCTAAAAGGCCGAATTAATATGTTCTCGGTTATGCTCCATGGGGTCCTTTCTCAAATTTCACTAGGCTGTGGTCAGCAGTCCCCTGACCCCGAAAACACTAAATAAAAATGTTCTGGGCTAAAGAGAGGCCGAATGAGCTACTAGATTTCTTCTCCTGGTTAATAAAAATTGCATTGTGATGTGCTCAGTCGGGTTCGAAACAAAGACCTTAGAGAGGGAGGGGGAAAGCGATAATTCTTTTTGGCAGCTATTCATGTCAAAATTTAGCAGTATAGAATAAGGTAGAAAAATTATCAACAGATTCGAAGTTCATATTCATGAGCACTTGACCAATTCAGCAGCATTTCAAAAGTGACCAATTCAGCAATACAGACAATGAAATACAATAGCAGTATAGAGAGAACTAGTTTTTGTTTCAGCTCTAAAAAACTTGTCACACGATCAGTTTGTCCTTTTCACCAAACACACTCGACCATTGGAGCAAGCAAAACTGATGATCAAGTATACTTTGAGTACTTTCTTCTCACATCAATGCCTGTGTGACCCCCGTATGCAACCCAAAATGCCCAAGTCTCATCTAGATTGTGACACAGCCATGTTTCAAAAGAAAAACAAGTACCAGTACATCAGTATTAGTTCCACAAAATGCTTTAGTAATAGTAACGATAGAAAATTTGAGAGATTCAGTAGCTTTCCTGCTTGAAATTCAATAGCAGTACAGAGATAATAAGTTCTTGTTCCATCTCAAAAAACCTTGGCGCATGATCAGTTTGCCCTGTTCTCCGAATAGGATCGATCATAGGATTCTCCCCCGCGATTGATGCGTATTGAGTAAAGCACGCTGGTATTATGAGATGGTTCACTACAGAACATAAACGAATGTTTTTTCCTCCGGATGATGCCCGACACCTCCCAGCTCCCAGGCGTGGAGGAACTGCAGATTGTACGGGTCCAAAACCCTAGCTCTATTGTCGGGTAATAGGCAGTGGTCAGCACATTGTACAAGGGCGACGAGCATGCGTCTGGCCTGATGCACACGACTGATCCGGTGATGTCACCCAACTTGCACATGTCGAATAGCAGAGCAAACTCCGTACCATCGTCCCCTGATCTGATCTTCTCTACTCTCGATTAGCGTGGTGCCAACAGCGGCTAAGAGATGTACCTGGAGTTTCTAAATGAAGTAAGATTCAGCGGACTAAATTGCAGCATGCTAAATATTATAATAAAAATATGACAAATAAATATGAGTAACCTGACTTTGATAAAACATACATAGTACTCCCTCCATTTCAAATATAAGATATTTTAGCTTTTGTGAAACGAGTGTATCTAGACCCCGTTTAGTATATGGGTTCACTCTGAACTACACACTAAAAAGAGTCCAGATAAACTCGTTTCACAAAAACTTTTCTGCTTGAAATTCAATAGTAGTACAGAGAGAATCAGTTCTTGTTCCAGCTCAAAAAACAGACTCGATCATTGGAGCAAGCAAAACTGACAATCAAGTGACAATGCATGTGTGACCCCCCATATGCAACCCAAAATGCCCAAGACTTATCTAGATAATTGTGACAATGCTAACTTTCAAAAAAAAGCAAGACAAACAACTGCACTTGATCTAAACAAGTAACAGTACATCACTATTAGTTAAATAAAATATTTCAGTAATAGCGACGATAGAATAAAGGTAAAGCAAGACCATCTCTTGTCCTTGGCCTAAACAAGTACTACTAGTACCGGTATATAGTAGTACAAAATAGTCTGAAGTACTGGAACTAGTGCTATACTAGTACTACTCTGCATCCAAAATCCAATCTCCAGTACACGTACGTCTGTGGTTTGTAGTGAAAGTGGGATAAACAAAATCTGAGGTAGTAGAATGGTAAATTTGGAATTCTCCCTCGCGATGGATGCATATTGAGTAATACAGGCCCTGGGTCTGAGAAGTTTGAAGGTACACCACCATGGAATGCTTTTCCTTCTGCATGATGTCAGGCACCGCCCTGCTCCCAGCAGTGAAGGAATTGCACACTGCACCCTCCCAAAACCCAGCCTCTAGTGACGGGTGATAGATGGTGAACTGCACATTGTACAAGGGCGACGAGCACCCTTCCGGCCTGACGCACACGATAGATATGATGATGTCGCCCCACTCGAGCATGTCAAATAGCATAGTGAACACCGTACCATCGTCCCCAGATCCGATGTTCTCTAGTCTTGATGAGCGTGGTGCCGACAGCAACTGAGAGATGAACCTGGGATTTCTAAAGGAAGTAAGAATCTGTGGACTAAATTGCAGTATGCTAAATATACATATAAGAAGTTCTCAGGTGCCTGAGATCTAGGCACTCCCAAGAAAAAATATAGAGCCATGTTTCAAAGGAAATGCTAGATCATCTCTAGCGTTTGATCTAAACAAACTTGAACGGCAGATCATCATCAGAATCATGATGGTCATAGTTACCATCTCCCACACTGTGGATGCAAAATGAGTAATCCAGTGTGAACCTATCATGTTTCATAATCAGGAAATTAAGGTAATCTTCAGTAATCCTAACGGAGGCCGGCGATGTGCTGCTCTTTGGCTCAAAAAACAGGCTATCTTCAGCGAACTCCTCCAGGTCCTCTCCAATCATTGAAGGTTTATAAAAGTGCAACTCCACCACGTACCATGGAAACAAGCACGCCGCCGACCTAACGCACTGGACGGATATGGCGAGGCCATAGTCGAGCATGTCACATCACACGGTGAACAATGTACCATCGTCCCTGGATAACTCGGTCTCTACTCTCCATGAGCCAGGTGCCATCAAAGGCTGAGAGATGTACCTGTGTTCCTCGCTGTAGTGGAAACTCTGCACTTCAATTGAGTGGGCTTTCTCGAGGTGAGCGAGGAGCGCTGTGGTGGGGCGGCGAACTCGCAGCCAGGCTTAGTGTAGTTGCACGGGCCGTGCGGGCACGCCATCCTGTGGTTGAGGAAGTAGTGGAAGGCGACCGCTGTCCCGCAGCCGACATTGGGGCATCTGCTACCTTTTCCACCGACGACTTGGCGACGCAACTCCTTGGAGCATGCGGCCAGCCGGATGGCGCTGGTAGTGTCCATACGCATAGCGATTTCTCTAAAGGCGTCGTCGCTGACCTTGCTACAGCCACCATCCCGAATGTTGTGCATCGAATCCGCAATTGCGTCCGGATGGACTGGGGGCGAGGGCGGATTCAAATATCATTGTTGGGGTTTTTTGGAGGAGAGTGACAGAGGCCTGCAAGAACTGATGCAGCGGGCGAGAAATGGCTAGGAAAATTTAGGAAGTGCGGCGCTCGAGAGGATCCAAAATGCGGCTAGCCCGTGTTAGCGAATGGGGATCACCGGAGATAGGGAAGATGGGAGGCTCTTTGAACGAGGGGTGTTAATTTTGTGTGTTCCCTCGTCGGTCTTCTGCAGTGGATCAAGGACGCCTGCTGGAGTTATAGCTAGAGTGCTAGACTAGCAAGTTGTCATGTTCTGGCTCTGTATTGTACCATCTCGTCATGTAGACTATGTTTCAGGAAAGGACGTGAACCCACATTTCTCCCTTCCTGCTAGATAGCGTGCACCGTAGAATCACTTTTCTAGCACGCGAAGGATTTGAACCCACATGCCCAACTATGATAATTAGGACTACTGAAAAACTATAATAATAGGTGAAGCTCAAAAAATAATTATAATTTTGAGCCACGTCCATAGAATATCCGTTGTATATTTGGTTCTTATACTTTGTATCATGTACTCCCTCCAACGCATATTAGTTGACTCAGATTTGTCTAGATATAGATGTATCTAGACACATTTTAGTATTAGATACATCTGTATCTAGACAAATACAAGTTAACTAATATGGCTCAGAGGGAGTAGTAGTAATCAACCTATTAGCTACCTAATAGTACTCGCCATGCTCTAGAGAAATAACGAAGAACATTCTAAAATTGTTGAGAAGTGTGTTTTGAGGTTTGTGCATATCTTTTAGTGTGCTAAAGGCTATCAATAGTATCTTCTAGATGATAGAATGGATAGAATTAAGATCCAATGGTACTTTATGGACGTAGCTCGAAATTATAATTATTTTTGGGCTTCACCTATTAAAATTTTATATAAACTAGTAGAAGGCACGTGCCACACACGTATATACTGTATGAAATGTGATTAACAAACATTAAGTTGTTATAAACCAATAGTCTTATTTGAGAAAAATGCATATATTAAGTCTATTAATAATAACTATCTACACATATTGAGAATACAACCTACTATGCTATGAAATTTTTGGGGGTGACATGATGGTTCTAGAACATGGTGGAGTTTACTCTAGGTAGTACTCAACACGAATCCACCTGCTCTGAACCATTGGATCTAACAGTCCAACGATCAGGATTGGTACTATGGATCCAATTCAAAATTGCTCCTTTATAGTAGTAGAGAAAAAATGATATGGCATATATTTCTACTATCTGATTCTCACGTGCAAGGCATGTGCAACTTACTAATAAGATATATAACACGGATATTTTTGTACATCGATCATTGGATATAGATTGACAGATTCCAACATTGCTAATTGTTGGATCTCTTGCAAATTCATGAAAGAATCTATCGCGCTTACTTATAGTTCAAATTTGACCTACTTTCTTTAATTTGACATAAATTATTTGAGTGTGTGGGCGTAGTTAGCTAATATATAGGAAAGCTTGAAACGTCCTAAGACTAGGGAATTGTAACAAAACATGTCCGTGTTTTCTAAAAATCGGGTGGTGGCACTTTATTTTTTTGACCGAGGTATGTCCCGAAGGAGTGAGATGCTTCAATAATTAACACAGCTAGTGCTTGTGTACATGTTATACCAAGGACCTTAAAAAGGTGAAAATTGCATCCAAGTCCATACATTTAACACAAAGGACCCTATAATAAAGCAATTAAAATTAGTAGTCGGGTCCTACTCCTCCATCACGGAGCCGAGCCATGCTCTTCGTAGTAGTACCAGTAAGCTGCACGTGCCTTGCACGTGAAACTCACATAATATACAGAAGCATGACATGCTATTAGTATATAACATTGTAATAGGTAAATCTTGAAATATCTATGAATTTGAGCCACGTCGTTTCTAAAGTATGAGTGTATATTTGGTTCTTGCACTTTATATCATGTAGAAATAAATGTTTATTAGCTACCTAATAATTGAAAATTTTAGAACCATGGTCTAGAAAAACTATCGAGAAGATTTTAGAATGATGGATAAGTATGTTTTGACATTTTTCTATATATATATATATCTTATCTTATCTTACCACTATATAGTGTACGAATAACTTTGAATATTGATCGTTGGATCAAGACTCGCGAATCCCAACATTTCCAGCCGTTGGATCTTCTTTTCCATTCTAACATCTAGAAGATTTCATTGATAGTGTTCATCACAATGAATGGTACGCACACAACTCAAAACACACTTCTCCATCATTCTAGAATCTTCTCCCTCGTTTCTCTAGAGCATGTTACCAGAATTTTCTAGTTTTAGATAGCTAATAATCATTGACTTCTAAATGATATACAAAGTACAAGAACCAAATATACACCCATACTTTATATATATCGATCAAATTTATATTTTTGTATGCTTTACATATTAAAATTGTATATAGTGATGATATGTCAGACGTCTATTATCCGAGTCTCACGTGTTGATCAAAAGGGATGTGCCACACACGTATATACTGTATGAAATATGATTTAACAAACGTTAAGTTGTTATTAACCAATATTCTTGTTAGAGAAAAATGCATACATTAAGTCTATTAGTAATAACTATCTACCCATATTGAGAATACATCCTACAGTGCTATGAAATTTTGGGGGTGGTGAAATGATGGTTCTAGAACATGTTGGAGTTTTCTCTAGGTACTATCCAACACGAATTCAGCTGCTCTGAACCATTGGATCTAACAGCCCAACGGTTAGGATTGATGCTATGGATCCAATTCAAAACTGCTCCATTGTAGTAGTAGAGAGAATACAGCCTACTATGCTATAATATTTTGGGGTGGTGACATGATGGTTCTAGAACATGGTGGAGTTTGCTCTAGGTATTATTCAACACGAATATAGATACTCTGAACCATTGGATCTAACAGCCCAACGGTCAGGATTGGTGCTAAGGATCCAATTGAAAACTACTCCATTATCTTATCTTACCACTAAATAGTATACGAATAATTTTGAATGTTGACCGTTGGATCAAGATTCGCGAATCCCAGCATTTCTAGCCATTGGATCTTATTTTCCATTATAGCATCTAGAAGATTCTATTTGTAGTCTTCGGTATAATGAATGCTATGCACAAACCTCAAAACACACTTCTCCATCATACTAGAATCTTCTCCTTTTTTCTCTAGACCATGTTATCAAAAATTCATGTGTTAGGTAGCTAATAATTTTTGACTTCTACATGACATACAAAGTACAAGGATATACCCATACTTTATATATGTTGATCAAATTTATAATTTATTGTGCTTTACCAATTATAATTTTATATAGTGATGATATGTCATACGTCTACTATCTGAGTCTCATGTGCAAGGCACATGCAACTTTCTAGTAATAGTACAGATAGATATATGATGTCGATATGGTCATCCTTTGAATAACCTTCATTCCCAATGCTTGGAAAGGAAGAGAAAAAATCGAGAGTTTGAATTCTACTAATTTTTGCCGCCAATGCCCGGTTCCTTCCTATGTACACCAACGCACACGCTGTAGACACAGCTGAGCCGTGATGACCCACAAGTATAGGGGTGTATCGCAGTATTTTCGAGGGAAGTGAAACCCAATTTATTGATTCGACACAAGGGGAGCCAAAGAATATTTATAAGCCTTAACAACTGAGTTGTCAATTCAGCTGCACCTGAAAACAATCTTGCTCACAGCAGTTTATCAGTAGCAACAGTTTTGTAGTAGCAATAGTAAAGTAATAGTAGTAGTAAAGTAAAGACAGTACTAACAATTGTAGTAAACAGTAGGATTAGAGCGCGGTAGGCATAGGGATGGATGGACGGGCATTGCATGAACAAGACAATTCACATGGCAATCAGAACATAGGGCAATTGCAGATAAATAAGGTAAAGCATCCAAGTACTAGATAATCCTAGGCATGTGTTCCATATATAGTCATACGTGCTCGCAATGAGAACTTCCACACCATCTTTTGTCCTGCCAGCCCGTTTGCAGCGGGGCCTCAAGGGAACTACTGGTAATTAAGGTGCTCCTTTTAATAGAGCACCGGAGCAAAGCATTAACACACCGTGAAAACATGTGATCCTCACATCAAAGCCATTCCCTCCGGTTATCCCGATTTTTGTCACTTCAGAGCCATTGGTTCCGGACAACAACGTGTGTATACAACTTGCAGGTAAGACCATAAACAATACTATCATAATGAATCAATAACATGTTCAGATCTGAAATCATGGCACTCGGGCCATAGTGACAAGCATTAAGCATAACAAGTCGCAACAAAGTCATAAAGCATTAATAGAATATACTAGGCACCATGCCCTAACAATCTGATGCCATTACATGAATGTTCTCATCCAATCCCTACCATCCCCATAGCCTACATGGGGGGATTACTCACTCATAGATGGGGGAAACATGGGTGGTCGATGGAGAAGCGATGGTGATGATGATGGCGATGATCTCCTCCAATTCCCCGTCCCGGCAGGGTGCCAGAACGGAGTTTCTGGTTCTAATCGTGGAATCTTGTGGTGGCGGCGGAGCGGAAGTCTTTCTGGAAAAACATCAAACCCCCCTAAGTTTTTAGGTCAGAAGGCATCTTATAGGCGAAGAGGGAGACCGAGGGTGTCTGCAGGCCAGACCACCCCGCCATGACAGTTCGGCCTCATGCTTGGTGGTGTGGCTTGGGCCCAGCCCCTCCGTCTCGTTCTCGGCTCTAGGTCTCTGGTGAAATAGGATTTTTGGCATATTTTTCGGGATTTTTCCTGATAGTTGATTTTCAGCACAAAAACTAAACACCGAGGCAATTCTGCTGAAAACAGCGTCAGTCCGTGTTAGTTGCATCCAAATCACACAAGTTTAGAGGAGAAACAATAGCAAAAGTGTTCTAGAAAGTAGATACGTTTTGGACGTATCAACTCCCCTCAAGCTTAGCTTATTTCTTGTCCTCAAGCAATTCAGTTGAAAATTGAGTGCGATAAAAGAAACTTTCACGAACACATTTGCTTCATATGATGTATATATTCTCAGCATGTGATCAACTACTTAGACAATTCATAATAAGGAGTATGCAACTAAGTTTACTTAATAAGCATTGCAAGCTATGAAGAAATTCCAACTCAAAAACAATAAGTAGCATGAAACATAAACATAAGCAACATTACAATGCTCATAACAAGGTATGATAGAGTGGTATCTCGCTTGCCTTTGATTATGAATGCCAAGGCACCTCTGAAGTTCAGGTGAAGACTAGAAGTAAAGATATCAAAGATACAAGCATCAAAGTTATAACACAAATAATCAAGTTTTGAGACAAGCACATTACACTAAGAATGATAACTATGCTCTCAAGAAGGTGCTCAGAGAATAAGTGGAGACTCAACAAGGAAATGAAAAGGTTTTGAATAGTTTGAAAGGCTTCCAAATGCTTAAAGTATGGTACTCATTAGCTTTGAGCTCTCATTGCCCCTATCATAAGCATCTTTAATATGGTTATAAGGTGAAAGTGAGGTCCAATATGAGTTATATGCTTGACAAACTATAAACTGGAAATCCCATGTCCCTTGAGTACGAGGGCCGCTCCTCATGCTACTCAACTTTAGTTACCGGTAAGTTCTTGTCATTGTAAATACGTGCGTATCATAGAGAACTGCCAGCAGGTACCTTGCCCGATGATACGGAAGAATCCCCATATCAAAATGACAAGGCAAGCAGACAATGAGTATCTCAACAATCTTCTTATTTACCATGGGAAAATGGTGCTTTTTTCTCTCTTTCCTCTTTTCTCAAATCTCTTTTTTTTCTCAATAGCTACCTCTCTCTCTTTTTTATAAGAAGAATGCTTCATAGATACTTATTATGTTTATGCTACAGGTTTCCACCATGACGACATGGATTAGACCGGCGGCCCAGGCGTTTCTCTAACACACATACATAACTCCATGGACTTACAAGCTCCCCTTTTATTTCACACCGACGACATCCGCAAACAAAAGAGCATGGTATCAACTAGGTATATATTTACAGGTGTTGAAAGTGTTCCCCGTGATAGCACGGTTCTGATAATCCCCAGCCTATAATTTGCAAGCATATAACTTTCATGGACAGTCACAATGGTTCAGGTTTATTAAGTGAGAGCTTTACTAACTAACTTTCTCATAACAAGCAAACATTTTATTCGGAAGAAAACAAGGCATATTGAATATGCACGGAAATAGCAAATGATGCTAATAGGTAGGTATGGCGGACACTTTTGGCAATATTTGGTTTTAGGGAGTTGGAAACATGAGTAAAACATACTCAGTGCAAGTGAAGGATAGCAATAGTAAGGGAGCGACAAAGGAGAGAGCAATAGCTGTCATAATCATGCTTGCAACAAAACAGGACTAATCATGGCATGAAAGTGATTCAAGACCCTCAAGGCAAAATAATTCATCGAGGCTTAATTGATTATTTCAGTCATATGCATGCATGAGCATGTGGTCAATTCAAATGAAACATTCAGAGGAGGATACCATGGTGTCATACCAAGTTATGAATAGAGTAATGCAAGCAAACATTCATAAGACATGCTACAAACTATTAGCAAGATGGAACTAATCATATGAAAGCAAGAACTACTAAGCATCCATAAATAACATACACCCTACACGAACAGTCTAAGCATGCCTACAATGATGAGTATATGTACAAAAATGAAAACAAATAGAGTTTGTTACCAGCCTCTTACCACACCTCAAGTTGTCATTAATCCTCATTATTGCCCTTCACTTGTGTCGCTTGAATAATAATATGAAACCAAATCCCACTGAGGATTGCTGAACCCTGCAACAAAACTCACAAAACCAAAGAAGAACAACAAATATTTTTGGTGTTTTCGATTTTTTTAAAGCAAGAACCAAAAAGGAAGAACAAGCAAAGCAAAAATCTTTTTGGGTTTTTCAAATAGTTCAAACAAAGCAAAAAGGGAAAAACAAACCAAGGCAAAAATAAAAAGAAGCAAACCAAAGAGAAACAACAGAAATATTTTGGTCTTTTTGTGTTTTAGAAAGCAAAAGAAAAGAAAGAACAAAAGCTAAAAAGAGAACGAAACATGAATATACAAAGCACCGACGCAAAATGATAAGGAGATGGGTGCAATGTCGGCATACCTCCCCCCAAGCTTAGGCTTTTGTCCTAAGCGGGTGTCAATCCAGATACGGGTAAGGGTTCCAAGCAGGCAGGTCATTGTAAGAATGATCGTAGTTAGACCCGTGGGACAAAGAATAAGCTCCCCAATCATAAGTAGGCTGATGATATGAAGACTCCCTCTCATTCGAGGGCTAGATCGAATCATCTGTGACCTCCCTTCTAGTATCCTGCTCCTATTGGGAGAGCTCTCCCAAGTACGTATCAAGCTCTTCCTCCGTGAGGGACCATCCTACCCTGTTATCAAGTTTAAACAAAACAGGTGCAGGCAAAAGGACAACACGCTCGGACTTGCTCTTTCTCCAACCAACTTTGAGAAAGGTTATTTCATAAGACAACTCACTCAAACTAGCCCACGAGGAAACAAATTTATGCTGTATCATGGAATTAAGATCAAGCCTTTCTATGGGAAACTGTAGGTCTAGATGATGAGGCACTAAACCATGCAATGCTAGTAAACGACAAGAAATGAGGCCCCCACAAATTCCACCTTTCTCGCGGTTAGTAGCAAGACGGAAAGCTATCAAAGCACCCAAGTTGTAAGACCTATCTCGTTTAAGAGCAGCAGAGATGAATGCTAGATCATATGAAGATAACTTATTGGCAGTTTTCCTAGCAAGAACACACTTGGCAATAAAGTAGGCAAAGTAGCGAATGGAGGGGAGATGAATGTTACGGATTTTCCCACTCTCCTTCGAGAAGCTGCTCCCTTGGAAAATTTCTGCGTATAAATCCATGAGTGGCGCAGGTTGTTCTTTAATCCTTCCATATGATCCCCACTAAGGTACCTTAATAGCTGCACAAAAGTCATCGAGAGAAAGGTCGGCAGCAATATTGTAAATTTTGTAGTGGACCATGGGGTTAGGCAAAGAGTAACTAAATTGAAAGTCCTGCACCACAGACATGGTTAGCTTCACAAATTGACAAGATTCATCTTCCAAAAAGTGCTCCAATCCTGCATTAGAAACCAAAGTGTGGAAATCCTGGAGAATTCCTGCAGCTCTCATGAATTCAGAGCATGGATAAATGGAAGGAAAAACTTTATCCTCCCGGTGAACCTTCATAACCTCAGGCACCCATAGTTCATGTTGGTTTAGTTGATGCTCATTCATCTTCTATTCTGAAATTTAAACACCTATTAAACAAGTGATTGCAAAGTGAATATAATGAAGGGCGCTACTCATAGGGACTTGTAAGAGGCCTAAACATGCATCAAAACTATATCTCTAAGCACCAAACAAGCTTACAAGCTCTCATAACCTGTCACCTACAGCAGCAAAATACTCAAGATATAAACCACTAAACACAAATCTACTTGGACAAGCAGAGGAGTCACATACCGGAGAACAAATGCTCCAAATTTCAGAATTAAAGATGGTCTGAGCAAGGAGATCGAAAAAATCGAGAGCAAGCATGGCAAGAACGCGATTTTGAGCAATGAACTGGTGTTTGCTCGGGAGAGAGAAGAAAGTGGCAAGTGAGAGAGTGAGTGGAGGGCCAGGGGTGGCCCACACCATAGGCAGGCGCGCCCCAGGGCTGGCCGCTCCACCAGGTGGTGTGCCTGCCTGGTGGGCCCCCTTGGTACCTTCCAGGCACTCCTCTGCCCCTTTTTTCACGTAGAAATTTAATATGAATTTTCTGGAATTTTTCGAGACACTTTATTTTGGGGCATTTTTAGGTATAAATGAATGATTTTCTGATAGAAAAAGATTTTCTGGAATGATGCAATGACAAAACAAGGATAGAACTACAGAAGTTCCAAGACACTCTAACATGCAAGCCACTAACAACAAAAAAGAAAACTAAATGAAAACAAAACTAAAATTGATAGAATAGAAGTAAGCGGAGATAATCATGGTGAAAACATTGTTTTTCTCAATGAAATCCTTTTGTTAACAAGGTTGATCAGGTCTTGTTACCAAAACAATTTTATATGAAACAAAACTTTGTATTCCACTAATGATTATGTTACCTCAACTTTGATAGCAATGGTCCCAATCATAATAGTTTCAAATTTTTCTCTGGGTATGGGACAATATATCTCTCCAACTTGAATGCCCTCAACATGTTCAATTGAATTCAAACCATAAGTCCTATCAATCTTCTTGGGGAAATAAACAGTATGTTCCTTGTCATTAACATTGAAGGTCACGTTTCCTTGATTACAATTAATAACAGCTCCTGCAGTATTAAGGAAAGGTCTCCCAAGAATAATAGACATATTATCATCTTCAGGCATTTCAAGCACAACAAAATCAGTTAATATCAAGCAATTATGAGCCACTTGAATAGGTACATCCTCACATATACCAACAGGAATAGTGGTAGATTTATCAGCCATTTGCAAAGATATATCAGTTGGTATTAATTTTTCTAGTTGAAGTCTCTTATAGAGAGAAAAAGGCAAAACACTAACTCCAGCTCCCAAATCCCACAAAGCAGTTCTAACATAACTATTCTTAATAGAGCAAGGGATAGTTGGAATCCCTGAGTCTCCAAGTTTCTTAGGAACCTTACCATTAAAGGAATAATTAGCAAGCAAAGTAGAAATTTATTCATTAGGGATCTTCCTTTTATTCGAGGCAATATCCTTCATATACTTTGAGTAAGGAGGCAGTTTAATAGCATCAGTCAAAGGAATTTGCAGGAATAAAGGTTTCATCCGCTCACAAAACTTATTATAGTGTTCATCTTCCTTTGACTTGTGTTTCTTATCAGGGAAAGGCATAGGCTTTTGGACCCAAGGCTCTCTTTCACTACCATGTTTCTTAGCAATAAAATCTTCTTTAGTGTATTTAGTATTCTTAGTGTGCTTTTCAGGTTCTTCTTCAACTTTTTCTTTATTAGGAACATCATTTTCTTCATTACCACTTTCAGTTTCAGCATCAGAGATAGATATACTATTAGGATCTTTAGCAGGTTCAGAGGGTTCTACAATAGTTTTATGCTTCTTTTTTCTTTTCTTACGAGTAGTACCACTATATTCAGCTTGTTGAGAATCCTGCTCAATTCTTTTGGGATGCCCCTCAGGATATAGAGGATCCTGGGTAGCAGCACCAATTCTAGTTCTAATTTCATAAGCATGTTTTTCTTTAGCAGCGTTAATTAGCAAGTCTTTTTGCACTTTAATGAGTTGATCTGTTTGAGTTTGAACCATTTGAAAGTGTTTAACAATCATTTTAACAGCATTAGAGGTTCTTTCCACAATATATTTCAACTCAACAATAGCTCTAGTGTTTTCCATTTGATGATTTTGCACCCTTTTATTAAAATTATCCTGCTTAACAATAAAATGTCGAATTCTTCTAAGCATTGATCAGGAGGTTTAGAGTAAGGGATATCACCTTCATCAAAGTGTTGGAGAGAGTGTACGTCAATAGTGGATGAGTGGGGAATTGGCTTACATAATTCTTCTATAGGAGGTAAATTCTTGACATCTGAAGCTTTAATTCTCTTCTCCTTAAGACATTTCCTAGCTTCCTTCAACACTTCATCATTTAATTCAATAACTCCCCTCTTCTTTGATGTTGGAATAGGCACAGGAATACATGGTTCAGGTATGATTACTTCAGGTATAGCTGGTTCAGGAGGAGTCCAATCTTCATAATTCTTGCTTATTTTAGCCATTAATTCCTCAGCTTCCTTGGGAGTCCTATTCCTGAAAACACAATCAGCACAACTATCTAGGTATGTCCTAGATTCTTTAGTTAGTCCATTATAAAATATATCAAGAAGCTCATTCTTAGGTAATGGACTTCCAGCCTGTGCATGAATCAAAGAACAAAACCATGCCCAAGATTCAGGCAATATCTCTTTTTCTCCCTGTTTAAAATCAAAAAGTTCCTGCAAAATAGCATGTCTAGCAGTAGGAGGAAAATATTTCTGCAGGAAGGTACTAATCAAGCAATCAGGGCTATCAATAGATCCAGGGGTAAATTACTAAACCAAGTTTTAGCTTCTCCTTTCAATGAAAAGGGGGAAATCTTAGCAACAAAGTAAGTACGCATCTTAATATCATCAGAAAACAGGCCACTCATGGTAGCAAGCTCAGTCATATGTGCTACCGCACTCTCATTCTTAGTCCCACAAAAAGGTTCTTTCTCAACAATAGCTATGTAAGATAGATCAAGAGAGAAATCATAATCTTTATCTTTAATGTTTATGGGAGAAGCAGCAAACTTAGCAATAGGAGACAATTTGGGTCTAATAGTATGCCTCTCAAGGAGACTCTTAGCAGCGCTCCTATCATGGGTGTTTTTACATTCTTTAATAAATTCATCGGTCATCTCAACATAACCGTCTTCAATATCATAGCTCTCTCTAGACTCAGGTGAACTAACAGGTGTAGTAGTGTCTTCATTAGGAGTTTCAGTATTTCCAGCTATAGTTCTAGCAATCGTAGCATCTAGGAAAGGACCTAATGAACCACTCTTATCAAGAACAGTAGAAGCAGCATCATAAGTATCAGAAGTTTCAGATTCAGCAGTAGTAGCAGTGTGTAGCATGTGTATGTGGTGGTGTAACGAGCTTATTCATAACAGATGGTGAATCAAGAGCAACATAGGTGTTCAGAACCGTACCTCTTCTTGTAGTGGATGGTAAAATAGGAATCTTGCCATCACGAGACTTACCCATGATGGATGGATGGCAGCGAACAATAGAGAATCCAAGTGAACTTGATAAATAAAGCTATGCTCCCCTGCAACGGCACCAGAAAATAGTCTTGATGACCCACAAGTATAGGGGGTGTATCGTAGTATTTTCGAGGGAAGTGAAACCCAATTTATTGATTCGATACAAGGGGAGCCAAAGAATATTTATAGGCCTTAACAACTGAGTTGTCAATTGAGCTGCACCTGAAAACAATCTTGCTCACAGTAGTTTATCAGTAGCAACAGTTTTGTAGCAGCAATAGTAAAGTAATAGCAGTAGTAAAGTAAAGACAGTAGTAACAATTGTAGTAAACAGTAGGATTAGAGCGCGGTAGGCATAGGGATGGATGGACGGGCGTTGCATGAACAAGACAATTCACATGGCAATCAGAACATAGGGCAATTGCAGATAAATAAGGTAAAGCATCCAAGTACTAGATAATCCTAGGCATGTGTTCCATATATAGTCATACGTGCTCGCAATGAGAACTTGCACAACATCTTTTGTCCTGCCAGCCTATTTGCAGCGGGGCCTCAAGGGAACTACTGGCAATTAAGGTGCTCTTTTTAATAGAGCACCAGAGCAAAGCATTAACACTCCATGAACACATGTGATCCTCACATCAAAGTCATTCCCTCCGGTTATCCCGATTTCTATCACTTCGGGGCCATTGGTTTCGGACAACAACATGTGTATACAACTTGCAGGTAAGACCATAAACAATACTATCATAATGAATCGATAACATGTTCACATCTTAAATCTTGGCACTCGGGCCCTAGTGACAAGCATTAAGCATAACAAGTCGCAACAAAGTCATAAAGCACTAATAGAAGATACTAGGCACCATGCTCTAACAATCTAATGCCATTACATGCACGATCTCGTCCAATCCCTACCATCCCCATAGCCTACAGTGGGGGGTTACTCACTCATAGATGGGGGAAACATGGATGGTCGATGGAGAAGCAATGGTGATGATGATGGCGATGATCTCCTCCATTTCCCCATCCCAGCAGGGTGGCAGAACGGAGTTTCTAGTTCTGAATCGTGGAATCTGGTGGTGGTGGCGGAGCGGAACTCTTTCTAGAAAAACGTCGCCCCCTGAGTTTTTAGGTCAGAAGGCATCTTATAGGCAAAGAGGGAGGCTGAGGGGGTGTCTGGGGCAGCCAGACCACCCCTTGGCGTGGCTAGGCCTGGCCCGCGCGGCTAGGTGGTGTCGCCTAGGCCCAGTCCCCTCTGTCTCGTATTCTGGCTCCGGGAGTCTTCTGGTGAAATAGGATTTTTTGGCATATTTTCCTGGATTTTTCCTGATAGTTGATTTTCTGCACAAAAACTAAACACCAAGGCAATTCTGCTGAAAACAGCGTCAGTCCGTGTTAGTTGCATCCAAATGACACAAGTTTAGAGGAGAAACAATAGCAAAAGTGTTCGGAAAAGTAGATACGTTTTGGACGTATCAAGCCGCCGTACCAATACACACATGCGCATCGCTGTGGACGAGGGAGTGCTGAGATGGATGGTGAGGCGGCGACTGAGAGCGAAAAAAATAAATTTATTTGTTTTGAGTGCACATAAGTCCTGAAATTTACTAGAGTGTGTACGTTGTAAAGGCTATAGTACCTCATGTCAGGAACCCATCATAATTCTTCTCTGACATCGCACCACCTTCAAGTGCCTTGTCACGCTGCCCTCCCGCCCTGCCTCCCTTTTATTCTCCGAGCTCCTCTTGCTCTTCAGTTTTTTCCCTCATCTCACTAGTACCTCTGTCCCAAATCTTAATGCCCCGTTTCGAATGCAGAAATGCAAAACATAGGAATAGAAAAAACGCAGGAATTAAGATAGTATCATGTATGCTCAATTCCTACAGGAATCAATACCCCAGGAAAAAATTTAGGGTGTCGTTTGGATGTCAGACAGGAAAACCCCATGAATTGTAGGCACAAGGAAATGAAACATGAGGTTAGACCTCATGTTATTTTTCCTAGAAAATTCCTATGAATAGCCTATACCATAGGAATTTCAAAGGAATCTTAGATTCCTATTCCTTTGTCCCAAATGAACCCATAGTAATTTTTCCTATAGGAATCCTATCCTCCAAAAAACCTGATTTTCCTTTGTTCCAAACAGGGCCTAAGGATTTTTTGATAAGTGAAGCTATGAAAAGTTTGACCAAACTTCTAAAAAAATCAAGAACTACTGTATGATATTAGTAGATACCATGTGAATATATGTTTCATGATGTATCAAAGGGTATGCATTTCATATTGTAAATATTAATATATTTTTCTACAAACTTGGTCAAACTTTGCATAGTTTGACTTTTCAAAAAAAATAGGCCTTGAGCCTTGGATGCAGGTACTACTAGTGTTTCGTACTCCATCCCAGAACTTAAGTCTTGATATATAGACATCGTGGGTCCCTTCAGACGGTGTTAGGAAAATTCAAGAGGAATCTACCGTGCTTACTTGTAGTTCAAGTTTGACCTAATTTGTTTAAATTGACATAAAGTTATTTAAGTGGACACGGTTCACTAGGGAATCTTGAAATGTGCTAAGACTAGGGAATTGTAAGAAAACATGGTCCCCACTTTTTCTAAAAATCGGGTGGTGGTTAGGCCTGGAATTATAACTCGAAACTCGCGAGCCAAATGAGTGTAACTGGTGACTCGGCTTGACTCGGCTTAAACTCAGTGTCTAACGAGTCGAGCCTAGTTTTAGATTTGAACTCGTTTGTTCACCCAAGCTAAATAAGCTATTCGTTTAGCTCGTTAAACTCGTTCAAATATAGAATTTGAAATTTTCCACTGATGAGTGCCATACTATGAATGTTTCTTGTACATGTAATGGTGTAGAACTACTATATTTTCCATTCGATCTTGCCTTCGTGTTATTATGAAAGTACTGTCCTTATTCTAGTTCTTAATTAGTAGGATACTTACTAGTTTTTCTTATATGTGCTCTTGTTCATAACTCATAACATGCTAAACGAGCTACCCGTGAGTTACTCGTGAGTTTACCGAGTCGAGCCGAGTTTCAAATATGAACTCGTTTTGTAAATGAGCTGAGCCAAGCTAGGTCATTAGTTGAACGAGGTTTAGCGAGTCGAGCCGAGCTGATTCGGCTCGGCTCGAATTCCAGCCCTAGTGGTGGTACTTTTTTTGACTAAGGTATGTCCAGAGGGAGCGAGATTCTTCAATTAATTAACACGGTAAGTGGATGTGTACATGTTACACCAAGAATCTCAAAAAACAAAAAATACATCCAAGTCCATACATTTAGCACAAAGGACACAAAAATCAAATGCTTGAAAATTTTGGTAACATGGTCTATAGAAACGGGGAAGATTCTAGAATGATGGAGAAGTGTGTTTTGAGGTTTGTGCATAGTATTTCATTGTGATGAAGATTATTAATAGAATCTTCTTGATGCTAGAATGGAAAAGAAGATCCAACGGCTAGAAATGTTGGGATTCGTGAGTCTTGATCCAACAATTAATATTCAAAGTTTTTTGTACACCATATAGTGTTAACATAGTGGTAATGGTAAGACTAGTACTTGCTTAACAAAAGAAAACAACGCACTTCTCACTTTCAGCATATCTTGTTGAAGAAGATGCACGAATCTACCAGATGCAGGTACTGTATCATAAACTATATATGGTGTCAATATGGTCATGACCTTGGCTATTCGGGTCGAAACTAGGAATGTTCATACACCTTAGGCCAATACACATTGTGAAGCAGTGAGAGCATTTTTTGTATTCAAAGGTGTCAAAACACATGTTTCTCATTTTTTCTTAGCACTATATAGTGTACGAATAACTTTGAATATTGACCATTGGATCAAGACACGAATCCCAACATTGTCAGACATTTGATCTTCATTATTTCCATTTTAGCATCGAGAAGATACTATTGATAGTCTTTCTTTTCTTATCTTACCACTATTATTAAAAGGCACGTGCCACACACGTATATACTGTATGAAATGTGATTTAACAAACATTAAGTTGTTATTAACCAATAGTCTTGTTAGAGAAAAAATGGATACATTAAGTCTATTAATAATATATCTACACATATTGAGAATACAACCTACTGTGCTATGAAATTTTGGGGGTGGTGACATGAAGATTCTAGAACATGGTGGGGTTTTCTATAGGTACTATTCAACACGAATCGAGATGCTCTAAACCATTGGATCTAACAGCCCAATGGTCAGGATTGGTGCTATGGATCCAATTCAAATTCAAACTACTCCATTATAGCAGTAGAGATATGATGTCAATATGGTCATGACCTTGGCTATTCGGGTAAAAGCCAGCAATGTACATACACCGTAGGCCAATAAACATTGTGAAGAAGCCATAGCATTTTTTTGTATTCAAAGGTGTCAAAACACATGTTCCTCATTTTTTTCCTTAACACTATATAGTGTACAAATAACTTTGAATATTGACCGTTGGATCAAGATGCGAATCCCAACATTGTCAGATGTTGGATCTTCATTTCCATTTTAGCATCGAGAAGATACTATTGATAGTCTTTCTTTTCTTATCTTACCACTATTTTTTATATATAGTGTGAGGACAAAATATTGACCGCTGATTCATGACCCACGAATCCCAACATTGCTGCTAGTTATTGGATCCTCTAATCCATTCCATCATCTAGAAGATACTATTGATAGTCTTTGTTATCTTATCTTACCACTATATAATGTACGGATAACTTTGAGTATTAACCTATGGATCAAGACTCGCGAATCACAACAATGCTAGCCATTGACCTTTTGGTCGTTCGGCTTGAAATCCAAGATTTTTTCATACTCGTTGACAACTATGCTTAAATTCGTTGAAATTCACCACTTAATTTTAGGTTAGCATTATACACGGTCAGTGGGAGTACATTCTACATCAAGGACCCAAAAAAAGGGAAAATTACATAGAGGTCCACACATTTAGCACAAATGACCCTAAAATTGAGCAAAGAAAATAGTCGGGTTTGGCTCCTTCTCGAGAGAGTAGCTGATCGAGCCACACTCTTCATACTAATTCATCTTCAGTTGTTTTCAAAATATGGCCAAATTTGTCGGCATGCAAATTCTTGGATATGGGATCATCAGCATAAAGTCTGATGTAGAGATACAACATTGACCTTTTGGTCGTTCGGCTTGAAATCCAAGGATGTTCATACTCGTTGACAACTATAAGCTGAAGTTCGTTTAAATTTCACCACTTACTTTTAGGTTAGAATTTTACATGGTCGGTGGGAGTACATTTTACAACAAGGACCTAAAAAGGGGAAATTTTACATCGAGGTCCATACATTTAGCACAAAGAACCCTAAAAACAAGCAAGCCAAACAGTCGGGTTTGGCTCCTTCTCGAGAGAGTAGCCAATCAAGCCACACTCTTCATACTACTTCATCTTCAATTGTTATGAAAATATGGCCAAATTTGTCGGCATGCAAATTCTTGGATATGGGATCATCATCATAAAGTATGGTGTAGATATGGCCTTGACCTTGGTCGTTCGTCTTAAATACAAGAATGGTTCATACTCATTGACAACTAAGCTTAAATTTGTTTAAATTTTAGCACTTACTTTTAGGAGGTTAGAACTTTACACAATCGATCAGAGTACATTTTACATCAGGGACCTCAAAAAAGCAAAAATTACATCGAGGTCCATGCATTTAGCATAAAGGACCCTAAAGGAAAATTTTCTTATTCGACTCCTTCTCGAGAGATCAGCTGATCTAAGCCAAACTCTTGATACTACTTCATCTTTGATTGTTTTCAAAACATGGCCAGATCTATTGCCATGTAAATTCTCTGACATAGGATCATCATCATATAAAGTATGATGTTGATATGGCCTTGACCTTGGTCATTCGGCTTGAAATCCAAGAATGTTCATACTTGTTGATAAGTAAGCTTAAAATCGTCTAAATTTCACCACTTACACTTTTAGACCTAAAAGGGGGAAATTACATCGAGGTCCATACATTAAGCACAAAGGACCCTAAAATTAAGCAAGGAAAATAGTTGGGTTCAGCTCCTTCTCGAGAGAGTAGCTGATCGAGCCATACTCCTCTTCATACTACTTCATCTTTGATTGTGTTCAAAATATTGCCAAATTTGTCGGCATGCAAATTCTTGGATATGGGATCATCAACATAAAGTATGATGTAGATATGGCCTTGACCTTGGCGGTTCGTCTTGAAATACAAGAATAATGCTTCATACTCATTGACAACTAAGCTTAAATTCGTTTAAATTTCACCATAATACTTTTAGGTTAGAACTTTACATGGTCGACCGAAGTACATTTTACATCACGGACCTCAAAAAGTAAAAATTACATCGAGGTCCATATACATTTAGCATAAAGGACCCTAAAAGAAAAAAATCTGGTTTAGCTCATTCTCGAGAGATCAGCTGATCTCAGCCAAACTCTTAATACTACTTCCTCTTTGATTGTTTTCAAAACATGGCCAAATTTGTTGCCATGCAAATTCTCTAACATGGGATCATCAGCACAAAGTATAATGTTGATATGGCCTTGACCTTGGTCATTCGGCTTGAAATCCAAGAATGCTCATACTTATTGACAAGTAAGCTGAAAATCATCTAAATTTCACCACTTACACTTTTAGACCTAACAAAAGGGAGAAATTACATCGAGGTCCATACATTTAGCACAAAGGACACTAAAATTAAGCAAGGAAAACAGTCGGGTTCAGCTCCTTCTCTAGAGAGTAGCTGATCGAGCCATACTCTTCATACTACTTCATCTTCGATTGTTTTCAAAATATGGCCAAATTTGTCGGCATGCAAATTCTTGGATATGGGATCATCAGCATAAAGTATGATGTAGATATGTCCTTGACCTTGGTCGTTCGTCTTGAAATACAAGAATGGTTAATACTCGTTGACAACTAAGCTTAAATTCATTTAAATTTCACCACTTACTTTTAGGTTAGAACTTTACATGGTTGATCGGAGTACATTTTACATCAGGGACCTCAAAAAAGTAAAAATTACATCGAGGTCCATATACATTTAGCATAAAGGACCCTAAAATAAAAAATCTGGTTCGGCTCATTCTCGAGAGATCACCTGATCTGAGCTAAACTCTTAATTCTACTTCCTCTTCGATTGTTTCAAAACATGGCCAGATCTGTTACCATGCAAATTCTCTAACATGGTATCATCAACATAAAGTATGATGTTGATATGGCCTTACCTTGGTCGTTCGGCTTGAAATCCAAGAATGTTCATACCCGTTGACAACTAAGCTTAAATTTGTTTAAAATTAACCATTTACTTTTTTTGTATTCAAAGGTATCAAAATACATGTTTCTCATTTTTTTATTAGCATTGTATATAGTGTATGAATAACTTTGAATATTGACTATTGGATCAAGACTTGAATCCCAACATTCTGAGATGTTGGATCTTCATTTCCATTCTGAGTCCCCTAGCAGTGGGTACATGGAGTAGTAGTTGAACAATTTTAGAAAACACTTAAAATCCAAAATATAAACATTAACAGCAAAGACAGTTTACAGCCAAAATACACCCTTCCTAGTTCCAAAAGAGACCCTGCCTCCGACTACTACTACATTAACTAGTAAACGAGTGGTACTTTTCTACAACTAAATTAACTAGTAATACATCATTACCATCGCATTAGGATCATTTAGCCGAAGATTAAGATCAATTCATCCTATCGATGCAAACGCAGAAAGACAACACCTTGATCGTCACAGATCTCCATCGATCATTGGTAATGTACCACAGCGACCTTGAGGAACTTCAGATCTTCGAGGCCAACACTGTCGGGCGACGCGCAGCTTGTCGGCTCAATGACCCCATTAAGGGTGTCCGTCGAGAAGTCCACCGGCAACTGCGGGCCAGTCGTGCACAACTTCACCCTGTACCGGGGCCACGAGCACGAGGCCGCCCTAACACACACCAAGGAAACGGCGGCGACCTAGCCGAGCTCACCGATGATGAGGTTGAACATGGTAGCGTCATCACCGTAGATGATGGCCATGGATGGCGGAAAGGACGGTAACGGCATCGTTACTATACACTCCATGGGCTGGCCCTACGATAGCCTATGCACTTGTACCTTGTGGACGCCGTTGAGATGCAAAAGGAGCTCGACCGACGAGGCAGTGAATATGCAGCCGACCTCCGTGCAGCCGCACGGGCTATACGGGAACATGGCCTTGTGGTCGTCGAGCTCGTGGTAGGCGACCATGGTGAGGCAGCCGTCGTGGGGGCATAGAACAGTTATCGGCGCTAGCTTGTCTTTGTCCATCGCCGGCTAGCTCTTGGTGGAATCCGCCGATGTGCCCAGCGTTGGAGTGGTTCCCTGGAAGCCCGGCTCGCCGATGTAGTGCCCGCAGTCCTGAATTTTTATGCAGCATTGAGTTTTTTTTGAACGAACGCTATAGAAAATTGACAGGTCAGAGTAAATCAGGCACTTAATACCCTGTATAGTACTGTACCAGACAAACAGATCCTACCCGCGTGAGTAGTAAGAAGGTCTACGCTTTTTTTTTGGAAATTGAAAAGGTCTACACCAAGAGAGAGATGGATAAACCTGGGGCCTGGCGCAAAGTGTATAGTGCTGCGAGGGAGAGAACGAGGACTGCATGCATGTCTTCAACACCATCTACATTTTATTCTATCTGCTTGTCTCTTCTGGCTCTTTCTTTGTCGGCATGGTAGACTCGTTTCTCTTCTCCATTTCTTTCTTGTGGTTAAAGCTTTTCCAGATATAGATACAGAGTACTAGTAGTAGTACATTTGAACCGGTACTCCAGTAATACGGAGTATATGTCTTTTTATACTCGAGTTTTACTACCAGTACTCCAGTAATACGGAGTATATGTCTTTTTATACTCGAGTTTTACTACCAGTACTCCAATAGTAATACAGTACATATGTCTTATTTTTGCTACACTACTAGTAGTACTTCAGTAGGTAGGCATCTGCGGGCGGTGGGTGGCGGGCGGTGGTGGCTATTTGCGGCTTTTTACTACTCCTAGGGTGGCGGGCGGCGGGCAGTAGTGGCAGTAGGGTTCAAGTAGTACAGAGTAGTACTCGAGTACTCCTGCTCACTAATTCATGAAGTAAGACTTCAGTAGTGTACAGCTTAGATGCAGTTGTCACCATACCACGGTTTCTACGGAGATGCCAGAGACACAGGTGCTCAAATGCACGTCCCAGGTGGGCCCCGATGCCTAGCGATTGGATAAAGCCTTGATGCCTGACCACACAGCCAAGGCAATTCATTTCGCTACTATCTACTAGTAGTATACTGGTATTTCTCGGTGTGTTTCGAAATTAACTTCTTGCTAAGAATATGCATGCCTAGAAATTTGACCGTGTTTTGAAAACAAACAAACAGACTATGATTCACTGTGTTTTGAAATTTTGGTTGTGTTTCGAAATAAACTTCACACCTTGCGATAATATTTTCAGTGGACCCACCAGGCAGTCAATGTATCGAGAATGAGTGAGAGTTGTTTGGCAAGATTCAACTTCTTGCTAAGAATATGCATGCCTCGAAAGTTTGACCATGTTTTGAAAACAATCAAAGAGACTATGACTCACCATTTTTTGAAAGTTTAGCTGCGTTTCGAAATTAACTTCACACCTTGCGATAATCTGTTCAGTGGTCCTACTAGGCAGTCAATGTATCGAGAACGGGTGAGAGTTTGAAATGATTCAACTTATTGCTAAGAATATGCATGCCTAGAAATTTGACCGTGTTTTGAAAACAATCAAAGTGGCTATGGCTCACCGCGTTTTGAAATTTTGCGTGCGTTTCAAAATTAACTTCACACCTTGTGAAAATCTGTTCACTAGACCCACCAGCGAGTCAATGTATCGAGAACAAGTGAGAGTTTGGAATGATTCAACTTATTGCTAAGAATATGCATGCCTAGAAATTTGAGCGTATTTCGAAAACAACCAAAGAGACTATGACTCACTGTGTTTTGAAATTTTGCGTGCGTTTCAAAATTAACTTCACACCTTGCGAAAATCTATTCACTGGACCCACCAGGCAGTCAATGTATCGAGAACGAGTGGGAGTTTGGAATGATTCAAATTATTGCTAAGAATATGCATGCCTAGAAATTTGACCATGTTTTGAAAACAATAAAAGAGGCTATGACTCACCATGTTTCAAAATTTTGGCTGTGTTTCGAAATTAACTTCATACCTTGGTAAAATCTGTCCAGTGGACCCACCAGGAAGTCAATGTCTCAAGAACGAGTGAGAGTTTGGCAAGATTCAACTTCTTGCTAAGAATATGCATGCCTAGAAATTTGACCATGTTTTGAAAACAAACAAAGATACCATGACTCTCCGAGTTTTGAAATTTTGGCGGTGTTTCGAAATTAACTTCACCCCTTGTGATAATCTTTTTAGTGGACCCACCAGGCAGTCAATGTATCGAGAACGAGTAAGAGTTGTTTGGCAAGATTCAACTTCTTGCTAAGAATATGCATGCCTTGAAAGATTGACCGTGTTTTGAAAACAATCAAAGTGTCTATAGCTCACCGCGTTTTGAAATTTTGCATGCGTTTCGAAATTAACTTAACACCTTGCAAAATTCTATTCACTAGAACCACCAGGCCGCAGTCAATGTATCGAGAACAAGTGAGAGTTTGGAAAGATTCAACTTATTGCTAAGAATATGCATGCCTAGAAATTTGACAGTGTTTTGAAAAAAATTAAAGTAGCCATGGCTCACCGCATTTTGAAATTTTGCGTGCGTTTCGAAATTAACTCCACACCTTGCGGAAATCTATTCACTAGACCTACTACCAGGAAGTCAATGTATCGAGATGAGTGACAGTTTGGAAAGATTCAACTTCTTGCTAAGAATATGCATGCCTATAAATTTGAGCGTATTTCGAAAACAACCAAAGAGACTATGGCTCACCGTGTTTTGAAATTTTGCGTGCGTTTCAAAATTAACTTCACACCTTGCGAAAATCTGTTCACTGGACCCACTAGGCAGTCAATGTATCAAGAACGAGTGAGAGTTTGGAATGATTCAACTTATTGCTAAGAATATGCATGCCTAGAAATTTGACCGTGTTTTGAAAACAATCAAAGATGCTATGACTCACTATGTTTCAAAATTTTGGCTGTGTTTCAAAATTAACTTCACACCTTGCGAAAATATGTTCAGTGGACCCACCACCAGGCAGTCAATGTATGGAGACGAGTGAGAGTTTGGAAAGATTCAACTTCTTGCTAAGAATATGCATGCCTAGAAATTTGACCGTGTTTTGAAAACAATCAAAGTGGATATGGCTCACCGTGTTTTGAAATTTTGCGTGCGTTTCGAAATTAACTCCACACCTTGCGAAAATCTATTACTGGACCCTCCAGGCAGTCAATGTATAGAGAATGAGTAAGAGTTTGGAATGATCCAACTTATTGCTAAGAACATGCATGCCTAGAAATTTGACCGTGTTTTGAAAACAATCAAAGAGGCCATGACTCACCGTGTTTCGAAATTTTGGCTGTGTTTCGAAATTAACTTCACACCTTGCGAAAATCTATCCAGTGGACCCACCAGGTAGTCAATGTATCAAGAATGACTGAGAGTTTGGCAAGATTCAACTTCTTGCTAAGAATATGCATGCCTAGAAATTTGATCATGTTTTGAAAATAATCAAAAAGACTATGACTCACCATGTTTTGAAATTGCCCGTGTTTCGAAATTAACTTCACACCTTGCAAAAATCTGTTCAGTGGACCCACCACCAGGCAGTCAATGTATGGAGACGAGTGAGAGTTTGGAAAGCTTCAACTTCTTGCTAAGGATATGCATGACTAGAAATTTGACCGTGTTTTGAAAACAAACAAAGAGACTATGACTCAACATGTTTTGAAATTTTGGCTATGTTTCGAAATTAACTTCACACCTTGCGATAATATTTTCAGTGGACCCACCAGGCAGTCAATGTATCGAGAACGAGTGAGAGTTGTTTAGCAAGATTCAACTTCTTGCTAAGAATATGCATGCCTCGAAAGTTTAACCATGTTTGAAAACAATCAAAGAGACTATGACTCACCGTGTTTTGAAAGTTTAGCTGTGTTTCAAAATTAACTTCACACCTTGCGATAATCTGTTATGTGGACCTACCAGGCAGTCAATGTATCAAGAACGAGTGAGAGTTTGGAATGATTCACTTATTGCTAAGAATATGCATGCCTAGAAATTTGACCATGTTTTGAAAACAATCAAAGTGGCTGTGGCTCACCTGTTTTGAAATTTTGCGTGTGTTTCGAAATTAAATTCACACCTTGCGATAATCTGTTCAGTGGAGCTACCAGGCAGTCAATGTATCGAGAATGAGTGAGAGTTTGGAATGATTCAACTTATTGCTAAGAATATGCATGCCTAGAAATTTGACTTTGTTTTGAAAACAATCAAAGTGGCTATAGCTCACCGCATTTTGAAATTTTGCGTGCGTTTAGAAATTAACTTCACACCTTGCAAAAATCTGTTCACTAGACCCACCAGGCAGTCAATGTATCGAGAACGAGTGAGAGTCTGTAATGATTCAACTTATTGCTAAGAATATGTATGCCTAGAAATTTGACCGTGTTTTAAAAACAATAAAAGAGGCTATGACTCACTGTGTTTCAAAATTTTGGCTGTGTTTCGAAATTAACTTCATAACTTGCAAAAATCTGTCCAATGGACCCACCAGGCAGTCAAGGTATCAAGAACGAATGAGAGTTGGCAAGATTCAACTTCTTGCTAAGAATATGCATACCTAGAAATTTGACCGTGTTTTGAAAATAAACAAAGAGACCATGACTCTCCGTATTTTGAAATTTTGGCGGTGTTTCAAAATTAACTTCACCCCTGGCGATAATCTTTTCAGTGGACCCACCAGGCAGTCAATGTATCGAGAACGAGTAAGACTTGTTTGGCAAGATTCAACTTCTTGCTAAGAATATGCATCCCACGAAAGATTGATCGTGTTTTGAAAACAATCAAAGAGACTATGACTCACTGTTTTTTTGAAAGTTTGGTTGTGTTTCGAAATTAAGTTCACACCTTGAGATAATCTGTTCAGTGGACCTACCAGATAGTCAATGTATCGAGAACGAGTGAGAGTTTGGAATGATTCAACTTATTGCTAAGAATATTCATGCCTAGAAATTTGACCATGTTTTGTAAACAATCAAAGTGGCTATGGCTCACCGCGTTTTGAAATTTTGTGTGCGTTTCGAAATTAACTTCACACCTTGCAAAAATCTATTCACTAGACCCACCAGGCAGTCAATGTATCGAGAACGAGTGAGAGTTTGGAACGATTCAACTTATTGCTAAGAATATGCTTGCCTAGAAATTTGATCGTGTTTTAAAAACAATCAAAGAGGCTATGACTCACTATGTTTCGAAACTTTGTCTGTGTTTCGAAATTAACTTCACACCTTGCGAAAATCTGTTCAGTGGACCCACCAGGCAGTCAATGTATCAAGAACGAGTGAGAGTTTGGCAAGATTCAACTTCTTGCTAAGAATATGCATGCCTAGAAATTTGACCGTGTTTTGAAAACAATTCTAGAAAGCAAAACGGATTCATAAACAATCTCACAAATTTCAAATTATAAAAAGCAACACAAAGAGCCTCACAATTGTCAAAATATAAAATGGAAGAGAGAGGAGAGAGGGAAAATAAATTTTCTATTTCTTGTGGGTAATCCACAAGCTTGAGGTGCACCTTAATGCTGATGTAGTCGTAGGTGCCTCGCCGGTGATCATCGATGGGACCGAGGCTATCTAGGGCTATGATTCTGATGTTTGCATGTCTGCTGGATTTTTCTGGCGTATATAGACCGATGTTTAGTGCTTGCTTGATTTTGCAGGCGACGTAGCCTTTTTGACGTGACGTGGTGACGACCAGGGGATAGGGAGAGCACGTGGCACGTTGGGCACAGTTGAGTTTTCAAATCAATGTGACATTAAATAATTTTCAAATCAATGCCCCGGAAATGCCGCGCAAGGAGATGATTTACATGGACTATACAAAGGTTATTTTTTATCCATAGACTCTGATATACTACTAATCCGTATTTCACTTATAATGATTGATATTGGTAATTAAAGAATAAGTATATGTGGGTTCCCAGGCTTCTTCCTTTCAGTATTAATTACCTGAATTCACGTGAGTAATTAACGTGGGTTTCTCTGTGTTGGCACCCTTCTTTCCTCGAACGCATGCAGAAATTAAGGGGAGGAAGTAATTTCACATTCCTCGGTAATGCAAGAGGTTTTATTGCGTCGGAATGGAAGATGAAATGGCAAACGGAGTACTTATGCTAGTACTAGATCGCAAACCCTGTTCCAATTTGTACTTGATAATACTAATATTCAATCTACGAACATTATTACAGAAAGGAAGTAGAGGTGAAATTAAACAAAATTAATCCTAAGACTTCTTCGTCTTCTTGGACCTGGATCCTTCCGCTGTCACCTTCGTGCTGGCATCGTCCTTCCGCTTCCCGTGGGATCCCCTAGCTCTCGCCATCTTCTTCTTCAAGCCTCCCGCCTACTTCTCCTTCCTCTTCTCATTGCGGATGAAGGCGGGACCGAGTGCACTCGTCTTGGAGACGAAGTCGAGAAATGGCCATAAATCTTCCGACCCCTGATCCTCCTGCTCGTGCTCCCTCTTCTTCTTGCCGATGGAGGATGGATCGAGAGAGCTCTTCTTGAAGATGATGTCTCCCTCATAGATGAAAGACCAAGGATCCTCCTCCTCCTCTTTGCTCTCTTCCGGCGGTGTCCCCTCCATTAGATGATGGTAAGCAGGGTCCTCGTTGGAAAAATTACCTTATGGTGTGTCAGAATAGTACGGCCGGTCAACGGACTCCCCTCCATCACCATGGTAGGGACTGATATCCCCGTTCGCCCGTGCGTTGGACTCGTCAATGGAGGTGCACTGATCGGAGCAGCTATGCGGCATTTTTGTGTGTGGTGTGGCTTGGCCGGCCTAAAGGGACGGGGAGAGACAGAGAGAGTTCTTCGCTGTGTGCGTCGTGCCTAGATGGGAGAGGTGGTCGTTGTTGATATCCCCTTAAAAAGGCTTGCTCGGGATATCCAGGAGTTGCCACGTGCCATAGGAGCAGCCTGGCAGTTCCCTTCCATCATTTTTTTTATACTCCCTTAAATCATTTTTTTACAAAAGTTCCCTTCCATTGTTGAAACATGATCGAACGGTTGGTACTCCTTCGCCCTATGAGCATCAGTGTCGTTGTATTGGGAACGGCAGTACCTAAGGAGGTTAGATAGAAGTGTGGGGACTAGCAGGGAAACTATCGACAGCGTCCGGATGCGAGATTGGATACAAGCAAGCGTAGCTAGACGCGGCAAGTACCCAGGTTCGGAGCCCTCGTGATGAGGTAAAGCTCCTACTCCTGCTGGATCTGACTATGAGGGATATACAAACTACAAGTGCTCCTCGAGCTGTATTCTCTAGCTACTGCCTTAAATGCACCAAGACCAACCCTTACTACTGAGGCCTTGCCCCTCCTTATATAGGCAGAGAGGCAACAGTCTCACTAGCCAGTCCGACTGGCGGGCCCCACAGGCGGGTCCCAGCCGATTGGTCATCTATAGTATCCGATACGGTATGTCCCGTCGGGGTATGAGCGGTATGGCTGTCATAGGCACAGTGGACGTCGTGCGAGCCTGTCGTCAGCATCGGGCCACTGTTCCTGTGTCATCCCCGCAAAGTCTTCGGTATGGCCGAGTAGTTGTCGGTCTTGTCATCGTACAGGGCGTACCGTGCACTGATACGCATGTCGTCCTGTCCCCTTGATTGGTTTCGGCTACGTCACCGTAGTCGGTTGCTTCTTGTTGATCTGGCTACCGTGCGATAGTCGACTGTCTTGCCTTGTCCGGCTGCATCTGTTCAGCCGGATGCGATCCGACTGCCCAGTTTCTTGTCCGGTTGGGGTATCTGGGGATCATCCCCCCGACACTAGCCCCCGAGCGCGTGTGGATTCCGCCCTTAGGCGAAATGTGCGTGCGCTCCCTCTTGGTTTTGAATTTGTGACCGGCTACGCCTGGCGGTTGTGCTACCCGTGACGTCAGCACTAACACCGGCCACGTGCGCACATGCCATCATTGCACTGCGGCGGGCAGCGTAACGTCCCGTCGCACGTTGCCTCGGGAAACTGTTGCCCGGTGCTTCAGTTCTCGCCCCTAGATCTTCTACGCATGCTGTGTCGGCACACAGGATCTGGGCGATGGTTGGGGTGAAGGTCGCCCGGATGCACGCCATGTGGCGTCGTGGACGGTTGCTCTTCCGGTCCTTTAAAGGGATGCCGCGGGGGAGCAGTTCCCTTCCTTCGCTCCCCCGCTCTAGTTTTCTTCTTCCCTTCCGTGCCCCTGCCCTATGTGCCCTTCCTACTGTGGTTGTCGGTGACAACAACTCCGACGACGAGCCGGGAGAAGAGTGGAGGACAGCGGTGGTTGCCGCGAAGGAGTCCTTGGCCATCAACATCGCGGACAACGATGCCTCCTCCGCCGCCTCGTTGACGGACCTCGCCACCACCCTTGAACTAGCGGTGAAGGAGATCCGGCTGCTGGAGGCCGCAGCCGGCGGGAACCGATCCTTGGAGCAAAAGCTTGCTGCTGCCAACAGAACCTCCCAGAGTAAGTTGCTTCATCCGGCTTGCCTTTTTTTTGCTGATAGCCGGTTTCATTGCAGCTATCCTCGTGTGCACTCAGCGCGAGATCGATTGCTTTAAGAAAGCGAACGACCGGCTGAGCAAGTCCAACTCGACTCTGCGGCTGCAGAATAAGGATTGTCACGCGAAGGTAGACGGTCTGGAGGCCACCATCAAAGAGCGTGACGCCTCGCTCGCCAGCCGGATCGAAGCCTTCAACCTTCTCGAGGCCCAGAATAAGGACCAAGAGAAGGAGATCAAACGGCTGGCGACGAAGGAGAAGGCTCTGGTGGAGGAGTTGATGCAAGTTGGCCACACAGCTAAGGGTAAGTTCCTCTTTTCCGTCTCCCTTTCATTTCGGATCCGGTAGCTGGATCTGACTCTCTTTTTCTAATAGAGTTTTATCCCGGCATAGACCTGCTAGCGTACAACCGGCTGCAGGAGAACTGGCCAGAAGCGCAGCCGACGGCCCAGGAGCTTGTCGTCCTTCTTGGCGAGGAAGCTGCCAAGCTTCGTCAAGCAGCACGAGACATCTTCTCGTTCCTGTGGCCAGATGCTCCGGTTCCAGAGATAATGGCGCAGCTGGCTGCGAAGGTTGGGGAGGTGCTGGCTGCGGTGGACCGGCTGCAGGACTTGGCGACGCGAGCCAGAGCGGAGATGGCTCTGGCCCTCATGCTCTCCTGGTATAAGGACGCCCCCGTCGAGAAGATCGATGGAGGCTTCCGCGCTGGCGCCAACCTTGCCGCCATCCGCCAGGCCCATCCAGAGCTCCGAGGCTCCGCCATCAAGATCGCTGACTACGTGGACCCCGACGAGGTGCTCACCGACTTGGAGTTCGTCGGTACTTTGGATGTGGAAGCCCCGACGCAGCCGGCTGCGGGCGCCGGAACTGGATCAAGCGCTACGCCTCCTCCTCCGCCTGAAAATTCCGCCAGTCAAGATGCTCCGCATGGCAAGGGTCCTGCCATCCAGTCGCTGCCCCGGGATGCCGGGTGTATTTGTCTTGTTCAATCTTGCTTTGAAACTTGTCTGTCTGTACCAGCTGTCTCTGGCGCTGGGTAAACTTATGGGAGCTTCGCCTCCTTTTTCCTTTGTTTGTTAATTTTGAAATGGCTTGACTTTCCTTCAACTTGTTCGCTTTGCATTTTCTTTCGCCATTTAACGATCGACTTTATTATTTCGCTTGGCCCGACTATGCTTTTAGTCGAGGCTGCACCTCGATTGAGGCGCTAAGCGCCCACCTGAGTGTAACCAGATTCGTAGTAGTGGCGTGGCAGTGCTTCGAATCTTCCTTCTTTTCCCCAAATCTTCTAACTTTATCTGACTAGACTCGTCTTAGTCGGCTGCTTTCGCTGGCTGAACACCTTCACCCGGGGGAACTAACATTCGATTAGAGGCGGCCCTGCTGAGTGTAACCAGATTCGAGTAGCTAGCATAGCAGTGCTTGAATCTTCTTTGTCTTCTCTTGCTCCTTCCTTGCCCTCACAGGATCCGAGCGGCGGCTAAACGCCTTTAGCGATTCAGAATTCTAAGATTCCACTTTGGGGGCATGGCCTTACCAGTGGGTGTAGCCCCGAGATTGGTGCTTGATGAAGGCAAGGACTTTGAATCTTCTTCTCTTTTCTTCCTGAATTCTGACTCAAGGTAGTCGTACAAGAATATACATACACATACATTCTCACATGTTAATAGGTTAGTCTGCCAAATTGTAGCCGGAAAACAGATTTGTTTTTTCGAAAACTAGCTTGCGCCTTTCTGGACACTTGGTCGCTTTCCCGTGTACTCTGCTGTTTTTGCTGCGTCCTTGCTGGGCAGCCGGGTTGCGGTCTGCGACCCGAATCGAAGGGAGCTAATAGTACATCGCGCACGTTACTAACGGCTTAGTAACCGGATTGTCTTAAGCTAGTTGCAAGGCCGGGATGCCTGATCTGTCGCGTCTCCTCCCCGTCTTTCGTGTGGGATCCCTCGGGCTTTTGCTCTTGCTAGCCAGACAGTAGGGGTTGTGGTCTGTAGCTGAGACGAAGAGTGGGCCTCTGACATCATCGCACACTACTCAGCCGGTTTGTTAACTTAGCAGGCCGGGTCAGTCGGCAAGCCCCCGGGTAGGGGTTGTCCGAGCTGGAAAACCATAACCGGAAAATAGGTACAAACACATTTCTAGCAAGGAGCCCCCGAGCATCTCGGAGGGGTCCGCATTTTCATTCATAGGGTTTGCAGGATACATACACTGTCTGGCGACTAGGTGTAAAACGGGCGCAGCAAGGCTGCGTTCTAGGGACGCTCGGTCTCCTCGTCTGATTTGTCCATCTTGTTCTTGCGCAGCTGCTGCGTGTCGATGAGGTAGTAGGAGTCATTGGGCAGTACCCGGCTGATGATGAAGGGGCCCTCCCAAGGTGGCGATAGTTTGGGCATGCCCTTCATGTCTTGCACCAGCCGGAGAACCAGGTCGCCCTCGCGGAACGCGACTGGGCGGATCCGGCCTGAATGGTAGCGGCGTAGCTGTTGCTGCTACAGGGCCGACCTGGACAAGGCCAGCTCGCGGGCCTCCTCTAGGAGGTCCACACCGTCCTCCCGCGCCTCCTGGTTGGCCTTCTCGTCATATAGGAGCTTGCGCGGGGAGTTGAACTCGATATCCGCGGAGAGGACGGCTTCCGATCCGTAGACCAGAAAGAACGGGGTGTAGCCGGTTGATCTATTCGGCATGGTGCGGAGGCTCCATAGCACAGCCGGAAGCTCTTCGATCCAGTATTCGGGTGACCGCTCCAACGGCTCGATGAGGCGTGGCTTGATGTCGGCTAGCACCAAGCCATTTGCTCTTTCGACTTGCCTGTTAGACTGTGGGTGGGCGACGGAGGCAAGGTCCAGCCGGATGCCCTTGTTGTTGCAGAATCAGGCGAAGGCCCCCTTGGCGAAGTTCGTGCCGTTGTCGGTGATGATGTTGTTGGGGTAGCCGAACCGATTGATGATTGATACATTGCAAATGTATATATAATTTTTGATGTTCCATGCTTGGTTTTATCCACTTTCTTGTGTTTTTTTCCAACTTTGGAGTACTTTTCATATGATTTATTGGACTAACCTATTAACAAGAGCCACAGTGCCAGCTGCCTATTTTCTGCTGTTTTTGGTTCCAGGAAAGTCAGAAAATGAATATTCTCGGAATTGGATGGGACAAAAGCCAAAGTGCCTATTTTTCTGGAAGGGATCAAGTGCCAGAATACGAGACGGAGAGGGGCCAGGGGCCGGCCACACCACCTGGCCGCGCGGCCAGGCTTGGCCCGCGCCAGGGGGTGGTCTAGCCGACCCCAGCACCCCCTCGGCCTCTCCTTCCGCCTATAAGTTGCCCTCGGGACGAAAACCCTAGGTACCCGATCAAAAATCCATGAAAGAGTCTGTAGCCGCTGTCATCTCCATCCCTAGATCGGAGGGGATCTGAAGCTCTTCCCGGCACCATGCCGGAGAGGGGAATTCACCCTAGAGGCCTTCTTCATCACCATGAAAGCCTCCGGTGTGATGCATGAGTAGTTCATCCTTGGACTACGGATCCATGTAGTACCTAGATGGCTGGTTTCTCCTCCTTTGTGCTTTCATGTTTAGATCTTGTGAGCTCCGTTCATGATCAAGATCATCTATTTGTAATTCATACATGTTGTGTTTGCGAGGATCCGATGGATATTGGGATGCTATTTCAGATTGATTATTGATTCTATCATGTCTTTGTTATTTGAGATCTTGCATGCTTTCCGTTGTTAGTATCTATCTTGGCCAAGTAGATGCTAGCAACTCCAAGAGTTAGTATTTATGCTCGATAGTGGATTCATGCCTCTGGTAATCTGGGGAAGTGACAGAAATCTCTAAGGTACTAGATGTGCTGTTGCTACTAGGGAGAAAACAACGATCCTTTGTTCATAGAACAATTGTATTGTTTACCTTACCTTAGTTAAATAAAGCAATAATCTGTTGCTTGCAACTTAATACTGGAGGGGGCTCGGATGATAACCTGAAGGTGGATTATTAGTCATAGATGCAGTTGGATGGCGATCTATGTATTATGTTGTATTGCCCAATCAAGTCTCAAAGGAGTCAAGATGATTAGTATATGCATGTATTGCTTTCTCGGTGTTTGTCAATTGCCCCGCTGTAATTTGTTCACCCAGCATGTTATCTATCTAAGGAGAGTCACCTCTAGTGAACTATGGATCCCGGTCCTTGTCTTTTATATACAATCTATAAACTGTTTATGTTTTGTGTTTACTTTCTGCAAACTTTTACTTCTTTCCATTCATTACGTTTAATCCTTTGTTTTCCGCAAAACACGGTGAGATTGACAACCTCATCGCAAGTTGGGGACAAAGTTCTGTGGTTGTGTTGTGCAGGTCTCCACGTTGCTACTAGCACCGGTAGTGCGCTTCGCCAAAGTAACACCTTTGGGGTGTTTCCTTGCTCCTACTGGTTCGATTAAACCTTGGTTTCATAACTGAGGGAAAACTTACTGTTGTGCTCATCATACCTTCCTCTTGGGGTTCCCAACGAGCTCTATGTTGAAAGTCGAGTACATCAAGATCTTTTCTAGCGCCGTTGCCGGGGACTGAAGAAGAAGAAGCTCCCACGTCAACCTCACGCCATCAAAATGTTTTCTGGCACTGTTGCCGGGGAGTAAAGGACATCTTCACAAGGGGAGTCCCTCATAACCAATCTCTTTACTTTGTTGTTTTTGTTTTGCTTAGTTTTATTTTTTCTTTGTTTGCTCATTTTGTTCTTCAAAAACACAAAAAAATTAAGTCTCCCTTAGTTGTCACCTCTTCCTTAGCTCACCATGTTGATCCCTACATTCACCTTGAAAGACCTTTCAATTGGTAGTGGTTCTATAATTGGGAAAGATAATATTAAAGGATTCTTTAATCATGTTAGCAAACATGGAGATACTAAGGATAGATCCCTTGTAGAACTTGCTCCAAATTTTGAGATTGCTGCAGCTTCTTTAATTCACATGTTAGAAGCTAGGTTTGTTAACCTCAACCCCTTAATGCAAGTAATGTTTCTTAAGCTTAAAGAAATTGAGGACCCTAAAAAGAGGGATTTTATTCTAGAAACTTTGTTTAACGAGTTCTATGATGTTGCCAACGAAGCTAGAAAAGTTTTTGAATGTTTCAATATGCTAACTCATGTGTAGATGTTGTTGGTACACGAGAAAAGATGAACAAAACCGAACCTAATGGGGAGGAACCTAAGATACCAATACCCTTTAAACTAATAGCAATACATGATGCCATAGAAAAGAATCTTCACTGGATTGTTCCTGCAAACCCTTTTGATGAGAATAGTGAACCTAAGAGCATTGAGAGAGGATCCTCTAGAACTTATTTGGATGATATACCTTGCCTTGTTGAAAATATTTCTGGTATTGATCTTAATGCTTCTTCATTTGAGAACACTTGATTCTTTCTTTGCTTCTTATGCCTAACTTAAAGGCGTTAAAGAAAAGTACTTGTTGGGAGATAACCCAAGAGTTTTAGATGAGTCTTGGAAGTTATTACCTCTGTAATAGCCTCTCCTTATCATTTTTATTTGCTTTTTGTGCCAAGAGTAACATCTAATGAGAGTGAAGTAATGATTGGGAAAGTTGCTGTCCCAAAACAGATTTCTGAGCTTCACGGTAAACATTCCTGAGAGAGTTATGTACGTAGGATTGAGCTGTAATTTTTTGTGCTTCTGCCCCAGGTTGTTATATAACTTTCGTTAGTTCAACACTTTTTGATTTGAGCAACAGAGGGTCTTCGAAAAAATTCGTCTTTACCTGCTGGTCTGTTTTGACAGATTTCTGCCATTTTCTGCATTTGCTTCTTGTGGGTTCCCTTTTGAGTTCTTTTGGGAAATTGAAATTTTTGAGTCAAGTGCTACAGTAGCTAGTGTTCTAATGGAAGTTTATTTGGTGTTAGAACTGAACCTTGAGACTTATTTATCTTAAGTGCACTAATGTTGCTAATGAGATTGTGTGAAGATTTGTATGAAGGAAAATTTTCAGGTGTATGGAAGGAATGAGTAATGAGATGAAGGACGGACTAAAGCTCAAGCTTGGGGATGCCACGCGTGTCACCCCAAGAAATATCCAAGAAGTGCAAGCGTCAGAGCTTGGGGATTCCCAAGGCATCCCCTTCTTTATCAATAAAAATTTCAGGTTTCTTCCAAACGCTTCATTTTTATTGTTTTATGCACAGTTGTGTTTTTCTTGGAGCGTCTTCCTTTTTGTTTTAGTTTTGGTTTTTAGTTTGCTTGGTTTGCTTAGTTTTCTGAATAAGTTGGTTGGACCCCCTCTTTCATGCTTTGGTTTGCAAATAGTTTGGTTTGGTTTGGAAAAGAGTAGGAAAGCTCATGCTTATGTGGTAAAAAGAGCTCGTTTTTTACAGTGGCTATGCTTTGTCATGCCATGCTTGATATTGTTTTGGTTTTATGCTTAGTATTCTTTGCTGTAGCATGACTTGTTATAAACAATTGAGATTGCTTAATGTGCCTTGGATGAATCATGCGTTGTTTTAGCATATTAAAGCATAGTATAGTGGTATTCTCCTTTGATGCTTTATTTGGGTTAACTTGGCACATGCTCACACCATGTTATGACTGTCACAAGTCGCCATAGCCTTTATGATCCTTTAGTTTTCAACTTGTAGTATCACTTTATGCTTTTATCAATGATGTTTTGTCGCTCTACATGATTATGGCCATTATTGCTCTCTTAGTTTGTCGCTCCGAGTCTTTTGCTAGCCTCCACAACCAAGTATGAGTTCCACTCATGCATCCAACTCCCTAAACCAAGTTATTCCAAAGAGTCCACCATACCTACCTACTAGCTTATGCTATTCTAAGTATATTCATGCTTTTGTTTACCTTCCACTTGTTATGAGAAAACTAGTGATTAAAGCTCTCACGAACTTGATGGCACACTTTACTTTTTGCCTCTAATAAGCTTGAACCATTGGGTCCTTCTTTGTTGCGTATATGCTTGCGCTTTATAAGTTGAAATTAGCAGAACCATGTTTCATGGGGAACGCTTTCAACATTGCACTTATACTTTGTACCCCGTTGATATCATGTTCTTTTGCTTACGAATCCGTGATTGTGAAATAAAAGTGGAACTTGTAAGATCATGGAGTTTGTATGTGTGTTAGAGAAACGCCTGGGCCGCTAGCCTAAGCCATGCCTAATCATGGTGGAAACTTGCAGCATCAATATAATGAGCACTCTATGAAGCATCCTCAATAAAAACCTATGCAAATAGCAAATAAAAAGATCGCTGAGATGCTCATTGTCTGCTTGCCTTGTCATTTTGATTATGGGAAAGCTCCCGTATCATGTGCAAGGGGTACCCCGTTGGCGGTTCTTAATGATACACATATACTTACAATGACAAGAGCTTCAGCGTGACTGAGGTTTAGTAGCATGAGGATCGGTCTTCGTAAGTAAGGGGCATGAGATTTCGGTTTATAACTTGTCAAGCATATCCTCTTAGTTATGTCACTTTAACCTTAATCACCTTAAAGATGCTTATGATAGGGGCAATGAGGGCTGAAAGCTATAAGTACCATAATTTTTGGAAGCTCTTTATGAGACTTGAATCCCTACTTCCTTTTACAAAAGGCCTTTCTTCCGCCATTATATTGAGTCTCAACCTTCTATCTTTATGCACCTACTTTGAGAGCATAATGACCATTCTTAGTTCTATGTGCATTGTCCCAAGACTAGTTGATTGATGCATAACTTGTTATTGCTTGTTTGAAACTATTGTATCTAGTCACCCTTATGAACTTTGAAGGTGTCCTATGCATTTATATTTGCTACTCTATTAAGGGACAAGCTGAATACTTTTATGCTATGTTTTCTTTATGTGAAACAAACAAACGTCTTGCAAAGCATGTTATTCATGAATCTTTTGTTTGTGCCTTTTCATGTTGCATCATAGTTTCTTTGCTTATTGCCAGAACTTTATCTTTCATGTTATGATTGAAGTACTATGATCCCAGCCTTGAATGTTTTGTAAATACTTTGATCAACTCTTTGATGGTGCATGTCACCTCAAAAATTATTTCTTTTTATCACTTACCTACTCGAGGACGAGCAGGAGTTAAGCTTGGGGATGTTGATACATTGCAAATGTATCTATAATTTTTGATGTTCCATGCTTGGTTTTATCCACTTTCTTGTGTTTTGTTCCAACTTTGGAGTACTTTTCATATGATTTCTTGGACTAACCTATTAACAAGAGCTACGATTAGTGCCTATTTTCTGCTATTTTTGGTTCCTGAAAGTCGAAAATGAATATTCTCGAATTGGACGGGACAAAAGCCAAAGTGCCTATTTTTGGAAGGATCAAGTGCGAATACAAGATGGAGGGGCCAGGGGCAGCCACACCACTGGCAGCGGCCAGGCTTGGCCCGCTAGGGGTGGTGGCCGACCCAGCACCCCTCGGCCTCTCCTTAGCCTATAAGTTGCCCTCGGGCCGAAAACCCTAGGTACCCGATCAAAAATCCACGAAAGAGTGCATGGCCCGTCATCTCCATCCCTAGATCGGGAGGGCTCTGAGCTCTTCCGGCACCCTGCCGGAGAGAATTCACCACAGGCCTTCTTCATCACCATGCAAGCCTCTGGTGTGATGCGTGAGTAGTTCATCCTTGGACTACGGATCCATGTAGTAGCTAGATGGCTGGTTTCTCCTCCTTTGTCCTTTCATGATCAAGATCATCTATTTGTAATTCATACATGTTGTGTTTGCGGGGATCCGATGGATATTGAGATGCTATTTCAGATTGATTATTGATTCTATCATGTCTTTGTTATTTGAGATATTGCATGCTTTTCGTTGTTAGTAGCTATCTTGGCCAAGTAGATGCTAGCAACTCCAAGAGTTAATATTTATGCTCGATAGTGGGTTCATGCCTCTGGTAATCTGGGGAAGTGACAGAAATCTCTAAAGTACTAGATTTGCTATTGCTACTAGGGAGAAAACAACGATCCTTTGTTCATAGAACAATTGTATTGTTTACCTTACACGCAGTTCGTAAAGCAATAATCTGTTGCTTGCAACTTAATACTGGAGGGGGTTCGGATGATAACCTGAAGGTGGATTATTAGTCATAGATGCAGTTGGATGGCGGTCTATGTATTATGTTGTATTGCCCAATCAAGTCTCAAAGGAGTCAAGATGATTAGTATATGCATGTATTGCTTTCTCGGTGTTTGTCAATTGCCCCGCTGTAATTTGTTCACCCAGCATGTTATCTATCTAAGGAGAGCCACCTCTACTGAACTATGGATCCCGGTCCTTGTCTTTTATATACAATCTATAAACTGTTTCTGCTTTGTGTTTACTTTCTGCAAACCTTTACTTCTTTCCAATCTATACGTTTAATCCTTTGTTTTCTGCAAAACACGGTGAGATTGACAACCTCATTGCAAGTTGGGGACAAAGTTTTGTGGTTGTGTTGTGCAGGTCTCCACGTTGCTACTAGCACCGGTAGTGCGCCCTGCCAAAGCTCAGCTAGTAATACCTTTGGGGTGTTTCCTTGCTCCTACTGGTTCGATTAAACCTTGGTTTCATAACCGAGGGAAACTTACTGCTGTGCTCATCATACCTTCCTCTTGGGGTTCCCAACGAGCTCTACGTTGAAAGTCGAGTGCATCAAGATCTTTTCTGGCGCCGTTGCCGGCGACTAAAGAAGAAGAAGCTCCCACGTCAACCTCGCGCCATCAATGATGTCGGTGAAGAAGGTGACGATTGTCGCCCCATCCAGCTTCCGGATGGGCTTGGCCTCGATCCACTTCGTGAATTTGTCCACTGCCACGAGCAGATGGGTCATGCCCGCGCGCGCTCGCTTGAAGGGACCAACCATGTCTAGGCCCCAAACCACGAATGGCCAGGTAATCGGTATGGTCTTGAGTACCGAAGTCGGCATGTGCCTGAGCTGCCCGAAGCGCTGGCACCCATTGCACGCGTGAACCAGCTGCTCAACGTCCTTGAGGGCAGTGGGCCAATAGAAGCCATGGTGAAACGCCTTGGTGACTATCGCCCTTGACGAAGCGTGGTGCCCGCACTCGCCCTGGTGGATGTCCTTGAGTAGCCAGAAGCCCGTGTCCACATTGACACACCTTTGGAAAATGCCGGATACGCTGCGCTTGTACAGTTCGCCGTTGATGATGGTGTACGTGTGCGAGCGGTGCCGGATTTGCCTGGCTTCCACCTCATCATCCGGAAGTTCCCCGTTGGTGATGTAGTTCATGAAGGGCTGCACCCAGGATGGCACTTCCCGAATGACAAGGACGCTCCCGCTCTCTGGTTGATGGTTGTCGGGGGGTCGTCCGGGTGACGTACCCAGGACGGCTGCCCCCGAGCCGCTTGACGAGCCGGCAGCCCCCGGGTCTTGCGAACCGGTGGGCACTACCCTGCCGAAGTTAGTGCGGGTCTTCTTCTTTGGAGGTTTTGCCTGCTCCGCTTCTGCTGCTCCGTCAGCCGGAGTGCTCCCTGCCCAGATGATGGAGTCTGACTCCAGCGACGGGTTGCTGGAGGGTTTGCGTAGATGCTCCAAGGAGACCCCGGGTGGGATCGCCTGCCTGGTGGAACCAATTCGGGCGAGCGAATCGGCTGCCTCATTGTTGGCGCGGGGACGTGATGGAATTCGCATTCGTCGAAGGAGGCGCTGAGCTTTTGGATATGGAACCGGTAGAGGGCCATGTTTGCATCCCTAGCGTCCCATTCTCTGGATACTTGCTGCACCACCAGATCCGAATCGCCGAAGCAAAGGATCCGGTTGACACCGATCTCCTTAGCCAGCCAGAGTCCATGCGCCAGTGCATCGTATTCGGCTATGTTGTTAGAGGCCTTGAAGTGGATCTACAGCATGTACTCTAGCCAGTCTCCCTTGGGCGAGGTGAGCATGATGCCGGCTCCCAAGCCCCCGAGCATCTTCGACCCGTCGAAGTGCATCTTGCAGTGGTCTGAATCCGGAACTGGTGGAAGATACTGGGTCTCGGCCCAGTCGACGAGGAAGTCCGCCAATGCCTATGACTTGATCGTGAGCCGAGGCTCGTACTGGATGGAGTAGGTGTCGAGCTCGATGGCCCACTTGGCGACTCGGCCGGTGGCGTCCTTGTTGCCGATGATCTCCGAAAGGGGTGCGGTGCACACGACCTTAATCGGATGCTCCTGGAAGTAGTGCTTGAGCTTCTTGCATGCCAGGTACACGTCGTAGCACATCTTCTGGTAGTAGGGGTAGTTCTGCTTGGAGAGGGAGAGAACCTCACTGAGGTAGTAGACGGGCCTCTGAACCGGCTGATCCTTGCCTTCCTCGGGGCGCTCCACCACCAGGACGACGCTGACGACCCGGCTGATGGCTGCTATATAGAGCAACATCGGCTCCTTGCTAGAACCGGCTTTGTGGACAGCATGCGCTTGAGGTCATGAAATGCTGTGTCGGCTTGCGAAGTCCAGGAGAACTTGTCTGTCTTCTTCATCAGTTGGTACAACGGGAGTGCCTTCTCCCCCAGCCGGTGACAAGCTTTGAGGAGGCCAGGCATCCGGTGAATTTTTGGACTCCAAGCAGGCTCCTGGGCGGCTGCATCCTCTCGATGGCCGCAATCTTCTTCGGATTTGCCTCGATGCCTCGTTGTGATACGAGGAAACCGAGGAGCTGACCGGATGGCACTCCGAAGATGCACTTCTCCGGGTTCAGTTTATCTGGTACTGGTGGAGGTTGCCAAATGTCTCTCCTAGATCTTCGAGGAGGGTGCGCTTCTCCTTGGTCTTGATGACCACATCGTCCACGTAAGCATGTACGTTTCGGCCTATCTGCGAGTGCAAGCACTTCTGGATGCAGCGCTGATAGGTAGCGCCTGCATTCTTTAGACTGGAAGGCATGGTTACGTAGCAGAAAGCCCCGTAGGGGGTGATAAATGATGTCTTAATCTGATCAGCCGGGTTTAACCGGATCTGGTTGTAACCGGAATAGCAATCTAGAAAATATAATGAATCCAAGCCGGCCGTGGAATCGATGACTTGATCGATACGGGGCAAGGCGAAGGGGTCTTTCGGGCATGCCTTGTTCAGGCTAGTGCAGTCGACACACATGCGCCAGGTCTTGTTCTTCTTCAGCACCAGGACTGGGTTTGCCAGCCAATCCGGGTGGTACACTTCCATGATGAACCCGGCAGCAAGGAGCCGGGTGATCTCGTCACCGATTGTCTTCCTCTTCTCCTCTGCGAATCGGCGCAGAGGTTGCTTGACTGGCTTGGCATCCGGCCGCACATGAAGTGAGTGATCAGCAAACTCCCTCGGCACACCCGGCTTGTCCTTGGGGGACCATGCAAAGATGTCCCGATTCTCATGGAGGAAGTCGACGAGCGCGCCTTCCTATTTGCTGTCCAAGTTGGCACCGATGGTGACGAACTTGATCGGGTCAGAGGGGTCGAGCAGGATCCTCTTTGTCTCCTTTGCCGGTTGGAAGGCTCCTTCTCCAGCCGGTTTGCTGCTAGCCGGTATGTCCTGCTGGGCCATGGCCACATTGCGCATGATCACGCGCTTCTCCTCGGCTATGATGAGGGCCTCTGCCAGTTTGGAACCGGCTGAGGCACACTCCATCGACCGCCTGAAGCAGTCGGTGACGGTGATCACGCCGTTGGGTCCCGGCATCTTCGTCTTGAGGTATGCATAGTAGGGGACGGCCATGAACTTGGCGAGAGCGGGGCGCCCGAGGAGAGCATGATAGGAGCTTGTCAGGTTTACCACCTCGAACCAGATCGGTTCGCGGCGAAAGTTCTCCTCGGTCCCGAAGATGACGTCTAGCTGGATTTTACCCAGCGGGGCGCAGGCTGGCCCCGACAGTACGCCGTGGAACGTTGTGGTAGTCGGGCACAGGTCGCATTCACGAATGCCTAGCTTTTCCAGCGAGGACTGGTAGAGGAGGTTGAGGCTGCTGCCTCCATCGATGAGGACGCGCGAAAATTGGCAGGTATGCGCGTTGGAGACGATGAGGGGGTCGAGCACCATGGCGTAGCCCCCGGGAGTCGGCAGCTTCTCCGGCTGGTCTGCACGGCTCCAGGTGATGGGGGTTTCCAACCAGTTCAGGTACTGGGGGACCGGAGAGATGATGGCGTTGACCTCCTTGGAGCGTCGCCTGCGGCTGTGCTTGTCGTCCAGCTCCGTCTCGAAGATGTGGTAGGCGGCGTGCGGCTGAGGGTAGTCGTTGTTGTTGTTGCCGCCGTTGCCGCTGTTACCATCATTGCCGGCTCCCCTAGCCGGTGGTGGTGGTCCACCAAGAGGGGGAGGGGGGAGACGAGGCTGGTTACCCTGGTCTTTTAGCTGGCGGGTCCAGCTGCAATTCCGGGTGGTATGCATAGCCGGTTTGAAGGGACCGTTGTGCCACTTGCACGGGCCGTCAAACATCTGGTCGAAGGTGAGCCGTGGCTTCTGCCTTCTTGCATCATTAGTCGGTGTGTTGGGCGCACCCTCCACAGCATTGACCTGCCGCGTGTGGTAGCGAGGATTCTGTTGTCCGGCTTGGCGGTCCCCATGGAACCGGTTGTCGTTGCCGTGGCGCCTGGAGGATCCGGCTTCGCCAGCCGGATTGCTCGGATGGTCGCGAGCTGGCTCCGTAGGAGTCGGACGCCCGTCAGCATTTACTCGGAGGGGCTTCTTCATGGCAGCATCCGCCGTGGCATACTGGTCCGCAACCGTCATGAGCTCCGCCATGGTTTTTGGCTCGTCACACAGTAGCCGGTGGTGAAGCGTGGTGCCTTCTCGGCAACCCTCGATGAAGAAACTGATGGTTTGGCTTTCTAGGATGCCCTCGCAAGTATTGCGCAGCTCCATCCACTTGGCGAGGTACTCGCGGTCAGTCTCGCGGTCACCCTAGACACACAAGGCCAGGTCGCGTGGGCGTCCCGGGCGCTTGTATGTGTTGTTGAAGTTGCGGACGAACACCTTCTCGAAGTCCGTCCAAGCGTTGATGTTGTTGGGCGCGAGGCTGTTGAGACACGTCCTTGTCGATCCGGTTAGCATAAGGGGGACGTAGCGTACGGCTATGCGCTTGTTCCCATGGGCGATGCCGACTGCCGTAGCATAGTCGGTCAGCCAATCTTCCGGCTTCATGTTGCTGTCGTACTTGGGGGTGTCCCTGGGCAGGGAGAACTTATCCGGAAACGGCTCGTTCCAGATGCAGGGTCCAAAACAAACCAGGCCGGTAGAGTCTTCTTCCTCCGTGACGCGCGCTTGAGCGAGGAGCTCGATGCGGTCGCAGGCATTCGGGCAATCCGGTTTGGGCGCTCCCACCCGGCCCGAGAGACGGGAACCGGCAGGTCTAGGTGCTCCGGTTGGTGGAGGGGGAGGCGGTGGGTTGCTGTTCACCGTTTCCTCCTGGCGCGGCTGGCCCATGTTGCCTGAGCTGCGACACCTGCTGCGGGCCTTAGCCTGCTAAGGGGAGGACGCCTGTTGGGTTCCGCATGGAGCGCCCCTGCTATTAGCAGGCAGCTTGTTCCCCCTGGAGTAGCTGGGGTCCTCCTGCATCTGCCGGTTGGCATCAGCCTACTCGTCTGCGATGCGGAGGAGCTCCTACACGTGGGCGTGGTGGCAGACTCGCTCCTCGCCCTCCAAATTGGGTAGCTCTTCTGCTGCGGCTCACGCCGCGCGCAGGTTCTTGATGGGCGTGCTGTAGGTGGGCCGGATGAGGGCGGGTGCAGGATCCGGCTCCCCATCCTTTTCCATCCTGCCGCCACTCGCTGCCTGGCGCCATTTGCCTAGCCGGCTCGCTCATGATAGCCGGAGTGAAGCCGTGCACGCGGTCATACTCGTGTCGGGTGATCTCGAGTTGCTTGCAGGTTGCCGCCAGCTCCATGGCCTCCTGGAGGAGGATCTGTCTCTCCATGGCGAAGTTGGCTTCCGCCTCCTCTGGGTTATCCTCGAGGTTAACCGGCGTCAGGGGCCGATCAATGGCATCCTCCACCGGATTCCGAGGCTGCAGGGGCGCGGAAGTTCCAACCTCGTCCACGCCTCGCTCCCGCGGTTGGCAAGGATGAGAGCTGGAGCTGGCCATCATGACCTCTACGCCATAGGAAGCGATGGAGGCGCTACCACCCGGATGCGATAGCTCCGCGACAGAGACGATCTCCCTAGGGAAACACTCTGGAACGATGGTGACATAGACGGGGAGGTCGCCGAAGAGCAGGACGGTGCCGTTCGCCGGGAAGGAGGTTCTGGCGAAGCAGGAAGCATTGTCGATGACGCAGTCGAATTTGCCGAGCGTGAGCACCAGGCCGGAGGCCACGCGCTCACCGGCTGAAGTGCAGGGTCCCGTGCAGAACGTGACTCCGGTCGAAGCCATCTGCCCCACGGTGGGCGCCAACTGTCGTTGTATTGGGAACGGCAGTACCTAAGGAGGTTAGATAGAGGTGTGGGGACTAGCAGGGAAACTATTGACAGCGTCCGCAGGCGGGATTGGATACAAGCAAGCATAGCTGGACGCAGGAAGTACCCAGGTTCGGAGCCCTCGTGATGAGGTAAAGCTCCTACTCCTGCCGGATCTGACTATGAGGGATATACGAACTACAAGTGCTCCTCGAGCTGTATTCTCTAGCTACTGCCTTAAATGCACTGAGACTAACCCTTACTACTAAGGCCTTGCCCCTCCTTATATAGGCAGAGAGGCAACGGTCTCAGCCGCCGATCGACTAGGGGTTCCCAGTTCCACGGTCATCTGATATCCGTGCAGTATGTCCCATCGGAGTATGAGCGTATGGTCGTCGGAGGTGCCGACGCCGTAGCCGTCGACATCGGGCCCTGTTCTGCGTCATCCCCGCAAAGTCTTGGTATGGCTGAGTAGTTGCGGTCTTGTCATCGTATGCGCCTGCGTTCGTGCACGTCATGTCGTCATGTCCCCTTGATTGGTTCCGGCTACGTCGCCGTAGTCGGTTGCTTCTTGTTGATCCGGCTACCGTGTGATAGCCGACTGTCTTGCCTTGTCCGGCTGCATCTGTTCAGCCGACCGCGATCCGATTGCCCAGTTTCTTGTCCGGTTGGGGTATCTGGGGATCATCCCCCCGACAATCAGCAGCGAGGATATTGCAACAACATGTTGGGGAGGTTTTTGCACATAACAACAACCATATACCTTTTTTGTGCAAATTACAGACATTTTCTGTAATCGTTGTACATAATACATAACTAGTCATTGAATGTTTCTTGTTTTTTGGGAAACGTTTCACAGTTAATTATATAATATAGTACTAAAATATAATTTTTATCTAAATTAATAATAGGTAAAGCTAAAAAATAATTATAATTTTGAGCCACATCTATAAAGTATCTGGTGTATTTTTGGTTCTTGTAAGTTGTATCATTTAGAAATCAACCTATTAGTAGGTACATAATTCCCAACATGCTCTAGAGAAATGATATATAGATTCTATAATGATGGAAAGTGTGTTTTGAGGTTTATGCATAGCGTTCATTGTGCTAATGACTATATCAATAGAATCTTCTAAATGTTAGAGTGGAAGGAAAATCCATCGGTAAGCAATGTAGGGATTTCCAATCTTCATCGAACGGTTAAAGTTCAAAGTTATTCATACACCATATACTAGGTATGATAAGATAATTAAATGTATAACATGTCATTAGAATCTTTGTAGTTTTTGCATAGCGTTCATTGTGCTGAGGACTATCGATAGAATCTTCTACGTGCTAGAATGGAAAAAAGAGATCCAAGAGTTAACATTGTTGGGATTTGCCAGTCTTGATTCAATTTTCATTGTTCAAAGTTACTCGTACATTATATAGTGGCAAGATTTGCAAGAAGTCACACGCTAATTCATACTAGTAAAAGGCACGTGCCACACTCGTATATACTAATGAACATTAAGTTGTTATTAACCAATAGTCTTGTCATAGAAAAAAGGCATACATTAAGTATATTAATAATAACTATCTACACATATTGAGAATACAACCTACTGTGCTATGAACTTTTTTTTGCGGGGAGGGGTGACTTGATGGTTCTAGAACATGGTGGAGTTTGCTCTAGGTACTACTCTTTCAACACGAATCCAGCTGCTCTGAACCATTGGATCTAACAGACCAATAGTCAGGATTGGTGCTATGGATCTAATTCAAAACTGCTCCATTATAGTGGTAGAGATAATTCAAAAATATTGGCGATGATGCTATATGTGCATGACCAAACAACTTTTGGATAATCTCAAGGAAAAATAAGGACGCATGTATCAATGAGCGTGAATGGACAATAAGAGTTGTAAGGACAGATTACTTGTGGGGCCTAGCAACCCCACATTTCTTCTTGTTTTTAATGAGCTTACCTCATGGGTGGCTTTGATGTCGTTTCTCAGGCGCACTATATTATTCATGTTAGTGGAATAGTGGGTTCCCAAAATTTCCTTTTAAACATAAGGTTGAACACTCCCAGCCATAGTGATTCAAAATTTATCAATAAAGGGGATTTATTTATTGGGAGGCCGAGTGGTTGACACCACACGTCATTATCATGTACTTCATCCGTTCAGAAATATAAGACATTTTAGCTTTGTGAATCAAATGTATCTAGACGCCATTTAGTGTATAGGTTCGTAGATGTTCGGAGTGAACCTTTACATTAAAAGGCGTCTAGATACATTTATTTCACAAAGCTAAAACGTCTTATATTTCGGAACGGAGAAAGTAGACATGATTTTTGCTAGAAAGGGCAAACACTAATGAATGCTTATAGGAAGGTTAAGAAATTGGAAATTGTGTTCCATTGATAAACCTTCGCGCTCCTCTTCCTAGAGTCAGATTTTAGCAATTCAATAAAAAAAAAGGTTGTCGGACATGCTCCAAATCCCAATAATTTTTCTTTTTAAATAAAAACAATACTGATTAGCTCGAATAATTAATTACGGTCTACGTATGTTGTATTACTGTACTTCATATAATATGCTATGTGTGCATGACCGAACAACTTTCGAAAAACCTGAAGGAAAATGCAGTTGCATTAATGAATGAGCGTGAATTAAGGCTGGCAATGGGTAGGGTGCGAGTAGGGTAGAACAATATCATACCCACTCCGGTTTAGTCAATGGCTAGAAAATTTTACCCATACCCATACTCACGGGTATAAAACTTTACCCATGCCCGTACTCATGAAAAATATCGAAGTTTAGAAGCCACAGTATCATACTCTTCCCTAGGTTGCTTGGCCCCATAGGTTGTAACTCTAGAGGTAAGTTTTACTACTTTGTCAGTTTAAATGGGTATGGTATGGGTCTATCTACTCATGCCTGTGCCCATGACTTAACGGGTTAGGGTATGGGTATTACCCATGGGTATAAATTTGTGCCCATACTCTACCAACACGGGTACAGTACCTGCGGGCACTCGTGGGTAAAATTGTCATCCTTAGCACGAAGGGACAATAAGAGTTGTGAGAACAAAGTACTTGTGGGGCCTAGCAACTTTCACATTTTTTTCGATGAGAACACCATCGCGGCTTACCTTATGAATGGCTTGATGTCGTCCCTCAGGTGCTAGATTATTCACGTTAGCGAAATAGTGGGTTCCCATATTTTTGTTTAGAATATAAGTATGAACACTGCCAACCATAGTGATTGAAAAGTTATCGATAAAGGGCGCTTTATTTTTTTAAAGCTCAGGGCGCTTTATTATTACACTCGATTCCCCATACCACCGGTCTACCATTCTACTATTATTAGTTGGACTATGGATAAATAAATTCACTCGAGTTGGTTGGAGCTTTAATCATAATTTTCGTTCTCACTACCTGTCTTGGTGACAACATCTTCATATGCATCATCGTTCATGAATAGATATAATACGGAAATATATCAATGCCATAGTATTTTAGTGCCTACCAAAATAATACTTCAGTTTTCTGTCTTCTCAGTTTGTTCAAAAAGGGGTCTGACCTCTTTCTCAATTATTTTAAAAAACATAGTTTTGGAGAATACCTCAGTTTAAACCCCTATTATTGTTGGAAGAAAACATTAAAAGGTATTCAATAGTTTACTTTATTTAGAAATCAAAATGTTTTCTAAATAATTTAAAAAAACTTTGATGCCAAACTCGTCCTTAATATCTGAACCGAGCCAATCTAGGCCATGGATGATCAATATTTAGATGCCAAATGGCTAAATGGGCCCTTAATTTATGAACTGAGGCAGTATGGGCCATGGATGATCACCGATGTGCTTGTCGGCCTTTGATTCTAGGGAGTACGGCTTACCAATTTACTACTACTTGGACTAAACATAAATCTGAATTTAGTCGAGCGGGAAAATCTTTCGCTATCCAATGTTTCAAAAATCTTGGAATCCCCCTTCTACCCCTAGTGAAGTCGGTTCGTTGGGGCTTCAATCATAATTTCTCCGTTCAGTACCTCTATACCCCGCCCTCCTACCACCGACCCCCCTCCCCCCTCACCCACACACAATCCTCGCCCCCAGCTGCGCTAGCCCTGCGGAAAACCCTAGATCTACCTTTAGCACCTTAGATCTGATTCACCGTCGTCGTCGTGCACTGCACTAGATCTGCTTCACCGACCCACTCTCCTAGCACGCCGAACACATTCCCACCACCAGGAATCTACTTCTTCGCTGCTATCGATCAGCGCTCGGAGGAACCCTTGTTCTGCTTCACCTTCGCCCACAAGCACCGCAAATGCGGCACCTCGACAACCACGACGTCACCACCTAGGATTCGCATCATGCCTAAATGCCGCCGTGACCAAGGTAACCATATCTCCTTGGAGCTTGGTAAGATAAATATGTAGCAGTTAACTATATTTTGTATTGGTGCTACTTTTGTAGTAACTTACTAGTACTATACCTGTTACCTGTATCTTCCTAAATATTTTTTTGTAGTCAGGTTTAACCGTAAGGCATTCAAGTGCGATTTTATATTTCATGGCGAAATATGAGTCAGCCAACGGTTAAAACATTTGTTTCCATTATCTACTTTAGTAAGTGCCCATATATGATGCGGTTATAATTTCTCTCTGGCTTGGCGTAGGCTATGGCACTAATTGTTATTTCTTGCTTGATGCTTTTGTCCTATGTATGAAGTACGCGTTTACATTCGTTATACTGCTTCCACTAAGGTGTCTGTTTCATTTGCTTCTGCTTACCCCACTATTCCTAATCGTTTGCTGTTGTTATGCAATGAACGGGTGCAGTTTACACTAGAAATCGTAGAATGAATGACCCCTATAATCTCGTAAGTATCTATTGCTTTTGTATCACTTCATGCTAACATCTGTGAGACTGGAACCTTTTTGTGTTCACTATTTGCTGCACCATTATGTAGAGGACCGACACTGAATTATGGAGACCACCAGTCTAATTACTTGATGCAGCGGACATCGTCGATGAACATACCTGTAATTAGATCAGCAACCCTGAGACTCTACATAGAGCTACTGTAAGGACGCCCCCCTTTTTTGAAGGTTTAAGTCCCTTGGTGTCATGCCATTGACTCTAGTTGAGTTGTTATTTTTGTTGGAGGCACTAGGGTGATTATAACAAGGCCAAAAATGCAACGGAATCTAATATAAAGAACCGCCTACTTCAAATCTCACTCTGGTATCTACACGTGTATGGCTATTTTAATACAAGGCAGATGATAGGACACTTTGTCTTTGGGTAGACAATCAAAAAATTTAAACATTCTAACTGTTTGATAGATTGTTTAACCATTTCTCCAAAATGATTTGGCTATTCTATTAGAGGCACCCGTCTACATGAGGTCCTTGTGGCGAGTGCTTACATCGCTATAACAGACCAAATAATCTTTTGAAAATCTTTGAGAATGAACATGGTATTTTTGTTTCTTTGTATGATGTTGTAACTTCTTTTATCTTAGTTTCTGCCTTCATCAAGTAGAGCAGTCATTTCACAGGGCAGAAGTGACAGTTGCACACAATCTCATCCCTCTATGAAGTCAACTGTTCCAGTTATTCTAGAAGAAAGAGATGTATGATGCCCTGTCGTTACTAATTGCTTTCTTCCTTTTAGCAAAAGGACTGATTTGAAATTCGTTGGTTTTCATTTTCCTTGGTAATTATGTTATATGATGTTTCTTTTTGTTTTAGGTTGCAAATAGAAATATGAAGTCAGAACAGAAAACAACTACCTCAAGTGTAGATCTCTTTGGACAGAGCAGCAGTGATAGTGCGTATTGCTCACGTAGGTACACAATCTCGACTGCTCCATACATTCCAGTAGAAAGAGTTTTTGGTGCTGCACTCCAAGATGCACTTGATGTAGTTGGACAGGAAGCCAACAGAACATATGTAGTAGTCTCCATAGCAAGGAAGGAGTTATCTGAGTTAAAAAACAGGCAAGCTTTGACGGAGAATCTACTTAATAATATCCTCAACAAGTCTCGTGGTAATCCCGCTGTTACATGTGAGGCGGCGCGAGCTCCCTAAAAGGAACATCTTTTAAACTGAGATTATATTGTTTATCAGCTGTGTTGTACTCCGATGATGCTTTAGGAGCTACGGAATTTTTCAGGACTATAATAGTTTACTAATTTTCTAGTTATAAGTTTTTTTCCACAGTTCCAGAATTTATTTAGCATTCTAGGGAACTTATGTTGTTTGTTTATCCATGTTTATGTCCTCGCAATGGATCTAAGTTAGATAGGCTTAAACAGTAGCAGGCCCACAACGTTTTATCAGTCCTTCATGGGCCACCAATCAACAGCGATGGGCTTACACCGAGGCCATTCTACGTAGAATCTGACCGTAAAAGAACATAACTGTAAAAGGCCAGAACAGTGAAAGGCCGGAATAGTGAAAGGCCGAAACAGTGAAAGGCCGGAATAGTGAATGGCCAGAACAATAACAGACCAAAAACAATAACAAGTCCAGAACTTTAGTAGGCTAGAATCTTCAGCATGTTTATGGTACTGAATAGTAGAAGGACGGAACAGTGAATGTCTAGAACAGTAAAGGCCGTAACTGTAGAGGGCCATAACATCCCACGATGGGTGTGAGAAAAGTGACGGGCCAACAGAAGGCCTTAACAGTAACGGACAGACTTGTCCCAAGCTGAAAATGGGCCGCACAGTATTGGACCAAAGTGGGCCTTCTGTAGGCTGAAATAGTGTCGAGCCTGAAAGTTCACGGGTCGCTGATGTCTGCACTAGTGGGGCCAATTCAAACAGTGCAGTAGGAAACAGTAACAGGCCATAATTTTATTGGGCTCCCCTTATGGGCCGGCCCACTTAATTATTAGCAGGCCTTGGCTGGGCCTGGCTTCTACCACGGTTTTTATGGCCGTTAACGGCGGTAACTAGGCATTAACGATGTTTGCCACATGGCATTTTGCATGACATCACCAGTCAATGCGGCTGGCAAACAGATCTACGACGGAACATGTTTTCGTGGCTGAAGGGTGCGATCCTCCATGGTCAGCAAAAAACTATGGTAGATTCTTTTGTGACGGGGCTTTTACCACGATGGGCATCCGTCATAGAAGACGTTTTAGCCACGAAAAACTGTCCTTCAACCACGAAAATCGTCCATTGTAAAATCTAACTTTTCTTGTAGTGGTAGTAGTTCTAGTAGTGTCAATCTTCCCTGGTTGAATCCTCTCGAACTGCCTGAAAACCACCAAGACTCTAGCCGGAATGTCCAGCGTGTACAGGGCGGACACTCCGGTCCAACCGGAATGTCTGGCCTGTACGCATCGGACTGTACGGGCCAGGCGGAGTCTTCGGGGTGATTTTGCCGGACAGTCCGGGTGTTTTCAACCAGTAATGATCCTGCATTACTTTGGCTACTACTATGTGCTTGCATCTCCTGGACAAATGTGCTTACCCATATGCTATCCTTCTGCTCTGAACTCACAGGTAGTTCTCGCCCTCGTCGGCCCAAGGCTACTCGTCCTCGCAGGCTCCATGAGGAAGATATTCATGTTGATCCATCTGTGGTCAGGCAGCCTACTCGTGACTATGCTGTAGCAAAGCAAGAAAAGGCCAGAAAACTAAAAAGGGATGAAGCCAAGTGCATGAAGTTTGAAGCTTTGACCACTCTGGCAGATTTGGGTACCGAGGAGTTTGTGGAGATGAGAATCCAGCAGTTCTATTCTCTGTCTCGCACCTCGGATGATGATCTCTTCTGGAGAAATGAAACAAGCCTACTCTTTTCTGTGGTATTTTGTGCTTTCAGGACTCCTGTGTGCCCCATGCAGTGGTTGGACCTTGAGAAGCTCCAAGCTCACAGGTACTTTGAGGAGGCTCTGTGGGTGACTAAGAAGATGGGGTTGTACACCATCTTTGAAGCAAAATAAGTCTAAAATATTGAGTTGGTCCAGCAGTTCTATGCCACGGTGGTCTTTGGGGACACTACGGATATTCCCCTTGAGTGGATCTCTGGCACTAATAGGTGTCGTTCCAACATCGCTCAGTTTGCACACATCCTTGGTTTGCCTTTTAGTCCTAATGATCATAGTGGTCTCAGGATGCATGTACATGGTCAGGCATATGACAAGAAGAGGTTGGCCCCAATCTACTCTCAGAATGGTGTGGTTGGCAAAACCACCAACATCAAGCTCATCTACAACATTCTGCTTCGCATGTTTCGCCATACTCTCACTCCCAAGGCGGGCAACAAGGATGATATGAGAGGTGAAGAAATCAATCTTATGGCCCATGCTCACTCAGTGTATACTCATGGTCCAGACCATCCAGGTGGTGCTATAGATGTCATGGATTTCATCTATAAGGACATGTACAAGTGCATCACTAACAAGAAGTGTCCTCTGTTTGCTCCTTATGTGATGAAGCTCATTGCTGCTCAGGCTCCAGCTACTCCATTGCTCTACACTGATCTTGTTCCACACCTTCCTGCCAAGCTACAGAGGAAGGGTGCCCCCACCACCAAGGCACCTCGTGGCAACCCCCTTGCTCAGGACATATTTGAGGATGATGAGATGGATGCAGATACTTCTGACAGTGATGATGGGTCTAAGGAGGTACCGGAGGTTGTGACCCGTGGTCCTCGCATGAAGCATGCTAGCAACGCATATCGCTTCAACACCTCTAAGGAGGAAGTGCACAAGAAGGTGAAGAAGGCCTCCTAGGGGAAGAAGCTTCTCCTATGCCAGAACATTGACATTCGCCATGGACAGTATGATGCATACAAGGCTAACCAGAATGTCATGAAGGAGCTCAACCGGATCAACCAGCCCATGGATGTTGATCCTTCTTAGCAGCAGGCATCAGATGGCACTCTTTCCTATGGTTACTGGAGTCAAGGATGTGTGGACTGGTCCATGTTTGAGGATGTATCTTCTTCTTCTCGCTCTCACGGCCAGAGCTCTACTCAGGATGATCAGGATGATGAGGATGGCGACGAGGATGAGGATGAGGATGAGGATGCCGACAACGACTACAGTGGCTAGAGGTGGCTTTGGAACGCTTTAGTTGTGCTCTTTTCCCTTTTTGGTGTCTCAATGCCAAAGGGGAGAAGTAGCCCCTTTATTAGGATGCTACCGGGGATTTGCATGGGTACACAAGCTTCACGTTATTTCGATTTGCCTCTTTGAAGCTTCGTGTCTTTATCTTACTTGTTTAAGTACTACATTGTGTTGAACTCCAGTATGTGTGTTGTGACATGCTTACCCGGTTACGTTAATGACTATGTTATGTCTAGCTTATTGATCTAGTCGTTATTTTATCATGCCATAACCGGTTAGTGAGGATGTGATCCTAGGGTATGTGATCTTGCATTCAAATGCAAAGATAAATTGGTCACACATCTAGGGGAGCCTTACTATATTTTGTAAATCTCCTATTGTGAAAATTATTACCTATCCTATATGCAAATCCTTAGGATGTCATCAAACACCAAAAGGGGGAGATTGAAAGGGCATTTATGCCTTTCCTATTATTTTGATGTTTGTTGACAACACTTGGATAGGTTTAATCTGTTGTTAAATGTTTTAGGAGATATCAGCTACTTGAGTGTATTTTGTACCTAAGGAAAAGGACTTCCCAGGATCAACTCTATGCAGGAACAAAATCCCTATCGAACTGTCCGGCTGATATGCGCTGGAATGTCCGGCCCAACCAGACTATCCGGTTGGCGTCTGCCGGACTGTCCGGCCCTGGGGATTCATCAACCTGCTCGGACAATCAGAACATCACATCGGATAGCACCCGGACATGGTCCGGACACTGGCCGGAAACTTTGCTAGGCTGGAGTGTCCAGTTGTTTTCACCTGGAGTGTCCGGCTGTGCCGGACTACCCGGCTAGTGTTTGCCGGACTGTCTAGGGTAAGTGTCTCCCAATGGCTCTAATTCCATGGGCTCTATATAAAGGCCCCTTCTTCTACCTTGGGAGCTGCTCATCCACCTCAGGAATAGCAGCACCATTTGAGCCACCAAATCCTCAAGATCTCATCACTCAACCATCCAAAGTCATTTATCTTTGGAGAATCGAAGGAGGAGGACTTGATGTATAGCTTCACCAAGAGAGATCTTCATTTCCCCCTCATTCACTTGAGGGCCCCTTGCTCTAGTGTTTTGTTGGAAACCCTAGCTTGTGATTTGGTTCTTACAAGCTTGTCTTTGATAGTTTGACAGCTTGCTTGTATTCAGGAGCCTCGAATTAGGTTGTGCATGTGTGCCTCGAACTTGTTGTAAAGGTGCTGGCTTCCACCTCGAAGGTTGTCGCTATAGTGGAAGAGGTGAATCGAACCCGTTGGGGTGAGGTTCATCGGAGAACAAGGGAGGCCTCTTGTGGCGTTGGTGGTTTGAAACCACCCCCTCTCTAAACATAGACGTACTTCCCCTCAAAAGGAAGGAACTACGGGAAACAAATCCTTGTGTCTCCGCGTGCTCCACTTTGGTTACTTCTATCCTCTACCGCACTTTACTTATCTAGTTCTTGCATAGTGTATGTGCTAGATTGACATATAGGTAAATTCACCATAGTTGCATAATCTAGAGAATTTACCTTTTGTGTCAAACAATAAATTGAAAATGAGAAAAAATTGAAGTAGCACCTATTCACACCCCTCCCCCTTTAGGTGCCCATACGATCCTTTCACATGGCTTAACAACCTCCCACGTGGGTCGATCCGTAGCTGGGATCAGCCGGTCTACAGCTTCGTGCGGAACTTCAAAGGCACTTACAAAAGGCCCGCATCAATCAAAGAATTAAGAGCCTGATATCAAAAGACTGGCGAGTCATTACGCTCATACATTCAGAAGTGGTCCATCATCAAAATCTCTACAGAGGACATCTCCGAGGATCGTGCAATCGACGCATTCAACGGTGGCATACGCCACAGAGAGCTCAAGGAGGAGCTGGGCCGTTTGAAGCCCAAAACAATCGACCACCTGATGGAGATCGCGAATAGGTGGGCTAATGGAGAAGACTCGGTGAAAAACAACCGTGCCCACTCAGACGATGATGACGACCTCGGTCGCAGACGTGATCACCAAGGAAAACACCGGATGCACGATTATGAGGACCGCGAGGAAGTCGACATGGTCGCGGCTGACTACGTCGATAAGCGCGACGACAGCAACCACAACAGCGGATACCGCAACAGCGGGAAAACCACGCAAGTATGGCAACACTGTACTCGCGATGAGGCACCTGGAACATCTATCTAGGACAAACTATCCGGACCTTGCAACGTACACTTCACATCGACAAACACGACGGCAAGAAAAAATCCAGCCACCTCCTGAAGGACTGCCGCGAGTTCCTCAGGCTCCACAAAGGCTTGGCCCAGATGAATCGCGACGTGATAAACCAGGGCTACAGAGCTGCCCCGGGTGCTGTGGATCATGGTGCACCGCCACCACCACTCGGGCCACCCCCACCCGCGGTTGCGCCAGTCCAGAACAACGGAAGCGAGCAGTACCCGCAACCATTGGGGAATATGGGCATGATCCAAAAAGACGCCCCTCCAATAGAGTGCAAAAGTCAATCACTCACCAAATAAATTTGGCGGTCAACTCTCCACCCCCCAACAACTGAGTACCTCAGTGGGTGCGAGTCCTGTATCACCTTCGATAAGTGTGATCACCTGTGCCAGGTGCCTCGCTCGGGCCATTCACCTTTGGTGCTCGAGGCGCAAATTGGCGGCTTCGATATGAGTCGCGTCTTCATGGACGGTGGCAGCGACATCAACCTCATGTTCGCCAGCACCTTGCGCGCCATGCGAATCCCCTTGTCATGCCTGGAAACCTCCGACACAATGTTCCATGGCATCGTCCCAGGAAAGGGCGTATACCCCCAGGCAAAATCAGCTTGGACGTCATCTTCGGCATGCCAGCAAACTTTCAGCGAGAGCGCATCAAATTCGAAGTGGTGGACTAGCCCTCGCAGTACCATTGCATCCTCGGACGTACCGCGTTCACGAGGTTCATGGCGGTGCCACACTATGCCTACCTGCAGATGAAGATGTCGGGCCCTAATGGCATTATCACCGTCAATGGAAGCTTCGAGAGGTCAGATAGCTGTGATAGGAAATTCAATAGAATCTCCTAGTCTTTCGGCATGCAGGAGGAGCTGGCAAGGCTGAAGGAGTCGACAGACAACAGTTTACCTCCTCTGAGTAAGCCAAACTCACTTGATCAGTCCTTCGACTCATCGGTCCACACCAAGGCGGTCCAGGTCCATCCAACGGACCCGACCAAGATAACCCTCATCGCCAACAACTTGAGTCCTGCATAGGAACTCGCGCTCGTCGAATTCCTCTGCGAGCTGATACGTTGCAAACGTATCTATAATTTTTGATGTTCCATGCTTGGTTTTTATCTACTTTCTTATGTTTTGTCCACACTTTGGAGTACTTTTTGTACACTTTCTTGGACTAACCTCTTAACAAGATGCCACAGTGTCAGCTGCCTGTTTTTTGCTATTTTTTGTTCCAGGAAAGTCAGAAAATGAATATTCTCAGAATTGGACGGGACAAAAGCCAAAGTCAGTATTTCACCGAGGGGGACACGGGGCCAGAATACGAGACGGATAGGGGCCAGAGGGCCGCCACACCACTTGGCCAGGCCTAGCCCACGTCAGGGGGTGGTGTGGCCGCTTAGGGCACCCCCTCGGCCTCCCCATTCACCTATAAGATGCCTCCGATACAGAAACCCTAAGTACCTGATCAAAATTCCACGAAAGAGTTTGTAGCCACCGTCATCTCCATCCCTAGATTGGGAGGGATCTGAAGCTCTTCCAGGCACCCTGCTGGAGGGGAGAATTCACCCTGGAGGCCTTCTTCATCACCATGCAAGCCTCCAGTGTGATGCGTGAGTAGTTCATCCTTGGACTACGGGTCCATGTAGTAGCTAGATGGTTGGTTCTTCTCCTTTGTGCTACCATGTCTAGATCTTGTGAGATTCGTTCATGATCAAGATCATCTATTTGTAATCCTACATGTTGTGTTTGTGGGGATCCGATGGATATTGAGATGCTATTTTAGATTGATTATTGATTATATCATGTCTTTGTTATTTGTGATCTTGCATGCTCTCCGTTGTTAGTAGATATCTTGGACAAGTATATGCTAGCAACTCCAAGAGGGAGTATTTATGCTCAATAGTGGGTTCATGCCTCTAGTAATCTGGGGAAGTGACAGAAATCTCTAAGGTACTAGATGTGATGTTTCTACTAGGGAGAGAACAGCAATCCTTTGTTCATAGAACAATCATATTGTTTACTTTACACGCAATGCGTAATGCAATTATCTGTTGCTTGCAACTTAATACTGGAGGGGGTTCGGATTGATAACCCGAAGGTGGATTATTAGTCATAGATGCAGTTGGATTACGGTCTATGTATAATGTTGTAATGCCCAATCAAATCTCATAGGAGTCAAGATGATTAGTATATGCATGTTTGCTTTCTCGATGTTTATCAATTGCCCCGCTGTAATTTGTTCACCCAACATGTCATCTATCTTAAGGAGAACCACCACTAGTGAACTATGGACCTCGGTCCTTTCTTTTACCATCAATCTACAATTGTTTATTGTTTTCTGTTTACTTTCTGCAAGCAATTACTTTCTTCCACACAATACGTTTAATCCTTTGTTTTCAGCAAAATCGGTGAGATTGACAACCTCACTGTAAGTTGGGGGCAAAGTTCTGTGGTTGTGTTGTGCAGGATTCCAAGTTGGCAACAACACCTTGGAAGTGTTTCCTTGCTCCTGCAGGTTCGATAACCTTGGTTTCATAACTGAGGGAAACTTGCTACTGTGCTCATCATACCTTCCTCTTGGGGTTCCCCAACGAGCTCGAGATATCTTGGGCCATCACGAGAGTTGGGAAAACTTCGCCTGGTGTCCAGCGGACATTCCAGGGGTTCCTAGGGAATTTGTCGAGCACTCACTCAACATAAATCCTGAAGCAAGACCAGTGAAGCAAACAATACGTTGACTGTCAGAGCCAAGGGCAAAAGCGGTCGGTATGGAAGTCAACAGATTTCTCGATGCTAACTTCATACGAGAGATCAAGGAAAGCACCTGGGTAGCAAAACCCGTGCTCATTCCTAAAAAGGACACAGATATCTTGCGGATGTGCGTGGACTTCACTTCCTTGAACAAACATTGCCCAAAGGATCACTTCCCATTGCCACGGATCGACCAGATAATTGATTCTACCGTGGGATGCGAGCGCCTCTACTTCCTTGATTCCTACTCAGGCTACCACCAGATTTGAATGAAGGAGGAAGACCAGGAAAAAATTATCTTCATCACGCCCTTTGGCGTCTTCTGCTACACAACGATGCCCTTCAGGCTGAAAAACGCAGGGGCCACCTACCAGCGGTGTATGTAGGCCTGCCTCAAGAGTTAGCTTGGCCGTAACATTCAAGTCTACGCCGTTGACATTGTCGTCAAAACTAAGGAGGAAGCCTCGTTACTCGACGATCTCCACGAGACCTTCGATAACCTCGACCGCTACCGGATCAAGCAAAACCCGGACAAATGCGCCTTTGGCGTACCATCTAGGCAACTGCTCGGGTACCTCATCTCCGCGAGAGGGATCGAGGCTAACCCGAAGAAAATAAAGGCCATACTGGCCATGGAGAAGCCAAAGAACGTCAAAGGTGTCTAGCAGCTAGCTGGGCGAATCGCGGCACTTAGCATTCATCAGTCGAATGGGCAAGAAGGCACTGCCTTTCTATCAACTCCTTCGCAAAGCTGACAAGTTCGAGGGGACGAAAGAAGCGCAAGAAGCATTCGAAGACCTCAAGCATCTACTATCCACTTCGCCGATGTTGGTAACACCTGGAGAAAAGGAGCCCTTGTTGTTATACATCTCTGCCACCAACCAGGTGGTTAGTACCGTGCTCGTAGTAGAACGAGCCGAAGAAAATAAAGTCCACTGAGTACAACGCCCAGTCTACTACCTCAGTGAGGTGCTCACACCAACAAAACAGCGGTACCCGCACTATCAGAAGTTGGCATATGGCGTCTTCATGACAGCCCGGCGACTGCACCACTACTTCCAGGAACACCCCATCATTGTGGTGAACGACGCTCCACTAGGCCACATCATCAACAACCCCGATGCCACCGGACGAGTCACGCTTTGGGGGATAGAACTGTCTCCACGAGACATCACATACGAGAAGTGATACACGATCAAGTCGCAAGTACTCCCGGACTTCCTCGTTCACTGGATGGAGAACCAGCTTCCCGACACGCCAGACGTGTCATGTCTATGGACAATGCACTTTGACGGATCAAAACATCGAGAAGGAGCTGGCACCGGTGTCATCCTGACATCGCCACAAGGTAACAAGATGAGGTACATTCTATGAATGCAGTTCTGCGCCTCCAACAATGAAGATGAATACGAGGCCTTGCTCCATGGGATGCGGATGGCCAAAGCTTGTGGTACAACACGAATCGTCATCTACGGTGACTCTGAAAGAACATTTCACAGTTCCCTGTGTTTTGTGTGTTAGATAACAATACTGTGGAGTTTTCTCATGTGTGCTAAATGTGCAGGAAAGTGTTTGCTGTGTTTGGGGGGCGGATTATCTGCCCCCATCAAGGGTCGGACAATCCGGCCTGGCCCTCTTGGCAAAAGCTGGCATGGCGCGAGTCTCATACTGGGGGCGGATTTTTCCCCGAACAATCCGAAGTGGGGTGGATTTTCTTCCCCTGACCGGATAATCCGGCCCCCAGGAGACGAGCAAGGGCTAACATGGCGCGATGCTGTGACTGGGGGCGGATTTTCCCCTAGACAATCCGAAGTGGGGCGGATTTTCTTCCCCCGACCGGATAATCCGGCCCTCACCTTGGGCCGGATAATCCGGCCCCAGGAGACAAGCAAAGGCTGGCTCGGTGTGTCGCTCAGTCTGGGGACGGATTATCCCCCGGATAGTTCGTGGCTAGGCTGGAATTTTCCCCGGGCCGGATAATCCGGCCCCAAAAAGCTCCAACTGCTCCATCTGGACAAAGGGTATAAAAGCCACGTCTTCCCCTCCTGTCAGATCTCTTGGTTCATTCGAAAAGGATCAGACCTAGTACAAAACCTCTCTCCCTAGATCTCCCACTTCAACAACCCAAAGGCTTCGATCTTTGCGAAATTGAAGGAGGAGACATCATTCATCGTCATCACGAATCAAGCGCTTCAACTCCTCTCCATTCACTTGGAGAATCCCTGATCTAGTATTCTCGTTGATATCTAGATCTTGTGCTTTATTATTGATAACAACTGTTCTTGTGGCAGCTTCTTGTCATTACGGGAGCCTCCAATTCGGTTGTGGAGTTGTGCCCTGCTAGTTGTGTAAAGACGCCGGTTCCTGCCTTGAAGGGTTCCTATAGTGGAAAGGTGGATCAGGCCTTTGGTGGCGGGATCCATCAGAGAACAGGGTGAGGCCTATCGTGGCGTGGTGGTTTTAGTACCGCCCACCCCTCCAATGCAGATGTACTTCCCTTAACAAGGAAGGAACTGCGGTAAAACAAATCTTGTGTCTCCGTGTGCTTCATCACGGTTTCCTCGTTCCTCACTTTAGTCGCCTTTAATCGCTAGTAGTTAGGTTTGCATATAGGAAAATTCTACATAGTAGTATATCTAGAGAATTTACCTTTTGTGTCAAGCCTAAAATTGAAAAAGCATTAACATTTGAAGTAGCACCTATTCACCCCCCCCCCCCTCTAGGTTCCCATACGATCCATTTCAATTGGTATCAGAGCCCCTGCTCTTTATTCGGTCTTAACCGCCAAAGAGAAGTATGGGTACTAAGGAGAATGGGAATGAGGTTGTAGACAAGGTCACAATGGATGACCTCAAGACGTTGGAAACAACCTTGTTGAAATCCTTTGACACCAAGATGGAAGAGATGCAGCAAATGATTGCTCACCTCACATCATCTATAGCCCCATCTCCATCTTCCTTGGAGGCACCACTCCTCTATCTAAGGATAAGGCTCACGTCGGATCTAAGGAAGATGAAGTGGTGGGTGAAAAACATAATGGTTCCGCCTCTAAGAAGGGAAGTGGTAAAGAGGACTACAGTGAGGTTCCTCATCTATATTCTCCTGACCCACCTATCCCTCATCCTCATATAAACAATAGGGGTGATCCACCCAAGCTTACTGCATCTACTTTTAATCAATGGAAATTCTTAATGAAATCTCATGTATGCAGTTCGTCAATTAAGCTTTGGAGGATTATCGAAGATGGTCTTCATATTGGAGACCCCACCAACTTGACTAGAAGAGAAGTTGTGGATAGCCAACTGAATGCAACGGCTCTTCACATGATTCAGCTCGGAGTGGGCCCCAAGGACATGCCCCACATCGAGCACTTCAACACCACCAAAGAAGCTTGGGATGCTCTCACCGACCTATTCATTGGAAATGAAAGCATGAGAAGGAATAGGTACGATGATCTTAGTAATGAAGCTGAAGGTTTCTACATGTTGGATGGTGAGGACCATGAATACATGTATAGAAGGCTCAAGAGCATTGCAACAACATTTAGAAAGCATGGAGCCACTCACATTGATGATGCCTGGATCAAAAGGAAATATGTGAGTGCCCTCATGCCATTTGAGCCAACGGACTTGAAAAGTTTGCAAGGTAGACACAACTACCACCAAATGACTTCCAATGAAGTCATGCAAGAAATGGCGGCCTTCAAAGTTTCCTCCAAGAACACCGAAGATGCCCGTGCTCGGGCTATTGGAATGCAAAAAGGAGTCAACGTGGATCTAAAAGCAAATGTTGTTGAGCAAGATGAGAATGAAAGAGGATACGATGTTGTCTCCATGGGCTACCCCGAGGAAGTCAAGCGTGCTCATGGTGAGTACATGGCTTTTTATGCAAGGAATTTTTGGAAGGATCCAGCCAAGGCCAAGTCTGAACTTGAAGGCAAGAATGGGTCAAGTGGAAGAAGAGAGAATGACCCAAAACTGAGAACATGCTACAATTGTGGAGATAGGTTGCACTTTGTGGCCGAATGTCCATATCAAAGTAGAGAAGACAATGGTGGCAGGCTCATCCTTAAAGAAAAGTCCAAGGCACCTCGAAAGAAGCCATTTATCAAAAGAATGGTCCTTACAAGAAGCAACCCAAGATTGTCTTGGTAGGACAAGAAGAATACTCCTCCGCTAGTAAAGACGAAGAGGATGAACATAGTTCTCGAGAGGTGGCTGCTATAGCCACCACATCCATCCCTTCATCACTCTTTGACTCTCCAAACGAAAATGTCATCAACAACAACGTCACTTGCCTCATGGCAAGAGGGTCCGAGGTATCATCTTCTATTTCTTCATTTCCTAAGACTAATATAAATATGGATATGGATGATCATACTAGTCTTAAGATAAAAGAAGAAGTTATTGCTTTGGAATTTTTTTTCACTAACTTGCAAGGTGAGCACAAACTTCACTTTTATGCTCTTATGAGTCAACTTGCTCATTCCGAAGAACTTCTCGAAGAAAAGGGTAGAATTGAAAGAGAAGACATCTTGGAGATAGCCTCCTTGAAGAATGCCTTAGATGAAGAAGAGGAAGCTCGAGTATCCTTGGAGGAGAAACTCGAGTCAATTGAGGAATCCCATGAAGAGGTTGTTGCCTAGATCATGAAAGAATGTGACAATGCTCTTGCTAAGGTAAAGAAACTAAAGAAGGAAAAGGTTGAATTTGGGGCTACTCATGCTAGACTCTCATAGAAGTTTGAGAAACTTGACATTGCTCACAAGGCATTGGAGAGTGAACATTCTACTCTAAATGAGTCTTGTGATCAGCTCCAAACTCAATTGGATAAGTATGATATGCCTAGCACCTCCACTCCCTCTTGTGGACACAAACACATTGTTGAAGAAAATGCAAGGCTAAAAGAAGAACTTGTAAAGGGATCTCAACATAAGTCCTAGATGAGGTTCTTAACAAGCAAAGGACAAACAATGGGAAAGAAGGTCTTGGTTATGTCCCCAAGATAAATAAGAAGAAGAACAAGAAGAAGAAGAAGAAGAAGAGCAAAACTGCTCAACCAAAGACAAGCACCACCACTAATGACAAGACTAACTATGATGGTTTTGCATGGGCTAATAATCCTAACTATGAATTATTTTGTGATTATTATGGTGATGTCTATGCTAGCTATGTAGGTCCTTTTGATAGTTACATATCTTGGTCTATTTGGGTTCCCAAAACCCTTGTCACTAACATGAGAGGACCCATTGAAAAATGGGTACCTAAAACCAAGAAGTAACTTTCTTGCAGGGCTATGCTTCTGGTGGGTCTAAATGGGTACTCGATAGCGGGTGCCCTAGTCATATAACCGGAAGCAAGGAGATCATCTCGGAGATGTGGCCCAACCATGATCACATAACCGTCTCCTATGGTGACAAGTCAAAATCTGAGGTATTGGGTCTTGGTAAAGTTGTGGTTGCTCACGATATCTCTCTCATGGACGTCATGCTTGTTGAGACCCTCGGTTACAATTTACTTTCAGTTCGTGCCCTTAGTAAGATGGGCTTTGCAGTTTTTATTGATGCTGATTTGGTGGTACTCCTGTGGAGCAAGTCTCTAAAGGTCACTTTCATGGGATATGTCAAAAATGACCTGTACGTTGTGGACTTCTCGAGGAAAACCACCACAGGCCCGATGTGTCTTTTCGGAAAGGCTGACGCGGGTTGGTTATGGCATCGCCGACTAGCCCACATCAATATGAGAACTTTGCAAAGTCTCCACAAGGGTGGCTACATCCTTGGACTAAAAGAAAATGTTTCCTTTGCCAAAGATCGTGTTTGCAGGGCTTGTGTTGAAGGGAAAATGCATGACTCTCCCCATCGAAGGAAGACCATTATTTCATCAAAGAGGATTTTGGAGCTTCTCCATGTGGATATCTTTGGTCCTCCATCTCATGCAAGTCTCGGTGGGAAGAAATATTGCCTCGCGATTGTTGATGATTACTCAAGATACACTTGGGTCTATTTCTTCCAGTTGAAGAGCGAGACTCAACAAACAGTCATCGATTTTTCCAACGAGGTTCAACATCAACACAATGTCCCTATATTGGCAATTAGAAGTGATAACGGCTCTGAGTTCAAGAACTACACCTTAAATGAATTTCTAAGTGAAGAGGGGATAAGACATCAATATTCCGCTGCGTCCACCCCTCAACAAAATGGTGTTGCCGAGAGGAAGAACCGGACCTTAATGTATATGGACAGATCTATGCTAGCTGAATTTAAGACTCCTTATAACTTCTGGACTGAAGCAATATCTATCGCTTTCCATTCATCGAACCGGCCCTACCTCCACAAAATCTTGGACAAGACTCCATATGAAATACTTACTGGTAACAAGCCAAACATCTCCTACTTCCGGGTATTTGGTTGTAAGTGTTTCTTTCTCATTAAAGGAGTTCGTTTATCTAAATTTGAGTCTAAGGCTTTAGAAGGCATTTTTGTTGGTTATGGTGCCGAATCCCACACTTATAGAGTCTACAATAAGCTCTCCGGAACTATTGTAGAATCTTGTAGTGTGGTGTTTTAGGAAAATGATGGCTCCCGTGCGGGGCAAGTTGATGTTTGTGATGTAGATGTTGAAATACACCAAGATGCCATAAGAAGAATGGGCATGGGATTTTTCTGCCCCATTGAGAAACCCCTTGTGGCGGATCGGGAAGGACAATGCTCTACTCAAGTAGAGCCCTCATCGACACAAGCTCAACATGCTCCAACCATTGCAGAAACTTCTACACCAACCCCACAAAATGCTGAAGATCAAAATGCTCCTGAAAGCTCCAGGCCGGATTATCCGGGCAACCCTCCCCAACTGGCAGAAGTGATCAAAATGGTGAAGATTCTACTGCAAGCCCTAGGCCGGATTTTCCGGCTGACCCCGGATTATCCGGCCTCTCTCCAATTCGTGCCAAGACCACTCAAGTCTGCGAAGATGCATCGAGTCCACCCAGGCCGGATTATCCGGCCCCACCTTCGGCCGGATTATCCAGCCCTGAAAATCCTGAAGAATAGCAGCCTCCTATTACGGTTGTTGATCAACACCAGGAACAAGATTCATCATCTCCTATTCCTGTTAATCAAGCTAAAGATCAAGGCCAAGCCAATGATTCCAACGAAGACTCAAATGATGAAGTTATTCCCCAAGAGACAACAAACTAATTGAACTTCACCGCAAAGCTCGTGTAGATAGGAACCTTGAATTAAGGGGTCACACTCTTGACAAAGTTATCGGTGATCTCCGACGAAGGGTATCCACAAGAAGGCAGCTAGCAAGTTTTGGTGAGCACCAAGCTCACATATCCATGGTGGAACCCAAGAAAGTGTTTGAAGCTCTTGAAGATCCAGACTCGGTTGTTGCTATGCATGAAGAGTTGAATAACTTTGAGAGCAACAAGGTCTAAAAATTAGTAGAGAAGCCCAAGGATTGCCGCAATGTTATCGGCACAAAGTGGATCTTTAAGAATAAGCAAGATGAAAACGGCATTGTTGTAAGGAACAAGGCAAGACTCGTGGCACAAGGCTATTCCCAAGTTGAGGGCATCGACTTCGGCGAGACTTATGCTCCAGTGGCTCGTCTTGAGTCCATCAGTATCCTTCTTGCTTATGTTACTCATAATAATTTTAATTACAGCAAATGGACGTTAAGAGTGCTTTTCTTAATGGTCCTCTACATGAGTTGGTATATGTAAAGCAACCCCCGGGATTTGAGGATCCTAACTTTCTGAACCATGTCTACAAACTCGATAAGGCACTCTATGGCCTTAAACAAGCCCCACATGCGTGGTATGAGCACCTTAAAGAGCTTTTGCTAGACCGTGGCTTCGAAGTTGGGCAAATTGATCCCACTCTTTTTACTAAGAAGGTTAAGGGGGAGCTCTTCGTATGCCAACTATATGTAGACGACATTATCTTTGACTCTACTAATAAAGCTTTTAATGATGAATTTTCAAAGCTTATGACTCACAGGTTTGAGATGTCTATGATGGGGGAGTTACGGTTCTTTCTTGGATTTGAGATCGAACAACTTAGAGAAGGAACCTTCATAAATCAAGCAAAATACATCCAAGACATGCTCAAGAGATTCAAGATGATGGATCTTAATGGCATCACCACTCCGATGCAAACAAAATGTCACCTTGAACTTAATCCCCATGGTAAAGATGTGGACCAAAAGGTTTACCGGTCCATGATCGGCTCTCTTCTTTACCTCTGCGCATCTAGACCCGATATTGTGTTGAGTGTAGGTGTGTGTGCAAGTTATCAAGCAGCTCCTAAAGAAAGACACTTAGTGGCAGTCAAGAGGATCTTCCGATATTTGGTTCATTCCCCTAATTTTGGTCTATGGTATCCCAAGGGCTCCAATTTCTCTCTATGTGGCTATACTGATTCAGATTGGGCTAGTGATAAGGATGATCGGAAATCAACTTCTAGAGCTTGTCAATTCTTGGGAAGGTCTCTAGTATGTTGGTCTATCTCTCTCCACCGCTGAAGCTGAATATGTGGTTACTTCTAGTGCATGTACTCAATTATTATGGATGAGGCAAAGTTTAAAGGAATACGGTGTCAATTGTAACAAAGTGCCTCTTTTATGCGATAATGAAAGTGCAATCAAAATTGTGTACAATCCGGTATAGCACACAAGGACGAAGCATATTGAGATTCGGAATCATTTTATTCGGGACCATGTAGCTCGAGGCGATATTGATCTATCTTTTGTGAGCACGAAGAACCAACTTGCTGATATTTTCATGAAGCCACTTGATGAAGCAAGGTTTTGTTACTTGAGGAATGAGCTAAATATCGTTGATTCAAGGAGCTTGTCTTGACTACCCATGCACTCACTCTTACATCTCATTCTTATTTGGTCTAGGTGTGGGCATGGATATAGGGGAGTGTGGTCCTAATTAATTGGGCTAACCCTTCCCCCATAATGCCGAAAGCAAGTTAAATCATCTCTCTTAATATCATTATGTGATATGTGAGCTTATTGATGAGTATTGGTCATGAACCCAAGATATATCTTCGCGGTGTCATACCATGCACTCCAACAAGGTGGCCTTGGCCACCGCCCTCTTCCATGAGAAGAGTTGGATTTATGTGGATCTTTTGGTTGTTTTTGCTAATCTCATGTTCTTATGGAAATCACACTCAATTTTGGCTTTTAGTTGATTGGATTCTTGCAATCTTGAGTGGGTAGTACCATCTCAGTTTGGTCTCTCACCCCAAGCCTCTCTCTCCCCCTACTCCTACTACTCCCACACCATATGCTCGGTGGAATTCTTCTTCTAGGATCAACTATGGAGAGCTTGAGCGTCACTTGTTTCCTTCTGCGGCCACTGCTGGTGACGAGGAGGATGACACCGAGGAGCTTGAGGATGAGAACAAGGACGGAGACGAGGATGACGATGATGACTATGAGTGATCCCTTGGGGCGCTAGCATCTCTCTTCTTCCTTTTTGGCGTTTCGATGCCAAAGGGGGGAGTAGTTCTATTAGGTCTTTGTGGATTTGCATGGGTCAGGCGTAAGCATTTGCACGTTATCTTTTCGGGTTTTTTCTCGCTTGTGCCCATTTAGCGTTGAACTTCTATTTGTGATTTGCTCTATATGAGACTATGTTTTTGTGTGGCTCTGGATTTATCTTGTGGATTATCCTTATGGATTCATCTATCATATTGGCTATATTGGATTTCTATATCGAGGAAGGCGCTCATTATGGATATCATTGGATATTCTTATAATATATTGAGGACGCCTTTATCTCTCCCTCGGTGGTATGAATATTTTGCCTATGTGCAAATGAAATAGACTTGTACCTTCTTGTGTGTATTTGTAATCAAATGCAAATTTTATTATGCACACATTGAGGGGGAGTCTTTTTCATTCATTAAATATTGTTGTTATGAGAGCTATCTTGCAAATCCTAGTATTGACATCTAACACCAAAAAGGGGGAGATTGAAAGAACATTTCATGGTTCCCTGTGTTTTGTGTGTTAGATAACGATACCGTGGAGTTTTATCATGTGTGCTAAGTGTGCATGGAAGTGTTTGTTGTGTTTGGGGGCCGGATTATCCGCCCTCATCAAGGGCCGGATAATCTGGCCTGACCCTCTTGGAAAAGGCTGGCATGGCGCGAGTCTCAGACTGGGGGCGGATTTTCCCCCGGACAATCCGAAGTGGGGCGGATTTTCTTCCCTTGACCGGATAATCCGGTCCTCACCTTGGGACGGATAATCCGGCCCCCAGGAGATGAGCAAGGGCTGGCATGGTGCGACGCTCTGACTGGGGTGGATTTTCCCCCGGACAATTCGAAGTAGGGTGGATTTTCTTCCCCCGACCAGATAATTCGGCCCTCACCTTGGGCCGGAGAATCTGGCCCCAGGAGACAAGCAAAGGCTGGCTCGGTGCGTCGCTCAATCTGAGGCAGATTATCCCCTGGATAGTCCGTGGCTGGGGCGGAGTTTTCCCTGGGCCGGATAATTCGGCCCTCACTTAGGACGGATAATCCGGCCCCAAAAAGCTCCAACGGCTCCATCTGGACAGGGAGTATAAAAGCCACATCTTCCCCTCCTATCAAATCTCTTGGTTCATTCGAAAAGGATCATACCTGGTGAAAAAGCTCTCTCCCTAGATCTCCCACTTCAACCACCCGAAGGCTTCGATCTTTGGGAAATTGAAGGAGGAGACATCATTCATCGTCATCACGAATCAAGCGCTTCAACTCCTCTCCATTCACTTAGAGAATCCCCGATCTAATATTCTCGTTGATATCTAGATCTTGTCCTTTATTATTGATGACAATTGTTCTTGTGGCATCTTGTTGTCATTACGGGAGCCTCCAATTCGGTTGTGGAGTTGTGCCCTGTTAGTTGTGTAAAGGCGCTGGTTCCCACCTCGAAGGGTTCCTATAGTGGAAAGGTGGATCAGGCCTTTGGTGGCGGGATCCATCGGAGAATAGGGAGAGGCCTATCGTGGAGTGCTAGTCTTAGTACTGCCCACCCTCCAAGGCAGATGTACTTCCCTTAACGATGAAGGAACCGCGGTAAAACAAACATTTCTGTCTCCGTGTGCTTCATCACGGTTTCCTCGTTGCTCACTTTACGCACCTTTACTCGCTAGTAGTTAGGTTTGCATATAGGGAAATTCTACATAGTAGTATATCTAGAGAATTTACCTTTTGTGTCAAGCCTAAAATTGAAGAAGCATTAAAATTTGAAGTAGCACCTATTCACCCCCCCCCCCCTCTAGGTGCCCATACGATCAATTTCAGACTATAAGCTAGTGGTGGATCAAACCATGAACCAGTGTGATGCCCTGAGCGACAACATGATTGCCTACCGCAACCTCTATGACGCACTCGAATGAGACTTCGACGGCTACAAACTGCGGCATGTTGGCCGCAAAAGCAACGAAGAGGCGGATACACTCGCCAACATTGGATCCACCTGTGCCCAGGTGCCACCTGGAGTATTCCTAGGGAAAATCTATGAACGCTCCATCAAGCCAAAGACTCTAGAGTAGCAAACCAGCACGTCAAAAGACTCAGGGGCTACACCACTCGACAAACTCAAAACACTTGAGGATAAGGAGCAAGAGACAGGACTCAAAGGCCCCATGGAGGTCATGATGATCGAGCCATCCTAGATGCAACCATACATCACATACCTGCTCCACAAAAGGATGCCAGATGACCCGACAGTTGCGCGACATATAGCGCGACGATCCAAGGCTTTCGCCATCATCAATGGCGAACTATATAAGCGCAGCATCACAGAAGTCCTTCAACGATGCATCTCCAACAGAGATGGAAGATCCATCCTCCTCGAGATACACGAAGGCACTTGCGGCCATCAAGCCGGAAGTCACGCCCTCGTCGCCAAAGCTCTACGAGCTGGATTCTACTGGCCAACGGCAATGCACGATGCTAAGGACATCGTCTAGAGGTGCAATGCTTGCCAATTATTTGCGAACAAACCGCACGCACCTGGCGCAGAGCTCAGGCCAATACCTGTGGCCTGGCCCTTCGCAGAATAGGGACTCGACATGGTCAGCAAGCTACAAAAATCTTCACCTGGAGGGTATGTCTACCTCCTCGTCGTAGTCGAAAAATTTGTTGGGTCCGCAGCATAGAAAACAAAAAAATTCCTACGGTGTGAACTACACGCCAAGATCTATCTACTAGGTACAAAGCAAACGGGTGGACATACATCCATAGAGAACTTACCCTCGAAGACAACGAGCTTTGTTAACGAGTAGGAACTCGTGGTTGATGTAGTCGTACACTTGCCGATCTCAAGATCGTGAGGAAGTCCGAGCGCCGCAACTCAGCAGCGCATCCTTTTCACACGTTCAAGCCACGGACAACCTCCAGCGATCCAGCGAAGCAAAGAACTCCTTCGCATTTAAATGCCACCGGGAACATGTATCTCGCTAATCCGAGACCATGGGGGAATAATTCTAGAGGGGGAGAGAGATCCTTCACAAGGAGGTGTGAGGATGAAGGAGGGAATGGGTGGCCTTTTATAGGAGGAGGGGGGTGCCCCCTCTCTCCATGGCCGGCGCATGGGGGTGACCCCTCACCTCCCCCATTCATGTGGTGGTAACCCCTCCACATTAAAATGCCTCTTCACATTCCCTTTTAAAGTCTCCACTTTAAATGCATTAAGTTTCTCCAAATTTAATGCTCTCTCATTTAATAAAACTCTTTTATTAAATTTATTCAGAATTTTGTTAATTACTTTAATTAACAAACATTCACATATAGCCCCTTGCAATATTTCAATATCACATGCAGAACCACTTTCTGCAATTTCACCCGAAACAATTTCCGGTTTCTATTGAAACAATTCCTGCGCTTTGCAATTCTTTCGTCTAAAACATATGTGCTCCAAAATGGTGTCCTGTAACTCTTAAGTGTGCCACCCTATGGTTCGCGAATAATGCAGACATGATCGAGACCCTTCTCCGATCAATAATCAGCGGCCAGGACACGAAGATCCGTCTTGACTCCTACACATTCAACGATGACTCCTGTGATCGTGAGAACCTTTAACGCTTGTAACTAAATCCCTTTGTCTCTCGATATATTACATGTCCGAGATTCAATCATCGGTATCTCCATACCTAGTTTGATCTTGTTACCGACATGCACTCTTTTCTCGTTCCTGTGATATAACATTCTAGTGATCACATCACTTGCTTGCAAGCTATCCTAATGTGTTATCACCGAGAGGGCCCAGAGTATATCTATCCGTCATCTGGATTGACAAATTCCACTCTTGATCCATGAGCCTCAACATAACACCTTCAGTAATCGAACCCATCTTTATAGTCACCCTGTTACGGTGTGACGTTTGATGTTATCAAGATACTCTTCCGGTGTTAGCAATTAACATGATCTCATGGTCTAAGGATAAAGATTACTTCGTATTATGTTATAGCAATATAAACACAATGACTTGATCGTAATGCTATACTTCGGATGAATGTTCATCACATCATTCCACCAATGGTGTGACCTTGTTATTAACAACATCCAATGTCCATGATCAGGAAACCTTGATCATCTTGTTAATCAACAAGCTAGTCTATAAGAGAGGCATGACTAGGAACCCTTTTTTGTTTATTAAACACACATGTATTGATGTTTCCTATCAATACAATTATAGCATGTAAAATAAACATCTATCATATACAAGGAATACATAATAACAACTTTATTATTGCCTCTCGGGCATATTTCCTTCATCTCCCACTTGCACTAGAGACAATAATCTAGTTCACATAGTGATAAATCTAACACCCATGGAGTTCGGTGTTGATCATGTTTTGCCCTAGGGAGTACTTTAGTCAGCGGATCTGCTACATTCAGTGTGCACTTTTACAAATCTTTATATCTCCATCCTTAACATGTTCGCGGATGGAGTGAAACCGCGCTAATATGCTTGGAATTCTTGTGAGACCTTGGTTCCTTGGCTATTATGGCTCCATTGTTGTCACAATAGATCACCATCGGGTCCAACGACCGGAACCACACCCAGCCTGTAATGAACTCTTTCATCCAAGCGCTTCCTGCGCTCAAGCAAAGAACATATTCCGCCTCCGTTGTTGATCCAGCCACCACAGGTTGTTTGGAGCTCCTCCAACAAACTGCTGCTCCGTTCAAGAGAAATACGTATCCGGATTGAGACTTAGAGTCATCCGGATCAGTGTCAAAGCTAGCATCAACATAACACTTAGCGACTAGCTCTTCTTCACCTCCGTATACAAGAAACATATCCTTAGTTCTTCTCAAGTACTTAAGGATATTCTTGACCGCTATCCAAAGGTTCAACCTGGATCAGATTGGTACCTACTAGTCAAACTAATAGCATGTGCCACATCCGGTCTTGTACATAGCATGGCATACATTATAGAGCCTATGGTCGAGGCATAGGGATCCTATCCATTATCTCTTTCTTCCGTCAGAGCGGACTTTTGAGTCTTACTCAATGTCTTGCCTTGCAACATAGGTAAGAACCCCTTCTTACTTCCGTCCATATTAAACTTCTTTAATATCTTATCAAGGTATGTACTCTGCGATAGCCCAATTAGGCGTCTTGATCTATCTCTATAGATTTTAATGCCTAATATATATGAAGCTTCACCAAGGTCCTTCATCGAAAAATTTGTTGTTTAGATAACTTTTAACACTGCTTAAAAGATCTAAATCATTTCCAATCAATAATATGTCATCCACATATAATATCAGAAATGCCACATTGCTCCCACTCACTTTCTTGTAAATACAAGCCTCTCCATAAGTTTGGACAAATCCAAACTCTTTGATCACCTCATCAAAGCGGAGATTCCAACTTCGTGATGCTTGCTTCAGTCCATAGATGGATCGCTGAAGTTTGCACACCTTATTAGCATCCTTAGGATCGACAAAACCCTCAGGTTGTATCATATACAACTCTTCTTCAATCTTACCATTGAGGAATGCAGTTTTGACATCCATCTGCCATATTTCATAATCGAAATATGCAGTAATTGCTAACATAATCCTAACTGACTTAAGCATCGCTACGGGAGAGAATGTCTCATCGTAGTCAACTCCTTGAATTTGTCGAAACCCCTTTGCGACAAGTCGAGCCTTATAGAGGGTCACATTACCATCAGCATCAGTTTTCCTTTTGAAAATCCATTTATTCTCAACGGCCTTTCGGTCGTGAGGTAAGTCTACCAAGTTCCAAACTTGGTTCTCGTACATGGATTCCATCTCGGATTTCATGGCTTCTAGCCATTTGTTGGAATCCGGGCTCATCATCGCTTCTTCATATGTCGCAGGGTCATCCATTTCATCAATCATGAAATTCATAACAGGATTGCCGTACAGTTCAGGAGTTATCGTGTCGCTTGACCTGCGAGGTTTGGTAGTGTCCTCTTTCGGAGTTTCATGATCAATATCATTAGCTCTCTCTTCATTAGGTGAAGTCAACTCCGAAACAACTTCTGGAGCTGCGCTACTCGCCATTTCATGAAGAGAAGGTTCAATAACCTCTTCGAGTTCTACCTTCCGACTACTCACACCTTTCGCGAGAAACTCCTTCTCAAGAAAGGATCCATTCTTGGCAACAAAGACCTTGCCCTCGGATCTGTGATAGAAGGTATACCCAATCGTTTCCTTAGGGTATCCTATGAAGACGCATTTTTCCGCTTTGGGTTCGAGTTTATCCAGTTGAAGTTTCTTCACATAAACATCGCATCCCTAAACTTTAAGAAATGACAGCTTAGGTTTGTTTCCAAACCATAATTCATACGGTGTATTTTCAACGGATTTAGATGGTGCCCTATTTAAAGTGAATTTAGCGGTTTCCAGTGCATAACCCCAAAATGACAGTGGCAAGTCAATCAGAGACATCATAGATCAAACCATATCCAATAAAGTACAATTACGACGTTCTGACACACCATTACGTTGTGGTGTTCCGGCAGGCGTGAGTTGTGAAACTATTTCACAGTCTTTCATATGTGTGCTAAACTCGTAACTAAGATACTCTCCTCCATGGTCAGACCGCAGAAATTTGATCTTTCTGTTACGATGATTTTCCACTTCATTCTTTGAACTTTTCAAAAGTTTCAGACTTGTGTTTCATCAAATAGATATACCCATATCTACTCAAATCATCCGTGAAAGTAACAAAATAACGATATCCACCTCGCGCCGACACACTCATTGGTCCACACACATCAGTATGTATGATTTCCAATAGATCTGTCGCCCGTTCCATTGAACCAGAAAACAGCGTTCTAGTCATCTTGCCCATAAGGCATGGCTCACATGTATCAAATGATTCAAAATCAAGTGATTCCAAAAGTCCATCAGAATGGAGTTTCTTCATGCGTTTAACGCCAATATGACCTAGACGGCAGTGCCACATATATGTAGATATATCATTATCAAGTTTAATCCTTTTAACATCAACATTATGAATATGCGTAATACTACTATCGAGATCCAACAGAAATAAACCATTCAACATAGGTGCATGACCATAAAAGATATTATTCATATAAATCGAACAACCATTGTTTTCAGACTTAAATGAATAACCACTTTGCATCAAACACGATCCAGATACAATGTTCATGCTCAGTGCAGGCACCAAATAACAATTATTTAGGTTTATAACTAATCCCGATGGCATATGGAGAAAGCGTTCATGGCGATCACATCAACTCTTGATCCATTGCCGACCCGCATCGAGACCTCATCCCTTGCTAGTTGTCGCTTGTTCTGCAGCCCCTGAACCGAGTTACATATATTAGCAACCGATCTCATATCAAATACCCAGGTGCTACTGAGAGTACTAGTCAAGTACACATCAATAACATGTATATCACATATACCTTTGTTTGCCTTGCCGGACTTCTTGTCCGCCCAATACTTGGGGCGAGGCTTCAATGGCTGATCCTTGCAATAGTAGCACTCGGTGTCGACTTAGGGCTAGCTCGGGGTTTCTTTTCAGGCGTGGCAACAGACTTGCCACCCTTCTTTCCCTTGTGCTTGCCTTTCTTGTCCTTCTTGAAACCGGTGGTCCTATTGATCATCAACACTTGATGTTCTTTCCTAATCTCCACAACTGCAGTCTTAAGCATCGATGAAGCTCGAAGAGACTTCTTCATGCCCTGCATATTATAGTTCATCATGAAGCTCTTGTAGCTAGGTGGCGTAGATTGGAGAACATGATGTATGCTTAAGTCAATGGGAATCATTATTCCCAAGGACACAAGCTTATTATTGGCGTACCAGGACATTTTGAGTGCGTGCTCACTAACGGAGATGTTTTCCTCCATCATGCAGCTAAAGAACTTTTCAGTAGCATTATAACTCTCTGACGGCATGGGTATCGAAAATCATTTTCAATTCTCCCATGGTATCAAAGGCATTGCCATTTTTGAAAAGCTTTCGAAGTTCTGGCTCTAGCCCATACAGTATGCCGCAATGAACTAAGTTGTGGTCCTCCTGACGAGTTATATAGACGTTCTTTTCCTCGTGGGGGCATCAGGAGCTGGTGGGGGGCCTAGCGGCGCATCTAGCACATATTGCTTTTGTGCAGCAGTGAGGAGAATCCTCAAATTCATAGCCCAGTTGGTGAAGTTGCTACCATTCGCAAGTTTCTCTTTCTCCATGAACACATTGAAATTAAAAGGTGGTGCCATCTACAACAGAATTTGTAAAGTATATTTAGACTAAGTTTATGATAGATTGAGTTCAACTAATCCAAATTACTAATGAACTCCCACTCAAAAACGACATCCCTCGTGTCCTTTTGGTGATTACATGAACCAAATCCACTACACCAAGTCCGATCATCACGTGAGTCGGTGTAGCTTCAAAGGCGAGCATCTATATGGGCATCATATCAACTATATGACTCATGCTTAACCTTTCGGTCCGTGTTCCGAGGCCATGTTTGTACATGCTAGGCTCGTCAAGTAAGAACCTTAGTATGTGCGTGTGTAAAACTGTCTTACACCCGTTGTATGAAAGCGTAGAGTTGAAAACACCCGATCATCACGTGATGCCTCAAAACACGATCCACAAAACGGTGCATACTTAAGGAAGAACACATTTTATCTTGATATCTAAATGAGGGATCATCTTATAATGCTACCAAACGCGCCAAACTAGCAATATAAGATGCTAACATCTAATGTGTGAAGTGAGGTGATATGGTCCATGCATTTGATCTCTATCATTTGCATCGTGGTATGATCTCTATCATTCCTTTGTGTGTAAGGCCAAGGTCTATGGAACTTACACGTTAAGTGAGTTGTAAGAGTATCTATTATACATCTACTTACAACAATACCATATCAAAACACTAGCCCAGCAACGATCTAAACTAGACGCCTCTAATTTATCAATTGCAAGTTTTAAGTGGCTTAGGGCTTTCGGAGATAGAACCTGTCTAACCTACGAACATGAACCACAACAAGGATAACCAAGTTATTAGCAACTCATTGTAAATCAGATATTGACTATAGTAGGAGAGATAGACACCCGCCAACCACTTATGTAAAACAAGTTGCATGTCAGTCGTGGAACCGGTCTCATGTATGATGACATGTAAGGTTGGTCCGGGCCACTTCATCCTACTATGCCACCAATATCCAAAGTACATAGAAGATGCAATAACATGATCATCATCGCCCACATATAAACATATGTGTACTACCCGTGTAAAGCACCTACGTATAGATCAGGCTCTGATACCACTGTTGGGTCCACAGCATAGAAAACAAAAAAAATCCTATGGTGTGAACTACACGCCAAGATCTATCTACTAGGTACAAAGCAAACGGGTGGACATACATCCATAGAGAACTTACCCTCAAAGACAACGAGCTTTGTTAACGAGTAGGAACGCGTGGTTGATGTAGTCGTACACTTGCCGATCTCAAGATCGTGAGGAAGTCCGAGCGCCGCAACTCAGCAGCGCATCCGCACTCGCACACACGTTCAAGCCACCGGACAACCTCCAGCGATCCAGCGGAAGCAGCAACTCCTTCCAGACGAAATGCCACCGGGAACATATATCTCGCTAATCCGAGACCATGGGGGAATAATTCTAGAGGGGGAGAGAGATCCTTCACAAGGAGGTGTGAGGATGAAGGAGGGAATGGGTGGCCTTTTATAGGAGGAGGGGGGTGCCCCCTCTCTCCATGACCGGCGCATGGGGGGTGACCCCTCACCTCCCCCATTCATGTGGTGGTAACCCCTCCACATTAAAATGCCACTTCACATTCCATTTTAAAGTCTCCACTTTAAATGCATTAAGTTTCTCCAAATTTAATGCTCTCTCATTTAATAAAACTCTTTTATTAAATTTATTCAGAATTTTGTTAATTACTTTAATTAACAAACATTCACATATAGCCCCTTGCAATATTTTAATATCACATGCAGAACCACTTTCTGCAATTTCACCCGAAACAATTTCCGGTTTCTATTGAAACAATTCCTGTGCTTTGCAATTCTTTCGTCTGAAACATATGTGCTCCAAAATGGTGCCCGGTAACTCTTAAGTGTGCCACCCTACGGTTCGCGAATAATGCAGACATGATCGAGACCCTTCTCCGATCAATAATCAGCAGCGGGACCTGGAGATCCATACTGACTCCTACACATTCAACGATGACTCCTGTGATCGTGAGAACCTTTAACGCTTGTAACTAAATCCCTTTGTCTCTCGATATATTACATGTTCGAGATTCGATCATCGGTATCTCCATACCTAGTTTGATCTCGTTACCGACATGCACTCTTTTCTCGTTCCCGTGATATAACATTCTAGTGATCACATCACTTGCGTGCAAGCTATCCTAATGTGATATCACCGAGAGGGCCCAGAGTATATCTATCCGTCATCTGGATTGACAAATTCCATTCTTGATCCATGAGCCTCAACATAACACCTTCATAGCACTGAACCCATCTTTATAGTCACCCTGTTATGGTGTGACGTTTGATGTTATCAAGATACTCTTCCGGTGTTAGCAATTAACATGATCTCATGGTCTAAAGATAAAGATTACTTCGTATGATGTTATAGCAATATAAACACAATGACTTGATCGTAATGCTATACTTCGGATGAATGTTCATCACATCATTCCACCAATGGTGTGACCTTGTTATTAACAACATCCAATGTCCATGATCAGGAAACCTTGATCATCTTGTTAATCAACAAGCTAGTCTATAAGAGAGGCATGACTAGGAACCCTTTTTGTTTATTAAACACACATGTATTGATGTTTCCTATCAATACAATTATAGCATGTAAAATAAACATCTATCATATACAAGGAATACATAATAACAACTTTATTATTGCCTCTCAGGGCATATTTCCTTCAAAATTCACCAAGTGGATTGAGGCCACGCTGGTGACAAACCAATCAGGAGCCACCGCCATCAAATTCTTCGAGTCCATCGTCTTCCGGTTCGGGGTACCACATAGCATCATCACGAATAACAGAACGAACTTCACCTTGAATGAATTCCAAGATTTTTGCGAAAACCTAGGAATCAACATCAGCTACGCCTTGGTGGTGCTTCTCAGACCAACAGTCAAGTTGAAAAGTCCAACGGACTCGTCTGCAGCGGCATCAAGAAAAGACTACTCAGACCACTCGAAAGAGCTGCTGGGTGCTGGCCCGAGGAGTTACCATCGGTACTATGGAGCCTGCATACAACTCCAAACAGTGCCACAGGCTATACTCCCTTCTTCATGGTACACGGTGCCGAGGCAGTACTACCTTCAGAAGTATGCTACAAGGCCCCAAGGGTCATAGCATACAGTTAGGTGGAATCAATTGCCACACTCGAAGACTCTATTGATCTCCTCGACGAAGCGCGTGAGATAGCAGCAGAAAGATCCACGATCTACCAGCAAAACCTCCGCAACTACCACAGCCGAAGGCTATTCCCAAGGTCCTTCGTCGAAGGAGACCTCGTCCTGCAACTGAAGCAGCAAGGACACCTCAAGCTCGAGTCCCCATGGGAGGGACCTTATGTGATTACCGAAGTAATCCCAGGTGGCGCCTACCGCCTTAAAGACGTAGAAAGTGAAGTTGCATACTCCAACCCTTGGAACATCGTGCAGCTGCATCATTTCTACCCTTAGATGCTTTTTACTTTACAAATAAGGCTACTCAGCCAGGCTACTTAGCCACACATTGTATCTCTTGTTATTCTATGAATAAATAAAGCTAAGTGCCTCCAAACCTTGTGTTTCTGTTTTTAATTCTAAGTATATCACTCGGGGGCTGAGCTACCATTTCTACCTCGTTACACGAACAACGCAGTAACCTGAGTAGCTGACGTACTATTAATTGAACCCTTGGTAAACCCAACCCAACTACAACGCACCTGACAGGTTGGCAAGGTGCTAAGATAAGTGCGTCAGGCTAACAAAAAGGAACTGCATAGCACAAGCTACTCGAAAAAATATAAAAGCTAGCAAGCTCTACATAAAAACGGGTAACAAAAACACCCAACTCACTTATACGAACTTTACAACACCTATACACCTCTGTGCAGGTCCAAAACTACTCTACTAGCGTAAAAGGAGAACGTTGGTACACTCCTCAAACAACTCGACGATGTCTTCGGCTGGTTGATCAACCGCCTGATAATGGGGCACCATGTTCCACGCCATCCCCTCTGGTGGGGGTGGTGATCCTGCGGCAACAGCTACCAAATCCATATCGGGTCGATGCAGTCACACAAGTGCTAGTGCAGCCTTGGCACCCGCGACTAACTGCTGAACCACGCACTCGCGAACTGCGCTGGCATCCTGAAACTTCTTCAATAAAGCTAACAATCTTGAAGGCACCACGTCCAAGGGGAACATTGACCGAAAGATGTGCTTCAAGCACGACTACGCCTTCTTCAAGTAAAGCAGCACCTCGACACACGATCCTATAACGTCACCAACGCGACTGTGCGATCCCTATCAAAAGTACCTGCTAGCTTTCAGCTACTCCTAGGTCAAGCAGTTTAGCTGAATGGTGACTTGGTCTCTCTCTTCCTACGGAAGGTGAGTACTAACAACTACAAGGAGCAGTAAAAAGCGTAAGGGAAAATCGACGCCACAAATGGCTAGAAAAAGAGAAGAGGCTAGAGAAACTAACACTTCAATTTCTCATTCATTTGAGCCACCTCGCCTAGAAGATATTTCTCACGTTCACTGGCTTTTTCGGCTTTCGACTTCCACATGTCAGCGCTACCACGGATCATGGGCATCCCTCGCTCGAAGTGTTTTATGCGATCATGCAAACGAGACAGCAGCAACAATTCCTCCACCTTTGAACATGGTTGCGCCACAGGATCATTGGTGGGAGGTGTGTCAGACGGATCACTCGAAGGACCCTATCCAAGCAGAGGAACAAACAGATAAGACCAACCATTCAAATTAACACAAATAATAAAAGCATCGAGTTTAGCAAGTTTCAAAGGGAGCACCCCCACAAGCACAACGCAAGTCAAAAGAAGTCTAGAAAAGCTAGAATATTACAAAAGGACGACAAAGGGATAGCCTACAGCTACGCATTGGCACTCGGGGGCTTCCTCGAGTTACTGGCAGCCTCCGACGCCACGGCCTTTTCGATTACAGCATCTGATGTTGTGGTTTTTGCTGTCTTCGACCGCCTCAGCTCCGCTGAGTACTTTGCGAGTGTCTCAATGAGCCAAGACCCATATTTATGACAACGAGTGGCAAAGGGAGCAAACACTACCTGCTGGCCATCCACAGTAACTGGCATCACCATCAAAACCATGTCAGGGTTCAAATTAACACCATGGGCTTGCGCCATCGCAAGTCCCACGGTAGCTTCGACCCTCCTCTACGCATTCTTGAAATCCATGGGCACGCCTCCAGTGAAGTACTCCACCAAGACATCAAGATCTTAGATAAGCTTGGCCTTGGGGACCATCTCCTCTCGAAGATGCCAAGCACACCCTTGGCCTTCTCGAGGGAATCCTTGATGGAGACGCCGCGGTATTCGACTGCAGCTATGGCATCGGCCAAAGCATCTTGGCAAGCCAAAGCTTGAGAGTTGAAGTCCACACCGGTAGCATCTGTAGAAGACATAGATGAGCACAACCAAACACAGGCAAATGTAGAAAAAAATGGCACAGTACCATACCTGAGAGTGCCTTAGAAATAGAGAGAAGTTGTTGCATGAACACATTCTCTATGTCAGCTGCAGTGGCAAGCAGGTCCTCCTCCCGCTTCTTCGACTCTTGGATGGAGCATTCAACAGCTTTGAGTGCCTCGTCACGTTTCTTCTCCGCTGCGGCAAGACCCTTCTCGAGGGAACTGACGCGACGGAGGAGCTCATTATTCTCACATACAAAAGAATGATAGCAAAAACTTCAGTTCGGCGATTTTCTGTACTAGCAGCACAGAGATAAAGAGTGTAGCTCACCCTCAAATGCGTGATGCTAGGTCTCCAGCAAGGCATGCCGACAGCCCAACGATGTAATCTGTTCGGCAAGGCGAATAGATTCCTTCAAGACATGCTGCAAGAAGAGAAGCATTAGCATCTAATTTCGACTGACATAGTCAAGAAAACTTACATGCTTCTCCAAATACTCTAAAGTTTCTTTCTGCGTGGACGTACGAGCAACCATCTGGTGCCCCCAGTGTGGGGGGACTTGAAGAATTGGCACCTGATATGGCCGCCACCTGGGGAGAATGCGATCGCTCCGCTACATCCTTCTCTTTGGAGTCTGCGACTCTAGTCTCCTTCACGAAGCGGCAATCATCGGATGATGATGGTGTAGTTTTTCTACAACAAAACATACATAACAGCTTCAGAGGAAAAAAGATTTCGGGACATAAGGTCGAATTAGCAGAAGTACAAACTTACCAGTCGAAGTCATCGAGGTCGAAAGAATCCTCGGACACCTCCTTCGGTGTCCTCAGCTTCTTCCATGGAGGAGGAGCCACATCGCGTACAGGCACCATGGGGATTGGCTCCTCTACCTCAGTCGAAAGACCATCCGGCGTCGCTGGCAAAGAAGCATATGAGTCCTCGCTTCGGGAGCATTTGCGAGTTCCGTTCTCGCTGGACTCGGGGGCTTCCTGCTCTTCAGCAATGGGGATGGTGGAGCCCGACTCGTTTTCCTCCTCCGCTTCGTGAGGGATTACTCTCTCAGGCTGAGGAGGCAGAACAATAGCCACTTTCTAGTCCTGGCACAAGAGCCAGCGTTAGTATAAAGGAAAACCTAGCAGGCAAACAAAAAACAAAAAGAGATAACAAGAAAGCTACCTCAGGCGGAGGGCGACTCGCACAGAACGGAGGCACGGCTGAGTCACCAGGGAGTTTCTCCCTGGCTATGAACTTGGCCAGCATCCGAAACCTCATGTCTACATCACCCAAAGAAATATTTTCTCGGGAGATGCGGGGTGACGTCTTCAACACCGGTCCAACAGCACATCGGATGCACCCTAGCCTACATCGGCTGCACTCGACAACACATCCAGGTGCGAATGAGGTCTGCACCACCCACTTCCTTCCCTCAGATGAGTTGAAGGTCGCAGACACGGTTGTACAAAACCTCAGTTTCTTCGGCTTCGTTGGGCATCACTGTGTTCTTCCACGACCTCCTCCTTTTGCACTCTTCCTTTGAATCAAAAGGTGCAAGTCCGAAGTGTTCATCGTCGACCTTCAGGTCACGGATGTAGAACCATTTCTCCCTCCATCCTTGAACAGATGCATTAAACTTGATGGACAAATATTGGACATTGGGGTCTACATGGATCCCGCAGCCTCCTATATTGTAGACTATTGACCCAGATCCCGACAGCTGCTTCAATTTGAAGAGCTTTTTGAAAATACCAAAGTGTGGCTTGATTCTGAGCCAGCACTCGCAAAGCATGATGTAGCAAGCAATGTGGAGAATGGAATTAGGGGTCAGCTGATGGAGCCGGAGCCCGTAGAAGCAGAGTAACCCTCACACAAACTTGTGGAGGGGGAGAGAGAGACCGCGAATGACAAACGCGAGAAACATCACCTGAAATCCGGCAGGGGGATCAGGGATTACCTCATCGCCGGGCATCTAGCAATCAGCTTTGGTAGCCGAGAGACTGCCATCTTGGCGCCAATTGAAGAGCTCCGTATCCTTTATGGCGGACCACCGCCATGATCCATTAGTGATGCGCATGCCCGCACCCTTCTTATTGGCAGCTGCAGCAGCAGTACCGGAGCCCATAGCGGCGGTAGCCTTCTTCTTGGCCGCAATGGTGGCGACCGCAGATCCAGCAGCGGAGGCGCCCTTCTTATTCCCTATCTTTCGCTTGCGGTAGGAGCACAGAAAGTAGCTCAGGAAGATTTTGAGGCCATCCAGCGCAACAATGGAGGCACGAGCAATGGAACAGCAGTGAGCAGCAATGGAGGCAGAGCGCGAGGGAGAAGATGAATTGTGGGGAAAATTACCGCATGGAAATCCCTACTTAACCTCATCACAGATGCAAGCCAACAGCCAGAAGCACAGCAATCAGACGCGTGGCACAAATCAAGGTGGACGCGTGGCGATACAAACGGTGAACCATCGCCCCACTTTTCCCATTACGCGTGAGAATTGAGAAGACGCAGTTAACACCAAAGATTACGCATGCCTGGTCAAATCCAAGTCAGAAATGGGGTCCCACCTTCGTCATGTCCTGTCAAAACAGCTCACGCGGGCAAACGAGGTCATCTCATCGCCAGCACTGATGTCATCCACTCCAGCACTCCAGCAGGGACATCTTTTGATTAATCTAGTCCTCACTCGACTCTTCGACTCGACCAAGCACTCGGGGGCTACTCCTAACAGGAGCGCTGGCTGCACACCCGAAAACTACATGGACATAGAAACATTTCAACAAGGTAATTGCACTTAAACCCCTCACTCGAATCAATAGTTTGATTGTGGACTCAGGGTTACTCCCATAGGGAGCGCTGGAAGCATATTCTGCTGAAACAAGCAAAAGATGACAGCGGTCGAAAACATTCATAGTCCCCACTCGAGTCTACGACTCGAATAGGCACTCAGGGGATACTCCCATAGGGAGCACTGGCCATGCACCCTATGATTTTCTTTTACTAAATATGTATTGACTACGTACACACTCGAAAGCATTGGCAACTCCGCCTCATATTTTCCCTGTAAGGAGACTACGTCTCGTACATCACCCGAATCATCTGCGCGATGACAAAATTCGGATGCCACGCTCACAGTGTGAAGATAAGACCTGAAAAAGGCCTGGCAACGCACCTGCTACACTCTACCAGAAATAATCCATGCCTGCAGGTACGATGAAATAATCCTTGACGGATGCATCAAGTGCTCACACTTATAGTGGAATTTGATTCTGTAAGACCTCCACGGCATGAGTCGAATTATGCCAGCACTTTTCCGAATTCGAGTCCGGGGACTCGAGTTTGAGTAGATTCCGTTGTTTTTCCCTAAGGCAGTTAACTGATCCCGATACATCGGATGAATCAGGCACGTATATTGACAATCCCTATGACATAAACTAAAGCACCCGAAAACATATTTGGCTATGCACTCGAAGGCTTCATAGTCTCCACTCAAATCTGCGATTCGATTGGACACTCGGGGGCTACTTACATGGGCATACCCTATAGGTACTCATGATCAGCATATACGGTCCAGCCCAGAAGAAGCCTGCGATGTTGCTAAGGCCCAGTCAATATTCGGGTGACCTAGGAGACTTCTACTCTCTTGTAGAACACGGCAAAATACAAGATAGAAGTTTAAAGGGGAAACCCTAATATGTACCCGACTCGGTCTGCTATCCTGAGACCTAGCCTATCTATATAAAGGCTAGGAGGGGGCAGCGAGGAGGATATCTGCAACCGTAGTTTCCACACCATCGCTAGATTGCATCTACGCACCCCTGTAACTTTCGACTTCTCGATATTTCCAAGAGCAGACAAGCAGGAGTAGGGTCCTCTACGAGGCTTGAACCTGGGTAAACCTCGTGTCACCTATTTTGCTTGTTTGCTAGCCGATCATTGCCTCTAGTGCTCCCTACTTCCTCAAACCTAAGTCCATCAATGATGGGCATGGATGAGTTAACCCCTTGTCAGGTAGCATTTGCGCTTTTTGCTATTCGCTGTCAGAAGTATGGACCTCGGCTCATTAAAACGCTCATGAAGTATTCCGTGGAGTAGAAGCGGCTGAACGCGGCGAAGGCCATGGCATCGGGGGCTGCCATAAAGTCCGTGAAGCCCGCAGATGCTTCTGCATAGGCCTTGCTACGCTCTTTCTTGTGCTTTTGTTGTATAGTCATGCTAGGAGCTTGGGGTATCTTCGAGTACTTTTGTGGGCGTGTCCCATCAAGAACTATTTAAGTCCGATGTGTTTATATTGGTTGCTTGCTGCTTCTCGTGCTTCTTCGACTTGTTTGTGTCTTGGACATAAGTTCTTATCCTTCAATTGTCTGCCTGATTAGGGTCTTGCGGGTGCCACAAAGGACATGCCATCTTCATCTGCTTCCTTAGCTCCACCATGCTCGAGAATGGACGAAACGTCTCACCTCCCACTCCTATGTGACTATGTGAAGGAGTTTGAGAGAAATGTGCTGATCATCCGCAGCAATGCTGATGTGTGGCAGTCAAAGTCGGAGAAAGCTACTAAACGAGAGAAGTATCTGCTTGGCAAGGTCACTCAGATCAGCGAACAACTTTGATGTGCGCATCATTCGATTGATTTGTATTCTTTTTGGCTTGCTATAATGTCGATTGACATGTCCTTGTCTTGTATGCGTAGTTGTGAATCTCATTCCGTAGGAAGAGAAAGAACGCATCAGCATCCGACTGAATTGCCTGACCCAGGCGGAGCTAGAAGCTCGGGGGTTCTTCTGGACCGGTCAGAATCGAGCGGCCGTGTTGGTGACATTGCAGGATCGCGTTGTGCAGGTGCTACACTTCTTGAAGAAAGTGCAATCGTACTTTAAGCATATCTTCAGGGCAATGTTTCCCTTGGACGCAGTCCCTGCAAGCCTATTGGCACTGTTGCAGAAGTTCCATGAGATTACAACCTCATAAGGAGATCGATCCTTGAGATCATAAAACCCTAAGTTACACCCACCATTGTACCCCCTTGCGAAGCATCGCAGACAATACAACCAAAGGAGGAGGAGGGACTTTACCTCCTCAAGAGGTCCTAAACCTGGGTAAAAAATCCTGGTGTCACTCTCTGTTGTGTGCGAGCTCTGTTGCAGTCATCGTCGCTGCCAAGAAGTCCTAAATATATGTTCAGCCCCCTCACGAACCCAGGGCTCATCAAACCCTAGTTCTATCATGGGACGAAAAGTTCTGACATTTGGCGTGCCATGTAGGGGGCTTAGGCACGTTTTTCGGGATCTCCACCACGGACACACATGGTGTCTCAAGCCGAGACTTGTGTCAAGCTGAGAGGAAGTTCATGCTACCCCTCGGCGCCGGGGTCTGCACTACTCGAGGCCCAAAGGCTGCTCCGTTCTACTCGGGGGGAGCTGAGAGGGGCGCATGGCACGCCCGCCTCGCAGAGCTCCTAGATGGCCCGGACCCTGTGCCCACACCTGTGGCCGGGGGCGCCGACCCTCAAGTGTTGCACCTGGTCCTAGACAAGGGTGCGGGCGGGCGCCCCGTGGCTCCGAGGGACGTTGCTTGCATACTTGGCGGGTTGCGAGCACCCGCCTCCGAGCGGCATTTCAAGCAGCTCTCTCATGAGCTTGCAACGGCGAGACCTGGGGCCACCACCCCGTAGCTCAGATGGTCACGCCAACCGTTTTCCTTCAGCGCGGAGGACCACTCTGTCTCGGCCCGAGCAGTAAGGATCATACCAATGGTGTGGAATCCCACCATCAACAGCGTCGTCGTCCCCAAGACACTCGTCGATGGCGGCGCCGGGCTGAACGTGCTCTCAGAGGAGGCGTTCGTGAAGATGTAGATCCTGCGCTCCTGGCTGATGCCCGCAGTGCCTTTATTCGGGGTAACGAAAGGCACCAACATGCCCATCGAGCAGGTTCAGCTCCCAGTCATGTTCGGAACGCACGAGAACTACCGCACCGAGCTGATCGACTTTGATGTCGCCCGCGTCAATCTGCTATGCAATCCTAGGCTACCCAGCCTGGCAAGATTCATGGGCGATCACACACCACACCTAAAAGCTCCTCAAGATGCCGGGTAGTAGCGGGAGAACCCTCACGTCCACTACGATAAGGGGGAGGCCATGCACTCCCTAGAATAGGCCTACAAAGGTGTCACAGCTGCCTGCCCTGAGGAGGAAAGCGACACCGAGGATCGGGAGATCAGGAGATCGTACAATGTGTTTACAAGAGGTCTCGGTGGGTTTATCATGATACCCGACAAGAGATGAAGCTATATCTATGACTAAGTCTAATGGCAAAGACTCCGGCGATTATGGCGTGTCCTTCTCGGGTGAATGTTGTCTAGTACTTTATAGGTGTTGATGGCGGTGAAGTCTTCCTTAGTCACGTTAGGTCGTCATCTTGTCTTGCACATAATCTTGATATCTAATCTCTCCTGGATGCACGTCTGGCATTTGGGATCTCCAGATAGTCGTCTTGCAGCCCCACAGACTAGGTCGGTTAAGGTAAGATCGGTTGAGAGCTTCTAAATACAGGCCTTTAAGATCCTTGATCGTACGGGTAGGTTTGGGCAGAAATCGTGGATTAAGGCTCTTGTAAGGTCTAGGCCAAAATCCACCCATTAAAAGTACTAAAGGTGTCAGCCGAATTTTCTTGCGTATCGCGTTTTAGACCGACCTCCTTCGACGTGAGTTGCATTATATAGGCCCGTGTGTCGAGGGCGCACGAGGACGTGCTAGCGGTTCTGCGATCTAACCAAGTGGCATGTAAGGTGGCAATTTTGGGTCTACCAGTCTCCACCGCGTCACAATAAAGATAACGACTGATTATCATGTTGGGTAGTTATATACGTTCATTTGGGGCGAACGAATATAAAGATAGTATATTACTTCATACATCAGGATTGGTTAAAATCAAAATTTGTATTGTTTACCAACTATGTATGACACAAATGTCAACATATGTAATGCGAAATGTATATAATACAAGTCTCTTTTATAAATATTACTCCCTCCGTTCAAAATAAGTGTAGGAGACTTAGTACAAACTTTATACTAAGTTAGTACAAAATCTCCGACACTTATTACAGATCGAAGGAAGTACTATTTTTATCTATAATTGGTTATTTTGTAAAGTTTGACTTTGTCCAAACTTTATATTTTGAGTGAAAAGACATCATAGACTTGGATTGGAAGGGTCTGTTATCCGAAAATTCAAACTCATTTTTGGTTTCAAATATTTACTTGTCACGTACCATATCTCAATGGATTGACACCATTGCAGTAAGACTAAGGAGACACGTCGTATCTAGATTTTTTTGACAAAAAGCATATATTAATATCACAGAGATATGAATTACACCTATCCTCTGCAACAACACATGTCTTAGCGGTTTTACCGATGCACAAAATTCAGAAAAAGAAAAAAAATACAAAAAAGAAAAATCCCGCTATAGTGAATGATTCCTTATAGCAACGACACTAACACCAACACAATAACACCAACCATCCAAACATTCCAATAGCGACGCCTTCAAGAAAAAAAAGTGCACAAACACTATTGTTGTCCGATCAAAGATCATAGGTTTTCACCCTGGAAAAAGTTCCCGCTCACAAAATAATACCTTCAACAAGGCCATTGCCAGGCACAACCAATTAAGACCAGACCTTGGATTTTCACTCTATAAGGTAAGATTGTGGCCTCTTGTGTTTTCGCCCCCACAAACAGTCGTTGTTACGAGTCATAGATCACGTAGCCAGTTCCTCATCGCTATAAAGATTCAAATCACCATCGCTAGCCCTCATGTTCCTGCTTTCATGACATTCTCCGCACCTGATTTCACCATGGATCTTTCAAGACATGACACATGATAGTAACAGATAGCAGATCCTCGCAACGCTCCCTCTGAAACCAAACGACCAGAAAAAATCATAGTAAGCACAACTGAATACCTTCAGATCTAGTAATCTCCAAGCATGATACGTCCATGGGAGTTTTCCCGTGGAGTCATCTGGAACTCGCCTCTCTAGGTCAGAACAACGAGGGAAGACATCAAGCAAATCTTTGTCTTAGCATGGAAGAAAACTCTAGGACCACCTTCTTTATTGATACCGATGCAATGGTCCCCACACCATCGTCCGACTTCCAGCGATCAGAACTAGTAGATCGAGGCCGAGTCCGCAAGGTCCCGAATAGAAGCTCCATCGCCTAGGGGTAGCCTAGCCTCCGCCATGGCCACGCTGTCGCAACAGGGTTGCAGTCGGGTCCAATCCACTTGCCTCCTCGCCTCCCAGCCACGAGACAGCGAGCCCCCACATCGGTGAGCGTCGCCACCCTGCAGGCCACCCACCATCCACGCCACCCCAGTCCCGACCTCCCCGCGTGTTGGAAGGCCGACAAGACACACAAAGGGAAGCCGCCCGCCTTCGGAGGCAAGGCGTGGCCGCCACCATTGGTGGCGTGGCAGCAGCGTCTGAAGAGGACCGCTGGAGGAAGTTTTGCAGGTTAGGACCAATGCCTCCAGGTCATCCGCGAGGGGGCGGCGACGGGGAGGTCCGGCCAGCAGTGGCCTGCCAGCTAGGGTTGCACGTCTTCATCTCGATGGAAAAAGGACACCCAAAACGTCACCAAAAGCCACTAGTGAAATGGATCGTATGGGCACCTAGAGAGGGGGTGAATAGGTGCTACTTCAAATTTTAATGCTTTTTCAATTTTATGCTTAACACAAAAGGTAAATTCTCTAGATAACTACTTAGAAGAATTTCCCTATATGCAAACCTATCTACTAGCAAGTATGAGGCGAGTGGAAAGAGGAACGAGTGAACCATAGAGAAGCACGCGGAGACACGGGATTTGTTTTACCGTAGTTCCTTTCTTGTTAAGGGAAGTACATCTGCGTTGGAGGGGTGGGCGGTACTAAGACCACCACGCCACAATAGGCCTCACCTTGTTCTCCGATGGATCCCGCCACCAAAGGCCTGATCCACCTTTCCACAATAGGAACCCTTCGAGGTGGGTACCGGCGCCTTTACACAACTAGCGGGGAACAACTCCACAACCAAATTGGAGACTCCCGTAATGACAACAAGCTGCCACAAGAACAAGTTATCAATAACAAAATACAAGATCTAGATATTAGCAAGAATACTAGATTGGGGATTTCTCCAAATGAATGGAGAGGAGTTGATGTGCTTGATTCATGATGGCGATGAAGATTGTCTCCTCCTTCAATTCCCCCAAAGATCGAAGCCTTCGGGTGGTTGAAGTGGGAGATCTAGAGAGAGAGCTCTTGTAATGGGTCTGACAATTTTCGAACGAATCAAGGAAGCTGCTCGATAGGGATGAAGGGGCTTTTATACCCCCTTTCCAAACCAAGCCGTCGGAGCCTTTGGGGGCCAGATTATCTATTGGAATTATGCCCTAGAGGCAATAATAAAGATGTTATTATTATAATTCTTGTTCATGATAAAGTTTATATTCCATGCTAGAATTGTATTAAGCGGAAACATTAATACTTGTGTGGTTTGTGAACAACACCATGTCCCTAGTACGCCTCTATGGACTAGCTCATTGATCAATGATGGTTAAGGTTTCCTAACCATAGACATGAGTTGTCAATTGATAATGAGATCATATCATTGGAGAATGATGTGGTGGATAGACCCAAACTAAGCGAAGCAATTAGATCGTATCATTGTGTTCATCTTTGCGAAGCTTTTCCTATGTCAAATATTGTATTCCTTGGACCATGAGATAATACAACTCCCTGGTATCGGAAGAAAGCTTTGAGGTCATCAAACGTCATCCTATGAGAGGGTGATCATAAAGGTGTCTCTCAGGTGATCGGAAAGTATATGTTGGGTTGTATGTATCGAGATGGGATTTGTCCCTCCCAAGTCGGAGAGATATACTTCGGGCCCACTCGGTGTCGATATCAACACCGCTTGCAAGCATGTGGTTAAGGAGTTGATCACAAAGTGATATTGGATTACGGAGCGAGTAAAGTACTTGCGTGAGCGAGATTGAACTAGGTATGGCGATACCGACGATCGAATCTCGAGGTAAAATATCGCGAGACGAAGGGAATATATATATGGGATTGATTGAATCCTGGCATCGTGGTTCATCCGATATGATCATCGATGAATGTGGGAGTCAATATGGGTGCCTGCACCCGCTGTTGATTATTGATAGAAGATCATGTCTGCATATTCTCGAACCCGCAGGGTCACACACTTAACGTGTCTCAACGCTAGGATAGATTGGATACTTGGTTTATGAATTTTTGTTCGGAGTCTCGGATGGGATCCGGGATATCACGAGAGGTTCCGGAATGGTCCGGAGAATAAGATTCATATAAGGCAGTGAAGTTTTTGGAGTTCGGAATTGTTCCGGATTAATCGGTATTGTACCGGAAGCTTCTAGAACCTTCCGGAAGGGTGACAACGTGGTCCCACCTTCCGGGAGGGCATGGGCCTATGAGGGAGTGTCCTGGCGCATTGGGGGCACAAGGCCCCATAGGGCCCAGCCGATCCTAGATAAGTTTAAACTCGTTTAAACTAGAGATAGGGTTTCTAGATAAGGGATAAGTTTAAACTCATTTAAACTAGAGATAGGGTTTCTAGATAAGGGAGAGTTTAAATCGTTTAAACTAGAGATAGGCTTGGACGACGGGCAAGGGCTGGCCGCACCCCCCTCTATATAGAGAGGGCTGGTGCGCCCCCTCCCCCCCTAACCTACACCTTCCTCCAAACCCTAGTAGCCCTGCTGCCTTCCTCTCTCCCTCCCGACTGTTTGTAGGCGAAGCCCTGCTGCAGAAATTCTCCACCATATACACCACGCCGTCGTGTTGTAGATCCAATCCATCTCTCCACCATACTTGCTGGTCCGAGGAAGGAGGAGACGTCGAGGTGCTGCACGTGTGCATCTCACGGAGGCACCGCCACTTGTGGTGCTAGATCGGATCGGATCGCGAGGAGGAGAAGCGAGTACGACTACATCACCCACGTTAGGCGAGCGTTCAGCTTGAATCTTCAAGGGTATGAAGATCTAATCCAATCTCTCTCGTTGTTTGCATCTCCTAGATTAGATCTTGGCTTTCCCTCTGTTCGCTTCCGTAGAAAATTTTGATTTACTATGCTGCGAAACCCTTAAGTGGTATCAGAGCTAGATCTATGCGTAATGTGTTTCACGAGTAGAACGCAACATGGTTGTTGCGGGCGTTGATGTTTTCTGTTGCAAGCCTCTTGTTTGTGTTCTTCTTATGGCGCGGGATAGTGAGATTGAAGCGGTCCAGGCCAACCTTACGCGACGCCGTCATGAGACCGCTCCGCACTTGACGTGTGGCTTGTACCATACATGCGGCTGGTGGATGTCAGTTTCTCTCACTATAGTTGTCATGGGATTAACACCGGAGTTTGGCAACCATAATATCACCGTTGTGGCTTTCCGTAGGTAAGAATCGTTCTTAGCATCTACTCCCATAAGCCACGTAAAACATGCAACAACAAAGTAGAGGCGTCTAACTTGTTTTTGCAGGGAGTGTTTTCTGTGATATGGTATGGCCCAAGATGTGATGTGTATATTGTATGCGATGATCATGTTTTGTAATGTTTCACGGCTTGCATGTCGATGAGTACACAACCGGCATGAGCCATATGGTTGTCTTTATAATTGTGTATGACCTGCGAGTCAACTTCTTATACGCCATGTAATAGCTTTACTTTATCACTAAGTAGTTAGCAATAGTTGTAGTTGCTATTCGTGGTGGAGGCAATCATGATGGAGTGATGGAGATCATGCCGGAACGCACAAGATGGAGATCATTGCGCGAAGATTGGCTATACCATGTCACATAAAGTTATATGCATGTGATGTTTATCCTTTTATGTATCTTATTATGCTTAGATCGCGGTAGCATTATAAGATGATTCCTCACTTAAAGATCAAGATAAAACTGTTCTCCCAGTATGCACCGTTATGAAAGTTCGTCGTGTCCAAGCATCACGTGATGATCGGGTGCTATAGACTCTACGCTCACATACAACGGGTGCAAGCCAGTTTTGCACACGCGAAATACTTGGTCTAACTTGGCGAGCCTAGCATGTACGACATGGCCTCGAACACATGAACCGAAAGGTTAAGCATGAGTCATATGAATGATATGATCGACACTTCGTTGTCCACCATTGAAACCACATCTCTTCTCGTGAAGATCGGATTAGGTGTGGTGAATTTGGATCGTGTTCACTAAACAACTTGAAGGATGTTGAATTTAGTGGGAGTTCATCTAGTAATTTGATTAAGTTGAACTATTTATCATGAACATAGTCTAAATTGTACTTGCAAATACTGTAGATCACATGGCCAAGTCAACTTCAACTTCAACGTTTTGCTGAGAAAGAAAAGCTTAGAAACAATGGGTCTAACTTCACCAACTGGTTCCGCAATCTAAGAATCATTCTGTCTGGCGGACAAAAGGACTATGTCCTTGGGAAAGCGTAGGTGACCCCCCTGCAAGCTATGGCCGGTGATGAGAAAGATGTCTATCGATCGGAAAGATGATTATGGTGTGATTAAGAGCACCATGTTGTTTGCTATGGAACCGGAACTTCAAAATAGTTTTGAAAACTATCCGGGCCCTTTGAGATTCTCGAGAGCTGAAAACCATGTTTCGACTCAGCCCGCTCGAGAGATATGAGATTTCTGAGAAGTTCTTTAAGCGCAAGATGGAGGAAGGGAGTTCCGTTAGTGAGCACGCCATTAAGATGTCGGGCTACACTCAACGCATTGAGCAACTGGATCAAGATTCCGGAGGAGCTCAAGATTGACAGGGTTCGCAATCACTCCTCCCAGCTACAAAAGTTTTGTAGTGACTCACAATCAGATTGGTTCCAGCGATACGATCACCGAGCTCTTCGCAAAGCTGAAGGCTGCGGAGGTGGACATCAATAAGGATAATCATGTGTTGATGGTCAACAAGCCCTCCTTTAAGAAAGGTAAAGGTGCAAAGAAGCCCTTCAAGAAAAGCGGCAAGCGCGTTGCCCTGGCGAGAAGAAGCTCAAGTCTGGTCCTAAGCCGGACTTTGAGTGCTTCTATTGCAAGGACAAGGGTCCTTGAAGCGCAATCGTCAAAGTACTTAGCGGACAAGAAGGATGGCACCATCAAAGGTATATTTGATATACATGTTATTGATGTTTTCCTTACTAGCCCTCGTTGTAGTGCACAGGTATTTGATCTTTGGTTCGGTTGCTAATATTTGTAACTCGAAACAGAGCTACGGAATAGACGGCAACTGCGAGGGATGAGGTGACGATCTTGGCGTTAACGGATCAAGAGTTGATGTGATGGCCGTCGACGCTCTCCTTAGTTTTACCTTCGATTAGTTTTAAACCTTAATAAATGTTATTATGTGCCTGCGTTGAGCATGAACATTATTTCTGGATCTTGTTTATTGCAAGACGGTTATTCATTTAAATCGGAGAATAATGGTTTTTCTATTTATATGAGTAACATCTTTTATGGTCATGCACCTATTGTGAATGGTTTATTTCTTCTAAATCTCGAAAGGGATGAAACACACATCCATAACATTGAGGCTAAGAGATGCAAAGTAGATAGTGATAATACTACTTATTTGTGGTAATCGTCTAGGTCATATTGGTGTAAAGCGCATGAAGAAACTCCATTCGATGGACTTTTGGAGTCTCTTGATTTTGAATCATTTGACACATGCGAACCATGCCTCATGGGCAAGATGATCAAAACCCGTTCTCCGTATGATGGGCGAGCAACGGACTTGTTGGAAATCATACATACCGATGTATGCGGACCGATGAGTGTTTGACGCGGTGGATATCGCTATTTTCTCACTTTTACCGATGACTTAAGTAGATATGGGTATATCTATTTAATGAAACATAAATCTGAAACGTTTGAAAAGTTCAAAGAATTTCAGAATGAAGTGGAGAACCATCGTAACAGAAAGATTAAGTTTCTACGATCCGATCGTGGGGGCGAGTATTTGAGTTATGATTTTCTCACGCATCTCAAAGCAAGTGGAATCGTTTCACAACTCACGCCACCCGGAACACCATGGCGCAATGGTGTGTCTGAACGCCGGAATCGAAGCTTATTAGATATGGTCCGATCAATGATGTCTCTTACTAATTTGCCGTTATCATTTTGGGGTTATGCATTAGAAACCGCTGCATTCACTTTAAATAGGGCTCCATCTAAATCCGTTGAGACGACACCGTATGAACTGTGGTTTGGTGCTAAACCTAAGTTATCGTTTCTTAAAGTTTGGGGATGCGCTTCGTCAAGAAGTTGATGCGGACAAGCTTGAACCCAAAGCGGAGAAATCGTCTTCATAGGATACCCTAAGGAAACTATTGGGTATACCTTCTATCACGTAACCGAAGGCAAAGTGTTTGTCGAAGAACGGTTCCTTTCTTGAGAAGGAGTTTCTCTCAAAGAAGTGAGTGGGAGGAAAGTAGAGCTAGGCGAGGTTATTGAACCTTCTCTTGAATTGGAGAGTAGCGCAGCACCTGAAATTGTTCGATCACCGCACCAACAATAGAGGAAGCTAATGACAAGGATCATGAAGCTTGACGATCACGCTCTTGAGCGTCGCGGAGTCGACAAGGTCGCGTGCCCTCCCGAGTGGTACGCAACCCTGTCTTGACTGTCTTGTTAGTAGAAGGCAATGAACCTCTGAACTATGAGGAAGCAATGATGAGCCTAGACTCTGAGAAATGGCTAGAAGCCATGAAATCCGAATTGGGATCCATGAGCGAAAACCAAGTATGGACTTTGGTGGACCCTCCTAGCGATCGAAAGGCCGTTGAGTGCAAATGGATCTTCAAGAAGAAAATGGACGGATGGTAATGTTACCGTCTATAAAGCACGGCTTGTTGCGAAGGTTTTCGACAAGTTCAAGGTGTTGACTACGATGAAACTTTCTCTCCGTAGCGATGTTTAAGTCCATTCGGATTTTATTAGCAATTGCTGCGTTTCATGATTATGAAATATGGCAAATGGATGTCAAGACTGCTTTCCTCAATGGCAACATTGATGAAGAGTTGTATATGATGCAACCGAAGGTTTTATCGATCCTAAGGATGCGATAATGTATGCAAACTTCAGCGTTCCATTTATGGATGAAGCAAGCATCTCGGAGTTGGAACCTTCGTTTTGATCAAGTGATCAAGAGCTTTGGATTTGTTCCAAATTGCTCTGAAGCTTGCATCTACAAGAAAGTGAGTGGGAGCTTAGTGACGTTTCTGGTACTATATGTGGATGACATATTGATTATTGGAAATGACATCAACATGCTTAACGATGTGAAGAGTTATTTGAACAAGTGTTTTTCAATGAAAGACCTAGGTGAAGCTGCTTATATATTGGGCATCAAAATCTATAGAGATAGACAAAGACGCTGATAGCTTTAAGCCGAGTACATACCTAGACAAAGTTACGAAAAGGTTCGAGAATGGATAAGGCATTGAAAGGTTCGGTGCCTATGTTGTCGTAAGATATTGAGCAAGGCTCGGTGTCCATTGATGAAATGATAGGGAAGCTATGAGCAAAGTGCCTTATGCCTCGGCCATAGGTTCCATCATGTATGCCATCTTGTGTACTAGACGGATGTGTCCAATGCTCTTAGTTTGACGAAAGATATCAAAGTGATCCAGAGTGGAACATCGGAGCCGTGAAGAACATCCTAAGGTACCTAAATAGGACTAAAGAAATGTTCTTAGTCTATGGGGTGATGAACAGCTAAATCGTAAAGGTTACGTCGATGCTAGTTTCGACAGACAAGGATGATGCTAAATCTCAGACGGGATCGTGTATATTTTGAATGGAGGAGCTGTGATTTGGAGAAGCTGCAAGCAAAGCGTGGTCGCGGGATCTCATGAGAAGCGGAATACATGGCTGCTGCAGAAGCGTCAAGTGAAGGAGTTTGGATCAGAAACTTCATCACTGAGCTTGGCGTGGTTCAAAGTGCATTGGACCCACTGGAGATATTATGTGACAACACTGGGGCCATAGCACTCGCTAAGGAACCAAGATATCATCCAAAGACCAAGCATATCAACCGCAAGTTTCATATAATCCGAGATTATATAGCAGATGGAGATCTGAAGATCAGCAAAGTACATACAGATCTGAATGTCGCAGATCCATTGACTAAACCTCTTCCACGTGTAAAACATGATCGGACCTCGATTGCCATGGGTGTGAGATTGTTGCCAAATGTAAACTAGATTATTGACTCTAGTGCAAGTGGGAGACTGTTGGAATTATGCCCTAGAGGCAATAATAAAGATGTTATTATTATAATTCTTGTTCATGATAAAGTTTATATTCCATGCTAGAATTGTATTAAGCGAAAACATTAATACTTGTGTGGTTTGTGAACAACACCGTGTCCCTAGTACGCCTCTATGGACTAGCTCATTGATCGATGATGGTTAAGGTTTCCTAACCATAGACATGAGTTGTCAATTGATAATGAGATCATATCATTGGAGAATGATGTGGTGGATAGACCCAAACTAAGCGAAGCAATTAGATCGTATCATTGTGTTCATCTTTGCGAAGCTTTTCCTATGTCAAATATTGTATTCCTTGGACCATGAGATAATACAACTCCCTGGTATCGGAAGAAAGCTTTGAGGTCATCAAACGTCATCCTATGAGAGGGTGATCATAAAGGTGTCTCTCAGGTGATCGGAAAGTATCTGTTGGGTTGTATGTATCGAGATGGGATTTGTCCCTCCCAAGTCGGAGAGATATACTTCGGGCCCACTTGGTAATCGATATCAACACCGCTTGCAAGCATGTGGTTAAGGAGTTAATCACAAAGTGATATTGGATTACGAACAGTAAAGTACTTCGTGAGCGAGATTGAACTAGGTATGACGATACTGGCGATCGAATCTCGGCGTAAAATATCGCGAGACGAAGGGAATATATATATGGGATTGATTGAATCCTGGCATCGTGGTTCATCCGATATGATCATCGATGAATGTGTGGGAGTCAATATGGGTGCCCAGACCCGCTGTTGATTATTGATAGAAGATCATGTCTGCATATTCTCGAACCCGCAGGGTCACACACTTAACGTGTCTCGACGCTAGGATAGATTGGATACTTGGTTTATGAATTTTTGTTAGGAGTCTCTGATGGGATCCGGGATATCACGAGAGGTTCCGGAATGGTCCGGAGAATAAGATTCATATAAGGCAGTGCAGTTTTTGGAGTTCGGAATTGTTCCGGATTAATCGGTATTGTACCGGAAGCTTCTAGAACCTTCCGGAAGGGGGCCAACGTGGTCCCACCTTCCGGGAGGGGGCATGGGCCTATGAGGGAGTGTCCTGGCCGCATTGGGCCAGGGGCACAAGGCCCCATAGGGCCCAGCCGATCCTAGATAAGTTTAAACTCGTTTAAACTAGAGATAGGGTTTCTAGATAAGGGATAAGTTTAAACTCATTTAAACTAGAGATAGGGTTTCTAGATAAGGGAGAGTTTAAATCGTTTAAACTAGAGATAGGCTTGGACGATGGGCAAGGGCTGGCCGCACCCCCCCTCTATATAGAGAGGGCTGGTGCGCCCCCTCCCCCCTAACCTACACCTTCCTCCAGACCCTAGTAGCCCTGCTGCCTTCCTCTCTCCCTCCCGACTGTTTGTAGGCAAAGCCCTGCTCCAGAAATTCTCCACCATATACACCACGCCGTCGTGTTGTAGATCCAATCCATCTCTCCACCATACTTGCTGGTCCGAGGAAGGAGGAGACGTCGAGGTGCTGCACGTGTGCATCTCACGGAGGCACCGCCACTTGTGGTGCTAGATCGGATCGGATCGCGAGGAGGAGAAGCGAGTACGACTACATCACCCACGCCCGACTAACGTTCATTGTCAGCGAATCTTCAAGGGTATGAAGATCTAATCCAATCTCTCTCGTTGTTTGCATCTCCTAGATTAGATCTTGGCTTTCCCTCTGTTCGCTTCCGTAGAAAATTTTGATTTACTATGCTGCGAAACCCTTCATTATCTAGCCCAAGTGAGGGCCAGATTATCCGGCCTAGGGAAAACTCTGCCCTAGACTCGGATTATCCGGCAGAAAATCCGCCTACGGACAGAAGCTCACGCAGGCTGGCCCTTGACACCTTCTCCTGGGGACCGGATTATCCGGTCCTAGGGGAGGGTCAGATTATTGTTGAAATCATGACCACGGAATATCTAGGGAAATTCCGCCCAGAAAGCTTCATGAGCCTTCTCTTGGCGATTCCCAGGGCGGATTATCCGGCCCAACATGAGGGCCGGATTATCCGGTCCAGGGAGAAAAACCGCCCCATAGCCGGACTGTCTGGGGAAAAATCCGCCCCCAGAAAGAAGCTTGCGCAGCGCCAGTCCTGGCCAAAATGGTCTGGCCGGATTATCCGGCCCATGATGGGGGCAGATAATCCGGCCCCCCAAATGCACAAAACTTTCCTACAACACTTAGTACACATTAGAACATCCATGGTATTGTTATCTAACACACAAAACATAGGAAATCATGAAATATTCTTTCAATCTCCCCCTTTTTGGTGTTAGATGACAATACTAGGATTTGCAAGAAAGTTTACAAGACCATCAACAAAGAATACATGAAAGAGACTCCCCCTCAATGTGTGCATACTAGAAATTTGTATTTGAATACAAATGCACACAAATAGGTGCGAGTCTATTCCATTGAAATATGAACAACATAATCATACCACCGAGATAGGGAGAGGCGTCCTTTATATAGCCACTATTATCAATGTGATAACCAATATAAGCGCCTTCCTCGAGATAGATACCCAACATTATAGGATATGATAGATGAATCCATATGCGTAATCCACGAGATAAATCCAGAATTCCACAGACACAAAGTTTCACACAAACCACAAACCACAAAGTAAAGTTCAACGCTAAATGGGCACAAGTAAGAAAACGACGAATGAAAAAGTGCAAATGCTTGTGCCTGACCCATGCAAATCCTCGGAGACCTAATAGAACTACTTCTCCCCCTTTGGCATCGAGACACCAAAAAGGAAGAAGAGCGATGCTAACGCCCCAAGGTATCACTCGTAGTCTTCATCCTCATCCCCGTCCTTGTTCCCATCGTCGTCCTCATCCTCAAGCTCCTCGGTGTCATCATCCTCATCATCAGCAGTGGCCGCAGAAGGGAACAAGTGACGCTCCAGCTCTCCATAGTTAAGCCCAGAATAAGAGTTCCACCGGGCATATGGTGTGGGAGGAGTAGGAGCCGGAGGATCACCAGAAGCACCGGACACATGGTGAAGGATGAGCTGCTGAGAGTGGGCCAATTCATGGCGCCGCTTGTAAGCCTTGGGAGCACTGGAACCACCTATGAGGAGAACAAGGGCGATAGCATGGGGATAAGCATACACACAAGTCCAAGAGAGAGCAGAGAAAAGGTAGGCAAATAGTTCATAGTCCAATCCTACTCAATGCACACAATAAGGCGAAACTGAACCAAATTTTATTCTGTCAAGCCGGATTATCTGGCCTGGCCAGGGGCGGATAATCCGGCCCTGGTAGAAATTTTCATAATCGCCTAGTTTGAATGCAAAGGAGTAGATCGGGCCTAGAAACTGCAAGACTACGATTTCTACATGAAACAACATCCTTCTAAACACCGTTCCACCCAACAAACAACACATCTAGCCAAAGATGGGGAGAGAGGGAGTTACCCTCACTCATTGGAGGAAGAACGCGAAGGAGAAGGTACCCGGAGGCGTGGAGAAGAAGATCCGGGGAGGCCCGTAAAATCCGGTGGCGCGAGAGGCTCCGGGGAGGGTGGGGGACGGCAGGCAGCGGTTGGGACAAGGGAGAGGGTTGGGGAGAAGTGCTTCTCGTTATGAGCCCTTCCCCCCGACCCCTGCCCTTAAGGACAAAATCTGCCAGGGCCGGATTATCCGGCCTAAACTCTAAACTTCTGTTACACACAGAGTCAGGCCCGCGCGTCCCCAATCAACACCCCCATAAGATGTGCAAGGGACTTGTGTACAGGAAGAGATGGATTAGGGGTAGGAAAAAGGCTTAGGATTAAGAGAGCCAAACTGAGATGGTACTACACACTCAATTTTGCAAGAATCAAAGCAACTAAAAGCCAAAAGTGAGTGTGTTTCCCATAAAAACATGAGAGGAGCTAAAAAGATCAAGAAGATCCAAATAAATCCAACTCTTCTCATGAAAGAGGGCAGTGGCCGAAGCCACCTTGTTGGAGTGTATGGTATGGCACCGCAAAGATATATCTTGGGTTCATGACTAATACTCATCAATAAGCTCACATGTCACAAAATGATATTAAGAGAAATGATTTGACTTGCTTTCGGCATTATGGGGGAGGGTTAGCCCAATTAATTAGGACCACACTCCCCCTATATCCATGCCCACATCTAGACCAAATAAGACTGAGATGTACGAGTGAGTGCATGGGTAATCAAGACAAGCTCCTTGAATCAACGATATTTAGCTCATTCCTCAAGTAGCAAAACCTTGCTTCATCAAGTGGCTTCGTGAAAATATCAGCAAGTTGGTTCTTCGTGCTCACAAAAGATAGATCAATATCGCCTCGAGCAACATGGTCCCAAATAAAATGATTCCAAATCTCAATATGCTTTGTCCTTGTGTGTTGTACCGGATTGTACGCAATTTTGATTGCACTTCCGTTATCGCATAAAAGAGGCACTTTGTCACAATTGACACTGTATTCCTTTAAAGTTTGCCTCATCCATAATAACTGAGTGCAGGCACTAGCAGCAGCAACATATTCAGCTTCGGCGGTGGAGAGAGAGAGATATAATTCTGCTTTTTAGATGACCAACAAACTAGAGATCTTCCCAAAAACTGACAAGCACCAGAAGTTGATTTCCGATCATCCTTATCACCGGCCCAATCTGAATCAGTATAACCAGATAGAGAGAAATTGGAGCCCTTGGGATACCATAGACCAAAGTTAGGAGAATGAACCAAATATTGGAAGATCCTCTTGACCGCTACTAAGTGGCTTTCTTTAGGAGCTGCTTGATATCTTGCACACACACCCCACACTCAACACAATATCGGGTCTAGATGCGCAGAGGTAAAGGAGAGAGCCGATCATGGACCGATATACCTTTTGGTCCACATCTTTACCATGGGGGTTAAGTTCAAGGTGACATTTTGTTTGCATCAGAGTGGCGACGCCATTAAGATCTGTCATCTTGAATCTCTTGAGCATGTCTTGGATGTATTTAGCTTGATTGATGAAGGTCCCTTCTCTAAGTTGCTTGATCTCGAATCCAAGAAAGAACCGTAACTCCCCCATCATAGACATCTCAAACCTGTGAGTCATAAGCTTTGAAAATTCATCATTAAAAGCTTTATTAGTAGAACCAAAGATGATGTCGTCTACATATAGTTGGCATACGAAGAGCTCCCCCTTAACCTTCTTAGTAAAAAGAGTGGGATCGATTTGCCCAACTTCGAAGCCACGGTCTAGCAACAGCTCTTTAAGGTGCTCATACCACGCATGTGGGGCTTGTTTAAGGCCATAGAGTGCCTTATCGAGTTTGTAGACATGGTTCAGAAAGTTAGGATCCTCAAATCCCGGGGGTTGCTTTACATATACCAACTCATGTAGAGGACCATTAAGAAAAGCACACTTAACATCCATTTGCTGCAATTTAAAATTGTTATGGGCAGCATAAGCAAGAAGGATACGGATGGACTCAAGCCGAGCCACAGGAGCATAGGTCTCGCCGAAGTCAATGCCCTCAACTTGGGAATAGCCTTGTGCCACTAGTCTCGCTTGTTCCTCACAACAATGCCATTCTCATCTTGCTTGTTTTTAAATATCCATTTAGTGCATATAACGTTGCGGCAATCCTTGGGCTTTTCCACTAGTTTCCAGACCTTGTTGCGCTCAAAGTTATTCAACTCTTCATGCATAGCAACAACCCAGTCCGGATCTCAAGAGCTTCAAACACCTTCTTAGGTTCCACCATTGAGATGTGAGCTTGATGCTCACCAAAACTTGCCAATTCCCTTCTTGTGGAAACCCTTCGTCGAAGATCACCTACAACTTTGTCAAGAGTATGACCCCTTAACTCAAGGTTCCGATCAGCACGAGCCTTACGACGAAGTTCAATAAGCTTGTTGTCTCTTGGTGGAATAGTTTCATCACTTGAGTCTTTGTTGGAATCATTTGCTTGACCTTGATTTGAAGTCTGATTATTAGTAGTAGGAGATGACGAAGCATGCCCTTAAGGTGGGTCAGCAGCCATAACAGGAGTCTGCTGAACATCAGGAGTTTCAGAGCTGGATAATCCGACCGAGGGTGAGGCTGGATAATCTGTCCTAGGAGAACTTGATGCAATTTCATCGGGTTGCCTGGGACTTGCTTGAATTGGCGAGGGGCCGGATAATCCAGGGTCAGCCGGAAAATCTGGCCTAGAGCTTGTAGCAGTTTCTTCGATAAGATGCATAGTTTGGTCGTCAGGAGAGTGGTGGCCGGATAATCCGGTGTCGACCGGATAATCCGGCCTGGAGCATCTAGGAGCATGTTGACCTTCAGCAATTGGTGGAGTTGGTGTAGAAGTTACTCCCGTGGTTGGACCATGTTGAGTATGTGTAAATGAGGGCTCTTCATGAGTAGAGAATTGTCCTTCTCGATCCGCCACAAGGGGTTCCTCAATGGGGCAGAAAAATCCCACGCCCATTCCTCTTATGGCATCTTGGGGTATTTCAACATCTTCATCACAAACATCAACTTGCCCCGCATGGGAGACGTCATTTTCCTCGAACACCACACTACAAGATTCTACAATAGTTCCGGAGAGCTTATTTTAGACTCTATAAGTGTGGGATTAGGCACCATGACCAACAAAAATACCTTCTAAAGCCTTAGACTCAAATTTAGATAAACGAACTCCCTTGATGAGAAAGAAACACTTACACCCAAATACCCGAAAGTATGAGATGTTTGGCTTGTTACCGGTAAGTATTTCATACGGAGTTTTGTCCAAGATTTTGCGGAGGTAGGGCCGGTTGGATGAGTGACAAGCGATAGAGATTGCTTCAGCCCATAAGTTATAAGGAGACTTAAATTCAGCTAGCATAGATCTGGCCATATACATTAAGGTCCGGTTCTTCCTCTCGGCAACACCATTTTGTTGAGGGGTGTACGCAGCCGAATATTGATGTCTTATCCCCTCTTCACTTAGGAACTCATTTAAGGTGTAGTTCTTGAACTCGGAGCCGTTATCACTTCTTATTGCCAGAATAGGGACGTTGTGTGGATGTTGAACCTTGTTGGCAAAGTCGATGACCGTTTGTTGAGTCTCACTCTTCAACTTGAAGAAATAGACCCAAGTGTATCTTGGGTAATCATCAACGATCACAAGGCAGTACTTCTTCCCACCGAGGCTTGCATGAGATGGAGGTCCAAAGAGGTCCACATGAAGGAGCTCTAAGATCCTTTTTGACGAAATAATAGTCTTCCTTTGATGAGGAGAGTCATGCATTTTCCCTTCAACACAAGCCTTGCAAACACGATCTTCGGCAAAGGAGACAGTTTCTTTTAGTCCAAGGATGTGGCCACCCTTGTGGAGACTTTGCAAAGTTCTCATATTGACGTGGGCTAGTCGGTGACGCCATAACCAACCCGCGCCAGCCTTTCTGAAAAGACACATCGGGCCTATAGTGGTTTTCCCTGAAAAGTCCACCATGTACAGGTCATTTTCGACATATCCCACGAAAGTGACTTTTAGAGACTTGCTCCACAAGAGTACCACCAAATCAGCATCAATAAAAACTGAAAGCCCATCTTACCAAGGGCACGAACTAAAAGTAAATTGTAACCGAGGGTCTCAACAAGCATGACGTCCAATAGAGAGATATCGTGAGCCACCATAACTTTGCCGAGACCCAATACCTCAAATTTAGACTTGTCACCATAGGAGACGGTTATATGATCATGATTTGGCCGCATCTCTGTGATGATCTCCTTGCTTCCGATCATATGACTCGTGCATCTGCTATCGAGTACCCATTTAGACCCACCAGAAGCATAGCCCTGGAAGAAAGTTACTTTTTGTTTTTAGGTACCCATTTTTCAATGGCTCCTCTCACGTTAGTGACAAGGGTCTTGGGAACCCAAATAGACCAAGGAATATAACAATCATAAGGACCTACATAACTAGCATAAACATCACCATAATGATCGCAATATAACTCAAACCTAAGATTGTTAGCCCCTACAAAACCATCATAATTAGACTTGTCATTAGTGGTGGTGCTAGTCTTTGGTTGAGCAGTCTTGCTCTTCTTCTTCTTCTTCTTCTTATTGTTGTTCTTCTTGTTGTTTGCCTTGGGAATATAACCAAGACCCTCTTTTCCATTGTTTGGTCTTTGCTTGCTAAGTATCTCATCTAGAACTTCCTTACCTTTGTGTTGAGATCCTTTTGCAAGTTCTTCTTTTCCATAAGATGATGTGGAGGTGTTGGGCAGATCATACTTCCTCAATTGATTTTGGAGCTGGTCATGAGACTCTTTTAGAGTAGAGTGTTCACTCTCCAATGCCTTGTGATCAATGTCAAGTTTCTCAAACTTCTCCGAGAGTCTGGCATGAGCAGCCCCAAATTCAATCTTTTCCTTCTTTAGTTTCTTTACCTTGGCAAGAGCGTTGTCACGTTCTTTGATGAGCTGAGCCACAACTTCTTCATGTGACTCCTCAATGCATTCGAGTCTCTCTTCCAGAGATACTCGAGCTTCCTCTTCTTCTTCCAAGGCATTCTTCAAAGAAGCTATCTCCAAGGCATCTTCTCTTTCAATTCTGCCCTTTTCTTCAAGGAGATCTTAGGCTTGGGCAAGTTGACTCATAAGAGCATCAAAATGAAGTTTGTGCTCACCTTGCAAGTTAGTGAAAAAGTTGTCCAAAGCAATAACTTCTTCTTTCATTTTAAGGCTAGTATGATCATCCATATTCATATTTATGTTAGTCTTAGGGAATGAAGAACTAGAAGTTGATACCTCGGACCCTTTTGCCATAAGACAAGTGACGTTGTTGTTGATGACGTTTTCGTTTGGCGAGTCGAAGAGAGATGATGGATTCGATGTGTTAGCTATAACAGCCACCTCGCAAGAACTATCTTCATCCTCTTCATCTTCACTTGCAGAGGAGTATTCTTCTTGTGCCACCAAGACAATCTTGGGTTGCTTCTTGTAAGGGCCATTCTTTTTGATAAATGGCTTCTTCTTAGGTGCCTTGGATTTTTCTTTAAGGATGAGCCTGCCACCATTGTCTTCTCTATTTTGATATGGACACTCAGCCACAAAGTGAAGCCTATCTCCACAATTGTAGCATGTTCTCAGTTTTGGGCCACTTTCTCTTCTTCCACTTGACCCGTTCTTGCGCTCGAGTTCCGACTTAGCCTTGGCAGGATCCTTCCAAAAGTTCCTTGCGTAAAACGCCATGTACTCACCATGAGCACGTTTGACTTCATCGGGGCAATCCATGGAGGCACTCTCGAAAGCTATTTCGTCCTCATCTTGCTCAACAACATTAGCCTTGAGAGCAACATTGACCCCTTTTTGCATTCCAATGGCACGGGCACAGGCATCTTCCGCGTTCTTTGTAGCAACCTTGAATGATGCCATTTCTTGCATGACTTCATTGGACGTCATTTGATGGTAGTTGTGTCTACCTTGCAAGCTCTTCAAGTCCGTTGGCTCAAAAGGCATTAGAGCACTCACGTATTTCCTTTTTATCCAAGCATCATCAATGTGAGTGGCTCCATGCTTTCTAAACATTGTTGCGATGCCCTTGAGTCTTCTATACATGTCTTCATGGTTTTCACCATCCAACATGTAAAATCCTTCAGCTTCATTACTAAGGGCATCATACCTATTCCTTCTCATGCTTTCATTTCCAATAAAGAGATCGGTGAGAGCATCCCAAGGTTCTTTAGCTGTGTTGAGATGTTCAATGTGGGGCATGTCCTTAGGACCCACTCTGAGCTGTATCATGTGAAGGGCCGTAGCATTCAATTGGCTATCCACAACTTCTCTTCTTGTCAGGTTGGTGTGATCTCCAATATGAAGACCCTCTTCGATAATTCTCCAAAGTTCAATAGAAGAGCTGCAAACATGAGACTTCATTAAGAATTGCCATTGATTAAATGAAGATGTAGTAAGCTTGGGTGGATCACCCCTATTGTTTATATGAGGATGAGGGATAGGTGGGTCGGGGGAATATAAGTGATGAACCTCACTATATTCCTCCTTACCACTTCCCTTCTTGGAGGTGGAACCATTATGTTTTTCACCTACCACTTCATCTTCCTTGGATCCGATGTTAGCCTTATCCTTGGATGAGGGAGTGGTGGCCTCAAAGGAGGATGGAGATGGGGCTACGGATGATGTGAGGCGAGCAATCATTTGATGCATCTCCTCCATCTTGGTCTCAAAGGATTTTAACAAGGTTGTTTCCAACGTCTTGAGGTCATCCATTGTGACCTTATCCACAACCTCATTCCCATTCTCCTTGGTACCCATACTTCTCTTAGGCGGTTAAGCCCGAATATGGAGCCGGGGCTCTGATACCAATTGAAATGGATCGTATGGGCACCTAGAGGGGGCGAATAGGTGCTACTTCAAATTTTAATGCTTTTTCAATTTTATGCTTAACACAAAAGGTAAATTCTCTAGATAACTACTTAGAAGAATTTCTCTATATGCAAACCTATCTACTAGCGAGTAAGAGGCGAGTGGAAAGAGGAACGAGTGAACCGTAGATAAGCATGCGGAGACACATGATTTGTTTTACTGTAGTTCCTTCCTTGTTAAGGGAAGTACATCTGTGTTGGAGGGGTGGGTGGTACTAAGACCACCACGCCACAATAGGCCTCACCCTTTTCTCCGATGGATCCCGCCACCAAAGGCCTGATCCACCTTTCCACTATAGGAACCCTTCGAGGCGGGTACCGACGCCTTTACACAACTAGAGGGGCACAACTCCACAACCAAATTGGAGGCTCCCGTAATGACAACAAGCTACCACAAGAACAAGTTATCAATAACAAAATACAAGATCTAGATATTAGCAAGAATACTAGATTGGGGATTTCTCCAAATGAATGGAGATGAGTTGATGCGCTTGATTCGTGATGGCAATAAATATTGTCTCCTCCTTCAATTCCCCCAAAGATCGAAGCCTTCAGGTGGTTGAAGTGGGAGATCTAGAGAGAGAGCTCTTGTAATGGGTCTGACAATTTTCGAATGAATCAAGGAAGCTGCTCGATGGGGATGAAGGGGCTTTTATACCCCCTTTCCAAACCAAGCCGTTGGAGCCTTTGGGGGCCAGATTATCCGGCCCAAGTGAGAGTCGGATTATCTGGCCTGGGAAAACTCCGCCCCAGACTCGGATTATTCGGCAGAAAATCCGCCTACGGACAGAAGCTCGTGCAGGCTGGCCCTTGACACCTTCTCCTGGGGACCGGATTATCCGGCCCTAGGGGAGGGCCGGATTATCCGGCTGGGGGAAAATCCACCCCAGCCACGGAATATCCGGGGGAAATTCTGCCCCTAGACAGAAGCTCGCGCATACGCTCTCTTGGGCGATTCCCCTGGGGCCGGATTATCCGGCCCAACAAGAGGGCCGGATTATCCGGTCCAGGGAGAAAAACCTGTCTGGGGGAAAATCCGCCCCCAGACAGAAGCTCGCGCAGCGCCAGTCCTGGCCAAAATGATCTGGCCGGATTATCTGGCCCATGATGGGAGCGGATAATCCAGCCCCCCAAACACACAAAACTTTCCTACAACACTTAGTACACATTAGAACTTCCATGGTATTGTTATCTAACACATAAAACATAGGAAATCATGAAATGTTCTTTCAACTAGCCCCTTTCTGATTGGATCTCCAAGCATGATACGTCCATGGGAGTTTGCCCGTGGAGTCATCTGGAACTCGCCCCTCTAGGTCAAAACAACGAGGGCAGACATCAAGCAAATCTTCGTCTTCGCGTGGAAGAAAACTCTAGGTCCACCTCCTTTATTGATACCGATGCAATGGTCCCCACACCACCGTTTGACTTCCAGCAATTAGAGCTAGTAGATCGAGGCCGAGTTCGCAAGATCCTGAATAGCAGCTCCACCACCTAGGGTAGCCTAGCCTCTGCCATGGCCACGCTGCCGCAACAGGGTTGCAGTCGGGTCCAATCCACCTGCCTCCTCGCCTCCCAGCCACGAGATAGCGAGCCCCGGCATCGGCGAGCGTCGCTGCCCTGCAGGCCGCCCACCGTCTGCGCCGCCCTAGTCCTGATCTCCCCGCACGTTGGAAGGCCGACAAGACACAAAAGGGAAGCCACCCACCTCCGGAGGCGAGGCATGGCCGCCACCGTTGGTGCTGTGGCAGCAGCAGCCGGAGAGGACCACCGGAGGAAGTTTTGTAGGTTAGGACCGATGCCTCCGGGTCATCCATGAGGGGGCGGCGACGAGAAGGTCCAGCCAGCGGTGGCCTTCCAGCTAGGGCTGCACGTCTTCATCTAGATGGAAAAAGGACACCCAAAACGTCACCAAAAGCCACTAGCCCCTTTTTGATTGGATTTCCGCCGAGCAGAGGGAATAATACACTTATCCCGACTAATTTTGCATAAACCTGCAAAGAAGAAACATCTTCTCCGTACGATAAAAAACATGGCATGCTACATGGAGTTGATGGCTGATCACCTGCGGGAAGTCATTTAGCACTGACTTCCCCCTCCCCCTCTCTCTCCTATGAACAGTAGTTCGAGAGAAAAGAAAGTCGCCGGGCCGATCCCGAGCCCCTCCGGCGGTGATGCCGGCCGGAGGTGGCGGAGGGGAGGCGCTAGAGTAGTCTAGGGTAGTTGGTAAGTAGGTTTGCGGCGGTTTCGTCGCTGGTTTGGGCTTATGCTCGGAGTTCGCTGCAGGTCGTTGACTCAGATCTGAAGCGTTTGGTCAGTTCCGCCTTTATTGCTTGTGGTGAGCACTGGGAAGATCTTCAGCCGAAGGCTCTCAATAAGGGTCTAGGAGCCGGCATCTGGCATGGAAGCGGAAGCTACGGTGCTTTTCTTGGCCGGCCGTGGTGGTGGGGGAGAAAGGCGTGATGGCGGTTGGTGCAGTGGCTTCTCCCTCCCGTCCGGTCGTGGAGGCGAGGGGGTTGTGGAGTTGCTGCGTCATCCTTCCTCTTCCTCGTTTAGATGTCGGGGATGTCTGTGCCGTGGCAGGTTCCTCCTCCTGCCTTTTCTGGCTGCCATGGTGGTGGCTAGGAGAGCTGGTTTTGGTTGCCTGCGGCGGCGGCTACGCTTCTGAAGCTTCTCTCCGGTGTCTCTTTAGCGGCGGTTGTTTCGTCAGAGCGCCGGACCCAATGGCAGTACGGTTGCCGCTCCACCGCTGCCCGGCTCCGTGCGCCAGCTTCCCCATGCGCTTTGCTCCATTGGTGCTCCCGGTGATGCTGTTGCTGGAGCCTGGAGGGCGCAGGAGCCTCGTCGTCGATCTGGAGGAGGAAGAGGACGAAGGACTTGATTGCTTTTCGAGTTTTCCTTCAGGGTCCTCTGTGTTATTTTCTGGGCCCATATGTAATTTCTTTATTTCTTAGGCCTTCTTGTAACTCCAGTGTTTATGGCAGCTATATATGTCAGGTGCGTTGCACCCGTTCACTGTTCAAAAAGAAATACATGGACTTGATGGTGAAACTTTGGACATCCCTATCCACATGGGCACACGCAGGATGCACCGAGATCCTGCTTCCTCCGGCTAGGGCCATTTCGGCATCAACCATGAGAAAGCATACCTTTTTTTTGCGGGTCGAGAAGCATACCAACCAAACTTTTCACGTATTCGACGCGCCTCGATGCGATTATTATTTACTCAACCGTCCGCGTCTCGTTTATAAAACCGGCCGCGAGCGAGCCAGGCCAGCCACATGAACTCGGCGTGAAGCTGGCGACCAGTAGCAGGCAGCTAGCGACCCCGCGTGAGGCGAGGGTGACGGGAGAGAGGAAGCAAGTGGGCTGCCGCCCCCCGCCCGCGCATCGCAGCCACAAACGCGCGCTCCCCGTGGCCCACCAGGCGGGACCCTCACGCACACAACGCACGGCCAAAAGCCCGCACGCCCCCCGAGGCGCCACCACCCACACATTCCCACCCACGCCCCGACTAACCCGGCGCCACACCGCACAGCAGTCGCGGCCGCCGGCGCTACACACAGAAGCATTTCTTTCTCCCTCCCCCCCAGGCACGACGACCACGACGCGGAAGCCAAATAAGGCTAAGCAAGCGCCCGCCGCAGCACGTCGCGCTCCTTGCCTCCGTTCCATTCCATATGGTCTCCGCGAACCCGCCACCGCCGCCGCAGTTGGCCGAGGCGGCCGGCGGCGACGACGCCAGCAAGAAGGTGCGGAAGCCGTACACCATCACCAAGTCGCGGGAGAGCTGGACGGAGCAGGAGCACGACAAGTTCCTTGAAGCGCTCCAGCTGTAAGCAAGCGCTGAACCAACCGTATAACAGAGTTTTCCTCCCCTTTTATTTATGTTTTTCGACGCAATTTCGACTTTGTCGCTCCTGCCTCAAAACTTCGCAACGCTCCGTCGTCCCTGTAACCTTCGTCGATACAACGAATGGTTTTTTTTTAGTTATGCGATAGTTAGTTAGTTAGGTCTCAGGTGGAGGTAAAATTTTGTGTCCTGGTTGTGTTTGCTGTTATGAAAAGTAGTGGTATAGTTTGCTGCACTTATTTGTCTGTTCAGTTGTTTAAAGTTTGGTGATATGTCCCGTTTGCAATTGTACTGCGTTTTTATAGGCATTTTTTGCTTCCGAATTTGGATAGAACAATTTAGAGCAATTTTTTGTTTTGGAGTCATAAGTATATACTAGACTTACTAAACGTTCCTACAACTGTTAGATTCCCCATGAGTCTCATACGTTCACACCATTAAAATTTATATGTAGTACTCCCTCTGTCTCGAAATAGATGTTGTATTTTTTTCTAAATCTGGATGTATCTACACCACTACTTAGACACTAGATACCTAGAAACTTTGACAAATTGACGACATCTATTTCGAGACGGAGGGAGTAGGTACTATGTTCTTTTCAGGATGCAATATTTTGCGCTGTGATATTGTTCCGAGTATCAGTTAGTGTGGTTGAATTCACGTATATGTAGCAAAGATTTGATAGTCAATTATAGGATTGCCTCTTAATCTGACATTAATGTGTAAAACCTGGGTCCTTTTCAGCTTTGATCGTGACTGGAAAAAGATAGAAGCTTTTGTTGGTTCGAAGACTGTTATCCAGGTATTTGGATTAGTTGCAACTTGTTAGAGAAGGCATGTTGATCGAATCATCTTAGCTTATGGTGTAATGAAATGCACCAAGTTGTATCACGATCCCTGCATAATGGAACTTGGAATTTTCATGGCAATGGTCTCTCCCGTAAAACCATTTCATTTTGCACTCCAACTTGTTTTTGCAGATAAGGAGCCACGCACAGAAGTATTTTTTGAAGGTTCAGAAAAATGGAACCAGCGAACATGTCCCGCCTCCGCGACCCAAGCGTAAAGCTGCTCATCCATACCCTCAGAAGGCCTCCAAAAATGGTGAGTCATTGAATTTAGTTGTACAAGTAATATTTTTACATTATTATCACTTTCACGGTGCCTCTTTATACGAAACAGTTGCCTCACTATCTTCTCCTGGCTTGCAGAACTAGGATATGCCCTCAAGACAGATCCATCTTCCATGCTTAGGAACTCAGGAATGAATGTGGCTGTTTCTTCATGGACCCACAATTCCATCCCACCAATTGTCGCCTCATCTCTGGTGAAAGGTTTGTACTCCAAGGTTGCTCTTCTCCGTAAATATCCATATGTGATCTGCGTCAGTTAATCCTTACCATTTTTCACTCAGAAGATTTAGGTGTTGGATCCATGGATCCGAACATGTTTTGCTCAAGCAGTAATGAAGGCCCTCCAAGTGTATGGCAACCTGGTGAAACCAATGATCAGATAAATCAAGTTCCATCACTCCGCAGTCAGTACTTTTCTTGATACTTCTGTACTTCTGATAGCCTATCTACTCATTTTATTTCCTAGAATTTAAAAATGTATATTCTCTATACTTCCTACAAGTTTATTATTTCGCAATATTCCAGTCCTCAGAACACCCGGTTTCTTCTTTAGAATGAAAATAGAATCAAGAAATTTCTCCAGCTTATTCTTCCCATAGATTTTACTAGTACTGATATCAGCCTTCATGACTGCTTGGTTTTTGTTTCGACCTGTCATTTTTTACTCCTTTAACCCTCTCTTTCAAATTTTGATACAGTTATGCCAGATTTCGCACAAGTGTACAGCTTCTTAGGCAGCGTTTTCGATCCAAGCACAAAGGGTCATTTGCAGAAACTTAAGGAGATGAATCCAATTGATGTTGAAACGGTATGTGAATTGTTTGATATACTTGGTTTTTTCTTCTTGTATTCATTCAGAAGTTAACCATAAGCATAGCTTAGATAAGCATCACTGTAATGCGGTGTTGCACAATTTCTCCTCCAAAATAATTGTTTCTGTCAACGGTCAACCCAATGGTTAAGACAGCACAAGAATAAATAACGTTCTGCTCTAAAATTTCCTTATGCAGCAGTCTCCTGAGTAAAACATGGCAACAAACTGTATATGCATTTTAGTCATCACTTTTAAACATTTGTGTTATTTTGAAACCAACATATGGCATGGAGAATTCACAATTTTCTTGCATAGTAATGGCTTGAAATGTCTACTTTTATCAACTGACGCATGTGCCTTTTTTTCTCTAGGCACTTGTGTTGATGAGAAATCTCTCCATCAACTTGACCAGTCCTGACTTTGAAGATCAAGTAAGTAGCTATCCAACATTTCATTAGACTATAGACCATACTTGCATTAAATGGCTCACTTCTTTTTCATGTTGCCAGCAATTGTTCAAGCTGTTGTTGTTTTTGTTGAGAACATTGTTGCAAATTGCGGTGCTTGTTTCTCTTAATTTTTTTAGTACATCTGAAAGGTAATTCTAGTAGGAGAGCTATTTCATGTATTATATGCCTGTAGTGGTGTATGTTAACGATTATTATGTTCTATTGTGGTGTCAAGGTAACCAGTTCATGAAATACCACAAATGCATGTTTGATGAGCAGGCGGTCCATTTCAGATGTTTAACTCCCTATTCGGTCAGAACCGAAATTATTTCTTTCATTTAAAGAAGCTTTGTAGGATTTCAACAGCATGCTCTTGTCTTCTTGAGCTTGTTTCTTCACACACTGTGCTTTTAGCAGGGTTTGCCCATGGTTTCTGGTACTGTCAGTACAACTTGCTGCCACTGTGCAGAATGACTGGAATATATTTGGGCAGCTATGGTGTGTGTAAAGTCATCATGTTTTTACAAACTTTCGAAATTATCAGAAATTTGGTATGTACTGATACCCATTTCTCCTCCAAAATAGGAAAAGGTCAATAAAAAATTTAGTTTGTCTTATGAATAGTTTAGCCTTCAGGGGAAAAACGTGTCTTTTAAGCATGCTGTGCTCGCTGAGTAATGTGGCACTAGGAAGAAGGAAGTGATTTGCACAGATACTCAACTCCGGCATTCAGTATAGCTACATTTCCTTTTCATAACGTAGCTGTATTGATCCGAAAAAGGAACTAACATGGATTATATGCATCTTAATACAGAGGAAGTTGCTGTCTTCGTACAATTCCACGTCTGATGAGCTTGACCTTGGGAGCTCCAGAAGCTCACTTGTAGCTGATAGTGCATTGAGCCTTTATTGATACTTCATGTAAGTCTTGCATTTTTTTGTCTTCATTTTTATATTCTTTGCACAATTCACCGAGAAGTATGCAACTATTTCAGGATTGAAGGCAGATGGTGGTGTCTATACTTTCAGCTCGATCTCTGAATAGGGGTTCTCCTGGAGCACCCATGGCCATGAAGGCGCGCGCACCATTGTATTTGTAGCTAGCTACGAACTGTTGAATGTGTAAGTCTGCAACCATGTACAGTAGGCTTCCATAAGGTGAGATCTGTCTATAGCATGATGTGTATATATTTTTGCCCCGGAGTGTGTGATAGGAAATGGGAAGGAAGTTTTGAGTAATTCCGGTTACTCCTTTTTCCCTCCATTGAGTTCGATCGGTAATACTGTATCATTGTCGTTTCTGCTGGCAGGATACTGCCCCATGTGACGTTTGTCACCCAAGAATTTCCGTCTGCCATATTTTTTACGGTTTTGCCCCTGTAGGATCGAAATATTTACCCGCCCTGCCACCGTCCAGTGACAACACCACCTGACCTTATCCCCCCTCCCTTGTCTTCGAGCGCCGCCCCCTGCGCCCCTGGTTTGCTGGTCCTCACCGATCTCTCCTCTTCCTCCTCGCCGACCAGACCGTCTCTGGGAGCCCACAACCACATCTCGTGCGGCTCATCCGGTCGTCCCTGACCACCATTGTCTGTGCTTCTCCGCCTCCGCTGAGGACGGTTACAACCTCCGCCCACATCTCACGCGGCTCATCCTGTCGTCCCTGGCCTAGCTAGGACGTTTCCAGGAACTACCTCCCCTCTTCTGCAACGGACATGGATTTCAGAGTTCTATATTGGTTCCATAACAAGTTCATTACAGGCACACCCATCCCCGACGACGATGGTGAAGAGGGCCTTGTCCTTGTTGAGCCCCACGGCGCGTGACTCGATGTTGTAGCCTCTCCTGGCCAATACCCCGGAATCCGGTTAATCGACAAACACCGAAATCGTGTGGCGCTGCACCCTGCAATTTGTCCCATAAGAAATCAGCTCAGAAAGCAACGCACGCAGCGCGCGGGGGGGGGGGGGGGTGGAGCGATTCAGAAGCAGAGTATGAGGAGAGGAGACCGCGCCCTCGGTGCCCCCCGCGGACACCACGGAGGACGTCTCGTGCGCGCGGCGCAGCCAGGTCGGCGGTCCCGGCCTGCCGGTGGAGACGGACGGAGGTGGTGGGAGGTGGCGACATGAATGGGCATGTAAGCGATAAAATTGTCTGCTGAACGATACTCCATGGACACGCTCCCGGTGCAGCCTGGACCTCCATGGCGAGGACGCCCGGCGCAACCCCTTGCCTGGCTCTCCCCTAAATCCCTGCGGTGGATGCTCCGGCTGTGTGCTCTCCCTGACGAGGCTCCCGGCGCGGCCGCTGGCCCGGCCAGCTCTCCATGTGAGTCGGCGTCGGCGTCACGCTCTCCACCGGCACAGCAGCATCCCTCGTAGTTGGTGGATTTGTGGAATAAATTTGGAGAGAGAGAAGCCTTATCCCTTTGTGCTGTAGCCTCACCTTCTGGGCTACGGACGCGACTCATGTTCCATACGCGAGCCATCCATCCTAAAAAGACGAATTGCAGGTTGGACACTATGGGAGGCTGGAGAATACTTATTCAGATCGTGGCTACACTACACCAAATTGCTACACCTACACGCTCGACTATAACTAGGTCATTTGTTTTAGGCATTGATTTATCCATGTCTCATATCGTATTGTTGACTTTATTCTTAAAACATAGTCCAAATGTAACGAAAATGTCTAAATTTAACTTTACAACATTGATATTTAATCAAGATGTCATTTCAGAGAATACTATACTCCCTCTGATCCAAATTAAGAGTCTGATTTGTCAAGATTCGGATGTATCTAGCACAAAACATGGTATATACATCCGAATCTAGATAAATCTGAGTTCATTAATTTGGATCCAAGAGTATCAAAATTTGATCTACTCCGCGAGAATAAGAGACACAAAACCGGTCGAAAAATAATTCCATCCCGTCTTAAAAAGAAAATGAAGAGCCACTATTCACATGGATTTTTCGTTTCTATTCTCTTTGGATAGATATATCAGTTTTGATTCTGTAGCGTCATACGTATCATGTTATTTTCTACTCTCCGTTTCAAATTAGAAGTCAGAGATTTGCCTAGATTCGTGCATAAGGAGAATAAAACTTGTGATGATTTGCGGTAAGTTTAGAGGATGGCATCGTGGTGTGGTTCGGAGACTGCTATCACTAGATATTACCACCTTGACGGCGACCGACTGACATTTTGCATACTTTGCACCGTACTGAAGTCTTTAGAATATATTGTAATGACTTCAGTAAATTGATTTATTGTACCTCCCCAAAAATAATTTATTGTGTACATCCTTATAATTTTCCACATCAATACGACATAGCACCATCTATTGAGCGTAACTATGTAGATAATTTTTTCTATGTTCTTGCAGTACCTCTTAGACCTGATCGTGGAATAATTAGTAATTGTAGATTGTCAGCATGAGCTGTAGCAACAGAGTCATGAAAAGCTGCATCCTCATGGAGCTCATGGTGTCAGAAAGCAACGGGAAAGAAGAAGGGAAACAGAAACTAGCCTAGGTGGCTTTGGGAGTTTGGGTGGTTGCTAATCCTATTTTAAGCAAAATGGCACATGACTCCCTCCGTCTATAAACCATTTAAGTTTTCTATCCAGATGACTTTTGTTTATAGATTCGGAGTGAGACTATATACTGAAAGATATCTAGATATAGTCGTTTCACAATGTTGCGGGGGCTACATGATCATGACTTCCATACCCTCACGGACTGATGGGACAATCTAATTGCCGGAAGACCAACAAACGCAAAACGAAGATTAAGTGGCCGGTTGTTATATATCCTTTGGAACGCACGAAAAGAGAGAAACAGACGAATTTTTACTAGCGGGCTTCTGACTTATGTCGAGGTAGCTGCCAGCGCGCCTGTGTCGTGGTTTGCTTTCCCTCTATCTATTTGAAAAGACAGAGCTCCGACCGATTGCTCCAAAAAAATGTCTTATATTTCTAAACGGAGGGAGTGTATGCTTAAATAAAAGAGACATGTATAGACTATTATATTTTCTTTGCCCGGTTCAATGTTACACATGTTCGAAATAAGAATAAGCAAGGCATGTTAGCAATCACATCTAATCTAAAGGATACGCCGAACGGCGCTCGAAGGAGAATGGAGCAATTGTAAAACCCTCTAGGGTTCCATCCGTGACAGTTACACAGTCGGTCCGCTACACCTCCGATGACTTTAGGGTCTAGAGGTGTGGCCATAATCAAAAACACCTGGATTGCATGTCCACAAATTCTGATGATCTATTTGTTTGTTGTTGCGTACTTTTATGACTCCGTAGCAACGCACGGGTATTCAGCTAGTAACCATGATACTACTACACCTATTGTCTGTTGAGCATTGCTTTCAGTTGAGATTTATCATAAGCAATTCACTTGGGGGTTAACATAAACGTGGCTTATTTTCCCTATGTAGGCTTTGTTCGTTTAATCCACTTCCCAAGTGGATTGGAGTGGTTTGGAGAGTATTAGGGAAGACTTTGATTTAGTGGGGATTTAATCCTCCTCAATACACTTCAAACCCGTTGGATAAACGTGCAACCGAACAAGGCCGTAGGCATGTACAGTCCGTGGTTCTATTAATGCATTGCACATGACCCTTTACGGAAAAACACGCAAACATGATCACATTTCATTATGCCATTTGAAGTGTTGTAGTGTGGACGAAATAACCCAGTGACCCATCATCACATTTCATTATGCGTTATCGTGTACAGAAAGTGGGTGCTCATATTTTTATTCTTTTGGCCTCGTATTCTGACATTCTCCATGTATACAGGCACCGTTTACTTATGATAATTTTAGACAGACGGAATAAGTTGAACCAAAAATGTAGTTTGCAGTGAAGGAATTGGCTAAATTTAAACCGATCACTGAAATGTACTCCTCCCTGCGGGGCCAATTAGTTTGGGCCGGAAGGAATAGTAAAGTACAATATATCTAGTTCCGTCTGACCAATGAAAAAAATAAAAACACTGGTAGTGCGGGACATCAATCGCATCATCAGTGACTTAAGTACAGATGGACGCATTTTTTTTTAAAGGAACATATATTAATATCGGGAAGATACAAATTACACTAAGTCTCTGCAACAACGCATTGCTCTAGCAGCCTTACAGATGCACACAACCAACAAAAGCAGAAGAATTAAAAAAAAAGTCCTGCTACAGCAGTCCGTTCCTTGAAGCAGCGACACTAACACCACCAAAACAATATCAGAAATCCAACCTCTCCAATAGCGACACCTTCAAGAAAGAAACAGTGCTGAAGCATCGTCGTCGCCCGATCAAAGATCTTAGGTTTTTACCCTGAAGAAAGTTCTCACTCACAAAACAATGCCTGTAACAAGGTCATTGCCAGGCACAACAAATTAAGCTCAGACCTTGGGTTTTCACCCTATAAGGTAAGACTGTAAACTCCTCATGTACTACCGTCCCCTCTAACAGTCACTGCTGCAAGTCGCAGATCACCAAACCTGTTCCCCATCGCCACAAAGACTCAATCCACCATTGCTAGCCCCTTGTTCCTGCTTTCATGATATTCTCCGCCTCTGACTTCACCATGGATCTTCGAAGACATGAGACATGATGGTAACAGATAGCAGAGCTTCGCAACGCTCCCTCCGAAACCAAACGGTCAGAAAAATATGGGTGCGTACGACCGAATTTCTTTCGATCCAGTAATCTCTAGGCATTATGTGCCCATGGGATTTCACCGACGGAGCCTTCCAGAACACGTTGCTCCAAGCCAGATCAACGAGGATAGGCAGCCAATAGATCTTCATCTTGGCGCTAGAGGAACCCTAGGACCACCACCATTATGCAAGCAACACTGGCAGGCCCCCATGTCGCTGATCAGAACAACCGAGGAGAAAGCCATTGCGGTGCCGCTCGACCGACGCCATGAACAGCAGTGTGGACGACGCACCACTCGCCCCTGCCTCGCCACTCCGACTCGCTCCAGGCGCCGGCCATATGGGCCATGGTAGCTTGCGCCACGACCTCCTGGTGGCCACCGAAAGGCAGTGGCCATGGCCCGATCGAGGGGACGCACCTCCATAGCCAGATCTTCGCCACGGGCGAGGCCACTGAGGGGTAGCCACCATGGCACGGCCAAGGGCACGCACCTCCACAGCCAGATTGACACCGAGAGCAGCCATCGCGAGGTAGCCGCCATGGCATGGCCTAGGACACGCGCCGCTGATACCTTCGATCCGGATTACGGATATAGTGTAGCTTCTTTTTCCCTAGTAGACCTAGGTTATCGAATCCTCAGGAAGCGAATGCGTAGTGAAGTTACTTTAACAGACCTTTGGGAGTTTTAGAATTTCTTTTATGTTTTTATCGGACCAATAGCTTGCGTCTTTTTATTGTTATCGATGATGGAGAGATAGGGCCTAGGGCGTTCGGTTTCACCTGTAGTTGTGCAAAACATCTGATGGGAATAAAAGATAGAAATAAAGTATGCGTGTACTTGTTAGAGCAAGATAAATTATATGTGAGCAGTGCATCCATAATTGCTATTGCCTCCGCAACCTCTTATAGCAATAACCTGCTAGTCTCATCCATAGAAGAAAGAGAACTAATAATATGCATAGTGATGTCACCGTTCATCTCAAGCAAATTCCTCACATACAGTCGTACTATCCCTTCTGTCACTGGGGTTCCCAACCTGCAGATCAGTCATCACTCATACTCCCTATACCTGGATCAACCCTCGAGGTATTGGGTACCTGACAAGTCCTTGGATTGAGGCAAGAGAGGGTACAATAATCATCATGTCATACAAACTAATACACGATCCCATCTATGATAAATAACATGCACAATCGCTATATGGCTAGGCCGAAGCCCTTAGCCCAAGGAGAATTACTCACACATAGAGATGAGATCAACAATCACAAACATTGTAATGAAAATCATAAGATTGATAGTAATAGTCTTACAATGTCGCCAATCAGAGAAGAGATCTACTATTACAAGTGGTGGAATATGGCTATGGAGATGGAGAAGGGTTTGGAGATCTGGAGGTGGCTGGTGATCTGTGGCAGAGACTTTTTGGCGAGGTCTAGCTTCTTTTCTTGTCGCCTGAGGCTTCTTTATATAGGGGTCCCTTCACGAAAGTTGTCCTGTTTGAACTAACGGTGGCAGTGCCAACTATACGACCGCAGCTATACGGCCGGAATTTTTGCTCCGATCATATAGTTGGTCGTTAAAGCATTTGCCTCCGTTGTACGGCTCCTGGTTTCTTCTGGTTTTTGGAAATCTCGTATCTTTGACTTTAATATAGTGATTTCCTCCTTTAAATGACATTATATGTGCAGGAAAAATATAAAAGAAAGGATTGCATACCCCTCTGAATATTAGCATTAGTGGCAAGGTTTAGAGAGACATTTCATCAAGAATATGAATAATATCCAGTTTAAATGTGGACGTAGATGGCTATATTTCAGAGCCATTAACCTCCCCAAGCTTAAACTTGATCGTACCGAGCAAGAAAACCAAAATCAAAAAGGAACTCAACATTTAAACTGAAATAACGAGATGGTGATCTTACTCGTGATTAGTAGTCTCATGTTTCCTCCACTTCATAAATCTGAAAAACTTTAGCATAGATAGAGTAATGGCAAGCATATCATACGGGTTTCATGCATCCTTATAGTGCAACAAAATTATTGTAAACATGGATGATTCAATGAGTAAACTTTATTCCATGTCAAGTAATCAACTCATAGGCTTGCCTTTGAACGATAAAGTATAATCATGTAAATTAAGAGTGTGAGAGGTGTCATGAAAGCATATACACTAGAGTATCTCATTCTCCCACATCAATAAATCAAGACTTTTCAAGCACTACTTTTCTATTCAACTGTCCTTCAAGAATTTTAGTTTTTAAGTAATTGAGAGCATGCCAAAAAAAATTATTAGTTTATCAAGCTGTGATGGACACTTGTGGCATCACTAAGGTTTTGTTCCTTTTGCATAATAATTTCTCATAACAGCCAGAGGAGTGATTCCATTGTGATTACAGCTACCCGGGAGTGCCAAGAATCTTACCCACTATAGCATTGCTGCTACAAGTGTTTAATCAACTCATAGCCGAAATCTAGGAGTTTCCTTCATGAAGATTGTTCATAGGCTAGCGGAGTTGTTGGCATCCCATGAAGCTTGACACGCATAAAGCTATATCATTCTTATGATTAACAAGTTAAACTTTGGCATGCTCACAAAAACCGCTAGACATTAATTCAATCGAACAAATCCTTTCAAAGAGAGCTATTAAGTCAATCAACATTTTTAGTGGTGTTAAGTGTCTCTAGAAATAAGCCTTCAGGACTAAACACTACAACACCCAAGCCTTCAATTGTGAGAATTTTTCTTATTACAATTGTTTAGCAATTTTAGGCAAGACTCGATTAATTACGAGAGCTAGAACAAAACATATCCAATTAAATACCCATGCAAACGAAAATCTTACTATGATACAAAGACTCACTCCACCAATATAATATCTAAACATTTACTACTAACTAGCATGGGTTTCTCAAACTTCAAGAAGTGGGGAGTCATAAGGCATACCTCTCATGTTTGGTTCCACTTTTTCTTCCTTTTTTATTTGTTTCTTGAAAACTCGAAGTCGACCACTCTCCTGCAAATATATGAAGACCTCAAGGCAGAAACAAAAGAAAGAGGGAAAATAGAGAAATCTTTTTGTGGTTTTTAAGAGAGGAACTTTAAAGAATAGAAAATTAGCGACAAAGATTGGCTAGAAAATTTTGAAAGCTAATAGAAAGAACTAAAAATAATGTGTTGGGGAAACCAACATGAGTGCTTATAAACTCAAATAAAAACACAACCTCTAAATAAACCACAAATAAACACCAAATAAAGATACATTAGGAAACTTCCCCAAGCTTAGGCCTTTGCAAGCCCTTCAAATCATTGTGGTGGTGGGAAAAAGTAGTTACTGTAGTTCGCAAATTGAGTTGAGAGGTTACTTGTTGATTCTCGGAGGTTCAAAGAGAGGCTATGAATCCTCTCCACAGTCCCTCCAAGTCCTTGTAAATCTTGGTATGTGGCGAACCGGGTTTGTGGCTGATCCTCTTGATAAGGAACTTCTTGCTCCTCCTCTTGGTTCTCATCCTCCTCCGGAATATCTTCCTCGGGTTGGTGTTGCTCAACCTTTGGATCATATAGCAAACATCCTTTCTCGATGGAGAAAATACCATTAGGCATAAGAGCGGGGTAGATACACCTAGCTCTAGCAATATGCAGGTAATAAGCATCACCTCTCCTAGTGAGCATTCCATAGGCTCTCAAAGTGGAGAAACCAAAATGTGTCTCACCTAGTACGGGTTGCAACTCACCTAGATCGAGGTCTAGGGCAGTGCAAGCACGGTGATGATGCCTCCACCTGTGATTGTCCCTTGGCTTTGGGAGGCTTGGTGCTCCAAGTAGCGCACAAGGATGGTGCCCAAGTTAAGTGACAAGCCGCAGTTGATATAAGCATCCTTTGCGAGGACTAGGATGTCCTCCTCGTTGAGTCTCGTGAACTCATTACGTGCATGCAAGGTGTTAGCAATAACATAGAACAAATAGCGAACTGCAGGACGTTGAATATTCTTCCCCTTGCACACTCTAGTAGTGAAATGATGACCCACAAGTATAGGGGGTGTATCACAGTATTTTCGATAAATAAGAGTGTCGAACCCAACGAGGAGCAGAAGGTGCTGGCTAGTGGTATGGATCAGGAATTCTCTGCAAATACTTAGCAAACAGATTTTTAGGGTTTTTTGATAATGCAAGTAAATAAAGTACGAGTAAATAAAAGATAGTAAGAATAGATGCAGCAAGTGGCCCAATCCTTGATGCAGCAAAGGACAAGCCGGTTGTATTACTTAAGATGACCAAACGTTCTCGAGGACACATGGGAAGACTATCAAGTGCTTTCGCTTCATATAGTTGATTAATCTTCTTTAGCTTGCTAAGTGTTGTGTGGGTGAACCTGTACTAATGTACCGACCTTCCTAGGACTAATACATACTTGTGATTATACCCCTTGCAAACATTTGTAAGTACAAGAAAGTAATTAAGGTAGAAACCTAACCACGACTTTAAACTCTAAGACCCTTACGTCCCTTGTGCAATGGTTTCCTAACGGGGGTTCAGGTTTCACATCCCAACCCCTACGATCAGTAGCCAAATACACAATGCATTCCCCTAGGCCCATATAGGTGAAGTGTCATGTAGTCGACATTCACATGACATCACTAGAAGAAGTACACCACAACTTAAATATCAAACTATTGAATCTTTCTCAACACAACTCCACTACTAACAACATGACTTCTCCCATGTCCTCAAGAACAAAACGAACTACTCACAAGACATCATATGGATCATGATGAGAGATGGAATAATGATGTATAATAATCCGAACATAAACAATAATTCAATGGTTCACTCAATAGCATCAACTACAAAGAGTAATCAACACCGAGAAAGTTTCCCCTAAGAACTATGCAAGATTCAACCCAATTGTTACAGCAATATGGAGATGGTGATGAAGGTGCTGATGGTGATGATGGTGGTGATGATGATGATGATGATCCCGATGAAGTCCAGCTTGATGGTGGTGTTGATGGCGATGATCTCCCCTCTCCGGGAAGGAATTCCCCTGGCAAAATCTGTCTGCCGGAGATATCTTTCTCTCTCGGTGTTTTCCGCCCCGCAGAGGCGGCGAAATCTTTCTGTGGTCGTGATACATTGCAAATGTATCTATAATTTTTGATGTTCCATGCTTGGTTTTATCCACTTTCTTGTGTTTTGTTCCAACTTTGGAGTACTTTTCATATGATTTCTTGGACTAACCTATTAACAAGAGCCACAGTGCGGCTACTGTTTCTGCTGTTTTTGGTTCCAGGAAAGTCAGAAAATGAATATTTTCGGAATTGGACGGGACAAAAGCCAAAGTGCCTATTTTTTCGGAAGGGATCAAGTGCCAGAATACGAGACGGAGAGGGGCCAGGGGCCAGCCACACCACCTGGTCGCGCGGCCAGGCTTGGCCCGCGCCAGGGGGTGGTCTAGCCGACCCCAACACCCCCTCGGCCTCTCCTTCCGCCTATAAGTTGCCCTCGGGATGAAAACCCTAGGGACCCGATCAAAAATCCACGAAAGAGTCTGTAGCCGCCGTCATCTGCATCCCTAGATCGGGAGGGATCTGAAGCTCTTCCCGGCACCTTGCCGGAGAGGGGAATTCACCCTGGAGGCCTTCTTCATCACCATGCAAGCCTCCGGTGTGATGCGTGAGTAGTTCATCCTTGGACTACGGATCCATGTACTAGCTAGATGGATGGTTTCTCCTCCTTTGTGCTTTCATGTTTAGATCTTGTGAGATCCGTTCATGATTAAGATCATCTATTTGTAATCCATACATGTTGTGTTTGCGGGGATCTGATGGATATTGAGATGCTATTTCAGATTGATTATTGATTCTATCATGTCTTTGTTATTTGAGATCTTGCATGCTTTCCGTTGTTAGTAGCTATCTTGGCCAAGTAGTGAAGGAAATATGCCCTGAGAGGCAATAATAAAGTTGTTATTATATATTCCTTGTATATGATAGATGTTTATTTTACATGCTATAATTGTATTGATAGGAAACATCAATACATGTGTGTTTAATAAACAAAAAGGGTTCCTAGTCATGCCTCTCTTATAGACTAGCTTGTTGATTAAGAGGATGATCAAGGTTTCCTGATCATGGACATTGGATGTTGTTAATAACAAGGTCACACCATTGGTGGAATGATGTGATCAAAGTCATTCTGTTTATATTGCTATAACATCATACGAAGTAATATTTATCCTTAGACCATGAGATCATGTTAATTGCTAACACCGGAAGAGTATCTTGATAACATCAAACGTCACACCGTAACAAGGTGACTATAAAGATGGGTTCAGTGCTACGAAGGTGTTATGTTGAGGCTCATGGATCAAGAGTGGAATTTGTCAATCCAGATGACGGATAGATATACTCTGGGCCCTCTCGGTGATATCACATTAGGATAGCTTGCAAGCAAGTGATGTGATCACTAGAATGTTATATCACGGAGCGAAAAGAGTGCATGTCGATGCTTGAGATCAAACTAGGTATGGAGATACCGATGATCGAATCTCGGACATGTAATATATCAAGAGACAAAGGGATTAAGTTACAAGCGTTAAAGGTTCTCATGATCACAGGAGTCATCGTTGAATGTGTAGGAGTCAGTACGGATCTCCAGGTCTCGCTGCTGATTATTGATCGGAGAAGGGTCTCGATCATGTCTGCATTATTCGCGAACCATAGGGTGGCACACTTAAGAGTTACCGGACACCATTTTGGAGCACATATGTTTTGACAGAAAGAATTGCAAAGCGCAGGAATTGTTTCAATAGAAACCGAAATTGTTTCGGTGAAATTGCGTAAAGTGGTTCTGCATGTGATATTGAAATATTGCAAGGCTATATGTGAATGTTTGTTAATTAAAGTAATTAAAAATTCTGAATAAATTTAATAAAGAGTTTTATTAAATGAGAGAGCATTAAATTTGGAGAAACTTAATGCATTTAAAGTGGAGACTTTAAAGGGGATGTGAAGAGGCATTTTAATGTGGAGGGTTACCACCACATGAATGGGGAGGTGAGGGTCACCCCCATGCGACCATGGAGAGAGGGGGCACCCCCCCTCCTCCTATAAAAGGCCACACATTCCCTCCTTCATCCTCACACCTCCTTGTGAAGGATCTCTCTCCCCCTCTAGAATTATTCCCCCATGGTCTCGGATTAGCGAGATACATGTTCCCGGTGGCATTTCGTCTGGAAGGAGTTGATGCTTCCGCTGGATCGCTGGAGCGAGGAGGTGGAGATTGTCCGGTGGCTTGAACGTGTGTGCGAGTGCGGATGCGCTGCTGAGTTGCTGCGCTCGGACTTCCTCACGATCTTGAGATCAGCAAGTGTACGACTACATCAACCACGAGTTCCTACTCGTTAACAAAGCTCGTTGTCTTTGAGGGTAAGTTCTCTATGGATGTATGTCCACCCGTTTGCTTTGTACCTAGTAGATAGATCTTGGCGTGTAGTTCACACCATAGGAAATTTTTTGTTTTCTATGCTGCGGACCCAACAAGTAGATGCTAGCAACTCCAAGAGTTAGTATTTATGCTCGATAGTGGGTTCATGCCTCTGGTAATCTGGGGAAGTGACAGAAATCTCTAAGGTACTAGATGTGCTGTTGCTACTAGGGAGAAAACAACGATCCTTTGTTCATAGAACAATTGTATTGTTTACCTTACACGCAGTTCGTAAAGCAATAATCTGTTGCTTGCAACTTAATACTGGAGGGGGTTCTGATGATAACCTGAAGGTGGATTATTAGTCATAGATGTAGTTGGATGGCGGTCTATGTATTATGTTGTATTGCCCAATCAAGTCTCAAAGGAGTCAAGATGATTAGTATATGCATGTATTGCTTTCTCGGTGTTTGTCAATTGCCCCGCTGTAATTTGTTCACCCAGCATGTTATCTATCTAAGGAGAGCCACCTCTAGTGAACTATGGATCCCGGTCCTTGTCTTTTACATGCAATCTACAATCTGTTTCTGCTTTGTGTTTACTTTCTGCAAACTTTTACTTCTTTCCATTCGATACGTTTAATCCTTTGTTTCCCACAAAACACGGTGAGATTGATAACCTCATCACAAGTTGGGGACAAAGTTCTGTGGTTGTGTTGTGCAGGTCTCCACGTTGCTACTAGCACCGGTAGTGCATACCTAAAGCTCAGCTAGTAACACCTTTGGGGTGTTTCCTTGCTCCTACTGGTTCGATTAAACCTTGGTTTCATAACTGAGGGAAAACTTTCTGCTATACTCATCATACCTTCCTCTTGGGGTTCCCAACAAGCTCTACGTCGATCGTCGAGTGCATCAAGATCTTTTCTGGCGCCGTTGTCGGGGAGTCAAGGACATCTTCACAAGGGGAGTCCCTCATAACCAATCTCTTTACTTTGTTGTTTTTGTTTTGCTTGGCTTTCTTTTTGCTTTGTTTGCTTGTTTTGTTCTTCAGAAAACACAAAACAAATTAGTTTTACTAGTTTGCTTTCGTATTTGAAAATACAAAAAAATGACTACTCTTGAAAACACTAAGTTGTGTGACTTCACTAGCACCAACAACAATGATTTTATGAGCACTCCTATTGCTCTACCTGTGGCTGAAAATACTTTCTTTGAGATAAAACCTGCTTTGCTCAATCTTATTATGAGAGAACAATTTTCTGGTATTGGTAATGAAGATGTTGCTTCCCATCTAAATAACTTTGTTGAACTTTGTGAGATGCAAAAGCATAGGGATATAGATGGTGATATTATTAAACTGAAATTGTTTCCTTTCTCTTTGAGAGGAAAAGCTAAAGAATGTTTGAATTCCTTAACTAGGAATAGTATTGATTCTTGGACTAAGTGCAAAGATGCTTTTATTGGAAAATACTATCCTCCCGCTAAGATTATATCCATGAGAAGTGAAATAATGAAGTTTAAACAACTTTATAATGAGCATGTTGCTCAAGCTTGGGAAAGAATGAAATCTTTGGTAAAGAATTGTCCCACTCATGGACTGACTACTTGGATGATCATCCAAACTTTTTATGCAGGATTGAACTATTCTTCAAGGAACCTATTGGATTCAGCTGCTGGAGGTACCTTTATGACCATCACTTTGGGTGCTGCAACAAAACTATTGGATAATATGATGGTTAATTATTCCGAATGGCATACTGAGAGAGCTCCACAAGGTAAGAAGGTAAATTCTGTTGAAGAAACCTCCTCCTTGAGTGATAAGATTGATATTATTATGTCTATGCTTGTTAATGGGAAAGCCCATATTGATCCAAATAATGTTCCTTTAGCCTCTTTGGTTGCTCAAGAAGAGCAAGTTTATGTGAACTTCATAAGAAATAACAACTTTGGCAACAATGCTTATGGTAATAATGCTTATAGGAACAATTTTGGTAACAACAGTTATAAACCTTATCCTCCCAACAATGGTAATGCTTATGGAAATTCTTACAACAATAATAAGAGTGCTCCTTCTGAACTTGAAGTTATGCTTAAAGAGTTTATTAGTAAACAAACTGCTTTCAACAAAACTACTGAGGAAAAACTCTCTAATACTGAAAGAAATATAGCATCTTTGGCTGAAGCTCAATCTTCTTTGAATAAAATGGCTGCTAAACCTGAAACTAATGAGAATCCCTTTGCAGCTACTAATGCCATACAAGTAAGATTTGATGAAAATGTTAGACTATTAGCTGAATTACATGCTAAGTGGGAAAGAGAAGATGAAATTGCTAGAAACATTAGTGTTTCTACTATCACCACCACTAGTGTTGAGGCTAGTAATAGTTCTACTACTTTAGATGATAAAGTTGATTTTGATCTTGATGGTTGCAATATATCTGAAGTTATTAAGTTCCTACAAAAGCTTGCTAAAATTCCTAATGTTAATGCTATGAACATGGCCTTTACAAAACACATTACCGATGCTCTCATAAAGATTAAGGAAGAAAAGATGAAACACAAAGCTTCTATTCCTATAAAACAAGAGGATGGTTGGGAACCCATCATTAATATGAAAGTTAATGACTTTGATTTCAAAGCTTGGTGTGATCTTGATAGTAGTGTTTCTATTATGCCTAGAAGGATTTATGATATGCTTGATTTGCCTCCTCTTGAAGATTGCTATTTGAATGTCGCACTTGATGATAATGCTAAAAAGAAACTCATGGGGAGTCTTAATGATGTTCTTATTATGGTTAATGATTCCTATGTCCCCGTTGATTTCTATGTTTTGGATGTTGAATACAATGCTTCTTGTCCTATTACTTTGGGAAGACCTTTTCTTAGAACTGTTGGTGCCATCATTGATATGAAAGAAGGCACCATTAAATATCAACTCCCACTCAAGAAAGGTATAGAACACTTCCCTAAAAAGAGAGAAAAGATTTCTTTTGCTTCTCCTATGAAAACAAAATTTGGTCTTAATGCTTCTTCATTTGAGAACACTTGATTCTTTCTTTGCTTCTTATGCCTAACTTAAAGGCGTTAAAGAAAACTACTTGTTGGGAGATAACCCAAGAGTTTTAGATGAGTCTTGGAAGTTATTAACTCTGTAATAACCTATCCTTATCCTTTTTATTTGCTTTTTGTGCCAAGAGTAACCTCTAATGAGAGTGAAGTAATGATTGGGAAAGTTACTGTCCCGAAACAGATTTCTGTGCTTCACCGTAAAAATTTCTGAGAGAGTTATGTACGTAGGATTGAGCTGTAATTTTTTGTGCTTCTGGCCCAGGTTGTTATATAATTTTAGTTAGTTCAACACTTTTTGATTTGAGCAACAGAAGGTCTTCGAAAAAATTCGTCTTTACCTGCTGGTCTGTTTTGACAGATTTCTGCCATTTTCTGCATTTGCTTCTTGTTAGTTCCTTCTTGAGTTCTTTTGCAGAATTGAGCTTTTTGAGGGAAGTGCTACAGTAGCTAGTGTTCTAATGGAAGTTTATTTGGTGTTAGAACTGAACCTTGAGACTTATTTATCTTAAGTGCACTAATGTTGCTAATAAAGATTGTGTGAAGTTTTGTATGAAGGAAAATTTTCAGGTGTATGGAATGAATGAGTAATGAGATGAAGGATGGACTAAAGCTCAAGCTTGGGGATGCCACGCGTGTCACCCCAAGAAATATCCAAGAAGTGCAAGCGTCAAAGCTTGGGGATGCCCAAGTCATCCCCTTCTTCATCAATAAAAATTCCAGGTTTCTTTCAAACGCTTCATTTTTATTGTTTCATGCACAGTTGTGTTTTTCTTGGAGCGTCTTCCTTTTCATTTTCGTTTTGGTTTTTAATTTTCTTGGTTTGCTTAGTTTTCTGAATAAGTTGGTTGGACCCCCTCTTTCATACATTGGTTTGCAAATAGTTTGGTTTGGTTTGGAAAAGAGTAGGAATGTTCATGCTTATGTGGTAAAAAGAGCTTGTTTTTGACTGTGGCTATGCTTTGTCATGCCATGCTTGATATTGTTTTGGATTTATTCTTAGTATTATTTGTTTTAGCATGACTTGTTATAAACAATTGAGATTGCTTAATATGCCTTGGATGAATCATGTGTTGTTTTAGCATATTAAAGCATAGTATAGTGGTTTTCTCCTTTGATGCTTTATTTGGGCTGACTTGGCGCATGCTCACACCATGTTATGACTTTCACAAGTCACCATAGACTTTATGACACTTTAGTTTTCAACTTGTAGTATCACTTTATGCTTTGATCAATGATGTTTTGTCGCTCTGCATGATTATGGCCATTATTGCTCTCTTAGTTTGTCGCTCCCAGTCTTTTGCTAGCCTCCACGACAAAGTATGAGTTCCACTCATGCATCCAACTCCCTAAACCAAGTTTTTCCAAAGAGTCCACCATACCTACCTACTAGATTATGCTATTCCAAGTATATTCATGCTTTTGTTTACCTTCCAAATTAAACTTGTTATGAGAAAACTAGTGATTAATGCTCTCACGAACTTGATGGCACACTTTACTTTATTGCCTCTAATAAACTTGAACCATTGGGTCCGTCTTTGTTGCGTATATGCTTGCGCTTTATAAGTTGAAGTTAGCAGAACCATGTTTCATGGGGAACGCTTTCAACATTGTACTTGTACTTTGTACCCGTTGATATTATGTTCTTTTGCTTACGGATCCCGGGGTGTGAAATAAAAGTGGAACTTGTAAGATCATGGAGTTTGTATGTGTGTTAGAGAAACGCCTGGGCTGCTAGCCTAAGCCATGCCTAATCATGGTGGAAACTTGCAGCATCACCATAATGAGTACTCTATGAAGCATCCTCAATAAAAACCTATAGCAAATAAAAAGATCGCTGAGATGCTCATTGTCTGCTTGCCTTGTCATTTTGATTATGGGAAAGCTCCCATATCATGTGCAAGGGGTACCCCGTTGGCTGTTCTTAATGATACACATATACTTATAATGACAAGAGCTTACTCGTGACTGAAGTTGAGTAGCATGAGGATCGGTCTTCGTAAGTAAGGGGCATGAGATTTCGGTTTATAACTTGTCAAGCATATCCTCTTAGTTGTGTCACTTTAACCTTAATCACCTTCAAGATGCTTATGATAGGGGCAATGAGAGCTGAAATCTATAAGTACCATAATTTTTTGGAAGCTCTTTATGAGACTTGAATCCCTACTTCCTTTTACAAAAGGCCTTTCTTCCACCATTATATTGAGTCTCCACCTTCTACCTTTATGCACCTACTTTGAGAGCATAGTGGCCATTCTTAGTTCTATGTGCATTGTCCCAAGACTAGTTGATTGATGCATAACTTGTTATTGCTTGTTTGAAACTATTGTATCTAGTCACTCTTATGAACTTTGAAGGTGTCCCATGCATTTATATTTGCTACTCTATTGAGGGACAAGCTGAATACTATTATGCTATGTTTTCTTTATGTGAAACAAACAAACGTCTTGCAAAGCATGTTATTCATGAATATTTTGTTTGTGCCTTTTCATGTTGCATCATAGTTTCTTTGCTTATTGCTAGAACTTTGTCTTTCATGTTATGATTGAAGTACTTTGATCCCAGCTTTGATGTTTTGCAAATACTTTGATCAAGTCTATGGTGAATGTCACCTCAAAAATTATTTCTTTTTATCACTTACCTACTTGAGGACGAGCAGGAGTTAAGATTGGGGATGTTGATACATTGCAAATGTATCTATACTTTTTGATGTTCCATGCTTGGTTTTATCCACTTTCTTGTGTTTTGTTCCAACTTTGGAGTACTTTCCATATGATTTCTTGGACTAACCTATTAACAAGAGCCACAGTGCCAGCTGCCTATTTTCTGTTGTTTTGGTTCCAGGAAAGTCAGAAAATGAATATTCCCGGAATTGGACGGGACAAAAGCCAAAGTGCCTATTTTTCCGGAAGGGATCAAGTGCCAGAATACGAGATGGAGAGGGGCCAGGGGCCGGCCACACCACCTGGCCACGCGGCCAGGCTTGGCCCGCGCCAGGGGGTGGTCTGGCTGACCCCAGTACCCCCTCGGCCTCTCCTTCCACCTATAAGTTGCCCTCGGGACGAAAACCCTAGGGACCCGATCAAAAATCCACGAAAGAGTCTGTAGCCGCTGTCATCTCCATCCCTAGATCGGGAGGGATCTAAAGCTCTTCCCGGCACCCTGCCGGAGAGGGGAATTCACCCTGGAGGCCTTCTTCATCACCATGCAAGCCTTCGGTGTGATGCGTGAGTAGTTTATCCTTGGACTACGGATCCATGTAGTAGCTAGATGGCTGGTTTCTCCTCCTTTGTGCTTTCATGTTTAGATCTTGTGAGCTCCGTTCATGATCAAGATCATCTATTTGTAATCCATACATGTTGTGTTTGCGGGGATCTGATGGACATTGAGATGCTATTTCAGATTGATTATTGATTCTATCATGTCTTTGTTATTTGAGATCTTGCATGCTTTCCGTTGTTAGTAGCTATCTTGGCCAAGTAGATGCTAGCAACTCCAAGAGTTAGTATTTATGCTCGATAGTGGGTTCATGCCTCTGGTAATCTGGGGAAGTGACAGAAATCTCTAAGGTACTATATGTGCTATTGCTACTAGGGAGAAAACAACAATCTTTTGTTCATAGAACAATTGTATTGTTTACCTTACACGCAGTTCATAAAGCAATAATCTGTTGCTTGCAACTTAATACTGGAGGGGGTTCGGATGATAACCTGAAGGTGGATTATTAGTCATAGATGCAGTTGGATGGCGGTCTATGTATTATGTTGTATTGCCCAATCAAGTCTCAAAGGAGTAAGATGATTAGTATATGCATGTATTGCTTTCTCGGTGTTTGTCAATTGCCCCGCTGTAATTTGTTCACCCAGCATGTTATCTATCTAAGGAGAGCCACCTCTAGTGAACTATGGATCCTGGTCCTTGTCTTTTACATACAATCTACAATCTATTTCTGCTTTGTGTTTACTTTCTGCAAACTTTTACTTCTTTCCATTCGATACGTTTAATCCTTTGTTTCCCGCAAAACACGGTGAGATTGACAACCTCATCGCAAGTTGGGGACAAAGTTCTGTGGTTGTGTTGTGCAGGTCTCCACGTTGCTACTAGCACCGGTAGTGCGCCCTGCCAAAGCTCAGCTAGTAACACCTTTGGGGTGTTTCCTTGCTCCTACTAGTTCGATTAAACCTTGGTTTCATAACTGAGGGAAAACTTTCTGCTATACTCATCATACCTTCCTCTTGGGGTTCCCAACAAGCTCTACGTCGATCGTCGAGTGCATCAGGTCGCTCCCCGAGTCTTAGGGTTTCGGGAGGATAATATACGCTAGAGGGGAGTGCTAGGGGTGGACCAGGGCGGCCACACCACCTGGTAGCGCGGCCCAGGGTGGGCCACGCCAGGGGGTGGTGTGGGCCCCTGTGGCCCATCTCTAGCCCCCCTTCTGGGTTCCTTCGTCTTCTGGAAAAATAGGATTTTCCATGTATTTTCCTGGATTTTCTGATCTTCGTGAATTTTGCCTCCAAACATCACATTTTCCATCAGAATCGTGACTACAACGGTCCATGCTCCAAAAGTCATCAACCATGCAAAAACAGATGAAATAACATAAGTATCACCTCTCAATACGAAATATATCAATGAATAATAGTGAATTATGACATAGAATAGTGATGCAAAATGGACGTATCAACTCCCCCCAAGCTTAGACTTCGCTTGTCCCCTAGCGAAACTGAGCTCAATAAACATGGCCTCGGGTTTATGGAGTGAAGAGTCGATAAAAGAATATGGACAATAAGCATCACATTCATCAAATACATAGATCATAATAGAAGACAACTCACTATTATATAACTCAACTTTTAATAAGTAAAGGAAACACAATAAAGATACATAAAGTGAATCATAATTGGTAATGGCAAACTTAGCTCTTGGTCGAAGAATAGTTGATAATTTGTTGGATTTCGTAAATAACTGGTTTTTAATGATAGCTTTCAAAGTAGTAAACATCAAGATAAGGGCAATGTGCAAAACAAGGAACATAAGCAACATGAGTGAATAAATCATCATATGAATGAATGAAATACAACAACTCAAAATACTTGCTGAGATAGAGAGGAATAGGTTTACTGACTCAACTAAAAAGTAAAAGAAAGGCCCTTCGCAGAGGAAGCAGGGATTGCAAGTCTCATAAAGCGCTCCCAAAAATTATGATACTTACTAGCTTTCAGCTCTCATTGCCCCTATCATAGGCATCTTTACGTGATTAGGGTTAAAGTGACACAACTAAGAGGATATGCTTGACAAGTTATAAGTTGAAATCTCATGCCCCTTACTTATGAGTACCGAACCTCATGCTACTCAACTTTAGTCACGAGTAAGCTCTTGTCGTTGTAAATACACGTGTATCATTGAGAACCGCCAACGGGGTACCCCTTGCACATGACACAGGAGCTATCCCATAATCAAAATGACAAGGCAAGCAGACAGTGAGCATCTCAGCTATCTTTTTATTTGCTATTTGCATAGGTTTTTATTGAGGATGCTTCATAGAATGCTCACTATAGTTATGCTGCAAGTTTCCACCATGATTAGGCATGGCTTAGGCTAGCGGCCCAGGCGTTCCTCTAACACACATATAAACTCCATGGTCTTACAAGGTCCACTTTTATTTCACACCACCGGGATCCATAAGCAAAAGAACATGATATCAACTAGGTACAAAGTACCAATGCAGTGTTGAAAGCGTTCCCCATGATACATGGTTCTGCTAACTTCAACTCATAAAGCGCAAGCATATCATAACAAAGAAGGACCCAATGGTTCAGGTTATTAAATGCAAGAAAAATAAAGTGTGCCATCAAGTTCGTGAGAGCTTTAATCACTAATTTTCACATAACAAGTTTAATTTGGGAGGTAGATAAAACAGGAATTTACTTGGAATAGCAATAATGCTAATAGGTAGGTATGGTGGACACAAATGGCGTGGGTTTTGGTTTAAAGGAGTGGATGCACGGGAAGAATTCCCTCTCAGTATAGGTTTTTGGCTAGCAAGGCTGGGTAGCAAGTACAAGAGTTGAAGGAAACAAACAAACATACAAGTGATAAAGACAAACATGCAATCTTCCTTGGAAGCACAAAAGATCTTAACTAGAGAATACTAAACTTATGAGCAAATCAAGAAAGAAAGATGATGAAATTATATTTCTTTAGAGTACTTTTATCTTTTCATTTAACTCTCAAAAATAGTGTTGCTATTGACCGAGCCAGGTTTGCCAAAACCAACTAAATTAACTCAATGATCCCAAATTGATACCAATACTAACAACAAGATCAATCATATAACCATGAATTGAAAACTAATATAAGCTATGAAAAAGAGTGAATGATAGAACTTCTCATTAATATTCCATAACGGCAACTCACACCAAGGGATACATATCTAACGAGAGAGGGGACACTTCCATAATGCAAACCATCCTACATGATAACTTCTCTATTCATGATATGACTCTACTAATAAGGTAAAAAGATAGAAGATAGTGATGTGATACCGCGGCACTCCCCCAAGCTTGGAACAAACCAAGGGGATGCCAAACCTGATGATGAATTACTCCTTTGGTGGTGGTGGTGTTCTCTCATCATCGTCCGACTTCCAGGGTAAGGGCTTCCCATCAACAAAGGACATCGTGGTCTCCAGCATCCTGAAACTTGCAGCAGCACTTATGCGTTTAAACCTAACCTCATACTCACAGTTTTGATTCTGAATGTCATAGAGTTATGCTTGCAGTTTGTTGGTTGTTTGGCAGAGTGAGATGACTTCATCCTTGAGCTCAGTTGTCTCCTCTTGGTGCCCGACAATAAGTTCGGAACAAATCTTATGGATGATATCCACTTCACGTTCCGCCATCTTCTTGTACCTAAAGACTTCTTGCTCCAGTGCTTCCATCCTATCCTCTAGACTTCCTTCACCTTTAGGGCCTTGAACCTCTTTTATTCGGACCTCCCCATCTTCAAGCAACAACTCCTTGGGATGAATATTCAACTCTCTCATGTATGGGTTGATGATATCTTCTAAGGAATCTCCCTTGGTTGATCCAGTGGAAGACATTGTGGCTCCAAATCTGGGACTCTCCCTGGCAGAAACAGATTGAAACAAAAACACGACGAAAACACGATATACGAACCTCGGGGGCTCTGGGGGATTATATATTACGAAGTTTCATAACAAAAGGAAGGTCTTAAGGCGGTCAGACGGAGTCCGGGTGGGCACACCACCTGGTTGTGACCAGGTGGGCCACGCCACAGGTGGTGTGAGCCACCACTGCCCGTTCACCTTTTCGCTTTGTAGCTTCCCTTATTGAATGAAAACTGCAAAAATATAGTTGGATAGTATTTTCGCGGAACTTTTCTTACCAGAACTATTACCTATTTGAAAGCGGACTCTGCAGGTCTCTGAATTTGGTCCTTGATAAATTTTTCTGGAGTTATAACTTGAAAGGCATCAACATCTTCATTATAAGAATCCCTAGAAATATAGTGTTTGAGTCGCTGCCCATTCACTACTTGTGTAGTATTATCTTTTAAAGAAGAAATTTTTATTGCTCCTGAACAGTATACTTCTTCAATAATGAAAGGTCCTTCCCATTTTGACAGTAGCTTTTGATGGCTCAATGCACGGCGCCCAGAAAAGTGTTGGTGCGTGGTTGATGTAGAGCTCGTTGGGAACCCCAAGAGGAAGGTATGATGAGCACAGCAGCAAGTTTCCCTCAGTTATGAAACCAAGGTTTAATCGAACCAGTAGGAGCAAGGAAACACCCCAAAGGTGTTGCTAGCTGAGCTTTAGCGAGTATGCACTACCGGTGCTAGTAGCAACATGGAGACCTGCACAACACAACCACATAACTTTGTCCCCAACTTGCGATGAGGTTGTCAATCTCAACGTGTTTTGCGGAAAACAAAGGATTAAACGTATCGAATGGAAAGAAGTAATAGTTTGCAGAAAGTAAACACAAAGCATAAACAGTTTATAGATTGTATGTAAAGAAAAAGGACCGGGATCCATAGTTCAATAGAGGTGGCTCTCCTTAGATAAATAACATGCTGGGTGAACAAATTACATCAGGGAAATTGACAAACACCGAGAAAGCAATACATGCATATACTAATCATCTTGACTCCTTTGAGACTTGATTGGGCATTACAACATAATACATAGACCGCCATCCAATTGCATCTATGACTAATAATCCACCTTCAGGTTATCATCCGAACCCCCTCCAGTATTAAGTTGCAAGCAACAGATTATTGCTTTACGAACTGCATGTAAAGTAAACAATATGATTGTTCTATGAACAAATGATTGTTGTTTTCTCCCTAGTAGCAATAGCACATCTAGTACCTTAGAGATTTCATCACTTCCCAGTTACGGAGGCATGAACCCACTATCGAGCATAAATACTAACTCTTGGAGTTGCTAGCATCTACTTGGCCAAGATAGCTACTAACAACGGAAAGCATGCAAGATCACAAATAACAAAGACATGATAGAATCAATAATCAACCTAAAATAGCATCTCAATATCCATCGGATCCCCGCAAACACAACATGCAGAATTACAAATAGATGATCTTGATCATGAACAGAGCTCAAAAGATCTAAACATGATAACACAAAGGAGGAGAACCAGCCATCTAGCTACTACATGGATCTGTAGTCCAAGGATGAACTACTCACGCATCACACCGGAGGTTTGCATGGTGATGAAGAAGGCCTCTAGGGTGAATTCCCCTCTCCGGCAGGGTGCCGGGAAGAGCTTCACATCCCTCCCGATCTAGGGATGGAGATGACGGCGGCTATAGACTCTTTCGTGGATTTTTGGTCGGGCACTTAGGGTTTTCGTCCCGAGGGCATCTTATAGGCGGATGGGGAGGCCGAGGGGGTGCCGGAGGCGGCCACACCACCCCTGGCGCGGACCAGGCTAGGCCGCGCATCCAGGTGGTGTGGTTGCCCCCTGGCCCCTCTCCGTCTCGTATTCTGGCATCTAATGACTTCTGAAAAATAGGCACTTTGGCTTTTGTCCCATCCAATTCCATGAATATTCATTTTCTGACTTTCCTAGAACCAAAAACAGCAGAAAACAGGCAGCTGGCACTGTGGTTCTTGTTAATAGGTTAGTCCAAGAAATCATATGAAAAGTACTCCAAAGTGTGGACAAAACACAAGAAAGTGGATAAAACCAAGCATGGAACATCAAAAATTGTAGATAAATTTGCAATGTATCAACATCCCCAAGCTTAATCTTGCTCGTCCTCGAGTAGGTAAGTGATAAAAAGAAAGAATAATTTTTGAGGTGACATGCACCATCAAAGTATTTGTAAAACATTCAAAGCTGGGATCATAGTACTTCAATCATAACATGGAAGACAAAGTTCTAGCAATAAGACAAAGAAACTATGATGCAACATGAAAAGACACAAACAAAAGATTCATGAATAACAATGCTTTGCAAGACGTTTGTTTGTTTCACATAAAAAAACATAGCATAGTAGTATTCAGCTTGTCCCTCAATAGAGTAGCAAATATAAATGCATAGGACACCTTCAAAGTTCATAAGAGTGACTAGATACAAATAGTTTAAAACAAGCAATAACAAGTTATGCATCAATCAACTAGTCTTGAGACAATGCACATAGAACTAAGAATGGCCACTATGCTCTCAAAGTAGGTGCATAAAGGTAGAAGGTGGAGACTCAATATAATGGTGGAAGAAAGGCCTTTGTAAAAGGAAGTAGGGATTCAAGTCTCATAAAGAGCTTCCAAAAATTATGGTACTTATAGCTTTCAGCTCTCATTGCCCCTATCATAAGTATCTTGAAGTGATTAAGGTTAAAGTGAATAAACTATGGTGTACATGCTTGACGAAGTATAAGTCAGAAATCTCATGTCCCTTGTATACGAGAGCCGCTCCTCATTCTACTCAAGTTTAGTCACCGGTAAGTTCTTGTCATCGTAAGTACATGTGTATCATAGAGAACGCCATGTGGTACCCTTGCCCAATGATACGGAAGAATCCCCATATCAAAATGACAAGGCAAGCAGACAACGAGCATCTCAGCAATCTTCTTATTTACCATGGGAATATGGTGCTTTTTTCTCTCTTTCCTCTTTTCATAGTATCTTTTTTTTCTTTTCTCTTTTTTCTCAATATAGGACTCTTTTTTTATAAGAAGAATGCTTCATAGACAGCTCATTATGGTTACGCTGCAGGTTTCCACCATGACAACATGGATTAGACCAGCAGCCCAGGCGTTTCTCTAACACATATACATAACTCCATGGACTTACAAGCTCCCCTTTCATTTCACACCGACGACATCCATATACAGAAGAGCATGATATCAACTAGGTACAAGTACCAAGTGCAATGTTGAAAGCGTTCCCCATGAAAGCATGGTTCTGCTAATTCCCAACAAATAAGTGCAAGCATATACAACATAGAAGACACAATGGTTTAAGTTTATTAAGGGAAAGAAAAGTAAAGTGTGCCATCAAGTTCATGAGAGCGTTAATCACTAGTTTTATCATAACAAGTTTAATTCGGAAGGTAAACAAAAGCATGAATATACTTGGAATAGCATAAGCTAATAGGTAGGTATGGTGGACTCTTTGGAATAACTTGGTTTAGGGAGTTGGATGCATGAGTGGAACTCATACCTTGTTGTGGAGGCTAGCAAAAGACTGGGAGCGACAAACTAAGAGAGCAATAATGGCCATAATCATGTAGAGCGACAAAACATCATTGATCAAAGCATAAATTGATACTACAAGTTGAAAACTAAAGGAACATAAAGGCTATGGTGACTTGAGATAGTCATAACATGGTGTAAGCATGCGCCAAGTCAACCCAAATAAAGCATCAAACGAGAATGCCACTATACTATGCTTTAATATGCTAAAACAACGCATGATTCATCCAAGGCACATTAAGCAATCTCAATTGTTTATAACAAGTCGTGCTACAGCAAATAATACTAAGCATAAATCCAAAACAATATCAAACATGGCATGACAAAGCATAGGCCACAGTCAAAAACGAGCTCTTTTTACCACATAAGCATGAACTTTCCTACTCTTTTCCAAACCAAACCAAACTATTTGCAAACCAATGTATGAAAGAGGGGGTCCAACCAATTTATTCAGAAAACTAAGCAAACCAAGCAAACGAAAACCAAAAACAAAAACGAAAAAGAAGACGCTCCAAGAACAACACAACTATGCATGAAACAATAAAAATGAAGCGTTTGGAAGAAACCTGGGATTTTTATTGATGAATAAGGGGATGCATTGGGCATCCCCAAGCTTTGACGCTTGTACTTCTTGGATATGTCTTGGGGTGACACGTGTGGCATGCCCAAGCTTGAGCTTTAGTCCATCCTTCATCTCATTACTCATTCCTTCCATACACCTGAAATTTTTCCTTCATACAAAACTTCACACAATCTTTATTAGCAACATTAGTGCACTCAAGATAAATAAGTCTTAAGGTTCAGTTATAACACCAAATAAACTTCCATTAGAACACTAGCTACTGTAGCACTTCCCTAAAAAATCTCAATTCCCCAAAAGAACTCAAAAAGGAACCAACAAGAAGCAAATGCAGAAAATGGCAGAAATCTGTCAAAACAGACCAGCAGGTAAAGACGAATTTTTTCTAAGACCTTCTGTTGCTCAAATCAAAAAGTGTTGAACTAACGAAAGTTAGATAACAACCTGGGGCAGAAGCAAAAAAATTCACGCCTCAAAAAGACGTTCAGAGATTTTACACGAATTTTTATGGTGAAGAACAGAAATCTGTTTCGGGACAACAACTTTCCCAATCATTACTTCTCTCTCATTAGAGGTTACTCTTGGCACAAAAAGCAAATAAAAAGGATAAGGAGAGGTTATTACAGAGGTAATAACTTCCAAGACTCATCTAAAACTCTTGGGTTATCTTCCAACAAGTACTTTTCGTCCCGAGGGCATCTTATAGGCGGAAGGGGAGGCCGAGGGGGTGCCGGAGGCGGCCACACCACCCCCTGGCGCGAGCCAGGCTGGGCCACGCGGCCAGGTGGTGTGGTGGCCCCCTGGCCCCTCTCCGTCTCGTATTCTGGCATCTGATGACTTCCGAAAAAATAGGCACTTTGGCTTTTGTCACGTCCAATTCTGAGAATATTCATTTTCTGACTTTCCTGGAACCAAAAACAGCAGAAAACAGGCCATTGTACAATGTGGCTCTTGTTAATAGGTTAGTCTAAGAAATCATATGAAAAGTACTCCAAAGTGTGGACAAAACACAAGAAAGTGGATAAAACCAAGCATGGAACATAAAAAATTGTAGATACATTTGCGATGTATCAACTTTCCTGCAAAAAATCTGAGACGAGACCTATACAATAGAACTTTCTCACCAACATGAAATTCTCTCTTAAGTATTTGCTTGTCATGCCATCTTTTAACTTTTTCCTTAAAGAGCCTAGCATTTTCATAGGCTTCACTCCTCCATTCATCTAAAGAACTTAAGTCAAATAATCTTTTCTCACCGACAAGCTTACAATCTCTATTTAGTTCTTTAACTGCCTAGTAAGCTTTATGTTCTAATTCTAAAGGTAGGTGACAAGCTTTCCCATAAACCATTTTATAAGGAGACATCCCCATGGGATTTTTGTAGGCAGTTCTATAAGCCCATAAAGCATCATTCAACTTTTTAGTCCAGTTTTTTCTAGATCTATTAACAGTCTTTTGCAAGATGGATTTAATTTCTCTATTTGATAACTCTACTTGCCCGCTAGTTTGGGGGTGATAAGCTGAAGCAATTCTATGATTAACATCATATTTAGCAAGGGTCTTTCTAAAGCCACCATGAATGAAGTGAGAACCCCCATCAGTCATGAGATACCTAGGCACTCTGAACCTCGGAAAGATAACATCCTTAAGCATTTTTAGAGAAGTTTCCCCGTCAACACTCTTCGTAGGAATGGCTTCTACCCACTTAGTAACATAATCAACGGCAACAAGAATATGAGTATAACCTTTCAAGGGAGGGAAAGGACCCATAAAGTTAAATCTTCAGCAATCAAAGGGTTCAATAACTAGAGAGTAGTTCATAGGCATTTCATTGCGTTTAGAAATATTACCAACACGCTGACATTCATCACAAGATAAAACAAATTTTCTTGCATCTTTAAAAAGGGTAGGACAGTAGAAACCTGATTGTAGCACCTTTTGTGCAGTTCTATCTCCTGCATGATGTCCTCCATAAGCACTACCATGACATTTACGCAATATCTCCTTTTGTTCATATTCTGGAACACATCTTCGCATAATACCATCCACTCCTTCTTTGTATAAGTGTGGGTCATCCCAAAAATAATGCCTCAAATCATAGAAGAACTTCCTTCTTTGCTGAGCTATAAAAGTTGGAGGCAAATACTTGGAAACAATAAAGTTAGCATAATCAGCGTACCAAGGGCTCCCTCGCGAGCTTACCCCTACTACGGCTAACTGCTCATTTGGGAAACTATCATTAACATGCATAGGGTCAAAAGAGATGTTTTCCAATCGAGATAAATTATCAGCTACAGGGTTTTCAGCACCTCTCCTATCTACTATATGTAGATCAAACTCTTGTAAAAGCAGTACCCATCTAATAAGCCTAGGCTTAGCGTCCTTGTTCGTCATAAGGTATTTAATAGCAGCATGATCAGTATGAATGGTGACTTTTGAGTCTACAATATAGGGCCTAAACTTATCACAAGCAAAAACGACAGCTAGAAATTCTTTTTAAGTAGTAGCATAATTCCATTGAGCAGCGTCTAGAGTCTTACTAGCATAATGAATAACGTTTAACTTTTTATCAATTCGTTGCCCAAGGACAGCACCTACAGCAAAATCACTAGCATCACACATTATTTCAAAGGGTAGACTCCAATTAGGTGGTTGAACAATAGGGGCTGTAGTTAAAGCCTTCTTAAGGGTTTCAAAAGCTTCCTTACAATCATCATCAAAAATGAAGGGTACATCTTTTTGAAGAAGATTAGTAAGGGGTTTTGATATCCTAGAAAAGTCTTTAATAAACCTTCTATAGAAACCAGCATGACCAAGGATACTACAAATACCTTTGATGTCTCTTGGGCATGGCATCTTCTCAATTGCCTCAACCTTAGCTCTATCAACTTCTATGCCTCTTCAGAAACTTGATGCCCAAGGACAATCCATTCATTAACCATGAAGTGGCATTTCTCCCAACTAAGAACAAGATTAGTTTCTTCACATCTCTGCAAAACTTTATCAACGTTGTGCAGACAATTATCAAAAGAAGTTCCATAGACAGAAAAGTCATCCATGAACACTTCTACAATTTCCTCACAAAAACCATGAAAGATAGCAGACATGCACCTTTGAAAAGTTGCAGGAGCATTACATAAACCAAAAGGCATATGTCTATAAGCATAAGTTCCGTAAGGGCAAGTAAAAGTAGTTTTTTCTTGATCTTGTTGTTTAACAGCAATTTGAGAGAAACCAGAATAACCATCAAGAAAACAAAAATGGGTCTTTTTAGACAAACTTTCCAACATTTGATCAATAAAAGGAAGTGAGTAGTGATCTTTCTTAGTAACTTTATTGACTTTTCTAAAATCAATGCACATCCTATAGCCTATTACTATTCTTTGAGGAATAAGCTCATCATTATCATTAGGAACAACGGTAATACCTCCTTTTTTAGGAACACAATGAACAGGGCTAACCCATTCACTGTCAGCAATAGGGTAAATAATACCAGCATCAAGGAGTTTCAATACCTCATTCCTTACCACTTCCTTCATCCTAGGATTTAAACGTCGTTGATGCTGTACTACTAGCTTTGCATCTGGTTCTATGTTGATAGAATGCTGACATATAGTAGGTGAAATCCCTTTTAAATCATCCATAGTATAACCCATAGCTCCTCGGTGTTTCCTCAAAACCTCCAATAACCTTGCTTCTTCCTTTCCTGAAAGTTTAGCGCTAATAATAACAGGATATATCTTTTTATCATTAATATAAGCGTATTTAAGATCACCAGGGAGAGGTTTTAGATCGAAGACTGGATCCTTTTTAGGTGGCAACGTGGTACCTAAGTCTTCTGCAGGCAAGTTATGCTTAAGCACCTTAGGTTGATCACGGAGAATATTGTCAATCTCATTCCTTTCTTCCATGAAGATTTCACTTTCATGATCTTCCATAAATTGCTGCAAAGCATTGTTAGGAGCAAGAGAAATAGAAGCAAGTTGTTCAACTCTAAAATCCTCATTATGGGTTTCCTCTTCACAAGGTTCTTTAGCAAATTTCGAGAAATTAAACTCATAAGATTCCCCAGCAAACTTAGTCAAGATTTTCTCCCTTTTGCAATCTATAATAGCTCCACAAGTACTCAAGAAAGGTCTACCAAAAATAATAGGGTAAGTTTTACTAGAAGCTGAACCGAGTACTAGAAAATCGGCAGGGTACTTAATCTTACCACAAAGAACTTCCACGTCTTGTACAATACCAATTGGAGAGATGATCTCTCTATTAGCAAGGTGAATAACCACATCAATCTCTTCCAATTCGCAGGGACTGATTTCATGCATAATTTCTCTGTAAAGCTCATAAGGAATAGCACTAGAACTTGCACCAATATCACATAAACCATAATAGCAATAATCACCAATTCTAACAAAAAGCACAGGAACACTAGCCTTTTTAGTTCTATTAGGATGTGAAACAATATTAGAAGCATCCTCACAAAAGACTATGTGTCCATCTTCTATGCTTTTAGTGACAAGGTCTTTCACAATTGCTACCACAGGTTCAACGTTTATTTGTTCATCAGGTTTTACAATTCTCTGTTCACTTTTGGTGATTACATTAGTTATCATAGGATGATCCTTTACCTTTTCTAGGAAGGGAATCTTCTCGATATAAGGTTCAGGTAAGATGGGATCAATAATGCAATACTCAGCACTCCCAATAGGAACACAGTCAAAAATATCTTTATAAGGTTCATGGTACTTGTTCCATACCCTTTTTGGAATTTCAATATAAGAAGCAAAAGCTCTAAAGCAATTCCTCCCATTCCAAAGCTCACTAGGAGGATAAAACTTTGAATAAAAGAGAGGCACTATTTCCTCCCATTCCAAAGCTTAACCATTCTTCAGCAGCTTATACCATTCCTCAGCTCTTCCTTTTAGTGATAATGAGAATAACTTCTTCTTAACTTGATCTGTAGTAATACCTGCACACTTGAACAACCCGCATAATTCGTGTATAAAGAGTAAATGATCACGGGATGGGATTCCATCCCCAACATAGTAGTTATCCATAACACGATCAATAATTCTTGTAGGTATTTTGAAAGCATCAATTTCAGCAGGCGGTGGCTTATCTACTACCTTAGCAGTGGTAGTAGCATTACCAAATAAGAAACTCAGCGAATTATCCATAATGAAAATAAAGCAACTAACAGAAGTAAACAATACTCACAGTAGAAGTTTCCTTTACCAGTTCCACTCTCCAATAGCGCTTCACTCCCTGGCAACGGCGCCAAAAAATAGTCTTTATGACCCACAAGTATAGGGGGTGTATCACAGTATTTTTGATAAGTAAGAGTGTTGAACCCAACGAGGAGCAGAAACTGCTGGCTAGTGGTATGGATCAGGAATTCTCTGCAAATACTTACCAAACAAATTTTTAGGGGTTTTTGATAATGCAAGTAAATAAAGTACGAGGAAATAAAAGACAGTAAGAATAGACGCAGCAAGTGGCCCAATCCTTTATGCAGCAAAGGACAAGCCGGTTGTATTACTTAAGATGACCAAACATTCTCGATGACACATGAGAAGACTGTCAAGTGCTTTCGCTTCATATAGTTGATTAATCTTCTTTAGCTTGCTAAGTGTTGTGTGGGTGAACCTGTGCTAATGTACTGACCTTCCTAGGACTAATACATACTTGTGATTATACCCCTTACAAACATCCGTAAGTACAAGAAAGTAATTAAGGTAGAAACCTAACCACAGCTTTAAACTCTAAGACCCTTACGTCCCTTGTGCAATGGTTTCCTAACGGGGGTTCAGGTTTCTGTCACTCCGGCAACCCCTACGATTACTAGCCAAATACACAATGCATTCCCCTAGGCCCATATAGGTGAAGTGTCATGTAGTCGACGTTCACATGACACCACTAGAAGAAGTACACCACAACTTAAATATCAAACTATTGAATCTTTCTCAACATAACTCCACTACTTACAACATGACTTCTCCCATGTCCTCAAGAACAAAACGAACTACTCACAAGACATCATATGGATCATGATCAGAGATGGAATAATGATGTATAACAATCTGAACATAAACAATAATTCAATGGTTCACTCAATAGCATCAACTACAAAGAGTAATCAACACCGGGAAAGTTTCCCCTAAGAACTATGCAAGATTCAACCCAATTGTTACAGCAATATGGAGATGGTGATGAAGGTGCTGATGGTGATGATGGTGGTGATTGAAGGAAATATGCCCTGAGAGGCAATAATAAAGTTGTTATTATGTATTCCTTATATATGATAGATGTTTATTTTGCATGCTATAATTGTATTGATCGGAAACGTCAATACATGTGTGTTTAATAAACAAAAAGGGTTCCTAGTTATGCCTCTCGTATAGACTAGCTTGTTGATTAACAAGATGATCAAGGTTTCCTGATCATGGACATTGTATGTTGTTAATAACAAGGTCACATCATTTGTGAAATGATGTGATGAACATTCATCCGAAGTATAGCATTACGATCAAGTAATTATGTTTACATTGCTATAACATCATACGAAGTAATCTTTATCCTTAGACCATAACAGGGTGACTATAAAGATGGGTTCAATGCTACAAAGGTGTTATGTTGAGGCTCATGGATCAAGAGTTTAATTTGTCAATCCCGATGATGTTTAGATATACTCTGGGCCCTCTCGGTGATATCACATTAAGATAGCTTGCAAGCAAGTGATGTGATCACTAGAATGTTATATCACGGGAACGAGAAAAGAGTGCATGTCGGTAACAAGATCAAACTAGGTATTTGGATACCGATGATTGAATATCAGACATGTATTATATCATGAGACAAAGGGATTAAATTACAAGCGTTAAAGGTTCTCACGATCACAGAAGTCATCGTTGAATATGCAAGAGTCAGTATGGATCTCTAGATCCTGCTTCTCATTATTGATCTAAGAGGAGTCTCAATCATGTCTGCATTATTCGCGAACCGTAGGGTGGCACACTTAAGAGTTACCGGACACCATTTTGGAGCACATATGTTTCAGACGAAAGAATTGCAAAGCGCAGGAATTGTTTCCATAGAAACCGAAAATTGTTTCGGGTGAAATTGCAGAAAGTGGTTCTGCATGTGATATTGAAATATTGCAAGGGGCTATATGTGAATGTTTGTTAATTAAAGTAATTAACAAAATTCTGAATAAATTTAATAAAAGAGTTTTATTAAATGAGAGAGCATTAAATTTGGAGAAACTTAATGCATTTAAAGTGGAGACTTTAAAAGGGAATGTGAAGAGGCATTTTAATGTGCAGGGGTTACCACCACATGAATGGGGGAGGTGAGGGGTCACCCCCCATGCGCCGGCCATGGGGAGGGGGTAGCCCCCTCCTCCTATAAAAGGCCCCCCTCTTCCTCCTTCTTCCTCACACCTCCTCGTGAAGGATCTCTCTCCCCCTCTAGAATTATTCCCCCATGGTCTCGGATTAGTGAGATTGAACGTGTTTAGGAGGTGGAGGTTGTCCGGTGGCTTGAACGTGTGTGCGAGTACGGATGCGCTGCTGAGTTGCGGCGCTTGGACTTCCACATGATCTTGAGATCGGCAAGTGTCCGACTACATCAACCACGAGTTCCTACTCGTTAACAAAACTCGTTGTCTTTGAGGGTAAGTTCTCGATGGATGTATGTCCACCCGTTGCTCTGTACCTAGTAGATAGATCTTGGCGTGTAGTTCTCATCGTAGGATTTTTTTGTTTTCTATGCTGCGGACCCAACAGTGATGATGATGATGATCCTGATGAAGTCCAGCTTGATGGTGGTGTTGATGGCGATGATCTCCCCTCTCCGAGAAGGAATTCCCTCGGTAGAAATCTGTCTACCGGAGAGATCTTTATCTCTCGGTGTTTTTCGCCCCGCAGAGGCAGCGGAATCTTTCTGTGGTCGCTCCCTGAGTCTTAGGGTTTCGGGAGGATAATATATGCCAGAGGGGAGTGCCAGGGCTGGACCAGGGTGGCCACACCACCTGGTGGCGCGGCCCAGGGTGGCCCACGCTAGGGGGTGGTGTGGGCCCCCTGTGGCCCATCTCCAGCACCCCTTCTGGCTTCCTTCGTCTTCTAGAAAAATAGGATTTTCCATGTATTTTCCCGGATTTTCTGATCTTCGCGAATTTTGCCTCCAAACAGCACCTTTTCCATCAGAATCCGGACTGCAGCGGTCCATGATCCAAAAGTCATCAACCATGCAAAAACAGATGAAATAATATAAGTATCACATCTCAATACGAAATATATAAATGAATAATGGTGAATTATGACATAGAATAGTGATGCAAAATGGACGTATCATGAAACTCATTCCATTATAGTATTGTTCAGGGGAAGGTTCTAAGCCAGTAAAGGATGCGCGTAAAGCATGAACATCATTGTTTGGCAAATTAAAGCATGCGCACCATTCATCTAATGTTAAGGTGTAGTTGTTCATTAGACGAAAAGAAATAGTGCCCACTCCTTGCCATTGTTTAACGGTGCTTTGCAACGAACATAGGAATTCAATGGTTAAGCGGTGATAAGTAGGTACATCATTGTACACAAAGTTTTGCAGGCCAGCTCTATTGTAAAGTAAATTAAATTCATCAGAAATACTGAGTTGGTTCAATATAATGGGGCAGGCCCACTTGGTGGCTGATGCGCTCGACTTTCAACGTAGAGCTTGTTGGGAACCCCAAGAGGAAGGTATGATGAGCACAGCAGTAAGTTTTCCCTCAGTTATGAAACCAAGGTTTAATCGAACCAGTAGGAGCAAGGAAACACCCCAAAGGTGTTGCTAGCTGAGCTTTGGCGATGACTACGGTGCTAGTAGCAACATGGAGACCTGCACAACACAACCACAGAACTTTGTCCCCAACTTGCGATGAGGTTGTCAATCTCACCGTGTTTTGCGGAAAACAAAGGATTAAACGTATCAAATGGAAAGAAGTAATAGTTTGCAGAAAGTAAACACAAAGCAGAAACAGTTTATAGATTGTATGTAAAGAAAAAGGACCAGGATCCATAGTTCACTAGAGGTGGATCTCCTTAGATAAATAACATGCTGAGTGAACAAATTACAGCGGGGCAATTGACAAACACCGAGAAAGCAATACATGCATATACTAATCATCTTGACTCCTTTGAGACTTGATTGGGCATTACAACATAATACATAGACCGCCATCCAACTGCATCTATGACTAATAATCCACCTTCAGGTTATCATCCGAACCCCCTCCAGTATTAAGTTGCAAGCAACAGATTATTGCTTTAGGAACTGCGTGTAAGGTAAACAATACAATTGTTCTATGAACAAAAGATTGTTGTTTTCTCCCTAGTAGCAACAGCACATCTAGTACCTTAGAGATTTCTGTCACTTCCCCAGATTACCAGAGGCATGAACCCACTATCGAGCATAAATACTAACTCTTGGAGTTGCTAGCATCTACTTGGCCAAGATAGCTACTAACAACGGAAAGCATGCAAGATCGCAAATAACAAAGACATGATAGAATCAATAATCAATCTTAAATAGCATCTCAATATCCATCGGATCCCCGCAAACACAACATGTATGAATTACAAATAGATGATCTTGATCATGAACGGAGCTCACAAGATCTAAACATGAAAGCACAAAGGAGGAGAAACCAGCCATCTAGCTACTACATGGATCCGTAGTCCAAGGATGAACTACTCACACATCACACCGGAGGCTTGCATGGTGATGAAGAAGGCCTCGTGGTGAATTCCCTCTCCGTGCGGTGCCGGAAGAGCTTCAGATCCCTCCCGATCTAGGGATGGAGATGGCGGCGACTCTGAGACTCTTTCATGGATTTTTGATCGGTGCCTAGGGTTTTCCTCCCGAGGCAACTTATAGGAGGAGAGGCGAGGGGGTCTTTGGGTCGGCCGGACCACCCCCAGGCTGGCCAAGCTGGGCCAGCGGCCGGTGGTGTGGCTGGCCCCTGGCCCCTCTCCATCTCGTATTCTGGCACTTGATCCCTTCCGGAAAAATAGGCACTTTGGCTTTTGTCCCGTCCAATTCCGAGAATATTCATTTTTTGACTTTCCTGGAACCAAAAACAGCAGAAAACAGGTAGCTGGCATTGTGGCTCTTGTTAATAGGTTAGTCCAAGAAATCATATGAAAAGTACTCCAAAGTTGGAACAATACACAAGAAAGTGGATAAAACCAAGCATGGAACATCGAAAATTATAGATACATTTGCAATGTATGAACATCCCCAACCTTAACTCCTGCTCGTCCTCGAGTAGGTAAGTGATAAAAAGAAATAAATTTTGAGGTGACATGCACCATCAAAGACTTGATCAAAGTATTTGCAAAACACTCAAAGCTGGGATCATAGTACTTCAATCATAACATGAAAGACAAAGTTCTAGCAATAAGCAAAGAAACTATGATGCAACATGAAAAGGCACAGACAAAATAATCATGAATAACATGCTTTGCAAGACGTTTGTTTGTTTCACATAAACAAAACATAGCATAATAGTATTCAGCTTGTCCCTCAATAGAGTAGCAAATATAAATGCATAGGACACCTTCAAAGTTCATAAGAGTGACTAGATACAATAGTTTAAAACAAGCAATATCAAATTATGCATCAATCAACTAGTCTTGGGACAATGCACATAGAACTAATTATGGCCACTATGCTCTAAAAGATGGTGCATAAAGATAGAAGGTGGAGACTCAATATAATGGTGGAAGAAAGGCCTTTTGTAAAAGGAAGTAGGGATTCAAGTCTCATAAAGAGCTTCCAAAAATTACGGTACTTATAGCTTTCAGCTCGCATTGCCCCTATCATAAGCATCTTGAAGTGATTAAGGTTAAAGTGAACAAACTATGGTGTACATGCTTGACGAAGTATAAGTCAGAAATCTCATGTCCCTTGTATACGAGGGTCGCTCCTCATGCTACTCAAGTTTAGTCACCGGTAAGTTCTTGTCATTGTAAGTACATGTGTATCATTGAGAACCGCCAACGGGGTACCCCTTGCCCGATGATACGGAAGAATCCCCATATCAAAATGACAAGGCAAGCAGACAACAAGCATCCCAGCATTCTTCTTATTTACCATGGGAATATGGTGCTTTTTTCTCTCTTTCCTCTTTTCATAGTATCTTTTTTTTTCTTTTCTCTTTTTTTTTCTCAATATAGGACTCCTTTTTTTATAAGAAGAATGCTTCATAGATAGCTCATTATGGTTACGCTGCAGGTTTCCACCATGTCAACATGGATTAGACCATGACCCAGCGTTCTCTAACACATATACATAACTCCATGGACTTACAAGCTCCCCTTTCATTTCACACCGACGACATCCATATACAAAAGAGCATGATATCAACTAGGTACAATTACCAAGTGCAATGTTGAAAGCGTTCCCCATGAAAGCATGGTTCTGATAATTCCCAACAAATAAGTGCAAGCATATACAACATAGAAGACACAATGGTTCAAGGTTATTAAGGGCAAGTAAAGTAAAGTGTGCCATCAAGTTCGTGAGAGCTTTAATCACTAGTTTTCTCATAACAAGTGGAAGGTAAAAAAAGCATGAATATACTTGGAATAGCATAAGCTAGTAGGTAGGTATGGTGGACTCTTTGGAATAACTTGGTTTAGGGAGTTGGATGCATGAGTGGAACTCATACTTGGTGGTGGAGGCTAGCAAAAGACTGGAAGCAACAAACTAAGAGAGCAATAATGGCCATAATCATGCAGAGCGACAAAACATCATTGATCAAAGCATAAAGTGATACTACAAGTTGAAAACTAAAGGATCATAAAGTCTATGGTGACTTTGGATAGTCATAACATGGTGTGAGCATGCGCCAAGTCAACCCAAATAAAGCATCAAAGGAGAATACCACTATACTATGCTTTAATATGCTAAAACAACGCATGATTCATCCAAGGAACATTAAGCAATCTCAATTGTTTATAACAAGTCATGCTACAGCAAAGAATACTAAGCATAAAGCCAAAACGATATCAAGCATGGCATGACAAAGCATACCACAGTCAAGAACGAGCTCTTTTTACCACATAAGCATGAACTTTCCTACTCTTTTCCAAACCAAACCAAACTAATTGCAAACCAATGTATGAAAGAGGGGGTCCAACCAATTTATTCAGAAAACTAAGCAAACCAAAGCAAAAGAAAACCAAAACGAAAACGAAAAATAAGACGCTCCAAGAAAAACACAACTGTGCATGAAACAATAAAAATGAAGCGTTTGGAAGAAACCTGGGATTTTTATTGACGAAGAAGGGGATGCCTTGGGCATCCCCAAGTTTTGACGCTTGTACTTATTGGATATTTCTTGGGGTGACACGCGTGGCATCCCCAAGCTTGAGCTTTAGTCCATCCTTCATCTCATTACTCATTCCTTCCATACACCTGAAATTTTTTCCTTCATACAAAACTTCACACAATCTCATTAGCAACATTAGTGCACTTAAGATAAATAAGTCTCAAGGTTCAGTTCTAACACCAAATAAACTTCCATTAGAACACTAGCTACTGTAGCACTTCCCTCAAAAATCTCAATTCCCCAAAAGAACTCAAGAAGGAACCAACAAGAAGCAAATACAGAAAATGGCAGAAATCTGTCAAAACAGACCAGCAGGTAAAGACGAATTTTTTCGAAGACCTTCTGTTGCTCAAATCAAAAATTGTTGAACTAACGAAAGTTAGATAACAACCTGGGGCAGAATCATAAAAAATTACAGCTTAATCCGACATACATAGCTCTCTCAGGAATTTTTATGGTGAAGCACAAAAATCTGTTTCGGGACAGCAACTTTCCCAATCATTACTTCACTCTCATTAGAGGTTACTCTTGGCACAAAAAGCAAATAAAAAGGATAAGGAGGGGTTATTACAGAGGTAATAACTTCCAAGACTCATCTAAAACTCTTGGATTATCTCGCAATAAGTACTTTTCGTTAACGCCTTTAATTTAGGCATAAGAAGCAAAGAAAGAATCAAGTGTTCTCAAATGAAGAAGCATTAAGACCAATACCAGAAATATTTTCAACAAGGCAAGGTATATCATCCAAATAAGTTCTAGAGGATCCTCTCTCAATGCTCTTAGGTTCACTATTCTCATCAAAAGGGTTTGCAGGAACAATCCAATCAAGATTCTTTTCTATGGCATCATGTATTGCTACTAGTTTAAAGGGTATTGGTATCTTAGGTTCCTCCCCATTAGGTTCGGTTTTGTTCATCTTTTCTCGTGTACCAACAACATCTACACATGATCCTAGCATATTGAAACGTTCAAAGACTTTTCTAGCTTCCTTGGCAACATCACAGAACTCCTTAAACAAAGTTTCTAGAATAAAATCCCTCTTTTCAGGGTCCTCAATTTCTTTAAGCTTAAGAAACATTACTTGCATTAAGGGGTTGAGGTTAACAAACCTAGCTTCTAACATGTGAATTAAAGAAGCTGCAGCAATCTCATAGTTTGGGGCAAGTTCTGCAAGGGATCTATCCTCAGTATCTTCATGCTTACTAACATCATTAAAGAATTCTTCAATGTTATCTTTCCCAATTATAGAACCACTACCAATTGAAAGGTCTTTCAAGATGAAAGTAGGGATCAACATGGTGAGCTAAGGAAGAGGTCACAACTAAAGAAGACTTAATTTTTTTGTGTTTTTTGATAAAGAAAGCAAACTAGTAAAACTAATTTTTTTGTGTTTTTTTGAAAGAACAAAACAAGCAAACAAAGCAAAAAGAAGCTAAGAAAAACAAAAAAACAAATAAAGAGATTGGTTATGAGGGACTCCCCTTGTGAAGATGTCCTTGACTCCCCGGCAACGGCGCCAGAAAAGATCTTGATGCGCTTGACTTTCGACGTAGATCTCGTTGGGAACCCCAAGAGGAAGGTATGATGAGCATAGCAGTAAGTTTTCCCTCAGTTATGAAACCAAGGTTTAATCGAACCAGTAGGAGCAAGGAAACACCCCAAAGGTGTTGCTAGCTGAGCTTTGGCAGGGCGCACTACCGGTGCTAGTAGCAACATGGAGACCTGCACAACACAACCACATAACTTTGTCCCCAACTTGCGATGAGGTTGTCAATCTCAACGTGTTTTGCGGAAAACAAAGGATTAAACGTATCGAATGGAAAGAAGTAATAGTTTGCAGAAAGTAAACACAAAGCATAAACAGTTTATAGATTGTATGTAAAGAAAAAGGACCGGGATCCATAGTTCAATAGAGGTGGCTCTCCTTAGATAAATAACATGCTGGGTGAACAAATTACATCAGGGAAATTGACAAACACCGAGAAAGCAATACATGCATATACTAATCATCTTGACTCCTTTGAGACTTGATTGGGCATTACAACATAATACATAGACCGCCATCCAATTGCATCTATGACTAATAATCCACCTTCAGGTTATCATCCGAACCCCCTCCAGTATTAAGTTGCAAGCAACAGATTATTGCTTGACGAACTACGTGTAAAGTAAACAATACGATTGTTCTATGAACAAAGGATTGTTGTTTTCTCCCTAGTAGCAACAGCACATCTAGTACCTTAGAGATTTCATCACTTCCCAGTTACGGAGGCATGAACCCACTATCGAGCATAAATACTAACTCGTGGAGTTGCTAGCATCTACTTGGCCAAGATAGCTACTAACAACGGAAAGCATGCAAGATCTCAAATAACAAAGACATGATAGAATCAATAATCAATCTAAAATAGCATCTCAATATCCATCGGATCCCATAAACACAACATGTATGAATTACAAATAGATGATCTTGATCATGAACGGAGCTCACTAGATCTAAACATGAAAGCACAAAGGAGGATAACCGGCCATCTAGCTACTACATGGATCCGTAGTCCAAGGATGAACTACTCACACATCACACCGGAGGCTTGCATGGTGATGAAGAAGGCCTCCAGGGTGAATTCCCCTCCGTGGTGCCGGAAGAGCTTCAGATCCCTCGATCTAGGGATGGAGATGGCAGCTGACTCTGAGACTCTTTCATGGATTTTTGATCGGGTGCCTAGGGTTTTCCTCCCGAGGGCAACTTATAGGAGGAAGGAGAGGGCGAGGGGGTGCTGGGGTCGGCCAGACCACCCCCGGGCGCGGGCCAAGCCTGGACGCGCGGCCAGGTGGTGTGGCTGGCCCCTGGCCCCTCTCCATCTCGTATTCTGGCACTTGATCCCTTCCGGAAAAATAGGCACTTTGGCTTTTGTCCCGTCCAATTCCGAGAATATTCATTTTTTGACTTTCCTGGAACCAAAACAGCGAAAAGCAGTGGCGGCATTGTGGCTCTTGTTAATAGGTTAGTCCAAGAAATCATATGAAAAGTACTCCAAAGTTGGAACAATACACAAGAAAGTGGATAAAACCAAGCATGGAACATCGAAAATTATAGATACATTTGCAATGTATGAACATCCCCAACCTTAACTCCTGCTCGTCCTCGAGTAGGTAAGTGATAAAAAGAAATAAATTTTGAGGTGACATGCACCATCAAAGACTTGATCAAAGTATTTGCAAAACACTCAAAGCTGGGATCATAGTACTTCAATCATAACATGAAAGACAAAGTTCTAGCAATAAGCAAAGAAACTATGATGCAACATGAAAAGGCACAGACAAAATAATCATGAATAACATGCTTTGCAAGACGTTTGTTTGTTTCACATAAACAAAACATAGCATAATAGTATTCAGCTTGTCCCTCAATAGAGTAGCAAATATAAATGCATAGGACACCTTCAAAGTTCATAAGAGTGACTAGATACAATAGTTTAAAACAAGCAATATCAAATTATGCATCAATCAACTAGTCTTGGGACAATGCACATAGAACTAATTATGGCCACTATGCTCTAAAAGATGGTGCATAAAGATAGAAGGTGGAGACTCAATATAATGGTGGAAGAAAGGCCTTTTGTAAAAGGAAGTAGGGATTCAAGTCTCATAAAGAGCTTCCAAAAATTACGGTACTTATAGCTTTCAGCTCGCATTGCCCCTATCATAAGCATCTTGAAGTGATTAAGGTTAAAGTGAACAAACTATGGTGTACATGCTTGACGAAGTATAAGTCAGAAATCTCATGTCCCTTGTATACGAGGGTCGCTCCTCATGCTACTCAAGTTTAGTCACCGGTAAGTTCTTGTCATTGTAAGTACATGTGTATCATTGAGAACATAACAGGGTACCCTTGCCCGATGATACGGAAGAATCCCCATATCAAAATGACAAGGCAAGCGGACAACAAGCATCCCAAAGATTCTTCTTATTTACCATGGGAATATGGTGCTTTTTTCTCTCTTTCCTCTTTTCATAGTATCTTTTTTTTTCTTTTCTCTTTTTTTTTCTCAATATAGGACTCCTTTTTTTATAAGAAGAATGCTTCATAGATAGCTCATTATGGTTACGCTGCAGGTTTCCACCATGTCAACATGGATTAGACCAGCGGCCCAGGCGTTTCTCTAACACATATACATAACTCCATGGACTTACAAGCTCCCCTTTCATTTCACACCGACGACATCCATATACAAAAGAGCATGATATCAACTAGGTACAATTACCAAGTGCAATGTTGAAAGCGTTCCCCATGAAAGCATGGTTCTGATAATTCCCAACAAATAAGTGCAAGCATATACAACATAGAAGACACAATGGTTCAAGGTTATTAAGGGCAAGTAAAGTAAAGTGTGCCATCAAGTTCGTGAGAGCTTTAATCACTAGTTTTCTCATAACAAGTGGAAGGTAAAAAAAGCATGAATATACTTGGAATAGCATAAGCTAGTAGGTAGGTATGGTGGACTCTTTGGAATAACTTGGTTTAGGGAGTTGGATGCATGAGTGGAACTCATACTTGGTGGTGGAGGCTAGCAAAAGACTGGAAGCAACAAACTAAGAGAGCAATAATGGCCATAATCATGCAGAGCGACAAAACATCATTGATCAAAGCATAAAGTGATACTACAAGTTGAAAACTAAAGGATCATAAAGTCTATGGTGACTTTGGATAGTCATAACATGGTGTGAGCATGCGCCAAGTCAACCCAAATAAAGCATCAAAGGAGAATACCACTATACTATGCTTTAATATGCTAAAACAACGCATGATTCATCCAAGGAACATTAAGCAATCTCAATTGTTTATAACAAGTCATGCTACAGCAAAGAATACTAAGCATAAAGCCAAAACGATATCAAGCATGGCATGACAAAGCATACCGATCAACGAGCTCTTTTTACCACATAAGCATGAACTTTCCTACTCTTTTCCAAACCAAACCAAACTAATTGCAAACCAATGTATGAAAGAGGGGGTCCAACCAATTTATTCAGAAAACTAAGCAAACCAAAGCAAAAGAAAACCAAAACGAAAACGAAAAATAAGACGCTCCAAGAAAAACACAACTGTGCATGAAACAATAAAAATGAAGCGTTTGGAAGAAACCTGGGATTTTTATTGACGAAGAAGGGGATGCCTTGGGCATCCCCAAGTTTTGACGCTTGTACTTATTGGATATTTCTTGGGGTGACACGCGTGGCATCCCCAAGCTTGAGCTTTAGTCCATCCTTCATCTCATTACTCATTCCTTCCATACACCTGAAATTTTTCCTTCATACAAAACTTCACACAATCTCATTAGCAACATTAGTGCACTTAAGATAAATAAGTCTCAAGGTTCAGTTCTAACACCAAATAAACTTCCATTAGAACACTAGCTACTGTAGCACTTCCCTCAAAAATCTCAATTCCCCAAAAGAACTCAAGAAGGAACCAACAAGAAGCAAATACAGAAAATGGCAGAAATCTGTCAAAACAGACCAGCAGGTAAAGACGAATTTTTTCGAAGACCTTCTGTTGCTCAAATCAAAAATTGTTGAACTAACGAAAGTTAGATAACAACCTGGGGCAGAATCATAAAAAATTACAGCTTAATCCGACATACATAGCTCTCTCAGGAATTTTTATGGTGAAGCACAAAAATCTGTTTCGGGACAGCAACTTTCCCAATCATTACTTCACTCTCATTAGAGGTTACTCTTGGCACAAAAAGCAAATAAAAGGATAAGGAGGGTTATTACAGAGGTAATAACTTCCAAGACTCATCTAAAACTCTTGGATTATCTCGCAATAAGTACTTTTCGTTAACGCCTTTAATTTAGGCATAAGAAGCAAAGAAAGAATCAAGTGTTCTCAAATGAAGAAGCATTAAGACCAATACCAGAAATATTTTCAACAAGGCAAGGTATATCATCCAAATAAGTTCTAGAGGATCCTCTCTCAATGCTCTTAGGTTCACTATTCTCATCAAAAGGGTTTGCAGGAACAATCCAATCAAGATTCTTTTCTATGGCATCATGTATTGCTACTAGTTTAAAGGGTATTGGTATCTTAGGTTCCTCCCCATTAGGTTCGGTTTTGTTCATCTTTTCTCGTGTACCAACAACATCTACACATGATCCTAGCATATTGAAACGTTCAAAGACTTTTCTAGCTTCCTTGGCAACATCACAGAACTCCTTAAACAAAGTTTCTAGAATAAAATCCCTCTTTTCAGGGTCCTCAATTTCTTTAAGCTTAAGAAACATTACTTGCATTAAGGGGTTGAGGTTAACAAACCTAGCTTCTAACATGTGAATTAAAGAAGCTGCAGCAATCTCATAGTTTGGGGCAAGTTCTGCAAGGGATCTATCCTCAGTATCTTCATGCTTACTAACATCATTAAAGAATTCTTCAATGTTATCTTTCCCAATTATAGAACCACTACCAATTGAAAGGTCTTTCAAGATGAAAGTAGGGATCAACATGGTGAGCTAAGGAAGAGGTCACAACTAAAGAAGACTTAATTTTTTTGTGTTTTTTGATAAAGAAAGCAAACTAGTAAAACTAATTTTTTTGTGTTTTTTTGAAAGAACAAAACAAGCAAACAAAGCAAAAAGAAGCTAAGAAAAACAAAAAAACAAATAAAGAGATTGGTTATGAGGGACTCCCCTTGTGAAGATGTCCTTGACTCCCCGGCAACGGCGCCAGAAAAGATCTTGATGCGCTTGACTTTCGACGTAGATCTCGTTGGGAACCCCAAGAGGAAGGTATGATGAGCATAGCAGTAAGTTTTCCCTCAGTTATGAAACCAAGGTTTAATCGAACCAGTAGGAGCAAGGAACACCCCAAAGGTGTTGCTAGCTGAGCTTTGGCGAGCGCACTACCGGTGCTAGTAGCAACATGGAGACACCTGCAACCCACATAACTTTGTCCCCAACTTGCGATGAGGTTGTCAATCTCAACGTGTTTTGCGGAAAACAAAGGATTAAACGTATCGAATGGAAAGAAGTAATAGTTTGCAGAAAGTAAACACAAAGCATAAACAGTTTATAGATTGTATGTAAAGAAAAAGGACCGGGATCCATAGTTCAATAGAGGTGGCTCTCCTTAGATAAATAACATGCTGGGTGAACAAATTACATCAGGGAAATTGACAAACACCGAGAAAGCAATACATGCATATACTAATCATCTTGACTCCTTTGAGACTTGATTGGGCATTACAACATAATACATAGACCGCCATCCAATTGCATCTATGACTAATAATCCACCTTCAGGTTATCATCCGAACCCCCTCCAGTATTAAGTTGCAAGCAACAGATTATTGCTTGACGAACTACGTGTAAAGTAAACAATACGATTGTTCTATGAACAAAGGATTGTTGTTTTCTCCCTAGTAGCAACAGCACATCTAGTACCTTAGAGATTTCTGTCACTTCCCCAGATTACCAGAGGCATGAACCCACTATCGAGCATAAATACTAACTCGTGGAGTTGCTAGCATCTACTTGGCCAAGATAGCTACTAACAACGGAAAGCATGCAAGATCTCAAATAACAAAGACATGATAGAATCAATAATCAATCTAAAATAGCATCTCAATATCCATCGGATCCCCGCAAACACAACATGTATGAATTACAAATAGATGATCTTGATCATGAACGGAGCTCACTAGATCTAAACATGAAAGCACAAAGGAGGATAACCGGCCATCTAGCTACTACATGGATCCGTAGTCCAAGGATGAACTACTCACGCATCACACCGGAGACTTGCATGGTGATGAAGAAGGCCTCGTGGTGAATTCCCTCTCGGCAGGTGCCGGAAGAGCCAGATCCCTCCCGATCTAGGGATGGAGATGACAGTGGCTGAGACTCTTTTCGTGGATTTTGATCGGTACTTAGGGTTTTCGTCCGAGGGCAATATATAGGCGGAAGGAGAGGCCGAGGGTGCCGGAGCCACCACCACCTTGGCGCTGGCCACGCAGCCTGTGGTGGTGTGTCCGCCCGCCCCTCTCCGTCTCGTTTTCGCATTTGATCCCTTCCGAAAAATAGGCACTTTGGCTTTTGTCCCCCAATTCGAGAATATTCATTTTCGACTTTCCGAACCAAAAATAGCAGAAAACAGCAAATGACATCGTGGCTCTTGTTAATAGGTTAGTCCAAGAAATCATATGAAAAGTACTCCAAAGTTGGAACAAAACACAAGAAAGTGGATAAAACCAAGCATGGAACATCAAAAATTATAGATACATTTGGAATGTATCAGTGGCCTTCACTTCGCGGTTCTTGATCCTGTTGAAGCAATCACGATGGGCCTCATCCCTGAACCGTATCCCCATGCATTCCTGAGTGGCAGCCCGAGAAGCGCTGGCGGTGGCACGAGCACGAGTTTGGCTCCTTGTGTTCATCATATAAAACATTGAAGAAAGGCAAAAATAAAACTTTTTGATCCAACAACAGTAAGTGCATCAAATTCCTCATCATAGCACACTAAAGAATTCTCCTCAAAATAATAACCTAGGCAAGAAAATCACGGCAATTGGTTCATAGTAGGTCTCACCCTAGATTGATAATGACAATTGATCGAAGATGAATTTGCAAAAAGTAATTGGAGTCGGAGGAGAAACATACCGTATATCACTTGTATGCGAGGAAATTGAACGAAATTGAGTAGAGATGTAGATCTCTTGAGGTTTTGAGAGAGTTTGGAGGTAGAAGAAAGAAAAAGGATTGAAGTTTTGGAATTGGAAGTACCTTCCCATGCGATTTTGTGGTCGGACGCAACTATACGGGAGGAACAAGGTGTTCCGGCCGTATAGTTGGCCTTTTGTCAAAATATTAGGGTTTCCTCCTGGCGGCGCAGCTATACGGATGCAACTATACGGCCAGAACAATGTTCTCGCCGTATAGTTGGTCGTTAAACTATCTGTCCCTGCGAAACAAAATATACAAAGGCACTGATATCTATATGACCAAAATTATACGGCCAGAATTTTTATTTCCGCCATATAGTTGGTCGTTAAACTCTCAGTACATATGAAAAGAAATTGTACGGAGGCACTGATATCTATACGACTGGAGCTATACGGCCGAAATTTTTATTCCTGCCATATAGTTGGTTGTTAAACTCATAGTACATATTGCAGAAAAATTTCGATAGCAAAGATATCTACACGACCGGAACTATACGGCCGGAATTTTTATTCGCGCCGTATAGTTGGTCGTTAAACTCTCTGTGTGCATCAAAAAATTCTTGTTTCTTCGAAAACTATTTCTTTTCCTGTAACTTAGTGATATACCTTGTTTTTGACAGAAAATTGACAGTAAATATTGTCGACCAACAATAGCATGAATAAAGCAGAATTTCAAGTACTGCCGAACTTCTTCTCCTCAAATGGAGTTTTCTAGCACTCTTTATTAATCATAAAATTAAACTAAAACTAAAAACTTAACTCAAACCTTTATTTCACATGGGTTACCTCCCATGGAGCGATCTTTTATGGTCAATAGCTTGACCTTAATGATACTCACTTGGGCCAGATGAGTGGAACACCCACTCCAAAGTAATTGGCCTTCAAAGTGATGGCCTCCTTTTCATCATCCTTGGCTTTCTTCTTCCTGGGGAAATGAATAACAAAAGGATCCCACGAAGGAAATTGCAGCTTCACATTCCCTTCATGCAGATTAATCAAAGCCTTAATAGTTCTTAAGAAAGGATGGCCTAAAATAATAGGAGAAGTAGCATCTTCAGGCATCTCAACAATAAAAAAATTAATGAGAGCGGGGCAGCCTTTAATGTATACTAACGTGTTCTCCTTAATTCCTACAGCTTGTTTGTAGGTAGAATCTGCTAGATGCAATTTTAACTCAGTAATTTCAAAGGAGCCAAGATTTAACTTGTTAAAAAAGACTCCTTGGAATTGTTGAGACGCTTGCACCTAGATCACAAAGTGCATCTATCTCATTGGCTCCAATTTTAATCTTAATAGTAGGCTCAAATATGTCATCTAGTTTAACAGGTAATTTTTCAGCGATTTGCTTGTATTCTTCCTCAAGCTCACATAACTTTATTGCTACTTGATTGACAAAGTGTTGGTACATAGCTTCCTCACTACCTTCACTTATCGGAATCTTGACGTTTATCCTTTTTACGAGATCTTCAATGGCGTAGCTTGGTGAAGGAGCATTACTATAGTCAAGTTCTTCAGGCTCCTCCCTTTAGATCCTCATCATTTTGAGTTCTTCAATAGGACTGGGCTCAGTTTTACCTGCAAATTTAGCTAGGTTTGACTCTCGGTTATCTTACCTAGCTGTGCCTCAACGATCCTCGTTCTTTTTTGGAGGGCCTGCAAATCATTTCTCAAACTAACATCTTGGTTAGATAATTTACCAAGCATGGCATCATGGTTCTCCGTAATTTTAACAAGAATATTATTTTGTTCATTTTGTGAGTCTATGAAAGACTTAAGTGTTTCTTGGAGACTACCATTACTAGTTCCCATATTATTATTAGAGTTACCTGCAGGACTGGCATAATGTTTCTGAAAGTTAGGATTGTAACTCTTCTTCCAAGCAGGGTTATAATCATTACAAGCTACAAAGTCTATTTCTTCAATATTTGTTTCAGGGGTTGCTCTTACCTGGGTTTCCTTATCTTTTACGGCTAGTATAAGCTCATCCAACTTGCCATTAAGTTCTTTGTTCTCTTGTGGTGAGATAGAGTTCACCTTCTTCGTGTTTGATCTTTCCACATGCCATTGGGCATGTTTGTCTTGCATATTGTCTAGCAGTTGCTTTGCCTTGGTAATATGTTTATCCATAAATGTTCCTCTAGCTGCAGTATCAAGCATAGACTTAGACACAGGAATAAGAGCAATATAAAATAAATGGAGGATTAACCAATCTTCCATCCCATGACTAGGACAATTTCTTAAGCATTCTTCCATCCTCTCCCATGCAAGCGCTAGTGGCTCACGCTCTTCCTGACTAAAGCTAGTAATATTAGATCGGACTTGCGTAGTCTTTGCAGGTGGGAATTTTTTTGTCATAAATAAAGAAGTACATCCCACCCATGATGTAATAGTATTTTTAGGCAAAGATAGCAACCATTCTTTTGCTCTCCCTCTTAGAGAGAAAGGAAATAAATGCAATTTGACCGCATTAGGGTCAACATCTTTTATACATATCATATCACATATTTCAGTGAAAGTATTCAAGTGCATACCTGCGTCTTCAACAATAGAGCCTCCAAATTGTTTCTATTGAACCAAACTTAAGTAATGGGGCTTAATTTCATAGTCATCAGTAGTAATTGCTGGCTGAGTAATAGGAGTACGCAAATAATCATTGTTGGGAGTAGCAAACTCCCCAAGCTTCTTTTCAGCCATATTTCCTATGTTTTTGGGTTTTCTTATGCAAATAATTATAATAGTAAAAGCAAGAATTTAAAAGTCTAACTAATTTTTTTGGTTTATCAAATAAAGAGTAAAATCAAACTAACAAAATTAAAAACAAGAATTAAAACTAGCAAGGTTCCTAATAACCTCACCAGGGTAGCTATTGCTTCCCCGGCAACGGCACCAGAAAAAGGGTTGATACCTTTGATCTGGATTACGGATGTAGTGTAGCTTATTTTTCCCTAGTAGACCTAGGTTATCGAATCCTCGGGAAGAGAGTACGTACTGAAGTTACTTTAACGGACCTTCGAGAGTTTTAGAATTCCTTTTGTGTTTTTACCGGACCAATAGCTTGCATCTTTTTGTTGTTCTCGATGATGGAGAGAGAGGGCCTAGGGTGTTCGGTTTCACCTGTACCTGTTGATACATTGCAAATGTATCTACAATTTTTGATGTTCCATGCTTAGTTTTATCCACTTTCTTGTGTTTTGTTCCAACTTTAGAGTACTTTTCATATGATTTCTTGGACTAACCTATTAACAAGAGCCACAGTGCCAGCTGCCTGTTTTCTGCTGTTTTTGGTTCCAGGAAAGTCAAAAAATGAATATTCTCGGAATTGGACGGGACAAAAGCCGAAGTGCCTATTTTTCCGGAAGTCATCATATGCCAGAATACGAGACAGAGAGGGGCTAGGGGGCCACCACACCACCTGGCCGCATGGCCAGGCCTGGCCCGCGCCAGGGGGTGATGTGGCCACTCCCGGCACCCCCTCGGCCTATCCTTCCGCCTATATATTACCCTCGGGACGAAAACCCTAAGTACCCGATCAAACATCCACGAAAGAGTCTGTAGCCGCCGTCATCTCCATCCCTAGATTGGGAGGGATCTGAAGCTCTTTCCGGCACCATGCCGGAGAGGGGAATTCACCCTGGAGGCCTTCTTCATCACCATGCAAGCCTCCGGTGTGATGCGTGAGTAGTTCATCCTTGGACTACGGATCCATGTAGTAGCTAGATGGCTGGTTCTCCTCCTTTGTGCTTTCATGTCTATATCTTGTGAGCTCCGTTCATGATCAAGATCATCTATTTGTAATCATACATGTTGTGTTTGCAGGGATCCGATGGATATTGAGATGCTATTTCAGATTGATTATTGATTCTATCATGTCTTTGTTATTTGTGATCTTGCATGCTTTCCGTTGTTAGTAGCTATCTTGGCCAAGTAGATGCTAGCAACTCCAAGAGTTAGTATTTATGCTCGATAGTGGGTTCATGCCTCCGTAATCTGGGAAGTGATGAAATCTCTAAGGTACTAGATGTGCTGTTGCTACTAGGGAGAAAACAACAATCCTTTGTTCATAGAATAATTGTATGGTTTACTTTACACGCAGTTCGTAAAGCAATAATCTATTGCTTGCAACTTAATACTGGAGGGGGTTCGGATGATAACCTGAAGGTGGATTATTAGTCATAGATGCAGTTGGATGGCGGTGTATGTATAATGTTGTAATGCCCAATCAAGTCTCAAAGGAGTCAAGATGATTGGTATATGCATGTATTGCTTTCTCGATTTTTGTCAATTGCCCCGCTGTAATTTGTTCACCCAGCATGTTATCTATCTAAGGAGAGCCACCTCTAGTATACTATGGATCCCGGTCCTTTCTTTTACATACATTCTACAAATTGTTTACTTCTTTGTGTTTACTTTCTGCAAACTTTTACTTCTTTCCATTCAATACGTTTAATCCTTTGTTTTCCACAAAACACAGTGAGATTGACAACCTCATTGCAAGTTGGGGACAAAGTTCTATGGTTGTGTTGTGCAGGTCTCCACGTTGCTACTAGCACCGGTAGTGCGCCCTGCCAAGGCTCAGCTAGTAACACCTTTGGGGTGTTTCCTTGATCCTACTGGTTCGATTAAACCTTGGTTTCATAACTGAGGGAAACTTGCTACTGTGATCATCATACCTTCCTCTTGGGGTTCCCAACGAGCTCTATATCAACCACGCACCAACACTTTTCTAGGCGCCGTGCATTGAGCCATCAAGCATTTTTATGGCGTCGTTGCCGGGGAGTCAAGGACATCTTCACAAGGGGAGTCCCTCATAACCAATCTCTTTACTTTGTTATTTTTGTTTTGCTTAGTTTCTTTTTGCTTTGTTTGCTTGTTTTTTATCAAAAACACAAAAAATTTAGTTTCACAAGTTTGCTTTCTTATTTGAAAACCCAAAAAAATGACTACTCTTGAAAACACTAAGTTGTGTGACTTCACTAGCACCAACAACAATGATTTTATGAGCACTTCTATTGCTCCACCTGCGCCTAAAGATACTTTCTTTGAGATAAAACCTGCTTTGCTCAATCTTGTTATGAGAGAACAATTTTCTGGTATTGGTAATGAAGATGCTGCTTCCCATCTAAATAACTTTGTTGAACTTTGTGAGATGCAAAAGCATAGGGATGTAGATGGTGATATTATTAAGCTGAAATTGTTTCCTTTCTCTTTGAGAGGAAAAGCTAAAGAATGGTTGAATTCCTTAACTAGGAATAGTATTGATTCTTGGCCTAAGTGCAAAGATGCTTTTATTGGAAAATACTATCCTCCTGCTAAGATTATATCCATGAGAAGTGAAATAATGAAGTTTAAACAACTTGATAATGAGCATGTTGCTCAAGCTTGGGAAAGAATGAAATCTTTGGTAAAGAATTGTCCCACTCATGGACTGACTGCTTGGATGATCATCCAAACTTTTTATGCAGGATTGAACTATTCTTCAAGGAACCTATTGGATTCTGCTGCTAGAGGTAATTTTATGACCATCACTTTGGGTGCTGCAACAAAACTTCTGGACAATATGATGGTTAATTATTCTAAATGGCATACTGAGAGAGCTCCACAAGGTAGGAAGGCAAATTCTATTGAGGAAACCTCCTCCTTGAGTGATAAGATTGATATTATTATGTCTATGCTTGTTAATGGGAAAGCCCATATTGATCCAAATAATGTTCCTTTAGCCTCTTTGGTTGCTCAAGAAGAGCAAGTTGATGTGAACTTCATAAGAAATAACAATTTTGGCAATAATGCTTATAGGAACAATTTTGGTAACAACAATTATAAGCCATATCCTCCCAACAATGGTAATGCTTATGGAAATTCTTACAACAATAATAAGAGTGCTCCCTCTAAACTTGAAGTTATGCTTAAAGAGTTTATTAGTAAACAAACTGCCTTCAATAAAACTATTGAGGAAAAATTCTCTAATGCTGAAAGAAATATAGCATCTTTACCTGAATCTCAATCTTTTGAATAAAATGGCTGCTAAACCTGAAACTAATGATAATCTTTGCAGCTACTAATGCTATACAAGTAAGAATTGATGAAAATGTTAGACTAGTAGCTGAATTACATGCTAAGTGGGAAAGAGAAGATGAAATTGCTAGAAACATTAGTGTTTCTACTATTACCACTACTAGTGTTGAGGCTAATAATAGTTCTACTACTTTAGATGATAAATTTGATTTTGATCTTGATGGTTGTAACATCTCTGAAGTTATTAAGTTCCTACAAAAGCTTGCTAAAAGTCCTAATGCTAGTGCTATGAACATGGCCTTTACAAAACACATTACTGATGCTCTCATAAAGATTAAAGAAGAAAAGATGAAACATAAAGCTTCTATTCCTATAAAACAAGAAGATGGTTGGGAACCCATCATTAATATGAAAGTGAATGACTTTGATTTCAAAGCTTTGTGTGATCTTGATAGTAGTGTTTCTATTATGCCTAGAAGGATTTATGATATGCTTGATTTGCCTCCACTTGAAGATTGGTATTTGAATGTCCCACTTGATGATAATGCTAAAAAGAAACTCATGGGGAGTCTTAATGATGTTCTTATTATGGTTAACAATGCTTATGTCCCCATTGATTTCTATGTTTTGGATGTTGAATACAATGCTTCTTGTGCTATTACTTTGGGAAGACCTTTTCTTAGAACTGTTGGTGCTATTATTGATATGAAAGAATGCACCATTAAATATCAACTCCCACTCAAGAAAGGTATAGAACACTTCCCTAAAAAGAGAGAAAAGATTTCTTTTGCTTCTCCTATGAAAACAAAATTTGGTCTTAATGCTTCTTCATTTGAGAACACTTGATTCTTTCTTTGCTTCTTATGCCTAACTTAAAGGCGTTAAAGAAAAATACTTATTGGGAGATAACCCAAAAGTTTTAGATGAGTCTTGGAAGTTATTACTTCAGTAATAACCGCTCCTTATCCTTTTTATTTGCTTTTTGTGCCAATAGTAACCTCTAATGAGAGAGAAGTAATGATTGGGAAAGTTGTTGTCCCGAAACAGATTTCTGTGCTTCACCATAAAAATTCGTGTAAAATCTCTGAACGTCTTTTTGAGGTGTGAAGTTTTGTTCTTCTGCCCCAGGTTGTTATCTAACTTTCATTAGTTCAACACTTTTTGATTTGAGCAACAGAAGGTCTTCGAAAAAATCCGTCTTTACCTGCTGGTCTGTTTTGACAGATTTCTGCCATTTTCTGCATTTGCTTCTTGTTGGTTCCTTTTTGAGTTCTTTTGGGGAATTGAGCTTTTTGAGGGAAGTGCTATAGTAGCTAGTGTTCTAATGGAAGTTTATTTGGTGTTAGAACTGAACCTTAAGACTTATTTATCTTGAGTGCACTAATGTTGCTAATAAAGATTGTGTGAAGTTTTGTATGAAGGAAAATTTTCAGGTGTATGGAAGGAATGAGTAATGAGATGAAGGATGGACTAAATCTCAAGCTTGGGGATGCCACGCGTGTCACCCCAAGAAATACCCAAGAAGTTCAAGCGTCAAAGCTTGGTGATGCCCAAGTCATCCCCTTCTTCATCAATAAAAATCCCAGGTTTCTTCCAAACGCTTCATTTTTATTGTTTCATGCACAGTTGTGTTGTTCTTGGAGCATATTCTTTTTCGTTTTCGTTTGCTTTTGTTTGCTTAGTTTTCTGAATAAATTTGTTGGACCCCCTCTTTCATATATTGGTTTGCAAATAGTTTGGTTTGGTTTGGAAAAGAGTAGAAAAGTTCATGCTTAAGTGGTAAAGAGAGCTTGTTTTTGATTGTGGACTATGCTTTGTCATGCCATGCTTGATATTGTTTTTGCTTTATGCTTAGTATTCTTTGTTGTAGCATGACTTGTTATAAACAATTGAGATTGCTTAATGTGCCATGGATGAATGATGTGTTGTTTTAGCATATTAAAGCATATTATAGTGGTATTCTCCTTTGATGCTTTCTTTGGGTTGACTTGGCGCATTCTCACACCATGTTATGACTATCCCAAGTCAAGCCTTTATAATCCTTTAGTTTTCAACTTGTAGTATCACTTTATGCTTTGATCAATGATATTTTGTCGCTCTGCATGATTATGGCCATTATTGCTCTCTTAGTTTGTCGCTCCCAGTCTTTTGCTAGCCTCCACGACCAAGTATGAGTTCCACTCATGCATCCAACTCCCTAAACCAAGTTATTCCAAAGAGTCCACCATACCTACCTACTAGCTTATGCTATTCCAAGTATATTCATGCTTTTTTTTACCTTCCAAATTAAACTTGTTATGAGAAAACTAGTGATTAAAGCTCTCACGAACTTGATGGCACACTTTACTTTCCTTGCCCTTAATAAACTTGAACCATTGTGTCTTCTATGTTGTATATGCTTGCACTTATTTGTTGGGAATTAGCAGAACCATGCTTTCATGGGGAACGCTTTCAACATTGCACTTGGTACTTGTACCTAGTTGATATCATGCTCTTTTGTATATGGATGTCGTCGGTGTGAAATGAAAGGGGAGCTTGTAAGTCCATGGAGTTATGTATATGTGTTAGAAAGCCTGGGCATTGGTCTAATCCATGCTGACATGGTGGAAACCTGCAGCGTAACCATAATGAGCTGTCTATGAAGCATTCTTATTATAAAAAAAAGAGTCCTATATTGAGAAAAAAGAGATACTATGAAAAGAGGAAAGTGAGAAAAAAGCACCATATTCCCATGGTAAATAAGAAGATTGCTGAGATGCTCGTTGTCTGCTTGCCTTGTCATTTTGATATGGGGATTCTTCCGTATCATCGGACAAGGGGTACCCCGTTGGCGCTTCTCTATGATACACATGTACTTACGATGACAAGAACTTACCGGTGACTAAACTTGAGTAGCATGAGGAGAGGCCCTCGTATTCAAGGGACATGAGATTTCCAACTTATACTTTGTCAAGCATATACTCCATAGTTTGTTCACTTTAACCTTAATCACTACAAGATGCTTATGATAGGGGCAATGAGAGCTGAAAGCTATTAAGTACCATAATTTTTGGAAGCTCTTTATGAAACTTGAATCCCTACTTCCTTCTATGAAGGCCTTTCTTCCACCATTATATTGAGTCTCCACCTTCTATCTTTATGCACCTACTTTGAGAGCATAGTGGCCATTCTTAGTTCTATGTGCATTGTCCCAAGACTAGTTGATTGATGTATAACTTGATATTGCTTGTTTTAAACTATTTGTATCTAGTCACTCTTATGAACTTTGAAGGTGTCCTTTGCATTTATATTTGCTACTCTATGAGGGACAAGCTGAATACTACTATGCTATGTTTTCTTTATGTGAAACAAACAAACTTCTTGCAAAGCATTGTTATTCATGAATATTTTGTTTGTGCCTTTTCATGTTGCATCATAGTTTCTTTGTCTTATTGCTAGAACTTTGTCTTTCATGTTATGATTGAAGTACTATGATCCCAGCTTTGAATGTTTAACAAATACTTTGATCAAGTCTTTGATGGTGCATGTCACCTAAAAAATTATTCTTTCTTTTTATCACTTACCTACTCGAGGACGAGCAGGAGTTAAGCTTGGGGATGTTGATACATTGCAAATGTATCTACAATTTTTGATGTTCCATGCTTAGTTTTATCCACTTTTCTTGTGTTTTGTTCCAACTTTGGAGTACTTTTCATATGATTTCTTGGCCTAACCTATTAACAAGAGACACAGTGCCAACTGCCTGTTTTCTGCTGTTTTTGGTTTCAGGAAAGTCAAAAAATGAATATTCTCGGAATTGGACGATACAAAAGCCAAAGTGCCTATTTTTCCGGAAGCCATCATATGCCAGAATACGAGACGGAGAGGGGCCAGGGGCCACCACACCACCTGGCCGCACGGCCAGGCCTGGCCTGCGCCAGGGGTTGGTTTGGCCGCTCCCGGTACCCCCTCGGCCTCTCCTTCCGCCTATATATTGCCCTCGGGACGAAAACCCTAAGTACCCGATAAAAATCCACGAAAGAGTCTGTAGCCGCCGTCATCTCCATCCCTAGATCGGGAGGGATCTGAAGCTCTTCCCGACACCCTGCCGGAGAGGGGAATTCACCCTGGAGGCTGTCATGGTGGTGTCACGGCAGATGCCATGGATAGGCTAAGAATATGCCCCCTCCCAAAGTAGTAACCCGACAGGGGTGCTTTTCCCCCGCGTCACACTTGCTTTAGCGACGTAGCCTCTGCGGCGCCCGCGTCAGCCGACGTGAGCGTCGTCACCCTTGTCGGCCACGATCCGGTGGTCCTGCCCTTGCTTTATTCACTCATCCAGTACGCACCGGACTTTTGACCAGAGAGATTCCTTCCTTCTCCTAGAAGCCAAGCGAGGATCCGGATCACAGTTGATCCGGTCACACCTGTTCCTGCATACAAGCTAGACAAGTATCTCCGACTTACTCCTTGAGTCGGACGAGACAATGTTAGGCGACCCCCCTGGTCCGGGTTACTCCATGATCCGGCCAGCCCTTTGAGGTGACTCGGCCAGCACCCGCTTTGACCTCGCCGAACCTCGGCTAACTCGGCCCTTATACCCCGGAGTGACCCTACCCGGGGTTATCCCCCCAACATTAGTCCCCGAAGCTGGTGCGGCCTTAGCGGCCTTGGTCGCTAAGGCCACATCAGGTTCATTCGTATCTAAGCTTCGGACGTTTAGTTCCGGGTTAACTTTTTGTCTCGGATTATATGGATTTACGTTCCCTTCGCACGTTCCAAGTTTTCACTTGGTGGCCGGGTTACCATTTTGGCTCGGATCCTATGGCTTTACTTTCCCTCTGCACATTTCAAGTTTTCACTTGCCGGCCGGGTTACCATCGTGGCTCGGATCCGGGCCTTGCTTCCTTCTCTCGTACGCCAACCCACGTAAAGGTTAATCATTACGTTGCCTTATTTTAAGGGCCTGCGCAGTAACCGCCGCAGTAAATGTCAGTGATTACTGTGCGGGGGTTACGTCACGTCTGTCTCCTCGTTTACCGCAACTGCACGTCGTGTCATGGGATCACATTTACTCTGCGGCCCCCGGTGTGGCTTCTCTCTGATTGGTCGATGCTGGTGATACACGGCCACACCGTGTGGTTTTCCAGCGCAGCACGATCCCACTCGTTGATGACTGGGGGCGGTTAAATAGGGGAGGGGCACGCTCCTTAGCACTTTTCCGTCTCTGCGCCCCCTCGCCCGTTCCTCTTCTTCTTCCTCGCGACCGCGCCGCCGCCAGTGCCCGTTGCAGCAGCGCCGCCGCCGCACCTTCTCCGTGCCTCTGCACCACAGTTACTGCTGCACCACTGTTTAGCCACGGGTCCTCGTCAGTCTAGACCGCACAGCCCCGCCGCCGCCAGCTCCAGCGAGGACAGCGGAATCGAGATGACGGAGGAGGAGCTCATCGTCGTCGAGCAGGAAATGGAGGAGGACGCCGGCGCGGTGGACCGCGGCGCGTGGGCCGGCTCGTGGGTCTGCGAGGACGACATCGACTGGCTCTACCGGACCCGGCACATTCCTGCCGGCGTCGCCGCTCTCTCCTCCCTCCTCGGTTGCCCCTCACCCAATCCAGGTGAGTTCGTTGTTTTCCTATCCCATTTCCAACGGGGATTTGGGCTTCCGATGAGTGATTTCTTCCGGGACTGGGTCCGGACCTATCACCTGCAACCACATCATCTCCCGGCAAATGCCATCACCTCTCTGTCCGCTTTCGTTTCTTTGATCGAGGGCTACACCGGGCTATGGCCTACGAAGGAGCTGTGGATCCGGTTCTTCAGCCTCCGCCGCAACGTCGTCCCCAACATCCACGTCGAGTCAGAGGACAAGCAGCTAACTCAGTTCGGAGCTGCCTCGATCTTGCCCCGGAGGTATTCAATCTTTCCTCGGGTCACCGGGCTTGACTCCTGCAAAGGATGGGCCCGGACCTTCTTCTACGTCCGGAATGAAGGCACGGAAGATTTGATCCGGTTGCTGCCCTATGCTCCGGGTCCCCCTGACACGGATTTCTGGGAGGAGGTTGCCAAGAAACCTATGGCTCTGGCCAACCAAGTGAACAAAAGGTTTGTGGAGCTGAAGAAGCTCGGATTGCGCAACGAGGATGCCATGATCACATTCGTGCGCAACCGAATCTCTCCCCTTCAGCGGCGCACTCACAAGCTGTGCCATATGAGCTTGATCGCCAGAACCCCAAACCTCCTCGTTCGAGTTGAGCAATACGGAGATCTTCCGCCGGGTCAAGGCTCTTTTCACCACCCATAAGGACTTCTCCGCCGAATGGACGTGGGGAATCGAGCATTACTGCCGTGACAGGCTCCCTCCCGCGGTAAGCTTCGCGGGGTAAACTTATTTCGGATCAATTTCATGTCGGTTCTTATCATATTTTTGACTTTGCTCCTTGTGCTTTTTTCTCAGCTGTTTCTCCAGCAAACCCTCGAGGATGGCTCGGATCCGACCCTTAAGTGGGCCCTGGACCGAGAAATCCCGGATGAGGAGGAGCCGGACCAGGAGATGTTCCTCCCCACACCCGATGCCACCAAACGACCCAGCGGTAAATTCTCTTCTCTTAGAGATTGGCCCGACGATGAGGATGACTCGGATATCGATGTGATTGAACCCGTTGAGGCTGTCCCTCTTTCTTTTGCCTTCCCGGCATCAGCTAACCCTGGTGGGCACATCCACGAGGATTCTCCACTTGCCACGGGCGAGCCTGTTCCGGTGGCGTCAAAGAAGAAGCGCAGATCCGCGTCAAGTTCTTCTTCTGAACCTTCTCAGCCTTCCAAAAGGCAAAGAAGGCGAGACAAAGGCGCCTCCAAACGGGCAGGCAAAGCCCCGGCACGGAGGGCCCGGAAACCTAAGGAGGCCGAGACCTCGGATGCGTAAGTCATTTTTCACTGTGCAACACACTTCTCCCTGCTTCGGGGTAATTTCACTCCTGACATTATTTTCTCTTGCAGGGCTCCTGTGGAGGTTCCTTAGAGCGGATCGAGCATCTCCTCTCCTCTTCGGTCCAGTCATTCCCCTCCTCGTGACGACGAGTCACGCCCGCTGAGCCCTATTCCGGAGGGCTCTGCGGCCGCTCCGGGTTCCGCAGTACCTCCTTTAGAGGTACGCGACCTCGGATCAGGAGGGGTCGGATCGGCCGAGGCAACGGCGTCCGGAATTTCGGCATTGCCGCAACCATCAACCACCAAGTCTACCACAACACCAGCACCAGCGGCAGCTCCAGCACCAGCCACCGAACCAGCGCCTGTCCCGGCTCCGAAGAAACCAACAGCAGCTCCAGCACCAGCCACCAAAGCTCCCGTGCCAAGTTCATCTGCCTCGTCCGAGTCATCTCAAGCTCGGCGAGGACCCACTCCAGCGGCTTCCAAGGGCAAATCCACTATGGCCACTTCCTCCCAGCAAGCCAAAGGCAAGTCTACGTCTGTCGAGGCTGGGCAACGAACTTTGTCATTAATGCTTTCAAAGAAATCACCAGCAGCGACGGATCCTCCTGCCAAGCCAGCCGATTCGCAGCAGATGGTTCTTCACACTAGGCCAGCTCTTGCCCTGATTGAAAGGAAAGAAGCTCATGCCAAGGGCTTGGTGGCGCCCCACATGCCCACTGGCGAACGGTATCCTCCGAGCCTCATCGAGTTCATCATGAACTGGAATAAGGCGGAGTTCGTCTACGACGACGATCTCCCGGAAAAGTTTGGCCCAGCTGAATTTTCCGCTCAGATGAATACCGCCACCAAGGCCATTAACCTCACTGGGAGTATGATGGAGGTACGTCGTTTCTTTTTTACATGTTGTAGATAATAACCATTAGTCCCCGAGTCTCCGGCGGGGTAACTTGTTACCCGGACGGATGCTCCTTAGAAGATCAACGTAGCTGCATGTAAACTTCAAATATGCACACACCTAGAGCCGGGTTAAGTTCCGCTTGGCCTGGATCTTGTACACTTCGAATATGCACACACCTAGAGCCGGGTTAAGTTCCGCTTGGCCCGGATCTTGTACACTTTGAATATGCACACACCTAGAGCCGGGTTAAGTTCCGCTTGGCCCGGATCTTGTACACTTCGAATATGCACACACCTAGAGCCGGGTTAAGTTCCGCTTGGCCCGGATCTTGTACACTTCGAATATGCACACACCTAGAGCCGGGTTAAGTTCCGCTTGGCCCGGATCTTGTACATATGCACACACCGAGAGCCGGGTTAAGTTCGCTTGGCCCGGATCTTGTACACTTGAATATGCACCGAACTAATTTTACGCCTGTGCCTTTGTCAGGTAACCACCAATCGTCGGAGCGCCGAGTTTCAGCGCCTGCTTGATACCCACAAGATCTTGCGCGCAAAACACGTTGCACTTGGCGCGGAGCATGAAAAGAGGGGTAATTTCCTCTCTTAACACCTCACCGTTTCGTTTGTTTCTGCCGGACTAACCTCCTTATTCGGTTTTTTGCAGCTAGGGTGGAGGCTGAAAACAAGATTATGCGGAAGAACTTGGAGGAAATCCGAGGTATGTCCTCTTTCGGCCAACGTCGTTGTGTTTTCCGTTCTTTCTTCTCCTTGGCACGGCAAACATTCACTCCTCGGCTTTGCCGGGTCAACACACTATTTCAGCATCACTTGAGGATAGTGTGCCCGTGCCTGGTATGATGCTGCATTTTCTCGAACAAGCAGGACAGCATCAAGCCGAGCTGAAGAAGAACGATGAGCTCGCCCTCCTCCGGACCAAGGACAACGAAATAGCTAAACTTAAGGCCGAGATGGAGAAGATGAAGGCCCAACACAAAACCGAGCTCCAAAAAGTTGGCCAGAACTTCACCGAGGAACGTGAGCGCTTTACCCTCCAGATCTCCAAGGACCAGGACCTGCTTAAGGAATCCGAGGTCCAGCTTGGGTCGGTGCTCGCCGAGCTTGAACAACTTCGCCAGAGACGCGACAGTTGTATCAAGGAGTTGACCCGGATCCATCGCCATATCTCACGTAAGTTTCTTCCCCTTGTCCGACCTAGTTTTCCGAGTTAGCTCATATGCCTTTGCTTCAGCATCCTCCCTTTCCTTATTCTCAGATAACTTTCCGGAGAATGCGCCGCCGCGATCTGCCGTTGCCAAATTCCACCAAGAGAGGGGTACTCCCATCGCTCCTGATGGTGAGAGCATCCCCTTAGACATGGAGGACTTGTTGGTCAGCGTGTCAGCTCGGGTGGAAACTATTAAGAACTACGGGAAAGATCTCCTCGATGTTGCGGTCCGGATCTTCAACACATTCTAGCCAAGCGAGGACGCTCCGGAAAGAATCACGCTCCTTGCCGACAAACTGATGGAGATTGAGACTCAACTTGACCTCTGGAGGGAATCCGCCGGGCGTGCCGCAGGAGATACCCTTCTCCATCATATCCTTTCATGGTACGAGAAAATCGATCTGAGCCTACTCACCCGTTGGCGCACCAGATCCAAATGGACCGATGATTCGGAGTGGGTAGCTCGGCGCCAGGCTTGCGCCTACAACCTCGTCGAGTATTCTCCAGTCCATGACTGGGTTGAGGGACCGAGCTTTCTGGAATCTGGCGAGGAGGAGCATATGGAGAATGTGGAGGATGGGTCAGGCGATGATGGAGAAGATGCTGCTTCAGATATCGAAGACAGTGATGATGACGCCGAACTTCCTCCTCCTGCTGCTCCTTAGTGGAAAAAACTTGAAAATTTATCAGATCCCCGGTATGCCGGGTGCAATTGTATGCTGAAAACATGATATTGTGCTACTATGCTTGTATGCCGGATTAACTTGGGCATAGTCCCCGAGTTTCATTTTCTTGTTCGTCCTATTCTCCGGCTCGATCCGTGTCTACCTTGACTCGGTTTTACGACTTACGAATCCGAGCCTCGAGAATCGTTTTAACAATACTGAGAAACTTTGAGGCTTGGCTCAAAATAATTTAACATAATAGCTTGAAAGTAAATACGGGGTTTGTCCGAAAAAACAAACGTTAGCTAGAATAGGATCGTTCCCTTAGTAGTTTGTCATGTGCTACGCAATTCCAAACTTGTTCCCTTGCTTGCCATGAAGCCAATTCTTGTTGGACAGCAGCAAGTCGAAGAGTTGGGTTTTTGGTGCTCACACAATACTAATCCGGGTTAAGTGAAACGAGTCATTCCAGCTAACGCATAAAAAGTAACAACAATCATTTATTAAGGCAGTCCCCGAGTTACTACACGAGGCTTCGCTATTTCATTGATAAGCTCATTGCCGACATACATACCGATATATGAGATGACTCGGATACATACACTTCTTAGCTAAGTGTAGAAGGGACGAAGTAGTGCTACATTCCACGGTCGCTTGGATTCCTCTCTGGACCTGTCCGCCTTGTTCTTTTCCTGTGGCTTTGCATCTATGAGATAGTAAGAATCATTGTGCAATGCTTTGCTCACAATAAATGGTCCTTCCCATGGGGGGATAATTTATGCATGCCAGTGGTACGCTGTACCAACCGGAGCACCAGATCGCCTTCCCGGAAGACTCGGGGGCACACTTTCCGGCTATGATAGCGTCGGAGATTTTGCTGATATATGGCGGATCTGGACAGTGCCGTTCTCGCTTCTTCTAGCAGATCAACATCATTTTGCGGGCTTCTTGCACTTCGCTTACGTATTGGGTGACCCTAGGCGAATCATGCTCTATGTCGGCTGGTAATACAGCTTCTGCCCCATATACCAGAAAGAATGGCGTGTAGCCTGTTGATCGATTCGGAGTTGTTCTTAAACTCCACAATACTGCTGGTAGTTCTTCTATCCAGCACCCCGCTGATCTTTGCAGTGGCTCAATGAGCCGGGGTTTTATCCCGGATAATACTAATCCGTTGGATCTTTCCACATGTCCGTTCGATGCGGGGTGGGCTACCGAGGCTACGTCGAGTCGGATTTTCTTGTCTTGACAGAATCGTGCAAAAGCACCTTCAGCAAAATTCGTGCCGTTATCAGTTATAATGCTGTGCGGATAACCATATCTCAAGATGATGTTTTTAAGAAATGTCACGGCAGTAGCTCCGTCACATTTTCTTATGGGTTTCACTTCGATCCATTTTGTGAACTTGTCCACCATGACCAGAATGTGTGTCATGTTTCCTCTTGCTGGTTTGAATGGGCCAACCATATCCAAGCACCACACAGCAAATGGCCATGTAATTGGTATGGTTTTAAGTTCTGACATAGGCATATGTGTCTTGGTGGTGTACCTTTGACAACCATTGCATTTTCTCACCAGATCTTCTGCTTGCTCCAAGGCGTTTGGCCAATAGAATCCATGCCGGAATGCCTTTGCCACTAAAGCCCGGGATGAGGCATGATGCCCGCATTATCCTTGGTGTATATCTCGGAGGATGTCAAGTCCTTCTTCCGGATCAACACACCGCTGGAGAACATTGGTTACACTCCGTTTGTACAGCTCGGAATTGATGATTGTATAAGCTTTGGCTCTCCTCTGAGTTTGCCTGGCTAGCACTTCCTCAGTGGGTAACGTTCCATCTTTCAAGAACTGGTATATAGGCAGTGCCCAAGCTGGTATTGCTCGTGCAGGGAACATCTCCTCATCAATTTCCATCCGATCCACCGGCATAACTTCAGCCGGATCACGCTGAACAGTCCCCGGGTCTAGCGAGGTAGTCCCCGGGTTCGGCGTGCTACCTCCCGTGTCAATGTCCATGGGCTCAACTCCGGATTCCGTGTTTTCCGGGACATAGATTGAGTCGGTTCCTGGGGATGGCCTGATAGATGGTTTTCTGAGATGCTCCAATGCTACGCCCGGTGGAATTTCCTGTCAGGTCGATCCGAGCTTCGACAGCATGTCGGCAGCTTCGTTTTCCACGCGAGGTACATGGTGAAATTCGCATCCCTCAAAGTAACCCGAGATTTTCTGCACATGAAACCTGTATAGTGCCATGTTTGGATCCAGGGTGTCCCACACTCCGGACACTTGCTGTATTACTAGATCCGAGTCGCCAAAGCAAATTATCCGACGTATGCCAATCTCCTTTGCCACCTTGAGACCATGCACAAGAGCCTCGTACTCAGCAACGTTGTTTGATGCTGCGAAATGGATCTGCAATACGTACTTGAGCTGATCCTTCTTTGGCGATATAAGCACAACCCCGGCACCTAACCCGGTTTTGGTTTTCGATCCGTCAAAGTGCATCCTCCAGTAGTTCGGATCTGGCGGCCGTGGTTCGTATTGTACCTCGGCCCAATCCACGAAAAAGTCTGCCACAACCTGGGACTTGATCGCTTCTCTCCTATCATACTGGAGCGCGTATGGTGCTAGCTCAATTGCCCATTTCGCAATTCTGCCATTCGCAACTTTGTTACCCATTATCTCGGATATGGGGGCTTCGCATATCACTTTGATGGGATGCTCCTCAAAGTAGTGCTTTAACTTCTTTGCCGCTATATAAACTCCGTATGCCACCTTTTGAAAATGCGGGTAGTTCTGTTTTGAGGCAGACAATACCTCGCTCAAGTAATACACTGGCCTCTGCACCGACTTACCCTCTTCATCTTGCTCCACTACAATCACTGCACTTACAACTCGGTTGGTTGCGGCTATGTAGAGCAACATTGGCTCCTTCGACAGTGGAGAACACTGGTGCAGTGGCTAACATCTTTTTCAAGTGGGCAAAAGCTTCATCGGCCTGTAGCGTCCAAACGAATTTATCTGATTTTTTCATGAGTTGGTAGAGAGGCAGTGCCTTTTACCCTAACCGACATACAAGCCGACTCAACGACGCCAGGCATCCAGTGAACTTTTGGACGTCGTTGAGACACTTCGGCAGCTCCATTCGTTCGATGGCTCGGATCTTAGTTGGATTAACCTCGATACCTCGGCTGGAGACGAGAAATCCGAGTAATTTTCCAGCCGGGACACCGAAGGTGCACTTCTCCGGGTTAAGCTTCATCCGGAATCTCCTCAAGTTCGCGAATGTTTGCCTTATGTCGCCAAGGAGCGTTGCGCTTTCCTTGGTCTTAATAACCACATCATCCACGTAGACTTGTACGTTTTGACCTATTTGATCGTGCATACATCTTTGGTACGTTGCTCCTGCATTTCGTAAACCAAACGGCATAGTGCGATAGTTTTTATTTGATCGTCTGGGTTCAGAGGTATCTGGTGGAAACCAGAATAAGCGTCAATAAATGACAACATTTCACATCCCGCGGTAGAGTCGATGACCTGATCTATCCTCGGCAGTGGAAATGGATCTTTTGGACACGCCTTGTTTAGGTTCATGTAATCGATGCACATACGCCAAACCACTGCCACGTTCGGATCATCCTTCTTCTTTTCTACCAACACCGGATTAGAGAGCCAATCCGGATACAACACTTCCATGATAAATCCTGCTGCTAGCAACCGAGCTATCTCATTGCCAATGACCTTTCTCCTATCCTCGGCGAAGCGTTGGAGAGGCTGCTTCACCGGCCTTGCTCCGGGTCTTACATTCAAAGAGTGCTCGGCCAACTCCCTCGGAACACCTTGCAAGTCCTGTGTGGACCAAGCAAAAATATCCCGATTCTCACGGAGTAAGTTGACGAGCTCGCTTTCCTATTTGTCAGTTAACCCGGCCCCAATCATTACGGTACGCTCCGGAAACATGTTATCCATCGGGATCTTCTTGGTGTCCCTCGCGGCTTGAAACGATACGCTTCCATGTGGGTTACTTAACGCCGGCATATACTGCTGCGCGGACTGAGCTAATGCCGCCACCTCTTGGATTTTTCTTTTCTCTTGGGCAATTACGAGTGACTCGGCTAGGTTAGACCCGGCTGAGGCGCACTCAATAGAACGTCGGAAATCCCCAGCGATAGTAATTGCTCCATTTGGCCCGGGGCAACTTCATCTTCAGATAACTAACGTGGCAACTTGCCATGAATTTGCTCAGTGCTGGTCTTCCGAGTAATGCATGATACGCGCTCTCCAAGTTTACCACCTCAAACTCCAGATTTTCAGTTCGGCAGTTATCCCTCGTACCGAATAGCACGTCGACCCGGAATTTGCCTATGGGTTCACAGGATATGCCTAGTACGATACCATGGAAAGTTGTTCTTGTAGCCTGGAGCATTTTCTCCGAGATGCCCAACTTGCACATCGTATCCGCATACATGATGTTAATGCTACTGCCATTATCGATTAGTACCTTGGAGAACTTCACATTAATGTTTGGTCCAATGAATGTTGGATCTAACACTAGTGCATACGAGCCCGGACTTGGCATAAGCTTGGGATGATGTTTGACGCTCCAGGTAATTTCCTGGTCCGACCAAGACATGTACCTCGTCACTGCAGGCATAACCGCGTTAACCTCCATATGTCGGTGCTGCAAGCTCTTCCTATCTGTTCCCTCCATTGTGAACACACAATAGCTCTGATGATGTTCCCTGTACTCAATTCTTCCTTCATTCCCGGGGTACCTCTGATCCGGTGGTTGCTGGTTTTCCACCTGATGCACTGCATCCCTTCTCTCACTGTTGTCATACCTCGGCGGAGGGGGAGGCAATATCAGTTGCTGCGTGTTTGCTCCGGAAAGCAATTGTTGCCGGGGTAACTCCTGCCGAGGTTGATCATTCCGGGGTGCCTGAGCATTCCCCAAACCACCTTGTTCTATCTTGCGCATCCACTCACATTGCCTCGTCGTGTGACCCGCCGAGCTGTTCGGATTTGGTGTGTGAAATTTACACGGCTGGTCCAACATTGACTCATAGGTATACCTCGGACGATCTTTCTTTTCTTGCCATTGTTTCTTCTGCTCCGGAGTCCATGTTTTCTTGCCATCGTTTCGAGGAGTCCATTGCCCTCCCGTTTTCTGGCGTTGGTTGCTCCCTGCTCCGGGCTGATCTTGATTCACGGCCGCAACTTGTTGCGAACCATAACGATGGTCCGGTCTATCATCTCTCCTTTTTCCCCTGTAATCGTTCCTCCGGGATGACCCGGATCCGTCCCTCGGATAGTACTCCTCATTTGACTCGTTCGACGCGATCCTAGGTTGAGTCGGATCACCCAAAGCATAAGAATCCGTGATTCGGATCATCTCTGCCAATGTGACTGGCATTTTCCTTTGCAATTTCATCCACAACTCGCTGCCATATCTACACCCTTGTGCAAACCACGCTATAGCCTGTGACTCTATGACTCCCTCACACGAGTTTCTCACGGTACACTACCGGGTCAAGAATTCACGGTCCGTTTCATTAGACCTCTGTTTGCACATTGCCAGGGTCTGCGGTCTATTCGGTCTCTGATATGTACTTGAGAAGTTGCTGATAAACATTTCTTCAAAATCTATCCAGCAATTGATGCTTCCGGGTGGCAAATTATTCAGCCAAACCCTAGCTGGACCTTCCAACATTTGGGGTACATATCGTACAGCCCATCTTAAGTTGCCAGTTGCAATTTTCATAGTTGTTGCGTAGTTTATCAGCCAATCCTCCGGCTTTGTATTGCCGTCATACGTCTTCGTGCCCCTGGGTAATTGGAAATTGGGTACTGGCGTTTCCTTCATGATCCGGGGTCCGAAGCACGCTAGACCCGGAGGACCTTGACATTCGATCTGTTCCGACCTATACAGGCGATCCAGTTTTAGCCTGGCGTCATCCGGCATCAAATCTCTGCTTCCCAATCTCGACCCTATCACGTGATAGTCCGGTCTTGCGTATCCCGCATTCATCATCTCCGAGTCTCCGTCATTGTATCGGTCTTGCTCTCGTTGTGCACCTCTCTGTTGCATACCACGGTCAGCACTTTGCTCTTGCCTTGGTGCATTCCGCTGCTGCGGCTGACCCGCTCCTGCCGAGTTTCGCTGTCCGGCATTGCTGTTGGCAGCATTCCCTTGACCGGCATTGCCTTGGTCGTGGTTACCTCGGCCAGCTTCACCTCGGCTCACACTTCGTCGATCATCGTTTTTCCGCATCTCTTTTTCTTTTCCCGCACGCGTTGGGTCGCATGCGAACGCTTGTTCCGTCTGGCCGAGGTTACTACCTCTTCTCTCCTAGGGCCACCATGAGGCGATGATGCAGCTCCAGCGGATTTCTCCGGGTTACCCATCACCGAATGGACGATCTTAGAAGCGCCAACTCTCTCCGGGTTACCTCTCAACAGCTCCTCGTTCTGCCTGTTCGCGATCCGAACCAGCTCGTTAACCCGGTCTTGCTGTCTTTGACGGGCTTCACCCGTCAGACCCTCTAGCTCGGATGCCGCGGCATCTGCTGCTCTGAGGTTCTTTGCCGGGGTACTATACTTCGGCAACCCCACAGACAGATAGCTTTCCGACCCTTCTGGTCCATCATCACCTTCTCTGTTCATCTCACTTATGAGATTTTTACCTCTCACCCTTACTGCATAAACCTTGTTTGCTTTCGCGTACTCACGCAGCATCATGTTCAACGACTGTTGAGCCGCTGCTATCTTCTTTGCGCCCTCCAGTATCTTTTGTCGGGTCTCCTCTAGCTCGGCCTGTGCCTGAGCTGGATCTACCACTGCTGCCACCGGGTTAGCCAAGCTATCCATACCTTCCCTCAGCACGTTCTCAGGCCTCTCTAGCGGAGGACCTCTAGCTTTCCTCGGTGCCTTGGGCGTTACCTCCAGGTCTGGTGCAGGATCCTTGCTCATGCCCGCGCCTGGCGCAGTCATCATCACCTCTGCATGGTCCGGGGAGCGAGCGATACGCGCCCCGCGAGCCACAGTGAGGGGTGGTTCTCCGGCATCGATGATGTGACGCGGATGAACACAAGACACGTCCACAGCAATGTAGACCTTGTGCGCACCGAGCCTGATGAAGACGTCGTTGCACGGAAGGGGGCGCGTGCCGAAGCAGCCAGCGTTGTCGCTGACATAGTCCAGCGCTCCAAAGCTCTGAACGAGCCCGGAGACGATGCGTTCGCCGGTGCCGATGAAGTTTCCCGTCCGGATCTTCACCCCTGCTAGCTAGCGCCACGGCAGTGGCGCCAACTGTCGTGGTGGTGTCACGGCAGATGCCATGGATAGGCTAAAGGTGGGGACTAATATGCGCTAGGGGAATCCAGGGAGGGATAGTAGAGTGATACTCTACACAGAAGCTTTGTATTGATGTTCAATCTCCAAGATTACAAGTGCTCCTCGAGCTGTGTTGACAAGAGGAGGAAGAAGAAACTATCTTACTCTTGCTTACTAACTAGCCCAAGAACCCTAGGTCCACTAGTGCTCTCCCTGCTATGTATCTCAAAAGACCCAACCCCCCTACCAGAACCCCAACCCCCCCTTATATAGAGGTGGTTCGGTCCTGGCCTAGGGCATACGTGGAGGCATATTCCTAAGAATATGCCCCCTCCCAAAGTAGTAACCCGACAGGGGTGCTTTTCCCCCGCGTCACACTTGCTTTAGCAACGTAGCCTCTGCGGCGCCCGCGTCAACCGACGTGAGCGTCGTCACCCTTGTCGGCCACGATCCGGTGGTCCTGCCCTTGCTTTCTTCGCTCATCCAGTACGCACCGAACCTTCTTTTTGACCAGAGAGATTCCTTCCTTCTCCTAGAAGCCAAGCGAGGATCCAGATCACAGTTGATCCGGTCACACCTGTTCTTGCATACAAGCTAGACAAGTATCTCCGACTTACTCCTTGAGTCGGACGAGACAATGTTAGGCGACCCCCCTGGTCCGGGTTACTCCGTGATCCGGCCAGCCCTTTGAGGTGACTCGGCCAGCACCCGCTTTGACCTCGCCGAACCTCGGTAACTCGGCCCTTATACCCCGGAGTGACCCTACCCGGGGTTATCCCCCCAACAGAGGCCTTCTTCATCACCATGCAAGCCTCCGGTGTGATGCGTGAGTAGTTCATCCTTGGACTACGGATCCATGTAGTAGCTAGATGGCTGGTTCTCCTCCTTTGTGCTTTCATGTCTAGATCTTGTGAGCTCCGTTCATGATCAAGATCATCTATTTGTAATCATACATGTTGTCATTGCGGGGATCCGATGGATACTGAGATGCTATTTTAGATTGATTATTGATTCTATCATGTCTTTGTTATTTGTGATCTTGCATGCTTTCCGTTGCTAGTAGCTATCTTGGCCAAGTAGATGCTAGCAACTCCAAGAGTTAGTATTTATGCTCGATAGTGGGTTCATGCCTCTGGTAATCTGGGGAAGTGACAGAAATCTCTAAGGTACTAGATGTGATGTTGCTACTAGGGAGAAAACAACAATCCTTTGTTCATAGAACAATCATATTGTTTACTTTACACGTAGTTCATAAAGCAATAATCTGTTGCTTGCAACATAATACTGGAGGGGGGTCGGATGATAACCTGAAGGTGGATTACTAGTCATAGATGCAATTGGATGGCGGTCTATGTATACTGTTGTAATGCCCAATCAAGTCTCAAAGGAGTCAAGATGATTAGTATATGCATGTATTGCTTTCTCGATGTTTGTTAATTGCCCCGCTGTAATTTGTTCACCCAGCATGTTATCTATCTAAGGAGAGCCACCTCTAGTGAACTATGGATCCCGGTCCTTTCTTTTACATACAATCTACAAACTGTTTACTTCTTTGGGTTTACTTTCTGCAAACTTTTACTTCTTTCCATTCGATACGTTTAATCCTTTGTTCTCCGCAAAACACGGTGAGATTGACAACCTCATCGCAAGTTGGGGACAAAGTTATGTGGTTGTGTTGTGCAGGTCTCCACGTTGCTACTAGCACCGGTAGTGCGCCCTGCCAAGTCTCAGCTAGTAACAGCTTTGGGGTGTTTCCTTGCTCCTACTGTGTAACACCCCGTCCACTCCTGGGCCTGGGGTGTCACTCCTGGCAGCTTAATAGGATATCTAGACTGGCCCCACAGACCAACACTAGTCTTTTCTACGCACTTTGTCCTCACTCGTGCACACCCGGTTACCCACTTCCCGGTCGGTCACCCATCCTAGAATTGCTCTAGGCCAAACACGCTTAACCTTAGAGTTCTTTTCGAATGAGCTTACGGAAAAGAAGTTGCAACTTGTTGATATGAGTATCCTATCAATCCTATTAAGCCATGTGCCGGATCTCACATACACCCACCCTTTAGATGATTGATGCCCTCATCGATCAAGCACACCCCAGGAACGTTCCCATTTGGCACGCGTATGTGCGTCCAGTGCCGACACATGTGCTATGTCGTGTCCACTCCGGGCCACACGCGCCATGCTCCACATGTCCCGCCACTGACCCACACACACCCGTGTAATCGCAAGGGTCGGCTCTGATACCACTTGTAACACCCCGTCCACTCCTGGGCCCGGGGGGTGTCACTCCTGGCAGCTTAATAGGATATCTAGACTGGCTCCACAGACCAACACTAGTCTTTTCTACGCACTTTGTCCTCACTCGTGCGCACCCGGTTACCCACTTCCCGGTCGGTCACCCATCCTAGAATTGCTCTAGGCCAAGAATGCTTAACCTTAGAGTTCTTTTCGAATGAGCTTCCAGAAAAGAAGTTGCAACTTGTTGATATGAGTATCCTATCAATCCTATTAAGCCATGTGCCGGATCTCACATACTGGTTCGATTAAACATTGGTTTCATAACTGAGGGAAACTTGCTGCTGTGCTCATCATACCTTCCTCTTGGGGTTCCCAACGAGCTCTACATTAACCACGCACCAGCACTTTTCTGGGCGCCATGCATTGAGCCATCACCTGTGCAAAACATCTGATGGGAATAAAAGATAGAAATAAAGTATGCGTGTAATTGTTAGAGCAAGATAAATTATATGTGAGCAGTGCATCCATAATTTCTATTGCCTCCGCAACCTCTTATAGCAATAACCTACTAGTCTCATCCATAGAAGAAAGAGAACTAATGATATGCATAGTGATGTCACCGTTAATCTCAAGCAAATTCCTCACATACAACAGATTATCCCTTCACATCACTGGGGTTCCCAACCCTGAGATCACCATCACTCATACTCCCTATACCTGGCTCAACCCTCGGGGTCTTGGGTACCTGACAAGTCCTTAGATTGAGGCAAGAGAGGATATAATAATCATCATGTCATACAAACTAATACACGATCCCATCTATGATAAATAACATGCACAATTGCTACATGGCTAGGCCGAAGCCCTTAGCCCAAGGAGAATTACTCACACATAGAGATGAGATCAACAATCACAAACATTGTAATGAAAATCATAAGATTGATAGCAATAGTCTTACAATGTCGCTAATCGGAGAAGAGGTCTACTATTACAAGTGGTGGAATATGGCTATGGAGATGGAGAAGGGTTTGAAGATCTGGAGGCGGCTAGTGATCTGTGGCAGAGACTTTTTGGCGAGGTCTAGCTTCTTTTGTCGTTGCCCGAGGCTTCTTTATATAGGGGTCCCTTCATGAAAGTTGTTCTGTTTGACCTAATGGTGGCGGTGCCAACTATACGACTGGAGCTATACGGCCGAAATTTTTGCTCCGGTCATATAGTTGGTCGTTAAAGCATCTCCCTCCGTTGTATGGCTCCTGGTTTCTTCTGGTTGTTGGAAATCTCATATCTTTGACTTTAATATAGTGATTCCCTCCTTTAAACGACATTATCTGCGTAGGAGAAATATAAAAGAAAGGATTGTATACCACTCTGAATATTAGCATTAGTGGCAGGGTTTAGAGAGATATTTCATCAAGAATATGACTAATATCCAGTTTAAATGTGGACGTAGATGGCTATATTTCAGAGCCTTTAGCCACCCCTGCCATATCATTTCCACTGGAGTTCACCACCTCCACCCTGACACAGGGATACCACCATGGTTGTTGCGCGCAGACAGCCACCGCCCTAGTAGATCTTGCGATCACCTCCGACGCACCACCATCCCAACCGCATTTGGCCGTTGGGTCCACCGCCATCGTGGAGAGGGCCGATGGTAGTGACGGCCAGGGGATCTGGCGTGGGGATAAGCCTCTGGTGACGCCTAGGGTTTCACCCCCGATGTCACCCTAGGGAGCAACATGGTGTATCTGTGCGGAGACCTAGTCTCAAAGATGTTTCTTGGCCACATGATCGTATTGTTAAAGTTTCTCATCATCATAAAGCTTTCAGTCATTGCTTTAAACCTGGAATAAACACACTTGTCCAGAGAAAACAAGTATCAAAGCCCAAGAAAATTGTAAATCCCTCCCTATGTTCTAAAATATAAGACTTTTAGCGGTACTTACTTGGAATGCTTGGATATTTTCCAAGTTCCTACTTCCTACGATAACTGAATTGTCCCAGTTGAAATCCTCCAAATTCTATGGAATTATTTAACTTGTTTGTTTCCACTAGCTGCCCAAGATTGAGCCGTGAGATTTGATGGTGGACTTCAAAACATTTCAAAAAAGACCTCAAGTGTTAAAGTTTTTTTAAACTGGCCTTTTTTTGTTGAGTCATAACTCATGGCATGAGATTTTGTAGTGGAACCATGGGAGGTATGCCGAAGAAACCTTAGAGGTCATTTGGTATCCATCATTTGGGCCTAGAATCGTGGAATTCATTTTGCAACTCCATCATTATGTTGTTTGGTTGGCATGAAATTGGACTGTCATTTCATTTGGAAAATCCATCAAAGCATCACCATGTGTAAACCAAATTCCTAAGTTAGACCTGTCATTTGTCAATCTCCTTCCCTGACTCACAGCTGCCTCCTCCCTCCTGACGCAGCGCCTCCTCCCTCCCCAACTCAGCGCCACCTCCTCCTCCCTCTATCTTGCTGCCGCCTCCTTCGTCCGCCTCGCTGCCTCCTCCTCCCTCCACCTCGCCGCCTCCTCCTCCCTCAACCTTGTCGCTTCCTCCCACCTCACCGCCGCCTCCTCCCATCACATCGCCGCCTCCCTCCCTAATCCCGTCTGCCTGATGACGACCCACCATCGGTAAGCGGCCTGACGACCTCAATCATTCTACTCCACCGTAGGCAAGTTCCCCTTCGTATCTCCTCTTTTTTTCTCTCTCTCTCTCACTTGTCCTTTCCATGTACTTGAATCCTAACCCTTGCCAATCTTCTGGTTACTCAGCAGATCAACCTCAAGATCACAAGATCTAGACACATCGGGAGTAGCTGACCATGTTTTGACCTCCCACCTCATCCCTGACTTCTCACACGGTCCCTCCACCTCGTCCCACCCTGTCCTATTCATCTAGTACTGTGACCATGGTATGTACGTTTTTCTGCTCCTATCTGATCGATCATAGACTATTACCAATATATTGAATTACTTGTAGTCTGGTTGTTTGACCAAATTGGGAGTACTACCTAGCATCTTCAATTATGATTCCTCTCTGAGAAGTTCACTCTGTTCTGTATTGTACTCTTACAATTGCGAAGGGTTCGGCGAGAATGTTGAGAACATAAAACTGCTTGTGTGCTTACCTCCCGATTCTTAGTCAATGTTTTTTTGTATATTTACACTCTACTTCATCACTCTTTTATACCTGGAATTCATGCCGAAAAACATTTAATAGAGATGCATATCATTAGATGCTCTTGTTGTTATTGATTAAAAGGGGAAGGTCAAGCGATGCAATCACCCACTCGTTAAGGATTCGAAAAATGGCACCCATTTTACTTGTGTAGGCAGTAGCCATTGCACATTGCAGTCCTCTATTGGTTGAAACTAAGCATCTGGTAACCACACCTGTTTCTCTCCACCTGTGCGGTGAATTTGATTGGGAACTCGTGGTTTCTACTAAACTAGGAAGACACGTGAAAAATGGCAGTGATCCAAGAGAGCCTTCGTCAACTAGGAACTACACTCTAGGAACTGCACTCTAGGCACGTGAAAAAATGCCAGTGGTTTCTACTAAACTAGGAACTACACTCTACTCACTCTATTTTAAGCATTTTCTATGGTTAACTACACTCTAGTTGGGGTGAATAACTCTTAGAACTGCAGACGCTTCAGCTAAGTCAAGCAGGGAGCGTTTAGTACAGAAATGTTTCAGAAAAGTACTAGAAAAATATTCTTTGATCTGCTGGCAAAATGAACTATCAGTCAAAACATCAGCAGACCGATCAACTGAGAAAGTGCAAGTAGAATCCTCTCTCACTGGAGTAGCAAGCAGACTAGAGTGTAGTTAACCATAGTAGTACTGAAACTTAACCATTGTAGTACTGATGTTCTATAGTTATGGGAAACTAGAGTGAAGTTAACCATAGTAGTACGGAAACTTAACCTTTGCTATTGTAGTTCGCTTACAGAAGCATTTTGCATAGCCATTGTGGAATCAGCAAGCTGTGGACTGTTGATAGTAAGCAAGTTGTGGACTGTTGATAGAAGCATTTAGAATATTTTGTTATGTATTTATACACTGCTATTGAAAAGATTTATACTCCATATACTACTGTAGATTTTCAGACATATGTTGTTATGCAAGTTTCCCTCTCCGTCTCTCCACTTTTTGCGCTCTCTTTGTCACTTGTTCTTTTCCTATTATTGTACCCTAACCCTTACCATTTCCAATCTACCGTTTCCTCAGTAGATCGGCCTCGAAATCACAAGATTCACAATCTTCAGGAGCAGCTGACCATGTTTTGAATTCCCACCTCATCCCTGACTCCTCTCACGATCCCTCCACCTTGCCCTTCATCTAGTTCACAACAAGCACGGTATGCTCCTACACACATCTCTCTCTCTCCCATATTTTCTTTCTATTGATTGATTCTTCTTTAGCTAGTGTACGAAGCATTGTTGTGAGTGTAAAAGCGTTTGTTAGCTTACATATAGACCTAAAAGTTTATTACTCTACTCAGTTCCCCATGTTGTATCTCTTGTAGAAGGCAGATCAACAACTAGAGCTATATCATGAGAGGAGGAAGAAAAGAAAGAGGGCAACAACTGGTTTTTTTGGTACTATAGTTGAGGTAGCACATCATATGTATTGTAGGAGAAGGATAGTTTAGCTTGGTGATTTCAGTGAGGAAGAGGAAGAAATTAGAATTAGGAGATAGATGCTTAGGAATATTTATATGGGTCCAAATTTATATTGCTATGATACTCTAAAGTTTACCAAAAGGTCATTCTTTGACCCATGTGCCATTTTACGTGAAAGGTCTAGATTGAAAGACACCTTTTACGTGACTATTGAAGAATACGTGACCATTGTACTGCTTGTTCTTAGCCATGGATTGAAGTTTAGGTTGATCCGTAACACCTATAGGTTGACACTTGAGCCAATTAGTAGACATTTCAATGAGGTGTTAGGAGCCATTCTTTCTTTATCTCATGAAATCATCAAGTTGCTAGACCCTGCTACTAAACTACTCGAGGATTACAATGGAAGTGGTTTTCCGATTGGATTGGAGCTTTAGATGGCACACATGTTGATGCCCGTGGTCCGCTACACAAGCAAGGTAGACACAGGAATAGGAAGAAAGCCATAACAACAAATGTGTTGGGTATTTGTGACCGTAACATGAAGTTTGTTTATGTGTTGGCTGGTTGGGAAGGTTCCACGTCAGATGACAGTGTTGAGAGATGCAATGTTTAGAGAAGAATCTTTCAAATTTCCAAATGGTAACTCCTATCTTAGTATGATAAAACTTGCCACTAAATTTCTCAACTAAAATCTAATGTGGGTTATTTTCATAAACCTTAGGAAAATACTGTACTCTTACAATTGTGAAGGGTTTGGCGAGAATGTTGAGAAGATAAAACTGCTTGTGTGCTTACCTCTCGGTTCTTAGTAAATGTTTTTTTGCATATGTACACTCTACTTCATCACTCTTTTATCCCTAGAATTCATGCTGCAAACAGTTAATAGAGATGCATATCATCGGATGCTCTTGTTGTTATTGATTAGAAGGGGAAGGTCAAGCAATGCAATCACCCACTCGTTAAGGATTAGGAAAACGGGCACCCATTTTAGTTGTGTAGGTGATAGCCATTGCACATTGCAGTCCTCTGTTGGTTGAAACTAAGCATTTGGTAACCACACCTGTTTATCTCCACCTGTGGGGTGAAATTTGATTGGGAACTCGTGGTTTCTACTAAACTAGGAAGGCACGTGAAAAATGATAGTGATCCAAGGGAGCCTTTGTCAACTAGGAACTACACTCTAGGCACGTGAAAAAATGGCAGTGGTTTCTACTGAACTAGGAACACCACTCTAGTCACTCTAGTTTAAGCATTTTCTATGGTTAACTACACTCTATTTGGAGTGAATAACTCTCATAACTACAGATGCTTCAGCTAAGTCAAGCAGGGAGTGTTTAGTACAGTCCTATTTCAGAAAAGTACTAGAAAAATATTCTTTGAACTGCTGGCAAAATGAACTGTCAGTCAAAACATTAGCAGATTGATCAAATGAGAAAGTGCAAGTTCAATCTCCTACATGAGTGGCATGCAGACTAGAGTGCAGTTAACCATAGTAGTATTGATGTTCTATAGTGTATGGGAAACTAGAGTGCAATTAACCATAGTAGTACTAAAACTTAACCTTTGTAGTTGTAATTCGCTTACAGAAGCATTTTGCATAGCCATTGTGGAAGTAGCAAGTTGTGGACTATTGATAGTAAGCAAGTTGTGGACTGTTGATAAAAGCATTTAGACTATTTTGTTATGTATTTATACACAGCTATTGAAAAGATTTATACTCCATACACTATTGTAGATTTTTAGACATATTTTGTTATGCAAGTTTCCCCCTCCGTCTCTCCACTTTTTGCCCTCTCTTTGTCACTTGTTATTTTCCTATTATTGAACCCTAACCATTACCGTTTCTAATCTGCAGTTTCCTCGGTAGACCAGCCTCGAAATCACAAAGATTCACGATCTTCAGGAGAAACTTCCCATGTTTTGAATTCCCACTTAGTCCCTGACTTCTCTCACGATCCCACCACCTTTCCCTTTATCTAGTTCACAATGCCATGATATGCTCCTGCACACATCTCTCTCCCATGTTTTCTTTCTTTTGATTGATTCTTCTTTAGTTGGTGTACAGAGAGTTGTTGTGAGTATAAAAACATTTGTTAGCTTACATGTATACCTGAAAGTTTATTACTCTACTCAGTTGCCCATGTTGTATCTCTTGTAGATGGCAGATCAACAGCTAGAGCTATATCATGAGAGGAGGAAGAAAAGAAAGAGGGTAGCAACTAGTTTTTTGTTACTATAGTTGCGGTAAAATAGCATATGTATTGTAGGATAAGGATAGTTGAGCTTGGTGATTTTAGTGAGGAAGAGGAAGAGATTAGAATTAGGAGACATATGCTTAGGAATATTTATATGGGTCCAAATTTATATTGCTATGATACTCTATGGTTTACAAAAAGGTCATTCTTTGACCTATGTGCCATTTTACGTGAAAGGGCTGGATTGAAAGACACATTTTACGTGATTGTTGAAGAAGTTGTGACCATTGTACTGCTTGTTCTTAGCCATGTCATGAAGTTTAGGTTGATCCGTAGCACCTACAGGTTGACACTTGAGCCAATTAGTAGATATTTCAATGAGGTGTTACGAGCAATTCTTTCTTTATCTCATGAAATCATCAAGTTGCCACACTTTGCTACTGAACTACCCGATGATTACAAATGGAAGTGGTTTCCCGATGAACTTGGAGCTTTAGATGGCACACATGTCAATGTCTGTGTTCCGCTACACAAGCAAGGTAGATATAGGAATAGGAAGAAATCCATAACAACCCATGTGTTGGGTGTTTGTGACCGCAACATGAAGTTTGTTTATGTGTTGGCTGATTGAGAAGGTTTAGCGTCAGATGGCAGAGTGTTGAGAGATTTAATGTTTATAGAAGACTCTTTCAAAGTTCCAAATGGTAACTCCTATCTTAGTATGATACAACTTGCCACCAAATTTCTCAACTGAAATCCAATGTGGGCTCTTTTCAAAAACCTTAGGAAAATAGTACCTAGTAGATGCTGAATACATAAATGGTCCAGGATTCTTTGCTCCATTTAGGAATACAAGGTATCACTTTAAAGAGTGGGTTGCCAATGGGAATAATCCAGAAACTCCACAAGAGCTCTATATCCCGAGGCATGCAATTGCTAGGAACATAGTTGAGAGGATTTGGGCTCTTTTAAAGATGAGATGGGGTACTCTTAGGGTTAGTTCATTTTTTGGAATAAAAATCAGGTACCATCTAATTTTGTTAATTCAAACCATTTGCTGGAATCTTTTGAGTTTTGTGTATTAACATGCCATACTAACTTAACGATAGATTCGAGTAATCAATTCTTGTTGCATACTTTATAACTTCCTAACTGATAGGCAAAGAGAGATGGATGATCTGATGTTGCAAGAAGTGGATAATCAGCTAAACAATGATGCCATTGATGTGGACAAACCTGATATGATTACGCACATTGAGGTGATGAATGAGTGAAAAAACAGGATATTGACCCTAGCTAATCAGATGTGGGTTAATTATCAAGCTAGGTGTTGACAAACAAATGCTTAATTTTTGCTTGAATATTGTATAGTCTTCTTTATGTACATATTTTATTTTTGGTACGCTTCATATATGTCCCATTTGTTACTCTCTCTCATATACACACACTTTCCTTTTGCCACTAACTCATGATAAGCTTTGTGTATATATAGGGATGGATTCGGGCTTGGATTCGATGAAGAAAGGTAGAAGTTACCTCAAGTGGACATATGAGATGGATAAAGCTATGCTGGATGTATTTGTGGAGTACTACAACAAAGGAGATCGTGCTCAAGATGGGTGGAAACCCCATGTATACATAGTTGTAGCAAAGAAAGTGAGAGATAAGTGTCATCTTGAGATCAGAGAGGATAATATCATCTCTAGGAGCAAGACTTTTGACAAACATTATGCTATCATCAACATGATGCTTTCTCAAAGTGGATTTGGTTGGGATGACGAGAAGAATATGGTCACTGTTGAAGATGATGTTTGGAACACTTATGTTAAGGAAACCTATTTATGCCATCAATCCATAATAAATCTCGCATAACCTTTAACAAAATGTGTTTATTTTTGTGATGTAAAAAACTGTCTTGCTAATGCCTATATCCCAAAAGCAGCTGGTTTATTTAGTCCCTATTATATATTTTACCCCAAAAGAGTATAATGCAAGATAGGCAGTTGATTAGCTTGAACACAATTTGGTGTTTCTCACAAAAAGGAACAGTTAGGTGTGCTTTTATGAAAGTTGTGGTTTCAGTTGTGATATTGGTCGGGCCTGTGGCAGGCCTGACTCTGCTACCATGGATGGATGTGATGCAACTGACTGTGTACCATGCATTTTATTGGTCTCTGGTCTATCTAGGAGCAATACAGAAGAAAGATACATGAGGTTCTTCCAAGGTGATCCAAAAAACACCTAAGAAGGAAGCAGATTTGTAAAAAAATTCTAGAAGCTTATTAACTCATATTAATCTACAATCTTTAGTGATACAGTGATATGCATAATTATGTTCTTACTTTAATCAATATAATGATTTATTGAATCATGAAATACCTAAAGATTTCCTAACAATGATGAAAATGCAGCTTCAGAGAAACCTCTTGCTCAACTTGTCTACCAGCCACCACAATTGTGTTGTTCATGGTGAGAGCATTGTTCTTGAATTAAGCCATTGTTTAATATGCACGTGTCAAAAGCAAATGGACACTTCTGCGTAGCAATCTCTACAACGACCTCTGTAGTCAGTGTCTTTGCCAATAAAATACTTGGATTTCCCCTTTGTTATGAAGAGTGGATGTAGTTATTTAGGCTATAACTTAACCTGGAATTTTTGGCCATTACAAAATTAGTAAAGACTTGTTCCAACAGGTGGTAAATGCTTATTCCAACATTTTTATGAGGTCTAACATTCTAACATTCATTTGTAAACGCTTGTTCCAACAATTTTTAGATTGTTGCTTGGGTAGTTAGCAGAGCTGGTAGGCACCAAGGTGAATTACTCTTTTAGTAGAAGGTGCCTCACTAGGCATATTCAGTATGTTGGAAGGTTTTTAACTTTAAGTCGGTTTTCCTACAGCCACAAAGAATCTCTTATGTGATATGTGTGGCTGGACTGTGACTATTTATCATGCATTGATGTTTTCCTAGGTGATTAGGGGTACTGATTGCTTTTATGTGATTTATTTGTAGGCCAACAAGGATGCCACTTCATATAGGTACAAGTCAATCAAATTCTAGGACATGATTAACACACTATACTCTAGAGACTGTGCTACCGGCATGGGTGCAAGGACAGCTAATGAAAGCATAGTTGAAATGGCGGAGGAGAATTCTAACACCACTACCAACAATAAAGATGCCAATTCATCAAATCAAGATGACAAAGATCGTTTGAAGAAGAGGTATCGATCGGATGACTCAATTGCAACCATGCTTGGTGATAAGTTAGATAACTTCACTAATGTGTTCAAAGCTGATGCTCCCGAACCTCCACCAAAGCTAGCATCTACTAAGGAAATTTGGGATGATCTTGATGGCATACCAGATCTAGAAGATGATCAACAATTGGCAATATATGATGTTCTTGTAGTCGATGATCGCAAGTTCAAGTCTTTGGTGGCACTGCCTATACGGATGAAGAAGAAGTGAGTGTTCAAGCAGATAAACACATGACTCAGATCTTCCTTTGTGTTGTAGCAGGATCCCATTTCATCTTGTTTAACTTATTCAAACTCTAGAACTTGTATTTATTATGTCAATGCATCTATGTTTTATGGATTGAACATGGGCTAGAACTTTGGAACTTGGATGATATGTGGCTGATAATCAATGTTTTAGTATTTTGATGTGTGTTTTGAAGTCCAAAAGTTATGAGAAGTACTTGTTGCAATCACTTGATGCATGCGTTTTTATTCTAATAAACTTTCAGAAAAGCACACCTAACTGTTCTTTTTTTTGCGAGAAACACCAAATTGTGTTCAAGCTAATCAACTACCTATATTGCATTATACTCTTTTGGGGTAAAATATATTATAGGGACTAAATAAACCAGCTATTTTTGGGATACAGACATCAGCAAGATAGTTTATCACATCACAAAAATAAACACAGTTTGTTAAAGGCTATGCAAGATTTATTATGGACTGATGGCACAAGTAGGTTACCTTGACATAAGTGTTCCAAACATCATCTTCAATAGTGACCATATTGTTCTCGTCATCCTAACCAAATCCACTCTGAGAAAGCATCTTGTTAACGATAACATAATGTCTGTCAAAAGTCTTGCTCCTAGAGATGATATTATCCTTTGTGAGCTCAAGCTGACACTTCTCTCTCACTTTCTTCACTGCAGCTATGTATACATGGGGTTTCCACCCATCTTGAGCACGATCTCCTTTGTTGTAGTACTCCACAAATACATCCAGCATAGCTTTATCCATCTCATATTGTCCACTTGAGGTAACTTCTACCTTTCTTCATCGAATCCAAGCCCGAATCCTTCCCTATATATATACATAAAGCTTATCATGAGTTAGTGGCAAAAGAAAAGTGTGTGTATATGAGAGAGAGTAACAAACTAGACATATATGAAGCATACCAAAAATAAAATATGTACATAAAGAAGACTATACAACATTCAAGCAAAATTGAGCATTTGCTTGTCAACGCCTAGCTTGATAATCAACCCAGATCTGATTAGCTAGGTTCAATATCCTATTTTTCCACTCATTCATCACCTCAATGTGCGTAATCATATCAGGTTAGTTCACATTAATGGCGGCATTGTTTAGCTGATTATCCACTACTTGCAACATTAGATCATCCATCTCTCTTTGCCTATCAGCTAGGAAGTTATGCAGTATGCAACAAGAGTTGATTACTCGAATTTGTCGTTAAGTTAGTATGACATGTTAATACAAAAAAGTCAAAAGATTCCAGCAACTGGTTTGAATTAACAAAATTAGATGGTACCTGATTATTTATTCCAAAAAATGAACTAACCCTGAGAGTAGCACATCTCATCTTTAAAAGAGCCCAAATCCTCTCAACTACGTTCCTAGCAATTGCATGCATCGGGATATAGAGCTCTTGTGGAGTTTCTGGATTATTCTCATTGGCAGCCCACTCTTTCAAGTGATACCTTGTATTCCTAAATGGAGCAAAGAATCCTGGACCATTTGTGTATCCAACATCTATTAGGTACTATTTTCCTAAGGTTTATGAAAATATCCCACATTAGATTTTAATTAAGAAATTTAGTGGCAAGTTGTATCATACTAAAATAGGAGTTACCATTTGGAACTTTGAAAGAGTCTTCTATAAACATTGCATCTCTCAACACTCTTCCATCTAACGCTGAACCTTCCCAACCAGCCAACACATAAACAAACTTCATGTTGCGGTCACAAACACCCAACAAATTGGTTGTTATGGCTTTCTTCCTATTCCTATATCTACCTTGCTTGTGTAGCAGAACACGGACATCGACATATGTTCCATCTAAATCTCCAAGCCCATCGGGAAACCACTTCCATTTCTAATCATCGGGTAGTTCAGTAGCAAGGTCTGGCAACTTGCTGATTTAATGAGATAAAGAAAGAATGGCTCGTAACACCTCATTGAAATGTCTACTAATTGGATCAAGTGTCAACCTATAGGTGCTACACATCAACCTAAACTTCATGACATGGATAATAACAAGCAGTATAATGGTCACAACTTCTTCAACAGTCACGTAAAATGTGTCTTTAAATCTAGCCCTTTCACGTAAAATGGCACATAGGTCAAAGAATGACCTTTTGGTAAATCATAGAGTATCATACCAATATAAATTTGGACCCATATAAATATTCCTAAGCATCTATCTCCTAATTATAGTCTCTTCCCCTTCCTCACCAAAATCACCAAGCTCAACTATGCTTCTCCTACAATACATATGATGTGCCCTCTTTCTTTTCTTCCTCCTCTCATGATATAGCTCTAGTTGTTGATCTGCCATCTACAAGAGATACACATGGGGAGCTGATTAGAATAATAAACTTTTAGGTCTACATGTAAGCTAACAAACGTTTTTACACTCACAACAACTCTCGGTACACCAACTAAATAAGAATCAATCAATAGAAAGAAAATATGGGAGAGAGATGTGTGCAGAAACATACCGTGACTGTTGTGAACTAGATGAAGGGCAAGGTGGAGGGATCGTGAGAGAAGTCAGGAATGAGGTGGGAATTCAAAGTATGGTCAACTGCTCCTGAAGATTGTGAATCTTGTGATTTTGAGGCCAATCTACCGAGGAAAATGTATATTAGGAATGGTAAGGGTTAGGGTTCAATAATAGGAAAAGTGGAGAGACGGAGGGGGAAACTTGCATAACAACATATGTATGAAAATCAACGGTAGTGTATGGAGTATAAATATTTTCAATTGCAGTGTATAAATACATAAAAAAATAGTCTAAATACTTTCAACAGTCCACACTTGCTTACTGTCAACAGTCCATAGCTTGCTGCTTCCACAATGGCTATGCAAAATGCTTCTATAAGCGAACTACAAAGGCGAAGGTTAAGTTTCTGTACTACTATGGTTAACTGCACTCTAGTTTCACATACACTATAGAACATCAGTACTACTATGGTTAAGTTTCAGTACTACTATGGTTAACTACACTCTAGTCTGCCCGCTACTCCTGTGAGAGAGGATTTTACTTGCACTTTCTCAGTTGATCGGTCTGGCGATGTTTTGACTGACAGTTTGTTTTTCCAGCAGTTCAAAGAATATTTTGCTAGTACTTTTCTGAAACACGAATGTACTAAACGCTCCCTGCTTGACTTAATGTACTAAATGCTCCCTGCTTGACTTAGCTGAAGCGTCTACAGTTCTGAGAGTTATTCACCCCAAGTAGAGTGTAGTTAACCATAGAAATGCTTAAACTAGAGTGACTAGAGTGCAGTTGACTAGAGTACAGTTCCTAGTTTAGTAGAAACCACTGTCATTTTTTCACGTGCTTAGAGTGCAGTTCCTAGCTGACGAACGCTCCCTTGGATCACTGTCATTTTTCACGTGTCTTCCTAGTTTAGTAGAAACCACTAGTTCCCAATCAAATTTCACCCCACAGGTGGAGAGAAACAGGTGTGGTTACCAAATGGGAAACTGGTGTGGTTACCAAATGCTTAGTTTCAACCAACAGAGGAATGCAATATGCAATGGCTACTGCCTACACAACTAAAATGGGTGCTAGTTTTTCGAATCCTTACCGAGTGGGTGATTGCATTGCTTTACCTTCCCCTTTTAATCAATAACAACAAGAGCATCCGGCGATATGCATCTCTATTAACTGTTTGGCAGCATAAATTCTAGTGATAAAAGAGTGATGAAGTAGAGTGTACATAGGCAAAAAAAACATTGACTAAGAACCGGGAGGTAAGCACACAAGCAGTTTTATTTCTCAACATTCTCACCAAACCCTTCACAATTCTAAGAGTACAGTACAGAACAGAGAGAACTTCTCAGAGAGGAATCACAAGTGCAGATGCCAGGTAGTACTTCCACTTTGGCCGAACAGTCAGACTACAAGTAATTCAATATATTGTAGTAGTCTATGATCGATCAGAAAGGAGCAAAAAAACGTACATACTGTGGCTGCAGTACTAGATGAAGAGGACGAGGTGGGACAAGGTGGAGGGACCGTGTGAGAAGTCAGGGATGAGGTGGGAGGTCAAAACATGGTCAACTACTCCCGATGTGTCTAAATCTTGTGATCTTGAGGTTGATCTGCTGAGTAACCAGAAGATTGGCAAGGGTTAGGGTTCAATTACATGGAAAGGACAAGCGGGAGAGAGAGAGAGAGAGCAAAAGAGGAGATACAGAGGGGAACGTGTATGCGGTGGAGTAGAATGATTGAGGTCGTCGGGCCGCTTACCGACGGCGGGTCGTCATCGGGCAGACGGGATCGGGGAGGGAGGTGGCGATGTGGTGGGAGGAGAAGGCGGCGAGGTTGAGGGAGGAGGAGGAGGCGAAGCGGGCGGAGGAGGCGGCGGTGAGACGGAGGGAGGAGGAGGCGGCGCTGAGTTGGGGAGGGAGGAGGTGTTGCGTCGGGGAGGGAGGAGGCGGTGCTGAGTCGGAGAAGGCACAACTTTGTATTCAACATTTATAAGTGGTTGACTTATTAAATGATTAGTTTAGTCAATATAGACAACCAGATTACATATAAAATAATTCTATATAGGAGTTATACTTGATATATTCTAAATTATTCACTTGTTTAATAAAATTTAAAAGAGAAGGTATGGCTGGAAGTTGCCACGAATATTTACATAAAAGCAAGATCTAATATGTAATCAAGTTTCATAATTTCTGTACATCAAAATAAAAAAATAAAAGTTACGACATTTCTTTTGGACCCACTTAGTCGATGGAACCCACTTGTTCATTAATCATAGAGCAAGCTCCAATTCAAGGGCAATATATTTTTTGTCAACTCGTGTAGAAATTATAGAACAACATATAAATGTATCAATTTATACAAACATCTCATATATTATCGAGATGTGCTAATATATTCAAAAGAAAATTCAGTTGTAGAGCCTAAGAGCGGTCAAAATCAGCTTGTTCTGCTTTGTTTTATTAATACATACATGTTAATTGTTGAAGTGACATGAAACACGATCGTTTCTCACAAGGCGCGACCATTTTCGTCCGTTAACGCTCCACGTTTTCCGTTCAGCGATTCTTTTGTTCGGTTCGGGTTCTGACAAATCGCTCCACGCCGCGTCATCGCATGTCTCACGAGCCCTCTCATTTTCAATTACTTTTTTTCCTCCCTTCGTTCCTGATTTTTCCAGTCAAAGCAGCGAGGATGATGTGACATCTTCGCGTAGTCCCGCATAGGAGCGTATCTACCCGCGTCGACCCCTCTCTCTCTCTCTCTCGCCCCCACCATCCCACGCGTTCACCTCCTTATCTTCCTCACCATCGGCAAAGCGTTGCGGCGGACGGGTGCACGAGGTCAAGGGCGATGTTGAATCGATATTGAGCAGGATCGAGGCGGGGAAGCAGAAGCGGCCAACGCTGGATGCGGGAGTTGGACGGGAGACGGTGGCCTCGTGAATGGATGGGGTGGAGGGAGCGGAGGTGAGAGGGAGAGCTCGGAAGTGGAGGGGCCTTCTTCTTTTCAATTCATTTTTTTTGCCATTCGTTCATGATTTTTTTTATTTAAAGCGGTGAGGATGATGCGACATCTTCGCGTAGTCCCGCATAGGAGCGTCTCTACCCGCGCCGCCCCCTCTCTATCACCCCCACCGTCCCACACGCTCACATCATGCTTATCTTCCTCACCACCGGCAAAGCGTGGAGGCGGACGGGTGCGCGAGGTCGTGGACGATGTTGAATCGGTACTAGAAAGGTTCGAGGCAGGGAAGCATAGGCGGTCGACACTGGATGCGGGAGCTGAACGAGAGGCGGATGGAGACGGAGGTGAGAGGGAGAGCTCAGGAGCGGAGGGGGCGGTGCAGGTTGTTGGAGGAGAGGGGAAGGGACTGGGATGGGTGGGAGTTCGGGTGGAGGGGAACGAGATCGAGATAAGGTGGGGTAGGGGCGGGGACGCGAGGGACCAGCTCCTAAGACTTCCGTCAACATCTAAAACTACACGGTTGAGATGACTCAGAGTGAAAATCAGGCAGACAGAAACGCACGCGCGGACAAATAGCCTTAGATGTCTCGCTTTTACTCATGTTTAAGTTATAGTATAATGTTTACTCATTTTGGTCCGAACCTACACGTTAGAAGTAATCTAGATACATACGCTATTTTACTCCCTACGTCTTGAAATAAGTGACTTGGATTTGTCTACTTTTGCATGTATCTAGAGGCATTTTAGTGTGTAGATATATACGGATATAGATAAATCTAAGTCACCTATTTCGGGACAAAGGGAGTATAATTTAGAACGGAAGGATATAATTTATAGGACAGCAAGTCTTCTACTTCCTCCGATCCAAACTATAGTCTCAGATTTATCTAGTTTTGAATGTATCTAGTCGTATTTTAGTGCTAGATCTATATTTTAGACAAATCTGAGTTTATTAATTGTTTTTTTTTTGAACGGGGAAGGGTCCAGAAGGATCCAGAGCTGCAAATCTATACCTAATACTAAAGGACGGACTGTTTCTCCCGATCCAACTCTTTTTTAGCTAGATTTACCCTCCTACCAAATTTTATATTACTAACAACGCCACGGATAAGTCAAATCATTAAGTTACGTACCGGTTTTGTTTTATGTTCTCCTTCCCCTTCTCGATGACGCACCGCAGGAGCTGATGGACAAGAGCTCTCCCTCGATGTGGCGCTCGAGCGGACGACTCGTGGAGGCCGGGGGACGGTAGTTGGTGTTCCTCTTCGTGGACTGCGATGGCGGGTGTGACGGGGACCTGGACTGCCCCGCAGCCAACGACCGACCACACAGGTTCGTTTCTCTTCTTCTCAGCCCTGTTGACGAACAGAAAACAGCCCCTTGGACTCCATGGACACCCCGTCGATATACTCCCACTTGAGTCGCCTCCCTCCACCGGCCTGTGGAATGGAACAGACTTGACCAAAGCGATGTAGGAGCTTGCCCACGCCGCCGGACTGCATGAACTCGACCACGGCGACCGGGATCTTGACTGCATAATTTTCTGCTGGATGACAGGGGAGATGATTTCCTTAGAGCGGCCGATGAAACAGTGGGTGGTGGTGCCAGTGAAGAGGTCCCAGAGGTAGAACTCGCCATCCCTGTACCCGGAGAGCACGAATTGATCATCATAGCTGATCGTATGGGCATCTCACGTAGAGGAGAGAGAAGGCCTAGCAGAGCACCAAAGCAGAGTCAAGTACAGGATGTCATTTCTTTCCGAATCATCGCATCTGTAGGTTAATAGCATTGTTTCCATTCTCATGTAGTCTTCCTCCATTGAATTGCTGTATGTACAATTTTCTCTGTAACATCTCTATGAACTCATAAAGTAATAGATAGACAATGCAATGTGATTAGGAAGAACATCTATTCTAATTTGTCTAGCTGACATGTTTCAGGGAGCTGCAGTCTTAACCGATTGAATTGATACATCATACATTGTTTATTTGGAAGTCAGGTTGTATGACAGCAAAGCACCGTCATCAAATATATTTAGGAATTAATTAGTCATCAAGTGTATATAATTTTAGCCAAACATATGTACAGTGTTATTTAGAATATGTACTCCATATCAGTTATGATTAGAGGCCTGGTCCGGTTTGGCTGCCCCTTTATTTTTCATTTCTTTCAGAATTAGAAAATAAAAAGATTTAAGGTTTAGAATTTTCAAAGGTTCGAAATTTAAAACACAGACAAAAACATATTAAAATATGTTCATTTAATTTAATGTGACACAGTAGCAACGTACGGGTTTTTTTCTAGTTACTTAAATAGGTGGATACAAATTACATCGAGGTCTTTTGCATCTATTGCCCATACAAATCTAGAATTTGAAGAAAGGGCCTCGGACATAGAAAAAAGACCTAGGACGAAATTTAAAAAAGCAATGAGGTCCTATGTCTTCTCCACCACCAGTCGCCGGTAACCTCGAGGCAAAGCCAAGGTCTCGGGGGAAGATGCTCGTATTCTCACTTCCGTTCCGACGAAGAACCGCTGCCATCAGCCACCTCGATGCCTTCGGGGCGAACCACTCGACGGCAAAGGGGCGGTGAGCTCCGAGGGCCTTCGAGGGTTTATTAATTCTATCGGAGGGAGTATTTATATGCTCTTATAAACGTTAACGTCGCCCAGGCCACCGCTAACGGCATCTCCGACGCTAAGATTCCCATCTGGCCTTGCCTAGTAATTCCGGCGCACAAAAAACAGCGGCATTTTCTCGCATTCCGCAGCCAAGAAATCTCCGAAGCTTGACTCAGCAACTGCGCTATCTCGCCCGTCGGAGCGCGACGCCATGGCCTCCGCCTCCTCCCTCTTCCTGGCCTCCCCCATCTCCACCGCGCCAAGGACCCGCACCCCCGCCACCCCCTTCACGCTTTCCCCCGCTCGGCCGTCTCTGCGCCTCCGGCAGCAGCCAACGGCGGTCGCGGCCGCGCTCCACCAGCCGGCCGTGGCCGCGGCGCCGAAGCCGAAGCCGCCTGCCCTGCCGTTCCGCGTGGGCCACGGCTTCGACCTCCACCGCCTCGAGCCGGGCCTCCCGCTCATCATCGGCGGCATCAGCATCCCCCACGATCGCGGCTGCGAAGCCCACTCCGACGGTGCGTGATGTTGTATGTTGCTGATTCCTCGCTTGTGCTTCCGTTCGTTGGCTCGTTGCGTTACTGGATATGTGGAATTTTGCCTTTGTGCCAGGCGACGTACTGCTGCACTGTGTGGTGGACGCGATTCTTGGCGCCCTGGGGCTGCCGGACATCGGGCAGATCTTCCCGGATACCGACCCACGGTGGAAGGGCGCCGAGTCTTCGGTGTTCATGAGGGAAGCTGTGAGTTTCTCGAGTTCACCCCGAATTTCATTCTCTCAATCGCAATTTCTTCTTGCTTCTGTGAGCATTTTAAGATACTGCGTGTAGTTGGATGGTAGACTGCTTAATCGGAACAAAAATATTATCGTGTGTTCACTTTGTCGTTATTTCAAACTTGCAGATGGTGTAATAGGATGGTAAAATGTGCAATCAGAACAAAACTTAGAGCCAGCGTGTTGCTTTTGCTGAATGATTCTATGTTAATAATCGTATAGAAGGTGTGTAGGTAAATTATTTTTCGTTCTAGGGCTTGAATAACTCTGAAGTTTTGACTGTTGGTAGTACATGGTAAGTGACTCAACTTGTTCAGATCTTATTGGAAAAAGAACTGTTTTCCTTAATGTTGTTCTAGGTGGAGGAGACTCAAAATTCACCCATTTCCGGAAATTCTACTGTTTGACCATTATTATTCCTTGAAGACATCGTAGCTCATTGCCTGCCCTTTTACTACTGTTTGACCATTTTTATTCCTGCATCAACACCATAAGCATCGGGTGCTGCAATCATAATGTGGCAACACCTACGCACGTATGAATTGCTGACTGCAATTTTTTTCTTGGACTTTTGTGCTCTTCCCGAACAAAAGGTATTCCACGTTTTAGAATTTGTCCAGAGGGATGTACCATGTGCTTAGAATGTTGACTGGTTATTTTCTCTTGGACTTTTGGACTTAGTATTCCCATGCTTTAGAACTTAAGCTCACTATGTGCTGCTTTTTCTACATGACGCCATGGACCATTGAAGTCATCCTATTTTCTCTTCATTTTGGCATCAAGCAGTATTTTGATCTTTTCACCATTGTGGAGCAGGATTAGTTTCCTGTGCCCACACCTGAATTTTGTGTGCATATTATATCATCGAAGTATTGTGAGCTGATTAAAATCCGCTTGATTTTCAGGTTGATGCAGTTTGGCTTGTCATGTCTATCGGCTAACGCTATCTTCTTGTTATGCAATTTCAGGTAAAGCTGATGCATCAAGCAGGCTATGAGCTGGGGAACATTGACGCTACACTGATCTTGCAAAAACCAAAAATTAGCCCATTCAAGGAAACAATCCGATCTAACTTGTGTGACCTACTCGGGGCTGATCCCTCTGTTGTCAATCTCAAGGCCAAGACTCATGAGAAAGTCGACAGTCTAGGGGAAAATCGGAGCATTGCTGCTCATACCGTAGTTCTCCTGATGCGGAAGTAGAGTGTTGGAATATATACTATACATAACACAGGAATTGAATTGTATTGTAGTGCACAAGAGGTTACTACATTATCCGTTATGTAACTTGTCTAGTCAATATGGATGCTTAAGGGGAATAGTAATAAAGTTAAGTGCAATGAAGAAAGGAATGCATATTTAGCTTGTGTCTCCTTTTGTTATTCCAAAATTTTGTTCTCATCTTGCAGGATACTAGATAGCAATCATTTTGGAAGTTCTTGTTATTATCTTCCAGACCTAAGTACCTCTCACAAATGATACATTGATACACTAGTTCCTGTCTCCTTTTGTTCTTCCAAAAATAAAAAACTCGTCTTACAGGATATTGACATGTACTTCCTCCGTTTTAAAATATAAGATGTTTTAGCTTTGTGAAAGTAGTGTATCTAGACCCCTTTTAGTATCTAGGTTCACTCTAAATATAAATGAACCTAGACACTAAAGGAGGTCTAGATACACTCCATTCATAAAGCTAAAACATCTTATATTTTGAAACTGAGGGAGTTACTATGTTATCTTCTTCCAGACTTTAGAACCAAATTCCCAAGTGATATGTCAATATACCGGTGTGATTATGTTATATGTGGTCGTTTCTGAACTTAACCAGCTTAATAGGTCCGCCCCTCTATTCATTTATTAACTTCCGAAGCAGGATTTATGATCTCCAATTGTTGACTTCGTTGAAGGGAAACTATGCGAGACACGTGGTTGCGTACTTATGCGACAAATTTGGAACATATGCGTGTAGGTACAAATAATAGTGCTACTTCAGCAGCAACAAAAACGCTGAATGTACAACTGATTAAACACGGATATATGGTAGTACAGTTTTTTGAATAAAATTCATAGCATTGTGCTATTGGAAGCATACAGCCTAGTACTCTGTTTCAAAATATGTTTTAGGTTTAGTATAGATACATTTTTTTCACAAACCTAAAACACTAAAACAAGTATAGATATATTTTTTTCACAAACCTAAAACATCTTATATTTTGAAACGGAGGGAGTACATGGGTGACGGGTGTACACAAGATTGCTTCTCCAGCAGACAACAAATAAACTAAATTTGAACCGTGCTGAAATAGAGCATCCTCTATCCCGTATTGTGAATCCTGCTGCTTTCAATAAGCATGTTAGCATAAGAACTCGAGAACTTCATAGCAGCAAGATTTTCATCTCCATTTCTGCTGGCATATTGGAAGGTTGATTCACTAGGACTATAACCTTTCAAACTAAAGCAAGGGTCATTTTATCTTATATTACAGCACAGCTAATTTAGATGCCTACAGCAGGACACTAAAGATAGATCAAGTTAGCATGCCAACTGCAGCGTCTTTTAAATCCCTTACGACGTTCAGTTTATGTTTACCTTTAATTTAGTTTTACTAATAGTATTACACTACACCCAGCACCCCTTTTAATAGATCTAAAAAGGTCACCTTCATAACTCTGGCACAATCAAGCATTTGCCATCAACTAATTTACACTCACAAGACTAAGTTGATGCACATCACCAGCTACATCCGCCATGTGCTTGTTCATACTGTGCCACACTGCATATATTTTTTCTGCGTCATGATGCCGCGTATCCGCCGACACAAACTTAAAACCCTCGACCCCTCCTACATCAACAAAACTCCACCCAGTCTCCTTTCTCAGCCCGTCTCTCTTCATTTCAGTCCTAATCTTTGCAGAGTCTTCAAATCTCCCAGCTGATGCGTAGATATTTGACAAGGAGACTCTCCATATATCACTGTCGGGTTCCAAGACCAATAATTCTTTAGCAGCCTTTTCCGCAAGATCCACATTCCCATGAAGCCGGCAAGCTGCCAGCAAAGGTCCCCAGATGGATGAGTTGGGAGGAACAGGCATATCCCTGATAAATTCTTCTGCCTCGGTAAATCTCCCAGACCTTCCAAACAGATCCACTACACAAGCATAATGATCCATGCAAGGCTCAATACCATGGTCCTTTCTCATGCTTTCAAAGCACTTGTATCCTTCTGAAATCAAACCAGAGTGACTGCACGCAGATATCACATTCAAAAACGTGATAGCATTAGGAGCATGTGCTCCAGCACCTGTCAGCTGGTGGAAATAGTTCAGAGCTGAATGACCATCTCCGTGTATCCCGTAAGCATTGATCATCGAATTCCAGGAAACAAGGTCCTTCACATCCATCTGGCGGAAGATCTGCTCAGCGGAATCAATTCTCCCTAACTTTGCATACATGATTATTAGAGCATTGCATATCGAGACATCATGCACAAAACTATGTTTTACAATGTACCCATGGAGCATCTGCCCTTGTAGAAGTAATCCAGCATTGGAGCATGCCTGAACTATGCTCAAGACCGTGATGAAATCAGGCACAAGGCAACCACCACCACCACTATGGAGAGTGCTGAAAAGTCCTAAGGCTTCATTTACATAGTCACTCTTGGCAAGGCATGAGATCATGGTGTTCCATGAGACAATATCTTTAACTTTCATACCTTTAAACACCAAATATGCTGCGTCAACTTGCTCAAATCTAGCATACATGCCCATGAGACAGTTTTCAATGCTGATGCTTGGGAGAGCGCTCAATTTAATCAAGTGTGCATGGATTTCCCTCCCATGAAGCTGGGATCCTGAAACAGTGCAGCCATAAATAAGCGCGCCAAGAACATCAGCCTTAGAGCACACGTTCCCTCTCCTGAGATACAGATCCTCGAAAAGCAGTGCAGCCTCTTCAATTAAGCCATTCTTCGCATACATCATTATGAGAGAATTCGCCACTGAAACATCGTCCTCCAGTCCCAACCGAATGACCAGAGCGTGCACCGGACTGAACAATCCCGAGTGGCCCATCAAAGAGCACGCCTGAATAACACTCAACATGGTAACATTGTTAGGAAGGACACCATCTTCCAGCATCATGACGAACACCTTGAGAGCCTCTGCTAGCAACCCATTGAGCACGCACCCTGATATAACAGCAGTCCAAGAAACAACATCCCTGCAAGCCAACCGGAGAACCAGCCTCCGTGCGCTGACCACATCCCCAACCTTGGCGTACACATTGATCAACGAGCCGACCACAAACGGGTCAGCGCAGAATCCGTTTGTCACAAGGTAGCCGTGCACCATCCTCCCCAGCCTCTCGTCCTTGGCGAGTCCACAGGCCTGCAGGAGCCCGGCCACCGTGAACTCGTTGGCGCGCACGGCGCATTCGCCCTCGTGCGCGTCCTGAGCCAGCATGTCCACGAAGGCGCGGAAGGCGTCCAGGGGCACACCGAGGCGACAATGGAGCGAGATGAGGGTGGAGTAGGTGGCGGCGTCACGGCGCGGCGTTTCGTCGAGCAGATGGAGCGCGTGGGAGTGGAGGCCGCATTGGACGTAGGCGTGCAAGAGAGAGTTGGACGCGGTGAGGGGCTGGGATGAGTGGAGCGCGCCGGACTTGAGGAGGGCGGCGTGGAGCGCGGTGGTGAGCGGCGCGTCGCGCCGCCCTGCGGCTCCACGAAGGAGGCCGACGGCGGCGGGAGCGGTGGTGGTGGAGGTCTGAGTTGGGGGCGGGGGAGAGGAAGGAGTGGAGAGCGAGAGCATCGGAGCTCAGCGGTGAATGGATTACGTCGGTGTCGAAGTCAGCGGTAGGAGTGATCAGATGGGAGGAGAAAAAAAAAAGACTGGCCTGTTACTACCAGCTCAAAATCGAAATGTTTTCGTACATATCTTTATTTCAGAGTATACTAGCAAACATGTCCGTACGTTGTAACGGAAGAGAAACATCTGCAAACACAAGAAAATGCAAAATCATCTTACTTAGATTTTGCTCCTAAATTTTTTTACCTAACAAAAAGTTGAAACTTGTAAAAAAAAATCTGCATGGCATAGACAATGCACGACTTATGCCATCATTTTTTATCCTGACATTTCTGTTATTTTAGTTTTGACGACCCTAGATAACTCGACAGTTCTAGGGAGATATTAATAGGAAATAAAAACTCTGTTTTGCATCTTGTTGATTGCATCATCTTTGTTCAGAAAATAGGCGTGTCTTCCAAAATATAACACCTTTTCTATAAGAAAATCAGTGTTTCAATTGAGATTTGCAGCGTTTATATTTGTCTCAGTTTTAAATTCTTTCGTTTATGCTTTGTTTAAATGTTACAAAGAAGCGAGAAAAAAATCAAAAGATATAGTGTACAACAGGTGGCTAACAAAGCTGTTGTACGACGACGTGGAGCAGTTCGAGAAGCTCCGGTAACCATTATAAAATAACATAGGAATCACCATCAAACGTACAATTGTAAACATGACCGATTTCACACTAAATCACATGATAATAAGAAACAATCGGATTATAATTTTTGAACCATAAGAACTCTCCATAGTGTCAATTACTGAACATCGGACTTTGCCCGCATGGGATTGTGTCAGTAGTTACCAATGTTGATCGTGGCTTGGCATGAGATGACTTCTGGTGACAACAGGTGGAGCTTCGTACATCAAGCTTCCTGCACTAATCCTCGGTGCGCCATGTTTGAAACTAAAAAATGTAAATACGACTACAAATCACATTGTGTCCTGAACTCATGTACTCATATATATTCACCAACTCAAGAGTAACTGCAGTATAACGAAACACACGCTACGCACTCAGCGCCTATGAACAATCGATGGCGACAGCGTGCGATCCGCTGCTATCTAGAACCTACCAAGCTTGGTTTCCTATCGACCTAGAATTGAAAATTTGGCCCAGAAGAGGGTGCCATGCACTGTCAGAGACTCAGAGTTGCGGCCACACTGACCAGCAGTACAGCCTCAGGCGTCGACGTTGCAGGCGACATAGGAGAGGGAGCAGAGGAGGCCTTGCACCAGCAGTGTGTGGCCACGCCGGCATGCGCGTCACCGATGTGGAAGGGCGGCAGCTTGGTGGTGTCGAAATCTTCGATGGCCGATGAGGATTAGGACGGACCGGACGCGGCGCACGGACTGACGGCGCTACTATTTTATCTTCTAATGGACTGGATCTTTGCGACCTGTGCTCTTCCGCCGCGCTCTTTTGCTCGAGCTAGAGAGCCACCGGAGCAGCCACAAGGTAGCAGCCATGGGAGCACGTCCTACCTCTATCCTGATGCTTGCCGCTCTCTCCTTTTTGTCAAAATTGTGGAAATTTTCTTGTTCTGTTAGTCTATAATCACAAATTGTTGAACAAATTTTCTAATATTTTCTTTAGACTTGATCGTCCTGGCTTTATCCCTACCGCTTTTCGGATCCAAATCATATCCTCAACCTAGGTGACGCGGAAAAGCAACAGTAGGTCTGCGTGCACAGAGAAGTGCATCCACTAACCTCCTTCCAAGGACACAGAGCAAGGTGTGGCGACGTGGCGACGCGGTTGGGGCAGGGCGACTCGTCCAGGAGTCCACGGCGGTGCATACTATGCAAGTCCACAGCGGCACGGGCGGGTGTCCACGGACTCCCCGCCCAGCGCTATGCCATCGTCGTGGAACTCTTCGCGTCAGAGCTGGAGAGGAGCAATTCCGGCGATGCCAGTGGAGGCGCATGTGACCATGCCTGCAGCCCGCATCCGAGCTCCTCATGCGTATGCAGCGGCGCGGGTAATTTCATGGCCGTTTTGCTTTTTTTTTGTGGCGTTGGTGCTTAATATTTGATTTTGTGGGAGGACAAATCTGTCCAAAGAAAAAGTTGGACCGGAAGAAACAATCCGTCATTTATTATTATATATATAGATATAGATATAGATACATAGGACAGTGCTACGCGTCTCCGGGATATTTGCCCCGGTTCCCCCGGGTCGACAGCGCGATACATGTCACCCAAACAGCACATCCTCCCGCTTTTGCTATATTAAACCCCCTTTTTGCAACAAATTGTCCTGATTTTGCTACATGTAGTAAAACACGGTTCGACCTAAAAAATTAGAAAAACAGACTAGATCTCGCCGGAGACCGTGTAGCAAAAAGGTTGTGCTAATGTAGCAACCCCGACCTCGCCGGAGACTTTCGCCAGGAGACCTCGTCGAATACCTTGTAGCAAAAACTTTGTGCTATTGTAGCAAATTCACCATACAGTTGTAGCAAAAATAGTTAGAAAATGTAGCAAAAGTCTCGACTTTTGGTGACTTGGTAACATAATCGACCTTGCCGCAGACTTTCGTTAAAAATGATGTAGCACATACTTTACGCTATTGTAGCAAAAATATAGAAGAAAAATAGCAAAAAAATGCTACTATTGTAGCATCGTCCTGTAGCACCATAGCAAAATCCGCCGAGGAGGTTGTAGCATCCGCCCCCACCAATGGTAGCGCCGCCCGTCGGCTGATGGTAGCATCATCAAACGCCTTAGGTAGCATTTTTATTCGCTCCTCGTAGTCGCCTGGGACAACGCTCGTAGCATCGACGATGAGGGAGTTTGCCAACGACATCACCATGGATGCAGCGAGCCGGAAGCGTCTGCCTTGGGTGAGCGCGCAAGGGGAGACGTCCTCCGTGCAGCACAGTGGCGCGCACTGCAGGCGTGCCTCCATCACCTTGTGTGCACGACCGTGCGCCATGGCGGCCCGGCGGCGCGGAGGCACAACGACCCGTCGGTGTGCGGTGGCGCGGCAGCGGCCAGGCGCGCTGGTTGCGGTGGCGCGACAAAGCAGCGATAACGCGATGATGCAGTAACGGCCTGGTGGCGTACGGTGGCGCGACGGTGCGTTGCGGCAGCGCGGTGCTGCAGGCGCGCGGCAACTGGCGCAGCGGAGGCGGCGTGTCAGTGGCGGCGATTGCGACGTCTGATGAGGTAGAAGATGAGGAGGAAGGAGATAAGGCTAGTGGTGGGCCTGCCACCCTTTGACCACGAAAGACCCATATGATGCGACGCGAAAGGAGATGACATGGGGGATCGAATCGTTTGATCCTTAGGGGAACAGTATCATTTCCCATATATATATATTCGAATCTAGATAAATCTGCGATATCTTATTTAAAGAGAAGTCCATTGACGAAGGATTGTTTTCATAGTCTCACTGCGACACTACTCATTGTCAATCACCGAGAGCAGGGATTTCCTAATACGCTTGGAAGTTTAGATTGTCTTTACTAAAAATGGAAGAACTATCCATTTGCTTGACAAAGGCAGTATCAAAACCATGTTGAAGGGTGCACTGTCATATTTAAGTCTAGATTTACCATTCTTTTTTAGCATGACAGGCTCTCATAATGATATTAGCTTGTGATGACCCACAAGTATAGGGGATCGTAATAGTCTTCGAGGAAAGTAAAACCTAATTTATTGATTCGATACAAGGGAAGTCAAAGAATATTTATAAGCCTTAACAACTGAGTTGTCAATTCAGCTGCACCTGGAAACAGTCTTGCTCGCAGTAGTTTATCAGTAGCAACAGTTTTATAGTAGCAATAGCAAAGTGATAGCAGTAGTAAAAGTAAAGACATTAGTAACAATTATAGTAAACAGTAGGATTAAATCACGGTAGGCATATGGATGGATGGACAGGCGTTGCATGGACAAGACAATTCATGTAACAATTAAGACATAGGGCATTTGCAGATAAATAAGATAAATCATCCATATACTAAATAATCATAGGTATGTGTTCCATATATAGTCATATGTGCTCGTAATGAGAACTTGCACAACATATTTTGTCCTATCAGTCCGTTGCAGCAGGGCCTCAAGGGAATCTACTAGCAATTAAGGTGCTCTTTTTAATAGAGCATCAGAGCAAAGCATTAACACTCCATGAACACACGTGATCCTCATATCACAGCCATCCCCTCCGGTTATCCCGATTCTTGTAACTTCGGGGCCTTTGGTTCCGGACAATAATATGTGTATACAACTTGCAGGTAAGATCATAAACAATAATATCCTCATGAATCAATAACATGTTCAGATCTAAAATCATGGCACTCGGGCCCTAGTGACAAGCATTAAGCATAAGAAGTTGTAACAATGTCAAAAAGCACTAACAATAGATACTAGGCACCATGCCCTAACAATATGATGCAATTACATGAACGATCTTATCCAATCCCTACCATCCCCATAGCCTACAACGGGCGATTACTCACTCATGTATTGGGGAGTCATGGATGGTTGATGGAGAAGCGATGATGATGATAATGATCTCCTCCAAATCCTCGTCCCGGCAGGGTGTCAGAACGGAGTTTCTGGTTCCGAATCGCGGTATCTGGTGGTGGCGGCACAGCGAAACTCTATCTAAAAAAACGTCGAACCCCCGTCTGTTTTAGGTCAGAGGGCTTATATAGGCGAAAGGAGAGATCAAGGCAGAGTCCGAGGCGGCCACACCACCTCCTGGCGCGGCCTGGCCTGGCCCGCGCGGCCAGGTGGTGTGGACCCCTCGTGGCCCTTCTTCGTCTCGTCTTCTGGCTCCGTGAGTTTTCTGGTAAAATAGGAGTTTTGCGATATTTTCCGGGATTTTTCCTGAAAGTTGATTTCCTGCACAAAAACGAGACACCAAGGCAATTCTGCTGAAAACAACGTTAGTCCGCATTAGTTGTATCCAAATCACACAAATTAGAGAAGAAACAATAGCAAAAGTGTTTGGAAAAGTAGATACGGTTTGAACGTATCAGCTTGCTTCAGTGCTCTCCTCTGTTCGCTAGGCTCACGGACAGCCATGATCCAAAGATGAGCTATGATACCAATTACCAGCCTCATGACAAAGGGACCATCTTGCCGATGGTATATATCCTTCTTGGGCCATATTTGTGAAGGTAATTCGTAAACCAACAAACGAGGTTGAGATAGGTTTGCTAAAGAGTAACATGCCGCTAGAAAGGATGTGAAGCGGGTATTTGGTGTCTTCCAATCTCGTTGGGACATTATTCGGCACCCTGTTGGGACATGGAGCAGGGAGAAGTTGTGGAAGGTCATGACAGCTTGTGTGATCATGCATAATATGATCGTTGAGAACAAGCACAATGACAACGTATATGACCAAGGGTAGAAGTTTCAGGGTGAGTTGGTTGCGCTGCACTCTGGTCCACCCAATGACTTTGAAGATTTTCTCACGGTCCATCATGAAATGCAAGACCATGCAACTCATGATCAACTCTAAATATTTGGTTAAATATAGGTGGAATCATATTGGAAATTGTTGAAGTATAACCCAAATTCAATTAAGAAGGCTAACTTTCGACGAGCGAAGCGAGGCCCATCGTCGGGAGACTTGGGCCGAAGCACCCCCCCCCCCCCCGGCGGTATGGATTGTTGAAGACCTTGGTTTCCACCGCTATATATACCTCTTGTAAGTCATCGGTTGGGATAAGTTGCATCTGTGAAATCTCCGATGTTGTGTAAACACTCTCCGTTACAGTGAAGTTTCGTTGGCTGACGCCCGCGATTTTTTTCTCTCTTTGTTGGAGAGGTTTTTCCACGTTAAATATGTATCTCCTTGCTGCGATTTCTTTTTAGTTCTTCGTTATTTGCTTGTCACTATTCTAACAGAAACCACTAGTGATTTCTTTATTTTTATTTGATTTTAAATGATTGTAATAAACTATGGTTTGAACTATGAATAAACGATCTACTTGAATTGCCTTTTATTGCACTATGATGCCTAAATTTGATTCTCACTATTTTTATATATGTGCAAACATGGACACAAAGCTCAAAATTTGCCCGGCCGTGGAAAAATGCGGACCGCCGTTGGGTGCACTGGCCTGTTCTGGGCAGACGAAGGCCTTTGGCCTATCCGCGTCGCCCAATAAACGGGCTAGACCAGACACTTTGGTTGTCTGAAACGGGGGCACGGTTCGAGTTGCCATAAGTGCCGTCATATATATTTTTGTTTCATGCTATTTTATTTTCTCAGACACAAATTTATGCATGTTAATCTCGGTTTCTATTAGTACATGTAACTTCTTTCCTTTTTCAGGAGTATATTTCAAATGTTTTTCAGCTAACGGTTGTGAAATAGTATAATGTTTTACTGAAATATACTTTTAATAAAGTTCTCCAAATGACTGACTTAGAGTATCTCCAAGAGGCGCACTAAATCATTGCATGCTAAAAAAGTTATTGGAGTAGGTTTAGTTATTTTACCATGCGCGGCAGGCAGCAACTATTCCAGGCGCGCTATAGTTCCGCACGTATCAAGCAGCACTGCACCAAGCGCTGTAAAATGTAGCCCACACACGATAGCACAAACAAAAAACACACACCAATAGAGAACAACAAAGATCAAACACACACAAAATAAACCAACAATAAATAGTTTCATTATTATTACAACACAAACAAATAGTTCCTCAATACAACAAATAGTTTCTCAACGATCCAATAAATAGTTCCTCAACAATATAACAAATAGTTCATCAACAATACAACAAACATATAGATAAGATGAAACTAATGGTTTTGGCGTCCAATACATGACCACCACTTCTAGATGAGATCTTTTTGAAGATCATCATGCACATAGGTTTGTCGAATCGAATGATACGAGGCGATAAAGCGGGTCACCATCTCTTCTCTCGTCGCACTCGCACGGGTTGTCTCATCAAGTCATAGTAGGAGTAGTCTAAATATTGTCCACGCTCATTCTTGATGATCATGTTATGCATGTTCACACGAGCGTTCATGATATACAAAAGGATCTTTTGATCCCAAAATCTAGCTGGTCCTCTCAACAACAAATTGTGCTTGTAAAATCTCAAATGCTCTCTCCACATCTTTCCTAGCCTCCGCTTGTGCATTATGAAAACCAAGTTTTTCTTACCTTGTGGTTTGTGTACCGACTTTACAAATGTTTGCCAACTTGGGTAGATGTCGTCAACAAGGTTGTAGTCATACTTGTATGTGCGTATGTTTGATATAAACTCCACCGGTGGACCTTCACCCATTACAATCCTTGTCATGAGAGGTGACCGTTGAAGAATATTGATATCATTACAAGAACCGAGCATACCGAAGAAAGCATACCAAATCCAAGTCTCATAGTCGGCCACGGCTTCAAGGATGATAGTGAAATCCTTTTTGTGGCATTTGAATTATCCATGCCATACCGCGGGACAATTCTTCCAACTCCAATGCATGCAATTAATTGAGCTAAGCATACCTAAAAACCACCGAGCTTTGTTGAATTCCAAAATTCTATACGCGTCTTGAGGCATTGGGGGCTCTCAAGTATTTCTTACCGTACATTTGCACAATTGCAACCGCAAAGAACTTGACACACTTGATGGCTTGACTCTCACCTATTGTCAAGTGGTCATCAGCTAGATCCTCTAGAATATCGTATGCCATCATACACAAGGTGGCGGTCACCTTTTGAACAACTTGATCCTCATCCTAAAATGGCGACAAAAATAGCACTGGGGTATGTCAGATTCTCTACAAAGTAGCTCCGCATCAACTTATTGTGACTTTCGATCCTTTCCCTCCACAACTTCTGTCGACCGAACACGGAACCATTGTGCTTTGGCCTTTATTCGTGTGCATAGCCATTACCAAGGCTATGTTTTCTTCTTCTTCAAGATCCCATTCTTGATCGGACAAATCGTAGGATGAACTCATCTACAAAATTCGGACTTATTCTAACTAGCAACAACATTCATGAAGTAAAAGCAGTGGGTCAGCGGCAAGACATGCCTCGCAATGATTTCACCAAATACCTTGTGTGGGCCGACTTGCTTGACCGCTGTCGGGTGCTGAGCCGCACCGAATTGACGCTCACCACAGCTCAAATCAACAGATCCGTTCTACGACGACGGAGGGAACAGAAGGAGCATGGCAGCAGAGTAGGGTCCAATTTACCACGGCCGTGGCTCCCATATGGCAATGTGAACGAGGGGCGGTGGCATGACGCTGGGTAGCGGTGGCAGCGGGATTCATCAGGACTGGGTCTAAGGAGGAGGGTACGGAAATGGAGGGCCGACGACACGAGCACGTGTTTTGCAACCCGCTGAAAATTACCCCGCGCGTGATTATACAGCGACTACGAGCGCCAGTTTCACGCACTCGCACGATAAATCAGTGCATGGTAGCTTTTAGTGCGCATGTTGGAGATGCTCTCGGTAACACCCTCGAATCGGCCCTATGCAAATTTTAGCGATTCCCGCCAAACTCGCATAGAAATGATCCAAAGATGCCCACCAGGCTCTTGCGTGTGGGTGGGAAACGAAGTAATACCATTATACAATAGTTCATGATGGAATCCACAAAAACATATATATACAACAACGACTCAACGAGTCAAGAATACAGATATATGGTACAAAGGACCAAATCACCTTGAAAACGATACAACATCTGGGTATAGATAAGATGCAAATTGGACTAAGAGTCCTAAAGAATAACCAATGGCGTCCATAACCCTGCCCAGTCCAAGCTGGAAGGGTAACCTTGCTAACGATGTGGAACTTATACATGTTAAACAAAAGGGGTGCCGATAAAGGGAAAAGGAAAAAGGGAGCTATCAGTACTGAGGCTAGTACACGGCAAGTCTAGAATTCGGCGGCTCTCGCCTACATAGGTATGGTGGACTGAAGCGGCAGTGAAGCATGCACTAATAAACAACCTATAGAGATCCGATACAACTGTCAGCTATCAGAGACGGATAAGAAAGACCTATTTGGAACCAACCTGATACTAACACCAAACATACCCATCCTTGTATCCCCCCCAGACCAAATGAGGAAGTCATTCCGAGTAAACACACACGGTTGGCAGTTTTATTCATTCTTTCCATGGTGGTTATACAACTTACTAGTCATATCAGATACAAGTCAAATTATATATAACAGTAAACTTTAGTTGTAGTTGTCTATGATCGAGAAACTGTGCTCCAAGTCGTCCATAACTGCAGACATGGCTTTTCAAAAAGATTTAACCCTGGAGGGGTGCACCAAAGTATCCACACGCACTTCGACCCTGTTTGCCAGATCAATTAACATACACCCATCGGTATGTTGGTGGGGCTTCGGACACGACATGTTCCTAGACCCAAAGCAAGTACATGGGGGCCACCCCACTAAGCTACCCATAACAAAGTTGGACGGCTCCGAAGACGAACCAGAGGTTGCAAGATCGGCCGAGAGATCAGAGTCCATAGGTATAATCCTCAACATAATGACCCACATCCTAAACAGTACAGTAGTAAACGCTCATCGAGCAATAGATAATAACACGGCATAACATGGCATTAAAACCCCAAACTAGTTTATGGCCCCCAGTACAGTACTTTGAAATCAGGTAATAAGCCGATAGGGGTGCCCACACACCCCACATGTGGTTAGCGCGCTCGGTATCGGAAAAGGTGTCAAGAACTCGGGTCCTAGGTGGAGACAAGAGGGCGACTAAAAACCAAATTATACTATAGCTTAAGCTTGAGCAAAAGCGAGCCATCGGAGGCCACCTGCTCGCGCACGCGATTCTGACCGTCTGATCTTCACTCTAAGTCATCTCAACCATGCAGTTTCAGGTGTTGACCGAAGTCTTACGAGTTGGTCCCTCTCGTCCCAGCCCCCACCCCCACCCCCACCCCCATCTAAATCCCGTTTTCCTCCACCCGAGCTCCCCCCATCCCATCCCATCCCCGTCTTCCCCAGCAACATGCGTCGCCCCCTCCGCTCCCGAGCTCTCCCTCTCACCTCTTCTCCCTCTGCCCCCTCCACCCACGAGGCCACTGCCTCCCCTCCAGCTCCCACATCCAGCGTTGGTCGCATCTACTTTCCTGCCTCAAACCTGCCTAGTACTGATTCAACATCACCCCAACCTCGCGCACCCGTCCGCCGCCACGCTTTGCCGGTGGTGAGGAAGATAAGGAGGAGGTGCGCTTGGCGTGGTGCGGGTAGAGACACTCCTATGAAGGACTATGTGAAGATGTCGCATCATCCTCACCGCTTTGACTGAAAAAATCAGAGATGGATGGCAGAAAAAAGGAATTGAAAAGGATAAGGCCCCTCCGCTCCCTCCCCCTCTACTCACAAGGCCACCGCCTCAAGTCCAGCTCCCGCCTCCAGCATCGGACGCCTCTGCTTCCCCGCCTCTAACCTTCCCAGTACCGATTCAACATCGCCCCCGACCTCACGGACTCGTCTGCCCCCACGCTTTGCCGGTGGCAAGGAATATAACGAGGAGGCGAGCGTGTGGGACAGTAGGGGTGAGAGAGAGGGAGCGGTGCGGGTAGAGACACTCCTATGTGGGACTACGCAAAGATGTCGCATCATCCTCACCGCTTTGACTGGAAAAATCGAGGACGAATGCCAACACCTGGATTTTTAATCCCAGATGCCTGTTATGCGATACATCGCAATCCTAGGATTACCATTTTTGCGAGACATAACAGATTGGATATCACAGTACATCATCCATTACAAACCAATATAAGGTCTTACACAAATAAAGGATCTCATGATCCAGTCTTAATACAAACAAGCATCGGAATAATAAGCGTAGCAGTGGGCTCCATCTTCAGGGTCACAGGCAATGCTGACGATGGGAGATGATCCTAGTTGTCGTAGACCTCCTGATGTCCGTCATCCTGGTAGTCCTCCTCATAGTCTGGCCATGGGAATAGCCAGGGACAAAGCCATGAGTACTCCTTAAGTACTCGCAAACTATCACTAACAAGTAAGGTAGTTCTAGTAGGAATCCTAAGCTCTAGGTTTATTTGCAAAAAGCCAGATTTATCTAAACTGAGTTCAGAAGTAAAGAAAACTAAGTTAATGTTCTAAATCACTTAAGTGGGAACCTAGCTTTCATAAACACCACCCTGTTGTGGTCAAGTCGAAATCATAGTTCACTTCACAAGTCATTTTGAAAACATTTAACGATGGAACAGTATGGCCATGATACGTTGCTAACGTATCCATAATTTTTGATGTTCCATGCTTGGTTTTTATCTACTTTCTTATGTTTTGTCCACACTTTGGAGTACTTTTATACACTTTCTGGGACTAACCTATTAACAAGATGCCACAGTTCCAGTTGCTTGTTTTCTGCTGTTTTTGGTTCTAGGAAAGTCAAAAAATGAATATTCTCGGAATTGGACCGGACAAAAGCCAAAGTCATTATTTTCCCGGAAGACTCACGGAGCCAGACGGAGAGACGAAGGGGGGCCACAAGGTGGCCCCACCACCCCTAGGCGCGGGTCCCCCTGGTCGCGCCAGGGCATGGTGTGGGCCCCTTGGCCGGCCACCGACCTTGCCTCTTCGCCTATAAGATGCCTCCTGATGCAAAAACCCTAAATAGAACAGCCTCCAGCCACGAAAACCTCTGCAGTGCCGCCGCCACCGAAGGGGAGATTTGGGGGACAGAAAGTCTCTATTCCGGCACCCTGCTGGGACGGGGAAATGCCCTCGGAGCCATATCCATTGACTCCACCACCATCTCCATCGTCGTTGCTGATTCCCATGATGATGAGGGAGTAATTCTCCCTTGAGGCTAAGGGTTCTACCGGTAGCTATGTGTTCATCTCTCTCTCTATGCATGATCATATTGTGATCATGAGCTTTGTAATTAAGTAGATATACCTTGCTACTCAAGTGCTTTAATAGATCTCTGCTCTCTCCATGTGTGTGAAAGTGACAACGTGCACACCATGGTGGCACTTAGGCTAGAGATTACAAATACTTGTTATGAGTTATATTTGGAGTTGGATGTTTCTATGAAATTGTGGTGTTTGTTGGAACCATCTAGTGCTCAGAGTGACAGTGTGGGGTTATCTAGATGGGGAAGCGAACTTTGAGGTGTGTTGTTATAGCCCTACCATGGATTAGAGTGTCCAACCGGAGAGTAGTTCAGAGTAGTATCATAAAAACAAGATATTTATATGAGAGTGTTCACTAGTGAAAGTATGATCCCTAGGCCTTGTTTCTAAGCATTGAAACACCATTTGCAATTAGATCTGTTACATGTTTGCTTGCTGCTATCTTTATTTCTGTTTTCCTTTAGTCTCTTCCACGCCATCAAGCTCTTTTCTGGCACCGTTGTCTTATATCCATACCACTTCTATTTCACTATCTCTTCGCTGAACTAGTGCACCTATACACCTGACAAGTGTATTAGGTGTGTTGGGGACACAAGAGACTTCTTCTATCTTGATTGCAGGGTTGCTTGAGAGGGATACCTTTGACAACTTCCTCCCTGAGTTCGATAAACCTTGGGTAATCCACTTAAGGGAAACTTGTTGCTGTTCTACAAACCTCTACACTTGGAGGCCCAACAACTGTCTACAAGAATAGAAGTGCATAGACATCAAGCTATTTTCTAGCGCCGTTGCCGGGGAGGTAAGGTAAAAGGTACTCATATCCTCCGGTGTGAGTGCTCGAAGTTATTTTCTTTATATTCTGCAATTTTTTCTTTTTTTTCTTGTTTTTAATAGTTAGGCTTAATGGAAAACAACAAAAAAAATAGAGAGCTTTATAGTATTTATCTTGAGTTAGGACATGAAGTGTTTGAAGAGAAAATTAAAAAACCTATGGAACTTTATTTGCATGCTAATAGCAATGTTGTTAGTATGAATTCTTTGGACACCATTATTGCTAATGCTATGGAAAAGTCTAATCTTGGGGAAGCTAGTTTTTATGAAAATGATCTGTTTAGTCCCCCATCTTTAGAGGAGAAAATTTTCTTTGATGATACTATACCTCCAATATATGATAATTACAATGATGAATATGATATTTTCAGTCCACCTACTATTGAGGAGGAAATTAATTATGATTACAATATGCCTCCTATATTTGATGATTATGGTGATGAGAATAATAATGATGGCTATTTTGTTGAATTTCCTCCCACTACAATTAATAATAATGACTATGTTTATGTGGGGAGTATTAATTCTTTTATGCATGTGGCTCATGATAAGAATGTTTTATGTGATAGTTATATTGTTAATTTTATTCATGATGCTACTAAAAGTTATTATGAGAGAGGGAAACATGGTTTTATGTATCTCAACAATATTAAGTTTCCCCTCTTTATGTTGAAATTTTTGAAGTTGCACTTGTTTTGCTTTACTATGCCTGTTGCTTTGTGATTTTATGACTTGTTTCTTTACAAGATTCCTATGCATAGGAATTGGGTTAGACTTAAATGTGCTTTGAATTTGCTTTTGGATGCTCTCTTTTACTTCAATTCATATTTCTTATGTGAGCATCTTCTCAAACTATCATGCCTAACTTAAAGGTGTTAAAGAAAAGTACTTATTGGGAGATAACCCAAAAGTTTTAGATGAGTCTTGGAAGTTATTACTTCAGTAATAACCGCTTCTTATCCTTTTTATTTTCTTTTTGTGCCAAGAGTAACCTCTAATGAGAGAGAAGTAATGCTTCGGAAAGTTGTTGTCCCGAAACAGATTTTTGTGCTTCGTCGTAAAAATTTGTGTAAAATCTCTGTACGTCGTTTTGAGCCGTGAATTTTTTTGCTTCTGACCCAGGTTGTTATATAACTTTATTTAGTTCAACACTTTTTGATTTGAGCAACAGAAGGTCTTCGAAAAATTTGGTTTTTACCTGCTGGTCTGTTTTGACAGATTTCTGCCATTATTTGCATTTGCTTCTTGTTGGTTCCTTTTTGGGTTCTCTTTGGGGAATTGAGCTTTTTGAGGGAAGTGCTAAAGTAGCTTGTGTTTTAATGGAATTTTAATTGGTGTTGAAACTGAAGCTAAAGACTTATTATCTTGAGTGCACTAATGTTGCTAATAAAGATTGTGTGAAGTTTTGTATGAAGGAAAAAAATTCAGGTGTATGGAGAGAATGATGTAATGAGATGAATAATGGACTAAAGCTCAAGCTTGGGGATGCCACCCCGTGTCACCCCAAGAAATATGCAAGAGGTACAAGCGTCAAAGCTTGGGATGCCCAAGGCATCCCCTTCTTCATCAATAAAAATCCCAAGTTTCTTCCAAACACTTCATTTTTATTGTTTCATGCACAGTTGTGTTGTTCTTGGAGCGTCTTTGTTTTTGTTTTTGGTTTTTCGTTTGCTTGGTTTTCTTAGTTTTCTTAAATAAATTGGTTGGACCCCCTCTTTCATACATTAGTTTTCAAATAAGATTGGCTTGGATTGGAAAAGAGTAGGAAAAGTCCATGCTTAAGTGGTAAAAGGAGCTTGTTTTTGATTGTGGCCTATGCTTTGTCATGTCATGCTTGATATTGTTTTGGCTTTATGCTTAGTGATCTCTGTTGTAGCATGACTTGTTATAAACAATTAAGATTGCTTAATGTGCCTTGGAAGAATCATGCGTTGTTTTAGCATATTAAAGCATAGTATTGTGGTATTCTCCTTTGATGCTTTATTTGGGTTGACTTGGCGCATGTTCACACCATGTTATGACTATCCCAAGTCACCATAGCCTTTATGATCCTTTATTTTTCGACTTGTAATATCACTTTATGCTTTGATTAATGATGTTTTGTCGCTCTACATGATTATGGCCATTATTGCTCTCTTAGTTGGTCGCTCCTAGTCTTTTGCTAGCCTCCATAACCAAGTATGAGTTCCACTCATGCATCCAACTCCTAAAAACAAGTTATTCCAAAGAGTCCACCATACCTACCTATTAGCATTTGCTATTCAAAATATATTCATGTTTTTATCTACCTTCCAAATTAAACTTGTTATGTGAAAATTAGTGATTAAAGCTCTCACGAACTTGATGGCACACTTTACTTTTCTTGCCCCTAATAAACTTGAACCATTGTGTCGTCTATGTTGTATATGCTTGCACTTATATGTTGGGGATTAGCAGAACCATGTTGTCATGGGGAACGCTTTTAACATTGCACTTGTACTTTGTACCTAGTTGATATCATGCTCTTTTGTCTATGGATGTCATCGGTGTGAAATGAAAGGGGAGCTTGTAAGTCCATGGAGTTATGTATGTGTGTTAGAGAAACGCCTGGGCCACCAGTCTAATCCATGTTGTCATGGTGGAAACCTGCAGCGTAACCATAATGAGCTGTCTATGAAGCATTCTTCTTATAAAAAAATAGAGATTGAGAAAAAGAGAAAAGGAAAAAAAAGATGAGAAAAGAGGAAAGAGAGAAAAAACACCATTTTCCCATGGTAAATAAGAAGATTGCTGAGATGCTCGTTGTCTGCTTGCCTTGTCATTTTGATATGGGGATTCTTCCGTATCATCGGGCAAGGGGTACCCCGTTGGCGGTTCTCTATGATACTGATACATTGCAAATGTATCTATAATTTTTGATGTTCCATGCTTGGTTTTATCTACTTTCTTGTGGTTTATCCACACTTTGGAGAACTTTTCATATGATTTCTTGGACTAACCTATTAACAAGATGCCACAGTGCCTGTTGCCTGTTTTCTGCTGTTATTGGTTCCAGAAAAGTCAGAAAATCAATATTCTCGGAATTGGACCGGACAAAAGCCAAAGTTGATATTTTCCCGGAAGACTCACAGAGCTAGAAGGAGAGTCGGAGAGGGGCCATAGGGTGGCCACACCACCCCATGGCGCGGGTCCCCCTAGGCCGTGCCAGGGCATGGTGTGGGCCCCCTGGCCGCCCACCGACCTTGCCCTCTGGCCTATAAGAAGCCTCCCGAGGCATAAACCCTAAAGAATCAATCAGAAATCCACGAAAAGTTCCATGGCCCGCCACCCGAAGGGAGATTCGAGACAGAAAGTCTCTGTACGGCACCTGCCCGACGGGAAGTGCCCCCAGAGCCATCTCCATCGATCTCCACCACCATCTCCATCGCCATTGCTGATTCCCATGATGAGGAGGGAGTAGTTCTCTCTCGAGGCTAAGGGTTCTACTGGTAGCTATGTGTTCATCTCTCTCTCTCTATGCATGATCATATTGTGATCATGAGCTTTGTAATCAAGTAGATCTACCTTGCTACTCAAGTGCTTTAATAGATCTCTGCTCTCCCCATGTGTGTGAAAGTGACAGCGTGTACACCATGGTGGCACTTAGGCTAGAGATCACAAATACTTGTTATGAGTTATATTTGGAGTTGGATGTCTTTATGAAATTGTGGTGTTTGTTGGAACCATCTAGTGCTCAAGGTTATAGCCCTACCATCGATTAGAGTGTTCAACCAGAGAGTAGTTCAGCGTAGTATCATGAAGATGATATATTTTTATGAGAGTGTTCACTAGTGAAAGTATTATCCCTAGGCCTTGTTTCTAAGCATTGAAACACCGTTTGCAATTAGATCTGTTACATGTTTGCTTGCTTCCATCTTTACTTCAGTTTTCCTTTAGTATCTTCCACACCATCAAGCTATTTTCTATCACCGTTACCACTTATAATTATCCATACCACTTGTATTTCACTATCTCTTCGCCGAACTAGTGCACCTATACACCTGACAAGTGTATTGGGTGTGTTGGGGACACAAGAGACTTCTTGTATCTTGATTGCAGGGTTGCTTGAGAGGGGATACCTTTGACCACTTCCTCCCTGAGTTCGATAAACCTTGGGTGATCCACTTAAGGGAAAACTTGCTGCTGTTCTACAAACCTCTGCACTTGGAGGCCCAACAACTGTCTACAAGAATAGAAGTGCGTAGACATCAAGCTATTTTCTGGCGCCGTTGCCGGGGAGGTAAGGTAAAAGGTATTCACACCGGAGGATTAAAGAAGAAGAACCTCCCACGGCAAACGCCTATTTTCTGGCGCTGTTACCGGGGAGGTATGGTAAAAGGTACTCACATCCTTCGGTGTGAGTGCTCGAAGTTATTTTCTTTAGATTCTGCAATTTTGTCTTTTTGTTTCTTGTTTTCACTAGTTAGGCTTAATGGAAAACAACAACAAAATTAGAGAGCTTTATAATATTTATCTTGAGTTAGGACATGAAGTGTTTGAAGAGAAAATTAAAAAACCTATGGAACCTTATTTGCAAGCTAATAGCAATGTTATTAGTATGAATTCTTTGGACACCATTATTACTAATGCTATGGAAAAGTCTAAGCTTGGGGAAGCTAGTTTTTATGAAAATGATCTTTTTAGTTCCCCAACTTTGGAAGATAGCTATTCTATTCCTTATGATGATACAAAACCTCCAATATATGATGATTACAATGATGAATATGTTATTTTCAGTCCACCTACTATTGAGGAGAAAATCAATTATGATTATAATATGCCTCCTATATTTGTTGATTATGGTGATGAGAATAATAATGCTAGCTATTTTGTTGAATTTGCTCTTGATACATTGCAAATGTATCTATAATATTTGATGTTCCATGCTTGGTTTTATCCACTTTCTTGTGTTTTGTTCCAACTTTGGAGTACTTTTCATATGATTTCTTGGACTAACCTGTTAAAAAGAGCCACAGTGCCATTGCCTGTTTTTCTGTTTTGGTTCCGGAAAGTCGAAAATGAATACTCGAATTGGACCGGGACAAAAGCCAAAGTGCCTATTTTTCGGAAGGATCAGTGCGAATACGATACGGAGAGGGGCCAGGGCGGCCACACCACTGGCTGGCTTGGCCAGCAGCCGTGGGTGGTGGCCGACCCCAGCACCCCCTCGGCCTCTCCTTCCGCCTATATATTGCCCTCGGGACGAAAACCCTAGGTACCCGATCAAAAATCCACGAAAGAGTCTGTAGCCATCGTCATCTCCATCCCTAGATCGGGAGGGATATGAAGCTCTTCGGCACCACGGAGAGAAATTCACCACAGGCCTTCTTCATCACCATGCAAGCATCCGGTGTGATGCGTGAGTAGTTCATCCTTGGACTACGGATCCATGTAGTATCTAGATGGCTGGTTTCTCCTCCTTTGTGCTTTCATGTTTAGATCTTGTGAGCTCCGTTCATGATCAAGATCATCTATTTGTAATCCATACATGTTGTGTTTGCGGGGATCCGATGGATATTGAGATGTTATTTCAGATTGATTATTGATTCTATCATGTCTTTGTTATTTGAGATCTTGCATGCTTTCCGTTGTTAGTAGCTATCTTGGCCAAGTAGATGCTAGCAACTCCAAGAGTTAGTATTTATGCTCGATAGTGGGTTCATGCCTCTGGTAATCTGGGGAAGTGACAGAAATCTCTAAGGTACTAGATGTGCTGTTGCTACTAGGGAGAAAACAATGATCCTTTGTTCATAGAACAATTGTATTGTTTACCTTACGCGATTAAATAAAGCAATAATTTGTTGCTTGCAACTTATCTTTGGAGGGTTAGGATGATAACTGAAGGTGGATTATTAGTCAAAGATGCAGTTGGATGGCGGTCTATGTATTATGTTGTATTGCCCAATAAAGTCTCAAAGGAGTCAAGATGATTAGTATATGCATGTATTGCTTTCTCGGTGTTTGTCAATTGCCCCGCTGTAATTTGTTCACCCAGCATGTTATCTATCTAAGGAGAGCCACCTCTAGTGAACTATGGATCCCGGTCCTTGTCTTTTACATACAATCTACAATCTGTTTCTTCTTTGTGTTTACTTTCTGCAAACTTTTACTTATTTCCATTCGATACGTTTAATCCTTTGTTTTCTGCAAAACACGGTGAGATTGACAGCCTCATCGCAAGTTGGGGACAAAGTTCTGTGGTTGTGTTGTGCCGGTCTCCACGTTGCTACTAGCACCGGTAGTGCGCCCTGCCAAAGCTCAGCTAGTAACACCTTTGGGGTGTTTCCTTGCTCCTACTGGTTCGATTAAACCTTGGTTCCATAACTGAGGGAAAACTTTCTGCTATACTCATCATACCTTCCTCTTGGGGTTCCCAACAAGCTCTACGTCAATCGTCGAGTGCATCAAGATCTTTTCTGGCGCTGTTGCCGGGGAACTGAAGAAGAAGAAGCTCCCATGTCAACCTCGCGCCATCAAAGTGTTTTCTGGCGCCGTTGCCGGGGAGTCAAGGACATCTTCACAAGGGGAGTCCCTCATAACCAATCTCTTTACTTTGTTGTTTTTGTTTTGATTAGTTTCTTTTTGCTTTGTTTGCCTGTTTTGTTCTTCAAAAAACACAAAAAAAAATAGTTTTACTAGTTTGCTTTCTTATGTGAAAATCCAAAAAAAATGACTACTCTTGAAAACACTAAGTTGTGTGACTTCACTAGCACCAACAACAATGATTTTATGAGCACTCCTATTGCTCCACCTATGGCTGAAAATACTTTCTTTGAGATAAAACCTGCTTTGCTCAATCTTGTTATGAGAGAACAATTTTCTGGTATTGGTAATGAAGATGCTGCTTCCCATCTAAATAACTTTGTTGAACTTTGTGACATGCAAAATCATAGGGATATAGATGGTGATATTATTAAACTGAAATTGTTTCCTTTCTCTTTGAGAGGAAAAGCTAAAGAATGGTTGAACTCCTTAACTAGGAATAGTATTGATTCTTGGACTAAGTGCAAAGATGCTTTTATTGGAAAATACTATCCTCCTGCTAAGATTATATCCATGAGAAGTGAAATAATGAAGTTTAAACAACTTGATAATGAGCATGTTGCTCAAGCTTGGGAAAGAATGAAATCTTTGGTAAAGAATTGTCCCACTCATGGACTGACTGCTTGGATGATCATCCAAACTTTTTATGCAGGATTGAACTATTCTTCAAGGAACCTATTGGATTCAGCTGCTGGAGGTACCTTTATGACCATCACTTTGGGTGCTGCAACAAAACTATTGGATAATATGATGGTTAATTATTCTGAATGGCATACTGAGAGAGCTCCACAAGGTAAGAAGGTAAATTCTGTTGAAGAAACCTCCTCCTTGAGTGATAAGATTGATATTATTATGTCTATGCTTGTTAATGGGAAAGCCCATATTGATCCAAATAATGTTCCTTTAGCCTCTTTGGTTGCTCAAGAAGAGCAAGTTGATGTGAACTTCATAAGAAACAACAACTTTGGCAACAATGCTTATGGTAATAATGCTTATAGGAACAATTTTGGTAACAACAATTATAAACCTTATCCTCCCAACAATGGTAATGCTTATGGAAATTCTTACAACAATAATAAGAGTGCTCCTTCTGAACTTGAAGTTATGCTTAAAGAGTTTATTAGTAAACAAACTGCTTTCAATAAAACTATTGAGGAAAAACTCTCTAATGCTGAAAGAAATATAGCATCTTTGGCTGAAGCTCAATCTTCTTTGAATAAAATGGCTGCTAAACCTGAAACTAATGAGAATCCCTTTGCAGCTACTAATGCCATACAAGTAAGATTTGATGAAAATGTTAGACTATTAGCTGAATTACATGCTAAGTGGGAAAGAGAAGATGAAATTGCTAGAAACATTAGTGTTTCTACTATCACCACCACTAGTGTTGAGGCTAGTAATAGTTCTACTACTTTAGATGATGAAGTTGATTTTGATCTTGATGGTTGCAATATATTTGAAGTTATTAAGTTCCTACAAAAGCTTGCTAAAAGTCCTAATGCTAGTGCTATGAACATGGCCTTTACAAAACACATTACCGATGCTCTCATAAAGATTAAGGAAGAAAAGATGAAACACAAAGCTTCTATTCCTATAAAACAAGAGGATGGTTGGGAACCCATCATTAATATGAAAGTGAATGACTTTGATTTCAAAGCTTTGTGTGATCTTGATAGTAGTGTTTCTATTATTCCTAGAAGGATTTATGATATGCTTGATTTGCCTCCTCTTGAAGATTGCTATTTGAATGTCCCACTTGATGATAATGCTAAAAATAAACTCATGGGGAGTCTTAATGATGTTCTTATTATGGTTAATGATTCCTATGTCCCCGTTGATTTCTATGTTTTGGATGTTGAATACAATGTTTCTTGTCCTATTACTTTGGGAAGACCTTTTCTTAGAACTGTTGGTGCCATCATTGATATGAAAGAAGGCACCATTAAATATCAACTCCCACTCAAGAAAGGTATATAACACTTCCCTAAAAAGAGAGAAAATATTTATTTTGCTTCTCCTATGAAAACAAAATTTGGTCTTAATGCTTCTTCATTTGAGAACACTTGATTCTTTCTTTGCTTCTTATGCCTAACTTAAAGGCGTTAAAGAAAAGTACTTGTTGGGAGATAACCCAAGAGTTTTAGATGAGTCTTGGAAGTTATTACCTCTGTAATAACCTCTCCTTATCCTTTTTATTTGCTTTTTGTGCCAAGAGTAACATCTAATGAGAGTGAAGTAATGATTGGGAAAGTTGCTATCCCGAAGATTTCTGTGCTTCACCGTGAAAATTCCTGAAAGAGTTCTGTACGTCGGATTGAGCTGTAATGTTTTGTGCTTTTGCCCCAGGTTGTTATCTAACTTTCGTTAGTTCAACACTTTTTTATTTCAGCAACATAAGGTCTTCGAAAAAATTTGTCTTTACCTGCTGGTCTGTTTTGACAGATTTCTGCCATTTTCTGCATTTGCTTCTTGTTAGTTCCTTCTTGAGTTCTTTTGGGGAATTGAGCTTTTTGAGGGAAGTGCTACAGTAGCTAGTGTTCTAATGGAAGTTTATTTGGTGTTAGAACTGAACCTTGAGACTTATTTATCTTAAGTGCACTAATGTTGCTAATAAAGATTGTGTGAAGTTTTGTATGAAGGAAAATTTTCAGGTGTATGGAAGGAATGAGTAATGAGATGAAGGATGGACTAAAGCTCAAGCTTGGGGATGCCACGCGTGTCACCCCAAGAAATATCCAAGAAGTGCAAGCGTCAAAGCTTGGGGATGCCCAAGGCATCCCCTTCTTCATCAATAAAAATTCCAGGTTTCTTCCAAACGCTTCATTTTTATTGTTTCATGCACAGTTGTGTTTTTCTTGGAGCGTCTTATTTTTCGTTTTCGTTTTAGTTTTTAGTTTGCTTGGTTTGCTTAGTTTTCTGAATAAGTTGGTTGGACCCCCTCTTTCATACATTGGTTTGCAAATAGTTTGGTTTGGTTTGGAAAAGAGTAGGAAAGTTCATGCTTATGTGGTAAAAAGAGCTCGTTTTTGACTGTGGCTATGCTTTGTCATGCCATGCTTGATATTGTTTTGGCTTTATGCTTAGTATTCTTTGCTTTAGCATGACTTGTTATAAACAATTGAGATTGCTTAATGTGCCTTGGATGAATCATACGTTGTTTTAGCATATTAAAACATAGTATAGTGGTATTCTCCTTTGATGCTTTATTTGGGTTGACTTGGCGCATGCTTACACCATGTTATGACTTCCACAAGTCACCATATCCTTTATTATCCTTTAGTTTTCAACTTGTAGTATCACTTTATGCTTTGATCAATGATGTTTTGTCGCTCTGCATGATTATGGCCATTATTTCTCTCTTAGTTTGTCGCTCCCAGTCTTTTGCTAGCCTCCACAACAAAGTATGAGTTCCACTCATGCATCCAACTCCCTAAACCAAGTTTTTCCAAAGATTCCACCATACCTACCTACTAGCTTATGCTACTCCAAGTATATTCATGCTTTTGTCTACCTTTCACTTGTTATGAGAAAACTAGTGATTAAAGCTCTCACGAACTTGATGGCACACTTTACTTTATTGCCTCTAATAAACTTGAACCATTGGGTCCTTCTTTGTTGCGTATATGCTTGCGCTTTATAAGTTGAAGTTAGCAGAACCATGTTTCATGGGGAACGCTTTCAACATTGCACTTGTACTTTGTACCCCGTTGATATTATGTTCTTTTGCCTACGGATCCCGGTGGTGTGAAATAAAAGTGGAACTTGTAAGATCATGGAGTTTGTATGTGTGTTAGAGAAACGCTTGGGCCGCTAGCCTAATCCATGCCTAATCATGGTGGAAACTTGCAGCATCACCATAATGAGCACTCTATGAAGCATCCTCAATAAAAACCTATGCAAATAGCAAATAAAAAGATCGATGAGATGCTCATTGTCTGCTTGCCTTGTCATTTTGATTATGGGAAAGCTCCCGTATCATGTGCAAGGGGTACCCTGTTGGTGGTTTTTAATGATACACATATACTTACAATGACAAGAGCTTACTCGTGACTGAAGTTAAGTAGCATGAGGACCGGTCTTCGTAAGTAAGGGGCATGAGATTTCGGTTTATAACTTGTCAAGCATATCCTCTTAGTTGTGTCACTTTAACCTTAATCACCTTCAAGATGCTTATGATAGGGGCAATGAGAGCTGAAAGCTATAAGTACCATAATTTTTTGGAAGCTCTTTATGAGACTTGAATCCCTACTTCCTTTTACAAAAGGCCTTTCTTCCACCATTATATTGAGTCTCCACCTTCTACCTTTATGCACCTACTTTGAGAGCATAGTGGCCATTCTTAGTTCTATGTGCATTGTCCCAAGACTAGTTGATTGATGCATAACTTGTTATTGCTTGTTTGAAACTATTGTATCTAGTCACTCTTATGAACTTTGAAGGTGTCCCATGCATTTATATTTGCTACTCTATTGAGGGACAAGCTGAATACTATTATGCTATGTTTTCTTTATGTGAAACAAACAAACGTCTTGCAAAGCATGTTATTCATGAATCTTTTGTTTGTGCCTTTTCATGTTGCATCATAGTTTCTTTGCTTATTGCTAGAACTTTGTCTTTCATGTTATGATTGAAGTACTTTGATCCTAGCTTTGATGTTTTGCAAATACTTTGATCAAGTCTTTGATAGTGCATGTCACCTCAAAAATTATTTCTTTTTATCACTTACCTAATCGAGGACGAGCAGGAGTTAAGCTTGGGGATGTTGATACATTGCAAATGTATCTATAATTTTTGATGTTCCATGCTTGGTTTTATCCACTTTCTAGTGTTTTGTTCCAACTTTGGAGTACTTTTCATATGATTTCTTGGACTAACCTATTAACAAGAGCCACAGATTTGCTATTTTATTTTCTGTTTTTGGTTCCAAGAAAGTCAGAAAATGAATATTCTTGGAATTGGACGGGACAAAAGCCAAAGTGCCTATTTTTCCGGAAGGGATCAAGTGCCAGAATACGAGACGGAGAGGGGCTAGGGGCCGGCCACACCACCTGGCCGCGGCAGGCTTGGCGCACCGGGGGTTGGTGCAGACCCAGCACCCTCAGCATCTCCTTCCGCCTATAAGTTGCCCTCGGGACGAAAACCCTAGGTACCGATCAAAAATCCACGAAGAGTCTCTAGTCGTCATCTCCATCCCTAGATCGGGAGGATCTGAAGCTCTTCGGCACCTGCCGGAGAGGGAATTCACCACAGGCCTTCTTCATCACCATGCAAGCATCCGGTGTGATGCGTGAGTAGTTCATCCTTGGACTACGGATCCATGTAGTAGCTAGATGGCTGGTTTCTCCTCCTTTGTGCTTTCATGTTTAGATCTTGTGAGCTCTGTTCATGATCAAGATCATCTATTTGTAATCCATACATGTTGTGTTTACGGGGATCCGATGGATATTGAGATGCTATTTCAGATTGATTATTGATTCTATCATGTCTTTGTTATTTGAGATCTTGCATGCTTTCCGTTGTTAGTAGCTATCTTGGCCAAGTAGATGCTAGCAACTCCAAGAGTTAGTATTTATGCTCGATAGTGGGTTCATGCCTCTGGTAATGCAGGAAGTGACAAATCTCTAAGGTACTAGATGTCTTTGTTGCTACTAGGAGAAAACAATGATCCTTTGTTCATAGAACAATTGTATTGTTTACCTTACACGCAGTTCAGAAGCAATAATCTGCTTGCAACTTAATACTAGAAGGGGTTCGGATGATAACTCAAGGTGGATTATTAGTCATAGATGGAGTTGGATGGCGATTACATGTATTATGTTGTATTGCCCAATCAAGTCTCAAAGGAGTCAAGATGATTAGTATATGCATGTATTGCTTTCTCGGTGTTTGTCAATTGCCCCGCTGTAATTTGTTCACCCAGCATGTTATCTATCTAAGGAGAGCCACCTCTAGTGAACTATGGATCCCGGTCCTTGTCTTTTACATACAATCTACAATCTGTTTCTGCTTTGTGTTTACTTTCTGCAAACTTTTACTTTTTTCCATTTGACTTGTTTTCCGCAAAACACGGTGAGATTGACAACCTCATCGCAAGTTGGGGACAAAGTTCTATGGTTGTGTTGTGCAGGTCTCTACATTGCTACTAGCACCGGTAGTGCGCCCTGCCAAAGCTCAGCTAGTAACACATTTGGGGTGTTTTCTTGCTCCTACTGATTCGATTAAACCTTGGTTTCATAACTGAGGGAAAACTTTCTGCTGTACTCATCATACCTTCCTCTTGGGGTTCCCAACAAGCTCTACGTCGATCGTCGAGTGCATCATCTCCCACTACAATTAATAAGAATGACTATGCTTATGTGGAGAGTAATAATCATTTTATGCATGTGGCTCATGATAAGAATGTTTTATGTGATAGTTATATTGTTACTTTTATTCATGATGCTACTGAAAGCTATTATGAGAGACGAAAGCATGGTTTTATGCATCTCAATAATATTAAGTTTCCCCTCTTTATGTTGAAAGTCTTGAAGTTGCACTTGTTTTGCTTTCCTATGCTCAGTGGCGGAGGATGGACTAAATTTTTGGTGTGGCGAAATTGTATGAATAGAAATTATAAGTACCAAATATCACAATCGTACACTCAAAATTATTCAATACGGCTTCACATCTAATTGTTCTAATAATAGTAATACAATACCTTTAATTTTGAGATTTGGCCTACGCTTAGGGGGTGCTCGTTTCCAATTTCCATCAACGAAAGGGTTCACGCCCGGGCGTGTCGTTCGCCGGATGGCCGGAATATCTTGGCAAGCTCTTGCCCGTCGATCTCCCTGCAAGCTTCACTCAACGCCGGCCTAGTGCCCTACTCGTCTCGTTGGTTGCCGCAGCCGCCGCCTCTTCTTTCTAGGTTTTCGATCGATCAATTGGTACAGGTATGCGTACCTGGTACTTGGTATAGTTTAAGCGCTAAGCCCAACAAAATTAGCAGGCATGCGGGCCCAAGACTTTCTTAACGTGTCGGTGTCTCTAATTATTTAATCCTAAGCCCAGATTACTTAGTGTTGTACCGATTGACTCATTGCAGCTAGCTGGATATTGCATACTACTACTAGGTATACGCGACGTGACTTAGGTAGGTCGGGCGATCGCCATAGTCCGTCCTATGGGCTCCTCTGCCACTGCCTATGCTTATTGCTTTGTGCTTTCACGACTTGTTTCTTTACAAGATTCCTATGCATAGGAAGTGGGTTAGACTTAAATGTGTTTTGAATTTGCTTCTTGATGCTCTCTTTTACTTCAATTCATATTTCTTATGTGAGCATCTTCTCAAACTATCATGCCTAACTTAAAGGTGTTAAAGAAAAGTACGTATTGGGAGATAACCCAAAAGTTTTAGATGAGTCTTGGATGTTATTACTTCAGTAATAACCGCTCCTTATCCTTTTTATTTGCTTTTTGTGCCAAGTGTAACCTCTAATGAGAGAGAAGTAATGATTGGGAAAGTTGCTGTCCCGAAACAGATTTCTGTGTTTCACTGTAAAAATTCGTGTAAAATCTCTGGACGTCCTTTTAAGGCGTGAATTTTTGTGCTTCTGCCCCAGGTTGTTATATAACTTCTGTTAGTTCAACACTTTTTGATTTGAGCAACACAAGGTCTTCAAAAAAATTTGGCTTTACCTGCAGGTCTGTTTTGACAGATTTCTGCCATTTTCTGCATTTGCTTCTTGTTGGTTCCTTTTTGAGTTCTTTTGGGGAATTGAGCTTTTTGAGGGAAGTGCTACAGTAGCTAGTGTTCTAATGGAAGTTTATTTGGTGTTATAACTGAACCTTAAGACCTATTATCTTGAGTGCACTAATGTTGCTAATAAAGATTGTGTGAAGTTTTGTATGAAGGAAAATTTTCAGGTGTATGGAAGGAATGAGTAATGAGATGAAGGATGGACTAAAGCTCAAGCTTGGGGATGCCACGCGTGTCACCCCAAGAAATATACAAGAAGTACAAGTGTCAAAGCTTGGGGATGCCCAAGGCATCCCCTTCTTCATCAATAAAAATCTCAGGTTTCTTCCAAACGCTTCATTTTTTGTTTCATGCACAGTTGTGTTTTTCTTAGAGCGTCTTCTTTTTCATTTTTGTTTTGGTTTTTAGTTTGCTTGGTTTGATTAGTTTTCTGAATAAATTGGTTGGACCCCCTCTTTCATACATTGGTTTTCAAATGGTTTGGTTTGGTTTGGAAAAGAGTAGAAAAGTTCATGCTTATGTGGTAAAAAGAGCTCGTTTTTGACTGTGGCCTATGCTCTGTCATGCCATGCTTGATTTTGTTTTGGCTTTATTCTTTGTTGTAGCATGACTTGTTATAAACAATTGATATTGCTTAATGTGCCTTGGATGAATCATGCGTTGTTTTAGCATATTAAAGCATAGTAGTGGTATTCTCCTTTGATGCTTTATTTGGGTTGACTTGGCGCATGCTCACACCATGTTATGACTGTCACAAGTCACCATAGCCTTTATGATCCTTTAGTTTTCAACTTGTAGTATCACTTTATGATTTGACAATGATGTTTTGTCTCTCTGCATGATTATGGCCATTATTTCTCTCTTAGTTTGTCGCTCCCAGTCTTTTGCTAGCCTCCACAACCAAGTATGAGTTCCACTCATGCATCCAACTCCCTAAACCAAGTTATTCCAAAGAGTCCACCATACCTACCTACTAGCTTATGCTATTCCAAGTATATTCATGCTTTTGTTTACCTTCCAAATTAAACTTGTTATGATAAAACTAGTGATTAAAGCTCTCACGAACTTGATGGCACACTTTAGTTTACTTGCCCTTAATAAACTTGAACCATTGTGTCTTCTATGTTGTATATGCTTGCACTTATTTGTTGGGAATTAGCAGAACCATGCTTTCATGGGGAACGCTTTCAACATTGCACTTGGTACTTGTACCTAGTTGATATCATGCTCTTTTGTATATGGATGTCGATTGTGAAATGAAAGGGAGCTTGTAAGTCCATGGAGTTATGTATATGTGTTAGAAAGCACTTTGGGCCGCTGGTCTAATCCATGCTGACATGGTGGAAACCTGCAGCGTAACCATAATGAGCTGTCTATGAAGCATTCTTCTTATAAAAAAAAGAGTCCTATATTGAGAAAAAAGAGAAAAAAAGAGATACTATGAAAAGAGGAAAGTGAGAAAAAAGCACCATATTCCCATGGTAAATAAGAAGAATGCCGAGATGCTCGTTGTCTGCTTGCCTTGTCATTTTGATATGGGGATTCTTCCGTATCATCGGGCAAGGGGTACCCCATTGGCGGTTCTCTATGATACACATATACTTACGATGACAAGAACTTACCGGTGACTAAACTTGAGTAGCATGAGGAGCGGCCCTCGTATACAAGGGACATGAGATTTCTAACTTATACTTCGTCAAGGATGTACACCATAGTTTGTTCACTTTAACCTTAATCACTTCAAGATGCTTATGATAGGGGCAATGAGAGCTGAAAGCTATAAGTACCATAATTTTTGGAAGCTCTTTATGAGACTTGAATCCCTACTTCCTTTTATGAAGGCCTTTCTTCCACCATTATATTCAGTCTCCATGTTCTACCTTTATGCACCTACTTTGAGAGCATAGTGGCCATTCTTAGTTCTATGTGCATTGTCCCAAGACTAGTTGATTGATGCATAACTTGATATTGCTTGTTTTAAACTATTGTATCTAGTCACTCTTATGAACTTTGAAGGTGTCCTATGCATTTATATTTGCTACTCTATGAGGGACAAGCCGAATGCTATTATGCTATGTTTTCTTTATGTGAAACAAACAAACGTCTTGCAAAGCATTGTTATTCATGAATCTTTTATTTGTGCCTTTTCATGTTGCAACATAGTTGCTTTGTCTTATTGTTAGAACTTTGTCTTTCATGTTATGATTGAAGTACTATGATCCCAGCTTCGAATGTTTTACAAATACTTTGATCAAGTTTATGATGGTGCATGTCACCTCAAAAATTATTCTTTCTTTTTATCACTTACCTACTCGAGGACGAGCAGGAGTTAATCTTGGGGATGTTGATACATTGCAAATGTATCTATAATTTTTGATGTTCCATGCTTGGTTTTATCTACTTTCTTGTTTTTTGTCCACACTTTGGAGCACTTTTCATATGATTTCTTGGACTAACCTATTAACAAGATTCCACAGTGCCAATTGCCTGTTTTCTGCTATTTTTGGTTCCAGGAAAGTCAGAAAATCAATATTCTCAGAATTGAACCGGACAAAAGCCAAACTTGATATTTCCCCGGAAGACTCATAGAGCCAAAAGGAGAGTCGGAGAGGGGCCATAGGGTGGCCACACCACCCCATGGCGCGGGTTCCCCCGGGCCGCGCCAGGTCATGGTGTGGCCCCCCTGGCCGCCCACCGACCTTGCCCTCTGGCCTATAAGAAGCCTCCCGAGCATAAACCCTAAAGAATCAATCAGAAATCCACGAAAAGTTCCGCAGCACCGCCACCACCGAAGGGGAGATTCAGGGGACAGAAAGTCTCTGTTCTGTCACCCTGCCGGGACGGGGAATTGCCCCCGGAGCCATCTCCATCGATCTCCACCACCATCTCCATCGCCATTGCTAATTCCCATGACAAGGAGGGAGTAGTTCTCTCTCGAGGCTAAGGGTTCTACTGGTAGCTATGTGTTCATCTCTCTCTCTATGCATGATCATATTGTGATCATGAGCTTTGTAATCAAGTAGATCAACCTTGCTACTCAAGTGCTTTAATAGATCTCTGCTCTCCCCATGTGTGTGAAAGTGACAGCGTGCACACCATGGTGGCACTTAGGCTAGAGATCACAAATACTTGTTATGAGTTATATTTGGAGTTGGATGTCTTTATGAAATTGTGGTGTTTGTTGGAACCATCTAGTGCTCAAGGTTATAGCCCTACCATCGATTAGAGTGTTCAACCAGAGAGTAGTTCAACGTAGTATCATGAAGATGATATATTTTTATGAGAGTGTTCACTAGTGAAAGTATTATCCCTAGGCCTTGTTTCTAAGCATTGAAACACCGTTTGCAATTAGATCTGTTACATGTTTGCTTGCTTCCATCTTTACTTCAGTTTGCCTTTAGTATCTTCCACACCATCAAGCTATTTTCTATCACCGTTACCACTTATAATTATCCATACCACTTGTATTTCACTATCTCTTCGCCGAACTAGTGCACCTATACACCTGACAAGTGTATTGGGTGTGTTGGGGACACAAGAGACTTCTTGTATCTTGATTGCAGGGTTGCTTGAGAGGGGATACCTTTGACCACTTCCTCCCTGAGTTCGATAAACCTTGGGTGATCCACTTAAGGGAAAACTTGCTGCTGTTCTACAAACCTCTGCACTTGGAGGCCCAACAACTGTCTATAAGAATAGAAGTGCGTAGACATCAGATACACATGTACTTACTATGACAAGAACTTACCGGTAACTAAACTTGAGTAGCATGAGGAGCGGCCCTCGTATTCAAGGGACATGAGATTGCCAACTTATACTTTGTCAAGCATATACTCCATAGTTTGTTCACTTTAACCTTAATCACTTCAAGATGCTTATAATAGGGGTAATGAGAGCTGAAAGCTAATAAGTATCATAATTTTTGGAAGCTCTTTATGAGACTTAAATCCCTGCTTCCTTCTATGAAGGCCTTTCTTTTACTTTTATGTTGAGTCCCCATCTTCTATCTTTATGCACCTATTGAGAGAGCATAGTGGCCATTCTTAGTTTAATGTGCATTGTCCCAAGACTTGTTCATTGATGCATAACTTTGATATTGCTTGTTCTTAAACTATTTGTATCTAGTCACCCTTATGAACTTTGAAGGTGTCCTATGCATTTATGTTTTGCTACACTATGAGGAACAAGCTGAATACCATTCTCATTATGTTTTCTTTATGTTAAACAAACAAACGTCTTTCAATGCTTTATTATTCATGAATCTTTTGTTTGTGCCTTTTCATGTTGCAACATAGTTGCTATGTCTTATTGTTAGAACTTTATCTTTCATGCTATGTTGAAGTACTATGATCCCAGCTATCAATGTTTTACAAATACTTTGATCAAGTTTATGATGGTGCATGTCACCTAAAAAATTATTCTTTCTTTTTTATCACTTACCTACTCGAGGACGAGCAGGAGTTAAGCTTGGGGATGTTGATTCGTTGCTAACGTATCCATAATTTTTGATGTTTCATGCTTGGTTTTTATCTACTTTCTTATGCTTTGTCCACACTTTGGAGTAATTTTATACACTTTTTGGTACTAACCTATTAACAAGATGCCACAGTGCCAGTTGCCTGTTTTCTGTTGTTTTTTGGTTCCAGGAAAGTCAGAAAATGAATATTCTCGGAATTGGACCGGACAAAAGCCAAAGTCGTTATTTTCCCGGAAGACTCACGGAGCCAGAAGGAGAGACGAAGGGGGGCCACTGGGTGGACACATCACCTCTAGGCGCGGGTCCCCCTGGCCGCGCCAGGGCATGGTGTAGGCCCCCTGGCCGGCCACCGACCTTGCGTCTTCGCCTATAAGATGCCTCCCGATGCAAAAACCCTAAATAGAACAGCCTCCAGCCACGAAAACCTCCATAGCGCCGTCGCCACCGAAGGGGAGATTCGGGGGACAGAAAGTCTCTCTTCCGGCACCCTGTCGGGACGAGGAAGTGTCCCCGGAGCCATCTCCATCGAATCCACCACCATCTACATCGTCGTTGCTGATTCCCATGATGATGAGGGAGTAGTTCTCCCTCGAGGCTAAGGGTTCTACCGGTAGCTATGTGTTCATCTCTCTCTCTATGCATGATCATATTGTGATCATGAGCTTTGTAATCAAGTATATCTACCTTGATACTCAAGTGCTTTAATAGATCTATGCTCTCCCCATGTGTGTGAAAGTGACAGCGTGCACACCATGGTGGCACTTAGGCTAGAGATTACAACTACTTGTTATGAGTTATATTTGGAGTTGGGTGTTTCTATAAAATTGTGGTGTTTGTTGGAACCATCTAGTGATCAAAGTGACAATGTGGGGTTATCTAGATGGGGAAAGCGAACTTTGAGGTGTGCTGTTATAGCCCTACCATGGATTAGAGTGTCCAACCGGAGAGTAGTTCAGAGTAGTATCATAAAGAGAAGATATTTATATGAGAGTGTTCACTAGTGAAATTATGATCCCTAGGCCTTGTTTCTAAGCATTGAAACACCGTTTGCAATTAGATATGTTACATGTTTGCTTGCTGCTATCTTTATTTCAGTTTTCCTTTAGTCTTTCCCGTGCCATCAAGCTCTTTTCTAGCACCGTTGTCTTATATCCATACCACTTGTATTTCACTATCTCTTCGCCAAAATAGTCCACCTATACACCTGACAAGTGTATTGGGTGTGTTGGGGACACAAGAGACTTCTTGTATCTTGATTGCAGGGTTGCTTGAGAGGGATACCTTTGACCACTTCCTCCCTAAGTTCGATAAACCTTGGGTAATCCATTTAAGGGAAACTTGCTGCTGTTCTACAAACCTCTGTACTTGGAGGCCCAACAACTGTCTACAAGAATAGAAGTACGTAGACATCAGGCCACTCCAACTGTCCATGACCGTGGACGTGGCTATTTGAATAGTTTGACACTCTGCAGAGGTGGTACACTTTCACCACAACATTCGATACATCCGTCAGGAATAACCCTAAATTATCATACTTAGTATACGGATAATCAATCATAACCTTTCCTTTACACACCCTAGTATAGGCACCTCCCCTATGAGTTTGGCCTCCCAGCCATGGCCACCTGCCATCCTAGGCACTGCATAGGTGGACAATTCATACTCATGAGGTAGCCTCGGCTCAAACCTCTTCCGTGAGGGAACCCATACTAATGCATATAAACTTCCGGATAAGCCTTACCCAATTCAGGTATTGTGGTTGTACGGTAAAATTGGAATGGTATCGTATCCGAACCTAACCATCAGTTTTTATAAAGGGGCTAAGGCTCATGCCTCAACATTTTCATCATCAAATCCATTTGTGTTTCTCAACACATGTTAAAACATTTCAATAGAATGAAGCATCATTCCAAGGTTTTCATAATCCTTTTCACCAAGTATTCCCATCTAAAGTGATCGAGTTTTATGCTTAGCACTAGCCACTAAGGTAAGGGTGTTCACTAATGAGGGGTGCTAATCTTCAATCTCATGCCATAGAATGACATCTAAGTATAACTAGATAGGCCTAGTTTTATACTCTTTATGCTATCTATATGACTTTCCAAATACTCATAAAGCACTAACTAAAAGTAAAGAACTTTGGTAAAGTAAAAGAGTAAAGCTTGCAAGTAAAACTCGGGATGGGTATAAATCAAAGGTATATAACCAAAGCATGCCTAATGCATCTTGCTTGGGTTAAGAAACTGGCAAGTGTTAGCTTGCCAATAATAGTTTGCATAGATTTAGCTTGCCTTGATTGGTGCAGTGATTGAAGTTTTCCTCCTCTTCTTCGGGGTAGAACTCCTCCTTCTCGTAGCTTGGGTCGGTACTATCGTCTATAAATAAATACGGGGTACACAATCACCAAACCATACTTAACTAGCTCTAATTAGAACACTAAGGCTCACACTTGATTATCTAGCATCATCACAATCATCACATGAATTAAAGAACTAGTTTTATTTAGTTTATTTGAGAAAAGTAATTTCTACTCATTGAAATTAATTAAGATTTAATATTCTCCAATTAGAATATGGGATCATGTTGACACATGTCATCACCACATATTCTAATACATGGGAATGTGATTTAAAGGGTTGGTCACATTTTATAAAGTTTAAGATTATTATTTAATAGATTTAAAGTGACTAGAAATGCCCTAATAGCATTCTTTTGGTACTAGTCCAAAGTCACTGCATGTAAACCTAGATATTTTTACATATTCAGGTAGATATTATCAAATGTGATTTTTGAGAGTTGGAATCAACTCCAAAGCTATTATGGTTGATTTTTGAAAAATGTTTGAAGTTGCAAAAGTCTCTGTATTATTATTTTTGCTATAGAATATATATAACTCCAAATGATTTAAATCCAACGGGCTTGGATAGATAATTTAAATACCTTTCTAACAAAATTTTAATCATGCAATTTGGTTTAGTGAAACTCCCTTAATTGATTTTTGAATATGTGGACAGAAACTAGTTTAAACCTAAATGGAAAAACAATTATTTGAATTTCCAGGCCAGCGCGGGAAGTTAAACGGGTTGGCCCAGTTACACTACACGGCGCAGCGGGCTACTGACAGATGGGGTCCACCAGTCAGTGGGACTAACTACGCAAAACGGTATCGGTGAATGTAGGTCGTGCGATCTAAGTCTAATCCAATGGCGGTGAGTCGTCATCAACGACGAACTACTCCGGCAAGGAATCAACCCTAACGCGGCGGTGGGGGTCTGGCGGGTCTCACCTGGGCTCCAGTTAGGGTCGGCGACAGGGGCAATCGACGTGGTAGACGACGGCGAGGTGAGGCGCGGTCACGGCAGGGCTTGGGGTGGTCGAAATCAACGGCGCCCTTCTCCTCCAGCAGCGGCGGGCTCCGACCAAATTCCGGCGAGAGAGGGTTCGCCTTGCTCTGGGAAGAAGTGGGGGAGGGTCAGTGAGAGGTGGTGAGTGGAATGGTATGGAAATGGAGGCGGGGGTGGCCTCCTTTTATAGTGCGGCAAGGGACGAACAGTGCGCGAGCAGGCTTCGTGGTGACGAGGCTGACTATCGGCATAGCGGTGGCTAGTGGGCGGTGCTATGTTCCCTGGCGGTTCTTATGGGCGTAATGGCGAGGCGTGGGGCGGTGTGGTTCGGTCGGGAGCGCGCGGCGCTCCGTGCGGATGCAGAGGTGTTTGTGGTAGCGTGCGGCAGCTGCGGGTCGCGTGGAGGCAAACGGGGTTGTCTGCGGGGTTGCTACGATCATGGCAGGCATGCGCGTGCGCGGTGGGGGCAAGGCACGGTCTGGGCTAGCTGGTCGGGCGCGGCGAGCTGGCGCGCTCTGGACATGGCACAGAGAGGCGGGGCGCGGTGTAGCTAGGGTGGTCCAGGGCTCTGCTGGGGTCGTGGCTTGGACAAGGGGTGGCGATGGACCGAGGCGTGTCTAGTGCGCGTCATGGGCGAGGCTGGCGAGGCTCCTAAGCGTCTTGCCTTGTCGGCGGCGACCAAAAGCGGCGCTCCATTGTGCATATGACCAAAGGGGATGGCACAGGTGCTTTCGACACCAGAGGGGACAAGGGAGTGAAGTGGAGACCAAATGGTCGAGGATCACTGTGCACAACAGTGAAGTTAGGCAGAGATTAAATTAGTGTAAGCAAGGTGTTTGTGGAAATGGCAGCATGAAACTTGCTTTGGAATTTTTGAGTGATCTTAAGTTAAGCTTGAGAGTCTATGTTTGCTTGGAGAGGTCAAAGGGAATTGATTTGATAGGTTTTTGAAAAAGTGAGATCTTAACATATAAACTAGATTCAATTTTCAACTGTCCATTTAATTGATTTGAAAGATGTTTTTGCAAGTTTATAAAGTGGGTCTTGATACACTTTTACTTGGTCTAGCAAGGGGTGAAAATAAGTAGAATTGTTCCTGTTAAGAATTCTCTTCTAGGAACACACAAAGTGGCCTAGTGGTTTACTTTTGTCAAAATGACCATTTGCTTTATTTATTCATATTTGATTTCTTTTTCTTTTGATTTTGTTTGTAATTGGTCTAGATGATGTAGTATTCACCTTTAAATCATTTCACATCATTTAGAACAATCAAGCATGGCATTTTCAAACCATCACACCTTAATGCAAAACTAACATGCCTTCATATTTATTTTCTTAATAAAAGTTTTTGTTAACCCTAAATTGGGTGATTAGGATTTGATAACCTTGATTAGAAGTTTTGGGGTGTTACAACGAATGGCAGAAAAATAATAATTAAAAAGGAGAAGACTCACGAGGTATGCGATGACGCGGTGCAGAGCGATTGGCCAAAACCCGGAATCTACAGTAACCAAACCGAAGAACCGCTAAACGGAAAGCGTGGAGCACTAACAATGCGAGAAATGGTCGCGCCTTGCAAGAAACAGTCGCGTTTCATGTCACTTTAGCAATTAACATGTATGTATTCCTGAAACAAATCAGAATAAATTGATTTTGGCCCCTCTTAGGCTCTGCAACTGTATTTGCTTTTGAATATGTTAGCATATCTTTAGAATGCATGAGAAGGTTGTGTAAATTGATATATGTTCTACGTTGTTATATAATTTCTGCACGAGTTAACAAACTTTCAGTGACCTTGACTTGGAGCATGCTCTATGATTAATAAACAAGCGATTTCCATTAACTAAGTGGGTCCAAAAAAAATGTCATAACTTTTATTTTTCATTTTGATGTACAGAAATTATCAAACTTAATTACATATTAGATCTTCCTTTTATGTAAAGATTCATGGCAACTTCTAGCCATACCTTTTTTTTAAAATTTTATTATACCAGAGAATAATTTGAATTATATGAAGTATAAGTTCCATATAGAATTAATATATATGTAATCTAGTTGTCTATATTAACTAAACTAATTATTTAATAATCCGGCCACTTATAAGTGTTAAATACAAAGTTGTGCCTTCCATTGGAGGTCTGCAATCCAAATAATTGCAACCATCGATTTTGAGGCAGTCGAATAAGGTTACCGTGTGAATTTTTATAAGTTAGCTTGTTTTAACCTTGATCATGTAACATGTCAGTTTCTTGTGGTACTGAACTTGGTCTATTGCTCGATGTATTTTTGTTTGAAGTTTGCTCGATGTATCTTTTTGTTTACTTGAAGAAACACCGGTACCCCTATGTTGCTTATGAGCTTCAATATAAAATAAGGGCCCGCTTCTTGCGTTTCATATCTCTTAGTTTTAGACATGTCTAACACGTAAATAACACATTTGTCTACATATTAAAACACTCAACCCGCACATGCTCATATATTTAACTTATGGTAACATAAATAAAACAAAATTTGTTACCAGCAGTGAGTACTACTACACTCTGGCAAATAGACTGTAAGCGGCGCGGCGAAGCGCGCATGTCCACCTAGTAACATCTATTACCCACCGGTGCCTCTTCATTAATTATCTACTTCCAACATTTTAATTGACAAATTGTAATGAAAGCCATGATCATCGCCACCGTTAAGCATATGCCAACCTCCCAACAACGGTGAAACATCGACGACGCGCAGCAACACCTGAGCAAATAACTACGACTCGCAAGGTCAAATGTCTACCATACAATAGGCAATAGGAGGTGTCAAAGACAATATAGGCTGCAAGGATTATAAATGGTACGGGAACTAAGCATCGCAACAACAGGGAAAGTAAAGCCTATAAATACAAAATAGGTAGAAATGGAAGAATGTTCACCTGGAAAATATTGCTAAAGATACATATCCGAAGAAATCATCGAAACTCGCATCAACTCAACGGCCTAATCCGTGAAGAATCAAAACACTAAAAGGAACACGCGATGCAACAATTACAACTAATGCGGAAGAACCAGCATGATCAAGATATGATGCATGGCATGGCAAGTTGATGATGCAAACTATGTTGGAAAGATGGCATGAGCATGATATATAGATGATACAACATTAGTGAGACATTCTCAACAAAAAATAATTATTTTCCCATTTTATTAATCATGTTTTTCTCGCATAAACAATTCTGATCTTACAAGTTCTCCATGATGCATGATGCAATTGCAAGTATGGAATACACGGTTAGAAAGGGTCCGTCGCGCTGATCGATTTAGACATATCATTTGTCGATTTCGGAATTACGGTTTTTAAGTTATGCATTTAACAAGAAAAGGTCATTTTATTGCATTAAAACAATTTTAAAATTTTATTTGTTCAAAAATATTTTTAGATGGCATATTCATATTTCTCACATTTTTCTGGTTCCATATTTTTGAACATTCAAGTGAGGCAAATACCTGATCATCTTAAGGAACGCGATTAGTGGATATACAGATGATCTGCAGGTGATGCCCACAGCAGGAACATAATATGCGGTCGTGCATCACCATGCAAGATGGCTGGATCCCTTGAATTAAAATTTGGTTCATGCACACCGACATACATCCCAAAAATTGGTAATAGGAGGTGAGATTTTCTTTTGAGTGCTACATCTATTTCTTCACAATACAATATAGAACTCTATTATATACGCATGACTGAAGGCTGTGGTTATATTCGACATATAATCATTACATCCCTTGCATTAGCACCATCATGTCGTGCATATTGTGGTCTCAAACAAACTATGAGACGACCTTTTTTATATGGTTTCTCGAGTTTGCTTACTTACATAGAAAAATAAATATTTGAACTTGGAGATACAAAGGCATTGGAGGTTTAGAACTAGACTTGGTCCACTTATCCCGCTATTCTTTTGAACTAATAATGAAAGGGCAATACTAGTAGATAGCAAAGAAAAATATTATTGGAGAGGTCATGTCCCTCCACCAATTTTCTGTATATAAAAACTACTGAAGATTACGGCAGTTCACCATGCACGGCAAAATACTCAAAACTACTATAGCGCGATGTATTCTATTCCCTCCGATTTTAAAATATAAGATGTTTTAGCTTTTATATCTAGATGCATCTTAGAGCATCCCCACTTGGCTTTCCAGCACGCCGTTTTCAGGACGTATTTTGATCCGGACACCGAAATTTGGCCCACTCGCGTTCCTAGGACCCCGGTTTCGTTCGAATTTGATCCAAAATTGGTCCGGCGTTCCAGGCCGAACCAGCGCGCCCGCGCTGAACGCCGAGGCGCCGGAAAAAGCGCCGCTGGAACGAGTGGGCCCGCTCAGTCAGCGGCAGAAGCCGAGTCGTCCTCATCCTCCCGCATCGGGACGCCGCGAAGGACCGCCGGGCATTAACCACCGGTCTCGTCGGCCACGCATAGCCGTAATGGCGCGCCACCGTCACCTCGGCTCCCGCGACGGACCGACGGGCATTAACTTCCCGCCGCTTCCCCTTTTCCCGCCCTCGCCGCTACACCCCTCCCGCCTTCGCCGCTCTCGCTCGGCCTATAAAACACGGCCGCACCGCCGGTTCACAGCACACTGCCCCCTCCACCCTGCACCACTCCGGCGAAAGAAACAAACGGCGAAGAGAAAGATGGCGAAGAGGTACCCAGGCGACCCCGTGGCGGCGAACGGCTTCGGCCGGCGGACGCTCTAGCCATGGGAGGCGCGGATGCTCCACGATGCCGGGTACATGGCGCCGCCGGACTTCCGCCGCTGCCCCCTCAGTGGAGGAAGCCGCCACCGGTGCCGCCGGTAGCGGAGGACCACGAGCTGGTGGACGAGATCCAGGCCGCCATCGCAGCGATGCCGGATCTAGAGCTCGCCGAGGATCCCGACAACCTCGCCTACTGGGAACATTTCTTCGAGGAGCGCCTGCGCCGAGCAAGCGCCGCGCACGCGAGTCCTCGAGCACATCCACGGCGGCAACAACCCTCGGCTTGGGTTCCCACGCTCGCCGGCGCCGCCCCCTCGCCGCGGTCGCCAGCCCCCGGCGAACTGGGCGCCCAGGAGGATGGCTAGCCTCTCCTCCTCCTCCTCCTCCGCATCGCGCTCCTCGGCGTCAGCTCCTGCGCAGTCGCCGCGCAGCAGCGTCGAGGTCTTCTGGCCTCCCAAGCGCTAGGCCGACACGCCGAGGACACGCACGCGCGGCATCATCATCGGCGAGCCCCGCACGGCGACCTTGCCGCCCGGTCGGATGCCCCTCCGCCAGCCAAAGGTCGAGCCCGCCGACTGGGGCGTCGCCGTCAACGAGGACTCCTTCGCCATGAAAAATGGCGATCGAGCGTTCTTTCCGCGAGGCCGCGCCGCCGTCGCCATCCATGGAGCCGAACATTCTCGCCTGGTCTAGGGCGGACTAGGAGGAGGAGGAGGCGCTGCCGCTGCGGCACGGCGCCGTTCTTCCGCCATGCCCAGAGCGCGCCCCGCTCCCGCCTACCTCAGCGCGCCCCTCGTCGTCCTCGACGACGACGATGACGCTGGCCCTTCTCAGCCATGGAGGTACGGCGATCCAGGCTAGGGCAGCTCGCAGCCCCTGCAGACGCCGGACGACGACGGCACGGCGGATCCCGAGTACACCAACTTCTACCGCCACTTCGGCATGTGAGGCGGTGTCATCGGCATCGGCGACCTTTTTTTATTTTAGTTATAGTTTATCCTAATTCGGCCAAAATTCGGGTATATGTCCGAATTTGGCCAACTATTGTACGAACTTGCCGTTGCTTCATTAAAATCGTCTATATTCGTCCAAAATTCATCGTGTTTGATTAAATTTCGGCTAAACATGGGGACTCGGCCTGGGAACGTGAGTGGGAAAGAGGTTGTTCCCAGGCCGAAACCTTCGTTCGTCCGGCGCTATTTAGCTCTGGATTTCGGCGTGTGAACGGCCAACGAGTGGAGATGCTCTTATATGGGTTCGGATCCCCTGGAGTTGGACTCAACTCCACGCGGTGGAGTTGAACAAATCTCAGCCCTCCTATTGTCTCTATGGCCCAGATTTCTACACGTCTCTATTTTCCTTTCAAGCCATCTTCTTCCTCTTTTGGATAAGGTCGTGAGCTCTAGGACAGGAGCAGAATTCCCCATGTCTCTCCTCCATCAGCTCCACGGGTACCCACCGAACTCCACCCCTCGGCAGCTTAGGCAGCCGGAACGACGGCATAACCTCAGCCTCCGTCACCGAGTAGCCGCCACAGCAGGACCCAGTGTCGCCGCGCCAGGAGCTCGCCCAAATCGCGATCGTGCAGCTTCCGCCGAGTGGTCTCCGCACCGGGAGCTCGCCCGCATCGCGAGCTTGTAGCTTCCATGGAGCCGCCAGCGCACCAGGAGGCTCGTCCCAAATCGCGAGCTTGCAGCCTCCGTCGTGTTCACACCAGTAGCTTGCCCCACATCGCAAGCTTGCAGCTTCCATGGAGTCGCCGCCGCACCAGGAGCTCGCCCTAGATTGTGGGCTTGCAGCCTTCGTCGCGTCTGCACCAGGAGTTCGCCCCAACACTACAGGCTACATGAATTTGAGCTTCATGGGAGGAAGAGGAGATACTGGTGTGCACGCAGAGAGATTACAGTGGCCACTCGAGCAAGAAAAAGTAAGAACAATACTCATCTATGATTATTTTTCTGCTACTATGACAATTATACTTGTAATAACAGAATAAAGGGGATAATATCCACTGCACTATCATGGATTAAAATAATTGTTACATATGACATATCAAATAGGTGATATTTCTTGGCTTGTTCACAAGAACTGATTGTAGTATCCTGCAAATTGGCTTGTTGCGATGTTGCTTGCAGGAGGAAAATACAATTGTTCATCTTGAGTATATCTAATACTTGTTTCCTGTCAAATAGAAGATGCAAAAAAAAGTAAGCATAAATTAAATAATATATGTTGAAATTTGATTTTGTTTCAACAACATAGCACATATTACATACTTGATTGTACGATGTGGTATCCATTAGATTAGTATGTGATGGAGGTAAACCGGGGTCGCAAGATCCCTGAATCATGATACAGACTTGTGAGAAACCAAAGTTTCAATGTTCTCAAGTTTTATCATAAATAAACTAGTTAGAATCTTACCAGCAATGAATCCGTAAAACCAGTAGCATTTCCATTTTCATTCATCCACAAGATATCTATCGGTACCTCAACACCCTATAGTTAATAAAAGCAATAGTATAGTTAGACTCATACATGCGTTTATTAATATTTATGGAGCCATGAGTTGAGTAGTAATTGTTACATTATTGTTGTAGTATTGTACTTCATCACTTGGACCTTCCTTTGTGTTGGTTCCACTTTTCTTCCTTTTTTTTGATTTCTCTTGCTTTGACTTTGCCTGCCTTTTCTCTTTCTTTTTAGCCTTTTCTTGCATTGTTTCAACCCAATCCTTTGGTCTCTTATTACTCTTCCGACCTTCTCTCTTTTTTAGACCAGCCACTCTACTGTCCAAAGTTTGCTGTGGCAAACTTTCCTCATGGGAATCTTCTGGCTTGAAAATTTCCTTTATCTTCTCTTCTATGGTTTTGTTCATTGAATCAATTGAGTTGTCTAGTAAGAAATACGATTCATCAAAGTCCACTGCCCTTGAAGCCAATCGAGCAATTTTTTTGCATATCAATTTGTATCGGTGCAATTTTTCTAATTTAGGATCTTCCACAATATCATTTCCATTGTTGTCTTGCACGATGGTTGATCTTGCTTCTTTTGTCCATCGCTTAAGAATGTATGCTTCTGGAATCAACTTGATATTCATCATATCTAATGATTTCAAAGCATGGCTACAAAGGATCCCGTGTTTCTCAAATTTCTTACAACTGCAAGAAACTGTTTGATTAATGGGGTCAACAGAAACTTTGTATCCATAATTATTAGTTGGCTGCCCTTCAAGATTGCAAATGGCAATAGTGAACTCCATGATTGAATCATTTTGCACTGAGTTCTTGATATAAGTGGCCGTTGATTTTTCAAACTCCTCCTGGAATATTTTAAATATAGGTGGTGTATAAACATTTGCCGCTTGATGTAGTACTGGCGTGCCCTTCAACTTTAGCATCGGCAACTTTTTCCTAACTTCATGTTCAGACTTTACCTCCTTCTCACACTTCTCTTGAACAGCCCTTTCAAAATGTTTGAAGAACCTCACTATGTCCAAATTGAATTTCAGATGTTGCTTCAGGTCCTTATTGAAGCTCTCACTTAGTTGTGTGCTACGCATTCCCAATGTAAACACATCCTTCATGTAGCAATAAGCCCATTTCTGCTTTAGTTTGTAAATACCATCCAACCAACTTCCATTTTTCACCTTAGATTGCATTGATTTGAAAACTTTTTCAAACTTATCTTCTTTTTCGTATAAATACATGCAACGGTTGTATTCCTTCAAAATTGTTGTTGCTTCATCCTTCTTCTTACTAGGATCACTAGGGAGGACCCCTTCTGTTTGTTCTTCAGCCGTATGAGAGCTTAAATGCTTTATTGCATTCTGACCCATATGCCAGCAACACAAAGCATGTATTGTATCCATAAACACCTCACCAATTGCCCTGCCCATTGCCGCATTTTGATCGGTAAAGATTGTTTTGGGATGCTTTTGATTATGTGATGCTAGAAAAGTCTCAAATAACCACTTAAAAGAATCTATTGTTTCATCATATAAGAGAGCTGCTCCAAAAACCACTATTTCTCGAAAATGGTTAAATCCAACAAAAACTCCAAAAGGTCTGTACTCTTTGTTGGTAGAATATGTGGTATCAAATGTAATCACATCACCAAATAAAGCATAGTCTATCAACATTTTGGCATCAGCCCAAAATATATTGGTTATTTGCTCTTCGCTATCTAGCTGGATAGCATATTGAAAAGATGGATTGTCAATGACTTGTTGCTGAAAATACTTTAACAAACCTCCTGCTTCTCCATACTGCAAGCTACGTTGGCGCTTACTTCTCAAGTAATTTTTGCGATCTTGCAGTGTGTATCCAAGATTGGACGTTCTACCAACAACTTCCCCAGAAAAGATATGTGCTGCCTTTGGTGCAATGCCAGCATGATCTGCTGCCTCTATGTCCATGGCATCTACTGGACATACTTTTCGCTGAGATGGGATCAAGTGGATCATATCTGGCCGATAAAAGATATGATTGTGCTCTGGCTCAAAGTCATGTACTTCATATTTGTTGGTACTTCTGTTCAAAAGAATTCCCATGCGTGCTTTACATCCTGTTCTTGTTTCAGCTCGCGAAGACTTGTATTGATCCTCTCGTTTATCTTTTGATCGATGACCTTCTTTTCCACACAAGAATCTTTTTGATATCACAATTCCATCCTTATTCTTGTTGCTATAGTGCTTTCTAGCATCAAATCCAATTTTTCCTGCATAATAAACCCAGAAATTCCATGCTTCATCTGTTGTTGTGAATTCTATACCTAGCCTTGGAGTCCAACTCACAGCTTGCTCGTGGTTGGTGTTTGACTCCAGGTTGAGATTTCCGCTGGAATTCCCATTGTTGCATGCCGGTTGCATTACCGAATGGCACAAAATCTAGTAGAGAAGTGTGTAGATCAGGGGATTTGGGGAAGAATATGGATCTGATAGTTTTGGGGAGAAAGGGAAGGAGCATAACGATGTGCTAGTTTTTGGTGGGAAAATGCAATACGTGGTGTATTTTGGTGGGAAAATCAGGCTACTAATACTTTTTGGAGGGAACCAATAAAAGAAAAAAAATCTCCCTCCAAATTAAAATCACAGGAGGTTGTTATAGGCTAATTACATCTGGGCCATAGAGACAATAAGAGGGCTGAGATTTGTCCAACTCCACCGCGTGGAGTTGAGTCCCAACTCCAGGGGATCCGAACCCCTTTTATATTTTGATGAAACGGAGGGAGTATAGGATATGCCGAGCTCATTCACTAAAATAGAAAAAAAACTAACCAAATGCAGACACTTTGGATAACGGCTACACTAGATCCGAGGCAACCTGACATTTTGCTCTCAACCTCTTCTTCCGTTCAGCTTCATCAATTATGAGCAAAAGATATATCAACACCCCTGACAGCAAGATGGCGAAAGCAACGTTGCCCAAATCGAGCCAATCAGGGCGGAAGATGAAGATCGCGATCCCCAAGGAGACCACCATGATCCCGGTCGCGACCAACATCAACGACGACATCAGCTGCACGAGACAGTACATGGACAAATCAGTGACAAGTAAATGGCGAAACAAAGCTACCTCCCTCCGTTCCGGTGATTACCATGGCCTGCTGGCAAGTGCAAGTACGTACCTCTGGCTCTGACCCCCTAAGAATCACTTGGTCGCATGCTTCTATCTCTCGCCTTCTCTTGTCGCGGCGTTTGACGAGGAACAGATTGAGAATCACGGCTAGGTAGAGGAAGACAATGGCCGCAATGACCACGTCATGCCAGTGCCCCACGTACTGCCATATATCGAAGGCCGTGCCGCAGAACATGCCGAACACCATGAAACTGAACCATAAGTGCTGCATGAACACACACAAAAAAAGGACGGATAAACAGTCATAAGTAGATTAATTGGCATGCAGTTTGTGGATCAAGATTGAATTAGCGCGCGCGCGCGCGCCATCATGCATGTATATTGTATACGGGTACGCGTACCAGGAAGACTTTGTCGCGGTCTTCGTCATCGTGGTACGCCGCCGCCAACGGTGTCTCCTCCGGCGACGGCTGCCGTGTGGTGGTCGGCAGGTCATGGCACGCGGAGGTCGCGAGATCGGAGATTGGGTTAGACGTCATGGACCAACAAACTCGCACAAGGGAGACTGCAAGATCGTACTGTAACTGCCTACAAATTTTTGTCGAGATGGCAGACTACAAGATCGGAACTGCCTACAGATTTATCTCCAGTCCCTTCCTCCAACAGATTCGCAATGGGAAAAAAAACCTCCAACAGATCTCACGTGATCGGACATGCATGCAAAAGAGTATTACGTACATCTAATTCGTGTTATATTTACCGAACAAATCACGTCCCGTTTTAGGTGAGTTGGTCGACCTGTTACCAATGCACCATACATGACTGACCGCTAACCTTATTATAGGTGAGATTATATGCATTTTTTTAGCTGTAAATCATAGGCCTTTTTTTTCTTCAAAACGCCCAATTCACTACTCCCTCCTTTTCAAATTATAAGACATTTTAGCTTTGCAAAAGAAGTGTATCTAGACCCCTTTTAATATGCAGATTTACTCCAAACCTACATGAACCTACACACTAAAACGGGTCTAGATTCACCTCTTTCACAAAGCTAAAACATCTTATATTTTTTAAGAGCACATTAGGAGGAGCGTCGAGCCAAACCGTTTTTCCTCCGCTCGCGATGGCGATTTTGAGGGCGATCGTGAGGGCGAGCTAGGGCTGGATTGCCGCCGCCGATGGCTGCTCCCAGGGTGATTGGCAACGTCCTGTTCGGTACGGTGGTACTGTCTTCCCCATTTGGGTTCTCTTTCTCTCCCTGGACGGTGTTTCTAGGGTTGAGTTTTTTCCCTCCCCTAGATCAATCTGGAGGTGAGGTTTCGAGGTTCTTCGAAACTGGTTGAGTTTTGTGAAGCGATTTGAAGGAGACACGATCTGACAGTTTGGCCCGATCTACAACCAAGTTTGATCTGCTAGGTTTGATTCTGGCCGGGAGCAATGAAAATTGAAGGATGGAATTGCCAGGGGTTGAACAGCTGCCCAGCTGTTCGTGCGCTTCTGGTCATCTAGAAGCAGTCTGATCCAGATATGTTTTTCTTGTCCGGGACTCATTTGAATAAAGCAAAGGCAGAAAAACTTATGAGAAAGATGGGCTTTCATCATATGTTGGTTCATGAGAGCGATGGAAGGAGCGGTGATTTGCTGATGATGTGGAAGAAAGAAGTGAAGCTAATTGAGAGGAGTGTGACGAATCAACATATAGATGTCACTATAGACTTAGGATTGGGTTGGCGATTTACTGGGGTCTATGGAGAACCAGATTGGAGTCACAAAGATTGAACATGGACGGATATGAGAAATTTGTATGCTAGCAATAATTCAATGCCATGGGTTCTAATTGGAGATTTTAATGAAATTCTCTTTGATAGTGAGAAGGAAGGGGGCTTCCAAGGCCCCCAAGTATATGCAAAATTTCCGAGATTCCCTAGAGGATTGTCGCCTGGAGGATATGCCCTACATAGGAGATTAGTTTACTTGGAGGCATGGAAGGATTAGGGAAAGGCTGGATCGATCGGTCTGTAATAAAGAACGGAATGGCTTGTTCCCTTTAGTAGGTTTAGTGAATGCGGAGATGACAAAGTCTGACCATCGGCCAGTTCTTGTGGATACGGTCTATTACGAAGGGGTAGAAGTCCCAAGTCAAAGAAATTGTAGAAGATTTGAAGCTAGGTGGCTTGGTGAGCCAACCGTCGATGAGATAGTCAAGGGTGCATGGGACAGGGCAAAATCTTCGAACCATATTTTAATTAATACCCTCGCTGACATGCACTCAGACTTGCATGAATGGGATCACAAGGTCCTAAAAGGACCAAAAAAAGGATAGATAAGCTAAAAGGGGAGTTGGAAGATTTGAGTAGAGGTCCGATGTCTGATGAGGCTTTAGAGCGCCACCAAGAAATATTGGTGATGCTTGAAAACCTGTTCGAGCAGGAGAAAGTTATGTGGATGCAGCGGGGGCGCACTAATTGGCTTCGACATGGTGATAGGAATACTACTTTTTTCCATCACTTTGCATCAGAAAGGAAAAATAATAATTTGATTAAATCTTTGTTGAAGGAAAATGGTGAGATAGTAGAAGGGAATGAAGATCTATCAAATTTTATCGGGGGCTACTTTGGAGGACTTTTCACTTCAGACACGGGCGACCCCGACCAGGATGCTTTGGATAAAGTAAAGAAGAAGGTAATGCAAGATATGAATGATTCGTTGATGGCACCGTCTATGGCGGAGAAAGTGAAAAAGGCTCTCTTCAGCATTGGGAATCTTAAGGCGCCAGGTCCTAATGGGTTACATGCCATTTTCTATAAAAGGTTTTTGCCAATGGTGGAGGAAGATTTAATTGCGGATGTATTGGAAGCACTTAACTCTGCAAAAATTCCAGAAGGATGGAATGATACTGTTATTGTGCTAATTCCCAAGAATCATGATCCGAAGAAGGTAACTGAGTATCGGCCAATTAGCTTATGTAATGTTATTTATAAAGTTATTAGTAAGCTTTTGGCAAATCGCTTGAAGGGAATTTTTCTAGAAATTATTGGTGAACAACAATCAGCCTTTGTGCCAGGAAGGATGATTACTGATAATATTCTAATAGCATATGAGTGTGTTCATACGATTAAAAGGAAGCAATGGAAGCAAGGGTTGTGTGCAGTAAAATTGGACATGCACAAAGCATATGATAGAGTTGAGTGGAAGTTTCTAAAGGCAATGATGTTGAAGATGGGTTTCGATATTAGATGGATTAATCTAATGATGGAGTGCGTCTCGTCGGTTCGTTACCGTGTTCGGTTCAACTCGCATGAGACCGACCAATTCACACCAGCGAGAGGCTTAAGGCAAGGGGACCCCCTATCCACTTACTTATTTTTGATTTGTTCAGAAGGCCTTTCTAGCTTGTTATCACATGGCGAGAGGAGGGGAAGTTAGAGGCATCAAGGTTTGCCGAGATTCCCCATCGGTCTCACATCTTTTGTTCGCGGATGATTCGTTGATTTTGATGAAGGAGAATGAAGCTAATGCGAGATGCCTTGGTGATATTTTGAATTCTTATTGTGCGTCTTCAGGACAATTGACAAGTGTGGGAAAATCAAGTGTGTATTTCAGTCCTAATACGCAGGTGGAGATAAGAGCGGAGATTTGTACAACTTTAGATATCATGACGGAGGCTATTTCAAACAAGTACTTGGGACTACCATCTATTGTGGGGACAGATCGGAGTGATTGTTTCAAGTATTTTGTGGAAAGGATCCTGAAAATAATCAAGGGTTGGAAGAAGAAAACTCTATCCATGGTGGGGAAGGAGGTTCTTCTGAAAGCAGTGGCACAAGCAATATCAGTGTTTGCGATGTCTGTAATCAAAATTCTAAAAAAACATATGTAAAGGAATTACGGATGCTATCTCGTAATTCTGGTGGGGTGATGATGCCAATGAAAAGAAGATACACTTGTATACATGGTGGAAGCTGTGCATACCAAAGAAGAGGGGAGGGCTTGGTTTTCGTGATCCACATTGTTTCAACCTAGCTATGTTAGCCAAACAAGTATGGAGGTTATTATGTGAACCTGATTCTCTATGTGCAAGAGTTCTAAGAGCTAAGTATTACCCAGATGGTCAATTGTTGAAAGCCAAGATGAAGAGTGGTGCATCTTTTACTTGGCAAAGTATACTGGCAGGGATTCAATGTTTTAATAGAGGGTGTATTTGGCGAGTGGGAGATGGGTCATAAATTGATATTTGGGAAGATCCATGGATTCCCAATAGCCATGATGGAAAGGTGATAACACCAAGAGGAAATATTGTGCTCACCAAAGTTTGGGATTTAATTAGTCCAATAACAGGAACATGGGATGAGGAGTTAGTGAGAGAGATTTTCTTTGCGGTCGATGTCAACAGAATTCTGTCAATACCTCTATCTACATACGGTATGGAAGACTTTGTTGCATGGAGACATAACAAGAGTTCTCTTTTTCAATTAGATCAGCATACCATGGAGAGTGGAAACATCAATTTGGAGAGAAGGAGAGGAATTTGCAAGCTCCTGGAGGTTCAAAAATTAATATAGTGTGGGGCACACTCTGAAAAAGCTCGGTAGCAACGAAAATTAAAATATTTGCTTGGAAGTGTTTGCATGGCATCCTTCCTTGCTATGGAGTTCTAGCAAATAGACATGTCCCTGTTTCTGGTCAGTGTCCACGGTGCACTACACACTGCGAGGGTATTAAACATGTTCTATTCGAATGTGAGCATGCGGCAGAAGTTTGGGCAAAGCTGGGGCTATCTTCAACCATTCAATATGCTATGCTGGTGGACCGAGCTAGAAGTGCTGTTCTTGAGGAACTTTTAGTAAAACAACAACCTGGAGATGTCAAAGAATTAATATTGACAACGGCATTGTATATTTGGTGGATGAGAAGGCAAACAGTTCATGACGAGCAAGTATCACCTGCCACAATTGCTGCTATGTCCGTTAGAGTAATCACAGAGAATAATATCTGAGCGTTGAGAAAATCTGTGGCCCAAAGGAAGAGTACGTGGATGAAATCAAAGGAGACTTATGTTCTTATCAACGTTGATGCAAGTTTTAACCCGGAGAATCTAAAAGGAGGAATTGGGGCTATTATTTGAGATGATAGAGGCAGATTTGTTGCAGCCTGCAATGATCCAGTCCACTATACTATTGATGCAAATACACTCAAAGCTATGGCTGTCTGTAGAGGTTTAGCTCTTGCAAATGAGGTTGGTTTCTCGTCGACGGCAGCAACAGCTCTTTTTAAAGATATTAATGTGCAAGCTTCTAAGTTTTCTAAGTGTTAGTTTAGCTTTTGCAATAGGAAGCAAACAGTGTAGCAGATTGCTTAGCAAGAGAGATGGGAATACTACCACTTTTTGGGTAGATGAACCACCAGACTTTATTATTGCTCTGATAATCGACGATGTAACTATTATTTGATCCTGCAGCAGGACAGAGACTGCTTCCCTCAAAAAAATAAAACATCTTATATTTTGAAACAGAGGGAGTAGAAACTACCACGACATTCAGCTAACACGAGTCACAGCACCTGTTAGACTGGACATGCAGACCTCGAGGCAGGCGAGATGATGCTGCACCACTGCAATGCACTGCAACATGATTGAATATAGAACGGGCATCTCGTTCCAAAAAAAAAAAAATGGACGTGCATCAGTGCCATCTGAAAGTCCCATAGCTCATTCAGTTCCATTTGTCAATATTAAAGGACCAAGGAACCTGTGTATAGGTCAATATCTGCAAGTCGCTTAATGAGTATGAGATCTACCTTAACCTAGAGATGCACATTTCCTTACAGTTCCCCGTACCCATACGGTGGGATGCTTCCAGAGGCACGAATGTTTTACATCCCTGTTAACATCCATACACTGAGATCGAAACGGTGCCCTCACAGACACACCATGTATACGGTTAACCCACAGAAGGATCAAAACCATCCACGCTTCAAGTATGATATCAGCTCAGCGGGTCTTCGTCAGTTCTCTTTCTTGCTGTCCAGATCTTCGAGGGCAGAGAGTCGTTCAACAAGGGGTGGATGGGAGTAGTGATATGCTGAATACCACGGATCTGTGTTCATTGCAGATAAGTTCTCTTCCTGAAATTTTCAAACATATATCAAAGTTAGTTAACTCAAATCTTTGTATGGGTCATACTTCCACAGCATGTGCAAATCACTAACTTAGATGAAACATTAATATGTAGTATAAGTTCATAAAAGAGAGGCGCAAGAATCAAGAAAGAGAGTTCACTAGAGGAGAGGAGAGGAGAGGATGCTAGTAGCTTCTCAAACAAATCAAGCACTGGGTTTTTGGAGAAAAAAAAAGTTGATTGATGAAGCCACCAATTACGGCCAGATCTCTAAGTAAGATGTCGATGTGCAGTCAAAAAATAACACGGTGCTTCCATGGTCAACTATAAAAAGCACAGGACAGGAAATAAGGGCATTTAAATGATTACCTGTAGTTTAACAAGGGCTCCCCGGAGTTCAGGAGCATACCCAAGGTTCTTGGCAAAAGCATCAGCCTGGACATTGAAATCGGATTAGGTAAGCACAACCAAAAGTTTTAAAGCTGGCAATGCAGAAAACTTGAGACGAAAAGAAGAATGAACCTGAAATTCAAAGGCTCTGCTGACAAGGTTGAGGCAAAAACTCAGAACGTGTTGGACAGGTATAATGGTGTGCTGTCATGAAAACAATGTGTGTCAATCAAAGAACAATGAATACAATGCTTGAAATCTGTAGATGCATATAATTGCGAGTTTCAATGAAAGATGTAAACAGGTGGGGTTCAATTCATTTCAGAAACATAGTATTGCTAGGGCAGAAGTTATACCAATATATCTCCAGGCCATAGATAATAACACAATAATACTTAAAAAAATATGAGCATAACATACCATGAAAATGATCAGTCCAATTATCACAGGCTGATCGTCGAAACCAAAACTTTCAAAAAGATCTTTGGAATTCCTTACTAGAGTGTATCCTCCGAATTGCATAAATGTAAGCAGCTGCAAGTAGAAAATGAGGTGAACAAGAGTTTTGAACATCTAAAACATGCTTGAGATGTTAGTTTCCTTCTGAAAGACTGAAACTAATCAAAATAAAATAGGTTTTTAGCAACTAATGCAATGCGGACAAAACTGATATTATGATGCATAATCACACTGCACTACGACGAGTGCCTACAACCACTTGCATGCTTCATGGTTTGCCGTGTCCTTTGGTCCTTGTATGCGGCACAAAATTAACTTCCTGCTAATTTGTGCTACGAATTATTTTGTTAAATATGCATCCATCTAACTAACTGCCCTCATGACTATAATCTAAGGAGCTACTCATGACTCGAACACATCACATCCACTGTAAGAATTAGCACCACCTACTGGAGTCGTCATCAGAAGAAGTATCTTTTCCTTTGTATAAATAAATAAATAAGATACTCTAGTAGAAACAGTACTGCTTGAAATTTCATCCCTTTTTTACACTAGATGTGTCTACAGGAACTGCTTGAATTGGTACACACTTTCATATCAGTTCCTCTGACCAAGCTTAATTTTGTTTAGTACCTCCTAATCCAGTAGCATATGCCAGCAGATGCAACGATATAAAGGTCCTTCCGAGAAAAACAACGGCACAAGCCCTTTCACGGAAACCAACACAGGACTTCAGGGCTAAAACCACTCGTTGACGGTTACAATTTCTTTGGGTAGTGTTCCAGCTTAAAAACCATCCTTTTGTTTTCGTTAGCCATAATATCCAACAGCGGGACAAGTCTAACTGGTAAAAAACTGAGATGAGCTGAACCATTTCTTGCCCGCGCTGTCATGCGAGCGCATGTGAACCTAGCACTCACCTCTTGAGGCCAAATTTTCCTTTCCTCACTGTCCCAGCCATCTCTTTCTCTGTTGTTTTTCTTCACCACAATTGGGCAGATCAGGTTGTGCATGCATCAGGTTGGCCTTTCAGGTTTGTAAATTTGATGATCCTTTTTATTACATTTGCATAGTTGTACAGGACTAGCATATGTGTTGTTTATGTTGTGTAATAGCACTGCATAGGTCGATAAGTTGGTGGGGAAAAAATAGCACTGCATAGGTCGATAAGTTGGTGGGAGTTAATGCACAACAGTTAGCCACGCTTCATCATTTTTTTACGGATGAATAGAATGCTTTTGTAAACTTCCATACATAAGTACTCAAGAGTTACCACAATTCATCCTTATTTACTCTCATTACTCCAACCAGACAAATACAATTCTGTATCGTCCCATCCACGCCTATCACTCACACCAAATATACAATTGGCTCATCAATTCACTCAACCAAACACAGAACTGACTTGCTCCATCCCTACCAACCTGGATGGCAGATGCCATCCAACTTCATGCATGTTACCAAACGCTACCTTAGGTACCTTATATGCAAATGCTAATGCAACTAAAACAAATGAGTGACTGGTACGCAGAGGTCATAATTAGTGATCTGGATGAGAAAATACCTGGACAGCTACAAAGGAATATGTAGTGTGATTGAGTTTCCAGTGCCCAAGCTCATGTGCAAGAACAGAAACTACCTCATTATCATTAGTACACTGAAACAAACACAAAGAAGTTAAGAACTCAAATTCATGCATGCATTCCCAAATTGCCACCGGAGAAAAATAATGAAGAGTACAAAAATGGTGATTTCTTTTGAACCTGCTGAATCAATGTATCATAGAGAACAATGCGCTTATTCTTGAAAAATCCATACATGTAAGCCTGAAAGAGATTGAAAGTTGAAATCATATTCGAAAAATAGAAATAACTAGTTAGGCATGACACTAACTCCGAAGGTAAAGAATCTAACGTACATTACTGTGGCTTGATCTGGTAGACCCATCGACCACGAAAAGCTTTTTCAAAGGAAACTTGAGGGAATCTGCTAACTTCTCTATTTTCTCCCTGAGTGAACCTTCAGGAAGCTGTTAAAATCAGCAACAATTAAATTCAGTCTTACCATGAAGTTACTATTTAGATGCAGAGTTGCAGATGCAGCTTGGATGCCTCTATCATGCTTACAAAAGCATATTGAGCGACGCAAATACAACGAATGAGGTGCAGCAAGAAAAGATACTCACAGGAGTGAATTTGTTGAATAGAGGAGCATATTGAACGACGCAAATACAACGAATGAGGTGCAGCAAGAAAAGATACTCACAGGAGTGAATTTGTTGAATAGAGGAGCAATCATGATGGGGTAAATTGTCATCATCAGGAGAGCCAGCGCAAACATAAAACCCCAGAGATATATCGCTAGGTAAGGACCTCCATTCTGAAGGAATACAGGAAAAAACATTAATCAAGTATTAAAGTAACTCAGTTAGATAACATATGAATCTTGTGTTTCCAAATAGGGTTAAAGGGCACATTTGATAAAGATACTTGTTACAATAATAGTTAAGAATGAAGGATGGCCCAACAGAAGAAATGAGGTACCTGTACTATAATGATGATAGCAGCCACAATTGGCGGTGCGAGTAAGATGGATAGAAAAATCCCCTTGATCATGTCCCTAACAAAGAGCCATATTGTTTGCTGAGAAAGGCCCAAAGCAAGAGAAATATCAGCATAAATACATTAGGAAATGAAGATATCGAATTCATAAGGTAAAACTATCAAGTGACACCAAGCACCGCAAACTGAGACAGTTCACAAACAGAAGTGCGAAATTGAAAATTATAGACGTACCTTGTTAAAACCATGTCGAGTCTCAATAACAAATGTTGAATACAGAGAGAATGGCAAGTCTGTGATCTGTATTGCATCAAATATATATATTAGGCTATCATATTTACATAAGAAGTTGCATCACCATGAGAGAAAATATGTATATGACTATGAGCACAGGCCAACATTACTACTCAGGTGTTCCAAAAGCATTCCAAAGGAAAGTACTGATCAATCAACTTAAAGAATTTGATATCTATATTGATGAAAGTTTGAAGAAAATAAATGCACCTCAAGTAACAGAATCAAAGTTAAAACAATAAGTGAAAATGTTGAAATAGATATGGGCTAGTAGTGAACTCTCTAATAAAAGAAAAAATATATTTTCCACTGTATTCCATTAGGCAAACTAAATTAGCTTGCCAAAACACACTACATTATGGAACACAGAGGGGGAAGTTATTTTAGAATCAAAAACTGCACTGGAGATATCTCTGCAGGACCAAAAGCAGCACAGACAGTTGAAGGAATCTATAGGTGTCACGATGCTATGAAATTAAGTCCTGATTCTAGATAACTTCCAACGACATCTAGCATCATAGATGATCAAACATTTGGTAGTTGAGAGCTAAAGCCAAACAGTCAACCAAATGAAGCAACTACCTCACATTATACCTGAACCGACTAAGTGACAAAAGACAATTTAATCTATTTTAACTGAATATGGAAGGGAAGGAAACTAATTAAAACAGATGGCGTTCTAAAGGAGGCAAGTAGATTGAGGATACCTGTGACCAAACCATGACACCTGCTAAGAATGCAAGGGTGTGAATTATCTCATTTTCTGCATTCAGGCCAACATTAGTTGCTAACTCTTCAGATTTCTATAAAAGGAAGAGGTAGTTAGAACCAAACTCTTGCACAAGAAGGGTAACGGAAGCAAGTCAAAGACTTTGTTTTACCTTCCAAAACCAAGGAAGAACTTTATAGTACAGTATTGTGATGTCGAATACTATAGTGATAGCCTCACGTACAAAATTGAAATTACTGCAAGAAGTAAACCTGTCAGTACAGACAATCTAGATAGATACAGATAATGATTACATAGGAATACAGCTAACAAAATTAGGTATCAGAAATGGTTTAAACAAAGTATGGTTGCAAGAACTCAGTAGAGTATTTTTAAGCACCTTTTGTCAAGGCTATAAGCCCTCGCCTTCTCAAACTTTTCATCACTAATTACTCCTGCCAGGGATTTTGGCAACGTTGGCAACTTAAGGGCTCTATGCTGACGGACGTTAAGATATGTCTCAAAAATGTAATTGAGAACCATAAAGCCTGCAGAAGGAACATATACTGAGACGAGCATGCCAGTAATAAACAGTAGTGACAATAATAATGATGATGAGGTAAATATATGACATAATGCAAGAACTAAATAAAGATACAAAATCTTGATTTCATACATAGGAGCTGTTCAAAAAAATGTGGGCCAACTTATGTTAACACTATTCTAACAAGATGACATTTTTCCAAGCGAAGACTCAGCTATGACCTCCTAACGCTTGCACTTAATTCAGAAAATATTTGACTCATTTTGTGCAAGTGATCGTAAAATTTACACAATACTGCATCTCGTCACATAACAAAGCTTGACAACATAAACAAGTTCATGCGCAGGTTGATAACAACCATCTCAGTCAATTGAGCCAAAAGGACTTCAAGCTCGCAAGGTGTCTTGTGACTCATCTGACCTATAAAACTTATAAAAGACCCTTCACTGTATCCCGAGGAAGAAACCCTTAAGCCAATTTTGATTTTGCCGATGCTCCTGCCATGCTGAATACTCTGCTCTAACAGATAACGCAATCTACCCAACACCTCAGATCACTGCTTCCAATTAACATCAAAAGGCGAAGGCTTTTATCACTGAACGACATCTCACTCTCATACGACTCACACGAATCACCACTAACCCCTAGGGTTTACACGCGAACCCCGCGCCAATCGAAATCTCATACGCCCCACGGATCGAGCAAGCAAACGAGAGAGAACCGCACGGAATGAGCAGCGGAGAGAGGCGGAATCTTACACAGGACAGCCTCCAGGTAGGGCAGAGCCATTGGAGCCGGAGGCGGAATCGAGGGGCGAGGGCTGCTTGTGTACGGAGCGAGGGTCTGACGCAGAGAGGCCGGGCATAAGACCAGGGTACAGTAGAAAAGAGGAAGCGAAGACGGAGGCGGCGTGATGCGGAAAAGGGTTTCCCGGTCCAGATGCCCGGAGTTGGGGAAGGGGAACTAGCCAAGGTATAAATATGGCGTCCTCGGGGCCGCACTCACACGCCGCCGGAACTGGGATGAAATACGGCTTGCTGACGGGTAGCAGCGGCTCTGCTGTGGCCTAGTCGCCTAAACATTTTCTTAAACATTTTTCTTTTATTTAGTTTTGTTTCTGAAATTTTATAGCACCGAAAACCAAATATCGATACAATTTTGGCTGGGCCAAGTGGACGCTGACATCTGGTATCAAAACCAGCATCGCTGTGTGATGCAGCCCATCCTACGGACGTCCCTACATTCTCACCACCAAGTCCTCCACGTGGACTGATGACCCGCGCACGAGCCAAGTTACTTTGTGACAAGGTTAACTTGCCCCTAGCTTTGTGTGATTTCGATACACCTATGAATGGTCTGCTACCTCATACCAATACGTTGTGCATCCTTAGGTACGAAGCCTCGACATGTCGCCCACCAAGCCCGGAAGACGAACCTGCAAGTCGTCGACTGATCGGAGTGTCCGGCCCAACCCCCCCGGAGTGTCCGGCCCCGACTCCACCCGCACATGACGCGTCCCGTCAGACGACCGAATCGGGAGCTACTCGGACTCCGCCCAGAATGTCCGGCAGGACCGAACTATCCGGCCAATACCAACGGGAATGTCCGGCCTGACCGGAATGTTCGGTCCACTCTCATCGGAGTGTCCGGCCTAAGTTATGGGCCTGCGTGCCACAGCTAGGCCTTTGGTCTATGAAACCCTTTATTCCGTCCAGAACCCTACTTTTGATGCCCAAACTACCATGTTTACTTGTTGGCGTATATATAGACCACACCCTCCATATTGTAATCCTAGACTTGATATTTGGAATTAGAAAAAACCCTTGCGGATCTACCTAATTCTAGTCTCATGATCCTTTGGCAAAGGAGCATCAAATATCCTCCACCTCTTGAACTTTGTCTCGCGTGTTCAAGTTGTACAAGGTCTTGGCATCAGAGTCCTTCGCCAAGTTGTAAAGATCTCACCAAGCCTCCCGCTCGCTGTGCCGGTTAGACAGAGAGAGATCCTTGCCCGCCACCGATCCTAGGGATTGTGTCGGACCGGTTGCCGCCGGCGTGAGATATTGGTGTGTATTGTGTTTACGTGTGTGTGTTCATCGTGTTCTTCTTGCGTGAGTACGCGGATTTCATCCTCTCTCTCACCCTCCATTCGTCCCCGCTTCGATTTCCAAGGGATTCGTGAAAGATCGGGCAACCCCTAGGGGTCACCCCTAACATATTGGTATCAAGAGCTTCGTTGCTCACGAATTCTCCCACTATTTTTTTCTATCCACCAAAAATTGGAAAATCCTCAAAAAATAGCCCCAAATTTGCTTTTGGACCAATCTCTCGATTTAGAGTGTTTCTTGTGGTTTTGATCCGACCAAATCTCGTCTTAGGTGCTGGTCCAGCATTCCCTTGCGTTTCTCAACCCAAGTTTGGCCATTTTTTTGCGGATTTGAGGCCCAAGGCATGGATCCCCGCTCATGAACACGAGCAGTTTTCGCTATGATCCCGACACCTAACTGTCCGGCGCGCACTCATCGGAGTGTCCGGCCGACCCGGACTGTCTGGCGTAATCGGACCGGAGTGTCCAGCCGACTCGGACTGTCTGGCTCATAAGCACCGGACTGTCCGGCCCAAACGCCTAACTTTGACCAGTTTTGCCTCTTCTCCATTTTGGCTAATTTCTTCTTGTTGTTTGTGTCCTGTGTGTTGTCAGCAACTAACAGCAAGCTTCCGCAACATCACCTACGTTCATCGACACCACGAAACCCGAACATCTCCCCGCACCACCGACCGTAAGTTCATAATCACCAACGAAGGTAGAACTTGCGTCACCTTGTTAACCCATATCTTTCTTTGTGTGTACCTATCACACGAGAGTGGCTCATCTTTTGTTTGCTTGAGCATTGTGCATTTGTCCTTGGATAGTGAGAGTGCAAGAGAAATAGCAAGAGTGACTAGGTAGCATCAAGGGAGAGCAAAAATAAATAAAAAACAAAAAAGAGAAAAAGATACAAAGAAAAAGAAAAAGAAAAATAGTCTCACATAACAAGAGAGTCTCAAGCTTGTAAGCAAGAGAGAAAGAAGAGCACCCAAGGCAAGTGCACAAATCCGTTGCTCATTTTCTCTTTGCAAATAGGCCATCGTCTCTCCTTGCATTGGCATGACAACCGAGCTTAGTCTTTGTTAGGACATTTTGTTGCTCATTTTCATAGTCGTGCTAATCCCAATAATCTCCATGTGTGTGTATAGTGTAGGTTTCCGTCACCCTTTTGAGTTGTTGATCTTTACCTTTGACTTGAGTTTTGTTGGATTTTACCCACTTTTGAATATCTCTTTTCGTTTGGTTGGTCCTTTGGCTTTCCACGACCCTAAACTTCCGCCAAAAGCTTTTGAGAGTTTTAGTTTTTTCTTTAGTGTGAGCTTTCTTTGCGATTTTATTTTGCAAGCTTATAGTTCTAACTTGTGTCTACTAGTTCGATACAATCTCCAAGGTAAGATAAAAGGCTAACACCAACCATATATTACCTTTCATATACAATCCTTATTGTCTTGCATCAAGGATAGGCATGGTGAGGCAAGCCAACAACCTCCACCTGATGATGAAGAAGGTTTGTACATGATGCGCGCAAGCCACTACATCATACGACGAGATTTATGTGATCATTACAATGCCCTCGAGACGCGCCAAGATAAACAATTCGGCAAAACTCAAGCTGAATTCAAGAGCATCAATAACCACTTCGATGGCCTCCAACAACAAATGCATGACATGTGACAAGGCTTTGTCAACCTTTCTCAAAAGACGAGGGCCATGCACATAAACTTCGCTAACCAAAATGAAGTATTACAAAGGATGATGGCCGAGATCGCACGGAACACAAGCCTGCATTCACGCGCATCAAGCTCTTCACTTCACCATTCGAGTGCATCAAGCTCTTCGCGCACGGCGGAGGAGGTATTCCGCGACCTTCGCGGTAGTCGCACTGGCATGATCGGGGACCTTACCGATGGTACGCATGCTCGCCCCACTCCTTTCTGAATTGGATCCATATTCTCGCTTGGCTGCATGAATTCGCTTGATTGAACTGTTGTTTTGTTTGTTGTTGTTGCAGACGTGGACAAGTTTTTCAAGGTCTGCGACCTTGGTGAGCACTTTCGATCTCCTCGGGTTTACCATATGTGTCAGGGATTATGGAATGTAGAGGTTTCTTATGTTGTGGTTGTTTGAGTTTGGTTGCTTCAGTGTGAGATTGGAAGCTAAAATTGAAGAATTTCTCTCACACATGTGGTGCTAGGAGTTTCGAATTATTGGTGGTTACGGGTTTTGTTGGAAGATTGGTATTCGAGGTTGTAGTTCTTCAAGTCCCATATCTTCCCAACGCATTGCAGGGGTCAATCAGGCAAACCCTATCCCTTATCCCCACAACGCCATTTCCTCTCCCTCCACAGCGCTGCATAGATAGGATGAAGGGGAAGAAAGGAGCAGCACCAAGAGGATTAATGGAGTGTGAGGCAGGCGGCAGCGCGAAACAAGGTTATAATGGTGATGACAGATAGAGAAGCACCATGTGTGGTGATCGGTGGTAGCATAGACGGCATGCCTCATCGCACTTCACACCTTCAGACCCGCTCTTGTGCTCTTTCCAGTTTGGTGTTCTGTACTACAGGTCCATGCCCTCTTGCTTTTTCTTTCTTAAGTGATTCCATCGAAAATCCTCTTTCTATCAATTGAGATGGGCTCCTAGCTGGTTGAGTAAATCTTTGTTTGGATTGGCTGCTTGATCCCAATAGGTAAGATATTGCACCTGTGGCAAAGAGCCTGCTTGAGTTAGCTAGATTTATTTCTCAGTTTTTCTGTAGACATTATGTCCAAAATTTGTTATTCGACGTATTTAGTGCTTGAACAAGTTTTATACCATCAGACATTTTTCCTTAAGCAAAGAAATTAATTTCGTCCTATCTAGGAAAATTTGTGTGAGCCATTCAGCTATATTGATGTTGGCAATTATCTGATATAATACATGATTGGTAGACTAATTAACAGGTACAACATGTTTTGCTGTAAAAAAAAGGTGCTAATATGCTTCTAAGATGTATATTTTGAATTGTGATGTAAGTACTATGTTTTTCGAAGTAGAGTAGAACTATACTAATTGTTAGAATAACATAATTAGGTGTGTCTCCTCGATTGCAATTTTATTGCATAACTGGAATGCTCATAATTATAACCCTAAATCTGACTTAGAGAATTTTCATTCTCCCTATACTAATGGAAGCTACTTCCTCCTAATTACATGGGAGTATTTTTATTAGGTTTTTTGCTCAGCAAATTTGTTCTTCTACTTGGGAGATATCCAGGATAAGAATTAATAAGGGGGCTTATTGTTACCTTGCAACAAGTGTGTTATTGATACCATACATGATAATCTAGCCTGTTCTTCAACTATCACTGGAGTTAAGCTAAGGGACGGGCGCTTTTGACTTCATTCGGTGTTCGAGCGTTCAGCCAATATGTCCATTAGATCTTGTATGCGATCTCTATCCCCAGCAATCTTGAGTATATTTTAAATATCAAACAAATAAACATCGCCGTGTTTTTAACCATTGGAAGCAGTAATAACGGTACAATTCTTTTAGTTTTTAAGGGGATAATATTGTTATTTTAGTTTGTTGGGTTGAAGAATATGATAGTTTAGTTGTCCTAAAAGAACTTCATAGACGTTACTTCCGTTTCTCGGTGGGCACAAACATTTTAGCATTTCCTTTTGTTGCCGCTCAGTCTTTTTTTATTGGGTGCATTTCCTGTTAGTAAAATAAAAAATTATATTGCATATATTTTGAGCTTCATCTTCCTTTCATGTCAGCAAACTAATTTAATATTTTTATAAGAAATTATATTGTATATACTTTGATGGAGAAATACCGATCATGATAAATAATTCTCCCCTTTCAGCTCGCTTTTTTACAAGTCAATGAGGGTTAGCTACTTAATTGATACTGCAGTGCAACTCTTTTGTTGATAGAGTTGTGCAATGAACGAAACTTACAATAACGTGCAATAATATTTTTGTTTCCTTTTTAAAAGATATATGCCCTAGAGGCAAATAATAATGGGTTTTTATTATCATATCTCAATTAGTTTGTAATAGTTTTATTTTGTGCTATAACTGTATCAAGAGGAAACATTGATATAGGTGTGGTATGAAACAAACCAAGTCTTTAGTAGCCTCTATTCATACTAGTTCGTTGGTCAAGTGATGATCAAGGTTTTCTGATCATGGGGCATTTATGCCAATTGACAACGAGGTCATATCATTAGTGAATGATGTTATGGATATTATCCAAACATTGCGACACGATCAAGTCACATATTTCATTGTTGTAATAGCTAGAAACATAGTCTCCTTCTCCTTAGACCATGAGACCATATCAATCACTGTCATCCGGGGATACTTAGATAGCATCAAATGTTACTTGGTAACTCGGTGATTATAAAGGTGTGTTCAGATATTCGGAGAGGCATGTAGAGACATTATGTGTCAAGAGCGGGATTTGTTCACCCACGTGACGGGTAAGATACATACGCCCGGCTTGGTGAGATTACATAATAATTGTTGCAACATGTGACTAGGTCACTAATGACCCGCAAGTATAGGGGATGCATCACAGTATTTTCGATAAGTAAGAGTGTCGAACCCAACGAGGAGCACAAGGTGTTAAGGAGTGGCTTGGAGCAGGAATTCTCTGTAAATACTTAGCAAACGGATTTTTTAGGGGGTTTTGATAATGCAGATAAATAAAGTACGAGTAAATAAAAGACAATAATAATAAATGCAGCAAGTGGCCCAATTCTTACTTTAGCAAAGGACAAGCCGGTTGTATTACTTAATATGACCAAACGTTCTCGAGGACACACGAGAATATCGTCAAGTGCTTTCGCTTCATATAGTTGATTAATCTTCTTTAGTTTGATAAGTGTTGTGTGGGTGAACATGTGCTAATGTATCGACCTTCGTAGGACTAATATATACTTGTGATTAAACCCCTTGCAAGCATCCGCAAGTATAAGAAAGTAATTAAGATAGAAATTTAACCATAGCTTTAAACTCTAAGACCCTAACATCCCTTGTGCAAAGGTTTCCTAATGGGGTTCAGGTTTCTGTCACTTCGGCAACCCCTATGATTAGTAGTCAAATACACAATGCATTCCCCTAGGCCCATAAAGGTGAAGTGTCATGTAGTCGACGTTCACATGACACCACTATAAGAATAACACCACAACTTAAATAACAAACTATTGAATCTTTCTCAACACAACTCCACTACTAACAACATGACTTCTCCCATGTCCTCAAGAACAAAACGAACTACTCACAAGACATCATATGGATCAAGATCAGAGATGATATAATGATAAGCAACAATCTGAACATAACAGTAATTCAATGGTTCCACTCAATAGCATCAACTACAACAAGTAATCAACACCGGGAAAGTTTCCCCTAAGAACTGTGCAAGATTCAACCCAATTGTTACATCAGTATGAAGTGGTGATGTTGGTGCTGGTGGAGATGATGGTGGTGGTGATGATGATGATGATCTCGATGAAGTCCAGCTTGATGGTGGTGTTGATGGCGACGATCTCCCCTCTCTGGGAAGGAATTCCCCTGGCAGAATTCTGTCTGCTAGAGAGATCTTTCTCTCTCTGTAGTTTTCCGCCCCGCAGAGGTGGAGGAATCTTTATGTGGTCGCTCCCGAGGTATTAGGGTTTCATGGGGATAATATACGCCAAAGGGGAGAGCCTGGAGTGGGCCAGGGTGGCCACACCACCTGGTGGCGCATCCTAGGGCAACCCGCGCTAGGGGGTGGTGTGGGCCCCTGTGGCCCATCTCCACTCCTCCTTCTGGCATCCTTCGTCTTCTGGAAAAATAGGATTTTCCATGTATTTTCCTGGATTTTCTGATCTTCACGAATTTCGCCTCCAAACAGTCCCTTTTCCATCAGAATCCTGACTGCAGCGGTCCATCCTCCAAAAGTCATCAACCATGCAAAAACAGATGAAATAACATAAGTGTCATCTCTTAATATGAAATATATCAATGAATAACAGTAAATTATGATATAGAATAGTGATGCAAAATGGACGTATCAACTCCCCCAAGCTTAGACTTCGCTTGTCCCCAAGCGAAAACTAAGCTCAATAAATATGACCTCAGGTTTATGGAGTGAAGAGTCGATAAAAGAATACAGACAAGAAGCATCACATTCATCAATACACAAATCATAATAGAAGACAACTCACTATTATATAACTTAACTTGCAATAAGTAAAGGAAACACAATAAAGATACATAAAGTAAATAACAGTTGGTAATGGCAAACTAAGCTCTTGGTCAAAGAATAGTTAACAATTTGCAGGAGTTTAAACATAAGGGGGTTTCCAATGATAGCTTTCAAAGTAATAAACACTAATATAAGAGCAACGTGCAAAACAAGGAACATAAAAAACATGATTGAATAAATCTATTGGGTTCCGTAGCAGAAAACAAAAAAAATCTATCTACTCAAACACTAATACCAGGATCTATACTATGTAGACATAAGTAACAGAGAAGGGATACAGTATTCATACCTTTGAAGACCGAGGCACGCCTTACGCAGGAAGGCGTATATTTATGAAGACAAGCAGCACCCCAAGTGTGGTGCCTCCGAAGTTCGTCACACGTTCGGTGTAGGAGACGTCAACCGGACTCCGATCCAGCCGAGCAGCGGAAGAAGTAGATGCCGGATCGCAGATCACACGACGGTGGTGTGAAGGTGGAGAACTCACCCATGAGGTCCTCCCCAATATTACGGAGAAGTCCTCAATGGATGAGAGAGAGAGAATGAGAGGGAATGGGGTGATTCCAAAGGGGGAGGGGAGACCCCTATATATAGTGGGAGGGGGCACACCACCCAGGGGCCAGGTGGTGTGGGACTAAACCCCACACCCGCCGGCCACCTAGGGGCAGCCGCCGGCCCTAGGTGGGCCCCATTGGGGCGGCCCACCAAGCCTAGGCCGGCTAGCCTCCACTCCCTAGGCGACATGCCCTATTGGGCCTTCCTTCAGGTGAGGCCCATTAGCATTAAGATGCCTTTAATAATAAAATAAAATATATATTTAATATTAATTCTCCAATTAACATTCAAATACACATATTATATTATTCCTTCACTTCGGAACATCTTCCGGACCCCTTCCGATCTCCATCGGATGTTACCCGAAACTATTCCGGTTTCTCTTTCTCTATTTTTCCTACGATACCTCATCTACCCTAAGCGTCCCTACCCTTAAGCGTGACATCCTTCGGTTTGGAAACACTCCGGACATGATCGATACTGCTCTCACATCAATGATCAACAGAGGGACCTGGATGTGTTGGGTTTGTAGCATAGAAAACAAAAAAATCCTACGATGGGAACTATACGCCAAGATCTATCTACTAGATACAAGCAACGGGTGGATATACATCCATAGAGAACTTACCCTCGAAGACAACAAAGCTTTTTTAACAAGTTGGAATTCGTGGATGATGTAGTCGTACACTTGCCGATCTCAAGATCGTGATGAAGTCCAGCAGGTCCGGCTCCAGCACGTCCATTAGATCCAGCTCCAGCAAGTCCAGCACCACCAAGTCCAGCACCACAAAGTAGCGGTGCATCCATGATCGCACACACGTTCGGTACCCCGACAACCTCCGTCCCTCGCTCCAGCAAAGCAGCAGAAGTAGCAACTCCTTTCCAGATAAAGCCACCGGGAACATGTATCTCGCTAATCCGAGACCATGGGGAATAACTAGAGGGGCAGAGAGAGATCCTTCACGAGGAGGTATGTGTTGTGAGGAGGAGAGGGGCCCTTTTATAGGGAAGAGTGGGGCACCCAAGGGCCATGGCGTGGCAGCCATGGTGGTGCCCCCACCTCTTCCACATTCATGTTGGTGGAGCTCCTACTCCCATAAAAAGCCTCCACTCAAAATTCCACTCACACATGCATTAAATTTCCACCAAATTTAATGCAAGCTCTCATTAAATAAATATATTTTATTTATTTTATTCAGAATTTTGTTAATTACATTAATTAACAAACATTCACATAAAACCCCCTGCAACATTTCAATATCACAGGCAGAACCAATTTCAGCAATTTCACCCGAAACAGTTTTGGTGTCTATTGAAATAATTCCAACGCTTTCTTAAATCTTTATCTGAAACATATTTGCTCCTAATGGTGTCGGTATCCCTTAAGTGTGTCACCCTACGGTTCGTGAATAATGCAGACATGATCGAGACCCCTCTCCGATCAATAATCAGAAGCGGGACCTGGAGATCCGTACTGACTCCCACATATTCAACGATGACTCTTGTGATCGTGTGAACCTTTAACGTCATAACTAAATCCCTTTGTCTCGTGATATATTACATGTCCGAGATTCGATCATCGGTATCCAAATACCTAGTTTGATCTCAATTCGACATGCACTCTTTTCTCGTTCCCGTGATATAACATTCTAGTGATCACATCACTTGCTTGCAAGCTATTTCAATGTGATATCACCGAGAGGGCCCAGAGTATATCTATCCGTCATCGGGATGGAAAAATCCCACTCTTGATCCATGAGCCTCAACATAACACCTTCGTAGCACTGAACCCACCTTTATAGTCACCCTGTTACGGTGTGATATTTGATGTTATCAAGATACTCTTCCGGTGTTAGTGATTAACATGATATCATGGTCCAAGGACTAAGATTACTTCGTATGATGTTATAGCAATATAAACATAATGACTTTGATCGTAATGCTTGTGAGATCCGGGCACATGGCTTAATAGGATTGATAGGATACCCATATAAACAAGTTGCAACTTCTTTTCCGGAAGCTCATTTGAAAAGAACTCTAAGGTTAAGCGTGCTTGGCCTAGAGCAATTCTAGGATGGGTGATCGACCAGGAAGTGGGTAACCGGGTGCGTACGAGTGAGGACAAAGTGCGTAGAAAAGACGAGTGTTGGTCTGTGGGGCTAGTCTAGATATCCTATTAAGCTGCCAGGAGTGACACCCCCGGGCCCAGGAGTGGACGGGGTGTTACAAGTGGTATCAGAGCCGACCCTTGCGATTACACGGGTGTGTGCGGGTCAGTGGCGGGACATGTGGAGCATGTCACGTGTGGCTCGGAGTGCACACGGCATGGCACATGTGCGGGCACTGGACGCACAGACGCGTGCCAAGAGGGAACATTCCTGGGGTGTGCTTGATCGATGAGGGCATCGATCTTCTAAAGGGTGGGTGTATGTGAGATCCAGGCACATGGCTTAATAGGATTGATAGGATACCCATATAAACAAGTTGCAACTTATTTTCCGGAAGCTCATTCGAAAAGAACTCTAAGGTTAAGCGTGCTTGGCCTAGAGCAATTCTAGGATGGGTGACCGACCGAAGTGGAACCGGCAAAAGCGCATTTAGTGAGGACAAAGTGCGCAGAAAAGACGAGTGTTGGTCTGTGGGGCCAGTCTAGATATCCTATTAAGCTGCCAGGAGTGACACCCCCCGGGCCCAGGAGTGGACGGGGTGTTACAATGCTATACTTCGGATGAATGTTCATCACATCATTCCACCAATGTTGTGACCTCGTTATTAACAACATCCAATGTCCATGATCAGGAAACCTTGATCATCTTGTTAAGAAACGAGCTAGTTTATATGAGAGGCATTACTAGGAACTTTGTATTTTGTTTATTAAACACACATGTATTAACGTTTCCAATTAATACAATTATAGCATGCAAAATAAACATTTATCATAAACATGGAATAAGACAATAACCACTTTATTATTGCCTCTCGGGCATATTCCCTTCAGTCTCCCACTTGCACTAGAGTCAATAATCTAGTTTGTAAACTTGTATATACAACACCTAGGTGTTGAATATACGCGTTTGCTAGTGGTTAACATAATCTCTGGATCTGGCACTTTCAGGTCCGTGTGTATTTGCATGTCTTTGCGTCTCTACGCATCACTCATTCTCAAATGAGATGGCATTTATAAATTTGGTCCTTTGGTGAGAACTTTAGTTTGTTAAGGTTAAAATATGTTGTTACTATTGTCATACAATATATCTTCATAGTATTAGCCCACTTCGAACCACACCTAGTTTGATAACAAACTACTTAACACAAATGCCCTCCTTTGCTGCTACTATAGCAGTCATATACTTAGCCTTTTGTTGTAGTATCTGTCACAATGCCTCAACTTTGGAACTCATCCAAATCCATCATGGAACATCCTTTCCATTACATTGCGCCACCCATAGTCTAAATTGAGATAAATTTAATTAGTATCTTGTGACAAAACTAGTATCAATGTAACACTTTACAATGAACTACCTTTAACTATTTGTCACTTATACATGATATATTCTTAGTTCTTCCAAAGCTCATAAGAATGTCTTTACTATCGTCCAATGATCATCTTATGAATCATTCTGGTATGTGCTCATAACATTTAGAGCATAGGACATATATGGATATATACATATCATGGTATAATCGATCAAAATATTCATGTGATTTTACTCACCAAGTGTTGAAGCACTTGAATCTTGATACAATCCTTTCCATGCAGCAAGAACCTTTCTTGTTGTTTCCTTATTGAACCCCTTCAATATCTTATATATGTACGTCTGGCATAACCATATTAGCGCCTCAATCTATCCATATAGACATTGATGCCAAATATTCTGGGTTTGCCCAAGTCTTTCATCGAAATCCTATTTAATTGAAATTCTTAACTTATGTCAATAAAAGATACATCATTTCCAATCAACAATATGTACTTTGCATAATGTATTGGAAATTTGTCTCATCGCTCCCACTTAATTTCTTGCAAATTCAAGCATCTTCATCATCTCCGATGAAATTAAACTCCTTTAACATTTTCATCATGGTGAAGATTCCAACTCCGCTATGCTCACTTCAACTATTGAAGTTTGCATGCCCTTTTAGCACCCTTTGGATTAACAAAACCCTTCGAACCGTGTCATGTACATGTCCTAGGTAACCATTCTATTAGAAGAACCTTGTTTTGTTTATTCGACTACCATATACCAAATTATATGTAGTGGTTGCTACATTAATCCGTCAAGACTAAATATCGCTATGAAAGATCAAATCTTGTCATAGTCAACTCCTTGAACATTGCCGTAAACTTCTTTCTGACATGTCGACTATTTCATAGATGTTCAACATCCATGTCTATTTCTTTATAGATCCAAACACTACCAATAGGCTTCGTGCCTTTCCGGAGGGTCTTCCAAGTTCAGAAACATGATTTCTCGTGTATGGATACTATCACGGATTCTATGATTTCTAGTCATTTTATGGAGTCAGGGCCCATAATTGCTTCTTTGCATGCAGTAGGTTCATCATTGTCAAAACAATAACGACTTCTGTTTCAAATCTTACTATTTGATTCTTACCGACCCACATGGTTCAATAGGAACTCTAATCTCCAAGATCACACCCTTTGTAATCACGAGAGCCATGAGCATTGTGGCCACCACCGGGACACTTTCTAGTGCTGCGCCACTTAGCACATATAGCTAAGGTTCAACAACCTTATCAAAGTTCTATTGTCCTCCCACTTAACTTTTCACGAAAAATTCCTTCTCAAGAAACTTGACGTTCCAAGCGACAAACTCTTTTGTCCTTGGTGTTATGGAGGAATTCCCAACAAATTATTTGGGATAACCTACAAAGACGTGCTTATCCGAGTTTGGTTGTAAACATTTTACTTATGCACAGCATACCAAAATTTAAGAAAAGACAATTCGGCTTTTATCCCAAACCATAACTCATATGGTGTCATTTCAACGGATCATGATGGTGCTCTTTTCAGTGTAAAAGCGGTAGTCTCTAAAGCTTTAATCTTTAAAACATAATGGCAGTTTTATAAATGACACCTTTGATCTTACCATGTCAAACAAGGTTTGATTTGATCTCTCGAACATACCATACTCTTGTGGTTTATCGAGAAATGCAAATTCATGGAACAATTCCCGAAATCTTAGGTGGTTTGCTAAACCTGTAACTCAAATATCTTCCTTTATGATCAAATCATAAACTCTTTTATTTTCTTATTACAATGATTTTTCACTTCATCTTGAAAGTCTTTGAACAATTTTCAAATGTTTCATACTTCTTCCTTATTAAGTAAATATATAGATATATATTCACTCAAATTTCTGGAGAAAGCATATGAAGCAAAAAGATCCATCGCATATGGCTACACATAATGGACTATATAGATTAACATGCATAATATCCAATAAGTTAGTCATCCGTTCCTCTTTGGCCTATGAACGGAGTTTGAATTATCTCGAGGAAAGTTTCACAAGCGTCAATTGATCAAAATCAAAAGACTCAAAAAATCCATCAACATGGAGTTTCTTCATGTTTACTTTCCAATATAATTCAAACAGCGATGTGACTTCATAAGTGATCTTCCAATCATTTTGTCTTACGACATTTTAGCAATAATGTTTATGGATGTGATTTCTCCAACTAGACTTGTAAAAGTTCACCCATCCTTTATGGAATATGGTAATTATTCGAACAACCATTGTTCTCGTAATACCGGAACAAAATAACAATTATTAAAACAAAATCTTGAAGGCTAGGTTTGATGACAACGAAAACAAAATAACACTTTATTTGTTTTTGATGAACATCATCACTTATTCTCTTGCCAGTTACTTAGGCCATTGCAGTTCATGAATTGTGTTGTTCTGTATGACACTTCACACCAACCAATCAGTATCCAATACCGGTATCCAATACCTCAGAACCACATTGTTTAACAAGCAAGGAATACAACCATAACATGTATATCTTCTATATACCTAAGTTGGACATCTCCAACCTTTTCTTTTCTGCTAAATATTTTATAGATTCTCTTTCAACAATTCCTTTTCTTTTAAAAGAATCTATCAACATCAATAGTGGTGTCATTCACATGACACATAGTACAAAGTATATATAGTCAAATACTAATACCTTTGGACCTGCAGTTTGAAGTGGATCACCATCATCAAATTTTGGTGTTGTTTCAAAAAATCCATTCTTTAGTAATCTATTAGAGTAGTAAACATTTTACTTACATCTTCTATTCATCCTTATCATGACAACTTTCATGATCAAGCTACTATAGCCTATAAGGAAGAATCGCGAGTATAATGTTAGTTCCCAAAACCTTTTTGGGAGATCCGGATGCCTAGCATCTACATCCTTAACAAATTCTCATACAATATGAGAACATGTATTTTCCTAAATTATACTCTATCATAATGCAACCAAAAAAATTGTTTCACATATCACAATATCTTCCACACATGATGGTTTCTGAAACAAGTTTTCAGCTCCTAGATAATCTTGATATTAAAACAACTTTTGAATATCAATAATCATGGAGGCAAACATGATACTTTAGATACCAACATTGGAATTCTTACTCTTGATTTAATACTACTTATTAAACTTCATGGAGTAAATAGAGTTTGCTGAAAGTTTGCAATAGGACTTCTAAACTTTAAATTGACATTCAAAACAATACGATACCAGTTCGTAAAGTAAATATCCAGAATTCTATAGTTCTATTATCTCAATTAAAACTAAGCATAAGGTTGTGAACAGATGCCAATGACTACAACAAATTATGCAAATTCACTTTGATTTAGTTTATGACAAATTGAGTTCGACTAATCCAAATTAGAAATGAACTCCCACTCAAAAACGACATCCCTCGTGCCTTTTTGTTGATTACATGAACCAAATCCACTACACCAAGTCCGATCATCACATGAGTCGGTGTAGCTTCAAAGGCGAGCATCAATATGGGCATCACATCAACTATATGACTCATGCTTAACCTTTCGGTCTGTGTTCCGAGGCCATGTCTGTACATGCTAGGCTCGCCAAGTAAGAACCTTAGTACTCGCGTGTGTAAAACTCTCTTACACCCGTTGTATGAAAGCGTAGAGTCGAGTACACCCGATCATCACGTGATGTCTTGAAACACGATCCATAGAACGGTGCATACTTAAGGAAGAACACATTTTATCTTGATTTTTAAATGAGGGATCATCTTATAATGCTACTAAAACGCCAAACTAGCAATATAAGATGCAAACATCATATGTGAAAAGTGGGATGATATGGTCCATGCATTTGATCTCTATCATATGCATCGTGGTATGATCTTTATCATTCCTTTGTGTGTAAGGCCAAGGTCTATGGAACTTACACGTTAAGTGTGTTGTAAGAGTATCTACCATACATCTACTTATAACATTACCATATCAAGACACTAGCCCAGCAACAATCTAAACTAGACGCCTCTAATTTATCCATTGCAAGTTTTACGTGGCTTAGGGATTTCGGAGATAGAACCGGTCTTACCTACGAACATGGAACCACAACGATGATAACTAAGTTATTAGCAACTCGTTGTAAATCAGATATTGACTATAGTAGGAGAGATAGACACCCGCCAGCCACTTATACAAAACTAGTTGCATGTCAGTCGTGGAACCGGTCTCATGTGCGATGACATGTAACGTTGGTCCGAGCCGCTTCATCCTACTATGCCACCAATATCCAAAATACATAGAAGATGCAATAACATGATCATCATCGCCCACATATAAACATATGTGTACTACCCGTGCAAAGCACCTACGCATAGATCAGGCTCTGATACCACTATTGGGTTCGCAGCATAGAAAACAAAAAAAATCCTACGATGGGAACTATACGCCAAGATCTATCTACTAGATACAAGCAACGGGTGGATATACATCCATAGAGAACTTACCCTCGAAGACAACAAAGCTTTGTTAACGAGTTGGAACTCGTGGATGATGTAGTCATACACTTGCCGATCTCAAGATCGTGATGAAGTCCAGTAGGTCCGACTCCAGCACGTCCATCAGATCCAGCTCCAGCAAGTCTAGCACCACAAAGCAGCGGTGCATCCGTGATCGCACACACGTCCGGTACCTCGACAACCTCCGTCCCTCTCTCCAGCAAAGCAGCGGAAGCAATAACTCCTTTCCAGATAAAGCCACCGGGAACATGTATCTCGCTAATCTGAGACCATGGGGAATAACTAGAGGGGGAGAGAGATTGTCAACACCCGGATTTTTAATCCCAGATGCCTGTTATGCCATACCTCGCAATCCCAGGATTACCATTTTTGCGAGACATAACAGATTGGATATCACAGTACATCATCCATTACAAACCATAATAAGGTCTTACACAAATAAAGGATCTCACGATCCAGTCTTAGTACAATCAAGTAGCAGAATAAATAGCATAGCGGTGGGGTCCATCTTTAGAGTCACAGGCAATGCTGACGATGGGAGATGATCCTAGTTGTCATAGTCGTCCTGTTGTCCTTCAACCTGGTAATCTCCTTCATAGTCTGGCCATAGGAATAGCCAGGGACAAAATCCATGAGTACTCTTTAAGTACTCGCAAACTACCACTAACAAGTAGGATAGTTCTAGTAGGAATGCTAAATTCTAAATCTATTTGTAAAATTAAGTTTGAAACCTAAGCTGAGTTCAGAAACAAAGAAAGATAAAAGAAGTTTGAAAACACCTAAGTGGGAACTTAGTTGTCATAGTCACAACTCTGTTGTGGTCAAGTCATGTCACAATTCATTTCATAAGTTGTTTTGAAAACATCTGACAACAGAACAGTATGGCCACTCCAACTGTCCATAACCGCGGACGCAGCTATTCGAATAGTTTGACACTCTGCAGAGGTGGTACACTTTCACCACAAGATTCGATACATCTGTCAGGGATAACCCTGAATCATCATACTTAGTAGGTAGATAATCAAACATAACCTTTCCTTTACACACTCTAGTATAAGCACCTCTCCTATGAGCATGGCCTCCCAACCATGACCATCTGTCATCTTGGGCACTGCATAGGTGGTCAACATTGAGAGGTAGCCTCAACTCAAACCTCTCCCGTGAGGGAACTAATACTAATGCATATAAGCTTCCGGCTAAGCCTTACCCAATTTAGGTATCGTGGTTGTACGGTAAAATTGGAGTGGTATCGCATCCGAACCCAACCATCAGTTTTATAAAAGGGCCAAGGCTCATGCCTCAACATTTTCATCATCATAAACCATTTGTGTTTCTCAACACATGTCAAAGCATATCAATAGAATGACTCATCATTCTAAGGTTTTCACAAATCATTTTCACCAAGTATTCCCATCTAGAGTAAATCAAGTTTTGGTTTAGTTCCAACTACTAAGTTAAGAGTGTTCACTAATGTGGGATGCTAAATTCAATCTCATGCCATAGAATGACATCTAAGTCTAACTAGATAGGGCAAGTTTTATACTCTTTATGCTACCTTTAAACAAGTAAAGGACTTTGGTAAAGTAAAGAAGGTAAAGCTTGTAAATAAAACTTGGAGTAGGTATAAGTCAAAAATGGTATAACCAAAGCATGCCTAATGCCTTTGCTTAGGTTATCTAGTTTGCAAGGGTTAGCTTGCATTGCTAACTTGTATCATACTAGCTTGCTAACAATAGCTTGCAAGGGTGATCTTACATTGTTAATGATGGCTTGCCTTGGTTGGTGCATTGGTTGAAGTTTTCTTCCTCCTCCTCTTGGTAGAACTCCTCCTCCTCGAAAGCTTGGTCGGTAATATCGTCTATAAATACATACAGAATACATAATCACCAAACAATACTTAACTAGTCTACTTAGCACACTACGACACACATTGGATGATCTATTATCATCACAAGAATCACAAGGTTTAATGAACTAGCTTCATTTATTTTGTTTGAGAAAAGTAATTTCTACTCATTGAAATTAACTAAGATTTAATATTCTCCAATTAAAATATGGGATCATGTGGACACATGTCATCACCACATATTCTAACATATGGGAATGTGATTTAAAGGTTGGATCACATTTTAATAAGTTCAAGTTTAATAATTAATGATTTAAAGTGACTAGAAATGCGTATATAGCATTATTTTGGTACTAGTCCAAAGTCACTGTATGCAAACCTTAATATTATTACATATTCAGATAGGTATGGTTACATGTGATTTTTGAGAGTTGGAATCAACTCAAAATCTATTATGGTTGATTTTATAAAAATGTTTGAATGTGCAAAAGCTTCTGTCTTGTTATTTTTACTAGGAGAGGTCTCTAACTCTAAATGATTTAAATCCAACGGGCTTGGATAGATACTTTCAGTAGCTTTCCAACAAAATTGGAATCACTCAATTTGGATTTGTAAAACTCTCTGAATGGATTTTTGAACTAAGGGATAGAATTGATTTAAGTCTAAAATAGAAAAACCTATATTTGAATTAACTGGGTCGCGCGGGAAACTAATTGGGCCAGCCCAGTGATGCTCCGCGGCGCACTGGGCGACTGACAGTCTGGTCCCGCATGTCAGCGGCACTTAAAACCCGAAACGGTACAGGGCAATTAGAACCACACGGTTAGAACACGATCTAACGGTCCACGGTCATCGTCGACGACGGACTCGTCGCCGGCGAGACTGAACCCTAGCGCGGTTAGTGGGGGTCTACTAGGGACGTACCAGGGCTCCAGCTAGTGCGGCGAGGCGGGCAAACAAACTGGACGGCAACGACGGACTCAGGCAAGGTCGCGGCAGGGGCTAAGGTGGACGAAATCAACGGGGACTTCTCCTCCTCTGCAGCGGCTACCTCCGGTGGAATTCCGGCGATGTGCTGCTCGAGCGGCTCCGACGAGAGAGGGGAAACGGTCAGTGGAGAGAGGGGAGTGAGATAGTGTGAAGAAATGGTGCTGGGGAGGCTTTCTTTTATAGGCTTGACGAGAGGACCGGCGGGTGTGGGCGGAGCTCGTCGGTGACGGTGATACAGGGGGCTACCGGCGTGGGCGAGGTAGGCAAACGATGGGCGGTCTGCTGGTGGTTCTCTACGGTGTAATGGCGACGCTAGGGGTGGTGGCAAATGGTCGGGGGCTTCCCGCGCTCTAGGGGACAGAGGCGATGCTCGACGCGGCTCCCGACGACTATGGGTCGAGTGGCGGTGCATGGTCGTGTCTGGCGGGTTGCTGGGTTCAAGGCGGAGCGGCGTGCATGATTTGGTGTCGAGGCGTGGTCTGGGGAGTGCTGGCAGCGATCGCGCTCTGGCGCGCTCTGGCTGCACGTAGAGAGAAAGGGCGGCGCGGCTCTGAGGTGGTCCAGTGGCTAGCAGGGGTCGCGGGGTGGACCGTGGGTGGCGGTGAGGTCACGCCTCACTCCCTGGAGCGGCGGAGAGGGGCTGGTGGTCTGCTGCGGCTTGTGCCCGTTTGGCCGGCGACCATGGCCTCGGGGTGGCGGTGCACTAGTGCCAGGGGCTAGGGCATGGGGTGATTTTGGTCGTGTTGGGCCTGGGGGACACCAAGGTGATCAATGTGCATCAAATGGCTCGACAAGATTTGCTCCAAAACAGTATTAGTTAGGCCATAATGATTTTGCTAACAAGGTGTTCGATCAAATGGCCGCATGAGAGAAACTTTTGATTTTTTGAAAGATTTTAGGTGGAGTGGTTCATCTTATGCTTAAGCATCTAGGTTTGCTTGGGATTTTGAAATGGAGTTCATTTGAGTGGTTTTTGAAAAAGTGGTATCTAGACATATGAACTAGATTCAATTTTCAAATGTCATTTAAATTTAGAGTTTGAATGTTTTCCAGAGATCACAAAGTGGGCCTTGGCACATCACTACTTGTACTAGCAAGGGGTGCAAAGATCCACAATTGTTTCTGTTTGGATTTGAGTGCTAGGAATAGCCAAAGTGGGCTAGGTGATTAAAATGGCAAAAATGACCATTTGCCTTATTTAATTCTTTTTGAATTCTTTTTCCTTGGGATTTGCTTGGGGATGATCTAGATGATGTGTAATTCACCTTAGAGTCATTTTACAATCAATAGATCACTCAATCATCGCATTTCAAACAAGTCCTATTTTAAATGCACACACATATGAATGCTTAAAGATTTTTAAATAGAAAAATGTTTTGTTAACCCTAAATTGGGTAGATTTGATCTTGATCACTTGGATTGAAGTTTTGGGATGTTACACAGATCCTTCACGAGGAGGTGTGTGTTGTGAGAAGGAGAGGGGGGCCTTTTATAGGGAAGAGGGGGGCACCCAAGGGCCATGTCGTGGCAGCCATGGTGGTGCCCCCACCTCTGCCACATTCATGTGGGTGGAGCTCCCACTCCCATAAAAAGCCTCCACTCAAAATTCCACTCACACATGCATTAAATTTCCACCAAATTTAATGAAAGATCTCATTAAATAAAACTATTTTATTTATTTTATTCAGAATTTTGTTAATTACATTAATTAACAAACATTCACATAAAACCCCCTACAACATTTCAATATCACATGTAGAACCAATTTCAGCAATTTCACCCGAAACAGTTTTGGTGTCTATTGAAATAATTCCAGCACTTTCTTAAATCTTTATCTAAAACATATTTGCTCCAAATGGTGTCGGTATCCCTTAAGTGTGTCACCCTATGGTTCGTGAATAATGCAGACATGATCGAGACCCCTCTCCGATCAATAATCAGCAGCGGGACCTGGAGATCCGTACTGACTCCCACATATTCAACGATGACTCTTGTGATCGTGTGAACCTTTAACGTCATAACTAAATCCCTTTGTCTCGTGATATATTACATGTCCGTGATTCGATCATCAGTATCCAAATACCTAGTTTGATCTCGTTACTGACATGCACTCTTTTCTCGTTCCCGTGATATAACATTCTAGTGATCACATCACTTGCTTGCAAGCTATTTCAATGTGATATCACCGAGAGGGCCCAGAGTATATCTATCCGTCATCGGGATGGACAAATACCACTCTTGATCCATGAGCCTCAACATAACACCTTCGTAGCACTGAACCCACCTTTATAGTCACCCTGTTATGGTGTGACGTTTGATGTTATCAAGATACTCTTCCGGTGTTAGTGATTAACATGATCTCATGGTCTAAGGACTAAGATTACTTCGTATGATGTTATAGCAATATAAATATAATGACTTTGATCATAATGCTATACTTCGGATGAATGTTCATCACATCATTCCACCAATGTTGTGACCTCGTTATTAACAACATCCAATGTCCATGATCGGGAAACCTTGATCATCTTGTTAATCAATGAGCTAGTTTATATGAGAGGCATTACTAGGAACTTTGTATTTTGTTTATTAAACACACATGTATTGACGTTTCCAATTAATACAATTATATCATGCAAAATAAACATTTATCATAAACATGGAATAAGATAATAACCACTTTATTATTGCCTCTTGGGCATATTCCCTTCAGGATGGCCATGTGACCCCCGTGCGTTTCACGAATATAATCGCTCGAACCGTGAGATAGTCGTTCCCCGTTCACTTTGTCATATGACACCTAATTCATTCGAGACTTGATCTTCGTTATCACCATACCTTAGTTCAGTCTCGTTACCAATGAACTTGTTTACTCGTTCTTGTGTCGTTGCATTCCGTGAGCAAGTCACATGCTTGCAAGCTTAATTAATGCAACGTCACCCAGATGGCCACATGTATCTGTCCGTTACATGGACTAGACAAATCCTGGTCTTGATATGTACTCCTCTACGCATCCCTTCGGAAAACCTGACTGGCACCTTTTTGATCACCCTGTTACGAGATTATTCTTGATAACCATCTAAGCTTCTTCTAGAATGGTGATTTGGATTACCTCGCAGTCAAAGGATCAGGTTGCGAGGTTCTCTGTGTTTTATCATCAATTGTGAACTCTGTAACTAGATCTCATTCAAGATATAACGGCCGGATGTTTGTCTATCATGTTATTCAACTAATGACATGACTGAAGGAAATATGCCCTGAGAGGCAATAATAAAGTTGTTATTATGTATTCCTTATATATGATAGATGTTTATTTTGCATGCTAGAATTGTATTGATCGGAAACATCAATACATGTGTGTTTAATAAACAAAAAGGGTTCCTAGTTATGCCTCTCTTATAGACTAGCTTGTTGATTAACAAGATGATCAAGGTTTCCTGATCATGGACATTGGATGTTGTTAATAACAAGGTCACAGCATTTCTAAAATGATGTGATGAACATTCATCCGAAGTATAGCATTACGATCAAGTCATTATATTTACATTGCTATAACATCATATGAAGTAATCTTTATCCTTAGACCATGAGATCATGTTAATTGCTAACACCGGAAGAGTATCTTGATAACATCAAACGTCACACCGTAACAGGGTGACTATAAAGATGGGTTCAAGGTGTTATATTGAGGCTCATGGATCAAGAGTGGAATTTGTCAATCCCGATGACGGATAGATATACTCTGGGCCCTCTCGGTGATATCACATTAAGGTAGCTTGCAAGCAAGTGATGTGATCACTAGAATGTTATATCACGGGAACGAGAAAAGAGTGCATGTCGGTAACGAGATCAAACTAGGTATTTGGATACTGATGATCGAATCTCGGACATGTATTATATCAAGAGACAAAGGGATTAAATTACAAGCGTTAAAGGTTCTCACGATCACAGAAGTCATTGTTGAATATGTAGGAGTCAGTATGGACCTCCAGGTCCCGCTTCTGATTATTAATCTGAGAGGAGTCTCAATCATGTCTGCATTATTCGCGAACCGTAGGGTGACACACTTAAGAGTTAGCAGACACCATTTTGGAGCACATATGTTTCAGACGAAAGAATTGCAAAGCGCAGGAATTGTTTCGATAGAAATCGGAAATTGTTTTGGGTGAAATTGCAGAAAGTGGTTCTGCATGTGATATTGAAATATTGCAAGGGGTTATATGTGAATGTTTGTTAATTAAAGTAATTAACAAAATTCTGTATAAATTTAATAAAAGAGTTTTATTAAATGAGAGAGCACTAAACTTAGAGAATTTTAATGCATTTAAAGTTGGGACTTTAAAAGGGAATGTGAAGAGGCATTTTAATGTGGAGGGGTTACCACCACATGAATGGAGGAGGTGAAGGGTCACCTCCCCCATGCACCGGCCATGGGGAGGGGCACTGATACATTGCAAATGTATCTATAATTTTTGATGTTCCATGCTTGGTTTTATCTTATTTCTTATGTTTTGTCCACAGTTTGGAGTACTTTTCATATGATTTCTTGGACTAACCTATTAACAAGAGCCACAGTGCAAGTTGCCTGTTTTCTACTGTTTTTGGTTCCAGGAAAGTCAAAAAATGAATATTCTCGGAATTGGACGGGACAAAAGCCAAAATTCATATTTTTCTGGAAGACTCACGGAGCCAGAAGATGAGATGGAGGGGGGCCACAGGGTGGCCACACCACCCCTTGGCGCGGGCCAACCCTAGGCCGCGCCAGGGCATGGTGTGGGCCCCCTGGCCGGCCACCGACCTTGCCTCCTTCGCCTATAAGAGCCTTCCGATACCAAAACCCTAAATAATCAATCAGAAATCCACGAAAAGTTCCACAACGCCACGCCAAGAAGGAGATTTGGGAACAGAAAGTCTCTGTTCAAGGCACCTGACGGGGAAGTGTTCTGAGCCATCTCCATCGATCTCCACCGCCATCTCCATCACCAGTGCTGATTCCCATGATGAGGAGGGAGTAGTTCTCTCTCGAGGCTAAGGGTTCTATCGGTAGCTATGTATTCATCTCTCTCTATGCATGATCTTATTGAGATCATGAGCTTGTAATCTATAGATCTACCTTGCTACTCAAGTGCTTTAATAGATCTCTTCTCTCCCCATGTGTGTGAAGTTGACAGTGTGCACACCATGGTGGCACTTAGGCTAGAGATTACAAATACTTGTTATGAGTTATATTTGGAGTTGGATGTCTTTATGAAATTGTGGTGTTTGTTGGACTCATCTAGTACTCAAGGTGATAGTGTGGGGTTATATAGATGGGAAAGGCTTACTTTGAGGTGTGCTGTTATAGCCCTACCATGGATTAGAGTGTCCAACCGGAGAGTAGTTCAGCGTAGTATCATGAAGATGATATATTTATATGAGAGTGTTCACTAGTGAAAGTATGATCCCTAGGCCTTGTTTCTAAGCATTGAAACACCGTTTGCAACTAAATCTGTTACATGTTTGCTTGCTTCTTTCTTTATTTCAGTTTGCCTTTAGTCTTTTCCCACGTCAACCACACTCCATCAAGCTATCTTCTATCACCGTTACCACTTATAATTATCTATACCACTCAGGGGCGGACCTAGAAGAAAATGCCAGTGGGGGCCAAATATATGACCGGGGGCACCCTTCTAGTCAATATGAATAATTTATGGGTTTTTCTTATAAATCTATAGAGATTTTATAGCAATTTGGAAATTTGAGTGGGGGCCTATGCCCTCACTAAGGCCTTCTTGGGTCCGCCCCTGATACCACTTGTATTTCACTATCTCTTCGCCGAACTAGTGCACATATACACCTGACAAGTGTATTGGGTGTGTTGGAGACACAAGAGACTTCTTGTATATTGATTGCAGGGTTGCTTGAGAGGGGATACCTTTGACCACTTCCTCCCTGAGTTCGATAAACCTTGGGTGATCCACTTAAGGGAAAACTTGCTGCTTTTCTACAAACCTCTGCACTTGGGGGCCCAACAACTGTCTACAAGAATAGAAGTGCATAGACATCAGGCACCCCCTCCTCCTATAAAAGGCCCCCTCTTCCTCCTTCTTCCTCACACCTCCTTGTGAAGGATCTCTCTCCCCCTCTAGAATTATTCCCCCATGGTCTCGGATTAGCGAGATACATGTTCCCGGTGGCATTTTGTTTGGAAGGAGTTGCTGCTTCCGCTGGATCACTAGAGCAAGGAGGTGGAGGTTGTCCGGTGGCTTGAACGTGTGTGCAAGTACGGATGCGCTACTGAGTTGCGGCGCTCGGACTTCCTCACGATCTTGAGATCAGCAAGTGTACGACTACATCAACCACGAGTTCCTACTCGTTAACAAAACTCGTTGTATTCGAGGCTAAGTTCTCGATGGATGTATGTCCACCCTTTGCTCTGTACCTAGTAGATAGATCTTGGTGTGTAGTTCTCATCGTAGGATTTTTTTTGTTTTCTATGCTGCGAACCCAACAGTGGTATCAGAGCCTGATTTATGCGTAGGTGCTTTGCACGGGTAGTACACATATGTTTATATGTGGGCGATGATGATCATGTTATTGCATCTTCTATGTATTTTGGATATTGGTGGCATAGTGGGATGAAGCGGCCCGGACCAACGTTACATGTCATCGTACATGAGACCGGTTCCACGACTGACATGCAACTTGTTTTACATAAGTGGCTGGCGGGTGTCTGTCTCTCCTACTATAGTCAATATCTGATTTACAACGACTTGCTAATAACTTAGTTATCCTCGTTGTGGTTCATGTTCATAGGTGAGAACGGTTCTATCTCCGAAAGCCCTAAGCCACGTAAAACTTGCAATTGATAAATTAGAGGCGTCTAGTTTAGATCGTTGTTGGGCTAGTGTATTGATATGGTATTGTTGTAAGTAGATGTATGATAGATACTCTTACAACACACTCAACATGTAAGTTCCATAGACCTTGGCCTTACACACAAAGGAATGATAGAGATCATACCACGATGCAAGTGATAGAGATCAAATGCATGGACCATATCATCTCACTTTACACATTAGATGTTAGCATCTTATACTGCTAGTTTGGCGCTTTTGGTAGCATTATAAGATGATCCCTCATTTAGATATCAAGATAAAAATGTGTTCTTTCTTAAGTATGCACTGTTCTATGGATCGTGTTTCGAGACATCACGTGATGATCGGGTGTACTCGAATCTACGCTTTCATAGGAACGGATGTAAGACAGTTTTACACACGCGAATACTAAGGTTCTTACTTGGCGAGCCTAGCATGTACAGACATGGCCTCAAAACACGGACCAAAAGGTTAAGCATGAGTCATATAGTTGATATGATGCCCATATAGATGCTCGCCTTTGAAGCTACATCAACTCACGTGATGATCGGACTTGGTGTAGTGGATTTGGTTCATGTAATCACCAAAAGGACACGAGGGATGTCGTTTTTGAGTGGCAGTTCATTAGTAATTTGGATTAGTTGAACTCAATCTATCATAAACTTAGTCTAAATAAACTTTACAAATTCTGTTGTAGATGGCACCACCTGCTTTTAATTTCAATGCGTTCATGGAGAAAGAGAAACTTGCTACGAATGGTAGCAACTTCACCAACTGGGCTATGAATTTGAGGATTCTCCTCACTGCTGCACAAAAGCAATATGTGCTAGATGCGCCGCTAGGCCCCCCACCAGCCTCGATGCCCCTGACGAGGAAAAGAATGTCTATGTGACTCGTCAGGAGGACCACAACTTAGTTCATTGCGGCATACTGTATGGGCTAGAGCCAGAACTTCGAAAGCGTTTCGAAAATGGCAATGCCTTTGATACCATGGGAGAATTGAAAATGATTTTCGATACCTATGCTGCCGTAGAGAGTTATAATGCTACTGAAAAGTTCTTTAGCTGCATGATGGAGGAAAACAGCTCCGTTAGTGAGCATGTACTCAAAATGTCTGGGTACGCCGATAAGCTTGTGTCCTTGGGAATAACGATTCCCATTGAATTAGGCATACATCGTGTTCTCCAATCTCTGCATGAAATGGCGAGTAGCGCAGCACCGGAAATTGTTTCGGAGTTGACTTCACCTAATGAAGAGAGAGCTAATGATATTGATCATGAAACTCCGAAAGAGGACACTACCGAACCTCATAGGTCAAGCAGGACACGTGCAACTCCTAAACTGTACGACAATCCTGTTGTGAATTTCATGGTTGATGAAATGGATGACCCTGCGACGTATGAAGAAGCGATGATGAGCCTGGATTCCAACAAATGGCTAGAAGCCATGAAATCCGAGATGGAGTCCATGTACCAGAACCAGGTTTGGACCTTGGTGGACTTACCTCACGATCGAAAGGCCGTTGAGAATAAATGGATTTTCAAAAGAAAAATTGATGCTGATGGTAATGTGACCATCTATAAGGCTCGACTTTTCACAAAGGGGTTTCGACAAATTCAAGGAGTTGACTACGATGAGACATTCTCTCCCATAGCGATGCTTAAGTCGGTTAGGATTATGTTACCAATTGCTGCATATTTCGATTATGGAATATGGCAGATGGATGTCAAAACTGCGAACCTCAATGGTAATATTGAAGAAGAGTTGTATATGATACAACCTAAGGGTTTTGTCGATCCTAAGGATGCTAATAAAGTATGCAAACTTCAGCGATCCATCTATGGACTAAAGCAAGCATCCCGGAGTTGGAATCTCCGCTTTGATGAGGTGATCAAAGAATTTGGATTTGTCCAAACTTATGGAGAGGCTTGTATTTACAAGAAAGTGAGTGCGAGCAATGTGGCATTTCTGATATTATATGTGGATGACATATTATTGATTGGAAATGATATAGATCTTTTAAACAGTGTTAAACGTTATCTAAACAGCAAATTTTCGATGAAAGACCTTGGTGAAGCGTCATATATATTAGGCATTAAAATCTATAGAGATAGATCAGGGCACCTAATTGGGCTATCGCAGAGTACATACCTTGATAATATATTAAAGAAGTTTAATATGGACAGAAGTAAGAAGGTGTAAGATCTCACCATAATAAGGTAATATCCCTGTGATTGCAGTGCTAGTCCCTAGATCGAAAATGCTAGCACCCACAGTTTAAGATGAAGTACACAGAAACAAAGGTCATTATTACATCGCATATCCAAGAATATAATGGTTCTTACAACTCACTTAGCCCAAGTCTAAGGCACTTAAAGTTCACATTACATAGCATAATAATAATAGAGTCTTTAGTCTTCATGTGCCACAGGCAAGCATGTCGAGTGTAGACCCGCAACCCTACTCATCATCAGAGTATCCTGCAACATAATAAGTTACAGCCACAAGGGTCAATACATTTGGAATTGTATTGGCAAGTGATACCATAGATACTTAGTATAATCCAACAACTACATGAATATATGGCTAAGTGGGGTTATGGCTAGCTTTGCTAAAATTAGTTTGACTTATAGTTTTTTTTGAAGAAGTTTTTCATTCCAGCTATAAGGTACCAATGATAGACATCACTGAACCTCTACCCATGTTCACCCACAAGTTTTAACTTAGAGAAATTTGGATGAGGAGATTATTGAACTGCTTCACTGTCTTGAGGCTCAGGAATGTCCATAACCGGGGACACGGCTAAGTACTTAGTTTTACCCTCTCGAGAGGTGGTGCACTTTCCCCACAAGACTCGACATGCATCGAGACGAGACTTTTCAAAAGCAATCCCTCAGACCAGCACAGACGCATTCCATCCTATCATCACTACCACCCTCTGTCCGTCTGGCTGAGTTCTCGCAACTTAGTCGGTCAAGGCAGAGCCCATATGCCATGTGGTCAGACCGAAGCTTCGCGACAAGAACGCCTCCAATCTCTTTGTTCCTGGGTGGCCGTCCACAAGTGCGATACACCAGCCGACCATAGACATGGCCCCTGAGTAACCACTCAACATAATCCAAGCAAGCCCATTCCACCCAGGTGTTTCATTAACATTAGTTGTTTTCTTAGTTAAACAAAATAATATCTTTCCATGCTATCTTATGTGTATATTCCACCCACGAATTCTAATAGCATAGCTAAGCATTCTAGCATAAAAGTCTATCAAGATATAATCTATAGGGTAACATAGCATAGTATAGTAACATAGAAATAATTCTATCATGTTAATATCTACCAAAATATCACTAGTGCAATAGTGTAAATAATAGGACATGGGATGAAATATCACTTGCCTTGGTAGCTACGGGAATAGGTACAATCCTCACAGCAACAAACTTCACAATCCACACAATCTACACAAGATCAATACAACAATAATAATTCAATCAATAAAACAATACAAAACATGAATGCATGCAAAATGCAATGATATGAACATAATTCTATAATTTACAGAGTCTATAGTACACAGGATAGAATACCTCATCTAAATGCATAAGAAATACTCAAAAATAATTTCGAGAACAATTTTTGTGATCAAAATACTCCTAAAAAGGTTCTGCCTATAATTCAAATTTTTCTAAGACAAAAGTGTGAAACAAGGCCTCCATAATAAAGGTCTTGTTTTTCTGAATCCATAGACACCAAATTTGTATTTTTCTGATTTGTGGATCAAAAGTTATTGAATTTCTAAGTTTAATATTAAATCTGTCTATTTTCTAATTAAACAGAAATAGTCTGGCGACGTGGCGCTATCCTATTGGCTGGTACCGGTTCGGTCGGATCGATCGCTGTGGGCCGTCAGATCTTAAGTGACTACGGACGGATCTGATTAGCCCGTATCGCTTCGTCTATGTTCTAATCTTAGCCGCAGATGTGAGATCTAACGGTCCCTAAGGCCTGGCCGAGAACGGGCACGACCAAGCGCCGCAAGGCGGAGCGTCGGCCGATGACGGTCCGGCGGTTCTACAGGGGCAGGGAGTCCGTGGACACGTACCAGAGGTCGGGGAGGTCGTGGCGATCTCGATGGAGGTTACGGTTGCGTGGGGGTGCTCTGGCTTGGCCTTGATCCCTCGCCGGAGTTGCGTTGTCGGCGGAGCTCACGGCTCGGTGACGGAGATGACGACCTGGGGCTCGAACAAAACAGCAAGGGGGTCAGTGAGATGCGCACGGATCAGCACGGTCTATCAGAGGTCAAAAAGGGGCGGCGGAAACCCTACCTTCACCGGAACAAGCGATGGACGGCGGCGGCAGAGGAGTTCACCGAACTTGGTCCGAGTCGTCGATCTGGGGCAAGAGAAAACACGTGGTCGGGTTTAAAACACGCGCCAGTATACGACAATCAAAGCAGGACAGAGAGTAGGGCGCCGGGCGGCCTGGGTTCACCGGAATCGTCGCCGGAGTCCGTCGGACAACGGCGGTTCGAGCTCGAAATTCGGGGAGCCTAGGGGCTCTCCGGGGTGGTGTCTGTGGGGAAAATGATGGGGAGGGAGAGGGGATTGAGAAGGGGCGCGGTGGTGGCGATTTAACTCGCGATAACTCCCGAATTCGGCCGGGTTTTAGAAACGGCAGAGGGGTGGGGTTGCTCGACGGCGGGGTTGAAGACGACGGGGTGGCGGGGTGACGTGGCGTGGGGTCGACCTGTCAGTGAGAGGGGGTAGTCAGGGGCGCGGTAAGAAAAGCAGGGGAGAGGGGAAAAGCCGGGTGGGCTGGTTTTGGGCCAAAAGGCCAGAAGCTGCCTGCTGCTTCATTTTTTTTCTCCCTCTCTTTTTCTTTTTTCTATTTCTGTTTTCTCCAAAACTTTTGATTTAAGGATTCAAATTGATTCAAACCAATTTGTGAACATTTGTAAAAACTCAAATTAGGCTTTTAGGGTATTATAAAACATATTTATCTTCTATTCTAATCCAAAGTATTTACTTGGATTTAATAGTTAATATAGTATTTTCTATGATTCTATTTTCAAAAAAAAATTATATCTTTTTATTCATGGCTTAAAATTACACCAAATTTTTGGAGGACATTCTAAATGCAATGCAATTACATGCTATGATGATATGAGTGCAATGATGATGAATTTAGATGAAATTTTGGGATGTTACAAATCTAACCCCCTTAAGATGAATCTCGCCCTCGAGATTCGGGTTGGCCAGCAAATAGGTGAGGGTGATCTCTCCGAAGTTCATCCTCTCGCTCCCAGGTTGCTTCTGATTCAGTGTGATGGTTCCACTGCACTTTGCAGAATCTGATTGTCTTGGTACGGGTAATTCTTTCTGCGGTCTCTAGAATCTTAATAGGTTTCTCTTCATAAGTGAGATCATTATCTAGCTGAACTTCCTCCAATGGTATAGTGTCTTTCAACGAAGTTTCTTCCATCTCTAGGTGACACTTTTTCAGTTGACTAACATGGAATACATTATGAACTGCTGACAGAGATTCTGGTAGTTCTATCTCATATGCCACTTCTCCTTTACGACACAAAATCTTGAAAGGCCCTACATAGCGTGGTGCTAGTTTTCCTTTGATTCCAAATCTCTTTACACCACGAAGTGGTATACCCTGAGGTAAGCTCTATCACCAACCTCATAGGTAACCTCTCTACGTTTTGGATCAGCATAGCTCTTTTGCCGAGATTGAGCTACCTTTAGCCTATCTCTCACCATCTTGACTTTCTCTTCGGCCTCTTTGATTAGGTCTGGCCCGAACAAATTTCTTTCCCCTACTCCATTCCATAGTAATGGTGTAGTACACTTCCTTCCATAAAGAAATTCAAATGGAGCCATTTCTATGCTTGATTGATAGCTGTTATTGTAAGAAAACTCTGCGTATGGTAGACTTTCATCCCAACTGGATCCATAATCTAACGCACATGCTCTTAGCATATCCTCTAATATTTGATTGGTCCTTTCTGTCTGTCCATCAGTTTTTGGATGAAATGCAGTGCTGAACTCCAGTCGAGTTCCCAATGACTCGTGAAGTTGTCGCCAAAAATGCGAAGTAAACTGTGTTCCTCTGTCGGACACGATACTTTTAGGTACCCTATGCAAACATACAATTCTATTCATGTAAATCTTGGCTAGTTTGGCACTTGTATAAGTGGTCTTCACTGGTATGAAATGGGCCACTTTTGTCAAGCGGTCAACGATAACCCATATGGAATCGTATCCAGATTTAGTCCTGGGTAGTCTGGTGATAAAATCCATACCAATTTTATCCCATTTCCAATCAGGTATTGGTAGTGGTTGTAATAATCCTGCCGGTTTCTGATGTTCTTCCTTTACACGACTGCACACGTCGCACAAGGAATGTGCTCTGCTATGTCCTTCTTTAAATTATTCCACCAAAACCTCTCCTTAACATCCATATACATCTTGGTATTGCCAGGATGAATTGAATATGGTGAATTGTGAGCTTCTCGTAAGATCAACTTCTTAAGTTCAAGATCCTGCGGAACACAGATACGTTTTTCGTACCATAAGATTCCTGGATCATCCACATGTAATCCTTTCGCCTTGCCTTCACTAGCTTTACTTTTGATTTCTTCTATTTCTTTGTCCAACTTTTGGGCTTCTTGAATTTTGTCCATTAGTGTGGGTTGCACTTCCAAGGATGCAAGGTACCCTTCAGGCACAATTTCAAGTCTCAGCTCTCTAAATTGGGCACATAACTCCTCCGGCAATTCTCCTTTATTGAGGCCATTTACATGAGCCTTGCGGCTTAATGCATTGGCTACGACGTTTGCCTTTCCAGGGTGGTATTGCAAACTTAAGTCATAGTCTTTGATAAGTTCTAGCCATCTTCTTTGTCTCATGTTGAGTTCTTTCTGTGTAAAAATGTATTTCAAACTCTTGTGATCGGTGAACATCTCACAATGTTTTCCCATAAGATAACGCCTCCATGTTTTTAGTGCATGCACAACTGATGCCAACTCTAGATCATGAGTAGGGTAGTTCACTTCATGATTTTTGAGTTGTCTTGATGCATAAGCTACCACTCTACCTTCCTGCATCAATACACCTCCTAATCCTTGGTGATATGCATCACAATATACTTGAAAGTCTTTCTCAAGGTCTGGCAGACATAACACTGGTGCTGACACTAGCCTCTTTTTCAATTCCTGAAAGCTGGTTTCGCAAGCTTCTGTCCAAGTAAACTTATTCTCCTTCTTCAGCAGATTAGTCATGGGCTTTGCAATCTTAGAGAAATTTTCAATGAACCTTCGATAGTACCCTGCTAGGCCAAGGAAGCTACGGATTTCCTTAACTAATTTAGGAGGTTCCCACTCTGTCACAGCTGCCACTTTTGCTGGATCAACAGCTATACCTTTTCCAGATACTATATGTCCAAGAAATCCCACTTCATTCAGCCAGAATTCACATTTGCTGAACTTGGCATAAAGTTTATGTTCTCTAAGTTTCTCTAGAATCAGGCGTAGATGTTCTTCATGTTCTTTGCTGCTCTTGGAATATACCAATATATCATCGATGAATACCACTACGAACTTGTCAAGGAATTCCATGAATACTTTATTCATCATGCTCATGAAGTAGGCCGGTGCATTAGTCAATCCGAATGGCATCACTGTATATTCGTACAACCCGTATCTAGTGGTGAATGCGGTCTTGGGTATGTCATGTTCTCTAATCTTTAGTTGGAAGTATCCTGATCGAAGATCAATTTTTGAGAACACACATGCTCCCTCTAGCTGATCGAAGAGATCATTAATTCTAGGCAGGGGATATTTGTTCTTTATGGTCACTTCATTGAGTGAACGATAATCTATGCATAGCCTTTGACTTCGGTCCTTCTTCTCGACAAACAAGACTGGTGCTCCCCAAGACGATGAGCTTGGTTGGATGAATCCCTTCTTCAACTATTCTCCCAGCTGTTTCTTGAGTTCTTTTAACTCATCCACCGACATTTTATAAGGTCTCTTTGCTATAGGCCCCGTTCCTGGCAATAGGTCTATCAGAAACTCCACGTCCCTATCTGGTGGCATGCCAGGTAATTCCTCAGGGAACACATCTGGATATTCCCTCACTATTGGCACATTATCTAGGCTACCCCCCTTAAGAGAATTAACCTTGCCCCCCTTGGGTTCAAAGTTAGACTTGAACCTGATCCTTTTCTTTTCTGGGGTGGTGAGCATAACAGTTTGCTTGGCACAATCAATCACCCCTTCATAACGGGTCAACCAGTCCATCCCTAATATAACATCTAATCCTTGGGACTCTAGGATTATTAAACTAATCGGGAACTTGTGTTTTCCAATCTCTAGGATGATATGTCGGCACCCTGAATTTACTATCGTTTCTCCACCCGGAGAACTTACCTTCATAGGACATCCAATAGTTTCAGTGGAGAGTTCATTTTGATTACAAATGCTCTTGAAATGAATGAATGTGATGCGCCAGTATCGAAAAGGATAAGTGCAGGAAAGGCATTAATTTTGAACTTACCGATCACGACATCAGCTCCTTCTTGAATTTCCTCTACATTAATGTGATTCACATGGCCCTTTTGGAATGGGTTTGGCTTAGCCCCATCAGTCTTCTTTTCTGGGCATTCATTGGCATAATGTCCTATCTTCTTACACTTAAAACATTCCACCTGACTGATGTCTTTCTTTGCTGGCTGACTGTGACGGTTCTGACCATTTTGGTTCCCATGGCCATGATTATTGTGATTGTTCCTGAATCCACTTTTGTTATGTCCATGATGATTGTTTCCATCATGGTGGTGGTTGTTGTTACGATGGTTATTATGATTCCCATTCTTGTGGAATCCTGAGCTCCCACTTCCTTCACCATGAGGGCGCTTGTGAGGAGATCCTGATCCAAACTTATCGAAATGGTGTTTCCTCTTTCTACCCTCCACTAGTTTCATCTTGTTTTCTAGGATGGTAGCTTTATCACATAAAGATTGATAAGTTGGAACATATGCAACAGATAGTTGCATAGAAATTTCATCATTCAGCCCATCTAGGAACTTCTCCTTCCTCTTCAGATCGCTGTCAACATCATCGGGTGCATAACATGACAAATTATTGAACTCCTCGATGTATTCAGAAATACTGCGGTGGCGTTGCTTGAGGTTATGAAACTCCTTTTTCTTCAACCCCATTATTCCAGCAGAGATGTGAGTGGTGCGAAACCCATCTTCAAACATTGCCCAAGTCACTTCCTCAATAGGGTGGGTAATTTGAAAATTATCCCACCAAGCAGCTGCATGACCTTCCAACAAGTGTGCTGCAAATCTGACCTTTTCTGCATCCGTGCATCCAACCGTGACTAGGTCCTTATTCACAGAGCGTAACCAATCATTTGCTACCATGGGGTCAGAGGTACCTGAGAACTTGGCAGGTCTCAGCCTTAGAAATCTGGTCAGCATATCCAGAGGTGGTGGATTGTTCTGGTTGTTATTGTTATTATTGTTGTTCTGATTCTGATTTGCCATAAATTGAGTCATCATTTGCATCTATTGGGTCTGTGCATCCATCATCTGCTGCATTCCATTGTCATTGTTATCCTCGTTGTTGCGTCGGGGAGGCATATGTGGGTTTAGTAAAGGTAAGTAAGGATAGATAACCCAAATAAAACAACAATTAGACAAACAAGCACATGTTCCAACATCACAACAATAACAGAGTTTGCAAAGATAACATACTAGCATAGTCACCCACAAGTCGGTATGACCTATGCACTTAATAATAATAGAACGATAGGTAGATGGAACAGTATCACTACTCCTCCATGTCGACTTCCTCCTCTTCTAGAGCAAGTCCTGCTGATGCGAATCCTGCCTTGTATTCCTCCAAGCTGGTAGTCAGAGCATCGATCTTCGTCTGTAACTCTCTCTTTTGTGTGCGTAGTCTCTCTATCACCTCGTGATCCGCTTCCAGCTCAATATTCTCCAGCTCTAACTCGGTCTCCAAGTCTCTAATCTTCTTGTTCTTCTCCTGAACTCTCTTCTCTTGGTTCTTGAACTTCTTATCTTGGTCTTCAAACTTCTTCTCCATTTCCTTGATTCGATTTTCCTGTTCCTGGAAGGCCTTGTCCTTCTCCTTGAGTTGGACTCGTAGTTCATCATTGCTAAGCATCATGTTAGTCCTATCAGTATCAAGGTGTCTAATAAGGCTCTCTAAGTCCTGGAGGTAGTGACGCACGGGCTTGATAAACTCCTTAGTGGCCTTGTCCAACACAATAGGCTCTCCATCCTTGTTGCGCCTCCCAAAGAAGTGGAAGTAGTGGCTCTTGATTTCAGAAGAATGACGTCCACATAGGCGTCCCAACAGCTCCTGCATAGCGACGTCGAGGCCCCTCTCCATGTCATCATGGAGAACCTTGAAGGTAATCTCCCCAGTTTGGGGCTCTGTCTCATGTCCTGGCTGGGTAACTCTGAATCCCCATAAGTCCTTCCTCTGAAACTTCCTCAGCTGAAGTCCCTGAATAGTGGGGATCGGAAGAGCGAGCACTTGGACTAGCTCCAAGATACGAGTCCCAAAGCGATTCCCCTTGAAATCCTCGGTCGTGATGTAGACAAAATTCGGCATCTTTTGCATAGTATGGAGAAAATTAGTAACACAATGGAGAAAGAAAATACAAGTCACAAAATAAAAGAGAATTCAACCAACAAAACATTCCAAATAGTAATACATTAATTCAACTCAAGCACTCAAGGTTCCAGACATAACTTTATTTTTGCCATACCACATAGGTTGGTATGGTCGAGATATTAACGTGATAAAACGCCAAGGGTGGTGGTCCAACTAATATCTCACTCCTTCTTAACCAAGGTGGCAATCTGGGCATCCTTGGCAGAGATCTGCTTGTCTTGGTCACATAGCTCCAAAGCTAGGCCTATGATATCCTTACTTAGGCGTTTCATAGTGGCCTTTGAGTCTTGGACAAGACGCTTGTCCTCCTTGAGATCCTCCTAAGTATTGAGCATTCTATACTTGAGTCTCTCCCCAAGTTCCTCAATAGCCTTCCATGCAGCATTCCTTGCAGAGTCAAAGAATGACGGGTGCATTTCAGAGTTGCTGAACATGCAGAATCCCGTATTCTTGGGATCGTCTTCCTTGTTCTTTTACAAGTGGAGTTGCACCCACCAATACTCTTGTCCTTCATCTATCACAGGAAATCCCTTGTACACGGCTTCACCATTCATCCCCAAGCCGAGCATGAGGTTCTTGAGCACATTGGGAAATTCTGTCTCACACTCCAGGGTCATAGTCATCAGTGGTCCCTTCTTGACAGATTCATTGATGGTGGACATCTACAAAAATAGATGAGAAAGATGATTAGGGAAAGCTTAACAAGATGAAAAGACAAGTGTAAAGTTGAAATATAGAGTTATTTTTCCTAAGGGTTTTCCTTAGTCTAATCCATTCTAGGGTCACGAACCTACAGGAAACACAATGCTCTGATACCATCTGTAAGATCTCACCATAATAAGGTAAGATCCCTGTGATTGCAGTGCTAGTCCCTGGATCGAAAATGCTAGCACCCACAATTTAAGATGAAGTACACAGAAACAAAGGTCATTATTACATCGCATATCCAGGAATATAATGGTTCTTACAACTCACTTATCCCAAGGCTAAGGCACTTCAAGTTCACATTACATAGCATAATAATAATAGAGTCTTTAGTCTTCATGTGCCACAGGCAAGCATGTCGAGTGTATACCCGCAACCCTACTCATCATCAGAGTATCTTGCAACATAATAAGTTACAGCCACAAGGGTCAATACATTTGGAATTGTATTGGCAAGTGATACCATAGATACTTAGTATAATCCAACAACTACATGAATATATGGCTAAGTGGGGTTATGGCTAGCTTTGCTAAAATTAGTTTGACTTATAGTTTTTTTTGAAGAAGTTTTTCATTCCAGCTATAAGGTACCAATGATAGACATCACTGAACCTCTACCCATGTTCACCCACAAGTTTTAACTTAGAGAAATTTGGATGAGGAGATTATTGAACTGCTTCACTGTCTTGAGGCTCAGGAATGTCCATAACCGGGGACACGGCTAAGTACTTAGTTTTACCCTCTCGAGATGTGGTGCACTTTCCCCACAAGACTCGACATGCATCGAGACGAGACTTTTCAGAAGCAATCCCTCAGACCAGCAGGGACGCGTTCCATCCTATCATCACTACCACCCTCTGTCCGTCTGGCTGAGTTCTCGCAACTTAGTCGGTCAAGGCAGAGCCCATATGCCATGTGGCTGCACTGGAAGCTTCGCGACAAGAACGTGTCCAATCTCTTTGTTCCTGGGTGGCCGTCCACAAGTGCGATACACCAGCCGACCATAGACATGGCCCCTGAGTAACCACTCAACATAATCCAAGCAAGCCCATTCCACCCAGGTGTTTCATTAACATTAGTTGTTTTCTTAGTTAAACAAAATAATATCTTTCCATGCTATCTTATGTGTATATTCCACCCACGAATTCTAATAGCATATCTAAGCATTCTAGCATACAAAGTCCTTTAACTAGGGGACACTATCAAGATATAATCTATAGGATAGCATAGCATAGTATAGTAACATAGAAATAATTCTATCATGTTAAGATCTACCAAAATATCACTAGTGCAATAGTGTAAATAATAGGACATGGGATGAAATATCACTTGCCTTGGTAGCTAGGGGAATAGGTACAATCCTCACAGAAACAAACTTCACAATCCACACAATCTACACAAGATCAATACAATAATAATAATTCAATCAATAAAACATTACAAAACATGAATGCATGCAAAATGCAATGATATGAACATAATTCTATAATTTATAGAGTCTACAGTACATAGGATAGAATACCTCATCTAAATGCATAAGAAATACTCAAAAATAATTTAGAGAACAATTTTTGTGATCAAAATACTCCTAAAAAGGTTCTGCCTATAATTCAATTTTTTCTAAGACAAAAGTGTGAAACAAGGCCTCCATAATAAAGGTCTTATTTTTCTGAATCCATAGACACCAAATTTGTATTTTTCTGATTTGTGGATCAAAAGTTATTGAATTTCTAAGTTTAATATTAAATCTGTCTATTTTCTAATTAAACAGAAATAGTCTGGCGACGTGGCGCTATCCTATTGGCTGGTACCGGTTCGGTCGGATCGATCGCTGTGGGCCGTCAGATCTTAAGTGACTACGGACGGATCTGATTAGCCCGTACCGCTTCGTCTACGTTCTAATCTTAGCCGCATATGTGAGATCTAACGGTCCCTAAGGCCTGGCCGGGAACGGGCGGCGTTCACTGGAATCATCTCCGGAGTCCATCGGACAGCGGCGATTCAAGCTCGAAATTTGGGGAGCCTGGGGGCTCTCCGGGGTGGTGTCTGTGGGGAAAATGATGGGGAGGGAGAGGGGATTAAGAAGGGCGCGATGGTGGTGATTTAACTCATGATAACGCCCGAATTCGGCCGGGTTTTAGAAACGACAGAGGGGTGGGGTTGCTCAACGGCGGGGTTGAAGACGATGGGGTGGCGGGGTGACGTGGCGTGGGGTCGACCTGTCAGCGGGAGGGGGTAGTCAGGGGCGCGGTAAGAAAAGCAGGGGAGAGGGGAAAAGCCGGGTGGGCTGGTTTTGGGCCAAAAGGCCAGAAGCTGCCTGCTGCTTCATTTTTTTTCGCCCTCTCTTTTTCTTTCTTCTATTTCTGTTTTCTCCAAAACTTTTGATTTAAGGATTTAAATTGATTCAAACCAATTTGTGAACATTTGTAAAAACTCAAATTAGGCTTTTAGGGTATTATAAAACATATTTATCTTCTATTTTAATCCAAAGTATTTACTTGGATTTAATAGGTAATATAGTATTTTCTATGATTCTATTTTCAAAAAAAAATCATATCTTTTTATTCATGGCTCAAAATTACACCAAATTTTTGGAGGACATTCTAAATGCAATGCAATTACATGCTATGATGATATGAGTGCAATGATGATGAATTTAGATGAAATTTTGGGATGTTACAGAAGGGGTTCTTACCTATGTTGCAAGGCAAGACATTGAGTAAGACTTAAAGTCCGGCTACGGCGGAAGAAAGAGAGATGATGGATAAGATCCCCTATGCCTCGGCCATAGGCTCTATAATGTATGCCATGCTATGTACAAGACCGGATGTGGCACATGCTATTAGTTTGACTAGTAGGTACCAATCTGATCCAGGTTCGGAACACTGGATACCGGTCAAGAACATCCTCAAGTACTTAAGAAGAACTAGGGATATGTTTCTTATATACGGAGGTGAAGAAGAGCTAGTCTCTAAGTGTTATGTCGATGCTAGTTTTGACACCGATCCGGATGACTCTAAGTCTCAATACGGATACATATTTCTCTTGAACGGAGCAGCAGTTAGTTGGAGGAGTTCCAAACAACGGATCAACGAGAATATGTTGCTGCTTCAGAAGCGGCGCAGGAAGCGGTTTGGATGAAAGAGTTCATTACGGAACTAGGTGTGGCTCCTAGTGCATTAGACCCGATGGTGATCTATTGTGACAACAATGGAGCCATAGCTAACGCCAAGGAACCGAGGTCTCACAAGAATTCCAAGCATATTAAGCGCCGATTTCACTCCATCCGCGAGCATGTCAAGGATGGAGATATAAATATTTGTAAAGTACACATGGACCTAAATGTAGCAGATCCATTGACTAAAGCTCTCCCTAGGGCAAAACATGATCTACACCAGAACTCCATGGGTGTTAGATTTATCACTATGTGAACTAGATTATTGTCTCTAGTGCAAGTGGAAGACTGAAGGAAATATTCCCTGAGAGGCAATAATAAAGTTGTTATTATGTATTCCTTATATATGATAGATGTTTATTTTGCATGCTAGTCTATCTTGTTGATCGGAAACATCAATACATGTATGTTTAATAAACAAAAAGGGTTCCTAGTTATGCCTCTCTTATAGACTAGCTTGTTGATTAACACGATGATCAAGGTTTCCTGATCATGGACATTGGATGTTGTTAATAACAAGGTCACAACATTTGTGAAATGATGTGATGAACATTCATCCGAAGTATAGCATTACGATCAAGTCATTATGTTTATATTGCTATAACATCATATGAAGTAATATTTATCCTTAGACCATGAGATCATGTTAATTGCTAATACCGGAAGAGTATCTTGATAACATCAAACGTCACACCGTAACAGGGTGACTATAAAGATGTGTTTCAGTGCTACGAAGGTGTTATGTTGAGGCTCATGGATCAAGAGTGGAATTTTTCAATTCCGATGACGGATAGATATACTCTGGGCCCTCTCGGTGATATCACATTAAGGTAGCTTGCAAGCAAGTGATGTGATCACTAGAATGTTATATCACGGGAACAAGAAAAGAGTGCATGTCGGTAACAAGATCAAACTAGGTATTTGGATACCGATGATCGAATCTCGGACATGTATTATATCAAGAGACAAAGGGATTAAATTACAAGTGTTAAAGGTTCTCACGATCATAGAAGTCATCGTTGAATATGCAGGAGTCAGTATGGACCTCCGTCCACCTTGATTATTAATCTGAGAGGAGTCTCAATCATGTCTGCATTATTCGTGAACCGTAGGGTGACACACTTAAGAGTTACCGGACACCATTTTGGAGCACATATGTTTCAGACGAAAGAATTGCAAAGCGCAAGAATTGTTTCGATAGAAACCGTAAATTGTTTCGGGTAAAATTGCAGAAAGTGGTTCTGCATGTGATATTGAAATATTGCAAGGGGTTATATGTGAATGTTTGTTAATTAATATAATTAACAAAATTCTGAATAAATTTAATAAAAGAGTTTTTTATTAAATGAGAGAGCATTAAACTTAGAGAATTTTAATGCATTTAAAGTGGGGACTTTAAAAGGGAATGTGAAGAGGCATTTTAATGTGGAGGGGTTACCACCACATGAATGGAGGAGGTGAAGGGTCACCTCCCCCATGCGCCGGCCATGGGGAGGGGCACCCCCCTCCTCCTATAAAAGGCCCCCTTCTTCCTCCTTCTTCCTCACACCTCCTTGTGAAGGATCTCTCCCCCCCTCTAAAATTATTCCCCCATGGTCTCGAATTAGCGAGATACATGTTCCTGATGGCATTTCGTCTGGAAGGAGTTGCTGCTTCCGCTGGATCGCTGGAGCGAGGAGGTGGAGGTTGTCTGGTGGCTTGAACGTGTGTGTGAGTACGGATGCACTGTTGAGTTGCGGCGCTCGGACTTCCTCACGATCTTGAGATCGGCAAGTGTACGACTACATCAACCACGAGTTCCTACTTGTTAACAAAACTCGTTGTCTTCGAGGGTAAGTTCTCGATGGATGTATGTCCACCCGTTGCTCTGTACCTAGTAGATAGATCTTGGCGTGTAGTTCTCATCGTAGGAAATTTTTTGTTTTCTATGTTGCGGACCCAACAATGACCCCATTGTCAATTGGCATAAATGCCCATGATCTTGAAACTCAGACCATCCTCATGACCAATGAACTAGTTTGCTAGAGGTAACTAGAGACACGGTTTGTTTACATACCACACATGTATTAACGTTTCGTATTAACACAATTATAGCACAATATGAAATGTATTATGAACATATAGGAGATATATCAAATAATACACTTTATTATTTGCCTCTAGGGCATAACTCCTCCAGTCTCCCACTTGCACTAGAGTATAAACAAAACTAGTTTACAATAGGCATGAACCTAACACCAATGGAATCTCGGTGTTGTTCGTGATTTTCTTGATGGAGAGCTTTAGTCAAAGGATGTGTCATATTCAGTTCCGTATCTACTTTGCAAATCTTGACTTCACATTCGTCAACGTTCTGTTGGTTGACGTGAAATCTAAGCTTGATGTGTTTGGCTGTCGAATGAGTTCTTGGTTCCCTTGCGTTTGCAATAGCTTCCGTGTTATCACAATAGATTGTCACGGGGTCTTGCGCATTGGGAAAAACTCCCAGTTTGATGACGAAATTCCTTAGCCAAACAACTTCATTTGCTGCATCGGCCACAACAATGTATTCAGACTCCATTGAAGATTGCGCCACCACCGGCTACTTCTTACTCTTCCAGCTTACCGCCCCACCATTCACTAGGAACACAAATCCTGTTTGAGACTTCGAGTCATCATGATCTGAGTTCCAGCTCGCATCCATGTAACCCGTTACGTTTAGAGCTTCATCATTTCCTCCATAGATTAGGAACATATCCTTTGTTCTTCTCAGATACTTTAGGATATTCTTTACAGCTGTCCAGTGCTCCGGTCCTGGATTACTTTGGTATTGGCTCGTCAAACTAAGAGCCAATGCCACATCAGGTCATGTACTTAACATTGCATACATGATAGATGTTGGGTCCGCAACATAGAAAAAAAAAATTCCTACGGTGTGAACTACACGCCATGATCTATCTACTAGGTACAAAGCAACGGGTGGACATACATCCAATGAGAACTTACCCTCGAAGACAACGATTTTTGTTACGAGTAGGAACTCGTGGTTGATGTAGTCGGACACTTGACGATCTCAAGATCATGAGGAAGTCCGAGCGCCGCAACTCAGCAGTGAATCCGTACTCGCACACACATTCAAGCCACCGGACAACCTCCACCTCCTCGCTCCAGCGATCCAACGGAAGTAGCAACTCCTTCCAGACGAAATTCCACCGGGAACATGTATCTCGCTAATCCGAGACCATGAGGGAATAATTCTAGAGGGGGAGAGAAATCCTTCAAAAGGAGGTGTGTGGATGAAGGAGGGAATGTGTGGCCTTTTATAGGAGGAGGGGGGTGCCCCTCTCTCCATGGCCGACGCATGGGGGGGGTGACCCCTCACCTCCCCCATTCATGTGGTGGTAACCCCTCCACATTAAAATGCCTCTTCACATTCCCTTTTAAAGTCTCCACTTTAAATGCATTAAATTTCTCCAAATTTAATGCTCTCATTAATAAAACTCTTTTATTAAATTTATTCAGAATTTTGTTAATTAATTTAATTAACAAACATTCACATATAGCCCCTTGCAATATTTCAATATCACATGCAGAACCTCTTTCTGCAATTTCACCCGAAACAATTTCCGGTTTCTATTGAAACAATTCCTGCGCTTTGCAATTCTTTCGTCTGAAACATATGTGCTCCAAAATGGTGTCCGGTAACTCTTAAGTGTGACACCCTATGGTTCACGAATAATGCAGACATGATCGAGACCCTTTTCCGATCAATAATCAGCAGCGGGACCTGGATATCTATACTGACTCCTACACATTCAACGATGACTTCTGTGATCGTGAGAACCTTTAACACTTGTAACTAAATCCCTTTGTCTCTTGATATATTACATGTACGAGATTTGATCATTGGTATCTCCATACCTAGTTTGATCTCGTTACCGACATGCACTCTTTTCTCGTTCCCGTGATATAACATTCTAGTGATCACATCACTTGCTTGCAAGCTATCTTAATGTGATATCACCGAGAGGGCCCAGAGTATATCTATCCGTCATCGGGATTGAAAAATTACACTCTTGATCCATGAGCCTCAACATAACACCTTCAGTAATCGAACCCATCTTTATAGTCACCCTGTTACGGTGTGACGTTTGATGTTATCAAGATACTCTTCCGGTGTTAGCAATTAACATGATCTCATGGTCTAAGGATAAAGATTACTGCGTATGATGTTATAGCAATATAAACATAATGACTTGATCGTAATGCTATACTTCGGATGAATGTTCATCACATCATTCCACCAATGGTGTGACCTTGTTATTAACAATATCCAATGTCCATGATCAGGAAACCTTGATCATCTTGTTAATCAACAAGCTAGTCTATAAGAGAGGCATAACTAGGAACCCTTTTTGTTTATTAAACACACATGTATTGATGTTTACTGATCAATACAATTCTAGCATGTAAAATAAACATCTATCATATATAAGGAATATATAATAACAACTTTATTATTGCCTCTCAGGGCATATTTCCTTCAGTCTCCCACTTGCACTAGAGACAATAATCTAGTTCACATAGTGATAAATCTAACACCCATGGAGTTCTGGTGTTGATCATGTTTTGCCCTAGGGCGCACTTTAGTCAACGAATCTGTTACATTTAGGTCCGTGTGTAATTTACAAATCTTTATATCTCCATCCTTGACATGCTCGCGGATGGAGTGAAACCGGCGCTTAATATGCTTGGAATTCTTGTGAGACCTCGGTTCCTTTGCGTTGGCTATGGCTCCATTGTTGTCACAATAGATCACCATTGGGTCCAACGCACTGGGAACCACACCTAGTTCCGTAATGAACTCTTTCATCCAAACCGCCTCCTGCGCCGCTTCTAAAGTAGCAACATATTCCGCCTCCGTCGTTGCTCCAGCCACCACAGGTTGTTTGGAACTCCTCCAACTAACTGCTGCTCCGTTCAAGAGAAATACGTATCCGGATTGAGACTTAGAGTCATCCAGATCGGTGTCAAAGCTAGCATCAACATAACACTTAGGGACTAGCTCTTCTTCACCTCCGTATATAAGAAACATATCCTTAGTTCTTCTCAAGTACTTGAGGATGTTCTTTACCGCTATCCAAAGGTTCAAACTGGATCAGATTGGTACCTACTAGTCAAACTAATAGCATGTGCCACATCCGGTCTTGTACATAACATGGCATACATAATAGAGCCTATGGCGAGGCATAGGGATCTTATCCATCATCTCTCTTTCTTCCGTAGCCAGTTTGACTTTGAGTCTTACTCAATGTCTTGCCTTGCAACATAGGTAAGAACCCCTTCTTACTTTCGTCCATATTAAACTTCTTTAATATATTATCAAGGTATGTACTCTGCGATAGCCCAATTAGGCGCCTTGATCTATCTCTATAGATTTTAATGCCTAATATATATGACGCTTCACCACGGTCTTTCATCGAAAATTTGCTATTTAGATAACTTTTAACACTGTTTAATAGATCTATATCATTTCCAATCAATAAATGTCATCCACATATAATATCAGAAATGCCACATTGCTCCCACTCACTTTCTTGTAAATACAAGCCTCTCCATAAGTTTGGACAAATCCAAACTCTTTGATCACCTCATCAAAGCGGAGATTCCAACTCCGGGATGCTTGCTTCAGTCCATAGATGTATCGCTGAAGTTTACATACCTTATTAGCATCCTTAGGATCGACAAAACCCTTAGGTTGTATCATATACAACTCTTCTTCAATATTACCATTGAGGAACGCAATTTTGATATCCATCTGCCATATTTCATAATCGAAATATGCAGCAATTGCTAACATAATCTTAACCGACTTAAGCATCGCTACAGGAGAGAATGTCTCATCGTAGTCAACTCCTTGAATTTGTCGAAACCCCTTTACGACAAGTCGAGCCTTATAGATGGTCACATTACCATCAACATTAGTTTTTCCTTTGAAAATCCATTTATTCTCAACGGCCTTTCGATCGTGAGGTAAGTCCACCAAGTTCCAAACTTGGTTCTCGTACATGGATTCCATCTCGGATTTCATGGCTTCCAGCCATTTGTTGGAATCCGGGCTCATCATCGCTTCTTCATACGTCACAGGGTCATCCATTTCATCAACCATGAAATTCACAACAGGATTGCCGTACAGTTCAGGAGCTGCACGTGTCCTGCTTTACCTACGAGGTTCAGTAGTGTCCTCTTTCGAAGTTTCATGATCATTATCATTAGCTCTCTCTTCATCAGGTGAAGTCAACTCCGAAACAACTTCCGGTGCTGCGCCACTCGCCATTCCATGAAGAGAAGGTTCAATAACCTCTTCGAGTTCTACCTTCCGACTACTCACACCTTTCGCGAGAAACTCCTTCTCAAGAAAGGATCCATTCTTGGCAACAAAAACCTTGCCCTCGGATCTGTGATAGAAGGTATACCCAATTGTTTCCTTAGCGTATCCTATGAAGACGCATTTTTCCGCTTTGGGTTTGAGTTTATCTGGTTGAAGTTTCTTCACATAAACATCGCATCCCCAAACTTTAAGAAATGACAGCTTACGTTTGTTTCCAAACCATAATTCATACTGTGTCATTTCAATGGATTTAGATGGTGCCCGATTTAAAGTGAATGCAGCTGTTTCCAGTGCATAACCCCAAAATAACAGTGGCAAGTCAGTCAGAGACATCATAGATCAAACCATATCCAATAAGGTACGATTACGATGTTCCGACACACCATTATGTTGTGGTGTTCCGGCAGGCGTGAGTTGTGAAACTATTCCACACTCTTTCATGTGTGTGCTAAACTCGTAACTTAGATACTCTCCTCCCGGTCAGACCGTAGAAATTTGATCTTTCTATTACGATGATTTTCCACTTCATTCTGAAATCCCTTGAACTATTCAAAAGTTTTAGACTTGTGTTTCATCAAATAGATATACCCGTATCTACTCAAATCATCCGTGAAAGTAACAAAATAACGATATCCACCTCGCGCCGACACACTCATTGGTCCACACACATCAGTATGTATGATTTCCAATAGATCTGTCGCTCGTTCCATTGAACCGGAAAACGGCGTTCTAGTCATCTTGCCCATAAGGCATGGCTCACATGTATCAAATGATTCAAAATCAAGTGATTCCAAAAGTCCATCAGAATGGAGTTTCTTCATGCGTTTAACGCCAATATGACCTAGACGGCAGTGCCACATATATGTAGACATATCATCATCAAGTTTAATCTTTTTAGCATTAACATTATGAATGTGTGTAATATTACTATCGAGATCTATCAGAAATAAACCATTCAACATAGGTGCATGACCATAAAAGATATCATTCTTAAAAATCGAACAACCATTGTTTTCAGATTTAAAGGAATGACCACTTTGCATCAAACACGGTCCAGATACAATGTTCATGGTCAGTGCAGGCACCAAATAACAATTATTTAGGTTTATAACTAATCCCGATGGCAAATGGAGAGGCAGCGTCCCAACGGCGATCACATCAACTTTTGATCCATTGCCGACCCGCATCCTGACCTCATCCCTTGCTAGTTGTCGCTTGTTCCGTAGCCCCTGAACCGAGTTACATATATTAGCAACCGATCCCGTATCAAATACCTAGGTGCTACTGTGAGTACTAGTCAAGTACACATCAATAACATGTATATCACATGTACCTTTGTTTGCCTTGCCGGACTTCTTGTCCGCCAAATACTTGGGGCAGTTGCGCTTCCAATGGCTAGTCCCCTTACAATAGTAGCACTCGGTGTCAGACTTAGGGCCAGCTCGGGGTTTCTTTTCAGGCGTGGCAAATGCATCCCTTCTTTCCCTTGTGCTTGCCTTTCTTGTCTTTCTTGAAACCGGTGGTCCTATTGATCATCAACACTTGATGTTCTTTCCTAATCTCCACTTCTGTAGTCTTAAGCATTGACAGAAGCTCGAGAAGAGACTTCTTCATGCCCTGCATATTATAGTTCATCACGAAGCTCTTGAAGCTAGGTGGCAGAGATTGGAGAACACGATGTATGCCTAATTCAATGGGAATCGTTATTCCCAAGGACACAAGCTTATCGGCGTACCCAGACATTTTGAGTACATGCTAACTAACGGAGCTGTTTTCCTCCATCATGCAGCTAAAGAACTTTTCTGTAGCATTATAACTCTCTACGGCAGCATGGGTATCGAAAATCATTTTCAATTCTCCCATGGTATCAAAGGCATTGCCATTTTCGAAATGCTTTGAAGTTCGCCTCTAATACAAGATGCCGCAATGAACTAAGTTGTGGTCCTCTGACGAGTCACATAGACATTCTTTTCCTCGTCAGGCATCGAGAGCTGGTGGGGGGCCTAGCGGCGCATCTAGCACATATTGCTTTTGTGCAGCAGTGAGGAGAATCCTCAAATTCATAGCCCAGTTGGTGAAGTTGCTACCATTCGCAGCAAGTTTCTCTTTATCCATGAACGCATTGAAATTAAAAGCAGGTGGTGCCATCTACAACAGAATTTGTAAAGTTTATTTAGACTAAGTTTATGATAGATTGAGTTCAACTAATCCAAATTACTAATGAACTCCCACTCAAAAACGACATCCCTCGTGTCCTTTTGGTGATTACATGAACCAAATCCACTACACCAAGTCCGATCATCACGTGAGTTGATGTAGCTTCAAAGGCGAGCATCTATATGGGCATCATATCAACTATATGACTCATGCTTAACCTTTTGGTCCGTGTTTCGAGGCCATGTCTGTACATGCTAGGCTCGCCAAGTAAGAACCTTAGTATTCGCGTGTGTAAAACTGTCTTACACCCGTTCCTATGAAAGCGTAGATTCGAGTACACCCGATCATCACGTGATGTCTCGAAACACGATCCATAGAACGGTGCATACTTAAGAAAGAACACATTTTTATCTTGATATCTAAATGAGGGATCATCTTATAATGCTACCAAAAGTGCCAAACTAGCAGTATAAGATGCTAACATCTAATGTGTAAAGTGAGATGATATGGTCCATGCATTTGATCTCTATCACTTGCATCGTGGTATGATCTCTATCATTCCTTTGTGTGTAAGGCCAAGGTCTATGGAACTTACATGTTGAGTGTGTTGTAAGAGTATCTATCATACATCTACTTACAACAATACCATATCAATACACTAGCCCAACAACGATCTAAACTAGACGCCTCTAATTTATCAATTGCAAGTTTTACGTGGCTTAGGGCTTTCGGAGATAGAACCGTTCTCACCTACGAACATGAACCACAATGAGGATAACTAAGTTATTAGCAAGTCGTTGTAAATTAGATATTGACTATAGTAGGAGAGACAGACACCCGCCAGCCACTTATGCAAAACAAGTTGCATGTCAGTCGTGGAACCGGTCTCATGTACGATGACATGTAAGGTTGGTCCGGGCCGCTTCATCCCACTATGCCACCAATATCCAAAATACATAGAAGATGCAATAACATGATCATCATCGCCCATATATAAACATATGTGTACTACCCGTGCAAAGCACCTACGCATAGACCTGGCTCTGATACCACTGTTGGGTCTGCAGCATAGAAAACAAAAAATTTCCTACGGTGTGAACTACACGCCAAGATCTATCTACTAGATACAAAGCAATGGGTGGACATACATCCAACGAGAACTTACCCTCGAAGACAACGAATTTTGTTAACGAGTAGGAACTCATGGTTGATGTAGTCGTACACTTGCCAATCTCGAGATTGCGAGGAAGTCCGAGCGCCGCAACTCAGCAGCGCATCCGTACTCGCACACACGTTCAAGCCACCATACAACCTCCACCTCCTCCCTCCAGCGATCCAGCGGAAGCAGCAACTCCTTCCAGACGAAATGCCACCGGGAACATGTATCTTGCTAATCCGAGACCATGGGGGAATAATTCTAGAGGGGGAGAGAGATCCTTCACAAGGACGTGTGTGGATGAAGGAGGGAATGTGTGGCCTTTTATAGGAGGAGGGGGGTGCCCCCTCTCTCCATGGCCGGCGCATGGGGGGTGACCCCTCACCTCCCCCATTCATGTGGTGGTAACCCCTCCACATTAAAATGCCTCTTCACATTCCCTTTTAAAGTCTCCACTTTAAATGCATTAAATTTCTCCAAATTTAATGCTCTCTCATTTAATAAAACTCTTTTATTAAATTTTTTCAGAATTTTGTGAATTACTTTAATTAACAAACATTCACATATAGCCCCTTGCAATATTTCAATATCACATGCAGAACCTCTTTCTGCAATTTCACCCAAAACAATTTCCGGTTTCTATTAAAACAATTCCTGCGCTTTGCAATTCTTTTGTCTGAAACATATGTGCTCCAAAATGGTGTCCGGTAACTCTTAAGTGTGCCACCCTACGGTTCGCGAATAATGCAGACATGACCGAGACCCTTCTCCGATCAATAATCAGCAGCGGGACCTGGAGATCCGTACTGACTCCTACACATTCAACGATGACTTCTGTGATCGTGAGAACCTTTAACGCTTGTAACTAAATCCCTTTGTCTCTCGATATATTACATGTCCGAGATTCGATCATCGGTATCTCCATACCTAGTTTGATCTCGCATTCGACATGCACTCTTTTCTCGTTCCGTGATATAACATTCTAGTGATCACATCACTTGCTTGCAAGCTATCTTAATGTGATATCACCGAGAGGGCCCAGTATATCTATCCGTCATCGGATTGACAAATTCCACTCTTGATCCATGAGCCTCAACATAACACCTTCAGTAATCTTGAACCCATCTTTATAGTCACCCTGTTACGGTGTGACGTTTGATGTTATCAAGATACTCTTCCGGTGTTAGCAATTAACATGATCTCATGGTCTAAGGATAAAGATTACTTCGTATGATGTTATAGCAATATAAACATAATGACTTGATCCTAATGCTATACTTCGGATGAATGTTCATCACATCATTCCACCAATGGTGTGACCTTGTTATTAACAACATCCAATGTCCATGATTAGGAAACCTTGATCATCTTGTTAATCAACAAGCTAGTCTATAAGAGAGGCATAACTAGGAACCCTTTTTGTTTATTAAACACACATGTATTGATGTTTCCTGATCAATACAATTCTAGCATGTAAAATAAATATCTATCATATATAATGAATATATAATAACAACTTTATTATTGCCTCTCAGGGCATATTTCCTTCAATAGATCCTATGGCCGAGGCATAGGGGATGTAAGACATCTTTTCTCTATCATCATCCGTTACAGGACATTGAGTCATACTCATTTTGCAATTCTTCATCATGGGTGGAAAACCCCTTTTGGTGTTTTCCATTTTGAACCTTTTCAAAATCTTATCGATGTAAGTACTGTGACTTAATGCAATTAGGTTCCTTGATCTATCTCTATAGATCTTAATTCCCAATATGTATGTAGCTTCACCTAGATCCTTCATGGAAAATTGGTTGCTCAAATATGCTTTCACGCTTTTCATAAGATCCACATCGTTTCCCATGAGTAATATGTCATCCACATATACTACTAAGAAAACAACTGAGCTCCCACTCGCTTTCTTGTAAACATAGAACTCTTGTTGATTTTGGACAAATCCAAAACTCTTGATCACTTGATCAAAATGTTGGTTCCAGCTCCGAGATGCTTTCTTCAATCCATAAATGGATAGTTGAAGCTTGCATACCTTTCCAGCATCCTTAGGATCAACAAAACCTTCCGGTTTCATCATATACAACTCTTCATCAATGTGACCATTGAGGAATGCGGTCTTGACATCCATCTGCCAAATTTCATAGTCGAAATGTGCAGCAATTGCTATTAAAATCCGGACAGCCTGAAGCATTACTACGGGAAAAAAATGTCTCGTCGTAGTCAACTCCTTGAATTTGTCGAAAACCCATTGAGACAAGTCGTGCTTTGTGAACGGTCACATTGCCATTTGCATCTGTCTTTTTCTTAAAGATCCATTTATTTTCCACGGCCTTGCGGCCTTATGGAAGATCTACAAAGGTCCAAACTTGGTTCTCATGCATGTATCCTATTTCGGATTTCATGGCTTCCAGCCATTTCTCGGAGTCAGCACTATCCATAGCCTCTTTGTAGTTTGCAGGTTCTTCTTGTTCATCCAGGATGACAGACATTACAAGGCTACTATACCAATCAGGAGTGGCACAAACTCTTGTAGACCTACAAACCTCAGGAGTCTCGACGTTGTTGTTTTGATCATCATCAATGGGCTCTTCCTCCATGTTGGAGAGCGGTTTCGGAACAGCTTCCGTTGTGCTACTTGGAATTTGGAGAGAAGGGTCAACAATTTCATCTAACTCAATTTTCCTTCCACTCACTCCTTTTGCAAGAAACTCTTTCTCGAGAAAGGTGCTGATTTTTGTGACAAACATTTTGCCTTCAGCTTGGTTGTAGAAAGCATACCCAATAGTTTCCCTTGGGTATCCCATAAAGATACATTTTTTTGATTTGGGTTCGAGTTTGTCAGGCTGCAGTTTCTTAACGTAAGCCTCACAACCCCAAACTTTCAGAAATGACAACAATGGCTTCTTGCCATGCCATATCTCATATGGGGTTGTCTCCACAGATTTGGATGGTGCTCGGTTTAAAATAAAAGCGGCGGTTTCTAACGCGTATCCCCTGAAAGACACAGACAAGTCAGTTAAAGACATCATGGACCGCACACTATCTATAGGGTTTGGTTACGACGTTCCGACACACCATTATGCTGTGGTGTTCCGGCTGGCGTAAGCTGTGGGACAATCCCATAGTCCTTCAAGTGCATGTTAAACTCATAACTCAAATACTCGCCTCCTCGATCCGATCAAAGGTGCTTGATTTTCTTGTTAAGTTGATTCTCTACTTCTTTCTAAAATTCCTTGAACTTTTCAAAGGTTTCAGACTTGTGCTTCGTTAAGTAGATATATCCATATCTGCTTAAGTCGTCAATAAAGGTAACAAAGTAACAATAACCATTGTGTGTTGAGACACTCATTGGTCCACATACATCTGTATGTATGATTCCCAGTAGGTCTACAACTCTCTCCACTATCCCGGAGAATGGTGTCCTAGTCATCTTGCCCATGAGGCACAGTTCACATGTATCAAGGGATTCGAAATCCAATGATCCAAGAAGCCCTTCTGAATGAAGCTTCTTCATGCTCTTTACGCCAATGTGACCAAGACGGCAATGCCACATGAACATGGAATTATCATCACTATGCTTACAACATTTAGCATCAACACTGTGGATGTGTGTATTACAATCAAGATCAAGTAAGAATAAACCATCACACACAGGAGCATGAACATAGAAAACATCATTCATATAAATTGAACAACCATTTGTTCCTGATTTAAACGAATAACGATCTTGCAACAAGCAAGACCCACTCACAATATTCATACTCAATGCGGGTACATAGTAGCATTTATTCAAAACCAATATTAATCCTGACGATAGACGGAGATGCAGGGTGCCGACGACCATCACTTCGACTCTCGAACCATTGCCAACACGCATCGTCACCTCGTCCTTCCTCAGGCGCCTTCTACTCTTCAGATCCTGCCGAGAGTTACAAACATGAGCAACATATCCAGTATCAAATACCCAGGTGTTACTCTTGGCGCTTGTAAGGAATACATCAATAACATGTATATCATATATACCTTTGTCCTTGGCGACTATCTTGCCGGCTCGCTTGTCTTCAAGGTACTTGGGGCAGTTGCGTTTCTAGTGCCCATCCCCTTTCAGTAGTAGCACGTCGTGCCGGGCTTAGGGCAGGCTTGGCAGTCTTTGAGGTGCTGGCAACAATCTTGCCATCCCTCTTAGGCTTCTTACCCTTGCCTTTCCCCTTTTGCCCTGGCTTCTTGAAGTTGGTGGTCTTGTTTACCATCAACACCGTGTGCTCCTTCTTGATTTCAACCTCAGCAGTTTTGAGCATGGCGAACACCTCAGCAAGGGTCTTAGTCATCCCTTGCATGTTGTAGTTCATCACAAAGCTCTTGTAGCTAGGGGGCAGTGAGTGCAGCACCCTATCAATTGCGAGCTCCTCCGGGATTTTGCAATCCAGGGCGTTCAAACGCTTAACATAGCCAGACTTGACCACGTGCTCACTAATACTGCTGTGCTCTTCCATTTTAGCAGAGAAGAAGAGCTCAGAAGCATCATACCTCTCTGCACGAGCCTGTGTAGCAAGACGGCCTTAAGATCCTCAATTATCTCATAAGCATTCATCTTCTCAAAACGCTTTTGAAGCTCCGGCTCCATGGCATAGAGCATTCCACTCTAGATGAGGGAGAAATCGTCCGCCTTGGACTGCCAGACATTCTTTTCATCCTCAGAGGAGGAATCTGCAGGCTTAGCTGGAAGCTCAACCTCCATGACATAAGTTAACTTGTAGGGGACTAGGAGGATTCTAAGATTGCGGAACCACGCGGTGAAGTTGGTTCCATCAGTTTTTAGCTTGTCCTTCTCGAGGAAAGTGTTAAGGTTGAAGGTGGGTGGGCGAGACATCTACAAAGGATTTGCAAAGTGTTTATACTATGTTCATAATAATGAGTTCAAATTTTAACTAAAAGAACTCCCACTTAAACAAACATCCCTCTACTCGTTTAGTGATCACATGATCCCAATCCCCTGCACCTCCCCCGATCGTCACGACCATCAGTGCAACATCATGGGTGGACATTCCCTAATGTTGATCACATCAACTATGTGATTCATGCTCGACCTTTCGGTCTCCTGTATTCCGAGGCCACATTTCTCTAACATGCTAGGCTCGCTAGTCCTAACTTGTGTGTATTCACAGTGCAACATGGCTTACACCCACTGTATGATAACATAGATATGTCTGACCCCTACTCACCGCAGGGCGCCTCATACCGAAGAACTTTCTTGGTGGTGCATACACAAGGGGAATACGATTACTGTAATACTGTGAGGGATTAACTTATTATGCTATCGTCGAATATAAATCTACCAGCACAATAAGTAATACTTCGAAAGTAAAGTGTTATGACATGGATGCAGCATTATGATCATCATCAATAGCTTCAATGAAAGTTTCATAAACTTTGTTATTACCATGTTATAATACTTGCCCCTATGCAATAATAAAGATAGACACTTCTATATTATCTATTGCAAGTTTTACGCGGCTTTAGGGCTTTTGCAGTAGAACCCCTTCCCACCTACGAACGTGAAGCCACAACATGGATTCAATGATTTCCATTCTTCTTCCCTTTTCAGGGCCCTCCAATGTCGATGCCATATCAACTACTGCAGAGAGACAGACACCCCCCTAAGCCACTTTGGTTCGTGGACCAGTCTCGTGAATCACCATGTGAGGTCGTTGGGGGCCGCTTCATCAAACAGTGTCGCGATATGAACAATAACATTAAAGAGGGTAGCAACTAGAGAATCAATGCCCACATATTGCTATGTGTTCTACCTGTACAACATGTCTACCCATAGACCCGCTCTGATACCACTGTTGGGTTCCGTAGCAGAAAACAAAAAAATTCTATCTACTCGAACACTAATACCAGGATCTATACTATGTAGACATAAGTAAGAGAGAAGGGATACAATATTCATACCTTTGAAGACCGAGGCACGCCTTACGCAGGAAGGCGTATATTGATGAAGACGAGCAGCACCCCAAGTGTGGTGCCTCCGAAGTTCGTCACATGTCCGGTGTAGGAGACGTCAACCGGACTCCGATCCAGCCGAGAAGCGGAAGAAGTAGATGCCGGATCGCAGATCACATGACGGTGGTGTGAAGGTGGAGAACTCACCCACGAGATCCTCCCCAATATTACGGAGAAGTCCTCAATGGATGAGAGAGAGAGAATGAGAGGGAATGGGGTGATTCCAAAGGGGGAGGGGAGACCCCTATATATACTGGGAGGGGGGCACACCACCCAGGGGCTAGGCGGTGTCGGACTAAACCCTACACCCTCTGGCCACCTAGGGGCAGCCGACGTCCCTAGGTGGGCCCCATTGGGGCGGCCCACCAATCCTAGGCCGGCTAGCCCCCACTCCCTAGGCGCCATGCCCTATTGGGCCTTCCTTCGGGTGAGGCCCATTAGCATTAAGATGCCTTTAATAATAAAATAAAAAATATATTTAATATTAATTCTCCAATTAACATTCAAATACACATATTATATTATTCCTTCACTCCGAAGCATCTTCTGGACCCCTTCCGATCTCCATCGGATGTTACCGAAACTATTCTGGTTTCTCTTTCTCTATTTCTCCTACAATACCTCATCTACCCTAAGCGTCCCTACCCTTAAGCGTGACATCCTTCGGTTCGGAAACACTCCGGACATGATCGAGACTTCTCTCACATCAATGATCAACAGAGGGACCTGGATGGCCATGTGACCCCCGTGCGTTTCACGAATATAATCGCTCGAACCATGAGATAGTCGTTCCCCGTTCGCTTTGTCATATGATACCTAATTCATTCAAGACTTGATCTTCGGTATCACCATACCTTAGTTCGGCCTCGTTACCAATGAACTTGTTTACTCATTCTTGTGTCATTGCATTCCGTGACCAAGTCACATGCTTGCAAGCTTCATTAATGCAATGTCACCGAGATGGCCACATGTATCTGTCTGTTACACGGACTAGAAAAATCTTGGTCCTGATATGTACTCCTCTACGCATCCCTTCGGAAAACCTGAGTGGCACCTTTTTGATCACCCTGTTACGAGATGATTCTTGATAACCATCTAAGCTTCTTTTGGAATGGTGATTTGCATTACCTCATAGTCAAAGGATCAGGTTGCGAGGTTCTATGTGTTTTATCATCAATGGTGAACTTTGTAACTAGATCTCATTCAAGATATAACGGTCGGATGTTTGTCTATTATGTTATTCAACTAATAACATGACCCCATTGTCAATTGGCATAAATGCCCATGATCTTGAAACTCAGACCATCCTCATGACCAATGAACTAGTTTGCTAGAGGTAACTAGAGACATGGTTTGTTTACATACCACACATATATTAACGTTTCGTATTAACACAGTTATAGCACAGTATGAAACGTATTATGAACATATAGGAGATATATCAAATAATACACTTTATTATTTGCCTCTAGGGCATCACTCCTTCAAAATCATCATATGAATGAATGAAACAAAACAACTCAAAATGCTTGCTGAGATAGAAGGGAATAGGTTTACTGACTCAACTAAAAAGTAAAAGATAGGCCCTTCATAGAGGGAAGCAGGGATTTCAAGTTTCATAAAGAGCTTCCAAAAATTATGGTACTTATTAGCTTTCAGCTCTCATTGCCCCTATCATAAACATCTTTAGGTGATTAAGGTTAAAGTGATCAAATACGAGGATATGCTTGACAAGTTGTAAATTGAAAATCTCATGTCCCTTGAATACTAGGGCCGCTCCTCATGCTACTCAAGTTTAGTTACCGTTAAGTTCTTGTCATAGTAAGTATATGTGTATCATAGAGAATCGCCAACGGGGTACCCCTTGACCGATGATACGGAAGAATCCCCATATCAAAATGACGAGGCAAGCAGACAACAAGCATCTGAGCAATCTTCTTATTTACCATGGGAAAAATGGTGCCTTTTTTCTCTCTTTCCTCTTTTCTCATCTCCTTTTTTTTCTTTTTTCTCTATCTCTATCTCTTTTTTTATAAGAAAAATGCTTCATAGATTGCTCATTATGGTTACGCTGCAGGTTTCCACCATGATTAGGCATGGATTAGACCAGCGACCCAGGCGTTTCTCTAACACACATACATAACTCCATGGACTTACAAGCTCCCCTTTCATTTCACACCGACGACATCCATAAACAAAAGAGCATGATATCAACTAAATAAAGTGCAATGTTGAAAGAATTCCCCATGACATCATGGTTCTGCTAATTCACAACTTACAAAGCGCAAGCATATACGCAACATAGATGGGCACAATGGTTCAAGTTTATTAAGTGCAAGAAAGTAAAGTGTGCCATCAAGTTCGTGAGAGCTTTAATAACTAATTTTCACATAACAAGTTTAATTCGGAAGGTAGATAAAAACATGAATTTACTTAGAATAGCAATAATGCTAATAGGTAGGTATGGTGGACACAAATGGCATAGGTTTTGGTTTTAAGGATTGGATGCACGAGAAACATTCCTTCTTAGTACAGGTTTTTAGGCTAGCAAGGCTGGGTAGCAAGCATAAGAGTGGAAGGAAACAAACAAACATACAAGTGATAAAAACAAACATGCAATCTTCCTTGGAAGCACAAAAGATCTTAACTAGAGAATACTAAGTTGATGAGCAAATCAAGAAAGATGATGATGAAATTATATTTCTTTAAGAGTACTTTTTATCTTTTTCATTCAATTCTCAAAAATAGTGTTGCTACTAACCAGAGCCAAGTTTGCCAAAACCAACTAAATTAACTCAATGATCCCAAAGTGATACCAATACTAATAACAAGATCAATCATATAATAGTAATTGAAAACTAATATAAGATATGCAAAAGAGTAAATGATAGAACTTCTCATTAATATTCCATAACGGCAACTCGCACCAAGGGATACATAGATACTCCCTCTGTCCCAAATTACTCTGCGTTCTAGGTTTGGTCAAAGTCAAACATACTAAAACTTGTATAAGCATATTCTACAAAATACCAACATTTATAAAATCATTTGCATAAAATATAAAAGTATGTTTTATGGCGAGTCTAATTATATTTATTACATATTTTAGATGTTGATATTTTTTACGATATACACAGTCAAAGTTTATAAAGTTTGACTTTGACTAAACCTAAAACGCAGAGTAAATTGAGATGGAGGGAGTATCTAATGAGAGGGGGACACTTCCATAATGCAAACCATCCTACATGATAACTTCTCTATTCATGATATGACTCTACTAAAAAGGTAAAAAGATAGAAGGTAGTGATATGATACCACGACACTCCCCCAAGCTTGGAACAAACCAAGGGGATGCCAAAACCTGATGACGAATTACTCCTTCGGTGGTGGTGTTCTCTCGATGAGCTTTTCAATCAATTTCCTCAAGTCCTCAATCTCTAAGGTGAGAGTACAAATAAACTCTGAGTTTTGCTCAATGCGGTTCATGATCATGTTGGGTTGTGATTCCCATCTCGTACGATTCTTTCCCCACTCTTCCTCCTTGAAGTCTTCTTTTTCCTGCATTGTTAGAACGAGGCATATCCCAATTGGAGGGTAGTTTCTCCTTGGGCATATTCTGGAATTGATGCTCATGGATAAGGGTATGGAAGGGATTCTTGGTGCGTGGAGAAGGTGACCGTGGAGCCAAACAGTGATGCGGAGGCTTCCCTCCAGTTGACATCCATGCAGTCCTTTTAATCATGGCAGGGTTTGCCACCACTCCAATGCTTGCAATGGTAGTGCTGATGTGCGGATGCTGGCTTTTCTTTGCCTCCTCTTCATCTTTACTCTCGATCTCCTTCTTCTGCCCAGAGTCTTGGGGATCCTCCTCCGCAGGCTCTTTTCCCTTATCCTTGGTAGAGACCATTATGCTTCTAAACTTTAAGAATAGTTCCTGGCAGAAACAGATCGAAACGAAAACACGACGAGAACACGATATACGAACCTCGGGGGATCTAGGGGATTATATATTACGATTTTTTATAACATAAGGAAGGTACTGGGAAAAAACAGGTCAGAGACGGAGTCCGATGTGGCCACACCACCTGCTGGCGCGGCCAGGAGGGCCGCGCTAGGGGGTGGTGTGAGCCACCCTGGCTCTATTTCCGTCCCTCTTTCGCTTCGTTGCTTTCCTTGTTGGATAAAAACTGCAAAAATATAACTTGACAGATTTTTCGTGGAACTTTTCTTACCAGAACTGTTACCTATTCGAAAATGGACTCTGCAGGTCTCTGAACTTGGTCTTTGATAAAATTTTCCAGAGTTACCATTTGAATAACATCAATATCTTCATTATAAGAATCTCCAGAAATATAGTGCTTGAGTCTCTGACCATTCACCACTTGTGTAGTGTTATCCTTTAGGGAAGAAATTTTTATCGCACATGAACGATACACTTCTTCAATAACAAATGGTCCTTCCCATTTTGAGAGTAGTTTCCCTACAAAAAATCTGAGACGAGACCTATATAATAGAACCTTCTCACCAACATGGAACTCTCTCTTAAGAATTCTCCTATCATGCCATTTTTTAACTTTTTTCTTTAATAGACTAGCATTTTCCTATGCTTCACTCCTCCACTCATCTAACGAACTTAAGTCAAATAATCTTTTCTCACCAGCAAGTTTGAAATATCTATTAAGTTCTTTCATTGCCCAATAAGCTTTGTGTTCTAATTCTAAGTGCAGGTGGCAAGCTTTCCCATAAACCATTTTGTAAGGAGACATCCCCATAGGATTTTTATAAGCAGTTCTATAAGCCCATAAAGCATCATTCAATTTTTTAGCCCAATTTTTTCTAGATCTATTAACAGTCTTTTGCAAGATGGATTTAATTTCTCTATTTGATAGTTCTACTTGCCCACTAGTTTGGGGATGATAAGCTAAAGAAATTCTATGATTAACATCATATTTAGCAAGGGTCTTTCTGAAACCACCATGAATGAAATGAGAACCTCCATCAGTCATAAGATATCTAGGCACTCCAAACCTAGGAAAGATAATATCCTTAAGAATTTTCAAAGAGGTCTCACCATCAACACTTTTCGTAGGTATGGCTTCTACCCATTTAGTGACATAGTCAACAGCAACAAGAATATGAGTATACCTTTTGAAGGGGGAAAAGGACCCATAAAGTCAAATCCCCAACAATCAAATGGTTCAATAACAAGAGAGTAATTCATAGGCATTTCATTGCGTCTAGAAATATTACCAACTCATTGACATTCATCACATGATAAGACAAATCTTCTTGCATCTTTGAAAAGGGCAGGCCAGTAAAAACCTGATTGTAGAACCTTTTGCGTGGTTCTATCTCCTGCATGATGTCCTCCATAGGCACTACCATGACATTTTCGTAGTATCTCCTTTTGTTCAAATTCTGGAACACATCTTCGCATAATACCATCTACTCCCTCCTTATATAAATGTGGGTCATCCCAAAAGTAATACCTTAAATCGTAAAAGAACTTCCTTCTTTGCTGGGATGTAAAAGTTGGAGGCAAATACTTGGAAACAATAAAGTTAGCGTAATCAGCATACCAAGGACTCCCTCGCGAATTTACCCCTACTACGACCAACTGTTCATTTGGGAAATTATCATTAATAGGAAGGGGATCAAAGGAGATGTTTTCCAAACGAGACAAATTATCAGCAACAGGATTCTCAACACCTTTCCTATCTACAATATGTAGGTCGAATTCTTGTAAAAGCAACACCCATCTACTAAGCCTAGGCTTAGCATCTTTCTTCGTCATAAGGTACTTAATAGCAGCATGATCAGTATGAATGGTAACTTTTGAATCAACAATATAAGGTCTAAACTTATCACAAGCAAAGACAACAACTAAGAATTCTTTTTCAGTAGTGGCATAATTCTTTTGAGCAGCGTCAAGAGTCTTACTAGTATAATGGATGACATTTAACTTTTTATCTATTTGTTGCCCAAGAACCGCACCTACAGCAAAATCACTAGCGTCGTACATGATTTCAAAGGGTAAGTTCCAATCAGGTGGTTGGACAATGGGAGCAGTAGTTAAATCCTTCTTTATAGTTTCAAAAGCTTTCTTATAATCATCGTCAAAAACAAAGGGTACATCTTTTTTGAGAAGATTGGTAAGGGGTTTTTATATCTTAGAGAAATCTTTAATAAACCTTCTATAGAAACCAACATGACCAAGGATGCTACGAATACCTTTGACGTCTCTTGGATAGGGCATTTTCTCAATTGCTTCAACTTTAGCTTTGTCAACTTCAATGCCTCTTTCGGAAATTTTATGTCCAAGGACAATCCCTTCATTGAGCATGAAGTGGCATTTCTCCCAATTAAGAACAAGATTGGTTTCTTCACATCTCTGCAAAACTTTATCAAGGTTGTGCAGACAATTATCAAAAGAAGTTCCATAGACGGAAAAATCGTCCATGAATACTTCCACAATTTCCTCACAAAAACCATGAAAGATAGCAGACATGCATCTTTGAAAAGTAGCAGGAGCATTACACAAACCAAAAGGCATATGCTTATAAGCATAGGTTCCATAAGGGCACGTAAAAGTAGTTTTTTCTTGATCTTGTTGTTTAACAGCAATTTGAGAAAACCCAGAGTATCCATCAAGAAAACAAAAATGGGTCTTTTTAGACAACCTTTCTAACATTTGATCAAGAAAAGGCAGTGGGTAATGATCTTTCTTAGTATCTTTGTTAACCTTTCTGAAATCAATGCACATCCTATAACCTACTACTATTCTTTGGGGAATAAGCTCATCATTATCATTAGGCACAATGGTAATTCCCCCTTTTTTAGGGACACAATGAACATGACTAACCCATTCACTATCAGTAATAGGATAAATAATACCAGCATCAAGGAGTTTTAATACCTCGTTTCTTACTACTTCCTTCATCTTAGGATTTAAACGATGTTGATGTTCTACCACTGGTTTTGCATCGGGTTCTATATTAATAGCGCGCTGACATATAGTAGGGGAAATCCCCTTTAAATCATCAAGGGTATATCCCATAGCTCCTTAGTGTTTCTTCAATACTTCCAAAAATCTTTCCTCTTCCTTCCCTGAAAGTTTAGAACTAATAATAACAGGATATATTTTCTTATCATCAATGTAAGCATATTTAAGATCATCAGGTAAAGGTTTTAAATCTAAAACTGGATCCTTTTTAGATGGCAATGTGGTACCCAAATCTTCCACAGGCAAGTTATGCTTAAGCATCTTAGGTTAACAACGGAGAATCTCGTCAATCTCATCCCTTTCTTCCATGAAGATTTCACTTTCGTGGTCTTCCGTAAATTGCTGCATAGCATTGTTAGGAGCAAGAGAAATAGAAGCAAGTTGCTCAACTCTAAAATCCTCATTAGAAGTTTCATTTTCACAAGGCACTTTAGTAAATTTCGAAAAATTAAACTCATAAGATTCCCCATCGAATTTAGTTAAAATGTTCTCCCTTTTGCAGTCTATAATGGCTCCACACATGTTCAAGAAGGGTCTACCAAAAATGATAGGATAGGTTTTACTAGCATCTGGACCAAGTACTATAAAATCAGCTGGATATTTAATCTTACCACAAAGAACTTCCACATCTCTTACAATACCAATTGGGGAGATTATCTCTCTATTTGCAAGGTGAATGACCACATCAATTTCTTCTAGTTCACAAGTACTAATTTCATGCATAATTTCTTTGTAAAGCTCGTAAGGAATAACACTTGAACTTGCACCAATATCACATAAACCATAATAGCAATGATCACCAATTCTAACAGAGAGCATAGGGACACTAGTTTTTTTAGTTCTATTAAGATGTGAGACAATATTAGAAGCATCCTCATAGAAGACAATTTATCCATCTCCTACACTTTTAGTGACAAGGTCTTTCACAATTGCTACTACAGGTTCAATGTTTATTTGTTCATCGGGTTTTATAGTTCTCTTTGTACTTTTATTAATTACACTAGTTATCATAGGATGCTCATTTACCTTATCCGGGAAAGGCATTTTCTCGATATAAGGTTCAGGTAAGATGTGATCAATAGTGCAAAATTCAGTAGTTCTAGCAGGAACACAATCAACAACATCTTTAAATGGTGCATGATACTTGTTCCATTCTTCTTTTGGAATCTCAATGTATGAGGCAAAAGCTTTAAGACAATTTGCAATAACTTGAGACTCAAGACCATAAGCATTTTTAATATTTTGAAAGTCATCAATTCCCATAAAAGATTCAATGCATTCATAATCATAATTTATACCTGACTTTCTTCCTTTATCATTCTCCCATGCTTCAGCATTATCTTGAATACGGTCTAGAAGATCCCATTTAGCTCCTTCTTCCATACGTGTAAATGATACAGCACAAGAAGCATCCAATATATCCTTATCATGAAGAGAAATGCATAAAAGTTATTGATAATAATATTGCTGGGGAGCTCATGAATAGGACATTTGAGCATTAGTAACTTCAATCTCCCCCAAGCTTGAGTTGTACTCTCTCCATCAAGAGGCCAAAAGTTGTATATTTGATTCCGATCTTTATGAATCTCACTAGGAGGGTAAAATTTGGAATGAAATAGAGGTACAATTTCCTCCCATTCAAGAGCTTGACCATTCTTCAGCAGCTTATACCATTCCTCAGCTTTTCCTTTTAGTGATAATGAGAATAACTTCTTCTTGACTTGATCTATTGTAATACCTGCACACTTAAACAACCCGCATAATTCGTGTATAAAGAGCAAATGATCACCGGGATGGACGGTTCCATCTCCAACATAATAGTTATCCATAACACGATCAATAATTCTTGTAGGTATTTTAAAAGTATCATTTTCAGCAGGTGGCGGTTCATCTACTACCTTAGCAGTGGCAGTAGCATTACAAAATAAGAAACTAAGTGAATTATCCTTATCGAAATAAAGTAACTAACAGAAATAAACAATACTCACAGTAGAAGTTTCCTTTACCAGTTCCACTCTCCAATAGCGCTTCACTCCCCCGCAACGGTGCCAGAAAATAGTCTTGATGACCCACAAGAATAGGGGGTGTATCGCAGTATTTTCGATAAGTAAGAGTGTCGAACCCAACAAGGAGCAGAAGGTGTTGACGATTGGCTTGGAGTAGGAATTCTCTGTAAATACTTAGCAAACGGATTTTTAGGTTTTTTTTGATAATGCAGATAAATAAAGTACGAGTAAATAAAAGACAATAATAATAAATGCAACAAGTGGCCCAATCCTTACTTTAGCAAAGGGCAAGCCGGTTGTATTACTTAAGATGACCAAACGTTCTCAAGGACACATGGGAATATCATCAAGTGCTTTCGCTTCATATAGTTGATTAATCTTCTTTAGTTTGATAAGTGTTGTGTGGGTGAACCTGTGCTAATGTACCGACCTTCCTAGGACTAATACATACTTGTGATTAAACCCCTTGCCAGCATCCCCAAGTACAAGAAAGTAATTAAGATAGAAACCTAACCATAGCTTTAAACTCTAAGACCCTGACATCCCTTGTGCAAAGGTTTCCTAACGGGGGTTCAGGTTTCTGTCATGCCAGCAAACCCTACGATTAGTAGCCAAATACACAATGCATTCCCCTAGGCCCATAAAGGTGAAGAGTCATGTAGTCGACGTTCACATGACACCACTAGAAGAATAACACCACAACTTAAATAACAAACTATTGAATCTTTCTCAACACAACTCCACTACTAACAACATGACTTCTCCCATGTCCTCAAGAACAAAACAAACTACTCACAAGACATCATATGGATCAAGATCAGAGATGATATAATGATAAGCAACAATCTAAACATAACAATAATTCAATGGTTCCACTCAATAGCATCAACTACAACAAGTAATCAACACCGTGAAAGTTTCCCCTAAGAACTATGCAAGATTCAACCCAATTGTTACAGCGGTATGAACTGGTGATGATGGTGGTGGTGATGATGATGATCCCGATGAAGTCCAGCTTGATGGTGGTGTTGATGGTGACGATCTCCCCTCTCCAGGAAGGAATTCCCATGGCAGAATTCTGTCTGCCGGAGAGATCTTTCTCTCTCTGTAGTTTTCCGCCCCGAAGAGGTGGTGGAATCTTTCTGTGGTCGCTCCCCAAGTATTTGGGTTTCATGGGGATAATATACGCCAAAGGGGAGAGCCAGGAGTGGGACAGGGTGGCCACACCACCTGGTGGCGCATCCTAGGGTAGCCCGCACCAGGGGGTGGTGTGGGCCCCCTGTGGCCCATCTCCACTCCCCCTTCTAGCATCCTTCGTCTTATGGAAAAATAGTATTTTCCATGTATTTTCCTGGATTTTCTGATCTTCGCGAATTTCGCCTCCAAACAACCCCTTTTCCATCAGAATCCTGGCTGCAGCGATCCATCCTCCAAAAGTCATCAACCATGCAAAAACAGATGAAATAACATAAGTATCATCTCTTAATATGAAATATATCAATGAATAACTGTGAATTATGATATAGAATAGTGATGCAAAATGGACGTATCAGTCACGGGGATGTAATATCACGGTAACAAGTAAAACAGAACTTGTCGGTAATGAGATTGAACAAGGTATGTGATACTGATACATCATAAACGTATCTATAATTTTTGATGCTCCATGCTTGTTTTATATCAACTTTCTTATGTTTTGTGTACACTTTGAGGTATTTTTATACATTTTCTAGAACTAACCTATTAACAAGATGCCGCAGTGCCAGTTGCCTGTTTTCTGCTGTTTTTGGTTTCAAAAAAGCTAGTAAGGAAATATTCTCGGAATTGGACGGGACAAAAGCTAAAGTCAATATTTACCTGAAGGAACACAAAGTCCAAAGGGCAGCCGAAGTGGGGCCACGAGGTGGCCACACCTTGGGCTGGCGCGGCCACCCCGTAGGCGCGCCAGGCCCTGGTGTGGGCCCCTCGAGCGGCCATCGACCTTGCCCCTTCGCCTATAAAAGTACCCCGATGCAAAAGCCCTAAGTGCCCTGTGATGGCTCGGTGTTGATGTAGAGCTCGTTGGGAATCCCAAGAGGAAGGTATGATGAGCACAGTAGCAAGTTTCCCTCAGTTATGAAACCAAGGTTTAATCGAACCAGTAGGAGCATGGAAACACCCCAAAGGTGTTGCTAATGAGCTCTGGCACTACCGGTGCTAGTAGCAACGTGGAAACCTGCACAACACAACCACATAACTCTATCCCCAACTTGCGATGAGGTTGTCAATCTCACCATGTTTTGCTGAAAACAAAGGATTAAACGTATCGAATATAAAGAAGTAATAGTTTGAAGAAAGTAAACACAAAGCAATAAACAGTTTGTAGATTGTATGTAAAAGAAAAGGACCGGGATCCATAGTTCACTAGAGGTGGCTCTCCTTAAGATAGATAACATGTTGGGTGAACAAATTACATCGGGGCAATTGACAAACATCGAGAAAGCAATACATGCATATACTAATCATCTTGACTCCTTTGAGACTTGATTGGGCATTACAACATTATACATAGACCGCCATCCAACTGCATCTATGACTAATAATCCACCTTCACGTTATCATCCGAACCCCCTCCACTATTAAGTTGCAAGCAACATATTATTGCTTTACGAATTGCGTGTAAAGTAAACAATACGATTGTTCTATGAACAAAGGATTGTTGTTTTCTCCCTAGTAGCAACAACACATCTAGTACTTTAGAGATTTCTGTCACTTCCCCAGATTACCAGAGGCATGAACCCACTATCGAGCATAAATACTAACTCTTGGAGTTGCTAGCATCTACTTGGCCAAGATAGCTACTAACAATGGAAAGCATGCAAGATCACAAATAACAAAGACATGATAGAATCAATAATCAATCTAAAATAGCATCTCAATATCCATCGGATCCCCGCAAACACAACATGCAGAATTAAAATAGATGATCTTGATCATGAACGGAGCTCACAAGATCTAAACATGAAAGCACAAAGGAGGAGAACCAGCCATCTAGCTACTACATGGATCCGTAGTCCAAGGATGAACTACTCACGCATCACATCGGAGGCTTGCATGGTGATGAAGAAGGCCTCCAGGGTGAATTCCCCTCTCCGGTAGGGTGCCGGGAAGAGCTTCAGATCCCTCCCGATCTAGGGATGGAGATGACGGCAGCTACAAACTCTTTCATGGATTTTTGATCGGGTCCTTAGGGTTTTCATCCCGAGGGCATCTTATAGGCGGAAGGAGACGGTCTGGGTCGGCCAGACCACCTGGCAGGCTGGCCACATGACCAAGTGGTGTGGCCGCCCCCCAGCCCTTCTCCGTCTCGTATTCTGGGATCTGATGACTTCCGGATAAATAGGCACTTTGGCTTTTGTCCCATCCAATTCCGAGAATATTCATTTTCTGACTTTCCTGGAACCAAAAACAGCAAAACAGCAGTGACATCGTGGCTCTTGTAAATAGGTTAGTCCAAGAAATCATATGAAAAGTACTCCAAAGTGTGGACAAAACACAAGAAAGTGGATAAAACCAAGCATGGAACATCAAAAATTATAGATACATCTGCATTGTATCAACATCCCCAAGCTTAACTCCGGCTCGTCCTCAAGTAGGTAAGTGATAAAAAGAAAGAATAATTTTTGAGGTGACATGCACCATCAAAGACTTGATCAAAGTATTTGTAAAACATTCAAAGCTGGGATCATAGTACTTCAATCATAACATGAAAGACAAAGTTCTAGCAATAAGACAAATAAACTATGATGCAACATGAAAAGGCACAAACAAAAGATTCATGAATAACAATGCTTTGCAAGACGTTTGTTTGTTTCACATAAAGAAAACATAGCATAATAGCATTCAGCTTGTCCCTCATAGAGTAGCAAATATAAATGCATAGGACACCTTCAAAGTTCATAAGAGTGACTAGATACAAATAGTTTAAAACAAGGAATATCAAGATATGCATCAATCAACTAGTCTTGGGACAATGCACATAGAACTAAGAATGACCACTATGCTCTCAAAGTAGGTGCATAAAGTTAGAAGGTGGAGACTCAATATAATGGTGGAAGAAAGGCCTTCATAGAAGGAAGCAGGGATTCAAGTCTCATAAAGAGCTTCCAAAAATTATGGTACTTATAGCTTTCAGCTCTCATTGCCCCTATCATAAGAATCTTGAAGTGATTAAAGTTAAAGTGGACAAACTATGGTGTACATGCTTGACGAAGTATAAGTCAGAAATCTCATGTTCCTTGTATACGAGGGCCGCTCCTCATGCTACTCAAGTTTAGTCACCGGTAAGTTCTTGTCATCGTAAGTACATGTGTATCATAGAGAACCGCCAATGGGGTACCCCTTGCCCGATGATACAGAAGAATCCCCATATCAAAATGACAAGGCAAGCATACAACGAGCATCTCAGCAATCTTCTTATTTACCATGGGAATATGGTGTTTTTTTTTCTCTTTCCTCTTTTCATAATCTTTTTTTTCTTTTTCTATTTTTTTTCTCAATATAGGACTCTTTTTTATAAGTAGAATGCTTCATAGACAGATCATTATGGTTACGCTGCAGGTTTCCACCATGTCAGCATGGTTCTCTAACACTTATACATAACTCCATGGACTTACAAGCTCCCCTTTCATTTCACACCGACGACATCCATATACAAAAGAGCATGATATCAACTAGGTACGAGTACCAAGTGCAATGTTGAAAGTGCTCCCCATGAAAGCATGGTTCTGCTAATTCCCAACAAATAAGTGCAAGCATATACAACATAGACGACACAATGGTTCAAGTTTATTAAGGGCAAGAAAAGAAAAGTGTGCCATCAAGTTTGTGAGAGCTTTAATCACTAGTTTTCTCATAACAAGTTTAATTTGGAAGGTAAACAAAAGCATGAATATACTTGGAATAGCATAAGCTAGTAGGTAGGTATGGTGGACTCTTTGGAATAACTTGGTTTAGCAAGTTGGATGCATGAGTGGAACTCATACTTGGTTGCGGAGGCTAGCAAAAAACTGGGAGCGACAAACTAAGAGAGCAATAATGGCCATAATCATGCAGAGTGACAAAACATCATTGATCAAAGCATAAAGTGATACTACAAGTTGAAAAGTAAAGGATCATAAAGGCTAATGGTGACTTGAGATAGTCATAACATGGTGTGAGCATGCGCCAAGTCAACCCAAATAAAGCATCAAAGGAGAATACCACTATACTATGCTTTAATATGCTAAAACAACGCATGATTCATCCAAGGCACATTATGCAATCTCAATTGTTTATAAAAATTCATGCTACAGCAAAGAATACTAAGCATAAAGCCAAAACAATATCAAGCATGGCATGACAAAGCATAGGCCACAGTCAAAAACGAGCTCTTTTTACCACATAAGCATGAACTTTCCTACTCTTTTCCTTACCAAACCAAACTATTTGCAAACCAATGTATGAAAGAGGGGGTCCAACCAATTTATTCAACAAACTAAGAAAACCAAAGCAAACGAAAAACCAAAATTAAAATGAAAAAGAAGACGCTCCAAGAACAACACAACTGTGCATGAAACAATAAAAATGAAGCGTTTGCAAGAAACCTGGGATTTTTATTGATGAAGAAGGGGATGCCTTGGGCATCCCCAAGCTTTTACGCTTGTACTTCTTGGATAGTTCTTGGGGTGACACGCGTGGCATCCCCAAGCTTGAGCTTTAGTCCATCCTTCATCTCATTACTCATTCCTTCCATACACCTGAAATTTTTCCTTCATACAAAACTTCACATAATCTTTATTAGCAACATTAGTGCACTCAAGATAAAAGGTCTTAAGGTTCAGTTCTAACACCAAATAAACTTCCATTAGAACACTAGATACTGTAGCACTTCCCTCAAAAATCTCAAATCCCCAAAAGAACTCAAAAAGGAACCAACAAGAAGCAAATACAGAAAATGGCAGAAATTTGTCAAAACATACCAGTCAGGTAAAGACGAATTTTTTCGAAGACCTTCTGTTGCTCAAATCAAAAAGTGTTGAACTAAGGAAAGTTAGATAACAACCTGGGGCAGAAGCAAAAAAATTCACGCCTCAAAAAGACGTTCAAAGATTTTACACGAATTTTTACGGTGAAGCACAGAAATCTGTTTCGGGACAGCAACTCTCCCAATCATTACTTCTCTATCATTAGAGGTTACTCTTGGCACAAAAAGCAAATAAAAAGGATAAGGAGCGGTTATTACTGAAGTAATAACTTCCAATACTCATCTAAAATTTTTGGGTTATCTCCCAATAAGTACTTTTCTTTAACTCCTTTAAGTTAGGCATAAGAAGCAAGAAAGAATCAAGTGTTCTCAAATGAAGAAGCATTAAGATTAAATTTCTTGCCCTTACCTCTCTTAATTTTATTCTTAACCTTGGGGAAAATATGATTGTTTGGTGGAGAAGAAAGGTGAATGGTCCCCTTTCCCACATCTATTATTGCTCTAAGGAGTTCTAATAGGAACCTTCCAAGTGTAATTTGTCCTTTTCCTACACATTCAATAACAAGATAATCAGTAGAAATCATTTTCCCAAGGATCTTTGTAAACACTCCTTCAGCTATTCCAATAGGTAATACGGTAGCATTATTAGCAAGTGATATTTATTTTCCTCCTTCAGTAATCCCCCAAACATTCAGAGATTCATAAATATCTTTGGGCATAAGACAAAATTCAGACATGATATCACAGCGAGCTTGAAAAGTTTCAGTGTTTATCTCAATCTTTACTGTAGGGAGCCACTTTGATGGTTCAAAATTTATGGGAACATAATTGTGATGCTCCCTAAGCATATTATAGCAATCTTTTAAGCTAGTAGTGCTAGTCTCAAGAGTGTTCAATCTAGCAAATATTCTTGCGAAAGAAATATCAGTTTGGCTAGGCAAATTGTAAGTGAGGATCAATTTCTTTATAGCATTAATAGCATCATCCTCATTACATTGGAGGAAATCTCCTCCCACAACAGCATCTAAAGCATATCTATAGCAAATAGCAATTCCGAGGTAAAAACTGCTAAGGAACAAACTTTGAGTCATTTTAGGCTCAGTTTTTTCATGTAGATCAGAGATTCTAGACCAAGCTTCCTTAAAACTTTCCTCAATTCATTGTTTAAAAGTTAAAATCATTTCCTCGGGTGACATAGCGATTGGAACAAGGCTAGACATAGTAGCAACTTAAGATAAGAACTAATTTTTTGTGTGTTTTTGAATAATAAAGCAAACTAGAAAAACTATTTTTTTTGTGTTTTTGAAAAAGAAACAAGCAGACAAAGCAAAAAGAAACTAAGCAAAACAAAAATAATAAAGTAAAGAGATTGGTTATGAGGGACTCCCCTTGTGAAGATGAATGTTTCCCTCGACTCCTGACAGAAAAGAAAGAATGCTTGATGGCTCTGTGTTAATCAGAGCCTTGTTATGAAACCAAGGTTTAATCAAACCAGTAGGAGGGAAACACCCCAAAGGTGTTGCTAGCTGAGCCTTGGCATGCACTACGGTGCTAGTAGCAACGTGGAGATTAACACAACTACAGAATTTGACCCCAACTTGATGAGGTTGTCAATCTCATTGTTTTGCTAAAAACAAAGGATTAAACGTGTCGAATGGAAAGAAGTAATAGTTTGCAGAAAGTAAACACAAAGCAGTTTGTAGATTGTATGTAAAGAAAAGGATCAGGATCCATAGTTCAGCTACCATGGATCCGTAGTCCAAGGATGAACTACTCACGTATGCCAACCTCCGGAGTGATGCGTGAGTAGTTCAACCTTGGACTATGGGTCCATATAGTAGCTAGATGGTTGGTTCTCCTCCTTTGTGCTATCATGTTTAGATCTTGTGAGCTCCGTCCATGATCAAGATCATCTATTTGTAATCCTATATGTTGTGTTTGCAGGGATCCGATGGATAATGAGATACTATGTCAGATTGATTATTGATTCTATCATGTATATGTTATTTGTGATCTTGCATGCTCTCCGTTGTTAGTAGCTATCTTAGCCAAGTAGATGCTTGCAACTCCAAGAGGGAGTATTTATGCTCGATAGTAGGTTCATGTCTCTAGTAATCTGGGGAAGTGACATAAATATCTAAGGTTGTAGATGTGTTGTTGCTACTAGGGAGAAAACAACAATCCTTTGTCCATGGGGTAATTGTATTGTTTACTTTACACACTTTGCTTAGTGCAATTATCTGTTGCTTGCAACTTAATACTGGAAGGGGTTCAGATGATAACCTGAAGGTGGATTATTAGTCATAGATGCAGTTGGATTACGGTCTATGTATTATGTTGTAATGCCCAATCAAATCTCATAGGAGTCAAGATGTCTAGTATATGCATTGTTATGCTTTCTCAATCTGTCAATTGCCCTGCTAGAATTTGTTCACCCAACATGCTATTTATCTTAAGGAGAAACACCTCTAGTGAACTGTGGACCCCAGTCCATTCCTTTACCATTGATATACCATCTATTGTTTACCGTTTACTGTTTACTTTCTGCAAGCAATTACTATCTTCCACACTATATGTTTAATTCTTTGTTTTCAGCAAAACCAGTGAGATTGACAACCTCACTGTAAGTTGGGGCAAAGTTCTGTGGTTGTGTTGTGCAGGATTCCAAGTTGCTAGCAACACATTGGAGTTGTTTCCTTACTCCTACTGGTTCGATAACCTTGGTTTCATAACTAAGGGAAACTTGCTGCTGTGCTCATCATACCTTCCTCTTGGGGTTCCCAACGAGCTCTACATATCTTGAGCCATCAGATACTAATGATCGAATCTCAGACAAGTTGTATTAGAGAAACAAAGAGAATTGGACTCAACATTTTACAGATCAAATGACATTATCATCGTGGAATGCACAGAGGTCATTATGAGCATCCCAGTCCCTCTATTGATCATTGATGGAGATCATGTCTATGCCATTCTCGAGCCATGGGAAAATACACTTAAGGGTACGATGAGCTAGAGATACTCTGTAAGTTGGAACCATAGTAGAGAAAGAGAAAGCCAGAATTGTTACGCAGAGAGATCTGAAGTTATTCGGAGAAAGAAATAAAGAAAAAGGATCGAAAGGTGTTTCAGATAAATGGCAATTTAATACATGTATTTATTATATGTTAAGTGTGAATTAATATATTATAAATAAATATTTCTATTAAAGTTTATAGGGCAACTTCCTTGTTAGGCCAAAACCCTGGAGGGAATTGACCTAGAGGAAATTACCCTGGAAAAAGGAAAAAGGATCAGCAAAAAAGATAGCACCTGCCGCCTGTGGGCCTCGCAGCCCACTAAGGCATGTGAGCGGGTGCTGCTAGGTGCCGCGCAGGGGAAGCGGGCAACAGGGGGCGCTGGCGGGCCGCCACCTCGCGCCCCCACAGGCAGGCGTAGGCAGGTTGCTGGCTAGCCACCGCTAACGGGTCGGCCTAGGAGCTGGCGCCACGGGAGCGCGAGTGGGCCGCGCCAAGGCCCACCCAGCCGACGCTGCTCCAGGCCACCTCACCTCTGCTGCTGTAGTGGTTTGGGATGAAGGAGTTTGGCCCATCTGGCAATCACGTTTTTCCTGGTATTTTTTCTTTGTTATTAGTCCCACATGGCTAACCTAATGGAGAGGGCACACCCCTCTTCGCATATATAAAGGGGTGCCCATGGGTGGGAATAAACACACAATTTGAGATATTCTCTAAGGTATTTTCCTTAGAGAATTTCTCCCTCTCTCTATCTACATAGTTGTCTCCACGCGTTGGCACGGTCCCAAGAAAGGATTGTTTGTGCAAGAGACAGTGTACCTGCAGCATGCCGTTGTGCTGCAGGGATTCCAAGCCAGAGATCTATTTCCACACTCCCGGTGGGATCGGGGAGCCAGAGGTCGTCATCGTACACCGTATGTGTACGAAACCGCGAGGGGCCACACTTGGGGCACCTTGGATGTCATGAGCCAGAGCTGCTGCACGATGAAGATGGAGCAAGGGGTGACCTACGAGGAGCTTCGCGACCTTGAGGTCGGCTACGAGTTCGACTACTTCAACCACGTTCCCCTCAGAATGTTAACCGTGTACGGTCTATAAGGGTATGCATTCTATACGCTCTGGTCGTTACTGCATTACTACATAGATAGATCTTGGGCGTTCGGGAGTTCTATTGTAGGAATTTTTTGTTTTCTACTACGGAACTCTTTAGTGGTATCCGAGTCGATCCATGCATAGGAGTGTTATACGGCTAGTACACACAAGTATTGTGCGGGCATTGATCCCTTAGTTGTTACCCTCTAATGCATACTTGTTTGTATCACAGTATTGTTTGATGAAGCGGCCTGGACCGACCTTACACGTATTCGTATGCGAGACTGGTTCCATGCTCGACATACGGATTGCTCCGTATAAGTGGCTAGTGGGTATCTATCTCTCATTCAATAGTTGATATGGCATTTACAACGGATGGCCCCGAAAGCCCTAACAACCATGTAAAACTTGCAAAAGATAAAGTAGAGGCGTCTAACTTGGTTTTGCAGGAGTGCTTGTGTTATGATATGGTATTGGTCGTTATGAAGGTAAAGTAGTTTAATTTTCTGTTACTAAGTAGTATAGTAATAGTCATTGTTCCGATGGACGACCTGTTGGTGGCTTCGTGGACTTGGCATCAAACCGGGGGCAAGATGGAGATCATGCCGGAGCGCTCGATGGAGATCAAGGCGCAAGAAGAAGGACCATATCATATCATAGCATACATGTGATGTTGATACCTGTTTTACATCTTATTATATGTTAGTATTAGATACTCAACGGTAGCAAATAAGATAATCCCTAATAATTCCAATGCTAGTGTTCTCCCTTAGGTGTGCAAACACCAAGAAAGTTCGTCGTTATGAAGCCGACCGTGATGATCGGGGGCTAGACATATCTACGTTCGCATACGGTGTGGGTAACAAGCCATGTATGTGCCATGCAAATATACTAAGGTTAATTTGGCGAGCCTAGCATGTGTATACATGGCCTCAGAACACAAGAGACCGGAAGGTCGAGCATGAGTCACATGGTTGATGTGATTGACATTGGGGAATGTCTACCTTTGAAACTACATTGCTGGCCGTGACGATCGGGGGTGGTGTAGTGAATTGGGATCGTGTGATTGCTAAAATCGTCCAGGGGATGACAATTTTAGTGGGTGATCAATTATAAATTGAACTCATATTATGAAATTAGTCTAGATGTCTATTTGCAAATATATTAGTAGATCATGACCTGTCCCATTGAAGTCCTTTGCGACGATGGGAAATCTCTTGCTTGATGTGGAACTTAGCAGAAGAGTCCAACTTCATAGATTAATACCCATGCCTTAGGGATATCCTTGTAATAGATGATCTTCTCTTCTTGATATAATAACCATTAGGAGATAGTCCGATGACTCCGCAACAATTGTAGTGGAGGTCATGGATGAAAAGGGTATATGTAAGATATACAAATTATAAATGTGGTTCTGGCACAACTCGTTGCAGTTTGCAAAGTATTTTGATACTTGTCATGCTTTGTGAAAATAGGAATTGTCTGCTTGAGAATTGCTAGAGATAAGGAGAAGTGGCATGATGACGATAAGCAAAATAGTTGATGGTCGACATCACCCATTTCCTCAAAGTTTGTCATTTGGATTAGTGGATTTGAATATAATTTTGTAATCCTTGTTTGTGTGTCTTGCTATTGGTGAGACAATTATTCATATAAACAAGTTAAAAGCCTGTTGTACTATTCCTATGAACAATACCTTACGGTCACATTACGACTATAAATGAGTTATTCTCAACACTATGTTAATGATAATAGTTTAAACATTTATAAAGGATTAGAATGCTAAAAGATATCCAAAGTTTAATTATGATATGACACTACAGTTTAAGTCATTTTGGTTATTGCATGTTTTCATATTAATGAAGATCGGGGTCTTAGATACTTAATCTAGAGACTTTGCAAAGCCATGCCTCGTTGGGCAGAATGACTAAAACTCCGCATTTTGGTAAAATAGTGATATGCGAAAAAATGTTGAATCTTATACATAGTGATGTATTGCATTTTCAACAAGATAGTGGAAATTATTATTACATTGTGAATTTAAGTGAATATGAGTATTTACTTAATGAAACATAAGCTTGAAACTATTTTGAATTGTTCAAATGATTTCAAAATGAAGAGGATATTGAAATTAACAAGAATAGAAGGTCTCTTCGATTTGATCGATATAACCAAGGTATTCAAGTTAAGTTTAGCATAAAAGGGACTTGTGAAAGATGTTTCACAAAATATGACAATTGGACGAATTCAAACTATATTGAAATGTCTGAATATCATAATCATTATGTATTAGATACATATGGTATAATATTATCTCTTATCGGGTTATAGTTACCATTTAGAGTTAGAAATCGAAATGAGCTAACACTCGTTTGAAATACAAAGGAACATCTAAAGATTCGTGGAAACAACACCATAAGAGTTATGGCATATTCGAGTTTCTAGAGATTTCGATAATTTGAAATCATGGTGAATATACAAGTCTTTGTAGAGTATTCTTAGGCAACTATGAATACATGTTACACAAGGGGGAAAACCTGTTGTTGTCCTAAGTTTATGTGTCTTGATGAAGATACAGGTGGAAGAAAGTAAAAGAACAAAACAAGGTATTTGACCTTGCCTCTAGATTGTTGAGTGGCGCAGCGGAATTTATTCCGTGAAACTGAACTCTATAAATAGAGGAGAAACCAATGATAATGATCATAAAGTTTCAGTGAATACTTTTACTAAAGTAAGTAGGATTCAACAATACTTATTCTGCAGGATTGTAGAAATATATTATTGATTCACTTGTCATGTTACTTGAACAAGAAATACCTATGAACTACAAAGAAGCGTGATGGACCTAAGTGCGAGAAATGACTAGGAGTCATAAAATCCTATATTAAGTTACATTTAAGATTGCAAAGTAATATGTTACTTGATCTTATTAAGTAAAGAAGTTTACTTGATATTTTTGAATGACTTCAAAGTCATAAGAAGGAAATGAAACTTAATGAAGACGCAAAGCTTGACTTGTCACAAAGTTTGGACAAAATTCAAGGAGTTTACTACAACTATAACAATGCTCGAGTCTATTGGATTTACACCAACAATATATGGATATTGAAGTCTGAAAGGATCGTATGGGCACCTAGAGGGGGTGAATAGGTGCTACTTCAAATTTTACTCATTTTCAAGTTAGGGTTTGACACAAAAGGTAAGTTATCTAGATATGCAACTAAGGTGAATTTACCTATATGTCACATTAGCACAATTAACTAAGCAAGAACTAGATAAAGTAAGGTGCGGTAAAGGATAGAAGTAATCAAAGTGAAGCACACGGGGACACAAGATTATTTCCCATAGTTCCTTCCTTTTGAGGGGAAGTACGTCTGCACTTGGAGAGGGTGTAGTATCAAACCACCAATGCCACGAGAGGCCTCCCTTGTTCTCTGATGAACCTCACCCCAAGGGGATCGATTCACGCTTCCACTATATCGACAATCTTCAAGGTGGTAGACGGCACCCTTACAACAAGTTCGAGGCACACATCCACAACTTAATTGGAGGCTCCCGAATCCAAGCAAGTTGTCACACAATCAAATAAAAGCTTGTAAGAACCAAAACAAGGCCTAGGTTTCCAATGAAAATCTAGAGCAAGGGGCCCTCAAGTGAATGAGGGGGAAATGAAGATCTCTCTTGGTGAAGCTGTAGATCGAGGCCTCCTCCTTCTATTCCCCAAAGATCAACGACTTTGGGTGGTTGGATGAAGAGATCTTGGAGTTTTGGTGGCTCTAATGGTGTTGCTTTTCTATTCTAGAACGAGCGGCTTGAGGTAGAAGATGAGGTCCCCTATTTATAGCCTCCATAGCTTCTGACTGTTTTCTGCCCACTAGAGACCTTTCACACCGAAGACTCCGGTCTACACCGGAAACTCCGGCCCATCTCTGGTCCATCTTCGGACCACTATACTATATGACCTTGGCTATGTCTTGACCGTCACTCCGGAGACTCTGGCAGGAACTCTAGACCAGGGACACCAGAGACTCCGGTATTTCCACACTGGAAACTCTGGTCCGAGATACCATACCGGAGATTTTGTCCAATATCCAACCTATCTCCGAACCCCCACACAGAATGGTTCTGGGAAGCAACTTGAGTCCACTCTGGTGACTTTTGGGGAAACTCCAGACCACACCGGAGACTCTGATGTCTACACACCGGAGACTCCGGTCTGGATTCTTCAGGAATCATCAAATTTATCCAGGGAATTTCCCACAAAGTTATGGCCTTTTCTCTTTTCATTAGATTGACCTGTAGACATTAACACACAGTAAAATGAACCTTATGTTGTTAACAAACACCAAAATAGATTAGGACAGTAAATGCCCTTTCAATCTCCCCCTTTTTGGTGTTCGATGACAACATGAAGTTTTAAACAACCTGGATAAGCTCCGCCTGACGATGTGCATCAAGATATATATGTAATAAAAAATCACTTCAGGGACATATGAAGTAAAGGCCTACATATCACATAGAGTTTCACCTACACCTTTACCCTAACCATTACAATAATAACCTGGCATAACATGTCCACGTGTAACGGATAGTCTCACACAAGAACCAAATAAAGCAATTGCAAATGTTCAAAATTTAAGATACATGGGCATAAGCAAATAAGAAGCAGCCTATGCTAATGCCCATCCCATGCAAAACCCCGGAAGATTCTAATACACAACTTCTCCTCCTTTGGCATCGAAACACCGAAAAGGGAAAAGTCCAAGCTAACGCCCGAAAGGAATTAGTAGGAGTCCTCGTCATCCTCATCATCCTCATCATAGTCATCATTAGCAGCAGAAGTCTGTGGGCCTTTGTCATGAGGGCGAGAGGAGGAAGTGCCCTATGGTGCAAAACCAGAAGTGACCTTTGAGAATGTCTACCAATCAACCAAGCTGGCATTCATAGGATTCCAAGCACCAAAGGAGAGAGTGTGGTCTAACTCTGCAGATGGTCCAGCCCCATGTTCATCGTTGTATTTAGACTCCCCTTCCTCTTCTTATTCTTCTCATTGAGCCTTGATTTCCTTGAGGAGCTTCTCAATTTTGCAGTTGATCTTGTAGGAGTCATGCTGTCCCTTGCAGATGTCCACATTCATGTAGCACAAAGTCTTCTCCTAGAAAGATTCCTTCTTGACTTTCTCCTGAAGAAACTCACGTGTGACAAGATCCATAGGAGCATTGGAGGCCCTAGGAGGAGTGGGAGCACGCTCAGCCTTAGAGATCTCATCATCCTCACTCTGAAATGGCTACCTAGGAGCTGGAGCCATCTTCCCTTTCTTTTGGAGACACACCAGGGCATGCTTTGTAAGATTGGGAGGAAGGGCAAGTGGTGAACCATGGGCTTGAGTATTAATAAGCTTCATCACAAGAGTAGCATATGGGGGAGACTTCTTGAAGAGAATAGCATGGTGCATCTCCTCAAAGATGAAATCCATAACGTCAATAGCATATCCTTTAGCATCAGGGCTAGCATAGTATACCTTGTGAGAATGGTGGAGCAAGTTAACAAGGCCACACCTGATAGCATCATCATTTCCAACACTAGGGGAAATGTCATGGCGAAATATCCTCAACAGCAAGTTATAGAGAGGCTTAAGGCCCTTGGCCTCACCAACAACAGCCTTTTTACCATAGAGGGGTGCCAACTTGGTCTTGCTATCACCAAGAGTAGCATCATGCATCCGGTGCCCAACATGAATAGATACACCCTGGAAAGTCTCATTGATGGCCCTGGCAAAGTCAAAGAAGTTAGCAATACAGTGGATATTGCCAGTCATCCAAGTCATGGTACTCGCCTGGTCAGTCCCAAACACAACAGTTGCATAGAATTGCTAGACAAGAGTAATGTTGTAATTTTGTCAGAGCTCAATGAGCTTATGCAGCCCAAGCTTCTCAGTAATCCATAGAGCATCTTCAAAGTAGTTGTTGGCACACATGTACTCGAGATCCATATACCTTTGAGGGCAAACAGGGGACTTGGTGAGCTTGTTATAGATATCAGTCATGAACACTTTCTGCTCCTTCCTCCAATAACAAGGATCATCACTGGTCCTGGGCAGCTTATAGAAGTTTGTCTTGCGCAGGTCATAGAACTCTTTCTTGGTCATGTGGGCAAGGGATTGCAAATTGTCATACTTAGCCCTCTTGGCATGGTTTTTCTCCTCTAAGCGCTCTTGGTTCTTTCTCATGTATTCAGCATCTCTGAGCTACTGCCTGCGGTTGGATGGCGGGATCACATACTAACCAGCTTCCTCATCAAACCGAGGATCCACCCTCTTGGACTTGGCCTTGGTGCGACCATGATGAGAACTAGAGCTACCTGTGAGCATAGAGTGAGGGGGATAGCATGGAGGTAAGCACATATGTCCCAGAGAAACACACAAGACCCTCACAACTTTGTCAGATGTGCTAGATGCAATCAACACCAGAGTATACAGTGTGCAACACCGGAATCTCCGGCCTGGACCGGAGTTTTCGGTCAAACAGACCGGAGTCTCCGGAATGACCAACCGGAAACTCGGGTCTAGAGATTTCGGGTTAAACAAGGCGACTACAGGTGGGATTGATTCTAGCAGATAGGGCAAAGAAATGAGACTAAAGTGATAGAGTGCATGCAAGCATGTGGTTCCAGTGGAAACAAATCAGTACAAAACTCAAAATAAACAAAGGGGATGAACCCTAGGTTCATGGTGAGAAGAAAGGTACTCCCTCTGATCCATATTACTTGTCATTGGATTGGATGTATCTAGTACTAAAACATGTCTAGATACATCCATTTCTATGATAAGTAATATGGATCGGAGGGAGTACTAGATTTGTCCATTAGGGTGATTCCGCCGGTGGGGAACGTCCCAGGGGTGGAAAGAGTGGAGTTGGCCAGCGGCACGGCGACAAAACGGCCTTTGGGCAACGGTTTTAGAGGAGGAGACGGCGGGTGTGAAGGTGGGATCCAGGGTGGAAGATAGAGTCCCGAGTGACTCTTTCACCCCGACCCACTTTAGTCACTACCTGAACCGTCCTAGACCAGAGACTCGTCCGCAGACCTGGAAACTCAGACGACCGAGACTCATGTGTTCACTGCCATCTATCCCTCTTCACCAAAATAGCCAGATTCAAATTTGGGGACATGTATGGGATGGAATGTGTTTAGGGGAGAGTATAAGGCCTGGGTTTAGTTTCCAAACTGTGAAGAACCAAATAGGCAATGAAATCCAAATTGAATGACAAGTGAAACTCCAAATCAATTAGAACCAAGAACCAACCCTTCACAATGAAGGGGGCGGTGGCCGAGGCCACCATGTAAGAGTGTAAGGCATGAAACCACGAAGAGTTATCCTTCGGTTCATAACCTCTACTCATCAATGAAGCTCACATATCACAAAATAATATTAAGAGAATTGATTTTTCTTAATTTTTGCATTATGGGGGGAGGGATAACCCAATAAATTAGGACCGCACTCCCCCTATCTCCATGCCTGCACCTAAACCATATAATGATCAATTAATAGGCGTGTATGCAAGATGATCAAGTCAAACTCCTTGAATCTACGAAATTTAGCTCATTCCTGAAATAGCAAAACCTTGCTTCATCAAGTGGCTTAGTGAATATTAAAGGAGATATGCCCTAGAGGTAAATAATAAATAGGTTTTTATTGTCATATCTCAGTTAGTTCGTAATAGTTTCATATTGTGCTATAACTTTATTAATACGAAACATTAATACACGTGTGGTATGTAAACAAATCAAGTCTCTAGTTACCTCTAGCAAACTAGTTCATTGATCATGAGGATGATCTAGGGTTTCGAGATCATGGGCATTTATGCCAATTGACAATGAGGTCACGTCATTAGTTGAACGATGTGATAGACAAACAACCCAACTGGAGATCTAGTTACAAAGTTCACCATTAATGATAAAAATAAGGAAACCTCGCAACCTGTCCTTAGACTATGAGATAATGCAAATCACCGTTCTGGAGGGAGCTTAGATTGTTATCAAGTATCATTCCATGACTGGATGATCGAAAAGGTGCCACTCGGGTTTCCCAAAGGGGCGTGTAGCTAAGTACATATCAAGACTAGGATTTGCTAATCCATGTAGCAGATAGATACATATGTGGCCATCTCGGTGACGTTGCATTAACGAAGCTTGCAAGCGTGTGACTGGGTCACGGAATGCAACGACACGGAAACGAGAAAACAAGTTCATCGGTAACGAGATCGAACAAAGGTATGGAGATACCGTAGATGAAATCTTAGGTGAACTAGGTATCAAGTGGCAAAGGGAATGGGAAACGACTATTTACGGTTCAAACGACATTATCATCGTGGAATGCACAGGGGTCATTATGGGCATCCCGGTCCCGCAATTGATCATTGATGGAGATCATGTCTATGCCATTCCCGAGCCGTGGGGAAATACGCTTAAGGGTACGATGAGCTAGAGATCCTCTATAAGTTGGAATCACCATATGAAAGAGAAAAAGGAAACCGAAAAAGTTCCGTGAGAGAAACGGAATCGTTCCAGGAAAGATCCGAAGTTGTTCAGAGGAAATCGAAAGGGAACCGAAAGGTGTTTCAGGTTAAGTCGGATTTTGTAATATGTATTTACATGTTAATTAATGTAATTAATATTAAATATAATATTAAAATCTAATTTGAAGGGGTATTCCACTAATGGGCCAAACTTCCTAGGGAAAAAGGGCCCATGAGGGAAACCAATGGAGGGAAGGGCCAAGGCCTAGCCGCCTCAAGGGGGCCCACCTGGCCAGCCTAGGGCCGTGCGCAGGGTGGGTCCCACCCCTGGACGGCCGGCCCATGGTGCCCTAAGGGCCCATGCGCCTCCCCCTCTCTCCCTTCAATAGTCCCACATGGGAAACCCAAAGGGGAGGGCACACGTCCCTCCCCCTATATAAAGGGGTTCCCATGGGTGGGATGATACACACCAACATTTGGAGAAGTCCTTTGGTTGACTTTCTCCTACCGTCTCTCTCTCTCGTCTCTATGCATTGGCACGGTCCCAAGTAAGGACTGTCCATGCAAGAGACATCGCACCTGCAGCACGCGGTTGCGCTGCAGGGATTCCAAGCCGGAGATCTACTTCCGCACTCCCGACAGGGATCAAGGAGCCGGAGGTCGTCGTCATACACCGTATGTGTACGAAACCACGAGGGGCCTCACTTGAGGCACCTTGGATGTCGTGAGCCGGAGCTGCTACATGATGAAGAAGGAGCAAGGGGTGACCTGCAAGGAGCTTCGCGACCTTGAGGTCGTCTACGAGTTCGACTAGTTCAACCATGTTCCCCTTGAAACTTAACTCCCTATGGTCTACAAGGGTATGTAATATATACGCTCGGCTGTTACCGCATTACTACATAGATAGATCTTGGGCGTATTAGAGTTCCAACGTAGGAAATTTTTTGTTTTCTACTACGGAACCCTTTCAGTGGTATCAGAGTTGATCTATGCGTATGAGTGCTATACAGCCAGTACGCACAAGTATTGTGCGGACATTGATCCCTTAGTTGTTACCCTCTAACATGCAGTTGTTTATATGACGATATTGTTTGATGAAGCGGCCCGGACCGACCTTACGCGTATTCGTACGCGAGACTGGTTCCATGCTCAACATAGGGCTCGTACCGTATAAGTGGCTAGTAGGTGTCTGTCTCTTATTCAATAGGTGATATAGAATTTACAACGGAGGGCCCCAAAAGGGGTGTAGTAGAGACAACTGTTGGATCCATGTTGTGGTTGGAAAGTTCGTAGTTTAGAAACAGTTCTATTGCAAAAGCCCTAACAACCACGTAAAACTTGCAATAGATAAAGTAGAGACGTCTAACTTTATTTTGCAGGAGGGCATGTGTTATGATATGGTATTGGTTGTTATGAAGGTAAATTAGTTTACTTTTATGTTACTAAGTTAAGTAGTAATAGGCATCATTTCGATAGACGACCGGGTGGTGGCGTCGTGGACTTGGCGTCAAACCAGGGGCAAGATGGAGATCATGCCGGAGCGCTTGATGGAGATCAAGGCGCAAGAAGAAGGACCATATCATATCACAATATACATGTGATGTTGATACCTGTTTTACATCTTATTATATGCTAGTATAAGATACTCAATGGTAGCAAATAAGATAATCCCTATATAATTCCAATGATAGTGTTCCCCTTGTGTGTGCACCACCAAGAAATTTGCCGTTATGAAGCCGACCGTGACGATTGGGGGCTAGACATATCTACATTCGCATATAGTGGGTGTAAGCCATGTTGCACAACAAATACACACAAGTTAGATTTGGCAAGCCTAGCATGTGTAGACATGGCCTCGGAACACAAGAGACCGAAAGGTCGAGCATGAGTCACATGGTTGATGTGATTGACATTGGAGAATGTCTACCTTTGATGCTGCACTGATGGTCGTGACGATCGGGGGAGGTGCAGAGGATTGGGATCATGTGATCACTAAAATCGTCTAGGGAGTGGCAGTTTTAGTGGGAGCTCAATTAGGATTGAACTCATATTATGAACTTAGTCTAGATGTCTGTTTGCAAATATCTTAGTAGATCATGGCCTATCCCATTGAGGTCCTTTGTGACCATGGGAAATTTATTGCTTGATATGGAACTTAGCAAAAGGGTCCAACTTCATAGCTTAATACCCACGCCTGAGGGATATCCTCATAAAAGGTGATCTTCTCTTCTTGATACAATGACCATTAGGAGATAATCCGATGACTCCGCAATGTTTGTGTGTTCTCTATAATCATCCAACAAGCCATTCTCCATTCAATGGAGAGTTGGATTACAATCTTATATTCTGTAAGATCAGGCACATAAAGTATGAGCCGTTGGATGAGTTTTCTTCCATGATGGATGAAAAAGAGAATATTTGGAGAAACACTTAGCAATCTTGCATTAGAGTTATGAACTCTCAAAAGGGCTTGATTGCAATGGAGGTCGTGAATGAAAAATAGTATATGTTAGATATACAAAGTTATAAATGTAATTCTTGCAAAACTCGTTGCCATTTATATAAGTATTAGATACTTGTCCCATTTTGTGAAAACAGGATGGTCTACTTGAGAATTGCTGGAATTTAGGCAATGTGGCATGATGACGGCAAGCAAAACAGTTTATGGCCGACATCACCCCTTTCCTCAAAGATTATCATTTGGATTAGTGGACTTGAATAGAATTTTGTAATCCTTGTTTGTGTGTCTTGCTTTTAGCAAGACGATTTTTCAAATGAATAAGTTACAAGCCAGTTGTACTGTTCTTATGAATAATACCTTTATGGTCACATTACGATTATAAATGAGTTATTCTCATCACTATGTTAATGATAATAGTTTAAGCATTTATAAAGGATTAGAATGCTAAAAGATATCCAAAGTTTGATTATGATATGTCACTATAGTTTAAGTCATTTTGGTTATTGCATGTTCTTCATTACAAATGAAGATCGGGGTCTTATATTCTTAATCTAGAGACTTTGCAAAACCATGCCTCGTTGGGCATAATGACTAAAACTCCGCATTCTGGTAAAACGGTGATATTCGAAGAAATGTTGAACTTTATACATAATGATGTATCGTATTTTCAACAAGATAGTGGAAATCATTATTTATACTTAATGTTGAATCTTATACATAGTGATGTATCGTATTTTCAACAAATAGTGGAAATCATTATTTCACACTTCATTGTGGATTTAAGTGAATATGAGTATTTACTTAATGAAACATAAGTTCGAAACTGTTTTGAATTATTCAAAAGATTTCAAAGTGAAGTAGGATATTGAATTAACAAGAATAAAAAAGTCTCTTCAATTTGATCGACATGACTAAAGTATTTAAGTTAATTTTAGCATAAAAGGACTTGTGAAAGAGGTTTCACAAATTATGATACTAGGGAAAATACAAAGTGTATTGAAATGTCTAAAATCATAATCATTATGTATTAGATACATACGGTATAATATTATCTCTTATCGGGGTTATAGTTATCGTTTAGAGTTAGAGATCAAAATGAGCAAACACTCGGTTGAAATACAAAGGAACATCTAAGGATTCGTGGAAACAACACCATAAGAGTTATGGCATGTTCGAGTTTCTAGAGGTTTCGATAATTCGAAATCATGGCGAATAAACAAGTCTTGTAGCGTATTCTTAGGCAAGTATGAATACATATTCCACAAGGGGCAAACCTGCTATTGTCCAAAGTTGATGTGTCTTGATGAAGATACAGGTGGAATAAAGTAAAAGATCAAAACAAGGTATTTGACCTTACCTCCTGATTGTTGAGTAGCGCAGCGAAATTTGTTTCGTGAAACTGAACTCCACAAGTAGAGGAGAAACTAATGATAATGATCATTAAGTTTCAGTAAACACTTTTACTAAAGAAAGTAGGATTCAACGATATATTCTGCAAATTTTGCGGAATTATATTATTGATTCAATTGTCATATTTATGAACAAGACATACCTACAAATTACAAAGAAGCGTGATGGACCTAAGTGCGAGAAATGACTAGGAGTCATAAAATCCTATATTAAGTTACATTTAAGATTGCAAAGTAACATGTTACTTGATCTTATTAAGTAAAGAAATTTACTTGATATTTTTGTATGACTTCAAAGTCATTAGAAGGAAATGAAACTTAATGAAGACATAAAGCTCGATTTCTCACAAAGTATGGACAAATTCAAGGAGTTGACTACAATTGTAGCAATGCTTAAGTCTATTGGATTAACACTAACAATATGTGGATATTGAAGTCTCGTAACTAGAATTCTTGATTTGATGGTGATCAAAGAATTTTGGAATGTCCAAGATTATCGAGAGGACCTGCATTTGAGTGGGAGCTAATTAGCTTGGCCAAATCTTAATATGTAAGAGACATATTTTGAGTGGGAGCTAAGTATCTTGGCCAAATCTTAATATGTAGTAGACATATTTTGAGTGGGAGCTAAGTGAAATCCCTAGATCTCATATATGGATACCATATTTGAGTGGGAGCGTGACATTATTCTGAAATATGTGGACGACATATGTGAATGATGTGATTGGTGTTAATAAAATTTAAGTAGATAAATTGGGATTAAGTTGAAGTTATTAAACAATGAGATCTATCAAGATAGATTGGTGATTTTAATAAACATTGAATGTCGAATGCTTCTTGGAATTGATTCTGAAGATGTTCAGAATGTCCTAAGTAAGATTCTGAAGAAGTTCAGAATGGAACAAGGTAAGAAAGAAGTTCTTACTATATGAAGCATTGTCTTGGTATTACAACGATGGTTAAAAAAAGGAAGAAAGAGATGTGTTGTATCTCCTATGCCTCAGTCATAGGTTCTTCCATACAACCATATTGTATACTCGACGTAATGTGACCCAAAATTCTGGTTGGAAGGACGAGCTATTAACTGTAAGAGCATGTCTTGAAGTGATTCTTGAGTTAATCACTAAACCAGAAATAAGTTTGTACTTAAATGGTAAGAGAAGCAAAGTAAGTGGAATAGTTGCATTTCATGCACTAGGATCTACATAGATATAGAAGGATAAAGGCTCCATCTAATGTGATGTATATTGTTATGGCGGGACTAGTTCGTCTTTAATGTAGAATGATGTGTCCCAGGGAACAGTGCCCATGAAAAAGCCCTCAAGGTTGATCTAAAGTCATTGTAGGATCCTAGAAACCGACCTCGTTCTGCTGCCATAACTGCCGTATGTACACAAAGGATTGCAAAGTGTGTTTTGAAGTTTAGTTGACAACAGTGAAAACTACTGTCATTATAAACAATAGAAACAAAGTCTCACTTTGTTGCAAAACGAATAGTTCAACCCATTATGAGATAATGGTATGAATGTCAAAGTTAGGAAGACATTAACGATTTGCAAAGACATAATGATCTGGTAAACCAGAACATGGACATGACATTTTCCATAAGCATGCATGATCAATAAACGCATATGTGATATGGTTTATGATGAGTAAAATGCGAGCTAGAATATTTGAACTCTAGTGCAAGTGGGAGACTGAAGGAGATATGCCCTAGAGGCAAATAATAAATAGGTTTTTATGTCATATCTCAATTAGTTCATAATAGTTTCATACTATGCTATAACTATATTAATACGAAACATCAATACATGTGTGGTATGTAAACAAACCAAGTCTCTAGTTACCTCTAGCGAACTAGTTCATTGGTCATGAGGATGATCTAGGGTTTTGAGATCATGGGCATTTATGCCAATTGACAATGAGGTCATGTCATTAGTTGAATGATGTGATAGACAAACAACCCAACCAGTTGTATCTTAATGAGATCTAGTTACAAAGTTCACCATTAATGATAAAACTAAGGAAACCTCGCAACCTGTCCTTAGATTGTGAGATAATGCAAATCACTGTTTCAGAGGGAGCTTAGATGGTTATCAAGTATCATTCCGTGACCGGATGATCGAAAAGGTGCCACTTAGGTTTCCCAAAGGGGCGTGTAGAGGAGTACATATCAAGACCAGGATTTGCCAATCCATGTAACCGGTAGATACATATGTGGACATCTTGGTGATGTTGCATTAACGAAGCTTGCAAGCATGTGACTAGGTCATGGAATGCAACGACACGGAAACGAGAAAACAAGTTCATCAGTAACGAGATCGAATGAAGGTATGGAGATACCGTAAATCAAATCTCGGGTGAACTAGGTATCAAGTGGCAAAGGGAATGCGAAACGATTGTTTACGGTTCAAACGACATTATCATCATGGAATGCACATGGGTCATTATGGGCATCCTAGTCCCGCTATTGATCATTGATGGAGATCATGTCTGTGCCATTCCTGAGCCGTGGGGAAATACACTTAAGGGTATGATGTTCTAGAGATCCTCTGTAAGTTGGAATCACCATATGAAAGAGAAAAAGGAAACCGAAAAAGTTCTGTGAGAGAACCGAAATCGTTCCGGGAAAGATCCGAAGCCGTTCGGGGGAAATCGAAAGGGAACCAAAAGGTGTTTCGGGCCAAGTCGGATTTTGTAATATGTATTTACATGTTAATTAATGTAATTAATGTTAAATATAATATTAAAATCTAATTTGAAGGGGTATTCCACTAATGGGCCAAACTTCCTAGAGAAAAGGGCCCATGAGGGAAAACCAAAGGAGGAAAGGGCCAAGGCCTAGCCGCCTCAAGGGGGCCCACCCCGCCAGCCCGCCCATGGTGCCCTAAGGGCCCATGCACCTCCCCCTCTCTCCCTTGAATAGTCCCACATGGGAAACCCAAAGGGGAGGGCACACCTCCCCCCTATATAAAGGGGTGCCCATGGGTGGGATGATGCACACCAACATTTGGAGAAGTCCTTTGGTTGACTTTCTCCTACCCTCTCTCTCTCGTCTCCATGCGTAGGCACGGTCCCAAGTAAGGACCGTCCATGCAAGAGACACCGCACTTGTAGCATGTCGTTGTGCTGCAGGGATTCCAAGCCGGAGATCTACTTCCGCACTCCCGGCAGGGATCAAGGAGCCAGAGGTCATTGTCGTACACCGTATTTGTATGAAACCACGAGGGGCCTCACTTGAGGAACCTTGGATGTCGTGATCCGGAGCTGCTGCACGATGAAGAAGGAGCAAGCGGTGACCTGAGAGGAGCTTCGCGACCTTGAGGTCGGCTACGAGTTCGGCAACTTCAACCATGTTCCCCTCGGAACGTTAACCGCGTACGGTCTACAAGGGTATGCATTCTATATTCTCGTCTGTTACCGCATTACCACATAGATAGATCTTGGGCGTATTAGAGTTCCAATGTAGGAATTTTTTTATTTTCTACTATGGAACCCTTCAAATATATCTGCAAGTTGGTCTTTGGTTGATGATGACTGCAAGTGCACAGATCGTTTGTAGCTAGTTTCGAAATAAAGATATCGATCCCACAGGGAGCAGGAGTCTGAAGTCTATTAACTCTTGAAATAAATATTATAATAGAAATGTTAAATAAAGTTCTAAGTGACAAGATAAAATGCGAGTATTGTGTAAAAAGGTGTTTTTGGGTTTTAGGTATAAGAGCAACAATAAAATAAAGTAAAATAACTGAACACAGAAAGTAAGTATCGTGTGTGTAAGAGAGATTGGAACCGCAACAGGAAAAAAACGTTCTTAGGGAGTAGCGGATACACCACTAGCATTAGAAGGAGCTAAGATAAAGATTACTATCATGAAATTTCTCAACTATGTATGTGTGGGAGGAACTCCGTATTTGGACAAATAGGTAGCAACCGTTGGTCACATCATCCTCATAACCACAACAGTCAGCAATCCTCATAATCCCGTAGGACGTATCCCATGGCATGGATAGTGTTCCATGAGTTTCCTCGATTTCCCAAGTTGATACGTAAGGGATGCCACCAACTTTATAGTCACTATAAGTGCTAGCACACCTCCGTCTACCAACAAGTAGTTCCCTCCATAGAGTCCCCATGAGAGGCAAATATTGAGAGGTCAACTTCTCTCAACATCAATATGAAGACAATCTAACACATGGTCACAATGATGAATATCATAATAGACTTTATCTTATTTCAATCTAATACTAGGGTTTATCCATCTCCCCAAGAACTAATGATCTACTCAGACATGGAGGCAATCAACATCATGGCAATAACAATGGGATCTATCATAGATGAATAATACTTGTATAAATCCACAACAAGTATGGAAATTACAACAAGATCTAGACAAGATGTAGATGGGATGGATGGATATGGTGGTGATGCAGCGGTGGATGATGAAGATTGATGTCTTAGCCTCCCGGATCTACACAGACTGAAGATGGATCCTTGGTGGACGAGTTCCCCCTCCAGATGCCTTCCGGAAGTGAGGTTTCAGCAATTTCTGGGTGTTCTATATGTCATCCCCCTGATCTAGTTGCACTGGGTGAAACTATTTGAGGAGGCGGTGGCGGCACCAACTATATGGCCAGAAAATTTATTCTGGTCGTATAGGTGGCTGTTGAACCCTCTGTCTCCTTCGATCGCTTTGGGTTTTCTTCCGGTTTTATTAATATTTCCCAAATAAGTGATTTATGTTGTTTTGTACTCCTTTTCTCCTTAGTACAACTGCTCCAAGAATTGTATCCATTGGATCCATCATCTGTCCTGATCCTGGTGAAAACAGACATAAAATTTCCGCGCGAGCGCCATAAAATAGCAAGATCCTACATCTACAATGCAAAATGATGGTTTAAAACATGATGCAAATATGCACTCATCAACTTCCCCAAGCTTAGACTCTTGTTCGTCCCGAGCAAGTTTAGCTTAATGGATGTGATCCTCATATTCATGAAGCTGAGTCAATAAAATAAATGAGGCAGTTGCAGCATGTGTTTATAATATATGATACATAGGAATAAGTTTATGAATAGTACCTTACTCGAATCATCTGAATAGTATTAGCAGGCTTCCTGTAACACATCAAAAATATTAAACAAGGTTATCAAGTTATAATCACCCAAGTTTAGGGTTAACAAAAACTTTTATTATTAAACTCTATATGAATGCATGTGTGTTTATGATTAATGCATGAATGCTTGATATGCCATGTTGATTGCTATCAATGATCATGATTATCTTAAAGATGAAAACAAGATCATCTAGGTCTTTTTCAAACAGAAACAAATCAAAAGAAAATCAAGTTATAATCATAATGATCAAATGGTCATTTTGGCCAAAGTTAACCACTAGCCTACTTTGGGCATATCTACTAAATGATTTCCAACAGAAAAAATTCTACTTCTCTTCTCACCTTGCTAGATCAAGTAAAAATGAACATAAGTGCACTTTACAAACTTACAGAAACAAATTCGAAACCTATTTGAGAGGCATTTCAAAATTGAATCTACAATAGACACCTAGATGGCACTTTTTCAAAAACCACTCAAACCCTCTCCACTTGACAAATCCTAGCAACCAGAGACACTCAAGAATGTGACCAGCACACCCACCAAAAATCATTTGAAAGTTCAAAGGTTTAGTTCATGCGGCCATTTAGTCGAACACTTAGCAGACAGAGTACATATTACCAACTATCTACTGTTTGTGATCAACCATTTTCTCACCAATTGTACTGCAATCAGCCTCAGTAACTCACCCACGATCACCCTAGTACCTGGCCGTGTAATGGAGCAGCTCTCCTTCGTCATTGCACCAGTGCCATATCGTACCCGAGCATGTCCATGCCGGTCGACCATGGACACGATGCCACAGACTGCGCCACCCTCTCCCATGATGTCTAGCTGATAGCCCTAACCTCACCGCCCTTCTCTGTCCACCCCTTGACCAACGACGAGCGGTGGAGAAGCCAGCAGGGCCGCGCCCATTTATGTCTCTGCCATGCCGAGCGCACGCTAGAGCACCGCAGCCGCCTCGTGCAGCCACGCTGTGCCTCGACCTCTCCGCTCGTACCCGCACTCTCCACGTCACCAGCAACCCCCAGACACGATCATTTGCCGCCGCGCGCCCCGTGACCACCGTACGCGATGACGAACACGTCGGTACCCGTACAGAGTGCCGACGTCACCCGACTGTTTAATACCGCCCCTTGCCGCACCACTACGCGCATGAAGATTGCCGCAGTCCACCGCGTCGACCTATGCCCTCCGCCATGCCTATAGCGACCTGTAGCAGCGTCCCCGATGAGCCCGAGCCATGCCGTGTTGCCTCCAACGCTGGTGTATAAATAGGCCCCTTCCCCAGCCTCAAACGGCACACCACTCCACTCCTCTCTCTCTCAGAAACACCCCAGGCCATTCTCTGGAGCAAGGCAAGCACCACATCACCGTAATTTAGCCGGAGCCCACCGCTGTAGTGAAGAAAGGGCGCCGTTGATTGGAGCCACCCCAGGAGACGCCACGACTGCCAATTGACTCGCCATCATCTACCAGCCCATTCACCCCCATCACCGGACCTAGATGGAGCCCTGGTAAGCCCCCAACGACCCTCGCTGTCGAGCTAGGTTTAGAATCCCATGCACCCTCTATGACGTAGACGATGAACTAGGACCGTTGATCTCGTTCTAATCGTAGGGCTGATATTAGCTGATACCGTTTCAGTTAGATAGAGCCGCTGACACGTGGGACCAACCTGTCAGCAGCCTGCTGCACACGCTGTGCAGTTGGGCCAGCCCAGTTTCGTCCCGCGCAGAGCCCAGAGATTCAAATAGAATTTTTCCATTTAGTTTAAAATCCTATTCATTAGCTGTGTTCAAAATTGAATTCAAAAAGATGTACTAAACCAAATTGCATGATTCCAATTTTGTTAGAAAGGTATTAAAAATATCTAATCACTCCCATTGGATTCAAACCATTTGAAATTATAGATCACCTATAGTAAAAATAACAAGACAGAGACTTTCACAACTTCAAACATTTTTATAAAATCAACCATAAATGATTTTGAGTTGATTCCAACTCTCAAAAATCATATTCCATGCTCTATATGAATATGTAAAAATATTTAGTTTTACAAGCATTGATCATGGACTAGTATTAAAAGAATGCTATATAGGCATTTCTAGTCACTCTAATATTATTAAATAGCAATACTAAATCTTGTAATAGGTGACCACCATTTTAAATCACTTTCTTAAGTATTGGAATATGTGGTGATGACATGTGTCAACATGATCTCATAGTCTAATTAGAGGATATTAAATCTTAAGTACTTTTCAATGAGTAGAAATTACTTTTCTAAAATAAGAATGTGTAAATTTTTCATGTGATGATAGAGATGATGCTAGATCATCTAGTGTGAGCCATGTGTGCCAAATAGAAGTAGTTAAGTGTTGTTTGGTGATTGTGTACATTGTATGTATTTATAGACGCAAGTACCGACCCGGGATAAGACGAGGAGGAGCACTTCGAGGAAGAGGAAGAGAACTTCAACAACTTCACTACTCAAGGCAATCCCACTATGCAAGCCATCCTATGCAAGCTTAGCTATGCCAGTTGACTTGTATGGATACCCTATGCATTCTTGAGATGCAACTTTACCAAATCCCAGTTTTATATACAAGTTTTACATTTCCTTTAACATGGTTTCTTACGAGTTAATTAATTGATGATTAGTGGACAACTAGGATAAATGCTATCAGGAGCATAGAACTAGGTTGATAATTACACTTGATTAGCACCTCTCAATAGTCACACCCTCATTACTAGTGGCTAGTGCTAAACTAAACCTGATCACTTTAGATGGGAACACTTGGAGAAAATGATTATGAAAACCTTAGAATGATGAGTCATTCTATTGAAATGTTTTGACATGTGTCATGAGACACAATGAGTTGGAGATGATACTAAATGAAACATATGCTTTGACTTTGATAAAAACTCATGGTTGGGTTCGGATGCGATACCATTCCAATTCTACCGTACAGCCACAATACCTGAGTTGGGTAGGGCTTAACTGGAAGATTATATGTCTTAGTATGGGTTCCCTCGCGGAAGAGGTTGAGCTGAGGCTACCTCGTGAGTGTGAATGTCCACCAATGGAGTTCCCGGGATGGCAGTTGGCCATGGTTGGGAGGCCAAGCTCATAGGGGAGGTGCCTATACTAGGGTGTGTAATTGAAAGGTTAGGATTGATTATCCGCATACCAAGTATGATGATTCAGGGTTATCCCTGACGGATGTATCGAATTTTGTGGTGAAAGTGTACCACCTCTGCAGAGTGTCAAACTATTCGAAGAGCCGCGTCCGCGGTTATGGATAGTTGGAGTGGCCATACTGTTCCGTTGTCAGATGTTTTCAAAATGACTTGTGACCTGGAAGATGACTTTGACTTGACCACAACATAGTTGTGGACATGAAAACTAGGTTCCCTCTTAAGTAATCTAGAGAACTAAAATAGGTTTACTATGAAGTACTTACGAAATAAAATTGGCTTACTACAAATAAGACTAGAGCTTAGGATTCCTACTAGTATTACCTTACTTGTGTTAGTGATAGTTTGCGAGTACTTAAAGAGTACTCATGGCTTTGTCACTGGCTATTCCCATGGCCAGACTATGAAGAGGACTATCCGGAGGACGGTCATCGGGATGTCTATGATAACTAGGATCGTCTCCCATCGTCAGCATTGCCTGTGACCCTGAAGATGGAGCCCTTACTACGTTTACTTTCCGCTGGTTTGATTGTATTAAGACTGGATCATGAGATCCTCTATTTGTAAGACTATTATGGTTTGTAATGGATGATGTACTATGGTACCAATTTTGTTATGTCTCACAAAAATGGTAATCCTGGGATTGCGATGTACGGCATAACGGGCATCTGGACTTAAAAATCCAGGTGTTGACAAGTTGGTATCAGAGCCATCCTAACCATAGGAGACCCTAGTTAGAATGGACGTCTGAAAAACCAAAGGATGTGAGTATTTACGAAAACCTATTCTCACTCTTACCCTTGAGATTCTTTCAAAAAGAGATCACTTGTTCATCATTTTTTTGCAATACTACATAAAAATTAACACACTATAGATGGAGGTGAAATACAACAAATTCTACCAGTTAGGCAATGGAGGGGAGCTCATCTTTGAGAAGGATCTGCGACAGCTCGCTGAGTATCTTGGACGCCCGCACCCGGAGTTCTTCGGAGCTCAGCTCAATGACCAATCCGGAGGGGAACTATAGTGGATGATCGTTGCCGATGTCAGAGGCAAAATGGAGCCAGCTCTTTCGGAGAAGATCCAGTTTAGCTTGACGGAGAACAACTGGTTAGATGGGATCGCTGGAGCTATGCAGGAGGCACTTGCTCGTTTGTGTGCACAGAACATCAACCAGATTGCTGGCACCCATTTCTCCCACTATGCCAGACGTGACTCGATGGGACAACCCTTGACCCTGCCATCACATCCGGAACTGAAGCACCATGTGGATCATCTGGATTTCATGCTACATCAGACTCAGAAGGAGCTGGACAACGCTCACGCATACGCCAACCAGAAGCACGCTATTGCAGTCGAGAAGGACTAGACCCTCGCCATGCTTGCTAGGGAGCGCAAGTCACTTCGTCGCCAGTGCGACAAGAAGGATCGCATCATCGCTCGTGTTCGCCAGAAGGTGGCCACTCTTGAGGAGACCATCCATGATCAGGAGATCCAGCTTGAATATAGGGAGGAACAGGAAGGTGAAGACATCCGTGGGGATCCCTACTCTTACCTCAGTGATGATGATGACTACTTGGAGGTTGTCGCTGATGTATACGCACTTCTATTCTTGTAGACAGTTGTTGGGCCTCCAAGTGCAGAGGTTTGTAGAACAGCAGCAAGTTTTCCCGTAAGTGGATCACCCAAGGTTTATCGAACTCAGGGAGGAAGTGGTCAAAGGTATCCCTCTCAAGCAACCCTGTAATCAAGATACAAGAAGTCTCTTGTGTCCCCAACACACCCAATACACTTTTCAGGTGTATAGGTGCACTAGTTCGACGAAGTGATAGTGAAATACAAGTGGTATGGATAATTATAAGTGGTAACGGTGCCAGAAAATAGCTTGCTGGCGTGTGGTTAACGTGGGAAAAGACTAAAGGCAAACTGAAATAAAGAAGGAAGCAAGCAAACATGTAACAGATCTAATTGCAAACGGTGTTTCAATGCTAAGAAACAAGGCCTAGGGTGAGCACTCTCATATAAATATCTTCTCTTCATGATACTACTCTTAACTACTCTCCGGTTGGACACTCTAATCCATGGTAGGGCTATAACAACACACCTCAAAGTTCACTTTCCCCATCTAGATAACCCCACACTGTCACCTTGAGCACTAGATGGTTCCAACAAACACCATAATTTCATAGAAACATCCAACTCCAAATATAACTCATAACAAGTAATTGTAATCTCTAGCCTAAGTGCCACCATGGTGTGCACGCTGTAACTTTCACACACATGGGGAGAGCAGAGATCTAATAAAGAACTTGAGTAGTAAGATATATCTATAGATTACAAGCTCATGATCTCAATAAGATCATGCATAGAGAGAGAGAGAGATGAACACATAGCTACCGGTAGAACCCTTAGCCTCGAGAGAGAACTACTCCCTCCTCATCATGGGAATCAGCAATGGTGATGGAGATGGTGGTGGAGATCGATGGAGATGGCTCCGGGGGCACTTCCCCCGAATCTCCCCTTCGGTGGCGGCGGCTGTGCGGAACTTTTCGTGGCTGCAGGCTTGACGATTTACGGTTTATGCATCTGGAGGCTTCTTATAGGCGAAGAGGCAATGTCGGTGGGCAGCCAGGGGGCCCACACCACCTGGTGGCGCAGCCAGGGCTAGCCCGCGCCACCACATGGTGTGGCCACCCTGTGGCCCCTCTCCGTCTCATCTTCTGGCTCTATGAGTCTTCCGGTAAGATATCGACTTTGGCTTTTGTCTGGTCCAATTCCGAGAATATTCATTTTCTGACTTTCCTAGAACCAAAAACAGCAGAAAACAGGCAGCTAGCACTGTGGCTCTTGTTAATAGGTTAGTCCAAGAAATCATATGAAAAGTAATCCAAAGTGTGGACAAAACACAAGAAAGTAGATAAAACCAAGCATGGAACATCAAAAATTATAGATACATTTGCAATGTATCAACATCCCCAAGCTTAACTCCTGCTCGTCCTCGAGTAGGTAAGTGATAAAAAGAAAGACTAATTTTTGAGGTGACATGCACCATCATAAACTTGATCAAAGTATTTGTAAAACATTCAAAGCTGGGATCATAGTACTTCAATCATAACATGAAAGACAAAGTTCTAGCAATAAGACAAAGAAACTATGTTGCAACAAGAAAAGGCACAAACAGAAGATTCATGAATAACAATGCTTTGCAAGACGTTTGTTTGTTTCACATAAAGAAAACATAGCATAGTGGTATTCATCTTGTCCCTCATAGAGTACCAAATATACATGCATAGGACACCTTCAAAGTTCATTAGAGTGACTAGATACAAATAGTTTAAAACAAGCAATATCAAGGTATGTATCAATCAACAAGTCTTGGGACAATGCACATAGAACTAAGAATTGCCACTATGCTCTCAAAGTAGGTGCATAAAGGTAGAAGGTGGAGACTCAATATATAACTGCAAGAAAGGCCTTCATAGAAGGAAGTAGGGATTCAAGTCTCATAAAGAGCTTCCAAAAATTATGGTAGTTATAGCTTTCAGCTCTCATTGCCCCTATCATAAGCATCTTGAAGTGATTAAGGTTAAAGTGAACAAACTATGGTGTATATGCTTGACGAAGTATAAGTTGGAAATCTCATGTCCCTTGAATATGAGGGTCGCTCCTCATGCTACTCAAGTTTAGTCACCGGTAAGTTCTTGTCATCGTAAGTACACGTGTATCATAGAGAACCATAACGGTACCTTGCCCGATGATATGGAAGAATCCCCATATCAAACTGACAAGGCAAGCAGACAACGAGCATCTCAGCAATATTCTTATTTACCATTGGAATATGGTGCTTTTTTCTCTCTTTCCTCTTTTCATAATCTCTTTTTTTTCTTTTTCTCTTTTTTCTCAATATCAGACTCTTTTTTATAAGAAGAATGCTTCATAGACAACTCATTATGGTTACGCTGCAGGTTTCCACCATGTCAGCATGGATTAGACCAGCGGCCCATGCGTTTCTCTAACACATATACATAACTCCATGGACTTACAAGCTCCCCTTTCATTTCACACTGACGACATCCATAGACAAAAGAACATGATATCAACTAGGTACAAAGTACCCGTGCAATGTTGAAAGTGTTCCCCATGACAGCATGGTTCTGCTAATCCCCAACAAATAAGTGCAAGCATATACAACATAGACGACACAATGGTTTAAGTTTATTAAGGGCAAAAAAAGTAAAGTGTGCCATCAAGTTCGTGAGAGCTTTAATCACTAGTTTTCTCATAACAAGTTTAATTTGGAAGGTAAACAAAAGCATGAATATACTTGGAATAGCATAAGCTAGTAGGTAGGTATGGTGGACTCTTTGGAATAACTTGGTTTAGGGAGTTGGATGCATGAGTGGAACTCATACTTGGTTGCGGAGGCTAGCAAAAGACTAGGAGCGACCAACTAAGAGAGCAATAATGGCCATAATCATGCAGAGTGACAAAACATCATTGATCAAAGCATAAAGTGATACTACAAGTTGAAAACTAAAGTATCATAAAGGCTTATGGTGACTTGAGATAGTCATAACATGGTGTGAGCATGTGCCAAGTCAACCAAAATAAAGCAACAAAGGAGAATACCACAATACTATGATTTAATATGCTAAAACAACGCATGATTCATCCAAGGCACATTAAGCAATCTCAATTATTTATAACAAGTCATGCTACAACAAAGAATACTAAGCATAAAGCCAAAACAATATCAAGCATGGCATGACAAAGCATAGTCCACAGTCAAAAACAAACTCTCTTTGCCACTTAAGCATGAACTTTCCTACTCTTTTCCAATCCAAACCAAACTATTTGAAAACCAATGTATGAAATATGGGGTCCAACCAATTTATTTAGCAAACTAAGCAAACCAAGCAAACGCAAAACCAAAACGAAAACGAAAAAGAAGACGCTCCAAGAACAACACAACTGTGCATGAAACAATAAAAATGAAGTGTTTGGAAGAAACCTGGGATTTTTATTGATGAAGAGGGGATGCCTTAGGCATCCCCAAGCTTGAGCTTTAGTCCATTCTTCATCTCATTACTCATTCTTTCGATACACCTGAAATTTTTCCTTCATACAAAACTTCACACAATCTTTATTAGCAACATTAGTGCACTTAAGATAATAAGTCTTTTGGTTCAGTTTCAACACCAATAAAACTTCCATTAAAACACAAGATACTGAAGCACTTCCCTTGATAATCTCAATTCCTCAAAGAGAACCCAAAAAGGAACTAATCAAGAAGCAAATGCAAATAATGGCAGAAATCTATCAAAACAGACCAGCAGATAGAAAACCAATTTTTTCGAAGACCTTATGTTGCTCAAATAGAAAAGTGTTGAACTAACGAAAGTTAGATAATAACCTGGGGCAGAAGCAAAAAAATTCACGCCTCAAAATGACGTATAGAGATTTTACACGAATTTTTACGGTGAAGCATAGAAATCTGTTTCGGGACACCAACTTTCCCAATCATTACTTCTCGCTCATTAGAGGTTACTCTTGGCACAAAAAGCAAATAAAAAAGGATAAGGAGCGGTTATTACTAAAGTAATAACTTCCAAGACTCATCTAAAACTTTTGGATTATCTCCCAATAAGTACTTTTCTTTAACGCCTTTAAGTTAGGCATGATAGTTTGAGAAGATGCTCACATAAGAAATATGAATATAAGTAAAAGAGAGCATCAAGAAGCAAATTCTAAGCATATTTAAGTCTAACCCACACTACTATGCATAGGAATCTTGTAAAGAAACAAGTCATGAAAGCACAAAGCAACAAGCATAGTAAAGCAAAACAAGTGCAACTTCAAGACTTTCAACATAAAGAGAGGAAACTTAATATTATTGAGACACATAAAACCATGTTTCCCTCTCTCATAATAACTTTCAGTAGCATCATGACTAAAATTAACAATGTAACTATCACATAAGACATTCTTATCATGAGCCACATGCATATAATAATTATTACTCTCCACATAAGCATAGTCATTCTTATTAATTGTGGTGGGAGCAAATTCAACAAAATAGCTATCATTATTATTCTCATCACCATAATCATCAAATTTAGGAGGCATAATGTAATCATTAATTTTCTCCTCAATAGTAGGTGGACTGAAAATATCATATTCATCATTGTAATCATCATATATTGGAGGTTTGGTATCATCATAAGAAATATAATAGCTATCTTCCAAAGTTGGGGAACTAAAAAGATCATTTTCATAAAAACTAGCTTCCCCAAGCTTAGACTTTTCCATAGCATTAGCAATAATGGTGTCCAAAGAAATCATACTAACAACATTGCTATTAGCATGCAAATAAAGTTCCATAGGTTTTTTAATTTTGTCTTCAAACACTTCATGTCCTAACTCAAGATAAATACTATAAATCTCTCTTTTTTGTTGTTTTCCATTAAGCCTAACTAGTGAAAACAAGAAACAAAAAGACGAAATGGTAGAACCTAAAGGAAATAACTTCGAGCACTCACACAGAGGATGTGAGTACCTTTTACCTTACCTCCCCGGCAACGGCGCCAGAAAATAGCTTGATGTCTACGCACTTCTATTCTTGTAGACAGTTGTTGGGCCTCCAAGTGCATAGGTTTGTAGAACAGCAGCGAGTTTTCCCTTAAGTGGATCACCCAAGATTTATCGAACTCAGGGAGGAAGTGGTCAAAGGTATCCCCTCTCAAGCAACACTGCAATCAAGATACAAGAAGTCTCTTGTGTCCCCAATACACTTGTCAGGTGTATAGGTGCACTAGTTCGACGAAGAGATAGTGAAATACAAGAGGTATGGATAATTATAAGTGGTAACGGTGCCAGAAAATAGCTTGCTGGTGTGTGGTTGACGTGGGAAAAGACTAAAGGCAAACTGAAATAAAGAAGGAAGCAAGCAAACATGTAACAGATGTAATTGCAAACGGTGTTTCAATGCTAATAAACAAGGCCTATGGATCATACTTTCACTAGTGAACACTCTCATATAAATATCTTCTCTTCATGATACTACTCTTAACTACTCTCCGGTTGGACACTCTAATCCATGGTAGGGCTATAACAACACACCCCAAAGTTCACTTTCCCCATCTAGATAACCCCACACTGTCACCTTGAGCACTAGATGGTTCCAACAAACACCACAATTTCATAGAAACATCCAACTCCAAATATACTCATAACAAGTAATTGTAATCTCTAGCCTAAGTGCCACCATGGTGTGCACGCTGTCACTTTCACACACATGGGGAGAGTAGAGATCTAATAAAGCACTTGAGTAGCAAGATAGATCTATATATTACAAGCTCATGATCTCAATAAGATCATGCATAGAGAGAGAGATGAACACATAGCTACCGGTAGAACCCTTTGCCTCGAGAGAGAACTACTCCCTCCTCATCATGGGAATCAGCAATGGTGATGAAGATGGTGGTGGAGATCGATGGAGATGGCTCCGGGGGCACTTCCCCGTCCCGCCAGGGTGCCAGAACAGAGACTTCCAGTCCCTTGAATCTCCCCTTCGGTGGTGGCGGTGCTGCGGAACTTTTCGTGGCTGGAGGCTTGATGATTTAGGGTTTATGCATCTGGAGGCTTGACAATTTAGGGTTTATGCATCTGGAGGCTTCTTATAGGCGAAGAGGCAAAGTCGATGGGCGGCCAGGGGACCCACACCACCTGGTGGCGCGGCTAGGGCTAGCCCGTGCCACCACATGGTGTAGCCACCCAGTGGCCCCTCTTCGTGTCGTCTCCTGGATCCGTGAGTCTTCCGGTAAAATATCGACTTTGGCTTTTGTCCGGTCCAATTCCGAGAATATTCATTTTCTGACTTTCCTGGAACCAAAAACAACAGAAAACAGGCAGCTGGCACTATGCCTCTTGTTAATAGGTTAGTCCAAGGAATCATATGAAAAGTACTCCAAAGTGTGGACAAAACACAAGAAAGTAGATAAAACCAAGCATGGAACATAAAAAATTATAGATACATTTGCAATGTATCAGTCGCCACATAGTTCCACACTGACGAGGATGACGCCAACTTCATTGATGACGAGGAGCCTGACAGCTCTGATGACTAGTAGTCACACCTGAGCACTATCGTAATTGTGAGTTGTATCCGGTCTCATTGTATCGTAGCTTCACATAATGGTTCTTAAAACCATCTTCTTTCAAAGTTGTGGTGTGTGTTTGTATTGTGTGCTATGAATGAATGAATGAAATGGATTTGTTAGTTTTTAAACCTTAGCAATACTCAAAGTTAACACTTTTGAAACATACCCCTAAAACCATAGAAATTTCCCTCTTGTCTCATTATCTATCTCAATCTTCAGATGACTCGTGGAAACCCCGGTGGGAGAAGCTCATCTCAGGACCCAATGCTGTAGATTCTGCAAATGTTAGTTTCAGACCGTGAAGCCGGTAGAGCTGAACGTCAAGCCAACTTAGCCACTCTGCAACAGATAACCCAGATGGCTCACAATAACCAAGGCCACAGAAACCAGGATCATCATGGATCCAAACTCAAGAACTTCCAAAACACCAATCTAGCAAGTCAGAAGAGCCCTTAGATGCTGTTGATTGGCTACAAACCACGGAAAACAATTTAGAAGTTGCAGGAGTTGATGCCAATGAGAAGTTACTGTTTGCCACTCACTATCTATAAGATTATGCCAGATCCTGGTGGAATAGCACCCGTACCATGAATGGAGGATAGATGATGCTTTGGGAGGAGTTCAAGCTCAAGTTCAGCAGGACTCACGTGCCCCCAGGTTTGATCAAGAGAATGAGGGATGAATTCAGGGATTTGAAGCAAGGAGGATGACTGTGGTAGAGTACTGTGACAGATTCCTGTCTCTGGCTAGGTATGCCCCCTATGAGATTGACACTGAAGCCAAGAAGAAGGAGAGATTCCTAAATGGTCTGCATGATGAGATGCATATAGTGTTAGTCAAAATTCCCTTTGACGACCTTGAAGATTTAGTGGATTCTGCCATTCAGATGGAAGGAAAGATCAATCAAGCCAGTGAGAACCGTAAGCGTCGTATGATGCACCAAACAGGACCCCACCATACTCCGAAGAACCGCCCCAACCCGTCTGCAGGATATGCACCCATGAATAACATACCCCCTATGTCCCGTCCGAACTATCCCAATTGTTGAGGAGGAAACCCGAGGCCCGAAGGCCACCACCACAACAACAGCCCCGGCAACCCTAATAACTTCAACCATGCACCGCCAAGGTCCAACAACAACAATAACAACAACAACAATACTGCCCCAAGGACTGGAAGCAACGCGGTGCCTGTTGCATGAAAGGACAAGTCAATGATCACTTGCTTTGAATGTGGAGTCACGGGTCACTACTCCAATGAGTGCCCCAAGAAGCTTGCTGCAGCCACCAATGTTACTGCACCTGCCTAGCAGCAATGTCGTGTCTAGCCTGGAAAGAGGTTTGCCCCAGGAAACCCGCACAACCATACCGGTCGTCTGTTCCACATGAATACTGAAGAAGCCCAAGAAGCGCCAGATGTCATGATGGGTATGTTTTCTATTAACTCAGTTCTTGCAAGGGTGTTGTTTGATTCTGGATCATCGCACTCGTTTGTTACAGAAGAATTTGCATGCACTAGTAAGATTCACACCACAAATTTGAAGCATGTTATGATAGTTCAAATACCTGGTTCAACCACCAAAGCAAGAAAAATTTGCAAGGCCGTACCTATTAGAATCCATGGGATAGATTCTTATGCCAATGTAATGGTACTTGGAACCAAAGGTTTGGAAGTAGTACTAGGAATGGATTGGATGTCAAAACATCAAGCATTAATCGACTGTGCCAAGAAAGCCATAACCATGACCAGTAGCACCGGAGTATCAGTTGAGCATGTGTCTGAGACGTTGCCTCGTCAATTCAAATGCAACAAGAGTCTAGTCAAATCAACGATAGACCAAGTCCGAGTAGTCTGTGAATACCCCGATGTGTTCCCAGATGAATTGCCTTGTATGCCCCTAGATCAGGATATCGAGTTTATCATTGAAATAGTTTCTGGAACTGGACCCATAGCTCAGAGACCTTATAGTATGAACCCATCTGAACTAGTGGAGCTCAAGAAGCAACTTGATGACATGTTGGGTAAATGTCTGATCCAACCAAGTGCATCACCATGGAGATCACCTGTTTTGTTTGTGGATAAGAAAGATGGTGCCAACCGCTTGTGTACGGATTATCGGAAGCTGAATGACATCACCATCAAGAACAAGTACCCACTGCCGAAGATACAAGACATGTTTGATCAGTTGACTGGTGCCAGAGTGTTTTCTAAGATTGATCTTAGAACTGGTTATCATCAACTAAAGATCCACGCAACGGATATCCCAAAGACTGCCTTCACCACTAGATATGGATTGTATGAGTATAATGTCATGTCATTTGGATTAACAAATGCCCCCGCTTATTTCATGAATCTCATGAATAAGATTTTTATGAACTTCTTGGATAAGTTTGTCGTTGTTTTTATTGATGATATTCTGATCTACTCCAAGTCGGAAGAGGACCATGAGCAGCATCTAAGAACCATCCTTGAAACCCTTAGGGAGCATCAGTTGTATGCCAAGTTTAGCAAATATGAGTTCTGGTTAAAGGAGGTAGGATTTCTAGGCCATATCTTGTCGGCAGAAGGAGTTGCCGTCGATCTCGCCAAGATTAAGGATGTTGAAGAATGGAAAGCCCCAACCACTCAAACCAAAGTCCGTGCATTTCTTGGATTAGCGGGATATTACCGCAAGTTTGTTGAAGGATTTTCAAGCATCGCAAGGCCAAATTGAAGAAAGATAAGAAGTTTGAATGGACGGACAAATGTGAAGCAAGTTTTCAAGATCTCAAGAAGAGATTGATTTCAGCCCCAATTTTGATCATGTCGGATATCAAGAAGCCATTTGATGTATATTGTGATGCATCCAAGATTGGTCTCGGATGTTTATTGATGCAAGAAGACAAAGTCATATCATATCTGTCCAGACAGCTGAAGCAACATGAACAGAACTACCCTACCCATGACTTAGAATTGGCAGCCATAGTTTTAGCCTTGAAGACATGGCGTCATTAGCTTATGGGTAACCGCTGTGAGATTTATTCAGATCACAAGAGTATGAAGTATATTTTCACCCAGAAGGATATGAATATGAGGCAAAGGAGATGGATAGAGTTAATCAAGGATTATGACCTTGACATTCACTACCACCCCGACAAGGCCAGTGTGGTAGCGGATGCTCTTAGTAGACTGCCGTGTAGATTAAACACCATGATTAAGGAAGCTCAGCCAAGTATGCATGAGGAGATGGGAAATTTTAGAGTGGAGATGGTTAGCGAAGGATTTCTAGCCAGTATCGAACTTTAAACCACTTTGATCAGTCAGATAAAGGAAGCCCAGAAAGGAAATGCCAGTATTGATGGAATTAAGCGTCGTATCGGTATAGGGAAGGTACCTGGATTCACGGAAGATGAAGAAGGGGTTCTGTGGTATAAAGGACATATATGTGTGCCTGTAGATTTAGAGTTGAAGCAGGTCATTATGAAAGAAGCCCATGATACCCTTTATTCTATTCACTCTGGAGGAACGAAGATGTATCAGGATTTGAAGGAGCAATTTTGGTGGCACAAAATGAAGAGATAAGTTGGAAGCTACATCGCCAAGTGTGATATCTATCAGAGAGTCTAACCAGAACATCAGCGACCTGCGGGACTTTTGCAACCATTACAGATTCCAGAATGGAAATGGGATTCTGTTGGAATGGATTTTATCACCGGTCTGCCTACATCTAGTAGGGGAAATGACTCTATTTGGGTCATAGTGGATAGATTGTCTAAAGTAGCTCATTTCATACCCGTCAAGACCACCTATCAAAGTTCGAAGCTAGCAGAGTTGTATATCGCTAGAATAGTCAGTCTACATGAAACCCCCAAGACCATTGTTTTAGATCGAGGAACCTAGTTTACCTCAAGGTTTTGGAAGAAACTCCAAGAAGGATTAGGAACCAAACTGAACTTCAGCACAACTTATCACCCACAAACCGATGAACAAACGGAACGAGTAAACCAGATCTTAGAAGATATGTTGAGAGCATGTGTGTTAGAATATGGATCTAAATGGGAAGATTGTCTACCTTTTGCGGAATTCTCATACAACAATAGTTATCAAGCCAGTTTGCAAATGGCCCCATTTGAGTTTTTGTATGGAAGGAAGTGCCGTACCCCCTTGAATTGGTCACAAGTAGGAGAGAGTCAGATATTCGTACCCGACATCCTACAGGAAGCCGAAGAGAAGGTTCACAAGATCCTTGAACACCTCAAGACCGCTCAATCCAGACAGAAGAGTTATGCTGACAAGAGATGTCGAGACCTGACCTTCAATATCAGAGATTTTGTGTATCTCAAAGTATCACCCTTGAAAGGAATGCAACGTTTTCAACTAAAAGGGAAGCTTGCCCCCAGATACATTGGACCCTTCAAGATTTTAAATCGCCGAGGAGAAGTATCCTATCAGTTGGAACTGCCTGAAGAGATGTCAGCCGTACATAATGTGTTTCATCTCTCGTTACTTCGCAAATGCTTAGAAGTTCCGGAGAAGACCGAAGTTTTCAAGAACATCGACCACAGAGCCATGGATATCAACAAGGACTTAACCTATCGTGAAGTACCCATCCGTATTTTGGAAGAAGCCTTCAGAACCACTCGGACCCAGAGTATCAAGTTTCTCAAAATCCAGTGGAGTAACCATACCGAAGAAGAAGCTACTTAGGAGCGAGAATATTATATTAGGGCAGAGTTTCCCAATCTCTTTAGTTCCTAGTTTTCTTGAATCTCGGGACGAGATTCTGTTTAAGGAGGGAAGGTTTGTAACACCTCAAAAATATTAAACAAGGTTATCAAGTTATAATCACCCAAGTTTAGGGTTAACAAAAACTTTTATTATTAAACTCTATATGAATGCATGTGTGTTTACGATTAATGCATGAATGCTTGATATGCCATGTTGATTGCTATCAATGATTAGGATTAGCTTAAAGATGAAAACAAGATCATCTAGGTCTTTTTCAAACAGAAACAAATCAAAAGAAAATCAAGTTATAAGCATAATGATCAAATGGTCATTTTGGCCAAAGTTAACCACTAGCCTACTTTGGGCATATATATTAAATGATTTCCAATAGAAACAATTCTACTTCTCTTCTCCCCTTGATAGATCAAGTAAAAATGAACACAAGTGCACTTTACAAACTTATAGAAACAAATTCGAAACCTATTTGAGAGGCATTTCAAAATTGACTCTACAATAGACACCTAGATGGCACTTTTTCAAAAACCACTCAAACCCTCTCCACTTGACAAATCCTAGCAACCAGAGACACTCAAGAATGTGACCAGCACACCCACCAAAAATCATTTGAAAATTCAAAGGTTTAGTTCATGCGGCCATTTAGTCGAACACTTAGCAGACAGAGTACATATTACCAGCCTCACGGCACACCACTCCACTCCTCTCTCTCTCAGAAACATCCTAGGCCATTCCCCGGAGCAAGGCGAGCACCACATCGCCGGAATTTAGCCGGAGCCCGCCGCTGCAGTGAAGGAAGGGCGCCGTTGATTGGAGCCACCACATGAGATGCCATGATCGTCAATCGACTCGCCGTCATCTACCAGCCCGTTCGCCCCCATCGCCGGACCTAGCTGGAGCCCTAGTAAGCCCCCACCAACCATCGCCGTCGAGCTAGGTTTAGAATGCCCCATGCCCAGACGATGAACTAGGACCGTTAATCTCATTCTAATCGTAGGGCTGATATTAGCTGATACTGTTTTGGTTAGATAGAGCATTTGGCGTGGGGAAAAACTGTCGCTGACCCGGCTGCGTCTTGTCTGGCCCATTTAGTTGGCCAGAGAGCCGGAGATTCAAATAGAATTTTTCCATTTAGTTTAAAATCCTATTCAGTAGCTGTGTTCAAAATTGAATTCAAAGAGATGTACTGAACCAAATTGCATGATTCCAATTTTGTTAGAAAGGTATTAAAAATATCGAATCACTCCCGTTGGATTCAAACCATTTGAAATTATAGATCACCAACTTCAAACATTTATATAAAATCAACTATAAATGCTTTTGAGTTGATTCCAACTCTCAAAAATCACATCTGCCATGCTCTATATGAATATATAAAAAGATTTAGTTTTACAAGCATTGAGTATGTACTAGTATTAAAAGAATGCTATATAGGCATTTCTAGTCACTCTAATATTATTAAATAGCAATATTAAATCTTGTAATAGGTGACCACCATTTTAAATCACTTTCTCAACATGATCCCATAGTCTAATTAGAGGATATTAAACCTTAAGTAGTTTTCAATGAGTAGAAATTACTTTTGAAAAATAAGATAAATAAGAATGTGTAAATTTTTCATGTGATGATAGATGATGCTAGATCATTGATATGTCGTAAACGTATCTATAATTTTTGATGTTCCATGCTTGTTTTATATCTACTTTCTTATGTTTTATTCACACTCTGAGGTATTTTTATACATTTTCTGAGACTAACCTATTAACAAGATGCCACAGTGCCAGTTGACTGTTTTCTGCTGTTTTTGGTTTCAGAAAAGCTAGTAAGGAAATATTCCTAAAATTGGACGGGACAAAAGCCAAAGTTGGTATTTTACCCGAAGCAACACAGAGTCCAGAGGGGAGACGAAGTGGCGCACCAGGGCGACCACACCTAGGGGCCGCGCGGCCTAGGGGGGTGCCACCAGGGGGTGTGGGCCCCCTAGTCCTCCACCGATCTTGTCCCTTCGCCTATAAAAGCCTCCCGGGACGAAAACCCTAAGAACCCGATCAAAATTCCACGAAAGAGTCTGTAGCCGCCGCCATCTCCATCCCTAGATCGGGAAGGATCTGAAGCTCTTCCTAGCACCCTGCCGGAGGGGAGAGATCACCCTGGAGGCCTTCTTCATCACCATGCCTGCCTCCAGTGTGATGCGTGAGTAGTTCATCGTTGGACTATGGGTCCATGTAGTAGCTAGATGGTTGGTTCTCCTCCTTTTTGCTATCATGTTTAGATCTTGTGAGCTCCGTTCATGATCAAGATCATCAATTTGTAATCTTACATGTTGTGTTTGCGGGGATCCGATGGATATTGAGATGCTATTTCAGATTGATTATTGATTCTATCATGTCTATGTTATTTGTGATCTTGCATGCTCTCTGTAACTATCTTGGCCATGTAGATGCTTGCAACTCCAAGAGGGAGTATTTATGCTCGATAGTGGGTTCATGCCTCTAGTAATCTGGGGAAGTGACAGGAATCTCTAAGGTTGTAGATGTGTTGTTCCTACTAGGGATAAAACAACAATCCTTTGTCCATGGGACAATCGTATTGTTTACTTTACACACTTTGCTTAATGCAATTATCTGTTGCTTGCAACTTTATACTGGAAGGGGTTCGGATGATAAACTAAAGGTGGATTATTAGTCATTGATGCAGTTGGATTACGGTCTATGTATAATGTTGTAATGCCCAATCAAATCTCATAGGAGTCAAGATGTCTAGTATATGCATTGTATGCTTTCTCGAATCTATCAATTTCCCCGCTGTAATTTGTTCACCCGACATGTTATTTATCTTAAGGAGAATCACCTCTAGTGAACTATGGACCCCGGTCCATGTTTTGACCATTGCTATACCTTCTACTGTTACTATTTACTTTCTGTAAACAATTACTATCTTCCACACAATACGTTTAATCCTTTGTTTTCAGCAAAACCGGTGAGATTGACAACCTCACTGTAAGTTGGGAGCAAAGTTCTGTGGTTGTGTTGTGCAGGATTCCAAGTTGCTAGCAACACCTTGCAGTTGTTTCCTTGCTCCTACTGGTTCGATAACCTTGGTTTCATAACTGAGGGAAAACTTGCTGCTGTGCTCATCCTGCCTTCCTCTTGGGGTTCCCAACGAGCTCTACATTTTGAGCCATCAAGCACTTTTTCTAGCGCTGTTGCCGGGGAGTTAAGGATAGCTTCACAAGGGGAGTCTCTCACAACCAATCTCTTTACTTTGTTTTTTTGCTTAGGTTATTTCTGCTTAGTTTGCTTGTTTCTTCTTACCAAAAACACACAAAAAAATTACTAGTTTGCTTCCTTTTATCAAAAACACAAAAAATGACTTCTCTTGAAAACATTAAGTTGTGTGACTTCACTAGCACCAACAACAATGATTTCATGTGCACGCCTATTGCTCCACCTGTTCCTAAAGTTGCTTTCTTTGAAATTAAACCTGCTTTGCTCAATGTTGTTATGAAAGAACAATTCTCCGGTGCTAGTACTGATGATGCTACCGCTCACCTTAATAACTTTGTTGAACTTTGTGAGATACAAAAACATAGGGATCTAGATGGAGATATTATTAAGCTTAAATTGTTTCCTTTCTCTTTGAGAGGAAAAGCTAAAGAATGGTTGCTATCCCTACCTAGAAATAGTATTGATTCCTGGATTAAATGCAAAGATGCTTTCATTGGAAAATACTATCCTCCTGCTAAGATTATATCTATGAGAATTGAAATTCTGAAATTTAAACAATTTGATAATGAACATGTTGCTCAAGCTTGGGAAAGAATGAAATCTTTGGTAAAGAATTGTCCTACTCATGGACTGATTGCTTGGATGATTATCCAAACCTTTTATGCAGGACTGAATTATTCTTTAAGAAATCTATTGGATTCTGCTGCTGGAGGCACCTTTATGACCATTACTTTGGGTGCTACAACAAAGCTCCTTGATAATATGATGGTTAACTATTCTGAATGGCACACTGAGAGAGCTCCACAAGGTAAGAAAGTAAACTCTCTTGAAGAAACCTCCTCCTTGAGTGATAAAATTGATGTTATTATGTCTATGCTTCTTAATGGAAAAAATCATATTGATCCAAATCATGTTCCCTTAGCCTCTTCGGTTGCTCAAGAAGAGCAAGTTGATGTGAACTTCATTAGAAATAATAATTTTAGCAACAATGCTTATAGGAATAATTTTGGTAATAATAATTATAGGCCATATCCTCCCAATAATGGTAATGCTTATGGAAATTCCTACAACAACAATAGAAGTGCACCCTCTGAACTTGAAGTCATGCTTAAGGATTTTATTAGTAAACAAACTGCTTTCAATAAAACTATTGAGGAAAAACTTTCGAATGCTGAAAAAATATATCATCTTTGTCTGAAGCACAATCTTCTTTGATTAATAAAATGTCTGCTAAACCTGAAACTATGTGACATGGGTATGATTACTTGGATGCTCACTATTCGCCACCCTACATTATGTTGACATAGAGATTCCAGATAAAAGACCAAGGAAGCAACTGACAGAAACTTCTTATTGTATTAGGAAAGAAACCATGAAACCGACATTATGTTGGTATTGTAATCACGCGTGTATCAAACCTATCTGCATACAACTTTGAGACTCAGCCTATTACATATAGGGCAGGAGAAGCCCAAGCGAGGGTACTGAAATCTAGAGGACAACTTGTAATAAAGTGTTTTCCCAATATTCAGGCGACTTTGTCTTCATTGTTTTCCTGACATCCGACAAAATCCCCAACGTTCTCTTTTCCGCGAAACCCCAAGTCCATCACCATGGGCATTGCCGAGGTTACCCCTCGTCAATTGGCATGGGAAACTTGAACACTGGAAACACGGATTCGGCGGAACGCTCTCCACCAAGCATCAACTCGACGAAAACAGATCCGCACTTCACCCACCCTCATAGTAGTATCCACCGATTTCAATGGCGGATCCGATCTAATCATCGGAAACTTCCACTTCCAAGGAGACAACACACAAGAATCACACCTTTTGGCCATGATCACATCAGAACCATCGATGGGAAGAGCCACACCTGTAACTGTACCAGCATCGCTCGTTGGACCCTCCCATAGACATCACAGCTCAGATCGAAGCAGGAAAAGAAGGTGGCCAATCAATCTCACTACACGGAGAAAACCCAACAAACCCAGAACCCGAAGAAAGCAGAGAGAAGGTCGACTTCAAAGAAAGGATGGCAAAGATTTATCCAGAACTACGATCTCAGAATACTGCCAACACACCTGCAGAAGCAAAAGGCAACACCATCAGGACACATACAACACGCCACCAAGTTTACATGATCAATGGAGATACCTCAATGCCACGCGACAAAAACGGTAATCCCATCATAAACCCCGATGATATCTGATCAGATGACCATGCAGGAAACCACGGCAACAAAGGAGAACACAACAACGGAGGAGAACACGGAAACGGATGAGAAACAACATATAATCACATAGTTCGAGGAGGAGGCAGAGAACCATGCACAGAAGAGAGACCAGGACTTCAGCTACCAGCGTCGGCATGGAAAAAAGCAAGAGAGGCACTTTCGGGAGCAGTCCCAATGACGGCAGATGCTTCACATGAGGACCTACTAGCATACCAATATTTGCTCCACCACAAAAGAGAGACCTACTCCGGATGCAAAGATAGCTCGATGAAAGGAAAAGGTTAGCCGATGAATCGAGTTTACGACAAGCCCAATTAAGCTCTACACGAGGGTCCAGGAGTGTGACAGGAGCAGCACCACCAAGAAGAACGACATCTCAATTGCAGAATATCCCCGAAGCAGACAGAAGTGGAATCATCCGAGACCTCGACCTATCGTTCATGTCGATTGATCAAGCACGAAACATCAAGGCAAAAACAGCTCAGGCGGCTATTGTGGCCGCGCAGACATACCTGATCACCACTCAACCCGCACTCGACGATCCGCGCATGGCCCTCCACCGCTCTGCTCTGATGAACCTCGGCATGTAGGAGCCTCACTTGCGGAAGCAGAACAAGGACTCACACAAAGGACCCCACGCCGTCAAAACAGTCCTCGATAAGCAGGGCACACCCGGCGATCGTAATCACCACACCAGGCGCACCTCATAGGATCCGAGCCATGAAGCAACACAAGGAACGACAACACCCAACATAGGAGCAGTGGAACCAGAGACGAAAATCGCACTCGACGATATCAAGATGGAGATGACGAAGACGACCATGAATTATGCGGGGCTAGTTGTTTCACGCACAGGATTCGCAAATCCTTAGTACCGAAAGATTTAAAACTTCCACATGATCGACACAAATACGATGGGCTCCAGGAACCCGAAGCTTGGCCAGCAGATTATCTAGCCACCGTCAAACTACATGGCGGATCCACAACTACTGCGATGCAAAGCCAACAACTACACCTCACCAGTGCTGCAAGGTCATGGTTAAAGCAGTTACCCGAAGGTTCAATTGGTAGCTAGAACGATCTGGAAGATAAGTTCATCCGACACTTTCATTCTACATCCAAGCAACCAACATCCTAGGAACAGTTGCGAGCATGCAAACAAAAATCCGGCGAGTCAATCAGAGCATTCATACAAAGATGGAATATCATCAAAAACTCAGTTGAGTCCATATCGGATGAAAGGGCCATTGACGCCTTCAACAACGGCCTACGTCACCGAGAATTCATAGAAGAACTGGGTAGGAAGAAACCAAAGATAGTATCACAGTTGATGGAAATAGCAAACCGCTGGGCTGATGGAGAAGAGGCGCTACATAATAAGCGCACGCGGTCACCCGAGGAAGACAGGGATAAACGCGACAATGACAGAAGACGAATGAACAACGACGGGAACGCTGGACCAAGTTATGTCACAGCAGGTTTCTCAGGTGAAGGTAACAACAAAAGCAACAACGATAATGGCGGATACCGCCAGAACAGAGACGACGTCGGAGGAAGCCAATCCACACAACGATATCAGCCAAGATCACGAGACCCACCTATGTCCATGATGCAAATGTTGGAAGGACCCTATAATATGCATTTTTATGTCGACTCAGCAGGCAGGCGACAATCCAATCACCTAATGAAAGACTGTCGAACATTCTTGAAGATGCAGGAGTTATGCAATGCAAAGGCAACCAAAGCAGCAAACCGAGGGTACACATCCACGCCTGGCGCACTAGCTATCGGTGCACCACCACCAGTTGCACCATCGCAAAATTCAAATGATCAAAACAATGAGTACCCCAGATCAAAAGGAACAATGTCTATGATTCAGAAAGGGCGTCCACCCAACAGGATTCAGAAGCTCATCACAAGACAAATAAATATGGCGGAAACATCAACATCAGCCACACCCGAGTATCTCCATTGGTCAGAGCAAGAAATTAAGTTCAGCAGAGCAGATCACCCACTCCGGGTCCCACGACCAGGACATTCAGCCTTGATAGTAGAAGCACAAATTGGCGGATTCGACATGAGCAAGGTCTTCATGGATGCAGGGAGTAGCATAAATTTGATCTACGTGAAAACGTTGCGGACAATAGGCTACCCTCTGGACAATCTTGCTCCAATAGAAACCTCGTTCCACAGAATAGTACCAGGTAAAGCCGAAATTCCTTTAGGCAAAGTTTTCCTTGACGTTGTTTTTGGTTCCAAATTAAATTTCAGGCGAGAAAAACTCGAATTTGAAGTCATGGATTGGCCATCACAATACCATGCAATCCTGGGATGGCCAGCCTTTGCACGTTTCATGGTAGTACCACATTACGCATATTTAGTAATGAACATGCCAACACCAAAGGGAATTATCACGGTGCAAGGAAGCTTCACACGAGCGGATAGCTGTGATCGAGAGTTCAACAAAATTTCTGAGTCTTTCGGGATGGCAACAGAATTCGAGCAACTCAAAAGTTCGGCAAATGAACAACCTATAGAGGTAGCACGTGTCAATCTCGATCAGGCTTTTGACATGACAAAAGACACAAAAGAAGTACAGATCCACCCTGCTGACCCGACGAAAACAACATTTGTGGCTTCCAACCTTGATCCTGCATAGGAAAGCATGCTCATCGAGTTCCTCTGTGAGCACTGGGAGATTTTCGCATGGATACCTTTTGACATGCCGGGAATCCCCAGGGAACTCACTGAGCACGCACTAAATTTAGATCCAAAGGCAAAGCTAATAAAACAACCGCTTCGATGTTTCGCAGAACCAAAACACAAGGCCATTGGAAAGGAGCTCCATCGCCTAACCGATGCCAATTTTATCAAAGAATTGACAAAATCAGAGTGGCTTGCAAACCCAATATGTGTTCCAAAGAAAAACACTACGGAACTTCAGATGTGTATCGATTTTACTGCACTAAACAAACATTGCCCAAAAGATCATTTCCCATTGCCACGAATCGACCAAATCATCGATGCAACCGCGGGATGCGAACATCTTTCTTTCTTGGATGCTTATTCAGGATACCACCAGATCAGGATGAAGGAGGAAGACCAGGAGAAAACGACATTTATCATGCCTTACGGCGTTTTCTGCTACACAACAATGTCGTTTGGCCTCAAGAATGCAGGAGCAACGTATCAGCGGATGATGCAAAAGTGCCCTGGGAAGCCAAATAGGTACAAATGTGCAAGTGTATATTGATGATGCCATAGTTACCACAGGTCAAGGATCGGCACTAATCAAGGACTTAGAAGAAACATTCGAAAATCTTGACAGGTTTAGTATCAAGCTAAACCCAAAGAAGTGTTCCTTTGGAGTTCCGACAGGACAACTCCTCGGATATTTGGTATCAGCCAGAGGGATCGAGGCTAACCCCGAAAAAATACAAGCTATCCTCACAATGAAGAAGCCAACAAATCTGCATGGTGTACAGCAATTGGCGGGATGGGTGGCGGTGCTGAGTCGTTTTATTGCAAGATTAGGAGAAAAAGCGTTGCCATTCTACACCCTCATGAGAAAATCAGAAAAATTCGAGTGGACAGAAGAAGCTCAGCACGCCTTTGAAGATCTTAAAAGGACACTTTCGACATCCCCCGTCGTCGTGTCGCCAAAAGAGAAAGAACATTTACTCCTTTATATTGCTGCAACACATCAGGTAGTCAGCACAGTCCTGGTCGTAGAATGACCTGAAGAAGGAAAGACGCACGGTGTGCAGAGGCCAATATACTTCCTGAGTGAGGTTTTATCACCATCTAAACAAAGGTACCCACACTATCAAAAAAAGAATATAGAGTATTTATGACAGCGCAAAAGCTACGCCACTATTTTTTGGAGCAGCCAATCGTAGTGGTCAATGAGGCACCTTTGTCAAGCATCCTCAACAATCCAGAAGCAACTGGGCGTGTTTCTCTATGGGGCATCGAATTATTCCCTTAGGATATCACTTATGAGAAGAGCAAAGCAATTAAGTCACAAGTTTTGCCAGATTTCATCACAGAGTGGACGGAATTGCAATGTGCGGGTCCACCAGACCTTTCTAGCACATGGACAATGTACTTTGATGGATCAAAAAGAAAAGAGGGAGCATGAGTCATACTAATATCACCTCAAGGCGACAAAATGCGATATATTCTTCGGACGAGCTTCACAAACGCATCCAATAACGAAGCGGAATACGAGGCCCTGTTGCATGGCATGCGAATGACCAAAGCCTGCGGTGCAACTTGTATCAAAATCTTCGGAGATTCCAACCTTGTGGCACAACAGGGAATGAACAAGTGTGACGCTGTCAGTGAAAATATGGTCGCTTATCGCAACTTATATGGCATCATGGAGGCTCAATTTGACGGGTGTGAAGTATCGCATATAGGAAGAGCAAGCAATGAGGAAGCCGACAATCTAGCAAACATCGGGTCATTGTGTTTACCAATACCACCAGGAGTTTTTTTGGGAGGATATAGTGGAGCGATCAATCAAGGCGAAAAGAGTCTCGGAAGCCATAGCACCAAAGACAGGGAAAAAGAAGCATTCGCAAAGAGAGTCGGGGGCTACTTCAGAAACCAAGAACATAGAAGAGGCCATCAAAGAAAAAGAACAAGAAATCAAAGAGGTCATGCTAATTGAACCAGCTTGGATGCAGTCGTATATATCATATATGGTTAAGGGAGAACTACCAGAGGATGTGATAGAAGCTCAACGAATCACCCGATGATCGAAGGCTTTCAGGATAATCAAAGGAGAACTATAGAAAAGAATTATTTCGAGTGTGTTGCAATGTTGCGTAACACCCGAAGAAGGAAAAATTATACTGAAAGATATACATGAAGGCGTCTGTGGTCACCATGCTAGTAGCCGAGCAATTGCTGCAAAAGCATTCAGGGCAGGATTTTATTGGCTCACTGCAGTACAAGATGCAAAAGACATTGTCAGAACATGTGAAGCATGCCAACGATTTGCTACAAAGCCTGGAGCACCAGCCGTTGAGTTGAATCCCATACCCTTGGCTTGGCCTTTTGCCTAGTGGGGACTCGACATGGTGGGAAAACTTCACAAATCATCGCGAGGAGGACACATCTTTCTGCTAGTAGCAGTCGACAAATTCACTAAATGGATTGAAGCAATGCCTGTCACCACCCAAGATGGAACTTCGGCTATGAATTTTATCAAATCCATAGTGTTTCGGTTTGGAGTACCGAATATCATCATCACGGATAATGGGACCAACTTCACCTCCAATGAGTTCAAGGAGTACTGCCAGGCGATGGGCATCAAAATAAGCTACGCCTCAGTATCTCACCCACAAACAAATGGACAAGTTGAAAAAGCCAAGAGACTAGTTACCGCTGGACTTAAAAAGAGACTACTGGCACCACTTGACAGAGCAAAAGGATCATGGGTGGATGAATTACCATCCGTGTTATGGAGTTTACATACAACTCCAAATAATTCAACACAAGAGACGCCTTTCTTTTTGGTCCACGGTGCAGAAGCCGTGCTTCCAGTTGAAGTATCACATGAATCGCCAAGAGTAGCTACATATAATGAAGAGGAATCAAGAGAAGCGCTTGAAGATGGTATGGATGCGCTTGATGAAGCTCGAGACGAAGCCCTCCAAAGAGCAACTATGTACCAGCAAAACCTGCGCAATTACCATAGCAGAAGATTGCGACCTAGGTCCTTCACAGTAGGGGACCTAGTTGTTTGCCTCAAGCAAGATTGCCATAAGAAACTAGAATCGCCATGGGAAGGACCATCCATCATCATAGAAGTTATTCCCGGAGGAGCATATCGACCGCAAGACAAGAAAACAGGAGTAAATTACTCAATCCATGGAACATAACATAGCTACGATGCTTTTATGCATAAGATTATTTGCAAAATGATAAGAATGCAGTTCGGCTTAAAAAGCCATGATGTCCAGGAGAAAAGGCTAAAATAACCATTCGCTCAAAGAATAATGTACCGACGATTTTTGCCTTGTATATGAAGAGAAGTTATTTGTATCTTAATCTTTGCTTTCAAAGATCAATGCTTTTCATCGAGTTAAATAGAAATTATGAGCCTATGTCGAGATATAGGCATCCGAACATAGCCTCGGGGGTTACTCCCATCGGGAGCGCTAACGTGCACTCGATAGAAATACCATTGTGTATAAAGTGCATTGAAAAACTACAAAAACCTTTTGAGTTTTACATTAGTGTATCCTCAAAAAGGAGTTACTCCCATCGGGAGATAGTATAAATAAAATAAAATTATATGATATAAATCAGAAATATTGGCGGCCCAGCAGGCCAAATGCCAAAAAAGCCAAAAATCTCGGATCACGCTCACACGCGAGAGAAAATCCGAATGTTGTGTTCACAAACATGAAGGTAAGTCCCCAGGATTCGTCATCTGTGGCCTGGTAATCGCACAAGAATGCGCTCTGCTAGCAAAAATCCATATCAACGATACGATGCAAAATCTCGACAGACGCATTGGGTGCCCGATAAAAAATAGAAAACTGGAATTCAGTATTTGGTAAGACCTCAGCGGCTCGAATTGGATTACACCAGTAACAAAATTCCGGATTCAAGCCTGGGGACTTGAGTTTGATGTAGGTCAACCTTGTTTTTGCCCAGGAGCAATTAACTAATTTCCGATCTGTCGGAAGCATCAGACTCGTTGTACCAAAATCCCTACAAAAAACAAAATGAAATAGAATAAAAGAAAGAAGAAAGAAAACTCTGAGACTCAACCTGAAACTTCTTATTGTATTAGGAAAGAAACCATGAAACCGACATTATGTTGGTATTGTAATCACGCGTGTATGAAACCTATCCGCATACAGCTTTGAGACCCGTCCTATTATATATAGGGTGGGAGAAGCCCAAGCGAGGGTACCGAAATCTAGAGGACAACTTGTAATACAGTGTTTTCCCAATATTCAGGCGACTTTGTCTTCATTGTTTTCCTGACATCCGACGAAATCCCAAGCGTTCTCTTTTCCACGAAACCCCAAGTCCATCACCATGGGCATTGCCGAGGTTACCCCTCGTCCATATGGAAAACCCCTTTGCTGCTACCAATGCCATACAAGTTAGAATTGATGAAAATGCTAGATTGTTAGCTAAATTTCATGCTAAGTGGGAAAGAGAAGATGAAATTGCTAGAAATAGTAGTATTTGTACTATCACTACCACTAATGATGATGCTAGCAAACCACATGAACTCCCCATTAATATGGGAGACAATAGTTCTACTTCCTTAGATGGTAATTTTGATTTTTATATTGATGGTTGCAATATTTCTAAAGTAATTAAGTTCCTACAAAATCTTGCTATAAGTCCTAATGCTAGTGCTATGAATTTGGCCTTTATAAAACACATTACAGATGCTCTCATGAAAATTAAAGAAGAGAAGTTGAAACATAAAGCTTCTATTCCTAGGAAATTAGAAGATGGTTGGGAACCCATCATTAATACGAAAGTGAATGATTTTGATCTCAAAGCTTTATGTGATCTTTATAGTAGTGTCTCTATTATGCCTAGAAGGATTTATGAAATGCTTGATTTGCCACCATTGGAAGATTGTTATTTAGATGTCCAACTTGATGATAATGCTAAAAAGAAACTCATGGGAGTATTAATGATGTTCTTATTATGGTTAACAATACCTATGTCCCTGTTGATTTCTATGTTTTGGATGTTGAATGCAATGCTTCTTGTCCTATTACCTTGGGAAGACCTTTTCTTAGCACAGGTGGTGCTATTATTGATATGAAGGAAGGCACCATTAAATATCAACTCCCACTCAAGAAAGCTAAAGAATACTTCCCTAGGAAGATAAAGAAGATATCTTTTGCCTCTCCTATTAAAAATGGTCTTAATGCTTCTTCATTCGAAAATACTTGAATCTTGCTTCCTATGCCTAACTCAAAGGCGTTAAAGAAAAGCACTAATTGGGAGATAACCCAAATTTCTATTCAGTAAGTTTTTCTTTTGTTGAGTATTGGAAGTTATTGCGTCAGTAATAACCTCTCCTTATCCTTTTTGTGTGGTTTTTGTGCCGAGAATAACCTCTAATGAGAAAGAAGTAAGACTTGGGAAAGTTGCTGTCCCAAAACAGATTATTGTGCTCCACTATAAAAAATCGTGAAAAATATCTAAACGTCGGATTGAGCTGTAATTTTTTTTAATTATGCCCCAGGTTATTGTATAACTTCCGTTAGTTCAGCACTTTTCGATTTGAGCAACAGAAGGTCTTCGAAAAAATTGGTTTTCACTTGCTGGTCTGTTTTGACAGATTTCTGCCATTATTTGCATTTGCCTCTTAATCTCTTTCTCTTGTAGTTCTCTTTGATCACATGAGCTTTTAGAAGGAATTGCTATAGTAGCTTTTGTTTTAATGGAAGTTTTACTTGTGATGAAACTAAACCATAGGACCAATTATCTTGAATACACTAATGTTGCTAATGAGGTTTGTGTGAAGTTTTGTATGAAGGAAAAATTTCAAGTGTAGGGGAATAATAATGTGATAAGATGAAGTATGGAAAAAAGCTCAAGCTTGGGGATGCCACCCGTGTCACCCCAAGAAATATTCAAGAAGTACAAGCGTCAAAGCTTGGGGATGCCCAAGGTATCCCCTTCTTCATCAATAAAAATCTCAGGTTTTCTTCCAAACACTCATTTTTATTGTTTCACGCACAATTGTATTGTTCTTGGAGCATCTTTGTATTTGATTTTAGTTTTCTTTTCTTTAATTTGCTTAAATAAATTTGATGGAACCTCGTATTCATATATGATATTTCAAATAAGTTGATTGGTGATTGGAAAAGAGTAGGAAAGTTCATCCTTATAAGTGGTACAAAAGGAGTTTTGCTTTGGCTGTGGCCTAGACTTTATCATGTCATGTTTGATATTGCTTTGACTTTATGCTTAGTAATTATTGCTGTAGCGTGACTTGTTCCAAACAATTGAGATTGCATAATGAGCCTTGAAAGAATCATGCGTTGTTTTAGCATACAAAAGCATAATATTGTGGTATTCTCCTTCGATGCTTTATTTGGTTTTATTTGGCACATGCTTACACCATGTTAAGACTATATATCAGTCACCTTAGCCTCTATGATCATTTATTTTTTTGACTTGTAATATCACTTTATGCTTTAGTTAATAATGTTTTGTCGCTTTGCATGATTATGGCCATTAGTGCTCTCTTAGTTGGTCCCTCCCAGTCTTTTGCTAAGCCTCCACATGTACTAAGTATGAGTTCCACTCATGCATCCAACCCCCAAGAAACCAAGTTATTCCAAAGAGTCCACTATAAATTCCTATGCATGGTGTGTTACACCATTCTAAGTATATTCATGCTTTTATCTACCCTTCCAAATTATTATGTGAAAATTAGTGATTAAGGCTCTCACGAACTTGATGGCACACTTTACTTTCTTGCACTTAATAAACTTGAACCATTGCATCCATCTATGTTGCGTATATGCTTGCACTTTATAAGTTGAGAATTAGCAGAACCATGCTGTCATGGGGAACGTTTTCAACATTGCACTTATTATTCAGTTGATATCATGTTCTTTTGTTTATGGATCCCGTCGGTGTGAAATAAAAGGGGAGCTTGTAAGCTCGTGGAGTTTGTATAGGTGTTAGAGAAACACCTAGGCGGCTAGCCTAAGCGATGCCTAATCATGGTGGAAACTTGCAGCATAACCATAGTGAGCATTCTGTGAAGCATTCTCAATAAAAACCTATGCAAATAGCAAATAAAAATATCGCTGAGATGCTCATTGTTTGTTGCCTTGTCATTTTGATATGGGATAACTTCTGTATCATGGGGCAAGGGGTACCCCGTTGGCGGTTCTCCATGATACACATGTACTTACATTGACAAGAACTTACTTGTGACTAAAGTTGAGTAGCATGAGGTCCGGGACTCGTAGGCAAGGGGCATGAGATTTTCGACTTATAACTTGCAAGCATATCCTCATATTTGTTCACTTTAACCTTAATCACCTAAAAGATGCTTATGATAGGGGTAATGAGAGCTTAAAGCTAATAAGTACCATAATTTTTGGAAGCTCTTTATGAAACTTGAAATTCCTGCTTCCCTCTTCTAAAGGGCCTTTCTTATTAACTTTTATGTTGAGTCTCCATCTTCTATCTTTATGCACCAATTGAGAGAGCATAATGACCATTCTTAGTTTAATGTGCATTGTCCCAAAACTTATTGATTGATTCATAATTGTGATATTGCTTTTTCTTAAAATTATTTGTATCTAGTCACCCTTATGAACTTTGAAGGTGTCATATGCATTTATGTTGTGCTATAACATGAGGGACAAGATGAATACCATTCTTATTATGTTTTCTATATGTGAAACAAACAAATGTCTTTTAATGCATTGTTATTCATGAACCTTTTGTTTGTATCTTTTTCATGTTACAACATACTTGCTATGTCTTATTGTTAGAACTCTATCTTTTATGTTCATGTTAGAGTACTTTGATCCCAGTCATCAATGATTTACAAATACCTTGATCAAGATTATGATGGTGCATGTCACCTCAAAAATTATTCTTTTTATCACTTACCTACTTGAGGACGAGCAGGAATTAAGCTTGGGGATGTTGATACGTCGTAAACGTATCTATAATTTTTGATGTTCCATGCTTGTTTTATATCTACTTTCTTATGTTTTGTTCACACTTTGAGGTATTTTTATACATTTTTTGGGACTAACCTATTAACAAGATGTCATAGTGCCAGTTGCCTGTTTTCTGCTGTTTTTTGGTTTCAGAAAAGCTAGTAAGGAAATATTCTCGGAATTGGACGGGACAAAAGCCAAAGTCAGTATTTTACCCGAATCAACACGGAGTCCGGAGGGGATACGGCGTGGAACACCAGGGCGGCCACACCTGATGGCCACACGGCCAAGGGGGTGTGCCACTAGGGGTGTGGGCCCCCTGGTGCTCCACCGACCTTGCCACTTCGCCTATAAAAGCCTCTCAGGACGAAAACCCTAAGAACCCGATCAAAATTCCACGAAAGAGTCTACAGCGGCTGCTATCTCCATCCCTAGATCGGGAGGGATCTGAAGCTCTTCCTGGCACCCTGCCGAAGGGGAGAGATCACCCTGGAGGCCTTCTTCATCACCATTCCTGCCTCCGGTGTGATGCGTGAGTAGTTCATCTTTGGACTATGGGTCCATGTAGTATCTAGATGGTTGGTTCTCCTCCTTTGTGCTATCATGTTTAGATCTTGTGAGCTCCGTTCATGATCAAGATCATCAATTTGTAATCTTACATGTTGTGTTTGCGGGGATCCGATGGATATTGAGATGCTATTTCAGATTGATTATTGATTCTATCATGTCTATGTTATTTGTGATTTTGCATGCTCTCTGTTTTTTTTAACTATCTTGGCCAAGTAGATGCTTGCAACTCCAAGAGGGAGTATTTATGCTCGATAGTGGGTTCATGCCTCTAGTAATCTGGGGAAGTGACAGGAATCTCTAAGGTTGTAGATGTGTTGTTGCTACTAGGGAGAAAACAACAATCCTTTGTCCATGGGACAATCGTATTGTTAAGTTTACACACTTTGCTTAATGCAATTATCTGTTGCTTGCAACTTAATACTGGAAGGGGTTCGGATGATAACCTTAAGGTGGATTATTAGTCATTGATGCAGTTGGATTACGATCTATGTATAATGTTGTAATGCCCAATCAAATCTCATAGGAGTCAAGATGTCTAGTATATGCATTGTATGCTTTCTCAAATCTGTCAATTGCCCCGCTGTAATTTGTTCACCCAGCATGTTATTTATCTTAAGGAGGATCATCTCTAGTGAACTATGGACCCCGGTCCATGTTTTTACCATTGCTATACCTTCTACTATTACAATTTACTATTTACTTTCTACAAACAATTACTATCTTCCACACAATATGTTTAATCCTTTGTTTTCAGCAAAACCGGTGAGATTGACAACCTCACTGTAAGTTGAGAGCAAAGTTATGTGGTTGTGTTGTGTAGGATTCCAAGTTGGTAGCAACACCTTGCAGTTGTTTCCTTGCTCCTACGGGTTCGATAACCTTGGTTTCATAACTGATGGAAAACGTGTTGCTGTGCTCATCATACCTTCCTCTTGGGGTTCCCAAAAAGCACTACATTTTGAGCCATCAATCATCTAGTGTGAGCCATGTGTGCTAAATAGTAGTTAAGTGGTGTTTGGTGACTGTGTACATTGTATGTATTTATAGACGCTAGTACCGACCCGGGATACGATGAGGAGGAGTACTTCGAGGAAGAGGAAGAGAACTTCAACAACTGCACTACTCAAGGCAAGCCCACTATGTAAGCCATCCTATGCAAGCTTAGCTATGCCAGCTGACTTGTGTAGATACCCTATGCATTCTTGAGATGCAACTTTACCAATTCCCAGTTTTATATACAAGTTTTACATTTCCTTTACCATGGTTTCTTACTAGTTAATTAATTTATGATTAGTGGACAACTAGGATAAATGCTATCGGGAGCATAGAACTAGGTTGATAATTACACTTGATTAGCACCTCTCAATAGTGACACCCTCATTACTAGTGGCTAGTGCTAAACTAAACCTGGTCACTTTAGATGGGAACACTTGGAGAAAATGATTATGAAAACCTTGGAATGATGAGTCATTCTATTGAAATGTTTTAACATGTGTCATGAGACACAATGAGTTGGAGATGATATTGAATGAAACATATGCTTTGACTTTGATAAAAACTGATGGTTGGGTTCAGATGCGATACCATTCCAATTCTACCATACATCCACAATAACTGAGTTGGGTAGGGCTTAACTAGAAGTTTATATGTCTTAGTATGGGTTCCCTCGTGGAAGAGGTTGAGATGAGGCTACCTCGTGAGTGTGAATGTCCACCTATGCAGTTCCTGGGATGGCTGTTGGCCATGGCTAGGAGGCCAAGCTCATAGGAGAGGTGCCTATACTAGGGTGTGTAATTGAAAGGTTAGGATTGATTATCAGCATACCAAGTATGATGATTCAGGGTTATCCCTGACGGATGTATCGAATTTTGTGGTGAAAGTGTACCACCTCTGCAAAGTGTCAAACTATTCGAATAGCCGCGTCCGTGGTTATGGACAATTGGAGTGGCCATACTGTTCTGTTGTCAGATATTTTCAAAATGATTTGTGACCTGCAAGATGACTTTGACTTGACCACAACAGAGTTGTGGACATGAAAACTAGGTCCCCTCTTAAGTAATCTAGAGAACTAAAATAGGTTTACTATGAAGTACTTATGAAATAAAATTGGCTTACTACAAATAAGACTAGAGCTTACGATTCCTACTAGTATTACCTTACTTGTGTTAGTGATAGTTTGCGAGTACTTAAAGAGTACTCATGGCTTTGTCCCTGGCTATTCCCGTGGCCAGACTATGAAGAGGAATATCCGGAGGACAGACAACGGGATGTCTATGATAACTAGGATCATCTCCCACCGTCAGCATTGCCTGTGACCCTGAAGATGGAGCCCTTACTATGTTTACTTTCCGCTGCTTTGATTTGTAAGACTATTATGGTTTGTAATGGATGATGTACTATGGTACCAATTCTGTTATGTCTCGCAAAAATGGTAATCCTAGGATTGCGATGTACGGCATAACAGGCATCTGGACTTAAAAATCCGGGTGTTGACACTTCCACACCTTAGTGATCAATAGTTCATAAAAGATGAATCTCAACATAATGTAAAAGTATCTGGTTCAATCGAATGAGTTAGCGAGGTAGTCCCAAGTGTTTTAGGATCAACGTATTCACTTGGGATTCAAAATCTCAAAAGTGTCTCTTTGTCATACTACAATATAGTGGTATATGCCTATTTGCTCTCTGCACACTCGCTCTTTTTCTTCTTTCTTTTTTTCTCTTTTGTATATATGCTCACACTTTTGTTTAAGTACCGTGCAAAGGAGCTAGCCATACATTCCACTTCATGTAGGAATTCAAAGTTTAACGATCTCAATTATCAAATTCCAATTGTATATGAAGCATTATTATGACTTGAAGATTCTACCTCGACTTGTTCTCACTCTATTTTGATAGCACTTTCATTTTCCTTTGTTCAAGGTTTCTTTTTCAACTCAATTGTATAGATAGTTATTCTTTGTAAATCAAACCGTAGACTTACAACATATTGACCAAATTATCTTTATGTGTTCCATTAATACCAATGGTGTGGAAGACTCCTATTGCTATCATCAAGTGCAAGTAAAATAATACTCAATCCATTCATATATCCAATAAAGCAAACACAAACTCAATATTGCTGCATATATAATAATAAACTCGGAATTTCATTAAAGGGATCGACTATTCCTAAAGGGAATTCTAATGATGCAAACTTTATTTCTAGTTTGAACTAATGCAAAACTAAAATAGTAATGTAAAACTTATAAGATAGATTACAAGGTCTTAAAGATCTCCCCAAGATTGGAATAAAGCCAGGCGGGATCAAATAATCCCGTTCGATTATTTGATACCGTGATTGTTGTAGATCACTCTGGCTCCATGGCATGCGGTATCTTCTCTTCACGGGCCAGCCTAAGATGGAGGGATTGATTAACAACTTCTAATTCTTTAACACGCAGCTTGTAGAAAAGATTGTTCCTCTCCAGCACTTTCACGTGTTCTTTAATGAACTCATTGTTTATCTTGAAGTGTTTGTAGGGCCTTAAGACTCATAGAAAAACCTACTTCGGTTGTCTGTTTGATATCTTCATCAAGTTTGTCAAGGTAAAGTCACAGCAACTGAACATGTTTGGGTGTCCCTGGCGTCTCCTTGTCCAACTCTTCAATCTTCAGCTCGAGTGCCTTCAACTCCCTCTTCCGACACCCATGGTCAGCATTGAGGAACTCCAAAGGGATAGCCTTGATCTCCTTACATTGCTCGCTATTGGTCCTGATCTCCATAGGAGCATTGCTTCTTTGCTTCTATCCCTTGGTGCGTGTCCTCACGTGTAAAATAAGGTGGATTGGTTTCTGGAGATTATGATTGGAGAGAGAGACAATGGCAGTATATAAGGGGGGTCAGAGGTCGGTAAAACTCGCGAGAAACACCAAAACGTTGCCCAAGAAAATAATCTTAACGAAACAGGGAAAGAAATCACAGATTTGGAAGAGTCCTGCCGCGTAACGACCAACTATACGGGCATGGCCCGTATAGCTCCGGCCGTATAGTTGGTTCCGGGCAGATATTTCCAAATATCTCTAGTCCAGGTCGATTAAATCACAATTCGAAACCGACAACACCGGTTTTCTTCATAGATGAATAAAAACAAAAAGACAAACGAAAAGTGTCTGAGAGTTTAACTACCAACTATACGGCCGGAATATTGGCTCCGGTCGTATAGTTGTGACCGTATAGATACAGACATCAAAAATCAAAAGTGTCTAAGAGTTTAACGACCAACTATACGACCGAAATTTTGGCTCCGGTCATATAGTTGCGACCGTATAGGCTCAGATATCGAAAATAATTTCACGAAGATGATACAGAGAGTTTAACGGCCAACTATACATCGGGAGCTTCCTCTCCGGTCATATAGTTCCGCCTGTATAGTTGGTAAAAACCCTCTAAAACTTCAGAAAAACACAAGGAATTCAAAGGCAAAAAAATTAGAAGTAAAATTTGTGAAGACAAATCACTTATTTGGGTAAGAACACTTACCTTGCGCTTACCTTGCGCTTACCATTTGCTTATTCGGGGATGAAAAACTCCTCCAACACCAAAGACTTCTTCTCTTTTGGAGGAATTGACCTTAGTTCATTGAATAATTCTTGTAAATGGTCTTTCCTCTCAAGGAATTCTTTTAAACCATCATGATCCGTATGAACTCTTACCTTTGCATTAACTATGTAAGAATGAAATTTATCACAAGATAAAAATACAGCAAAAAGTTCCCTTTCTTCCTTAGGTCAATTCTTTTGAGCACCATTTAGAGTTCTACTAGCATGATGTATAATATTAAATCTGCGACCAATGTGTTGTCCCATAGTTACTCCTACAGCATCATCACTAACTTCACATATTAAGTCAAAGGTTGTATCCCAGATAGGTGGTTTAATGATAGGAGCACGAGATAAAGCATTTTTGAGTTTATCAAAGGCTTCAAGACATTTATCATCAAAATTAAATCTTACTCCCTTTTGCATGAGGTTAGTCAAAGGTTTAGATATTCCAGAGAAATTTCTAATGAACCTTCTATAAAAACCCACATGACCGAGGAAACTTCTTATACCTTTAATATCCCTAGGTTGTGCATTCTCTCTATTCCCTCAACCTTAGCTCTATCCACTTCAATTCCCTTACTTGATACCTTGTGTTCAAGGACTATACCTTCTTTGACCATAAAATGACACTACTCCTAGTTTAGAACAAGATTGGTTTCTTCACAATGCTGCAAAACTCTTTTGAGACTATCCAAGCAACTTGTAAACGAAGTTCCATAGATATAAAAGTCATCCATAAATACTTCCATTATTAGTTCTATAAAATCTAGCAGTCATGCATCTTTGAAAAGTATCTGGAGCATTACATAACCAAAAGGCACGTCGATAAGCATGTAAACCATAAGGACTAATTAAAGTTGTTTTAACTTGGTCATCCAGATGAAAAGCTATTTGAGAAAAAACAAAGTATCCATCCAAGTAGCAAAAATGAGTGTGGTTTGCTAACCTTTCTAAAGTTTGGTCTATGAACGGTAAAGGATAGTGATCTTTCTTAGTTTCTTTGTTTAATTTCCTAAAGTCTATGCACATCCTATGTCCAACAATAGTTCTAGTAGGTATTAATTCATTGTTTTCATTAGGAACAATAGTAAAACCGCCCTTCTTAGGGACACAATGAACAAGACTTACCCATTCACTTTCTTTAACAGGATAGATTATACCTGTGTCTAGTAGGCGTACAATTTCTTTTCTTACCACTTCCTACATTTTAGGTTTCAATCTTCTATTAAATTCTGCAACTGGTTTAGCACCTTCTTCCATGAATATCCGATGGATGGTTATTATGGGACAAATGCCCTTCAAATCATCCATTGAGTAGACAAAGGCTTTGAGATACTCCTTAAGTATCTCCATGAGTTCTTATTCTTCTTCTCCTGAAAGTTTAGCACTAATAATAACAGGACATTTCTTCTTCTTCAACTCTGGGGTGGTAATTCCTCATCCCCTCTCTTTTATGGCTCTTCAAAGCCTCATCAGTTGGAGGTCCCATGATGGGAAGTGAATCGAATTCATCTTCTAGTTCTCCTAGGGACTTGTCCTCCATAACTATTTCTTCATAATTTGGATCTTCATTTATTTCTTTTTCTTGATTACTAAAGAAAAGAGCTGCCATTTCTTCAATAGTTCTCTCTTCATATTCTTCTTATATTTGTGGAGGCTTGTCTTTAAATTTGGAAAAGTGGAATTCCTTTTCCGCTCCCCTAAGCTTAAGAGACACAGTCTCCTTTTTGAAATCAACATAGGCACCTATATCACTCAAAAAGTTTCTTCCAAATATAATCGAGCAAAGAGTGTCAGCTGGCATATCAACAACTACAAAATCAATAGGAAATTTTTTGTTGCTAATTGTGATAGTTGCATCTTCGACTACTCCCATTCGAATTCTAAGATTGGATAGCATAATTGTCATATCAGTATTTTCAATTGTAGCCGGTTCTATCTCTTCTTTTATTTCTAAATAGAAATCATAAGATATAACATTAACTTTGGTGCCAAGATCACATAAACCATAGTGCGAGGTTTCTTTAAATATGCAGGGAAGAATAGGCTTACCCACATCTTTTACCTTTATTTTACCTTCAACCAATACGTAAGTCTCTTCATCAAGTTCAACTATGTTACAATGTGCATACACCATAATTGCTTCCTTAGTTACCTATTTATCTTTGGTTTCTTCCAGATGTTCCATGACTTCTGGCATACTTTCTTGTTCCTTATTCTCCTATACTGCTTTGACCTGTTCATATTCAAGAATATGCTTTTGTGCAGTGTTAGGGAAAGGCATCTCATGTATTGGTTCTAGGGAGGCCACTGTTGCTTTATCTTCTCTTTTCTTTTCAGGTGTGGGTGGCGGATCATACTTGACCGCATCCTCTTTGAGAGCTTTGATATGTTCTATAAAAGCTTTAACAACTTGCAACACAAGATCTGAATCCAAATAAAGTTCTTTATATAATTCTTTAACATGGCCCTTTTTATTATAGTCATGAATGCAATCATGTTCTATTTCTACGCCTCCTTCACTTCCTAGACCAAAATTCCATGAAACTCTATGATCGTGAATTATATTAAGTAAAGCCCAAGCTTTAGTTATAGGAAGATTCATAAAGTCTCCTTTCGCGAAAGAGTCTAGTTCAATTTTATTAGGTTCAATTAAACCGCCATAAAAGATATGCAATAAATACCATTCAGGTAAATCATGATGAGGACATAAACATAGTAAATCTTTAAGTCAGATATAAGCTCTTACTAGTCCTTCATTAGAACGGTTCCTCCAAGTCACTATAAGACTCCCGATTCCAAAAATATTTTGATAATGGATAATATTTTGCTAGAAATTCACAGGCTAGATTATCCCAAGTAGTAGTGGCTTTAGGGGTAGAGATATATACCATGAGAGAGCTATACTAGTCAAAGTCTGACTAAAAAGTTTAACCCTTACCTCATCAGTGGTATATCCTGTCAATTGAAAAGTGCCACATATATATTTGAAACATGCAATATCCTCATATGGATCAGGATCTTCTTCATCTCCAGTAAATTGCTTCTTGTGTAAAATACCGAGTAGTAGAGGATTTATTTCAAACCCCCTTGTCTTCTCATTGGAGTTGTATCTTTTATAAATATCATAGGGCTTCCCAAAGTGGTTGAGTGGGTTAGCACTAGTCATATGCTCAAACTCCATCATGTTGGTGGAAACCTGTAACTCAAAACAAAACTTAGCAAGACAAAAATAAATAAGCAAAAACTAAAAGACCTACAACGCTTAGCTCCCCAGCAACGGCGCCAAAAAATAGCATGGTGACTGCAAGTGCATAGATCGTTTGTAGCTAGTTTCGAAATAAAAATATCGATCCCACAGGGAGCAGGAGTCTGAAGTCTAATAACTCTTGAAATAAATATTATAATAGAAATGCTAAATAAAGTTATAAGTGACAAGATAAAATGCGAGTATTGTGTAAAAAGGTCTTTTGGGATTTTAGGTATAAGAGCAACAATAAAATAAAGTGAAACAACTGAACACAGAAAGTAAGTATCGCGTGTGTAAGAGAGATTGGAACTGCAATAGAAAAAAAAGCGTTCTTAGGGAGTATCGGATACACCACTAGCATTATAAGGAGCTAAGATAAAGATTATTATCATGAACATTATCAACTATGTATGTGTGGGAGGAACTCCATATTTGGACAAATAGGCAGCAACCGCTGCTCACATCATCCTCATAACCACAACAGTCAACAATCGACATCAATCGAATTACTGTGCTATTAAGGGACGTAATCCCTAGTATGTATCTCATGGCATGGATAGTGTTCCGTGAGTTTCCTCGGTTTCCCAAGTTGATATGTAAGGGATGCCAATAGATTTATAGTCACTGTATGTGCTAGCACATCTCTATCTACCAACAAGTAGTTCCCTCCATCAAGTCCCCATGAGAGGCAAATATTGAGAGGTCGACTTCTCTCAACATCAAGATGATGACAATCTAACACATGGTCACAGCGATGAATATCATAATAGAATTTATCTTATTTCAATCTCATACTAGGGTTTCTCCATCTCTCCAAGAACTAATGATCTACTCAGACATGGAGGATATCAACATCATGGCAATAACAATGGGATATATCATAGATGAATAGTACTTGTATAAATCCACAATGAGTATGGAAATTACAACAAGATCTAGACAAGATGTAGATGGGATGGATGGAGATGGTGGTGATGCAGCGGAGGATGACGAAGATCGATGCCTTAGCCTCCCGGATCTACGCAGGGTGAAGATGGATCCTTGGTGGACGAGTTCCCCCTCCACAGATGCCTTCCAGAGGTGAGGTTTCGACGATTTCCGGGTGTTCTGTATGTCATCCCCTTGATCCAGTTGCATGGGGTGAAACTATTTGAAGAGGCGGTGGCGGCGCCAACTATACGGCCGGAACTATATGGCCATAAAATTTATTCCGGTCATATAGTTGGTCGTTGAACCCTCTGTCTCCTTCGATCGCTTTGGGATGTCTTCTGGTATTATTAATATTTCCCAAAAGAGATTTACGTTGTTTTATACTCCTTTTATCCTTAATACAACTACTCCAAGAATTGTATCCATTAGATCCATCATTTGTCCTGATCCTGGTGAAAATAGACATAAAATGTGCGCGCGAGCACCGTAAAATACTAAGATCCTACATCTACAATGCAAAATAATAGTGTAAACACATGATGCAAATATGCACTCATCAGTTGATACATAAAATAGCTCAATATCTCCTCGGGCAACATGATCTCTAATGAAATGATGACGGATCTCAATATGCTTTGTCCTTGTATGATCCACCGGATTGTAGGCAATCTTGATAGCACTTTCATTGTCACATAAAATAGGCATTTTGTCACAATGGACACCATATTCCTTTAAAGTTTGCCTCATCCATAACAATTGGGTGCATACACTAGCTGCAGCCACATACTCAGCCTCGATGGTGGAGAGAGATATATAGTTTTGCTTCTTAGAATACCAACACACCAAGGACCTACCAAGGAATTGGCAAGCCCTGGAGGTTGATTTTCTATCATCCTTATCACCAGCCCAATCCGAATAAGTGTAGCCACAAAGAGAGAATGTTGAGCCCCTAGGATACCACCCACCATAGTTTGGGGTATGAACCAAATACCGAAAGATTCTTTTGACCGCCATCAAGTGGCTTTCTTTTGGATCCCCTTGATATCTTGCACACACTCCTACACTTAACACAACATCGGGTCTATATGCACATAGGTAAAGGAAAGAACAAATCTGTATACCTTTTGATCAACATCTTTTGAAGGAAATATGCCCTGAGAGGCAATAATAAAGTTGTTATTATGTATTCCTTATATATGATAGATGTTTATTTTGCATGCTAGAATTGTATTGATCGGAAACATCAATACATGTGTGTTTAATAAACAAAAAGGGTTCCTAGTTATGCCTCTCTTATAGACAAGCTTGTTGATTAACAAGATGATCAAGGTTTCCTGATCATGGACATTGGATGTTGTTAATAACAAGGTCACACCATTGGTGGAATGATGTGACGAACATTCATCCGAAGTATAGCATTACAATCAAGTCATTATGTTTATATTGCTATAACATCATACGAAGTAATCTTTATCCTTAGACCATGAGATCATGTTAATTGCTAACACCTGAAGAGTATCTTGATAACATCAAACGTCACACCGTGAGGTGACTATAAAGATGGGTTCAGTACTACGAAGGTGTTATGTTGAGGCTCATGGATCAAGAGTGGAATTTGTCAATCCCGATGATGGATAGATATACTCTGGGCCCTCTCGGTGATATCACATTGAGATAGCTTGCAAGCAAGTGATGTGATCACTAGAATGTTATATCACAGGAACGAGAAAAGAGTGCATGTCGGTAACGAGATCAAACTAGGTATTTGGATACCGATGATCGAATCTCGGACATATATTATATCAAGAGACAAAGGGATTTAGTTACAAGCATTAAAGGTTCTCACGATCACACAAGTCATCATTGAATATGCAGGAGTCAGTATGGATCTCTAGGTCCCGCTTCTGACTATTGATCTGAGAGGAGTCTCAATCATGTCTGCATTATTCGCGAACCGTAGGGTGACACACTTAAGAGTTACCGGACACCATTTTGGAGCACATATGTTTATTTAAAGAATTGCAAAGCGCAGGAATTGTTTCGATAGAAACCGGAAATTGTTTCAGGTGAAATTGCAGAAAGTGGTTTTGCATGTGATATTGAAATATTGCAAGGGGCTATATGTGAATTATTGTTAATTAAAGTAATTAACAAAATTCTGAATAAATTTAATAAAAGAGTTTTATTAAATGAGAGAGCATTAAACTTGGAGAATTTTAATGCATTTAAAGTAGGGACTTTAAAGGGGAATGTGAAGAGGCATTTTAATGTGGAGGGGTTACCACCACATGAATGGGGAGGTGAGGGGTCACCCCCCATGCGCCGGCCATGGATAGAGGGGGTACCCCCCTCCTCCTATAAAAGGCCACCCTCTTCCTCCTTCTTCCTTACACCTCCTTGTGAAGGATCTCTCTCCCCCTCTAGAATTATTCCCCCATGGTCTTGGATTAGCGAGATACATGTTCCCGGTGGCATTTCGTCTGGAAGGAGTTGCTGCTTCTGCTGGATCGCTGGAGCGAGGAGGTGGAGGTTGTCCGGTGGCTTGAACGTGTGTGCGAGTACGGATGCGCTGCTGAGTTGCAGCGCTCGGACTTCCACTCGATCTTGAGATCGAAAAGTGTACGACTACATCAACCACGAGTTCCTACTCGTTAATAAAACTCGTTGTCTTCGAGGGTAAGTTCTCGTTGGATGTATGTCCACCCGTTGCTTTGTACCTAGTAGATAGATCTTGGCGTGTAGTTCTCGTCGTAGGAATTTTTTGTTTTCTATGCTGCGGACCCAACAGTGGTATCAAATCCTGATCTATGCGTAGGTGCTTTGCATGGGTAGTACACATATGTTTATATGTGGGCGATGATGATCATGTTATTGCATCTTCTATGTATTTTGGATATTGGTGGCATAGTGGGATGAAGCGGCCTGGACCAACTTTACATGTCATCGTACATGAGACCGGTTCCACGACTGACATGCAACTTGTTTTGCATAAGTGGCTGGGTGTCATCTCTCCTACTATAGTCAATATCTGATTTACAACGAGTTGCTAATAACTTAGTTATCCTCGTTGTGGTTCATGTTTGTAGGTGAGAACGGTTCTATCTCCAAAAGCCCTAAGCCACGTAAAACTTGCAATTGATAAATTAGAGGCGTCTAGTTTAGATCGTTGCTGGGCTAGTGTATTGATATGGTATTGTTGTAAGTAGATGTATGATAGATACTCTTACAACACGCTCAAGGTGTAAGTTCCATAGACCTTGGCCTTACACACAAAGGAATGATAGAGATCATACCACGATGCAAGTGATAGAGATCAAATGCATGGACCATATCATCTCACTTTACACATTAGATGTTAGCATCTTATACTGCTAGTTTGGCGCTTTATGTAGCATTGTAAGATGATCCCTCATTTAGATATCAAGATAAAAATGTGTTCTTCCTTGAGTATGCACCGTTCTATGGATCGTGTTTCGAGACATCTCGTGATGATCGGGTGTACTCGAATCTACGCTTTCATAGGAACGGGTGTAAGACAATTTTACACACGCGAATACTAAGGTTCTTACTTGGCGAGCCTAGCATATACAGACATGGCCTCGGAACATGGACCGAAAGGTTAAGCATGAGTCATATAGTTGATATGATGCTCATATAGCTTCTCGCCTTTGAAGCTACATCAACTCACGTGATGATCAGACTTGGTGTAGTGGATTTGGTTCATGTAATCACCAAAAGGACACGAGGGATGTCGTTTTTGAGTGGGAGTTCATTAGTAATTTGGATTAGTTGAACTCAATCTATCATAAACTTAGTCTAAATAAACTTTACAAATTCTGTTGTAGATGGCACCACCTGCTTTTAATTTCAATGTGTTCATGGAGAAAGAGAAACTTGCTGCGAATGGTAGCAACTTCACCAACTGGGCTATGAATTTGAGGATTCTCCTCACTGCTGCACAAAAGCAATATGTGCTAGATGCTCCGCTAGGCCCCCCACCATCTCCGGATGCCCCTGACAAGGAAAAGAATGTCTATGTGACTCGTCAGGAGGACCACAACTTAGTTCATTGTGGCATACTGTATGGGCTAGAGCCAGAACTTCGAAAGCATTTTGAAAATGGAAATGCCTTTGATACCATGGGATAATTGAAAATTATTTTCGATACCCATGCTGCCGTAGAGAGTTATAATGCTACTGAAAAGTTCTTTAGCTGCATGATGGAGGAGAACAGCTCCGTTAGTGAGCATGTACTCAAAATGTCTGGGTATGCCGATAAGCTTGTGTCCTTGGGAATAACGATTCCCATTGACTTGGGCATACATCATGTTCTCCAATCTCTGCCACCTAGCTACAAGAGCTTCGTGATGAAGTATAATATGCAGGGCATGAAGAAGACTCTTCCCGAGCTTCTGTCAATGCTTAAGACTGTAGAAGTGGAGATTAGAAAAGAACATCAAGTGTTGATGATCAATAGGACCACTGGTTTCAAGAAGGACAAGAAAGGGAAGCACAAGGGAAAGAAGGGTGGCAAATCTGTTGCCGCGCCAGAAAAGAAACCCCGAGCTGGCCCTAAGTCCGATACCTAGTGCTACTATTGCAAGGGGATTGGCCATTGGAAGCGCAACTGCCCCAAGTATTTGGCGGACAAGAAGTCTGGCAAGGCAAACAAAGGTATATGTGATATACATGTTATTGATGTGTACTTGACTAGTACTCGCAGTAGCACCTGGGTATTTGATACGGGATCGGTTGCTAATATATGTAACTCGATTCAGGGGCTACAGAACAAGCGACAACTAGCAAGGGATGAGGTCAGGATGCGGGTCGGCAATGGATCAAAAGTTGATGTGAACACCGTCGGGACGCTACCTCTCCATATTCCATCGGGATTAGTTATAAACCTAAATAATTGTTATTTGGTGCCTGCACTGAGCATGAACATTGTATCCAGATCGTGTTTGATGCAAAGTGTTCATTCCTTTAAATCTGAAAACAATGGTTGTTCGATTTATAAGAATGATATCTTCTATGGTCATGCACCTATGTTGAATGGTTTATTTCTGATGGATCTCGATAGTAATATTACATATATTCATAATGTTAATGCTAAAAAGATTAAACTTGATAATGATATATCTGCATATATGTGGCACTGCCGTCTAGGTCATATTGGTGTTAAACGCATGAAGAAACTCCATTCTGATGGACTTTTGGAATCACTTGATTTTGAATCATTTGATACATGTGATCCATGCCTTATGGGCAATATGACTAGAACATCGTTTTCCGGTTCAATGGAACGGGTGACAGATCTATTGGAAATCATACATACTGATGTGTGTGGACCAATGAGTGTGTTGGCACGAGGTGGATATCGTTATTTTGTTACTTTCACGGATGATTTGAGTAGATACGGGTATATCTATTTGATGAAACACAAGTCTAAAACTTTTGAAAAGTTCAAGGAATTTCAGAATGAGTGGAAATCATCGTAATAAAAAGATCAAATTTCTACGGTCTGACCATGGAGGAGAGTATCTAAGTTACGAGTTTAGCACACACATGAAAGTGTGGAATAGTTTCACAACTCACGCCTGCCACAACACCACAACGTAATGGTGTGTCAGAATGTCGTAGTCGTACCTTATTGGATATGGTTCGATCTATGACGTCTCTGACTTACTTGCCACTGTCATTTTGGGGTTATGCACTAGAAACAGCTGCATTCACTTTAAATCGGGCACCATCTAAATCCGTTGAAACGACACCGTATGAATTATGGTTTGGAAACAAACCTAAGTTGTCATTTCTTAAAGTTTGGGGATGCGATGTTTATGTGAAGAAACTTCAGCCGGATAAACTCGAACCCAAAGCGGAAAAATGCGTCTTCATAGGATACCCTAAGGAAACGATTGGGTATACCTTCTATCACAGATCCGAGGGCAAGGTTTTTGTTGCCAAGAATGGATCCTTTCTTGAGAAGGAGTCTCTCGCGAAAGGTGTGAGTAGTCAAAAGGTAGAACTCGAAGAGGTTATTGAACCTTCTCTTCATGAAATGGCGAGTGGCGCAGCACCGGAAGTTGTTTCGGAGTTGACTTCACCTAATGAAGAGAGAGCTAATGATATTGATCATGAAACTCCGAAAGAGGACAATACCGAACCTCGCAGGTCAAGCAGGACACGTGCAGCTCCTAAACTGTACGGCAATCCTGTTGTGAATTTCATGGTTGATGCAATGGATGACCCTGCGACGTATGAAGAAGCGATGATGAGCCCGGATTCCAAGAAATGGCTAGAAGCCATGAAATCCGAGATGGAATACATGTACGAGAACCAAGTTTGGACCTTGGTGGACTTACCTCATGATCGAAAGGCCGTTGAGAATAAATAGTTTTTTAAAAGAAAAACTGATGCTGATGGTAATGTGACCATCTATAAGGCTCGACTTGTTGCAAAGGGGGTTCGACAAATTCAAGGAGTTGACTACGATGAGACATTCTCTCCCATAGCAATGCTTAAGTCAGTTAGGATTATGTTAGCAATTGCTGCATATTTCGATTATGAAATATGGCAGATGGATGTCAAAACTACATTCCTCAATGGTAATATTGAAGAAGAGTTGTATATGATACAACCTAAGGGTTTTGTCGATCCTAAGGATGCTAATAAGGTATGCAAACTTCAGCGATCCATCCATGGACTGAAGCAAGCATCCCGGAGTTGGAATCTCCGCTTTGATGAGGTGATCAAAGAGTTTGGATTTGTCCAAACTTATGGAGAGGCTTGTATTTACAAGAAAGTGAGTGGGAGCAATGTAGCATTTCTGATATTATATGTGGATGACATATTATTGATTGGAAATGATATAGATCTTTTAAACAGTGTTAAAAGTTATCTAAACAACAAATTTTCGATGAAAGACCTTGGTGAAGCGTCATATATATTAGGCATCAAAATCTATAGAGATTGATCAAGGGGCCTAATTGGGCTATCGCAGAGTACATACCTTGACAAGATATTAAAGAAGTTTAATATGGACCAAAGTAAGAAGGGGTTCTTACCTATGTTGTAAGGCAAGACATTGAGTAAGACCCAAAGTTCGGCTACGGCGGAAGAAAGAGAGATGATGGATAAGATCCGCTATTCCTCGGCCATAGGCTCTATAATGTATGCCATGCTATGTACATGACTAGATGTGGCACATGCTATTAGTTTGACTAGTAGGTACCAATCTGATCCAGGTTCGGAACACTGGATAGCGGTCAAGAACATCCTCAAGTACTTGAGAAGAACTAGGGATATGTTTCTTATATACGGAGGTAAAGAAGAGATAGTCGCTAAGTGTTATGTTGATGCTAACTTTGACACTGACCCGGATGACTCTAAGTCTCAATCCGTATACGTATTTCTCTTGAACGGAGCTGCAGTTAGTTGGAGGAGTTCCAAACAACCTGTGGTGGCTGGATCAACGACGGAGGCGGAATATGTTGCTGCTTCAGAAGCAGCGCAAGAAGCAGTTTGGATGAAAGAGTTCATTACGGAACTAGGTGTGGTTCCTAGTGCGTTGGACCCGATGGTGATCTATTGTGACAACAATGGAGCCATAGCCAACGCAAAGGAACCGAGGTCTCACAAGAATTCCAAGCATATTAAGCGCCGGTTTCACTCCATCCGCGAGCATGTCAAGGATGGAGATATAAAGATTTGTAAAGTACACACGGACCTAAATGTAGCAGATCCGTTGACTAAAGCTCTCCCTAGGCCAAAACATGATCAACACCAGAACTCCATGGGTGTTAGATTTATCACCATGTGAACTAGATTATTGTCTCTAGTGCAAGTGGGAGACTGAAGGAAATATGCCCTGAGAGGCAATAATAAAGTTGTTATTATGTATTCCTTATATATGATAGATGTTTATTTTGCATGCTAGAATTGTATTGATTGGAAATGTCAATACATGTGTGTTTAATAAACAAAAAGGGTTCCTAGTTATGCCTCTCTTATAGACTATCTTGTTGATTAACAAGATGATCAAGGTTTCCTGATCATGGACATTGGATGTTGTTAATAACAAGGTCACACCATTGGTGGAATGATGTGATGAACATTCATCCGAAGTATAGCATTATGATAAAGTCATTATGTTTATATTGCTATAATATCATACGGAGTAATCTTTATCCTTAGACCATGAGATCATGTTAATTGCTAACACCGGAAGAGTATCTTGATAACATCAAACGTCACACCGTAACAGGGTGACTATAAAGATGGGTTCAGTACTACGAAGGTGTTATGTTGAGGCTCATGGATCAAGAGTGGAATTTGTCAATCCCGATGATGGATAGATATACTCTGGGCCCTCTCGGTGATATCACATTGAGATAGCTTGCAAGCAAGTGATGTGATCACTAGAATGTTATATCACAGGAACGAGAAAAGAGTGCATGTCGGTAACGAGATCAAACTAGGTATTTGGATACCGATGATCGAATCTCGAACATATATTATATCAAGAGACAAAGGGATTTAGTTACAAGCATTAAAGGTTCTCACGATCACACAAGTCATCGTTGAATATGCAGGAGTCAGTATGGATCTCTAGGTCCCGCTTCTGACTATTGATCTGAGAGGAGTCTCAATCATGTCTGCATTATTCGCGAACCGTAGGGTGACACACTTAAGAGTTACCGGACACCATTTTGGAGCACATATGTTTTGAGAAAAGAATTGCAAAGCGCGAATTGTTTCGATAGAAACCGGAAATTGTTTCAGTGAAATTGCGAGAAAGTGGTTACGCATGTGATATTGAAATATTGCAAGGGCTATATAGAATTATTGTTAATTAAAGTAATTAACAAAATTCTGAATAAATTTAATAAAAGAGTTTTATTAAATGAGAGAGCATTAAACTTGGAGAATTTTAATGCATTTAAAGTAGGGACTTTAAAGGGGAATGTGAAGAGGCATTTTAATGTGGAGGGGTTACCACCACATGATTGGGGGAGGTGAGGGATCACCCCCCATGCACCGGCCATGGAGAGAGGGGGTACCCACTCCTCCTATAAAAGGCCACCCTCTTCCTCCTTGTTCCTTACACCTCCTTGTGAAGGATCTCTCTCCCCCTCTAGAATTATTCCCCCATGGTCTCGGATTAGCGAGATACATGTTCCCGGTGGCATTTCATCTGGAAGGAGTTGCTGCTTCTGCTGGATCGCTGGAGCGAGGAGGTGGAGGTTGTCCGGTGGCTTGAACGTGTGTGCGAGTACGGATGCGCTGCTGAGTTGTGGCGCTCGGACTTCCACTCGATCTTGAGATCGACAAGTGTATGACTACATCAACCACGAGTTCCTACTCGTTAACAAAACTCGTTGTCTTCGAGGGTAAGTTCTCGTTGGATGTATGTCCACCCGTTGCTTTGTACCTAGTAGATAGATCTTGGCGTGTAGTTCTCATCGTAGGAAATTTTTTGTTTTCTATGATGCGGACCCAACATCTTTACCATTTGGGTTAAGTTCAAGATGAGTCTTGGTTGCCATGGGAGTGGGGGTTCCATTTAGTTCTTTCATGTTAAACCTCTTGAGCATGTCTTGGGTATATTTGGCTTGATTGAAAAATGTTCCTCCTCTTATTTGCTTGATCTCAAAACCAAGGAATACCCTCAACTCGCCCATCATAGACACCCTGAACCTGACAGTCATAATCTTTGAGAATTCATCATTAAACTCTTTGTTAGATGAGCCAAAGATAATATCATCAACATATATTTGGCAAATGAAAAGCTCCTCATTAATCTTCTTAGTAAAAGGAGTGGGATCAATTTTCCCAACCTCAAATCCTCGATCTAACAACAAATCTCTAAGGTACTCATACCAAGTACGTGGAGCTTGTTTAAGTCCATAGAGCGCCTTATCAAGTTTGTAGATATGGTTTGGGAAGTTGGGATCCTCGAAACCCGGGGGTTGCTTAACATAAACCACCTCATGCAAAGGACCATTTAGAAAATCACTTTCTACATCCATTTGTTGTAATTTAAAATTATGATGTGCAACATATGCAAGAAGGATACAAATGGACTCAAGGTGAGCCACGGGAGCATAAGTCTCTCCATAATCAATGCCTTCATTTTGAGAGAACCCTTGAGCTACCAATCTTGCCTTGTTCCTCACAACAATTCCATGAGCATATTGCTTGTTCTTGAATATCCATTTGGTCCCAATGACATTGCGAGAATCTTTGTGCTTTTCTACTAACTTCGAAACTTTGTTTCTCTCAAGGTTGTTGAGCTCCTTATGCATGGCTTCTAACCAATCTGAACCTTCAAGAGCTTCCCACACCTTCTTGGGATCAACCATAGATGTATGAGCTTGATGCTCACCCAAGTGCTTCAATTGAGCCCGAGTGGACATTCCACTCCTTAAATCACCAATAACATTTTCAAGGGAGTGGTCTCTTCTTTCCAACATTTTATCCATGCGAGCTTTGCGACGAGTTTCGATCTCCAAGTTGTTCCTTGCGGGGATCTCTTCATCATTCTGGTCCTTGTCTTGACCATAATTTTGACCTTGATCAATAATGGGTTCAACTTCATCAACATGAGGTACAGGTTGATCTTGGTCTTGATTAGGCATGCTACTAGAAGGGCTTCGAGATGATCTTTCAGATGACTGAATAAATCTACCTTGAGCAACTGACTGCGTAGGTCTAGATAAGCCATTCAGTGGAGAGACGGGACCGTCCAGTCAGGAGCAACCTGCCTAATCAACATGGTGAGGGTTCTCAGCTTGTCTTTGGCTTGGGTCATCATTGTCGTCAATAACATGAGCATGTTGAAGTTGTGAAGATGAGGCCTCCACTTGAGTAGAGCATAGTTCTTCTCGATCTGCCACAAGGAGTTCCTCAACAAGGCGGATGAATCCCATACCCATTCTTCTTATGGCATCTTGAGGTATTTCATCATCTACATCACAAACATCAACATGAACCACTTGGGGGCCATCATATTCATCGAAAACCACACTACAAGATTCTATGACAATTCCGGAGAGTTTATCATAGGTTCTATAAGTGTGGGAATCGAGACCATAGCCAACAAAAATACCCTCTAAAGCTTTGGAATCAAATTTGGACAAACGAACACCTTTTATGAGATAGAAACACTTACAACCAAACACCCAGAAGTATGAAATGTTGGGCTTGTTACCGGTAAGTATTTCATATGGCATCGTGTTCAACTCTTTGCGGAGGTAGAGCCGGTTTGATGCATGGCAAGCGGTGGAGATTGCCTCCGCCCAAAATTTTTAAGGAGACTTAAACTCTGCCAATATAGACCTTGCCATATCCATTGAAGTCCGGTTCTTCCTCTTGGCTACACTATTTTGTTGAGGGGTATACGCAGCGGAATATTGATGTTTTATACCCTTATCACCACTAAGAAAACCATTTTATGTGTAGTTCTTGAAATCAGTGCCGTTGTCACTTCTTATTGTTATCACGGGCACATTGTATTGACGTTGAACCAAATTGACAAAGTTGATGAAGTATTGTTGGGTCTCACTCTTTAACCTGAAGAAGTATGCCCATGAATATCTTGAGTAGTCATCAACAATCACCAAGCAATATTTCTTCCCACCAAGGGTAGCATGAGATGGAGGACCAAAGATATCCACATGAAAGAGCTCCAAGATCCTCTTTGACTTTATAATGTTATTTGGCTTATGGGGAGAGTCATGCATCTTTCCTTCAACACAAGCCCTGCAAACACGATCTTTGGCAAAACAAACATTGTCCTTTAGTTCCACAATATGGCCACCCTTGTGGAGGGTTTGCAAAGTTCTCATGTTGACATGGGCTAGTCAACAATGCCATAACCAGCCCACATTGGCCTTTCCGAATAGGCACATCGCACTTGTAGTGGTTTTCCCTAAAAAGTCCACCACATACAAGTCATTTTCGACATACCCAACGAAAGCGACCTTTAGAGCCTTGCACAAGAGTACCACAATATCATTATCAATAAGGACGGCAAAACCCATCTTGCCAAGGGCACAGACTAAAAGTAAATTACAACGAAGAGTCTCAACAAGCATGACGTCCACGAGAGTAACATCGTGTGCAACCACAACTTTTCCAAGACCCATTACCTAAAATTTTGACTTATTGGCATATGCGACAGTTATATGATCTTGATTTGCCCTTATCTCCATCATTATTTCTTTGCTTCCGGTCATATTACTTGTGCAACCACTATCAAGCACCCACTTTGACCCTCTAGAAGCATAGTTCTTCAAAAGATCAAGCTAGTTTTTAGGTACCCATTTTTCAATGGGTTATCTTTTGTTAGTGACAAGGGTCTTTGGAACACAAATAAATGAAGCAATATAACCATCAAATGGACCAACATATTGTGCATAAACATCACCATAAGAATTGTGCATTAATACATAGTGAGGGTTAGTACTTCCCGCAAAGTCATCTTGTGACATAGTTTTGCCACTTGGGGTATTACTACCCATAATGGTCTTATCTTTTGCTTGTGCGGGCTTAGCCTTCTTATTCTTGTTCTTCTTCTTCTTGGCTATGGATACATAGCCAAGACCTATTTTCTCATTATTTGGCCTTTGCTTACTCAAAAGGTCACCAAGAGACTTGTTACCTTTGGGGAAGGTTGATTTTGCAAGCTCCCCCTTCAACCTAGCATTTTCTTCAAGGATGTTCATATTACTAGGGGGAATGGAAATACTAGGTGAAGCAACATTAGTCAATTGAGTTTGAAGTTGTTCACGAAACTTTGTGAGGGTCAACAGTTCACTTTCCAAGACCTTGTGAGTCTTGTTAAGCTTCTAAAAAATCCTCGGCAAGCTTGTGATGAAAAACACCAAACTCAATCTTGTCCTTTTTAGCCTTTTTGTACTTAGCAATGGCATGGTCACATTCCTTAATGAGTTTAGTAATAATTTGATCATTTTCCTCATCAAGGCCTTCAAGTTTTTCTTCAAGAGACACCCTAGTCTCTTGCTATTATTATAGAGCATTAGTTAGAGCATCCATCTCAAGTTGATGATCTCTCCCAAGCTTACATCTCTCATCAAGGAGCTCTTGTGTGTGAGCAAGTTGGTTCAAGAGATTTACATTGTGCTTCTTGTGCTCTCCTTGTAGATTAGTCATATAAGCATCGAAAGCAACTAATTCCTTTTTCACCTCAAGAGTTATGTCATCATTCAATTCATCATTGATAGTAGAGGTGGAGAGAGGAGATGGTGATACCTCTGATGCTCTTGCCATAAGGCAAGTGACGTTCTTGTTGGAGGTGTTCTCATTTGGGGAATCGAAAAGGGAGAAGGTGGGTGTAGAGGTAGTAGTAATGGCAGCCACACCATATGTTGTTTCTTCTTCTCCTTCCTCCTCATCATCAGAAGAGAACTCTTCATGTGCTATCAATGCAATGTCACCGGACTTCTTGTTGGTGACATTCTTATTGCTGAAAGGCTTCTTGAAAGGGGCCTTTGGATTTTTCTTCAATATGAGTGCACTACCATTATATTCTCTCTTCTCATATGGACATCCAGCAAGAAAATGATAGCGGTCACCACAGTTGAAGCAAGGTCTCAATCTTGAAGCATTTTTTTCTACCACTTGGGTTGCTTCTTCGTTGCATCTCCATCTTGGCCTTGGTGGGATATTTCCAAAAGTTTCTCGCATAAAAGACCATATATTCACCATGAGCCACCTTGACATCTTCGGGGTGACTCATAGAGAGTGCATCATTATCACTTCTTCTTCATCATACTCCACAACCTTGGCCTTCAAGGCAAGATTGACACCACTACTCATTCCAATGGCACGAGCTCGGGCATATTTGGCATTCTTGGCAGCAACCTTGAAGGTGGCCATCTCTTGCATAACTTCATTTGAGGTCATGAGATGGTAGTTGTGTATTCCTTGGAGATTTTTGAACTCAGTGGGCTCGAAGGTCATGAGTGCACTCACATACTTCCTCTTGATCCACGTATCATCAATGTGAGAGGCACCAACATTTTTGAAGGCAGTGGCTATGGATTTGAGTCTTCTATACATGTCTTCATGATCCTCACCATCCTTCATAAAGAAACCTTCAGCTTCATTGCTCAAGGCATCATACCTATTTCTTCTCATGCTCTCATTTCCAACAAACAAGTCGATGAGAGCATGATACGTCCAAAACGTATCTACTTTCCCGGACACTTTTGCTATTGTTTCTCCTCTAAACTTGTGTGATTTGGATGCAACTAACGCGGACTAACGCTGTTTTCAGCAGAATTGCCCTGGTGTCTACTTTTTGTGCAGAAAATCAACTATCGGGAAAAATGACGGAAAATATGCCGAAAATCGTATTTCACCAGAAGACGCCAGGAGCCAGAATACGAGACGGAGGGGGGCTGGGCCCAGGCCACACCACCTATCCGCGTGGGCTAGCCTAGCCCACGCCAGGGGTGGTCTGGCCGCCCTAGACTGCCCCTCGGTTTCCCTCTTTGCCTATAAGTTGCCTTCTGACCTAAAAACTCAGGGGGGTTCGACGGTTTTCCAGAAAGAGTTCCGCTCCGCCGCCACCATCAGATTCCACGAAATAGCATCAGAAACTCCGTTCTGGCACCCTGCCGGGATAGGGAATTGGAGGAGATCATCGCCATCATCATCACCATCGCTTCTCCATCGACCATCCATGTTTCCCCCATCTATGAGTGAGTAATCCCCCGCTGTAGGCTATGGGGATGATAGGGATTGGATGAGATCGTTCATGTAATGGCATCAGATTGTTAGGGCATGGTGCCTAGTATCTTCTATTAGTGCTTTATGACTTTGTTGCGACTTGTTATGCTTAATGCTTGTCACTAGGGACCGAGTGCCATGATTTCAGATCTGAACATGTTATTGATTCATTATGATAGTATTGTTTATGGTCTTATCTGCAAGTTGTATACAAACGTCGTTGTCCGGAACCAATGGCCCCGAAGTGACAGCAATCGGGATAACCGGAGGAAATGGCTTTGATGTGAGGATCACATGTGTTCATGGAGTGTTAATGCTTTGCTCCGGTGCTCTATTAAAAGGAGTACCTTAATTGCCAGTAGTTCCCTTGAGGCCCTGCTGCAAGCAATTTGCAGGACAAAGATGTTGTGCAAGTTCTTATTGCGAGCACGTATGACTATATATGGAACACATGGCTAGGATTATCTAGTACTTGGATGCTTTATCTTATTTATCTGCAATTACCCTATGTTCTGATTGCTATGTGAATTGTCTTGTCCATGCAACGCCCGTCCATCCATCCCTATGCCTACACTTTCGAATCCTCATTTCTTGCTATTGTTACTACTGTCTTTACTTTACCGTTGCTGCTACTTTCCTATTCCTACTACAAAACTGTTGCTACTGATAAACTGCTGTGAGCAAGATTGTTTCTAGGTGTAGCTGAATTGACAACTCAGTTGTTAAGGCTTATAAATATTCTTTGGATCCCCTTGTGTCGAATCAATAAATTGGGTTTCACTTCCCTCGAAAATACTACGATACACCCCCTATACTTGTGGGTCATCAAGACTATTTTCTGGCACCGTTGCCGGGGACCATAGCTTTATTTATCAAGTTCACTTGGATTCTCTATTGTTCGCTGCTATCCATCCATCATGGGTAAGTCTCGTGATGGCAAGGTTCCTATTTTACCATCCATTACAAGAAGAGGTACGGTTCTGAACACCTCTATTGCTCTTGATTCACCATCTGTTATGAGTAAGCTCGTTACACCACCACATACACATGCTACACACACTGCTACTACTGCTGAATCTGAAACTTCTGATGCTTATGATGCTGCTTCTACTGTGCTTGATAAGAGTGGTTCATTAGGTCCTCTCCTAATGAAGACACTACTACACCTGTTAGCTCACCTGAGTCTAGTGAAAGTTATGATATTGAAGATGGTTATGTTGAGATGACCGATGAATTTATTAAATAATGTAAAAACACCCATGATAGGAGCGCTACTAAGAGTCTCCTTGAGAGGCGTACTATTAGACCCAAATTTTCTCCTATTGCTAAGTTTGCTGCTTCTCCCATAAACATTATAGATAAAGATTATGATTTCTCTCTCGATCTATCTTACATAGCTATTGTTGAGAAAGAACCTTTTTGTGGGACTAAGAATGAAAGTGTGGTAGCACATATGAATGAAATTTCAAGTGGTTCAAACTCAAATAGATCAACTCGTTAAAGTGCAAAAAGACTTGCTAGTTAATGCTGCTAAAGAAAAACATGCTTATGAAATTAGAACTAGAAGTGGTGCTGCTACCCAGGATCCTCTATATCCTGAGGGGCATCCCAAAAGAATTGAGCAGGATTCTCAACAAGCTGAAAATAGTGGCTCTACTCATAAGAATAGGAAAAAGAAACATAAAACTATTGTAGAACCCTCTGAACCTGCTATAGATCCTAATAGTATATCTGTCTCGGATGCTGAAATTGAAAGTGGTAATGAAGAAAATGAAGTTCCTAATGAAGAAAAAGTTGAAGAAGAACCTAAAAAGCACACTAAGAATACTAAATACACTAAAGAAGATTTTATTGATAAGAAACATGGTAGTGAAAGAGAACCTTGGGTCCAAAAACCTATGCCTTTCCCTGATAAGAAACACAAGTAAAAGGAAGATGAACACTATAATAAGTTTTGTGAGTGGATGAAACCTTTATTCCTGCAAATTCCTTTGACTAATGCTATTAAATTGCCTCCTTACACAAAGTATATGAAGGATATTGTCTCGAATAAAAGGAAGATCCCTAATGAAGAAATCTCTACCTTGCTTGCTAATTATTCCTTTAATGGTAAGGTTCCAAAGAAACTTGGAGACCCAGGGATTCCAACTATCCCTTGCTCTATTAAGAATAGTTATGTTAGAACTGCTTTGTGTGATTTGGGAGCTGGAGTTAGTGTTATGCCTTTCTCTCTCTATAAGAGGCTTCAACTAGAAAAATTAATACCAACTGACATATCTTTGCAAATGGCTGATAAATCTACCCCTATTCCTGTTGGTATATGTGAGGATGTACCTGTTCAAGTGGCTCATAATTGCTTGATATTAACTAATTTTGTTGTGCTTGAAATGCTTGAAGATGATAATATGTCTATTATTCTTGGGAGACCTTTTCTTAATACTACAGGGGCTGTTATTAATTGTAATCAAGGAAAGGTGACTTTCAATGTTAATGACAAGGAACATACTGTCTATTTCCCCAAGAAGATTGAAAGGACTTGTGGTTTGAATTCAATTGAACATGTTGATGGCATTCAAGTTGGAGAAATATATTGTGCCATACCAAGAGAAAATTTTGAAACTATTATGATTGGGACCATTGCTATCAAGGTTGAGGTAACATAATCATTAGTGGGATACAAAGTTTTGTCTCATATGGAATTATTTTGGTAACAAGACCTGATCAACCTTGTTAACAAAAGGATTTCATTGAACAAAACAATGTTTTCACCGTGATTATCTCCGTCTACTTCTATTTTATCCATTTTAGTTTTGCTTTCGTTTAATTATCTTTTTGTTGTTAGTTGCTTGCATGTATAGAACTTCTGTAGTTCTAGCTTTATTTTGTCATTGCATCATTTCCAAAAAAAATCTGTCTGTCAGAAAATCATTCTTCTATACCTGAAAAATGCCCAAAAATAAAGTGTCTCGAAAGATTCCAGAAAATTCATATTAAATTTTTACATGAAAAAAGGGGCAGCGGAGTACTTGGAGGGTGCCAGGGGGACCCACCAGGCAGGCTCACCACCTGGTGGCGCGGCTTTCCCTAGGTGGCGCCATGCCATGGTGTGGGCCACCCCTGGCCCTCCACTAACTCTCTCACCTGCCCTTTCTTCTCTCTCCCGAGTAAGCTCTAGTTCATTGCTCAAAATTGCGTTCTTGCTGTGCTTGCTCTCGATTTTTTCGATATCCTTCATCAGCCCATCTTTGTTGCTGAAATTTGGAGCACTTGTTCTCTGGTATGTGACTCCTCCCCTTGTCCAAGTAGATTTGTGTTTAGTGGATTATATCTTGAGTATTTTTCTGCTGTAGGTGATAGGTTATGAGAGCTTGTAAGCTTGTTTGATGCTTAGAGATATAGTTTTGACGCATGTTTAGGCCTCTTACAAGTCCCTATGAGTAGTATCCTTCATTTTATGCACTTTGCAATCACTTGTTTAATAGGTGTTTAAATTTCAGAATAGAAGATGAATGAGCATCAACTAAACCAACATGAACTATGGGTGCCTGAGGTCATGAAGGTCCACTGGGAGGAGGAAGTTTTTCCTTCCATTTACCCATGTTCTGAGTTCATGAGAGCTGCTGGAATTCTCCAAGATTTCCACACTTTGGTTTCTAATGCAGGGTTGGAGCACTTTTTGGAAGGTGAACCTTGTGAATTTGTGAAGCTAACCATGTCTGTGGTGCAGGACTTTCAATTTAGTCACTCTTTGCCTAACCCCATGGTCCACTACAAAATTTACAATACCGCTGTCGACCTTTCTCTCGATGACTTTTGTGCAGCTATTAAGGTACCTCAATGGGGATCATGTAGAAGGATTAAGGAGCGACCTAAACCACTCATGGATTTATACGCAAAAATTTGCCAAGGGAGCAGCTTCTCGAAGGAGAGTGGAAAAATCCGTAACATTCATCTTCCCTCCATTCGCTACTTTGTCTACTTTATTGACAAGTGTGTTCTTGCTAGGAAAACTGCCAATAAGTTATCTTCATATGATCTAGCATTTATCTCTGCTGCTCTTAAACGAGATAGGTCTTACAACTTCGGTGCTTTGATAGCTTTCCGTCTTGCTACTAACCGTGAGAAAGGTGGAATTTGTGGAGGCCTCATTGCTTCTCATTTACTAGCATTGCATGGTTTAGTGCCTCATCATCTAGACCTACAGTTTCCCATAGAAAGGCTTGATTTTAATTCCATGATACAACATAAATTTGTTTCCTCGTGGGCTAGTTTGAATGAGTTATCTTATGAAATAACCTTTCTCAAAGCTGGTTGGGGAAAGAGCAAGTCCGAGCGTGTTGTTCTTTTGCTTGCACCTGTTTTGTTTAACCTTGATAACAGGGAAGGATGGTCCCTCACTGAGGAGGAGCTTGACACGTACTTGGGAGAGCTCTCCCAACAGGAGCAGGATACTAGAAGGGAGGTCACGGATGATTCGGTCCAGCCCTCGAATGAGGGGGAGTCTTCATATTAGCAGCCTGCTTATGATTGGGGAGCTTCTTCTTCTTCCCACGGGCCCAACTATGACCATTCTTATCATGATCCTCCTGCTTGGAACCCTTACCCGTATCTGGATTGATACCCACTTAGGCCAAAAGCCTAAGCTTGGGGGGAGGTATGCCGGCATCGCACTCATCTTATATTCATGTTCCATTTTCTTTTTGGTTTTTGTTCTTTCTTTGCTTTCGCTTTCTAAAACACAAAAAGACCAAAAATATTTCTATTGTTTCTCTTTGTTTTGTTTCTTCTTCTTTTTGCCTTGGTTTGTTTTTCCCTTTTTGCTTTGCTTGAATTATTCAAAAAACCCAAAAAGATTTTGCTTTGCTTGTTTTTCCTTTTTGGTTCTTGTTTTAAAAATCGAAAACAACAAAAATATTTGTCATTCTCCTTTGGTTTTGTGAGTTTGCTATAGGGTTCAGCAGTCCTCAGTGGATACTGGTTTCATATTATTATTCAAGCCACACAAGTGAAGAGCAATAATGAGGATTAATGACAACGTGAGGCGTGGTAAGAGGCTGATAACGAACTCTATTTGTTTTCATTTTTGTACATATACTCATCATTGTGGGCATGCTTAGTATGTTAGTGTAAAGTGTATGTTATGTTTGGATGCTTAGTAGTTCTTGCTTTCGTATGATTAGTCCCAACTTGCTAATAGTCTCTAGCATGTCATATGAAAGTTTGCTTGCATTACTCTATTCATAACTTGGTATGACACCATGGTATCCTCCTCTAAATGTTTCATTTGAATTGACTTGGCACATGCTCGCGCATGATAAGCCTCGATGAATTATTTTGCCTTGAGGATCTTGAATCACTTTCATGCCATGATTAGTCCTGTTTTGTTGCAAGCACGATTATGACAGCTATTGCTCTCTCGTTTGTCGCTCCCTTACTATTGCTAGCCTTCACTTTCACTGAGTATGTTTTACTCGTGTTTCCAACTCCCCAAAACCAAATATTGCCAAAATGTCCACCATACCTACCTATTAGCATCATTTGCTACTTCCGTGCATATTCAATATGAAGGGTTTGCAGCATAGAAAACAAAAAATTTCCTACGATGAGAACTATACGCCAAGATCTATCTACTAGATACAGAGCAACAGGTGGATATACATCCATGGAGAACTTACCCTCGAAGAAAACAAAGCTTTGTTAACGAGTTGGAACTCGTGGATGATGTAGTCGTACACTTGCCGATCTCAAGATCGTGATGAAGTCCAGCAGGTCCGGCTCCAGCACGTCCATCAGATCCAGCTCCAGCAAGTCCAGCACCACCAAGTCTAGCACCACAAAGCAGCGGTGCATCCGTGATCGCACACACGTCCGGTACCCCGACAACCTCCATCCCTCGCTCCAGCAAAGCAGCGGAAGCAGCAACTCCTTTCCAGATAAAGCCATCGGGAACATGTATCTCGCTAATCCGAGACCATGGGGGAATAATACTAGAGGGGGAGAGAGATCCTTCATGAGGAGGTGTGAGGAAGAAGGGGAGTGAGGGGGGCCTTTTATAGGAGGAGGGTGTAACCCTCCCCATGGCTGGTGCCCCATGAGGGGTGACTCCTCACCTCCCCCATTCATGTGGTGGTAACCCCTCCACATTAAAATGCCCCTTCACATTCTCTTTTAAAGTCCCCACTTTAAATGCATTAAATTTCTCCAAATTTAATGCTCTCTCATTTCATAAAACTATTTTATTAATTTTATTTAGAATTTTGTTAATTACTTTAATTAACAAACATTCACATAAAACCCCCTACAACATTTCAATATTACATGCAGAACTAACTTCAGTAATTTCACCCAAAACAGTTTTGGTGTCTATTGAAATAATTCCAGCGCTTTCTTAAATTTTTATCTGAAACATATTTGCTCCAAATGGTGTCGGTATCCCTTGAGTGTGTCACCCTATGGTTCACGAATAATGCAGACATGATCGAGACCCCTCTCAGATCAATAATCAGAAGCGGGACCTGGAGATCCATATTAACTCCTACACATTCAACGATGACTTCTATGATCGTGAGAACCTTCAACGCTAGTAACTAAATCCCTTTGTCTCATGATATATTACATGTCCGAGATTCGATCATCGGTATCCAAATACCTAGTTTGATCTTGTTACCGACATGCACCCTTTTCTTGTTCCCGTGATATAACATTCTAGTGATCACATCACTTGCTTGCAAGCTATTTCAATGTGATATCACCGAGAGGGCCCAGAGTATATCTATCCGTCATCGGGATGGACAAATCCCACTCTTGATCCATGAGCCTCAACATAACACCTTCGTAGCACTGAACCCACCTTTATAGTCACCCAGTTATGGTGTGACATTTGATGTTATCAAGATGCTCTTCCGGTGTTAGCAATTAACATGATCTCATGGTCTAAGGACTAAGATTACTTCGTATGATGTTATAGCAATATAAACAGAATGACTTTGATCGTAATGCTATAGTTTGGATGAATGTTTAGCACATCATTCACCAATGTTGTGACCTCGTTATTAACCACATCCAATGTCCATGATTAGGAAACCTTGATCATCTTGTTAATCAACGAGCTAGTTTATATGAGAGTTATTACTAGGAACTTTGTATTTTGTTTATTAAACACACATGTATTAATGTTTCCAATTAATACAATTATAGCATGCAAAATAAACATTTATCATAAACATGGAATAAGATAATAACCACTTTATTATTGCCTCTCGGGCATATTCCCTTCAGTCTCCCACTTGCACTAGAGTTAATAATCTAGTTTGAAAAACTTTGTGTATTGAACACCTATGGCTTTCTGGTGTTGCATATACGCGATTGCTAGTGGTTAACATAATATCCGGATCTGGCACTTTCAGGTCCATGTGTATTTGCATGTCTTTGCGTCTCTACGCATCACTAATTCTCCAATGAGATGGCATTGTATAAATTTGGTCCTTTGGTGAGACCTTTAGTTCGTTCAGGTCAAAATATGTTGATATTATTGTCATACAATATATCTTCATAGTATTAGCCCACTTTGAACCACACCTAGTTTGATAACAAACTACTTAACACAAATACCCTCCTTTGCTGCTACTATAGCAGTCATATACTTAGCCTTTCATTGTAGTATCCGTCACAATGTCTCAACTTTGGAACTCATCCAAATCCATCATGGAACATCCTTTCCATTACATTGTGCCACCCATAGTCTAAATTGAGATAAATTTAATTTGTATCTTGTGACAAAACTAGTATCAATGTAACACTTTACAATGAACTCCTTTTAACTATTTGTCACTTATACATGATATATTCTTAGTTCTTCCAAAGCTCATAAGAATATCTTCACTATTGTCGAATGATCATCTTATGAATCATTCTGGTATGTGCTCATAACATTTAGAGCATAGGACATTTTGGATATATACATATCACGGTATAATCGATCAAAATCTTCATGTGATTTTACTCACCAAGTGTTGAAACACTTGAATCTTGATACAATCATTTCCATGCAGCAAGACCCTTTCTTGTTGTTTTTATATTGAACCCTTTCAATATCTCATATATCTATGTCTGGCACAACCATATTAGCGCCTCAATCTATCCATATAGATATTGATGCAAAATATTCCGGTTTTGCCCAAGTCTTTCATCGAAATCTTATTTTAATGAAATTCTTAACTTGTGTCAATACAAGATACATCATTTCCAATCAACAATATGTCCTCTACATAATGTATTAGAAATATGTCTCAGCGCTCCCACTTAATTTCTTGCAAATGCAAGCATCTTCATCATCTCTGATGAATTTAAACTCTTTTAACAGTTTCATCATGGTGAAGATTCCAACTCCGCTATGCTTACTTCAACTATTGAAGTTTGCATGCCCTTCTAGCACCCTTTGAATTAACAAAACCCTTCGGACCATGTCATGTACACGTCCTAGGTAACCGTTCTATTAAAAGAACCTTGTTTTGTTTATTCAACTACCATATACCAAATTATATGTAGTGGTTGCTACATTAATCCGTCAAGACTATATATCGCTATGAAAGATCAAATCTTGTCATAGTCAACTCCTTGAACATTGCCGTAAACTTCTTTCCGACATGTCTACTATTTCATACATGTTAAACATCCATGTCTATTTCTTTATAGATCCAAACACGACCGATAGGCTTCACGCCTTTCCGGAGGGTCTTCCAAGTTCAGAAACTTGATTTCTTGTGTATGGATACTATCACAAATTCTATGACTTTTAGTCATTTTATGGAGTCAGGGGCCATCATCGCTTCTTTGCATGTAGTTGGTTCATCATTGTCAAAACAATAATGACTTGCTTATCAAATCACACTATTTGATTCTTACCGACCCACATGGTTCAATAGGAACTCTAATATCCGAGATCACACCCTTTGTAATCATGGGAGCCATGAGTATTATGGCCGCCACCGGGACACTTTCCGGCGCTGCGCTACTTAGCACATATAGCTAAGGTTCAACAACCTTATCAAAGTTCTATTGTCCTCCCACTTAAATTTTCACGAAAAATTCCTTCTCAAGAAACTTGACGTTCCAAGTAACAAACTCTTTTGTCCTCGGTGTTATGGAGAAATTCCCAACAAATTCTTTGGGATAACCTACAAAGACGTGCTTATCCGACTTTGGTTGTAAACATTTTACTTATGCATAGCATACCAAAATTTAAGAAAAGACAATTCAGGTTTTATCCCAAACCATAACTCATATGGTGTCATTTCAACGGATTACGATGGTGCTCTTTTCAGTGTAAAAGCGGTAGTCTCTAAAGCTTCAATCCTTAAAACATAATGGCAGTTTTATAAATGACACCTTTGATCTTACCATGTCAAACATGGTTTGATTTCATCTCTCGAATATGCCATACTCCTATGGTTTATCGGGAAACACACTTCATGGAACAATTCCTCAAATCTTAAGTGTTTTGCTAAACATGTAACTCAAATATTTTCCTTTATGATCGAATCATAAACTCTTTATTTTCTTGTTACAATGATTTTCCACTTCATCTTGAAAGTCTTTGAACAATTTTCAAATGTTTCATACTTCTTCCTTATTAAGAAAATATATAGATATATTCCCTCAAATTTCTGGAGAAAGCATATGAAGCAAAAACATCCATCGCATATGGCTACACATAATGGACTATGCACATCAGCATGCACAATTTCCAATAAGCTAGTCATCCGTTCCTCTTTGGCCTATGAACGGAGTTTCAATTATCTCGAGGAAAGTCTCACAAGCGTCATTGATCAAAATCAAAGACTCTAAAAATCCATCAACATGGAGTTTCTTCATGTTTTCTTTCCAATATAATTCAAACAGCGATGTCACTTCATAAGTGATCTTTTAATCATTTGTCTTGTGACATTTTAGCAATAGTGTTTATGGATGTGATTTCTCCCACTAGACTTGTAAAAGTTCATCCATCCTTTATGGAATACGGTAATTATTTGAACAACCATTGTTCTCATAATACCGGAACAAAATAACAATTATTTAAACAAATCTTGAAGGCTAGGTTTGATGACAACGAAAAAACACAATAACACTTTATTTGTTTTCGATGAACATCATCACTTATTATCTTGCTAGTTATTTAGGCCATTGCAGTTCATGAATTGAGTTGTCTTGTATGACACTTCATACCAAACAATTCGGTATCCAATACCTAAGAACCACATTGTTTAACAAGCAAGGAATACAACCATAACATGTATATCTTTTATATACCTAATCTGGACATTTCCAACTTTTTCTTTTCTGCCAAATATTTTATAGATTCTCTTTCAGCAATTCCTTTTCCTTTTAAAAGAATCTATCAACATCAATAGTGGTGTCATTCACATGACACATAGTACAAAGCGTATATAGTCAAATACTAATACCTTTGGACTTGCACTTTGAAGTGGATCACCATCATCAAATGTTTGGTATTCTTTCAAAAATCCACTCTTTAGTAATCTTTTAGTGTAGTAAACATTTTACTTACATCTTCTATTCACCCTTATCGTGACAACTTTCATGATCAAGCTACTATAGCCTATAAGGAAGAATCGCGAGTATAATGTTAGTTCCCAAAACCTTTTTGGGAGATTCGAATGCTTAGCATCTCCATCCTTCACAAATTCTCAGACAATATGAGAACATGTATTTTGCTAAATTATACTCTATCATAATGCAACCAAAAACATTGTTTCAGATTTCACAATATCTTTCACACATGATGGTTTCTAAAACAATTTTCAGCTCCTATATAATCTTGATATTAAAACTTTTGAATATCAATAATCATTGAGGCAAACATGATACTTTAGATACTAACATTGGAATTCTTACTCTTGATTTAATACTACTTATTAAACTTCATGGAGTAAATAGAGTTTGCTGAAAGTTTGCAATAGGACTTATAAACTTTAAATTGACATTCAAAACAATACGATACCAGTTTGTAAAGTAAATATCCAGAATTCTATAGTTCTATTATCTCAATTAAAACTAAGCATAAGGTAGTGAACAGACGTCAATGACTACAAAAGATTATGCAAATTCACTTTGGATTAGTTTATGACAAATTGAGTTCGACTAATCCAAATCAGAAATGAACTCCCACTCAAAAACGACATCCCTCGTGCCTTTTTGGTGATTACATGAACCAAATCCACTACACCAAGTCCGATCATCACGTGAGTTGATGTAGCTTCAAAGGCGGGCATCTATATGGGCATCATATCAACTATATGACTCATGCTTAACCTTTCGGTCCGGGTTTCGAGGCCATGTCTGTACATGCTAGCCTCTCCAAGTAAGAACCTTAGTATTCGCGTGTGTAAAATTGTCTTACACCCGTTCCTATGAAAGCGTAGATTCGAGTACACCCGATCATCACGTGATGTCTCGAAACACGATCCACAAAATTGTGCATACTTAAGGAAGAACACATTTTTATCTTGATATTTAAATGAGGGATCATCTTAAAATGCTACTAAAACGCCAAACTAGCAATATAAGATGCAAACATCTAATGTGTAAAGTGAGATGATATGGTCCATGCATTTGATCTCTATCATATGCATCATGGTATGATCTCTATCATTCCTTTGTGTGTAAGGCCAAGGTCTATGGAACTTACACGTTAGGTGTGTTGTAAGAGTATCAACTATACGTCAACTTACAACATTACCATATCATGACACTAGCCCAGCAACAATCTAAACTAGATGCCTCTAATTTATCAATTGCAAGTTTTACGTGGCTTAGGGCTTTCGGAGATAGAACCGTTCTTACCTACGAACATGGAACCACAACAAGGATAACCAAGTTATTAGCAACTCGTTGTAAATCAGATATTGACTATAGTAGGAGAGACAGACACCTTGACCACTTATGCAAAACTAGTTGCATGTCAGTCGTGGAACCGGTCTCATGTACGATGACATGTAAGGTTGGTCTGGGCCGCTTCATCCCACTATGCCACCAATATCCACAATACATGAAAGAAGCAATAACATGATAATCATCGCCCACATATAAACATATGTGTACTACCCGTGCAAAGCACCTACGCATAGATCAGGCTCTGATACCACTGAAGGGTTCGCAGCATAGAAAACAAAAAATTTCCTACGATGAGAACTATACGCCAAGATCTATCTACTAGATACAGAGCAATGGGTGGATATACATCCATGGAGAACTTACCCTCGAAGACAACAAAGCTTTGTTAACGAGTTGGAACTCGTGGATGATGTAGTCATACACTTGCCGATCTCAAGATTGTGATGAAGTCCAGCAGGTCCGGCTCCAGCACGTCCATCTGATCCAGCTCCAGCAAGTCCAGCACCACCAAGTCCAGCACCGCAAAGCAGCGTAACATCCGTGATCGCACACACGTCCGGTACCCCGACAACCTCCGTCCCTCGCTCTAGTAAAGCAGCGGAAGCAGCAACTCCTTTCCAGATAAAGCCACCGGGAACATGTATCTCGCTAATCCGAGACCATGGGGGAATAATACTAGAGGGGGAGAGAGATCCTTCACGAGGAGGTGTGAGGAAGAAGGGGAGTGAGGGGGACTTTTATAGGAGGAGGGGGGTACCCCTCCCCATGGCCGGCGCCCCATGGGGGGTGACTCCTCACCTCCCCCATTCATGTGGTGGTAACCCCTCCACACTAAAATGCCCCTTCACATTCTCTTTTAAAGTCCCCACTTTAAATGCATTAAATTTCTGCAAATTTAATGCTCTCTCATTTAATAAAACTATTTTATTAATTTTATTCAGAATTTTTTTAATTACTTTAATTAACAAACATTCACATAAAACCCCCTGCAACATTTAAATATTACATGCAGAACCAATTTCAGCAATTTCACCCGAAATAGTTTTGGTGTCTATTGAAATAATTCCAGCGCTTTCTTAAATCTTTATCTGAAACATATTTGCTACAAATGGTGTCGGTATCCCTTAAGTGTGTCACCCTACGGTTCGCGAATAATGCAGACATGATCGAGAGCCCTCTCAGATCAATAATCGAGCGGGACACGGAGATCCATACTGACTCCTACACATTCAACGATGACTTCTGTGATCGTGAGAACCTTCAACGCTAGTAACTAAATCCCTTTGTCTCGTGATATATTACATGTCCGAGATTCGATCATCGGTATCCAAATACCTAGTTTGATCTCGTTACCGACATGCACTCTTTTCTCGTTCCCGTGATATAACATTCTAGTGATCACATCACTTGCTTGCAAGCTATTTCAATGTGATATCACCGAGAGGGCCCAGAGTATATCTATCCGTCATCGGGATGGACAAATCCCACTCTTGATCCATGAGCCTCAACATAACACCTTCGTAGCACTGAACCCACCTTTACAATCACCCTCTTACAGTGTGACGTTTGATGTTATCAAGATACTCTTTCGATGTTAGCAATTAACATGATCTCATGGTCTAAGGACTAAGATTACTTCGTATGATGTTATAGCAATATAAACATAATGACTTTGATCGTAATGCTATACTTTGAATGAATGTTCATCACATCATTCCACCAATGTTGTGACCTCGTTATTAACAACATCCAATGTCCATGATCAGGAAATCTTGATCATCTTGTTAATCAACGAGCTAGTTTATATGAGAGGCATTACTAGGAACTTTGTATTTTGTTTATTAAACACAGATGTATTAATGTTTCCAATTAATACAATTATAGCATGCAAAATAAACATTTATCATAAACATGGAATAAGATAATAACCACTTTATTATTGCCTCTCGGGCATATTCCCTTCACAATATGCCTTGCTTTCTTCCGAATAAAATGTTTGATTGTTATGAGAAAGTTAGTTAGTAAAGCTCTCACAAACTTGATGGCACACTTTATTTTCTTGCATTTAATAAACCTGAACCGTTGCGTCCTTCTTTGTTGCGTATATGCTTGCGCTTTATAAGTTGAAGTTAGCAGAACCATGTATCATGGGGAACGTTTTCAACATTTCATTGGTACTTATTACCTCGTTGATATCATGTTCTTTTGCTTATGGATCCCGGCGGTGTGAAATAAAAGTGGAACTTGTAAGATCATGGAGTTTGTATGTATGTTAGAAAGCGCTGGGCGCTAGCCTAAGCCATGCCTAATCATGGTGGAAACTTGCAGCATAACCATAATGAGCATTCTATGAAGCATCCTCAATAAAAATCTATGCACATAGTAAATAAAAGATCGCTGAGATGCTCATTGTACCTTGCCTTGTCATTTTGATTATGGGATAGCTCCTGTGTCATGTGCAAGGGGTACCCCATTGGCGGTTCTCTATGATACGTATATACTTACAATGACAAGAGCTTACTTGTGACTGAAGTTGAGTAGCATGAGGATCGGTCTTCGTAAGTAAGGGGCATGAGACTTCGATTTATAACCTTAACCATTTAAGGATGCTTATGATAGGGGCAATGAGAGCTCAAAGCTAACAAGTACCACTTTAACCTTAACCATTTAAAGATGCTTATGATAGGGGCAATGAGAGCTCAAAGCTAACAAGTACCATACCTTCAGCATTTGGAAGCTTTTCAAACTATTCAAAACCTTTTCTTGTACTTGTTGAGTCTCCACATATTATTTGAGCACCTTCTTGAGAGCATAGTTGTCATTCTTTGTGCTTGTCTCAAAACTTGATTATTTATGTTATGACTTTGATGCTTGTATCCTTGATATCTTTACTTCTAGTCTTCACCTGAACTTCAGAGGTGCCTTAAATCAAAGGCAAGCGAGATACCACTCTATCATACCTTTTTATGAGCATTTTAATGTTGCTTATGTTTATACTTCATGCTACTTATTATTTTTGAGTTGGAATCTCTTCATAGATTGCAATTCCTATTAAGTAAACTTAGTTGCATACTCCTTATTATGAATTGACTAAGTAGTTGATCACATGCTGAGAATATATACATCATATGAAGCAAATGTGTTCGTGAAAGTTCTTTTATTTTCGGTTTCAATGAATTGCTTGAGGACAAGCAATAAGCTAAGCTTGGGGGGACTTGATACGTCCAAAACGTATCTACTTTCCCGAACACTTTTGCTATTGTTTCTCCTCTAAACTTGTGTGATTTGGATGCAACTAACGCGGACTAACGCTGTTTTCAGCAGAATTGCCCTGGTGTCTACTTTTTGTGCAGAAAATCAACTATCAGGAAAAATCTCGGAAAATATGCCGAAAATCCTAGTTCACCAGAAGACTCAGAGCAGAATACGAGGCGGAGGGGCTAGGCCCCAGCCACACCACCTGGTGGCAGGCTAGCCAGGCCGCGCCAGGGGTGGTCTGCCACCCTGCATCCCCTCGGTCTCCCTCTTCGCCTATAAGTTGCCTTCTGACCTAAAAACTCACGGGGTTCGACGTTTTTCCAAAAGGAGTTCCGCTCCGCCGCCACCATCAGATTCCACGAAACAGCACCAGAAACTCCGTTCTGGCATCCTGTTGGGACGGGGAATTGGAGGAGATCATCGCCATCATCATCACCATCGCTTCTCCATCGACCATCCATGTTTCCCCCATCTATGAGTGAGTAATCCCCCGCTATAGGCTATGGGGATGGTAGGGATTGGATGAGATCGTTCATGTAATGGCATCATATTGTTAGGGCATGGTGCCTAGTATCTTCTATTAGTGCTTTATGACTTTGTTGCGACTTGTTATGCTTAATGCTTGTCACTAGGGCTCGAGTGCCATGATTTCAGATCTGAACATGTTATTGATTCATTATGATAGTATTGTTTATGGTCTTATCTGCAAGTTGTATACACACGCCGTTGTCCGGAACCAATGGCCCCGAAGTGACAGCAATCGGGATAACCAGAGGGAATGGCTTTGATGTGAAGATCACATGTGTTCACAGAGTGTTAATGCTTTGCTCCGGTGCTCTATTAAAAGGAATACCTTAATTGCCAGTAGTTCCGTTGAGGCCCCGCTGCAAACGGGCTGGCAGGACAAAAGATGTTGTGCAAGTTCTCATTGCGAGCACGTATGACTATATATGGAACACATGCCTAGGATTATCTAGTACTTGGATGCTTTATCTTATTTATCTGCAATTGCCCTATGTTCTGATTGCTATGTGAATTGTCTTGTCCATGCAACGCCCGTCCATCCATCCCTATGCCTACCGCACTCGAATCCTGCTGTTTACTACTATTGTTACTACTGTCTTTACTTTACCGCTGCTGCTACTTTGCTATTCCTACTACAAAACTGTTGCTACTGATAAACTGCTGTGAGCAAGATTGTTTCCAGGTGCAGCTGAATTGACAACTTAGTTGTTAAGGCTTATAAATATTCTTTGGCTCCCCTTGTGTCGAATCAATAAATTGGGATTCACTTCATTCGAAAATACTGCGATACACCCCTATACTTGTGGGTCATCAGAGCATCCCAAGCTTCCTTGGCGGTATTGTAGTGCTCAATGTGGGGAAAGTCCTTTGGCCCCACTCCAAGTTGAATCATGTGCAAGGCGGTGGCATTGAGTTGACTATTGACCAGTTCTCTTCTTGTCAAGTTGGTTGGATCCTCAATTTTGAGTCCTTCTTCAATAATGTTCCACAAGTTAATGCAAGATATGCGCACATGAGATTTCATTAAAACTTGCCATTGAGCAAAATTATGTGCAGCTAACTTAGGCGGGTCACCTCTATTATTTATATGGGGATGAGGGATTGGAGGGTCGGGAGAGTACCATCCCAAAACTGCATGGTGCTCTTTTTTCCCATCACTCTTTTTGGTGGAGTTAGTGGAATTATGTTCATCCCCCACAACTTCACCCAATGGCTTTGCCGGAGCATTCGCCTTAGGGTTAGTAGGCGTTTCCTCTTGAGGGGGAGGTGGCGAGGCTGAATTTTCCTTAACAAGTTGCTCAACAAGTTTGGCGCAACTATTGGATTTTGTTGCCCAAGGTAGAGCTCAAGATTGTTTCCAATTTCTTGAGATCTACCATGGTCACTGAAGTGCTAGCCTCACCCTCTCCCTCATATTTTGGGTTGCCCATAATCTCTTAGGCGGTTAAGCTCGAATAAAGAGTCGTGGCTCTGATACCAATTGAAAGGATCGTATGGGCACCTAGAAGGGGGTGAATAGGTGCTACTTCAAATTTTACTCTTTTTCATGTTAGGGTTTGACACAGAAGGTAAATTCTCTAGATATGCAACTAAGGTGAATTTACCTATATGTCACACTAGAACAATTAACTAAGCAAGAACTAGATAAAGTAAGGTGCGGTAAAGGATAGAAGTAGCCGAAGTGAAGCACGCGGGGACACAAGGATTATTTCCCGCAGTTCCTTCCTTTTGATGGGAAGTACGTTTGTGTTTGGAGAGGGGGTGGTATCAAACCACCAACACCACGAGAGGCCTCCCTTGTTCTACGATGAACCTCACCCTAAGGGGATCAATTCACGCTTCCACTATATCAGCAACCTTCAAGGTGGTAGACGGCACCCTTACAACAAGTTCGAGGCACACATCCACAACTTAACTAGAGGCTCCTGAATCCAAGCAAGCTGTCACACAATCAAAGACAAACTTGTAAGAACCAAAACAAGGCCTAGGGTTTCCAATGAAACCCTAGAGCAAGGGGCCCTCAAGTGAATGAGGGGGAAATGAAGATCTCTCTTGGTGAAGCTATAGATCGAGGCCTCCTCCTTCGATTCCCCAAAGATCAGCGACTTTTGGTGGTTGGATGAAGAGATCTTGGAGTTTTGGTGGCTCTAATGGTGTTTCTTTTCTATTCTAGAACGAGCGGCTTGAGGTAGAAGATGAGGTATCCTATTTATAGCCTCCACAAGTGCTGACCATTTTTTGCCCATTCGAGACCTTCCACATCGGAGACTCTGGTCTGCAGACCGGAGACTCTGGTCTACACCGGAAACTCCGGCCCATCTCCAGTCCATCTCTAGACCACTATACTGTATGACCTTGGCTATGTCTTGACCCTCACTCCAGAGACTCTAGAAGGAACTCTAGACCAGGGACACCGGAGACTCCGGTGTTTCCACACCGGAAACTCCGGTCCAAGATACCATACCAAAGATTCCGGCCAATATCCGATCTGTCTCTGGACCCCCACACAGAATGGTTCTAGGCAGCAACTTGAGTCCACTCCAGGGACTTCCGGGGAAACTCCAGACCACACCGGAGACTCCAGTGTCTGCACACCAGGGACTCCGGTCTAGATTCTTCAGGAATCATCAGATTTATCCAGGGAATTTCCCACAAAGTTATGTCCTTTCCTTTTTTCATTAGATTGACCTGTAGACATTAACACACAGTAAAATGAACCTTATGTTGTTAACGAACACCAAAATAGATTAGGATAGTAAATGTCCTTTCGAAGTCTCGTAGCTGGAATTCTCAATTTGATGATGATCAAAGAATTTTCGAATGTCCAATATTATTTGAGTGGGAGCTAAGTAGCTTGGCTAAGTCATAATATGTAGCAGACATATTTTGAGTGGGAGCTAAGTGAAATCCCTGGACCTCATATATGCCATATTTGAGTGGGAGCGTGACATCATTTCTAAGATATGTGGACAACATATATGAATGATGTGATTGGTATTGATAACATTTAAGTTAGTAAATATGGGTGAAGTTGAACAAGTTATTAAATAATGAGATCTATCGAGATAGATTGGTAAGTTTAATAAACATCATTGTCGAATGCTTCCTAGACTTGATTCTGAAAATGTTCAGAATATCCTAGGCAAGATTCTGAAGTAGTTCAAAATGGTACAAGTTAAGAAAGAAGTTCTTACTTGTATGAAGCATTGAGTTAGTCTTAATATTACAACTATGGTTAAAAAAATAGATGTGTTGCATCTCCTATGCCTTAGCCATAGGTTCTTCCATACAACCATATTGTATACTCGACGTAATATGACCCAAAGTACTGGTTGTAAGAACAAGCTCTTAACTATAAGAACATGTCTTGAAGTGATTCCTGAGTTAATCACTGAACCAGAATTAAGTCTGTCTTTAAATGGCAAGAAGCAAATTAAGGCACATAGTTGCATTTCATGCACTAGGATCTACATAGATAAGAAGTATAAGGGCACCATCTAACGTGATGTATATTGTTGTGGCGGGACTAGTTCGTCTTTACACAGAGGGTGTGTCCCAGGACACAGTGCCCATGAGAAAGCTCATTTTGACTGATCTAACGTCACTGCTGGCTCCTGGAAATCGACCTCACTCTGTTTCCATAACTACTATATATACACACAAAGGAGTGCTAAGTGTGTTTCAAAGTTTACATGACAACAGTGAAAGCAACCGTCATTGTAAACACTAGAAACAAAGTCTAACTTTGTCGTCAAATGAGTACTTCAACCCATTATAAGATAATGGTATGAATATCAAAATTAGGAAAACATTGATGATTTGCAAAAGACATTATGATCTGGTAAAATAGAACATGGACAGGACGTTTCCCATGAACATGCATGACCAATAAATGAATATGTGATATGGTTTATGATAAGTAAAATGTGAGCTAGATTATTTATACTCTAGTGCAAGTGGGAGACTGAAGGAAATATGCCCTAGAGGCAAATAATAAATGGGTTTTTTATTATCATATCTCAATTAGTTTGTAATAATTTCATATTGTGCTATAACTGTATCAAGAGGAAACATCGATACAGGTGTGGTATGAAACAAACCAAGTCCCTAGTAGCCTCTATTCATACTAGTTCGTTGGTCATCAAGCGATGGTCAAGGTTTCTTGATCATGGGGCATTTATGCTAATTGACAACAAGGTCATATCATTAGTGAATGATCTGATGGACATTACCCAAAGATTGCGACACGATCAAGTCACAAAGTTCATTATTGCAATATCTAGAAACGTAGTCTCCTTCTCCTTAGACCGCGAGACCATATCAATCACTGTCATCCGCGGATACGTAGATAGCATCAAATGACACTTGGTGACTCGGTGATTATAAATGTGTGTTTAGGTATTCGGAGAGGCATGTAGAGGCATTATGTGTCAAGAGCGGGATTTGTTCACCCACGTGACGGGTAAGATACATACGGTCGGCTTGGTGAGATTACATCCATAAATGTTGCAACATGTGACTAGGTCACGGGGATGTAATATCACGGTAACAAGTAAACAGAACTTGTCGGTAACAAGATTGAACAAGGTATGTGATACCAATGATCGAATCTCGGACAAGTCGTATTAGATAAACAAAGGAAATTGGACTCAACGTTTTATGGTTCAAACGACATTATCATCGTGGAATGCATAGGGATCATTATGGGCATCTCGGTACCTCTATTGAACATTGATGGAGATCATGTCTATGCCATTCCTGAGCTGTCGGGAAATACACTTAAGGGTATGATGAGCTAGAGATAATCTGTAAGTTGGAATCACAGTAGAGAAAGAGAAAGCCGAATTGTTCTGCTGAGAGATCCGAAGTTATTTGGAGAAAGAAATAAAAGAAAAGGACCGAAAGGTGTTTCGGATAAATGACAATTTAATACATGTATTTAATATATGTTAATTGTGAATTAATATATTATAAATATTTAAATTAAAGTTTATATGGCAACTTCCTTGTTAGGCCAAAACCCCGGAGGGAGTTGACCTAGAGGAAATTACCCTGAAAAAAGGGAAAAGGATCTGCAGAAAAAGACAACACCTGCTGCCTGTGGGTCTCGCAACCCACTGAGGCATATGAGCGGTCGCTGCTAGGTGTCACGCGATGGCAGCGGGCAGCCAATGGCCACTGGCGGACCGCCACCTCGTGGCCCACGCGGGCAGGCGCTGCGCGTGGGCAAGCTGTTGGCCAGCCACCGCCAATGGGCTGGCCCAAGAGCTGGCGCCACGGGCACGGGAGGTAGGCAGGCCCGCGAGTGGGCCACGCCAAGGCTCACCCGGCTGGCGCTGCTCCAGGCCGCCTCACCTCTGCTGCTATGTGTTGCTGTAGCGGTTTGGGCTGAAGGAGTTTGGCCCATCCGGCTGTCACTTTTCCTGGTATTTTTTCCTTTCTTATTAGTCCCACATGGCTAACCTAATGGAGAGGACACGCCCCTCTTCGCCTATATAAAGGGGTGTCCATGGGTGGGAATAAACACACAATTTGAGATATTCTCAAAGACATTTTCCTTAGAGAATTCCTCCCTCTCTCTCTACATAGTTGTCTCCACACGTTGGCACGGTCCCAGGAAAGGACTGTTCACGCAAGAGATGGCGCACCTGCAGCATGCCGTTGCGCTGCAGGGATTCCAAGACGGAGATCTACTTCCGCACTCCCGACGGGATCGGGGAGCCGGAGGTCATCATCGTACACCGTATGTGTACGAAACCACGAGAGGTCACACTTGGGGCACCTTGGATGCCGTGAGCCAGAGCTGCTGCACGATGAAGATAGAGCAAGGGGTGACCTGCGAGGAGCTTCACGACCTTGAGGTCGGCTACGAGTTCGACTACTTCAACCACGTTCCCCTTGGAACGTTAAACCGCGTACGGTCTATAAGGATATGTATTCTATATGCTCCGGTTGTTACTTCATTAATACATAGATAGATCTTGCGTGTTAGGGAGTTCTATTGTAGGATTTTTTTCTTTTCTGCTACAAAACCCTTCACTTTTTGTATTTTACTGATTTAGTGTTCAAATATTTCTCTACGAACCAATCATGGCTAACCAAATTTATAATAGTGAAAAATTATAGAAACTTGATTATAAGTTGAGTACTTCCTCGAATATTTGTATTAACCTCAAATTCTGATGTATCCAATAGTGATGTGGTCCTGCCTAAATGCTACTGTTTAATCCCACTAGGGACGACAACCTCCTTTGCAAGCATGCCTCTCAATTCCTGCATTTGATTCCATGGTTGTTATTTGATTTTTTGCTATTAGTTTGGTAGTATGCTCCGGGGTCAAATAGTTAGCCACAAATTGGCCTCCTTGCGATAAAACCTCTTGGTTGGCTTCACTATCTCACCTTGGTGACTTGCGTTGATTTTCGAAGTGATGACCCTAGAGCAGCATCTGCTCGGCTTCTTGGCCCTAGCAAATTTTAAAATACCACAATGCGGCTTTAATATTCAAGAAAAATTTCTAGAAGCATTCGTTGATTTAGAAAATAACTTTTTGTTGTGTTCAATTGACGGTTCATGATCTTCTCTGGACCAATTGGCTTCGATGCAACATGCATAGACATTCAACTTTAGCCATTCAAGAAGTTTGCATTAGCTTATCAATGTTAAAAGAGTTGTCGGTTGGATACAGGTTAGTGACCTCGACATGGTCAGTAGAGATTGCACATCAGAGCTTTTTCCAACTCGACATGAACATAATAGGAAAATATTTGGTTCTTCTCGGTTGTATCATACCATACAAAACGTGTTGTCTCTTCAAGGTTTCTTCACTTTCCTTATTTGATTTGATAGCTTAATAGGATGATAGCCTACACAAAGAAGAGCAAAGGTTCAAATATCTAAGCTTTTGGCATTTAGAGACTACATGACATGAAATTGATGTACTTTCACCTTATGAAGACATGAAATTTAAGAGCTTTAAGGGAGGAGTTCATGGCACTTGAGGATAAGAACACACTGCTGTGAAGAAAAGATGGTCTTCTTTCCTCTAGGGAAAGACTATTAACGGAAGATGGTGAAGTTCTTGTTATGACTGAATATGGAGTAAATGATGCTCCTGATGTAAATCATGCTGACACTGGCGTACAAATGGGTATTGCCATCACTAAGGTATGTTAAGGCACACACTATTAAATGTTTTCAGACCTCTGTTTTCATTATCTATTCTTCTAGGGGAGAGGCTCAATTTTCTATAATGCCTAATGGAAAAGTTTGTATAGTACTCACCATACAACCCCATATGAGAGTGATATTGCAAACCAGAAGTTTAGCAGGAGTACAAAGCCTGAGCACAAACACTAGGTTGTAACGACATGTTGCATATCTAATAGAATACGCATGAATCGCCAGATATAACATTTCTGAAAACCAAGTTTCATAACCCAAGAGCAAAGAACAAAATTATAGAGGCGCTTTGCAAGGTAGCACGCCTAAACCGCCCGTCAGTTTGAAATTTAGAGCCTTCTTGTCTTTTGCTTTGAAACCATTGATTTCTTTGGTTTCCTGGATATTGATTCTAGAAATGTTTTGTCATTTTCCCTGGCCTTTCTAGCTTATGTTGACTTAGTTTAAATGTGTTGTATCCATCTGGGTGTTGCATTGCTAGATGGTGGGAAGGGGATGAGGTCGCTATTGTCAATGCAGTTGCCGAGTCAGTATCATGCAGAAACCTCTTGATGTCCTGCTTTTTTCTTCTAAAACCACTATGCATATTATTCATTTCGTCAACCTCTAACCAACTATTTTAGAATATATATATATATATATATATATATATATATATATATAAGGCAGCAAAGGCACCTAGAAGGTTTTGCTTGATTCATCATGCCTTTCTTAGGTTCTTCTATTTCTAGGTATGCTGCAAGCATGTTTTGGTTATTGGTTCAGATGTTTTGTTCCTGTAGGTCATCTACTAAGTGTGCTGGTAGTAGTAGAATTTTATCCAGAATGAAGGCTTGCAACTGTGTCCTTGAGCAGTAGCGGAATTTAGCTTTGTTTAGACTTGCTGATGTAGTGTAACTAAGGGGACAAGTTAATTTACCTGTGACTTCTATCTATCTGTATTTTTGTATGAGTAATCAGGTACTATGCCATTTCCGATGCTTTAAACTTAAATTATTCTATAACTTAAGCGTGGTGATCGTGCATCTGCACTGAGGCCATCGGTGTGTGCGCTCTCGCTTCTTGTGGGCCTGAGGTGCAGTTATTTCCACGTGCTTTGCAGCTGCCACCCACAGGTGGCGTGCGGTGTGTCCTTCTCGCCACACATGTTATCTCGGCTTCGGCTCTGGTATAATTCTATTGTGTGTTACTGTTTGTTGGTCCCTCTATTTGCATGGCCCATTCGTTAGTTCCCCTGGATTCTGTAGATAGGTTGACTGTTATTTTTTGGTTGTGTGGTTGGTGTCGTCTTCTTGGATTCCTCCGTGGCTCCGCCTGTGGGGGCAGGATTTGGATCTTGGTCCGTGGGTTATGGTAGCCATTCTTTGGGGGCGGAGCTTGTTTTTGGTGGTGCTCGCTCCTCCCGTTTTTCTCTGACGAGGTGTCTGTTCTTTTCGAGCATGTGTCTTTTCAATCTTCATTGCCTGGAGAGGAGCTGGAAATATCGCCGCAGCTTGTTTCCACGTCTTATTTTGTTGTCCTCGCCACTTCCACCCCCATCCTGCATCCCTAGCCCAGCCCCTGGGATCTCTCCTTGCTCTCAATTTTTTCCCTTCCTCGCTGGGGCCTCCAGGCGCCTGCCGCCTATCTCCGGCCGCCATCGGGATCAGGCAGGTTGCAGTTGCCCTGCCACTATCCTCCCCTTTGGTGTTGCACTGCTCCCGCCGGCCAGTTTTCAACCCTGTACGCCATCTAGACAATAGCCAGTGGTGTCCAACCAGTAGGTCACCTCAGCCTCTAAAGTACCAGAGAATCTGGTAACACAGGCTCACATCAAGTCAAGCCTGCCCCTGCTGCCATGCCCGTCTCCAATATCTCTCGCGCGTCGTCGACCTCTAGAACACAAGGACACATCCTTGCGTGATGATCAGCACAAAGCCATCAACCTCAAGGATGTGTTCCCCATCTTTAGTAGGCAGGTAAGGGCTCCAATCTTTGGCCTCACATCCAGGGTTTTTTCTAGAGTAGTAGTACGCAATTAGAAAGTGATGTTGATGTGCTACTTGGTTAATGTCGTTGTATTGATGCGGCTGCCTGCTGTAGCAGGGTGTATTATTTTATTCTCATTTTGCAAAACTTGGTGCTAGCTCTTCGTTGCATGTTTAGATTGACAACTTAACATGCAACATGATGATGGCTTAGTAGTTAGTATTGAAAGTCGTGTATGAGGCTTTAGAAAATAGAGGGTTGTAGATTTTTCGTTCGAGGATTCAGAGTTGTAAATTAGTCTATTCACATTTGTAAGGGATAGAATTTCTTACATTTTGTTATGCAATGTATCTGCACATTAACTTTACAAATATACTAGCAATCATGAAACCTTGTTTCAAAGGGACAACTCTGCAATACAAGTTTTGATTTGTCGTTTTGTTGCTAGTGTTGGGTCTGTAGCATAGAAAATAAAAAAATTCTACGTTGTGAACTACACGCCAAGATCTATCTACTAGGTACAAAGCAACGGATGGACATACATCCAACGAGAACTTACCCTCAAAGACAATGAGTTTTGTTAATGAGTAGGAACTCATGGTTGATATAGTCGTACACTTGCCGTTCTCAAGATCGTGAGGAAGTCCGAGCGCCACAACTCAGCAGCGCATCCGTACTCACACACATGTTCAAGCTACCGGACAACCTCCACCTCCTCGCTCCAGCGATCCAGCGGAAGCAGCAACTCCTTCCAGACGAAATGCCACCGGGAACATGTATCTCGCTAATCCGAGACCATGGGGGAATAATTCTATGAAGGAAATATGCCCTGAGAGACAATAATAAAGTTGTTATTATGTATTCCTTGTATATGATAGATGTTTATTTTACATGCTATAATTGTATTGATAGGAAACATCAATACATGTGTGTTTAATAAACAAAAAAGGGTTCCTAGTCATGCCTCTCTTATAGACTAGCTTGTTGATTAACAAGATGATCAAGGTTTCCTGATCATGGATGTTGTTAATAACAAGGTCACACCATTGGTGGAATGATGTGATGAACATTCATCCGAAGTATAGCATTACGATCAAGTCATTGTGTTTATATTGCTATAATCATACGAAGTAATCTTTATCCTTAGACCATGAGATCATGTTAATTGTTAACACCGGAAGAGTATCAGTGCTACGAAGGTGTTATGTTGAGGCTCATGGATCAAGAGTGGAATTTGTTAATCCAGGTGACGGATAGATATACTCTGGGCCCTCTCGGTGATAACACATTAGGATAGCTTGCAAGCAAGTGATGTGATCACTAGAATGTTATATCACGGGAACGAGAAAAGAGTGCATGTCGGTAACGAGATCAAACTAGGTATGGAGATACCGATGATCGAATCTCGGACATGTAATATATCGAGAGACAAAGGGATTTAGTTACAAGCGTTAAAGGTTCTCACAATCACAAGAGTCATCGTTGAATGTGTAGGAGTCGAGACGATCTCCGTGTCCCGCTGATTATTGATCGGAGAAGGGTCTCGATCATATGCATTATTCGTGAACCGTAGGGTGGCACACTTAAGAGTTACGGACACCATTTTAGAGCACATATGTTTCGACAAAAAGAATTGCAAAGCGCAGGAATTGTTTCAATAGAAACCGGAAATTGTTCCGGTGAAATTGCGTAAAGTGGTTCGCATGTGATATTGAAATATTGCAAGGCTATATGTGAATGTTTGTTAATTAAAGTAATTAACAAAATTCTGAATAAATTTAATAAAAGAGTTTTATTAAATGAGAGAGCATTAAATTTGGAGAAACTTAATGCATTTAAAGTGGAGACTTTAAAAGGGAATGTGAAGAGGCATTTTAATGTGGAGGAGTTACCACCACATGAATGGGGGAGGTGAGGGGTCACCCCCCCATGCGCCGGCCATGGAGAGAGGGGGCACCCCCTCCTCCTATAAAAGGCCACCCATTCCCTCCGTCATCCACACACCTCCTTGTGAAGGATCTCTCTCCTCCTCTAGAATTATTCCCCCATGGTCTCGGATTAGCGAGATACATGTTACCGGTGGCATTTCGTCTGGAAGGAGTTGCTGCTTTCGCTGGATCGCTGGAGCGAGGAGGTGGAGGTTATCCGGTGGCTTGAACGTGTGTGCGAGTGCGATGTTGATGCGCTGCTCGGACTTCCTCACGATCTTGAGACCGGCAAGTGTACGACTACATCAACCACGAGTTTCTACTCGTTAACAAAGCTCGTTGTCTTCGAGGGTAAGTTCTCTATGGATGTATGTCCACCCGTTTTCTTTGTACCTAGTAGATAGATCTTGGCGTGTAGTTCACACCGTAGGAATTTTTTTGTTTTCTATGTTGCGGACCGAACAGTGGTATCAGAGCCTGATCTATGCGTAGGTGCTTTGCACGGGTAGTACACATATGTTTATATGTGGGCGATGATGATCATGTTATTGCATCTTCTATGTACTTTGGATATTGGTGGCATAGTGGGATGAAGCGGCCCGGACCAACCTTACATGTCATCGTACATGAGACCGGTTCCACGACTGACATGCAACTTGTTTTGCATAAGTGGCTGGCGGGTGTCTGTCTCTCCTACTATAGTCAATATCTGATTTACAACGAGTTGCTAATAACTTGGTTATCCTTGTTGTGGTTCATGTTCGTAGGTTAGACAGGTTCTATGTCCGAAAGCCCTAAGCCACGTAAAACTTGCAATTGATAAATTAGAGGCGTCTAGTTTAGATCGTTGTTGGGCTAGTGTTTTGATATGGTATTGTTGTAAGTAGATGTATAATAGATACTCTTACAACTCACTTAACGTGTAAGTTCCATTGACCTTGGCCTTACACACAAAGGAATGATAGAGATCATACCACGATGGAAATGATAGAGATCAAATGCATGGACCATTTCACCTCACTTCACACATTAGATGTTAGCATCTTATATTGCTAGTTTGGCGCGTTTGGTAGCATTATAAGATGATCCCTCATTTAGATATGAAGATAAAATGTGTTCTTCTTTAAGTATGCACCGTTTTGTGGATCGTGTTTTGAGGCATCACGTGATGATCGGGTGTTTTCAACTCTACGCTTACATACAACGGGTGTAAGACAGTTTTACACACGCAAATACTAAGGTTCTTACTTGACGAGCCTAGCATGTACAGACATGGCCTCGGAACACGGACTGAAAGGTTAAGCATGAGTCATATAGTTGATATGATCCCCATATAGATGCTCGCCTTTGAAGCTACACCGACTCACGTGATGATCGGACTTGGTGTAGTGGATTTGGTTCATGTAATCACCAAAAGGACACGAGGGATGTCGTTTTTGAGTGGGAGTTTATTAATAATTTGGATTAGTTGAACTCAATCTATCATAAACTTAGTCTAAATATAGTTTATAAATTCTGTTGTAGATGGCACCACCTGCTTTTAATTTCAATGTGTTCATGGAGAAAGAGAAACTTGCTGCGAATGGTAGCAACTTCACCAACTGGGCTATGAATTTGAGGATTCTCCTCACTGCTGCACAAAAGCAATATGTACTAGATGCGCTGCTAGGCCCCCCACCAGCTCGTGATGCCCCTGACGAGGAAAAGAACGTCTATATAACTCGTCAGGAGGACCACAACTTAGTCCATTGCGGCATACTGTATGGGCTAGAGCCAGAACTTCGAAAACGTTTCGAAAATGGCAATGCCTTTGAAACCATGGGAGAATTGAAAATGATTTTTGATACCCATGCTGCCGTAGAGAGTTATAATGCTACAGAAAAGTTCTTTAGGTGCATGATGGAGGAAAACGGCTCCGTTAGTGAGCACGTACTCAAAATGTCTGGGTACGCCGATAAGCTTGTGTCCTTGGGAAGAACGATTCCCATTGACTTAGGCATACATCGTGTTCTCCAATATCTGCCACCTAGCTACAAGAGCTTCGTGATGAACTATAATATGCAGGGCATGAAGAAGTCTCTTCCCGAGCTTCTATCAATGCTTAAGACTGCAGAAGTGGAGATTAGGAAAGAACATCAAGTGTTGATGATCAATAGGACCACCGGTTTCAAGAAGGACAAGAAAGGCAAGCACAAGGGAAAGAAGGGTGGCAAGTTTGTTGCCACGCTGAAAAATACCCGAGCTGGCCCTAAGTCCGGACACCGAAAGTGCTACTATTGCAAGGGATCGCCATTGAAGCGCGCCTATATTTGGCGGACAAGAAGTCCGCAAGGCAAACAAAGGTATATGTGATATACATGTTATTGATGTGTACTTGACTAGTACTTTAGCACACAGGTATTTGATACGGGATCGGTTGCTAATATATGTAACTCGGTTCGAGGCTGCGGAACAAGCGACAACTAGCAAGGGATGAGGTCTCGATGCGAATTGACAATGGATCAAGAGTTGATGTGATCGCCCATTTAACGCTGCCTCTCCATATGCCATCGGGATTAGTTATAAACCTAAATAATTGTTATTTGGTGCTTGAGCATGAACATTGTATCCGGATCGTGTTTGATGCAAAGTGGTTATTCATTTAAGTCTGAAAACAATGGTTGTTCGATTTATATGAATAATATCTTTTATGGCCATGCACCAATGTTGAATGGTTTATTTCTGTTGGATCTCGATAGTAGTATTACGCATATTCATAATGTTGATGATAAAAGGATTAAACTTGATAATGATATATCTACATATATGTGGCCTTTGCTCTAGGTCATATTGGCGTTAAGCATGAAGAAACTCCATTCGATGGACTTTTGGAATCACTTGATTTTGAATCATTTGATACATGTGAGCCATGCCTTATGGGCAAGATGACTAGAAACGCCGTTTTCGGTTCAATGGAGCAGGCGGCGATCTATTGGAAATCATACATGATGTGTGTGGACCAATGAGTGTGTCAGCGCGAGGTGGATATCATTATTTTGTTACTTTCACGGATGATTTGAGTAGATATGGGTATATCTATTTGATGAAACACAAGTCTGAAACTTTTGAAAAGTTCAAAGAATTTCAGAATGAAGTGGAAAATCATCGTAATGTGAAAGATCAAATTTCTGCGGTCGAGTGGAGGAGAGTATCTTAGTTACGAGTTTAGCATACATATGAAAGGCTGTGGAATAGTTTCACAACTCACGCTGGGAACACCACAACGTAATGGTGTGTCGAGCGTCGTGTCGTACTTTATTGGATATGGTTCGATCTATGATGTCTCTGGACTTGCCTTGTCATTTTGGGGTTATGCACTGGAAACCGCTACATTCACTTTAAAAAGGGCACCATCTAAATCCGTTGAAAAGACACCGTATGAATTATGGTTTGGAAACAAACCTAAGCTGTCATTTCTTAAAGTTTGGGGATGCGATGTTTATGTGAAGAAACTTCAACTGGATAAACTCGAACCCAAAGCGGAAAAATGCGTCTTCATAGGATACCCTAAGGAAACGATTGGGTATACCTTCTATCACAGATCCGAGGGCAAGGTCTTTGTTGCCAAGAATGGATCCTTTCTTGAGAAGGAGTTTCTCGCGAAAGGTGTGAGTAGTCGGAAGGTAGAACTCGAAGAGGTTATTGAACCTTCTCTTCATGAAATGACGAGTAGCACAGCTCCAGAAGTTGTTTCGGAGTTGACTTCACCTAATGAACAGAGAGCTAATGATAATGATCATGAAACTCCGAAAGAGTACACTACCAAACCTCGCAGGTCAAGCAGGACACGTACAGCTCGTGAACTGTATGGCAATCCTGTTATGAATTTCATGATTGATGAAATGGATGAACCTGCGACATACGAGGAAGCGATGATGAGCCCGGATTCCAACAAATGTCTAGAAGCCATGAAATCCGAGATGGAATCCATGTACGAGAACCAAGTTTGGAACTTGGTAGACTTACCTCACGATCGAAAGGCCGTTGAGAATAAATGGATTTTCAAAAGGAAAACTGATGCTGATGGTAATGTGACCATCTATAAGGCTCGACTTGTCACAAAGGGGTTTCGACAAATTCAAGGAGTTGACTACGATGAGACATTCTCTCCCGTAGCGATGCTTAAGTCGGTTAGGATTATGATAGCAATTGCTGCATATTTCGATTATGAAATATGGCAGATGGATGTCAAAACTGCATTCCTCAATGGTAAGATTGAAGAAGAGTTGTATATGATACAACCTGAGGGTTTTGTTGATCCTAAGGATGCTAATAAGGTGTGCAAACTTCAGCGAACCATCCATGGACTGAAGCAAGCATCACGAAGTTGGAATCTCCGCTTTGATGAGGTGATCAAAGAGTTTGGATTTGTCCAAACTTATGGAGAGGCTTGTATTTACAAGAAAGTGAGTGGGAGCAATGTGGCATTTCTGATATTATATGTGGATGACATATTATTGATTGGAAATGATTTAGATCTTTTAAACAGTGTTAAAAGTTATCTAAACAGCAAATTTTTTGATGAAGGACCTTGGTGAAGCTTCATATATATTAGGCATTAAAATCTATAGAGATAGATCAAGACGCCTAATTGGGATATCGCAGAGTACATACCTTGATAAGATATTAAAGAAGTTTAATATGGACGGAAGTAAGAAGGGGTTCTTACCTATGTTGTAAGGCAAGACAATGAGTAAGACTCAAAGTCTGGCTACGGCGGAAGAAAGAGAGATAATGGATAGGATCCCCTATGCCTCAGGCATAGGCTCTATAATGTATGCCATGCTATGTACAAGACCGGATGTGGCACATGCTATTAGTTTGACTAGTAGGTACCAATCTGATCCAGGTTCAGAACACTAGATAGCGGTCAAGAATATCCTTAAGAACTTGAGAAGAACTAAGGATATGTTTCTTGTATACGGAGGTGAAGAAGAGCTAGTCGCTAAGTGTTATGTCGATGCTAGCTTTGACACTGATCCGGATGACTCTAAGTCTCAATCCGGATACGTATTTCTCTTAAACGGAGCAGCAGTTAGTTGGAGGAGCTCCAAACAACCTGTGGTGGCTGGATCAACAACGGAGGCAGAATATGTTGCTACTTCAGAAGCGGTGCAGGAAGCAGTTTGGATGAAAGAGTTCATTACGGAACTGGGTGTGGTTCCCAGTGCGTTGGAACTGATGGTGATCTATTGTGACAACAATGGATCCATAGCCAACGCCAAGGAACCAAGGTCTCACAAGAATTCCAAGCATATTAAGCGTCGGTTTCACTCCATCCGCGAACATGTCAAGGATGGAGATATAAAGATTTGTAAAGTGCACACGGACCTGAATGTAGCAGATCCGTTGACTAAAGTACTCCCTAGGGCAAAACATGATCAACACCAGAACTCCATGGGTGTTAGATTTATCACTCTGTGAACTAGATTATTGTCTCTAGTGCAAGTGGGAGACTGAAGGAAATATGCCCTGAGAGGCAATAATAAAGTTGTTATTATGTATTCCTTGTACATGATAGATGTTTATTTTACATGCTACAATTGTATTGATAGGAAACATCAATACATGTGTGTTTAATAAACAAAAAAGGGTTCCTAGTCATGCCTCTCTTATAGACTAGCTTGTTGATTAACAAGATGATCAAGGTTTCCTGATCATGGACATTGGATGTTCTTAATAACAAGGTCACACCACTGGTGGAATGATGTGATGAACATTCATCCGAAGTATAGCATTACGATCAAGTCATTGTGTTTATATTTCTATAACATCATACGAAGTAATCTTTATCCTTAGACCATGAGATCATGTTAATTGCTAACACCGGAAGAGTATCTTGATAACATCAAACGTCACACCGTAACAGGGTGACTATAAAGATGGGTTCAGTGCTACGAAGGTGTTATGTTGAGGCTCATGGATCAAGAGTGGAATTTTTCAATCCAGATGACAGATAGATATACTCTGGGCCCTCTCGGTGATAACACATTAGGATAGCTTGCAAGCAAGTGATGTGATCACTAGAATGTTATATCACGGGAACGAGAAAAGAGTGCATGTCGATGCGAGATCAAACTAGGTATGGAGATACCGATGATCGAATCTCGGACATGTAATATATATCTGACAAAGGGATTTAGTTACAAGCGTTAAAGGTTCGCACGATCACAGAGTCATCGTTGAATGTGTAGGAGTCGATACGGATCTCAGTCCACTGCTGATTATTGATCGGAGAAGGGTCTCGATCATGTACGCATTATTCGCAAACCGTAGGGTGGCACATAAGAGTTACGGACACCATTTTGGAGCACATATGTTTTGACGAAAGAATTGCAAAGCGGGAATTATTTCAATAGAAACCGAAATTGTTTGGTGAAATTGCGAAAGTGGTTACGCATGTGATATTGAAATATTGCAGGCTATATGTGAATGTTTGTTAATTAAAGTAATTAACAAAATTCTGAATAAATTTAATAAAAGAGTTTTATTAAATGAGAGGGCATTAAATTTGGAGAAACTTAATGCATTTAAAGTGGAGACTTTAAAAGGGAATGTGAAGAGGCATTTTAATGTGGAGGAGTTACCACCACATGAATGGGGGAGGTGAGGGGTCACCCCCATGCACCGGCCATGGAGAGGGGCACCCCCGCCTCCTATAAAAGGCCACCCATTCCCTCCTTCATCCTCACACCTCCGTGTGAAGGATCTCTCTCCCCTCTAGAATTATTCCCCATGGTCTCGGATTAGCGAGATACATGTTCCCAGTGGCATTTCGTGCAGGAAGGAGTTCTGCTTCACTGGATCGCTGGAGCGAGGAGGTGGAGGTTGTCCGGTGGCTTGAACGTGTGTGCGAGTGCGGATGCGCTGCTGAGTTGCGGCGCTCGAACTTCCTCAAGATCTTGAGATCGGCAAGTGTACGACTACATCAACCACGAGTTCCTACTCGTTAACAAAGCTCGTTGTCTTTGAGGGTAAGTTCTCTATGGATGTATGTCCACCCATTTGCTTTGTACCTAGTAGATAGATCTTGGCGTGTAGTCCACACCGTAGGAAATTTTTTGTTTTCTATGTTGCGGACCCAACATTCTAGAGGGGGAGAGAGATCCTTCACAAGGAGGTGTGAGGATGAAGTTGGGAATGGGTGGCCTTTCATAGGAGGAGGGGGGTGCCCCCTCTCTCCATGGCCGGCGCATGGGGGCGTGACCCCTCACCTCCCCCATTCATGTGGTGGTAACCCCTCCACATTAAAATGCCTCTTCATATTCCCTTTTAAAGTCTCCACTTTAAATGCATTAAATTTCTCCAAATTTAATGCTCTCTCATTTAATAAAACTCTTTTATTAAATTTATTCAGAATTTTGTTAATTACTTTAATTAACAAACATTCACATATAGCCCCTTGCAATATTTCAATATCACATGCAGAACCTCTTTGTGCAATTTCACCTGAAACAATTTCAGGTTTCTATTGAAACAATTCTTGCACTTTGCAATTCTTTCGTCTGAAACATATGTGCTCCAAAATGGTGTACGGTAACTCTTAAGTGTCCCACCTTACGGTTCGCGAATAATGCAGACATGATCGAGACCCTTCTCCGATCAATAATCAGCAGCGGGACCTGGAGATCCGTACCGACTCCTACACATTCAACGATGACTTCTATGATCGTGAGAACCTTTAATGCTTGTAACTAAATCCCTTTGTCTCTCGATATATTACATGTCCGAGATTCGATCATCGGTATCTCCATACCTAGTTTGATCTCAAGCATCGACATGCACTCTTTTCGCTCCTTGATATAACATTCTAGTGATCACATCACTTGCTTGCAAGCTATCTTAATGTGATATCACCGAGAGGGCCCAGAGTATATCTATCCGTCATCGGGATTGACAAATTACACTCTTGATCCATGAGCCTCAACATAACACCTTCGTAGTACTGAACCCATCTTTATAGTCACCCTGTTACGGTGTGACGTTTGATGTTATCAAGATACTCTTCTGGTGTTAGTAATTAACATGATCTCATGGTCTAAGGATGAAGATTACTTCGTATGATGTTATAGCAATATAAACATAATGACTTGATCGTAATGCTATACTTCGGATGAATGTTCATCACATCATTCCACCAATGGTGTGACCTTGTTATTAACAACATCCAATGTCCATGATCAGGAAACCTTGATCATCTTGTTAATCAACAAGCTAGTCTATAAGAGAGGCATAACTAGGAACCCTTTTTTTTATTAAACACACATGTATTGATGTTTCCTGATCAATACAATTCTAGCATGTAAAATAAACATCTATCATATATAAGGAATATATAATAACAACTTTATTATTGCCTCTAAGGGCATATTTCCTTCAGTCTCCCACTTGCACTAGAGAGAATAATCTAGTTCACATAGTGATAAATCTAACACCCATGGAGTTCTGGTGTTGATCATGTTTTACCCTAGGGAGAACTTTAGTCAATGGATATGCTACATTTAGTTCCGTGTTTACTTTAAAATCTTTATATCTCCATCCTTGACATGCTCGCGGATGGAGTGAAACCGGCGCTTAATATGTTTGGAATTCTTGTGAGACCTCGGTTCCTTTGCGTTGGCTATGGCTCCATTGTTGTCACAATAGATCACCATTGGGTCCATCGCACTGGGAACCACACCTAGTTCCGTAATGAACTCTTTCATTCAAACCTCCTCCTGTGCCGCTTCTGAAGCAGCAACATATTCCGCCTCCGTCGTTGATCCAGCCACCACAGGTTGTTTGGAACTCCTCCAACTAACTGCTGCTCCGTTCAAGAGAAATACGTATCCGGATTGAGACTTAGAGTCATCCAGATCGGTGTCAATGCTAGCATCGACATAACACTTAGCGACTAGCTCTTCTTCACCTCCGTATATAAGAAACATATCCTTAGTTCTTCTCAAGTACTTGAGGATGTTCTTTACCGCTATCCAAAGGTTCAACCTGGATCAGATTGGTACCTACTAGTCAAACTAATAGCATGTGCCACATCTGGTCTTGTACATAGCATGGCATACATAATAGAGCCTATGGCCGAGGCATAGGGGATCTTATCCATCATCTCTCTTTCTTCCGCCGTAGCCGGACTTTGAGCCTTACTCAATGTCTTGCCTTGCAACATAAGTAAGAACCCCTTCTTACTTTTGTCCATATTAAACTTCTTTAATATATTATCAAGGTATGTACTCTGCGATAGCCCAATTAGGCGCCTTGATCTATCTCTATAGATTTTAATGCCTAATATATATGACGCTTCACCACGGTCTTTCATCGAAAATTTGCTGTTTAGATAACTTTTAACACAGTTTAATAGATCTATATCATTTCCAATCAATAATATGTCATCCACATATAATATCAGAAATGCCACATTGCTCCCACTCACTTTCTTGTAAATACAAGCCTCTCCATAAGTTTGGACAAATCCAAACTCTTTGATCACCTCATCAAAGCGGAGATTCCAACTTCGGGATGCTTGCTTCAGTCCATAGATGGATCGCTGAAGTTTACATACCTTATTACCATCCTTAGGATCGACAAAACCCTTAGGTTGTATCATATACAACTCTTCTTCAATATTACCATTGAGGAACGCAATTTTGACATCCATCTACCATATTTCATAATCGAAATATGCAGCAATTGCTAACATAATCCTAACCGACTTAAGCATCGCTACGGGAGAGAATGTCTCATCGTAGTCAACTCCTTGAATTTGTTGAAACCCCTTTGCGACAAGTCGAGTCTTATAGATGGTCACATTACCATCAGCATCAGTTTTTCTTTTGAAAATCCATTTATTCTCAACGGCCTTTCGATCGTGAGGTAAGTCCACCAAGTTCCAAACTTGGTTCTTGTATATGGATTCCATCTCGGCTTTCATGGATTCCAGCCATTTGTTGGAATCCGAGCTCATCATCGCTTCTTCATACGTTGCAGGGTCATCCATTTCATCAACCATGAAATTCACAATAGGATTGCCGTATAGTTCAGGAGCTGCACGTGTCCTGCTTGACCCGCGAGGTTCGGTAGTGTCCTCTTTCGGAGTTTCATGATCATTATCATTAGCTCTCTCTTCATCAAGTGAAGTCAACTCCGAAACAACTTCCGGTGCTGTGCCACTCGCCATCCCATGAAGAGAAGGTTCACTAACCTCTTCGAGTTCTACCTTCCAACTACTCACACCTTTCGCGAGAAACTCCTTCTCAAGAAAGGATCTATTCTTGGCAACAAAAACCTTGCCCTCGGATCTGTGATAGAAGGTATACCCCATTGTTTCCTTAGGGTATCCTATGAAGACGCATTTTTCCGCTTTGGGTTCGAGTTTATCTGGTTGAAGTTTCTTCACATAAACATCCATCCCCAAACTTTAAGAAATGACAGCTTAGGTTTGTTTCCAAACCATAATTCATACGGTGTCGTTTCAACGGATTCAGATGGTGCCCGATTTAAAGTGAATGCAGCTGTTTCTAGTGCATAACCCCAAAGTGGCAAGGCAAGTCAGAGACATCATAGATCGAACCATATCCAATAAGGTACGACACGTCTACACACCATTACGTTGTGGTGTTCTGGTAGGCGTGAGTTGTGAAACTATTCCACACTCTTTCATGTGTGTGCTAAACTCGTAACTTAGATACTCTCCTCCACGGTCAGACCGTAGAAATTTGATCTTTCTATTACGATGATTTTCCACTTCATTTTGAAATTCCTTGAACTTTTCAAAAGTTTCAGACTTGTGTTTCATCAAATAGATATACCCGTATCTACTCAAATCATCCGTGAAAGTAACAAAATAACGATATCCACCTCGCGCCGACACACTCATTGGTCCACACACATCAGTATGTATGATTTCCAATAGAGTTGTCGCCCGTTCCATTGAACCGGAAAACGGCGTTCTAGTCATCTTGCCCATAAGGCATGGCTCACATGTATCAAATGATTCAAAATCAAGTGATTCCAAAAGTCCATCAGAATGGAGTTTCTTCATGCGTTTAACGCCAATATGACCTAGACGGCAGTGTCACATATATGTAGACATATCATCATCAAGTTTAATCTTTTTAGCATTAACATTATGAATGTGTGTAATATTACTATCGAGATCTATCAGAAATAAACCATTCAACATAGGTGCATGACCATAAAAGATATCATTCTTATAAATCGAACAACCATTGTTTTCAGATTTAAAGGAATGACCACTTTGCATCAAACACGATCCAGATACAATGTTCATGCTTAGTGCAGGCACTAAATAACAATTATTTAGGTTTATAACTAATCCCGATGGCAAATGGAGAGGTAGCGTCTCGACGGCGATCACATCAACTTTTGATCCATTGCCGACCCACATCCTGACCTCATCCCTTGCTAGTTGTCGCTTGTTCCATAGCCCCTGAACCGAGTTACATATATTAGCAACCGATCCCGTATCAAATACCCGGTGCATCACGAGTACTAGTCAAGTACACATCAATAACATGTATATCACATATACCTTTGTTTGCCTTGCCAGACTTCTTGTCCGCCAAATACTTGGGGCAGTTGCACTTCCAATGGCTAGTCCCCTTACAATAGTAGCACTCGGTGTCAGACTTAGGGCCATCTCGGGTTTCTTTTCAGGCGTGACAACAGACTTGCCACCCTTCCTTCCCTTGTGCTTGCCTTTCTTGTCTTTCTTGAAACCTGTGGTCCTATGATCATCAACACTTGATGTTCTTTCCTAATCTCCACTTCTGCAGTCTTAAGCATTGATAGAAGCTCGGGAAGAGACTTCTTCATGCCCTGCATATTATAGTTCATCACGAAGCTATTGTAGCTAGGTGGCAGAGATTGTATAACACGATGTATGCCTAAGTCAATGGGAATCGTTATTCCCAAGGACACAAGCTTATCGACGTACCCAGACATTTTGAGTACGTGCTCACTAACGGAGCTATTTTCCTCCATCATGCAGCTAAAGAAATTTTCTGTAGCATTATAACTCTCTACGGCAGCATGGGTATCGAAAATCATTTTCAATTCTCCCATGGTATCAAAAGATTGCCATTTTCGAAACGCTTTCGAAGTTCTGGCTCTAGCCCATACAGTATGCCGCAATGAACTAAGTTGTGGTCCTCCTGACGAGTCACATAGACATTCTTTTCCTCGTCAGGGGCATCAGGAGCTGGTGGGGGGCCTAGCGACGCATCTAGCACATATTGCTTTTGTGCAGCAATGAGGAGAATCCTCAAATTCATAGCCCAGTTGGTGAAGTTGCTACCATTCGCAGCAAGTTTCTTTCTCCATGAACACATTGAAATTAAAAGGTGTGGTGCCATCTACAACAGAATTTGTAAAGTTTATTTAGACTAAGTTTATGATAGATTGAGTTCAACTAATCCAAATTACTAATGAACTCCCACTCAAAAACGACATCCCTCGTGTCCTTTTGGTGATTACATGAACCAAATCCACTACACCAAGTCTGATCATCACGTGAGTTGATGTAGCTTCAAAGGCGAGCATCTATATGGGCATCATATCAACTATATGACGCATGCTTAACCTTTCGGTCCGTGTTCTGAGGCCATGTCTGTACATGCTAGGCTCGCCAAGTAAGAACCTTAGTATTCGCGTGTGTAAAACTGTCTTACAGCCGTTCCTATGAAAGCGTAGATTCGAGTACACCCGATCATCACGTGATGTCTCGAAACACGATCCACAGAACGGTGCATACTTAAGGAAGAACACATTTTTATCTTGATATCTAAATGAGGGATCATCTTATAATGCTACCCAAAACGCCAAACTAGCAGTATAAGATGCTAACATCTAATGTGTAAAGTGAGATGATATGGTCCATGCATTTGATCTCTATCACTTGCATCGTGGTATGATCTCTATCATTCCTTTGTGTGTAAGGCCAAGGTCTATGGAACTTACACGTTGAGTGTGTTGTAAGAGAATCTATCGTACATCTACTTACAACAATACCATATCAATACACTAGCCCAACAACGATCTAAACTAGACGCCTCTAATTTATCAATTGCAAGTTTTACGTGGCTTAGGGCTTTCGGAGATAGAACCGTTCTCACCTACGAACATGAACCACAACGAGGATAACTAAGTTATTAGCAACTCGTTGTAAATCAGATATTGACTATAGTAGGAGAGACAGACACCCGCCAACCACTTATGCAAAACAAGTTGCAAGTCAGTCGTGGAACCGGTCTCATGTACGATGACATGTAAGGTTGGTCCGGGCCGCTTCGTCCCACTATGACACCAATAACCAAAATACATAGAAGATGCAATAACATGATCATCATCACCCACATATAAACATATGTGTACTACCCGTGCAAAGCACCTATGCATAGATCAGGCTCTGATACCACTGTTGGGTCCGCAGCATAGAAAACAAAATTTTTCCTATGGTGCGAACTACACGCCAAGATCTATCTACTAGGTACAAAGCAACAGGTGGACATACATCCAACAAGAACTTACCCTCAAAGACAACGGGTTTTGTTAACGAGTAGGAACTCGTGGTTGATGTAGTCGTACACTTGCCGATCTCAAGATCGTGAGGAAGTCCGAGCGCCGCAACTCAGCAGCGCATCCATACTCGCACACACGTTCAAGCCACCGGACAACCTCCACCTCCTCGCTCCAGCGATCCAGCGGAAGCAGCAACTCCTTCCAGACAAAATGCCACCGGGAACCTGTATCTCGCTAATCCGAGACCATGGGGGAATAATTCTAGAGGGGGAGAGAGATCCTTCACAAGGAGGTGTGAGGATGAAGGAGGGAATGGGTGGCCTTTTATAGGAGGAGAGGGGGTTCCCCCTATCTCCATGGCCGGCGCATGGGGGGGTGATCCCTCACCTCCCCCATTCATGTGGTGGTAACCCCTCCACATTAAAATGCCTCTTCACATTCCCTTTTAAAGTCTCCACTTTAAATGCATTAAGTTTCTCCAAATTTAATGCCCTCTCATTTAATAAAACTCTTTTATTAAATTTATTCAGAATTTTGTTAATTACTTTAATTAACAAACATTCACATATAGCCCCTTGCAATATTTCAATATCACATGCAGAACCTCTTTCTGCAATTTCACCCGAAACAATTTCCGGTTTCAATTGAAACAATTCCTGCGCTTTGCAATTCTTTCATCTGAAACATATGTGCTCCAAAATGGTGTCCGGTAACTCTTAAGTGTGACATCATACGGTTCATGAATAATGCAGACATGATCGAGACCCTTCTCCGATCAATAATCAGTAGCGGGACCTAGAGATCCGTACTGACTCCTACACATTCAACGATGACTTTTGTGATCGTGAGAACCTTTAACGCTTGTAACTAAATCCCTTTGTCTCTCTATATATTACATGTCCGAGATTCGATCATCGGTATCTCCATACCTAGTTTGATCTCGTTACCGACATGCACTCTTTTCTCGTTCCCGTGATATAACATTCTAGTGATCACATCACTTGCTTGCAAGCTATCTTAATGTGATATCACCGAGAGGGCCCAGAGTATATCTATCTCACATCGGATTGACAAATTCCACTCTTGATCCATGAGCCTCAACATAACACCTTCGTAGTACTGAACCCATCTTTATAGTCACCCTGTTACGGTGTGACGTTTGATGTTATCAAGATACTCTTCCGGTGTTAGCAATTAACATGATATCATGGTCTAAGGATAAAGATTACTTCGTATGATGTTATAGCAATATAAACATAATGACTTGATCGTAATGCTATACTTTGGATGAATGTTCATCACATCATTCCACCAATGGTGTGACCTTGTTATTAACAACATCTAATGTCCATGATCAAGAAACCTTGATCATCTTGTTAATCAACAAGCTAGTCTATAAGAGAGGCATAACTAGGAACCCTTTTTGTTTATTAAACACACATGTATTGATGTTGCCTGATCAATACAATTCTAGCATGTAAAATAAACATCTATCATATATAAGGAATATATAATAATAACTTTATTATTGCCTCTCAGGGCATATTTCCTTCAGCTAGGACATAAACGGCCCTTAAATAGGATTTTAGATAAGGTTTCTTTTGATTATCTTTTAAATTTGGTTGTACCTAGCTTTAAATATTGATGGTTGTCCTCTAATAAAATGCTAGAGTACAGCCACGCTATGTATTATCGCTCATACAGTTGAAAATGGTTCAATGTCTACAGATGCAGTTATTTTCTCTTATGTAGCTAAAATGTTCGTTCATACTATCCCACATATTCCACATTTCTTATTACGCCTTCATATACCATTCAATCTGTGAAAATATGCTTTGCTGGGGTACTAACCATTTACTTATGGTGGATAATAGATTAATATGTTCTAAAAAATCTAGTGATGCAGTTGTTGCAGCCTTGCAGGTCATGGTCATTTTTTAAAGCCTCCCTATGAAGATGACAGAATTCCTTAGAGTGACACTAAGGAAGGCAAAACCATAATGCCCATTTCAAAAGGAAGAGATGGAAGGATCACTGCCATCTTGGGGATGCACTCTAGAACATGATGTGTAATGATGAGTAAAGTACAACTGCTATTCTACTTTTGCAAAACAATATTCACTATTAGTTAGGTGTATCCCACCAATATTTATTTCACGATTGAATTTCATAATAGATTGCGTTCCTATTGTCAGGCAAGTGATGTCTACATTAGGCTATAGTTTATGTGGTTATTCTTTCTCGGCCATTGTATTATTGACTAGATCATGTTGGCGCGTGTTGCCACGTCCTGTCCATTACGACACAAATTTGATAGTTTCCTCATATACCATGCATTATGTCCTAATAGTGAAACTGCAACAAAACTAAGAATTTTAACTTTAAGTTACTTTCAAATATTTCAATATCGGACATTTCTAGTCTTAGAAAAGACGGACTCATATGCAATTAGTATCCGGTACAACATGGAATGTGTAGGAAAATAAGAAACAAGGGACCAAAGAAATATGGGTGTGCTACCTTTGCAACACCATGTCAATATTGTATGTCGTGCTGACATTAATAGTACATCATATAATTTATGTTGAGGAATAGTCCAAACGAGCTATTCGGTTATCATGAATATCACTTTATCACAATGTAGTATTTTGAACAAGTATTCAAGTTCACATATACATGCAACAAAGATCTTGAATGCTAGCAAGGCAATGAACCTAAAATAGGATGGCTTAGGATTATCTTCATTGGTATTCTCCCGAAGATACACCCAGTTGCCTCATCATGCGTCAGTTTTTTATCATGATGAAAACAACATGAAGAGACCATATATCTTTGTTTCATCCCTGCAATTCAATATCACCACCAGAAAAAACATTTGACAACGAGCTAGCTTATCCAATATCACTACCAGAAAAAACATTGAAGCAAGAACAATGGTAAGAAATACCAGTCTAGCCAGAACCGCTCCCTAAATCCATCAAATATGGTGAGATGAACATTGCTAGTGCGGAAATCATAGGATGGCAGCATTGACTCTATGAATGTTCATGCCAAACCCTACACAAATTGACCCATGTCGATGTGAGATAATACATGACAAGAAAACCAAGAACTTCATAACACATACATTTTTCATTTCTTAGTAATGCTCAATAATTGGTTATTTTACATCTCCATGCCAAATAGTAGTGAAAATTACCACATCTCATAGCCAGATAGCATTAAACTGCTACATCTCAGCTCCAATCATCGATATTCTATTGCTTTGGTAAAACTTTTAATGATGTGCATTAGTTATATTTCAACACCAAATATGTCCCATTACTGATGTAGAACTATATGTATTGTTAGGTGTAAATAAATTCATTGTTCAGGTAGCATTTACCAGTCTCTGAGCAGTTTGAGAAAAACCTGCACCTTTGGAGCTATAATTTATTTTTCTACATAATTGGAAAACAAATATAGGAATACCAGTAGAGAGACTATGAACACTTTAGCAGTTCATCACATCCACAAACCTTTTACTAATGGATTAAAGGGAACATGATGCAATGAAACTGACCATAATACACTCATAATATAATTATAATAGTGCAGGGAATCAGAGTTTCCGCGTAACCCAATTGTGTCCATATATGATTTGTAGCTAAACATAAATTATATCTGAGAGTTAAAATCAGTTGTACCAGCCATATGGTCCAATTCAAATATTTTCCTTTTAATTAATTAGCGTGGGAGCTATCTAGTCTAGGTAATAAGTACATAATATGTAATTTCACATCAAGATATTTAAATAATGAAACCAATTTGTGTATCCCACTGATTCATGCCTATTATATTTTCGCAAATCAAAAGAATGTGTGTTATGTTGCAATTTTAGTGTATGTGAATCATCATGATTTGTAGAACAGGTTATCCAGTGTACTATTTTGTTAGCTAGCAGACTTGACTACCAAAGTGAGTAAAAAGGAAAATTGTTACAAATGCAATGACCAATCTGAATTTTGATATAAGCCACATGGTTGATGATGAAGTAAACTGCATATGATTGAATACAAGGTCGAGTGGGCTGACCTGATGAAGACTGAATATCATAGTCTGACAAAATCAATGTAAACAACCTTTGTAGGAATTGTTCCATGTTATCAACTTGCATGATCAAGGATCATCTTGGTACGTATGTGCACCAATGTAATTATGCATTTTTAATACTAAAGTCTAATATATCTTCCTCCGTTGCTTCGCTCTAGGAACCAATTCTATGTCCTTGTATGCAACAGATGTGGACTGGGCGTTTTGTGGAACATATGGAAAAGTGTATACACATGTAGTTCCGTAGCTTCTTCTGCATCAACCAGAGTACAATAAATATAGTGAATGACTTTGGCAACCAAAAACAGCTCTTTGAAAGATCAATCTCATCAAAGGCATGCTCTTCAACCATAGACATGGAACATCACCAATACCTTCATCTAAAAGCAATGTCTTACAATCACCAATCCAAAAAACTCATGCGAGGATCATATGCTTCCAAAACCAATCAAGTAGAATTTGCATCTCTTAAGACACATGCATTCCATCTGATTCAAGCATGCACCTGCGATAAGAGTGTTAGCATGACAATATTCATATGTCAATCCCTCCTTCCACTGCAACATCAATAAGTGGAATCAGAAAAATATGCCATTGTAGTGGCAAAAACAAATATGCAGTCTGGCATCTTCAAGAAAAAAGAACCGACACTCAGCATACATTCAACTATATACAGGAGTGAAAGATAAGGAATCAGTTGGTACACATGAAACAACAAAACCTGTCAAACTATGGGGCTAAATTAAGTCCACAAGCTGACCAACAACTGGTGGTAAATATGCCTGCAAAAATTCAGAAAGAGAGAGAATGAACTCAAAGAGGCTGTGAACTGTCAGCCAATATATCAGAATCATCCTAAGAATTTCTTGAAGAAATTTTCCATAATTAGGATGAAAACTTCCACTGATAGCATTTGGAAATTGAGAACAAAAATTAGAAGAACATAGAATAAAACAGAATTATTGAGAGTAAGAGCATAAAAGAATAAGGGAGAGAGAGGAGAGGAATAGCAATGGCTAACTTCCCTCTTCGCCACAGGCGCGTGCTCTCCCTATGCCTTGGTGGCCGCCGGCGAACATGAAGATATTGGCTGCCGCTCACCATCGAGCTAAGGATATAGAAACGTGTGGGCGTCCCTAGTCCAGTACGTGGACATGGAGGGGTGGCTAGGGAGAGAAAGGGAGCCCCATTCTTGGAAGAGGAAGGATCCGAAGAGGCGCGGTGCGGCCGCCGAGATAGGTAGCCATCAGTTAGTTCGGGGAGAGGCAACCGGAGAGATCTTGTGGTGACGGGATTATTCGAGGGAGATCAGGTAGAAAACATGCAATAGAAAGGAATCACATATCCTGAATTTCTACCGCCATCCTCTAAGAATAACATGGCGTCATGGCATCACCGCGTGTCGAAGGTGCGGTCGGTTGGCCACGCCGTATCCAACACCGCCATAGTGCCTCGAGAGGTCGAGATTGGAGGGAGGTGTGCGGCTGCTTGAGGTCTTGTTCATCTAGGGCAGTGGGGCGGCGCTACAGGTGAGGTTGGTGGGGATTTGGGAAGGTAGCAGGTTCGCGGAGAGGAGAGGTCGGGAAGGCGAGCTAGAAACTTCGCTAGAAACAAGGATGTAGCCAGAGCGATGGTAAGCGCTGATGGTCTAGTAGGCTTTTGGTGGGTTAATTCTGGCCCAATTAATAACAGAACAGAATTTTGATGCGCCGAGTAGCTGCCTACGGGATGCTAGGCCCATGCGGTGTTGGAATTCTTGCCTAATTGGTCCAGCCCATATTCCATTTTAATAATTCCTAAAAAATCCTAGAGGCCCATGTGGACCATTCATGCATGGCAAGAGGTGGGACAAATGTTTAGTCCCACATTGCTAGTTGAAGGAAGATTTCACCACCTTATAAGGGTGGTTCTTCCACCACTTGGTAAAAGGATAAGAAGGAGAGAGATGTACATGCGCGCTCCTCCTCCTCTGTCGCCCGCCTCATCACGACGCGTGCGCCGCGGGTTGTGGGAATGCCTCAAGCCGAGAGCTTCCCTTTCTTTTTTGCCACGCATGAATGGATTAATTATCTGAACAGTCTGCATAAGTGGGTGTTTAATATGCACTCAATGGAGATTTAATACGAACGTTTCCTCTGAGAATTAATTCGGACGTTTCCTCTACGGTTTAATTTGGACGTTTACTCTAAGGTTTAATTCGGACTTAATGGAGGCCGTTTCCTCTCCCGATGTTGCCCGTTCATCTGTGCCTATAAGAGTGAGAGGTTGCTCCTCTCCTGTCAAAAAAGCTTCGCCTCCAGTTCCAAAGCATCGTGATGCTGCTCCATTCTTCCCCATCCTGTCTTGCGACATGCATCGCTAGCCGGGACAGTAGGCATCTGAGACCCCGCTGCTTCGAGTCCTGTACGGGAGAAGGGCGATAAGGTTTTGGGGGAGCACTATCAGCACGACTACTGACAGTTTCATCACGGACTCCTTCACGGATAGCGACTACAACAACAATGTCTTCCCCAATGAGGACTTCTTCCCCGACATCAGCAACCTCTTCCTCGATGACATGGCTGACGATGGTGCCAACGCCAACCCCGGTGGTTCCTCCAGCAGTCCCTCTACTATGATGTATATCTTCTTACTTAATCTTGTTTATCTCAGTCAGATAGTATGTTGTTCTTTTTGGGTTGCTACAGATCTTGCTCTGATATTATCTCAAGTTGTATGCATTGCAATTCTCTTTGATATCTGCCTTAGTTCGTATCTGCTAAGTCATATGATTAGTTTAATTTCTGTTATTCTATTCATGTTTTATTTAGCATTTATCTTGGATAAATTGCTCCTAAACTCAATAATCCAAAAACCTTATTATAGGCAATTTGCTCCGAGTAGTTTTGTTGCATCCACTAAGCCACCTATGTTTGAAGGTGTCAATTACAAAAGATGGCGTGCGAGGACAGTGCTCTGGTTTCAAACCATGAGCTGCTATAATGTCATTTACGGCGCACCTAAGGGAGATCTTAATCCTGCTCAGGAAGAGGCTTTTCAAAAACGTGATACCACTTTTAAGGTTGTCTTGATCAGTATCCTTAGCGACAATATTGTTGATTCATACCTGTCATTTAGCAATGGCAAGGATATGTGGGATGCGCTCGAGAGAAAATTTGGAGTCTCCGATGCTGGCAGTGAACTGTATGTCATGGAACAATTCTATGACTATAAGATGGTTGATGACCGCTCCATTGTGGAGAAGGCTCATGAAATACTGTCACTTTCTAGGGAGCTTGAGCACTTCACTTGTGTGTTACCGGACAAGTTTGTTGCCGGAGGCATTATTGCCAAGCTTCCCCAGTCATGGAGGAATTTTGCTACTTCTCTGAAGCACAAGAGACAAGATTTTTCCGTGACGGATCTCATTGGGACTCTTGATGTGGAATATAAGGTGAGAGCAAAATATGAAGGGAATATGCCCGAGAGGCAATAATAAAATGGTTATTATCTTATTCCATGTTTATGATAAATGTTTATTTTACATGCTAGAATTGTATTGATCGGAAACATCAATACATGTGTGTTTAGTTCCTAGTTATGCCTCTCTTATAGACTAGCTTGTTGATTAACAAGATGATCAAGGTTTCCTGATCATGGACATTGGATGTTGTTAATAACAAGGTCACACCATTAGTGGAATGATGTGATGAACATTCATCCGAAGTATAGCATTACGATCAAAGTCATTATGTTTATATTGCTATAATATCATACGAAGTAATCTTTATCCTTAGACCATGAGATCATGTTAATTGCTAACACCGGAAGAGTATCTTGATAACATCAAACGTCACACCGTAACAGGGTGACTATAAAGGTGGGTTCAGTGCTACGAAGGTGTTATGTTGAGGCTCATGGATCAAGAGTGGGATTTGTCCATCCCGATGACGGATAGATAGACTCTGGGCCCTCTCGGTGATATCACATTGAAATAGCTTGCAAGCAAGTGATGTGATCACTAGAATGTTATATCACGGGAACGAGAAAAGAGTACATGTCGGTAACGAGATCAAACTAGGTATGGAGATACCGATGATTGAATCTCGGACATGTAATATATCGAGGGACAAAGGGATTTAGTTACACGCGTTAAAGGTTCTCATGATAACAGAAGTCATCGTTGAATGTGTAGGAGTCGATATGGATCTCCAGGTCCCGCTTCAGATTATTGATCTGAGAGGGGTCTCGATCATGTCTGCATTATTCGTGAACCATAGGGTGACACACTTAAGGGATACCGACACCATTTGGAGCAAATATGTTTCAGATAAAGATTTAAGAAAGCGCTGGAATTATTTCAATAGACACGGAAACTGTTTCGGGTGAAATTGCTGAAATTGGTTCTACATGTAATATTGAAATGTTGCAGGGGTTTTATGTGAATGTTTGTTAATTAAAGTAATTAACAAAATTCTGAATAAAACTAATAAAAGAGTTTTATTAAATGAGAGAGCATTAAATTTGGAGAAATTTAATGCATTTAAAGTGGAGACTTTAAAAGAGAATGTGAAGGGGCAAATTTATGTGGAGGGGGTTACCACCACATGAATGGAGGAGGTGAAGGGTCACACCCTCCATGCGCCGGACATGAAGGAGGGGCACCCCCCTCCTCCTATAAAAGGCCACCCTCTCCTCACTTCTCAAACACACCTCCTTGTGAAGGATCTCTCTCCCCCTCTAGTATTATTTCCCCATGGTCTCGGATTAGCGAGATACATGTTCCCGGTGGCTTTATCTGGAAAGGAGTTGCTGCTTCCGCTTTGCTTTGGAGCGAGGGACGGAGGTTGTCGGGGTACCGGACGTGTGTGCGATCACGGATGCACCGCTGCTTTGCGGTGCTGGACTTGGTGGTGCTGGAGCTGGATCTGATGGACGTGCTGGAGCCGGACCTGCTGGACTTCATCACGATCTTGAGATCGGCAAGTGTACGACTACATCAACCACAAGTTCCTACTCGTTAACAAAGCTCGTTGTCTTCGAGGGTAAGTTCTCCATGGATGTATGTCCACCCGTTGCTCTGTATCTAGTAGATAGATCTTGGCGTGTAGTTCACACCGTAGGAAAATTTTTGTTTTCTATGCTGCGAACCAACAAAAGACACACATGCTCGAGGTACCGAGGGAGGCTCTAATACTAATCTGGTACAGAAAAGGAACTTCCAGCCTAACAAGTTCAAGAACAAGGGCAAGTTTGATGGCAAAGGAAAATTTGATGGAAAGAACAATGCTTCACAGTATACCAGCTTCAAGAAGAAGACTGATAAGAAGAAAGGTGTTTGTCATGTGTGCGGTGATCCTGATCATTGGGCTCCTGCTTTCCCCAACCGCTTTGACAAGCACCAGCATGGAAAAGGCAGCAAGACTGCTAATGTTGTCATGGGCAACGTTGATATGAAAGATGAGGGTATGGTATATTACCTACTGTTCTTTCATTATGTCATTCTCCTGATTGGTGGATTGACACTGGCGCTAATGTACATGTTTGTTCTGATGTTTCCATGTTTTCTTCATATCAGGTCAGAGGGACTCAGTCCGTGCTGATGGGGAACGGCTCGCATGCTTCTGTTCATGGTGTTGGTACGGTCGATCTGAAGTTCACTTTGGGAAAGACCGTGCACCTGAAGAACGTGCATCATGTTCCCTCAATAAATAAAAATCTTGTTAGTGGATCTCTTTTGTGTCGAGACAGCTCCAATGTTGTATGTAAGTCCAATAAATTTGTAATCTCTAAGTAAGGAACCTTTGTTGGTAAAGGTTATGAGTGCAGAGGCTTGTTCCGCTTATCTCTGTCAAACGTTTGTAATAAAGTTGTTCATATTTACACAAATTTTGAATCAAATGTCTGGCATTCTCGTCTTTGCCATATTAATTTTGGTTCTATGACACGACTAGCCAAAATGAATTTAATCCCTGATTTCACTACTGTTAAGGGACCTAAGTGCCAAGTCTACGTGCAAGCAAAACAACCTCGTAAGTCACATACGACTACAAAAGAGAGAAATTTAACACCACTAGAGCTCATACATTCAGATCTTTGTGAGATGAATGGTGTGTTGACAAAGGATGGAAAGAAATATTTTATGACATTGATCGATGACTCTACGAGATATCGTCATGTATATCTTCTGAAATCAAAATATGAGGCTTTGAGTTTCTTCAAAATCTATAAAGCTGAAGCAAAAAACCAACTTGATCGAAAGATTAAGAGGCTTAGGTCTAATAGTGGTGGAGAGTATTTTTCCAACGAGTTTGATTCCTTCTATGCGGAACATGGTATAATCCATGAGAGGACGCCTCCCTATTCACCTCGGTCAAATGGGGTAGCTGAGAGAAAGAACCGTACTCTAACAGATTTGGTTAACACCATGTTAGATACATCGGTTATATCTAAGGAATGGTGGGGGGAGGCTCTATTGACTGCGTGTCATGTCCTAAACCGAGTTCCCACAAAGAACAAAGAAATTACACCATTTGAAGAATGGGAGAAGAAAAGGTTAAAACTCTCTTAACTAAGGACTTGGGGATGTTTGGCAAAAGTTCATGTGCCAATTCCCAAGAAGTGCAAACTTGGGCCAAAAACCGTTGACTGTGTATTTTTGGGTTATGCTTTCCATAGCATTCGTTATAGATTCTTGATAGTAAAATCTGAGGTACCTGACATGCATGTCGGTACAATTATGGAGTCGACTGATGCGATTTTCCTTGAGGATATCTTTCCTATGAAGGATATACCTAGCTCATCAAATCAGGAGATGCCTAGTTCATCCAGTTAGGATTTTGGTACAAATTCTGAACCCATCACTCTAATTGAACATGTTGAAAATCCTAAGGAGGATGATAATTAAATTCCTAAAAGGAGCAAGAGACAGAGGACTAGAAAGTCCTTTGGTGATGATTTCATTGTGTACCTCATGGATGATACTCCCACTTCTATTTCAGAAGCTAATGCATATCCTGATGCTGACTACTGGAAGGAAGCCGTTCGTAGTGAGATGGATTCCATCTTAGCCAATGGAACATGGGAGATCACTAATCGTCCTTATGGGTCTAAACCTGTAGGATGTAAATGGGTGTTCAAGAAAAAGCTTAGGCCTGATGGTACTATGGAAAAGTACAAGGCACAGCTAGTGGCCAAGGGATACACTCAAAAAGAAGGTGAAGACTTCTTTGACACTTACTCACTTGTTGCCAGATTGACCACACTTCGAGTACTACTTTCATTGGCTACCTCTCATGGTCTTATCTTTCATCAAATGGATGTTAAGATAGCTTTCCTAAATGGAGAGTTGGATGAGGAAATTTACATAGATCAGCCAGATGGCTTTGTGGTAAATGGTCAAGAAGGAAAGGTGTGCAGATTGTTGAAGTCTTTATATGGCCTAAAACAAGCCCCTAAACAATGGCATGAGAAGTTTGAAAGAACTTTAACCGTTGCAGGCTTTGCTGTAAATGAAGCTGATAAATGTGTATACCATCACCATGATGGGGGTGAAGGAGTCATCCTTTGTTTGTATGTTGATGACATACTGATTTTCAGAACCGACTCATGACCCTCAAGTATAGGGGATCGCAACAGTCTTCGAGGTAAGTAAAACCCAATTTATTGATTTGACACAAGGGGAGCCAAAGAATATTTAGAAGCCTTAACAACTGAGTTGTCAATTCAGCTGCACCTGGAAACAATCTTGCTCGCAGTAGTTTATCTGTAGCAATAGTTTTGTAGTAGCAATAGCAAAGTGACATCAGTAGTAAAAGTAAAGATAGTAGTAACAATTGCAGTAAATAGTAGGATTAAAGCGCGGTAGGCATAGAGATGGACGGACGAGCATTGCATGGACAAGACAATTCATATAGCAATCAAGATATAGGGCATTTGCAAATAAATAAGGTAAAGCATCCAAGTACTAAATAATCATAGGCATGTGTTCCCTATATAGCCATACGTGCTCGTAATGAGAACTTGCACAACATCTTTTGTCCTGCCAGCCCATTGCAGTGGGGCCTCTAGGGAAACTACTGGCAATTAAGGTGCTCCTTTTAATAGAGCACCGGAGCAAAGCATTAACACTACGTGAACACACGTGATCCTCATATCATAGCCATCCCCTCCGATTATCTCGATTCTTGTCACTTCGTGGCCTTTGGTTCTGGACAATAATATGTGTATACAACTTGCAGGTAAGATCATAAACAATACTTATCATCATGAATCAATAACATGTTCAGATCTGAAATCATGGCCCTCGGGCACTAGTGACAAGCATTAAGCATAACAAGTTGCAACAGTGTCAAAAAGCACTAACAGTAGATACTAGGCACCATGCCCTAACAATATTATGCAATTACATGAACGATCTCATCCAATCCCTACCATCCCCATAGCCTACAACGGGGGATTACTCACTCATGGATGGGGGAATCATGGATGGTTGATGGAGAAGCGATGGTGATGATGATGGCGATGATCTCCTCCAATTCCTCGTCCCGGCAGGGTGCCAGAAAGGAGTTTCTGGTTCCGAATCACGGTATCTGGTGGTGGCGGCGCTGCGGAACTCTATCTGGAAAAACATCGAACCGCTGTCTGTTTTAGGTCAAAGGGCTTATGTAGGCGAAAGGAGGGGTCGAGGCGGAGTCCGAGGCGGCCACACCACCCCCTGGCGTGGCCTGGCCTGGCCCGTGCGGCCAGGTGGTGTGGGCCCTCATGGCTCTTCTTCGTCTCATCTTCTGGCTCCATGAGTCTTCTAGTAAAATAGGAGTTTTGTGATATTTTCCGGGATTTTTCCTAAAAGTTAATTTCCTGCACAAAAACGAGACACCAAAGCAATTCTGCTGAAAACATCGTTAGTCCGCATTAGTTGTATCCAAATCACACAAATTAGAGAAGAAACAATAGCAAAAGTGTTCAAGAAAGTAGATACGTTTTGGACGTATCAACTCCCCCAAGCTTAGCTTATTGCTTGTCCTCAAGCAATTCAGTTGAAAACTGAGTGCGATAAAAGAAACTGTCACGAACACATTTGCTTCATAAGATGTATATATTCTCAGCATATGATCAAATACTTAGGCAATTCATAATAAAGAGTATGCAAATAAGTTTACCCAGTAGTCATGCAAGCTATGAAGAGATTCCAACCCATTAATAATAAGCAACATGACACATAAGCATATGCAGGATTGTAGTGCTCATAAGAAGATATGAAAAAGTGGTGCCTCGCTTGCCTTTCTTTAGAGCAAAACATAAATGACAGGGCACCTCTAAAGTTTAATTGAAGACTAGAAATAAAAATATCAAAGATTCAAGTGTCAAAGTTATGTCATAATTAACCGTGTTTTGGGACAAGCACACTACACTTTGAAAAGTTTGAAAGGCTTCCAAATGTTGAAAGTATGGTACTCATTAGCTTTGAGCTCTCATTGCCCCTATCATAAGCATCTTTAAGTGATTAAGGTTAAACTGAACAAATATGAGGATATGCTTGACAAGTTATAAGCTAAAAATCCCATGCCGCTTGCTTACGAGTACCGTTCCTCATGCTACTCAACTTTAGTCACAAGTAAGTTCTTGTCATTGTAAGTACATCTGTATCATAGAGAAGCGCCAACGAGGTACCCCTTGCCCGATGATAAGGAAGCTTTCCCATATCAAAATGACAAGGCAAGCACACAATGAGCATCTCAGCGATCCTTTTATTTCCTATTTGCATAGGCTTCTTTTTTGTATTTTCATAGATTTTTTTATTGAGGATGCTTCACAGATTACTCATTATGGTTATGCTGCAGGTTTCCACCATGATTAGGCATGGCTTAGACCAGCCGCCCAGGCGTTTCTCAAACACATATACGAACTCCATGAGCCTTACAAACTCCCCTTTCATTTCACACCACCGGGATTCATAAGCAAAAGAACATGATATCAACTAAATAAAGTGCAATGTTGAAAGCGTTCCCCATGATAACATGGTTCTACTAATTCACAACTTACAAAGCGCAAGCATATACGCAACATAGATGGGCACAATGGTTCAAGTTTATTAAGTGCAAGAAAGTAAAGTGTGTCATCAAGTTCATGAGAGCTTTACTAACTAATTTTCACATAACAAGCAAACATTTTTTATTGGAAGAAAACAAAGCATAATGAATATGCACGGAATAGCAATAAAGCTAATAGGTAGATATGGTGGACTCTTTTTGACAACTTTGGTTTTAGGGAGTTGGATGCACGATTAAAGTACTCAGCACAAGTGAAGGCTAGCAATAAAAAGGGAGCGACAATCGAGAGAGCAGTAACTGTCATAATCATGCTTGCGACAAAACAAAATTAATAGTGGCATAAAAGTGACACAAGAACTCTGAGGCAGAACAAATCATCGAGGCTTAACTGACTTTTTGTTTAGTCATATGCATGCGCGAGCATGTGCCAAGTAGATTCAAATAGAACATTTAGAGGAGGACACCACGATGTCATACCAAGTTATGAATAGAACAATGCGAGCAAACATTTATATGACATGTTACGAACTATAATGGTTTGGAACTGATCATAAGAAGGCAAGGACTACTAAGTATCCATTAATTAGCACATACCTTACATAAACAGACTAAGCATGCTCACAATGATGAGTATATGTACAAAAATTAAAACAAATAGAGTTCATACCAGCCTCTTACCACACCTCGAGTTATCATAAATCATCACTGCCTTCCACTTGTGTGACTTGAATAATAAGATAAAACCAAACTCCATGGAATCACTGAGGGCCTCTGAACCCTGCAACGAACTTTACAAAACCAGAGAAGAACAACAAATATTTTTGGATTTTCGATTTTTAAAAGCAAGAACCGAAGGGAAAAGCAAGCAAAGTGAAATCTTTTTGGGTTTTTGAATAATCAAAAGAAAGCTAAAAAGGATGAGGCAAACCAAGGCTAAAAGATAAAGAAGCAAATGAAGAGAAATAACAAAAATATTTTTGGTCTTTTTGTGTTTTGGAAAACAGAAATAAAGCAAGAACAAAAACTAAAAATAAAACAAAACATGGATATGCAAAGTACTGACTAAACATGATATGTAGATGAGTGTGATGTTTGTATACCTCCCCCCAAGCTTAGGCTTTTGGCCAAAGTGGGTATCAACCCCAACGCGGGTAGGAACTCCAAGCTAGCGGGTCACCATAAGAATGATCGTAGTTAGGCCCTTGTGAAGAAGAAGAAAATCCCCAATCATAGGCAGACTGCTGGTACGAAGACTCCCCCTCGTTTGAGGGCTGGACCGAATCATCTGTAACCTCCCTTCCAGTATCCTGCTCTTGCTGGGAGAGCTCCCCCAGATATGTATTGAGCTCTTCCTCGGTGAGTGACCATCCTACCCTAGTATCAAGGTTAAACAAAACAGGTGCAGGCAAAAGAACAACACACTCGGACTTACCCCTTCTCCAACCAGCCTTGAGAAAGGTTGTTTCATAAGATAAATCACTCAAATTATCCCAAGAAGAAACGAATTTATGTTGCATCATGGAATTAAGATCAAGCCTCTCTATGGGAAACTGTAGGTCCGAATGATGAGGCGCTACACTTTATGTTGCATCATGGAATTAAGATCAAGCCTCTCTATGGGAAACTGTAGGTCCAAATGATGAGGCGCTACACCATGCAAAGCTAATAACCGAGAGGCGATGAGGCCTTGATACGTTGCAAACGTATCTATAATTTTTTATGTTCCATGCTTGTTTTATATCTACTTTCTTATGTTTTGTCCACACTTTGGAGTATTTTTATACACTTTCTGGGACTAACCTATTAACAAGATGCCACAGTGCTAGTTGTCTGTTTTCTGCTGTTTTTGGTTCCAGAAAAGCCAGAAAATGAATATTCTCGGAATTGGACGAGACAAAAGCCAAAGTCAATATTTTACCGGAAGAGTCACATTGCCAGAAGACGAGACGGAGAGGAGCCAGGGGCCGGCCACACCACCTGGGCGCGCAGGCTAGGCCAGTCCGCACCAGGGGTGGTGTGGGCCCCCTGGTACTCCATCGACCTCGCCCCTTCGCCCATAAGAAGCCTCTAATACATAAACCCTAAGTACCCGATCAAAATTCCACGAAAGAGTCTGTAGCCGCCGTCATCTCCATCCTTAGATCGGGAGGGATCTGAAGCTCTTCCCGACACCCTGTCGGAGGGGATAGAACACCCTGGAGGCCTTCTTCATCACCATGCCTGCCTCCGGTGTGATGTGTGAGTAGTTCATCGCTGGACTACGGGTCCATGTAGTAGCTAGATGGTTGGTTCTTCTCCTTTGTGCTACCATGTTTAGATCTTGTGAGCTCCGTTCATGATCAAGATCATCTATTTGTAATCTTCATGTTGTGTTTGTGGGGATCCGATGGATATTGAGATGCTATTTCAGATTGATTATTGATTCTATCATGTCTTTGTTATTTGTGAGTTTGCATGCTCTCCGTTGTTAGTAGCTATCTTGGCCGAGTAGATGCTAGCAACTCCAAGAGGGAGTATTTATGCTCGATAGTGGGTTCATACCTCTAGGAATCTGGGGAAGTGATAGAAATCTCTAAGGTACTAGATGTGTTGTTGCTACTAGGGAGAAAATAGCAATCCTTTGTTCATGGATCAATCATATTGTTTTCTTTACACACTTTTCTTAATGCAATTATCTATTGCTTGCAACTTAATACTGGAGGGGGTTCGGATGATAACCTGAAGGTGGATTATTAGTCATAGATGCAGTTGGATTACGGTCTATGTATAATGTTGTAATGCCTAATCAAATGTCATGAAGTCAAGATGATTAGTATATGCATGTATGCTTTCTCGATGTTTGTCAATTGCCCCGCTGTAATTTGTTCACCCAACATGTCATCTATCTTAAGGAGAATCACCACTAGTAAACTATGGACCCTGCTCCATTATTTTACCATCAATCTACAATCTATTTACTGTTTTCTGTTTACTTTCTGCAAAGCAATTACTATCTTTGTCAACACCCGGATGTTTAATCCCAGATGCATGTTATGCCATACATCGCAATCCCAGGATTACCATTTTTGCGAGACATAACAGATTGGATATCACAGTACATCATCCATTACAAACCATAATAAGGTCTTACACAAATAAAGGATCTCATGATCCAGTCTTAGTACAAACAAGTAGCGGAATAATAAGCGTAGCGGTGGGCTCCATCGTCAGTGTCACAGGCAATGCTGACGATGGGAGATGATCCTAGTTGTCGTAGCCGTCCTGCTGTCCTCCTTTCGGATAGTCCTCCTCATAGTCTGGCCACGGGAATAGCTAGGGACAAAACCATGAGTACTCTTTAAGTACTCGCAAACTATCACTAACAAGTAAGGTAGTTCTAGTAGGAATGCTAAGCTCTAAGTTTATTTGTAAAGTTAAGTTTGAAACCTAAGCTGAGTTCAGAAACAAATAAATATAAAATAAAGTTTGGAATCACCTAAGTGGGAACTTAGTTGTCATAGTCACAACTCTGTTGTGGTCAAGTCATGTCACAATTCATTTCATAAGTCATTTTGAAAACATCTGACAACGGAACAGTATGGCCACTCCAACTGTCCATACCTGCGGACGCGGCTATTCGAATAGTTTTACACTCTACAGAGGTGGTACACTTTCACCACAAAATTCGATACTTCTGTCAGGGATAACCCTAAATCATCATACTTAGTATGCAGATAATCAAACATAACCTTTCCTTTACACACCCTAGTATAAGCACCTCTCCTATGAGCTTGGCCTCCCAGCCATGGCCATCTGCCATCATGGGCACTGCATAGGTGGACAACATTGAGAGGTAGCCTCAGGTCAAACCTCTCCCGTGAGGGAAATAATACTAATGCATATATAATTCTGGCTAAGCCTTACCCAATTCAGGTATTGTGGTTGTACGGTAAAATTGGAATGGTATCGCATCTGAACCCAACCATCAGTTTTTATAAAGGGGCTAAGGCTCATAGCTCAACATTTTCATCATCATCATAAACCATTTGTGTTTCTCAACACATATCAAAACATCTCAATAGAATTACTCGTCATTCCAAGGTTTTCACAAGTCATTTTAACCAAGTATTCCCATCTAAAGTGATCAAGTTTTTGGTTTAGCTCTAAACTACTAAGTTAAGAGTGTTCACTAAGGAGGGGTGCTAATCTCAATCTAATGCCATAGAATGAAATCTAAATCTGACTAGATAGGCCAAGTTTTATACTATTTATGCTATCTATACACAAGGTAAAGAACTTTGGTAAAGTAAACGAAGGTAAAGCTTGTAAGTAAAACTTGGAGTTGGTATAAATCAAAAAGGTATAACCAAAGCATGCCTAATGCATCTTGCTTAGGTTATCTAGCTTGCAAGGGTTAGCTTGCATTGTTAATGACGGCTTGCAAGTTTTAGCTTGCCAATAATAGCTTGCCTTGGTTGGTGCAGTGGTTAAAATTTTCCTCGTCTTCTTCGGGCTAGAACTCCTCCTCCTCATAGACTTGGTCGGTACTATCGTCTATAAATACATACGGGATACACAATCACCAAACAATACTTAACTAGTCTATTTAGCACACTAAGGCACACAATTGATGATCTAGTATCATCACATTCAGCACAAGATTTTAATGAACTAGTTTCATTTATTTTATTTGAGAAAAGTAATTTCTACTCATTAAAAATAACTAAGATTTAATATTCTCCAATTAAAATATGGCATCATGTGGACATGTCATCACCACATATTCTAATACATGGGAATGTGATTTAAATGTTGGATCACATTTTATAAAGTTTAAGATTAATATTTAATGATTTAAAGTGACTAGAAATGCCTATATAGCATTATTTTGGTACTAGTACAAAGCCACTGCATGCAAACCTAAATATTATTACATATTCAGATAGGTATTATCAAATGTGATTTTTGAGAGTTGGAATCAACCCAAAACTTATTATGGTTGAATTTTGAAAAATGTTTGAATGTAGAAAAGTCTCTATTTTGTTATTTCTGCTATATGTGATATATAACTCTAATTGATTTAAATCCAACGGGATTGGATAGAGATTTAAATTATCTTTCCAACAAAACTGGAATCATGTCATTTGGTTAAGTAAATCTTTCTAAATTGATTTTTAAACAAGGGGACAGAATTAAGTTTAAGTCTAAAAAGAAAAACACTTATTTGAATTCTAGGGCAGCAGGGAACACTAATGAGCCGGCCCGGTGACACTCCACTGTGAAGGACAGCTGACAGGGGGGTCCCGCATGTCAGCGGCTCTTCTAACACGAATCGATATGGGGCGATGTGGACCACACGACTAGAACCTAGATCGACGGTGGTGGATCGGCATCGACGACGGACAGGTCGTCGGTGAGACGAAACCCTAGCGACCCGGTGGGGGTGCAATGGGGGCATACCAGGGCTCCAGCTAGTGGCGGCTCACAGGAGTGGACAAAATCGACAGGCCCCTTTCTTCTCTGCTACGGTGAACTCCGGTGCAATTCCGGCGAACGGCTGCTCGAGCGGCTCCGGCGATGTTGTGAGGTGGTTCTGAGGGAGAGGGGAGTTGAGTGGTGTGAGGAGTTTGTTCTAGGGAGGGCTCCTTATATAGGCTTGACGAGGAGACCATGAGGGGGACGGTGAGCTCGTCGGTGACGACGATACAGGGCGCTAGAGGCATGGGCGGTGTATGCGGACGGTGGCTTGCCTCCTGGCGGGCGGTCACTTCTGACGTAAAGCGGCTTAAAGCGTTAGCATGTGGTCGGGAAAGGCGGCCTGCACGGCAGAGGCGGTGCTGACGCAGCGTCTGATGGGCTGGTCGCCTTGGCGAGAAAAGGGCGTGTCTGGGGAGGTGCTAGGGTTATGGCGGAGCGGCGCACGTGAGCTGAGGGCAAGACGCGGCTTGTGCGGGCCTGTCAGGGACAGTGCTCTGGCATGCTCTGTGCATGGCGCAGAGGCAGTGGGCGCAAGCGTTCCTCTATGGTCTAGGGGCTGGAAAGGCTCGGGGAAGGGACCAAGGGCGGCGGTAGGGTTCGGAACTAGAGGCGTCTTTGGATTGGCGTGTATTTGTCTGGCGCGTTGCCGCAGCTTGGTGGTGGCAACAGGGCGAGCAGGCACCTTGCTGCTCCAGGCTAAATGGTAGCTTGGTGCTAGCTTGGTTAGAGCTAGGGGAGACCAGGGGACAAGAATTAAACCAAATGACTCGACAATGCTTTGATCACAAATAGTGATAATTAGGCAGATTTTATTTGCCTGCCAACTGTTCGACACAATGGCTGCAAGAACAAAAGTTTTGAATTTTGCAAAGATTTTTGGTGGAGTTGTTGGTCCTATGCTTGAACATTTGTGTTTGCTTGGGATTGTCAAGTTGAACTCATTTGAGGGGGTTTTAGAAAAGTGTGATCTATGCATATGAAATGGATTCCATTTTCAAATGCCATTTAAAATTAGAGTTCAAATGTTTTTGTAGGATCCCAAAGTGGGCCTTGGTAGATCTTTACTTGTACTAGGAAGGGGTGCAAAGATTCAAAATTGTTTATGTTTGAATTTGACTTCTAGGAACACCTAAATTGACCTAGTGGATTAAAATGGCACAAATGACCATTTGCCTTTATTAATCTTATTTGATTTCTTTTCCTTTGGACTTTGCTTGGGAATGATCTAGATGGTGTGGCATTCACCTTAGAATCATTTTACAACCATTAGAACAAACAAACATGGCAATTCAAAACAATTCCATATTAATGCAACACACATATGTATTCTTAATTGTTTTAATAATAAAAAGTTTTTGTTAACCCTAAATTGGGTGATGTGGATCTTCATAATATTGATTAAAGTTTTGGGATGTTACAAACCTTCCCCCCTTAAACAAAATCTCGTCCCGAGATTTAAGAAAGAAAACTAGGAACTAAAGAGATCTAGAAACTCGGTCCTAATGTAATCTTCTCGCTCCCAAGCGGCTTCTTCTTCGGTATGGTTGCTCCATTGGATCTTGAGAAATTTGATACTCCGGGTCCTGGTGGTTCTGTAAGCTCCTTCCAAGATACGGATGGGCACTTCACGATACGTCAGATCCTTGTTGATATCAACGGCTCGGTGATCGATGTTCTTCAAAACTTCGGTCTTCTCCGGCACTTCTAGGCATTTGCGAAGTAACGAGATGTGGAACACATTATGGATGGCAGACATCTCTTCAGGCAGTTCCAGTTGATACGATACTTCTCCTCGATGATTCAGAATCTTGAAGGGTCTGATATATCTAGGGGCTAACTTTCTTTTCAGACTAAAATGTTGCGTTCCCTTCAATGGCGAAACCTTGAGATACAGAAAATCTCTGACATTGAAAGTCGGGTCTCTACGTCTCTTGTCAGCATAACTCTTCGGTCTGGATTGGGCAGTATTAAGGTGCTCACGGACTTTGTGAATCATCTCTTCGACTTCTCGTAGGATGTCGGGTCCGAAAATCTGACTCTCTCCTACTTGCGACCAATTCAAAGGGGTACAACACTTTCTTCCATATAAGAACTCAAATGGGGCTATTTGCAAACTGGCTTGATAACTGTTGTTGTATGAGAATTCTGCAAAAGGCAGACAATCTTCCTATTTTGATCCATACTCTAACACACAAGCTCGCAACATATCTTCTAAGATTTGGTTGACTCTTTCAGTATGTCCATCGGTCGGCAGCTGATAAGCTGTGCTGAAATTAAACTTCGTTCCTAATCCTTCTTGGACTTTGGGCCAAAATCTTGAGGTAAATTGGGTTCCTCGATCCGATACTATGGTCTTGGGGGTTCCATGCAAACTGACGATTCTAGCAATGTACAACTTTGCTAGCTTTGAACTCTGGTAGGTTGTCTTGACAGGCATAAAATGGGCTACATTGGACAGTCTATCAACGATGACCCAGATTGAGTCATTTCCCCTACTAGAAGTAGGCAAACCGGTGATAAAGTCCATTCCAACGGAATCCCATCTCCATTCCGGAATCTGTAATGGTTGCAACAGTCATGTGGGTCTCTGATGTTCCGCTTTGACTCTCTGACAGATATCACACTTGGCGATGTAGCTTCCGATTTCTCTCTTCATCTTGTGCCACCAAAATTGCTCCTTCAAATCCTGATACATCTTTGTTCCTCCGGGGTGGATAGAATAAAGAGTATCATGAGCCTCTTGCATGATCACTTGCTTCAGCTCTGAATCTGCGGGCACACAAATACGTCCTTTGTACCACAAAACTCCTTCTTCATCTTCAGTGAATCCAGGTACCTTTCCTGTATCAATACGATGTTTGATTCCATCGATACTCGCATTTCCCTTCCGGGCTTCCTTGATTTGGCTAATCAAAGTGGGTTGAAGTTCAATGCTAGCTAAAAATCCTTTGCTAACTAGCTCAGTTCTAAACTGCTCCAACTCTTCATGCAAACTTGGTTGCTTCTCCTTGATCATGGTGTTTAGCCTACACGGCAATCTGCTAAGAGCATCCGCTACCACATTGGCTTTGCTGGGGTGATAGTGAATATCAAGGTCATAATCCTTGATTAACTCTATCCATCTCCTTTGCCTCATATTCAGCTCCTTCTGAGTGAAAATATACTTCAAGATCTTGTGATCTGAGTAAATCTCACAGCGATTACCCATAATATAATGACGCCATGTCTTCAAGGCTAAAACTACGGCGGCTAGTTCTAGATCATGGGTAGGATAGTTCTGCTCATGCTGCTTCAGTTGTCGAGACAGATATGTGATGACTTTACCTTCTTGCATCAATACACATCCAAGACCAATCTTGGATGCATCATAATACACGTCAAACGGCTTCTTGATATCTGGCATGATCAATATTGGGGCTGAAATCAATCTCTTCTTGAGCTCTTGGAAACTTGCTTCACACTTGCCGGTCCATTCAAACTTCTTGTCCTTCTTCAACAATTGGGTCATGGGTCTTGCGATGCTCGAAAATCCTTCTACGAACTTGCGGAAATATCCCACTAATCCGAGAAATGCACAGACTTGGGTTTGAGTGGTTGGGGCTTCCCATTCTTCAACATCTTTGATCTTGGCGGGATCAACAGCGACTCCTCCGGCAGACACAATATGTCTGAGGAATCCTACTTCTTTTAGCCAAAACTCACATTTGCTGAACTTGGCATACAACTGATGCTCTCTAAGGGTTTCAAGGATGACTCTCAGATGTTGCTCATGGTCTTCTTCTGACTAGGAGTAGATAAGGATATCGTCGATAAACACAACGACAAACTTATCTAGGAAGTTCATAAAGATCTTATTCATGAGATTCATGAAATAAGCGGGGGGCATTGGTTAATCCAAAATACATGACCGTATACTCGTATAATCCATATCTTGTGGTAAAGGCGGTCTTTGGAATATTCGTTGCACGAATCTTAAGTTGGAGATAACCAGTCCTAAGATCAATCTTAGAGAACACTCTGGCACCAGTCAACTGATCAAACAGATCCTCTATCTTTGGCAAAGGGTACTTATTTTTGATTGTGACATCATTCCGCTTCCTATAATCGGTGCACAAACGGTTGCCTCCATCCTTGTTGTTGACGAACAACACGGGCGATCTCCATAGCGATGCGCTTGGTTGAATCAAGCCTTTCTCCAGCATAGCATCCAGTTGCTTCTTTAGATCCACTAACTCTGAGGGGTTCATGCTATAGGGTCTCTGAGCTATGGGCCTGGTTCCAGGAATCAGTTCAATAATGAACTCAATATCCCGATCCGGGGGCATACCGGGCAATTCATCTGGGAATACGTCGGGGTATTTACAGACTACTCTGACTTGGTCTATGGTTGGTAGGGCTAGACTCTTGTTGCACTTGAATTGACAGGGCAAGGTTTCCGATATATGCTCTACTGATACACCAGAGATACTGGTCATGGTGATGGATTTCTTGGCACGGCCTATCAATCCTTTATGCTTTGACATCCAATCCATTCCTAGTACTACTTCCAAACCTTTGGTTCCAAGTACTATTAGATTGGCATAAAAATCTATCCCATGTATTCTGATAGGCATAGCTTTGCAAATTTTTCTAGCTTTTGTGGTTGAACCAGGTATTTGAACTATCATGACATGCTTCAAGTTGGTTGGGTGAATCTTACTAGTGCATGCAAATTCTTCGGTAACAAACGAGTGTGATGCTGCAGAATCAAACAACACTCTTGCTAAAACTGAGTTGACAGAAAACATACCCAGCACGACATCTGGCGCTTCTTGGGCTTCTTCGGCGTTCATGTGGAAGAGACGGCCGTTGCGGTTGTGAGGATTCCCTAGGGCGAATCTTCTTCTGGGCCGAACACGACGCTACTGCTGAGCTAGGGCATTCACATTGGAAGTGGCGGCAATCTTCTTGGGACACTCATTTGAGTAGTGACCCTTCACTCTACACTCAAAACAAGTAATCTGACACTTGTCTTTTGCTGCCACGGGCACGACATTGCTTCCAGTTCTAGGTGCGGTATTGTTGTTGTTGTTGTTGGACTTGGGTGGTGCACGGTTGAAGTTGTTGGAGTTGCCAGGGTTGTTGTTGTTGCTTCCTCCGGACTTCACATTTCCCCCGCTACGGTTGGGGTAGCTCGGACGAGACATTGGGGGTCGATTGTTCCGCGGGGCATATCCAGCAGACGGGTTGGGACGATACTTCTGGTGACTGTTGGATCTAGCTTGGTGCATCATCTGATGTTTGCGATTGTGATTCGCTTGATTGATCTTCCCTTCCATCTGAATGGCAGAGTCGACTAGCTCTTCGAGGTCCTCAAAACGGATGTTGACTAGCACCGTTTGCATCTCATCATGTAGTCCGTTTAGGAATCTCTCCTTCTTCTTGGCCTCCATGTTGATCTCATCAGGTGCATACCTAGCGAGGGACAAAAATCTTTCATGGTACTCTACTATAGTCATTCTGCCTTGCTTTAGTTCTCTGAATTCATCTCTCATTCTGGTGACTAGACCCTGTGGCACATGGGTGCAGCTGAACTTGACTTTGAAGGCTTCCCACGTCATCACTTGACCGTGGTTCATCGTGCGGGTGTTGTTCCACCATGCTCTTGCATCTCCTGCCAGATAGTGGGTGGCAAATAGAACTTTCTCATTGGCATCCACTCCTACGACTTCTAAGTTATTCTCCATGGTCTATAACCAATCATCAGCATCTAGAGGGTCTTCAGACTTGCTAAAGATTGGGGGATTGGTATTCTGGAAGTTTTTGAGTTTGGATCCATGATGATCCTGATTTCCATGGCCCTGATTGTTGTGAGCCATCTGGGCGATCTGCTACAGTGTGGCAAGATTTCCTTGGCGCTCTGCCCTACTAAGCCAGCCGCAATGAGCGCTCCAGAATACGCAACATTGGGTCCTGCGATGAGCTGCTCCCTCCTTGGTTTCCACGAGTCATCTGAAGATTGAGATAGATAATGGGGTAAGAGGGAAAGTTCTAAGGTTTATGGTTTTGGTTTCAAGGCTAAAACTTTGAGTTTGACTTAGGTTTTGCAAACTAACTTCTTCTCATTCATTCAAGCAAAGCACACGATACAAACACACACACACCACAACATGAAAGGAAAACAGATGGTTTTAAGAACCATTCTGTAAGCTAATATACCATGGGACCGATACTTCTCACTCCTACGATAGTGCTCTAGTGCATCTACTCATCATCGATGAAGTCAGATTCCTCATCGTCGGTGTAGAAGTCCATGGCATCATCCTCTAGATAGTCATCATCATTGCTGAGGTACGAGTGAATATCCCCTGGATGTCTTCACCTTCCTCCTCTTCTTCTTTTCTTTAGTGAGCTTCTTGCTCCTTGATGGTCTTCTCGAGGTCGGCCACCTTCTTGTGAAGATGGTCGATGGTGCGATCCTTCTTTGTGCGTTGACGGCGAAGTGACTGACTGTCCTTGACGAGCAGTGAGAAAGTCTGGGCCTTCTGGGCGGCAATGGCGAGGTTGTGGTTGGCGAACTCTCGAGCATTGTCCAATTTCTTCTGTTTGTCATACAGTAGGAAGTCGAGGTTCTCCACTTGATGCTTCAACTCCGGGTGACTTGGAATTTCCAGAGGCATTCCCATAGAATCACACCTTGCATAGTGAGCAAAGCGAGTTCCCCGGATCAAGTTGACATTCTGTGCGCAAAGACGAGCGAGAGCTTCATGCATTGCCCTGGCTAATCCATCTAGCCAGTTGTTCTCTCTTACGGTGAATTGAATCTTCTCGGAAAGTGGTGCTTCCATTTTTCCTCGAAGATCAGCAACTACTAGCCATTGTAAATCTCCTCCTGGGGGACCATCGAGTTGAGCTCCGAAGAATTCCGGATGCGGACGCTCAAGGTACTCAGACAGTGCATCTAGATCCCTCTCAAAGATCAGTTGCCCTCCGTTGCCCAACTGGTAGAACTTGTAGTACTGAACTTCCATCTATAAGAATTTAGGATGAGAAAGTTAGTGAGGTGATCAAGTGTGTCAACTTTTATGGAGTAATGTAAGAATTTTTGAGGAACATGAATCTTTTTGAAAGAATCTCAAGGGTAAGAGGGGAAATAGATTTTCACAAATACTCACTTTGGTTTTGAAACTAAGTTTTTGTTCGGACGTCCATTCTAACTAGGGTCTCCTATGGTCAGGATGGCTCTGATACCAACTTGTCAACACCCGGATTTTTAATCCTAGATGCCTGTTATGCCATACATCGCAATCCCGGGATTACCATTTTTGCGAGACATAACAGATTGGATATCACAGTACATCATCCATTACAAACCATAATAAGGTCTTACACAAATAAAGTATCTCATGATCCAGTCTTAGTACAAACAAGTAGCGGAATAATAAGCGTAGTGGTGGGCTCCATCGTCAGTGCCACAGGCAATGCTGACGATGGGAGATGATCCTAGTTGTCATAGCCGTCCTGCTGTTCTCCTTCCAAATAGTCCTCCTCATAGTATGGCCATGGGAATAGCCAGGGACAAAGCCATGAGTACTCTTTAAGTACTCGCAAACTATCACTAACAAGTAAGGTAGTTCTAGTAGGAATGCTAAGCTCTAAGTTTATTTATAAAGTTAAGTTTGAAACCTAAGCTGAGTTCAGAAACAAAGAAAGATAAAATAAAGTTTGGAATCACCTAAGTGGGAACTTAGTTGTCATAGTCACAACTCTGTTGTGGTCAAGTCATGTCACAATTCATTTCATAAGTCATTTTGAAAACATTTGACAACGGAATAATATGGCCACTCCAACTGTCCATAACCGTGGACGCGGCTGTTCGAATAGTTTGACACTCTGCAGAGGTGGTACACTTTCACCACAAAATTCGATACATCTATCAGGGATAACCCTAAATCATCATACTTAGTATACAGATAATCAAACATAACCTTTCCTTTACACACCCTAGTATAACCACCTCTCCTATGAGCTTGGCCTCCCAGCCATGGCATTCTGCCATCCGATGCGCTCGACTTTCGATGTAGAGCTTGTTGGGAACCCCAAGAGGAAGGTACGATGAATATAGCAGCAAGTTTTCCCTTAGTTATGAAACCAAGGTTTAATCGAACCAGTAGGAGCAAGGAAACACCCCAAAGGTGTTACTAGCTGAGCTTTGGCAGGGCGCACTACCGGTGCTAGTAGCAACGTGGAGACCTGCACAACACAACCACAGAACTTTGTCCCCAACTTGCGATGAGGTTGTCAATCTCACCGTGTTTTGCGGAAAACAAAGGATTAAACGTATCGAATGGAAAGAAGTAAAGTTTGCGTAAAGTAAACACAAAGCAAGAAAAGATTGTAGATTGTATGTAAAGTAAAAGGACCGATCCATAGTTCACTAGAGGTGGCTCTCCTTAGATAGATAACATCTTTGGGTGAACAAATTACAGCGAGGCAATTGACAAACACCGAGAAAGCAATACATGCATATACTAATCATCTTGACTCCTCTGAGACTTGATTGGGCATTACAACATAATACATAGACCGCCATCCAACTGCATCTATGACTAATAATCCACCTTCAGGTTATCATCTGAACCCCCTCCAGTATTAAGTTGCAAGCAACAGATTATTGCTTTACGAACTACGTGTAAAGTAAACAATACGATTGTTCTATGAATAAAGGATTGTTGTTTTCTCCCTAGTAGCAACAGCACATCTAGTACCTTAGAGATTTCTGTCACTTCCCCAGATTACCAAAGGCATGAACCCACTATCGAGCATAAATACTAACTCTTGGAGTTGCTAGCATCTACTTGGCCAAGATAACTACTAACAACGGAAAGCATGCAAGATCTCCAATAACAAAGACATGATAGAATCAATAATCAATCTGAAATAGCATCTCAATATCCATCGGATCCCCGCAAACACAACATGTGTGGATTACAAATAGATGATCTTGATCATGAACGGAGCTCACAAGATCTAAACATGAAAGCACAAAGGAGGAGAAACCAGCCATCTAGCTACTACATGGATCCGTAGTCCAAGGATGAACTACTCACGCATCACACCGAAGGCTTGCATGGTGATGAAGAAGGCCTCCAGGGTGAATTCCCCTCTCCGGCAGGGTGCCGGGAAGAGCTTCAGATCCCTCCTGATCTAGGGATGGAGATGATGGCGGCTACAGACTCTTTCGTGGATTTTTGATCGGGTACTTAGGGTTTTCGTCCCGAGGGCAACTTATAGGCGGAAGGAGAGGCCGAGGGGGTGCTAGGAGCGGCCACACCACCCCCTGGCGCGGGCCAGGCCTAGCCGCGCGGCCAGGTGGTGTGGTGGATCCCTGGCCCTTCTCCATCTCCTATTCTGGCACTTGATCCCTTCCAGAAAAATAGGCACTTTGGCTTTTGTCCCGTCCAATTCCGTGAATAATCATTTTTTGACTTTCCTGGAACCAAAAACAGCAGAAAACAGGCAGCTGGCACTGTGGCTCTTGTTAATAGGTTAGTCCAAGAAATCATATGAAAAGTACTACAAAGTTGGAAAAAAAACACAAGAAAGTGGATAAAACCAAGCATGAAACATCAAAAAATTATAGATACATTTCCAATGTATCAACATCCCCAAGCTTAACTCATGCTCGTCCTTGAGTAGGTAAGTGATAAAAAGAAATAATTTTTGAGGTGACATGCACCATCAAAGACTGGATCAAAGTATTTGCAAAACATTCAATGCTAGGATCATAGTACTTCAATCATAACATGAAAGACAAAGTTCTAGCAATAAGCAAAGAAACTATGATGCAACATGAAAAGGCACAAACAAAAGATTCATGAATAACAATGCTTTGCAAGACGTTTGTTTGTTTCACATAAAGAAAACATGGCATAATAGTATTCAGCTTGTCCCTCAATAGAGTAGCAAATATAAATGCATAGGACACCTTCAAAGTTCATAAGAGTGACTAGATACAATAGTTTCAAACAAGCAATAACAAGTTATGCATCAATCAACTAGTCTTGGGACAATGCACATAGAACTAAGATTGGCCACTATGCTCTCAAAGTAGGTGCATAAAGTTAGAAGGTGGAGACTCCATATAATGGTGGAAGAAAGGCCTTTTGTAAAAGGAAGTAGGGATTCAAGTCTCATAAAGAGCTTCCAAAAATTATGGTACTTATAGCTTTCAGCTCTCATTGCCCCTATCATAAGCATCTTGAAGTGATTAAGGTTAAAGTGAACAAACTATGGTGTACATGCTTGACGAAGTATAAGTCAGAAATCTCATGTCCCTTGTATCCGAGGGTCGCTCCTCATGCTACTCAAGTTTAGTCTAAGTTCTTGTCATCGTAAGTACATGTGTATCATTGAGAACCGCCAACGGGGTACCCCTTGCCCGATGATACGGAAGAATCCCCATATCAAAATGACAAGGCAAGCAGACAATAAGCATCTCAGCATTGTTCTTATTTACCATGGGAATATGGTGCTTTTTTCTCTCTTTCCTCTTTTCATAGTATCTCTTTTTTCTTTTCTTTTCTCTTTTTTTCTCAATATAGGACTCTTTTTTTTATAAGAAGAATGCTTCATAGACAGCTCATTATGGTTCTGTGCAGGTTTCCACCATGTCAGCATGGATTGAACCAATGCCCGAGGCGTTTCTCTAACACATATACATAACTCCATGGACTTAGAAGCTCCCCTTTCATTTCACACCGATGACATCCATATACAAAAGAGCATGATATCAACTAGGTACAAGTACCAAGTGCAATGTTGAAAGCATTCCCCATGAAAGCATGGTTCTGCTATATCCCAATAAATAAGTGCAAGCATATACAACATAGAAGACACAATGGTTCAAGTTTATTAAAGGCAAGTAAAGTAAGGTGTGCCATCAAGTTCGTGAGAGCTTTAATCACTAGTTTTCTCATAAAAAGAGGAAGGTAAACAAAAGCATGAATATACTTAGAATAGCATAAGCTAGTAGGTAGGTATGGTGGACTCTTTGGAATAACTTGGTTTAGGGAGTTGAATGCATGAGTGGAACTCATACTTGGTTGTGGAGGCTAGCAAAAGACTGGGAGCGACAAACTAAGAGAGCAATAATGGCCATAATCATGCAGAGCGACAAAACATCATTGATCAAAGCATAAAGTGATACTACAAGTTGAAAACTAAAGGATCATAAAGGCTATGGTGACTTGAGATAGTCATAACATGGTGTGAGCATGTGCCAAGTCAACCCAAATAAAGCATCAAAGGAGAATACCACTATACTATGCTTTAATATGCTAAAACAACGCATGATTTGTCCAAGGCACATTAAGCAATCTCAATTGTTTATAACAAATCATGCTACAGCAAAGAATACTAAGCATAAATCCAAAACAATATCAAGCATGTCATGACAAAGCATAGGCCACAGTCAAAAACGAGCTCTTTTTACCACATAAGTATGAACTTTCCTACTCTTTTCCAAACCAAACCAAACTATTCGCAAACCAAAGTGTGAAAGAGGGGGTCCAACCAACTTATTCAGAAAACTAAGAAAACCAAGCAAACTAAAAACCAAAACAAAAACGAAAAAGAAGACGCTCCAAGAAAAACACAATTGTGCATGAAACAATAAAAATGAAGCGTTTGGAAGAAACCTGGTATTTTTATTGATGAAGAAGGGGGGTGCCTTGGGCATCCCCAAGCTTTAACGCTTGTACTTCTCGGATATTTCTTGGGGTGACACGCGTGGCATCCCCAAGCTTGAGTTTTAGTCCATCCTTTATCTCATTACTCGTTCCTTCCATACACCTAAAATTTTTCCTTCATACAAAACTTCACACAATCTCATTAGCAACATTAGTGCAGTTAAGATAAATAAGTCTCAAGGTTCAGTTCTAACACCAAATGAACTTCCATTAGAACACTAGCTACTGTAGCACTTCCCTCAAAAAGCTCAATTCCCCAAAGGAACTCAAGAAGGAACTAACAAGAAGCAAATGCAGAAAAATGGCAGAAATCTGTCAAAACAGACCAGCAGGTAAAGACGAATTTTTTCGAAGACATTCTGTTGCTCAAATCAAAAAGTGTTGAACTAACTAAAGTTAGATAACAACCTTGGGCAGAAGCACAAACAATTATAGCTCAGTACGACATACAGAGCTCTCTCAGGATTTTTACGGTGAAGCACAAAAATCTATTTCGGGACAACAACTTTCCCAATCACTACTTCTCTCTCATTAGAGGTTACTCTTGGCACAAAAAGAAAATAAAAAGGATAAGGAGAGGTTATTACAGTGGTAATAACTTCCAAGACTCATCTAAAACTCTTGGGTTATCTCCCAACAAGTACTTTTCTTTAACGCCTTTAAGTTAGGCATAAGAAGCAAAGAAAGAATCAAGTGTTCTCAAATGAAGAAGCATTAAAACCAACTTTCTTGCCCTTACCTCTCTTACTTTTATTCTTGACCTTGAGGAAAATATGATTGTTTGGTGGAGAAGAAAGGTGCATGGTCCCCTTTCCCACATCTATTATTACTCCAAGGAGTTCTAATAGGGACCTTCCAAGTGTAATTTGTCCTTTTCCTGCACATTCAATAACAAGATAATCAGTAGAAATCATTTTCCCAAGGATCTTTGTAAACACTCCTTCAGCTATTCCAATAGGAAATAAGGTAGCATTATTATCAAGAGATATTTCTTTTCCTCCTTCAGTAAGCCCCCAAAGATTCAAAGATTCATAAATATCTTTGGGCATAAGACAAAATTCACACATGATATCGCAGCGGGCTTGAAAAGTTTCAGTGTTTATCTCAATCTTTACTGTAGGGAGCCACTTTGATGGTTCACAATTTACTGGAACATAATTGTGATGCTCCCTAAGCATATTATAGCAACTTTCTAAGCAAGTAGTGCTAGCCTCAAGAGTGTTCAACCTAGCAAATATTTTTGCGAAAGAAATATCAGTTTGGCTAGGCATAGTGTAAGTGAGGATCAATTTCTTTATAGCATTAATAGCATCATCCTCATTACATTGGAGGAAATCTCCTCCCACAATAGCATCTAAAGCATATCTATAGCAAAGAGCGATCCCAAGGTAAAAACTGCTAAGGAACAAGCTTTGAGTCATTTTAGGCTCAGTTTTTTCATGTAGATCGAAGATTCTAGACCAAGCTTCCTTAAAACTTTCCTCAATTCCTTGTTTAAAAGTGAAAATCATTTCCTCGGGTGACATAGTGATTGGAGCAAGGCTAGACATGAAGGCAACTTAAGGTAGGAACTAATTTTTTTGTGTTTTTTGATAAAGAAAGCAAACTAGTAAAACTATTTTTTTGTGTTTTTAAAGAACAAAACAAGCAAACAAAGCAAAAAGAAACTAAGCAAAACAAAAACAACAAAGTAAAGAGATTGGTTATGAGGGACTCCCCTTGTGAAGATGTCCTTGACTCCCCGGCAACGGCGCCAGAAAATCTTGATGCGCTCGACTTTCAACGTAGAGCTCGTTGGGAACCCCAAGAGGAAGGTATGATGAATATAGCAGCAAGTTCTCCCTCAGTTATGAAACCAAGGTTTAATCGAACCAGTAGGAGCAAGGAAACACCCCAAAGGTGTTACTAGCTGAGCTTTGGCAGGGCGCACTACCGGTGCTAGTAGCAACGTGGAGACCTGCACAACACAACCACAGAACTTTGTCTCCAACTTGCGATGAGGTTGTAAATCTCACCGTGTTTTGTGGAAAACAAAGGATTAAACGTATCAAATGGAAAGAATTAAAAGTTTGCAGAAAGTAAACACAAAGTAGTAGATTGTAGATTGTATGTAAAGTAAAAGGACCGGGATCCATAGTTCACTAGAGGTGGCTCTCCTTAGATAGATAACATGCTGGGTGAACAAATTACAGCGGGGCAATTGACAAACACCGAGAAAGCAATACATGCATATACTAATCATCTTGACTCCTCTGAGACTTGATTGGGCATTACAACATAATACATAGACCGCCATCCAACTGCATCTATGACTAATAATCCACCTTCAAGTTATCATCCGAACCCCCTCCAGTATTAAGTTGCAAGCAAGCAGTTATTGCTTTAACGAACTACATGTAAAGTAAACAATATGATTGTTCTATGAACAAAGGATTGTTGTTTTCTCCCTAGTAGCAACAAAGACATCTAGTACCTTAGAGATTTCTGTCACTTCCCAGTTACCGAGGCATGAACCCACTATCGAGCATAAATACTAACTCTTGGAGTTGCTAGCATCTACTTGGCCAAGATAACTACTAACAACGGAAAGCATGCAAGATCTCAAATAACAAAGACATGATAGAATCAATAATCAATCTGAAATAGCATCTCAATATCCATCGGATCCCCGCAAACACAACATGTATGGATTACAAATAGATGATCTTGATCATGAACAGACTCACAAGATCTAAACATGAAAGCACAAAGGAGGAGAAACCAGCCATCTAGCTACTACATGGATCCGTAGTCAAGGATGAACTACTCACGCATCACACGGAGGCTTGCATGGTGATGAAGAAGGCCTCGGTGAATTCCCTCTCCGTGGGTGCCGGGAAGAGCTTCAGATCCCTCGATCTAGGGATGGAGATGACTGAGACTCTTCGTGGATTTTGATCGTGCTTAGGGTTTTTCGTCGAGGGCAACTTATAGGCGGAAGGAGAGGCGAGGGGTGCGTGAGCGGCCACAACACCTGGCGCGGCCATGCCTGGCACTGCCAGGTGGTGTGGTGGCTCCTGGCCCTTTTCCGCCTCGTGACAGGCACTTGATCCCTTCCGGAAAAATAGCCACTTTGGCTTTTGTCCGTCAATTCGAGAATATTCATTTTCGACTTTCCTGGAACCAAAAACAGCGAAAACAGTGGTAAGCACTGTGGCTCTTGTTAATAGGTTAGTCCAAGAAATCATATGAAAAGTACTCCAAAGTTGGAACAAAACACAAGAAAGTGGATAAAACCAAGCATGGAACATCAAAAATTATAGATACATTTGCAATGTATCACCATCCTGGGCACTACATAGGTGGACAACATTGAGAGGTAGCCTCAGCTCAAACCTCTCCCGCGAGGGAACTAATACTAATGCATATAAACTTCTGGCTAAGCCTTACCCAATTTAGTGATTATGGTTGTACGGTAAAATTAGAATGGTATCGCATCCAAACCTAACCATCAGTTCTTATAAAGGGGCTAAGCCTCATAGCTCAACATTTTCATCATCATCATAAACCATTTGTGTTTCTCAACACATATCAAAACATCTCAATAGAATGACTCATCATTCCAAGGTTTTCACAAGTCATTTTAACCAAGTATTCCCATCTAAAGTGATCAAGTTTTTGGTTTAGCTCTAAACTACTAAGTTAAGAGTGTTCACTAAGGTGGGATGCTAATCTCAATCTCATGCCATAGAATGACATCTAAATTTAACTAGATAGGCCAAGTTTTATACTATTTATGCTATCTATACACAAGGTAAAGAACTTTGGTAAAGTAAACGAAGGTAAAGCTTGTAAGTAAAACTTGGAGTTGGTATAAATCAAAAAGGTATAACCAAAGCATGCCTAATGCATCTTGCTTAGGTTATCTAGCTTGCAAGGGTTAGCTTGCATTGTTAATGATGGCTTGCAAGTTTTAGATTGCCAATAATAGCTTGCCTTGGTTGGTGCAGTGGTTGAAATTCTCCTCGTCTTCTTCGGGGTAGAACTCCTCCTCCTCGTAGACTTGGTCGGTACTATCGTCTATAAATACATACGGGATACACAATCACCAAACAATACTTAACTAGTTTATTTAGCACACTAAGGCACACAATTGATGATCTAGTATCATCACATTCATCACAAGATTTTAATGAACTAGTTTCATTTATTTTATTTGAGAAAAGTAATTTCTACTCATTGAAAATAACTAAGATTTAATTAAAATATGGGATCATGTGGATACATGTCATCACCACATATTCTAATACATGGGAATGTGATTTAAATGTTGGATCACATTTTATAAAGTTTAAGATTAATATTTAATGATTTAAAGTGACTAGAAATGCCTATATAGCATTATTTTGGTACTAGTCCAAAGACACTGCATGCAAACCTAAATATTATTACATATTCAGATAGGTATTATCAAATGTGATTTTTTAGAGTTGGAATCAACCCAAAAGCTATTATGGTTGAATTTTGAAAAATGTTTGAAATTAGAAAAGTCTCTATTTTGTTATTTTTTCTATGTGTGGTCTATAACTCTAATTGATTTAAATACAATGGGCTTGGATAGATATTTAAATTATCTTTCCAACAAAATTGGAATCATGTCATTTGGTTAAGTAAATCTTTCTGAATTGATTTTAAACAAGGGGATAGAATTAAGTTTAAGTCTAAAAACAAAAACACTTATTTGAATTCTAGGGCCAGCGCGGGAACACTAACGGGCCGGCCCAGTGACACTCCACGGCGCAGAGGATAGCTGACATGGGGGTCCCGCATGTCAGCGGCTCTTCTAACGCGAAGCGGTACGAGGCGATGTGGACCGCACGATTAGAACCTAGATCGACGGTGGTGGCTCGTCGTCAACGACGGACAGGTCGCCGGCGAGACGGAACCCTAGTGGCTCGGTGGGGGTGCAATGGGGGCATACCAGGGCTCTAGCTAGTGTGGAGATGGGGCGATCGAACAAGGAGACGACGGCGGGCTCAGGCGAGGTCACGGCAGCTCCTGGGGTGGACGAAATCGACGGGCCCCTTTCTTCTCTGCTACGGCGAACTCCGGTGCAATTCCGGCGAACGGCTTCTCGAGCGGCTCCGGTGATGCTGTGAGGTGGTTCTGAGGGAGAGGGGAGCTGAGTGGTGTGAGAAGTTTGTGCTAGGAAGGGCTCCTTATATATGCTCGACGATGAGACCGTGAGGGCGACAGTGAGGTCATCGGTGACGACGGTACAGGGCGCTAGAGGCATGTGCGGTGTAGGCGGATGGTGGCTTGCCTCCTGGCAGTCAGCTATGATGTAAAGGCGACGCTAGGGGCAATGGCATGTGGTCAGGAAAGGGCGACGCTCTGCGCGGCAGAGGCGGTGCTTGACACGGCGTGCGGTGGCTACTGGTCGCGCGGCGGGAAAAGGGCGTGTCTAGGGAGGTGTTGGGGTTATGGCGGAGCGGCACACGCGAGCTAGGGGTGTGCTGGATTGGCGCGACGCTGTCTCTGGCACGTTGCCCACGCTCGGCTAGCGGCGACCAGGAACGGGCGGCGCGCTACTGCTGCTCCAGGCTAAATGGTAGCTTGGTGCTGGCTTGGTTAGAGCTAGGGATACGAGGGGACAAGAATTAAACCAAATGGCTCGACAATGCTTTGATCACAAATAGTGATAGTTAGGCAGATTTTATTTGCCTGCCAACTGTTCGACACAATGGCCGCAAGAACAAAAGTTTTGAATTTTGCAAAGATTTTTGGTGGAGTTGTTGGTCCTATGCTTGAGCATCTGCGATTGCTTGGGATTGTCAAGTTGAACTCATTTGAGGGTTTTTTAGAAAAGTGTGATCTATGCATATGAAATGGATTCCATTTTCAAATGTCATTTAAAATTAGAGTTCAAATTTTTTTGTAGGATCCCAAAGTGGGCCTTGGTAGATCTTTACTGGTACTAGAAAGGGGTGCAAAGATTCAGAATTGTTTCTGTTTGAATTTGACTTCTAGGAACACCTAAAGTGACCTAGTGGATTAAAATGGCACAAATGACCATTTTCCTTTATTAATCTTATTTGATTTCTTTTCCTTTGGATTTTGCTTGGGAATGATCTAGATGATGTGGCATTCACCTTAGAATCATTTTACAACCATTAGAACAAACAAACATGGCAATTCAAAACAATTCCATATTAATGCAACACACATATGCAATCTTAATTGTTTTAATAATAAAAAGGTTTTGTTAACGCTAAATTGGGTGATGTGGATCTTGATAATCTTGATTAAAGTTTTGGGATGTTATAATCTTCCACACAATATGTTTAATCCTTTGTTTTCAGCAAAACCGGTGAGATTGACAACCTCACTGTAAGTTGGGGGCAAAGTTCTATAATTGTGTTGTGCAGGATTCCAAGTTGGAAACAACACCTTGGAGGTGTTTCCTTGCTCCTACTGGTTCGATAACCTTGGTTTCATAACTGAGGTAAAACTTGTTGTTGTGCTCATCATACCTTCCTCTTGGGGTTCCCCAACGAGCTCTACATATTGAGAAAGCAGACCTCCACAAATTCCACCTTTCTCGCGGTTAGTAGCAAGACGAAAAGCTATCAAAGCACCCAATATATAAGTCCTATCATGTTTTAAGGCAGCTGGTATGAAGGCTAGATCATATGAGGATAATTTACTAGCAGTTTTCCTAGCAAGAACGCACTTGGCAATAAAGTAGGCAAAGTATCGAATAGACGGAAGGTGAATATTACAAATTTTACCGCTTTCCTTTGAGAAGCTGCTCCCTTGGCAAATCTGTGCATACAAGTCCATGAGTGGTGCAGGCCGCTCTCTAATCCTTTCACCCAAACCCCACTACGGTACTTTAATAGCTGCATAAAAATCATCAAAAAGGAGATCGACAGCTATATTGTAAATTTTGTAATGAACCATGGGGTTAGTCAAGGAGCAGCTAAATCAAAAATCCTGCACCACAGACATAGTTAGTTTCACATATTGGTAAGGTTCATCTTCCACAAAATGCTCCAATCCTGCATTAGAAATTAAAGTATGGAAATCTTGAGAAATCCCTACAGCCTTCATGAATTCGGGGCATGGATAAATAGAAGGGAAAATTTCTTCCTCACGGTGAACCTTCATAACCTCGGGCACCCTTAATTCATGTTGGTTGAGTTGGTGTTCATTCATCTCCTTTTCTGAAATTTTAGACAACCATCATACAAGTGATTGCAAAGTGATTACATAATGAAAGGAACTACTTATAGGGACTTATAAGAGGCCTAAACATGCATCAAAACAATTTCTCTAAGCATTGAACAAGCTTACAAGCTCACATAACCTGTCACCTACAATAGCAAAATACTCAAAATATAATCCACTAATCACAAATCTACTTGGACAAGCGGAGGAGTCACATACCAGAGAACAAATGCTCCAAATCTTAGCAGCAAAGATGGGCTGAGCAAGGAGATCGAAAATCGCGAGCAAGAACAGCAAGAACACGGGTTTGAGCAATGAACTGGTGTTTTCTCGGGAGAGAGGAAGCAGTGGCATGTAGGAAAATAAGTGGAGGGCCAGGGGTGGCCCACACCATGGCTAGGCGCGCCCCTGGTGTGGCCGCGCCACCAGGTGGTGTACCTGCCTAGTGGGCCTCCTTGTGTCACTCCAGGTACTTCTCTGCCCCTCTTTTGACGAAAAAATTTAATATGAATTTTCTGGAATTTTTCGAGAAACTTTATTTTTGAGCAATTTTCAGGTATTGATGAATGATTTTCCAGTAGAAAGACAATATTGGAATGATGCAATAACAAAACAAAACCTAAACTTCAGAAGTTCTAAGACACTCTAATATGCAAGCAACTAACAAAATAGAAAAGTAAACTAAGTGAAAGCAAAAATTAAAATAGATAAAATAAAAGTAAGCAAGGATAATCATGGTGAAAACATTGTTTTGTTCATTAAAATCCCTTTGTTAACAAGGTTGATCAGGTATTGTTACCAAAACAATTTTATATGAAACAAAACTTTGCATTTCACTAAATGATTATGTTACCTCAACCTTGATAGCAATGGTCCCAATCATAATAATTTCATATTTTTCTCGTGGTATGGGACAATATATTTCCCCAACTTGGATGCCCACAATATTTTCAATTGAATTTAAGCCATAAGTCCTATCAATCTTCTTGGGGAAATAGACAGTATGCTCCTTGTCATTAACATTAAAAGTTACCTTCAGTATTAAGAAAAGGTCTCCCAAGAATAATAGACATATTATCATCTTCGGGAATTTCAAGCACAACAAAGTCAGTTAATATCAAGCAATTATGAGCCACTTGAACAGGAAAATCCTCACATATAGTAACAGGAATAGTGGTAGATTTATCAGTCATTTGTAAAGATATATCAGTTGGTATTAGTTTCTCCAATTGAAGTTTCTTGTAGAGAGAAAAAGGCATAACACTAACTCCTGCTCCCAAATCACACAAAGCAGTTCTAACATAGCTATTTTTAATAGAACATGGAATAGTTGGAATCCCTGGGTCTCCAAGTTTTGTTGGAACCTTACCATTAAAGGAATAATTAGCAAGCAAAGTAGAAATTTCCTCATTAGGGATCTTCCTTTTATTAGAGACAATATCCTTCATATACTTTGAATAAGGAGGCAATTTAATAGCACTATTAAAGGAATTTGCAAAAATAAAGGTTTCATCCACTCACAAAACTTATTATAGTGTTCGTCTTCCTTTGACTTGTGTTTCTTATCAGGGAACGGCATTGGTTTTTGAACCCAGGGCTCTCTTTCACTACCATGTTTATTAGCAACAAAATCTTCCTTAGTGTACTTAGTATTCTTAGTGTGGTTTTCAGGTTCTTCTTCAATTTCTTCTTTATCAGGAGCATCATTTTTCTCATTACCACTCTCAGTTTTAGCATCAGAGACAGATATACTATTAGGATCTTTAGCAGTTTCAGAAGGTTCTACAACTGTTTTATGTTTCTTTATCTTTCTCTTAGAAGAAGTACCACTATTTTCAATTTGTTGGGAATCCTGCTCAATTCTTTTAGGATGCCCCTCAGGATATAGAGGATCCTGAGTGGCAACACCACTTCTAGTTCTAATTTCATAAGCATGTTTTTCTTTAGAAGCATTTACTAGCAAATATTTTTGTACTTTAATAAGCTGATCAATTTGAGTTTGAACCATTTGGAAATGTTTAACAAGCATTTTAACATCATTGGAGGTTCTTTCCACAATATACCTCAACTCTATAATAGCTCTAGAGTTTTCCAACTAATGATTCTGCACTCTTTTATTAAAATATCAAATTCTTCTAAGCATTTATCGGGAGGTTTAGAATAAGGAATATCACCTTCGTCAAAATGTTAGAGAGAGTGTACCTCAATAGTGGATGAGTGGGAGATTGGCTTACATAATTCTTCTATAGGAGGTAGATTCTTCACATCTTCAGATTTAATACCCTTCTCCTTGAGACATTTCTTAGCTTCCTTCATCACTTCATCATTAGTTCAATCATTCCCCTCTTCTTTGGTGTTGGTGTTGGCTCGGGCATAGTTAACTTAGGTGTAGTTGGCTCAGGTGTAGTTGACTCAGGTGAAGTCCAGTCATCGTAATTCTTGCTTATTTTAGCCATTAATTCCTCAGCTTGTTTGGGAGTTCTCTTCCTTAAAACATAATCAGCACAACTATCCAGGTATGTCCTAGATTCTTCAGTTAGTCCATTATAATATATATTAAGAAGCTCATTTTTAGGTAATGGACACACAGGCCATGCATGAATCAAAGCACAAAACCTTGCCCATGATTCAGGCAATATATCCTTTTCTCCTTGTTTAAAATCAAAAAGTTCCCGTAAAATGGCATCTCTAGCACTAGTAGGGAAATATTTCTGAAAGAAAGTATCAATCAAGCAATCAGGGATATCAATAGATCCAGGAGGTAAATTATTAAACCAAGCTTTAGCTTCTCCTTTTAGTGAAAAAGGGAAAATTTTAGCAACAAAGTAGGTGCGCATCTTAATATCATCAGAAAATAGGCCACTCATGGTAGAAAGCTAAGTCATATGTGCTACAGCACTTTCATTTTTAGTCCCACAAAAATGTTCTTTATCAACAATGGTTATGTAAGATAAATCAAGAGAGAAATCATAAGCCTTATCTTTAATGTTTATGGGAGATGTAGCAAACATAGCATTAGGAGATAATTTAGGACTAATAGTATGTTTCTCAATAAGACTCTTAATAGCACTCCTACATGAGTGTTTTGGCATTCTTTAATAAATTCATCAGTCATTTCTATATATCCGTCTTCAATATCATAGCTCTCTCTAGACTCAGGTGAACTAACAGGTGTAGTAGTATCTTCATTAGGAGTTTCAGTATTTCCAGCCATAGTTCTAGCAATCGTAGCATCTAGGAAAGGACCTAATGAACCACTCTTATCAAGCATAGTAGAAGCAGCAGCATAAGTATCAGAAGTTTCAGATTCAGCAGAAGTAGCAGTATGTGTAGCATGTGTATGTGGTGGTGGTGTAAGGAGCTTACTCATGACAGATGATTAATCAAGAGCAATAGAGGTGTTCAGAACTGTACCTCTCCTTGTAGTGGATGGTAATATAGGAACCTTTGCATCACGAGATTTACCCATGATGAATGGATAGCAACGAGAAATAGTGATTCCAAGTGAACTTGATAAATAGAGCTATGCTCCTCGACAACGGCGCCAGAAAATAGTCTTGATGACCCTCAAGTATAGGGGATTGAACCAGTCTTCGAGGGAAGTAAAACCCAATTTACTGATTCGACACAAGAGGAGCCAAAGAATATTTATAAGCCTTAACAACTGAGTTGTCAATTCAGCTGCACCTAGAAACAATCTTGCTCACAGTAGTTTATCAGTAGCAACAGTTTTGTAGTAGCAATAACAAAGTGACAGCCGTAGTAAAAGTAAAGACAGTAGTAACAATTGGAGTAAACAGTAGGATTAAAGCGCGGTAGGCATAGGGATGGACGGACGGGCGTTGCATGGATAAGACAATTCATACAACAATCAATATATAGGGCATTTGCAAATAAATAAGGTAAGGCAACCAAGTACTAAATAATCATAGGCATGTGTTCCATATATAGTCATACGTGCTTGTAATGAGAACTTGCACAACATCTTTTCTCCTGCCAGCCCGTTGCAGCGGGGCCTCTAAGGAAACTACTGGTAATTAAGGTGCTCCTTTTAATAGAGCACCAGACCAAAGCATTAACACTCCCTGAACACACGTGATCCTCATATCATAGCCATCCCCTACGGTTATCCCGATTCTTGTCACTTCGGGGCCTTTGGTTCTAGACAATAATATGTGTATACAACTTGCAGGTAAGATCATAAAGAATACTTATCATCATGAATCAATAACATGTTCAGATCTGAAATCATGGCACTCAGGCCCTAGTGACAAGCATTAAGCATAACAAGTTGCAACAATGTCAAAAATCACTAACAATGGATACTAGGCACCATGCCCTAACAATCTTATGCAATTACATGAATGATGTCATCCAATCCCTACCATCCCCATAGCCTAAAGCGGGGGATTACTCACTCATGGATGGGGGAATCATGTATGGTTGATGGAGAAGCGATGGTGATGCTGATGGCGATGATCTCCTCCAATTCCCCATCCCGGCAGGGTGCCAGAACAGAGTTTCTGGTTCCGAATCGCGGTATCTGGTGGTGGCCTCACAGCGGAACTCTATCTGGAAAAACGTCGAACCCTCGTCTGTTTTAGGTCAGAGGGCTAATACGTCCATTTTGCATCACTATTCTATATCATAATTTACTTTTATTCATTGATATATTTCATATTAAGAGATGATACTAATGTTATTTCATCTATTTTGCATGGTTGATGACTCTTGGAGGATGGACTGCTGCAGTTAGGATTCTGATGGAAAAGGCGTTGTTTGGAGGCGAAATTCGCGAAGATCAGAAAATCCGGGAAATTACATGGGAAATTCTATTTTTCCAAAAGACGAAGGATGCCAAAAGGGGGAGTGGAGTTGGGCCACAGGGGGCCCACACCACCCCCTGGCGTGGGCCACCCTTGGCCACGCCACCAGGTGGTGTGGCCACCCTGGCCCACTCCTGGTTCTCCCCTTTGGCATATATTATCCCCATGAAACCCTAAGCCTAGGGGAGCAACCACAGAAATATTCCATCGCCTCTGCGGGGCAGAAAACTACAGAGAGAGAAAGATCTCTCCAGCAGACAGAATTCTGCCGGGGGAATTCCTTCCCGGAGAAGGGAGATCATTGCCATCAACACCACCATCAAGCTGGACTTCATCAGGATCATCATCATCATCTCCAGCAGCACCATCATCACCACTTCATGCCACTATAACAATTGGGTTGAATCTTGCATAGTTCTTAGGGGAAACTTTCCCGGTGTTGATTACTTGTTGTAGTTGATGCTATTGAGTGGAACCATCGAATTATTGTTATGTTCAGATTGTTGCTTATCATTATATCATCTCTGATCTTGATCCATATGATGTCTCGTGAGTAGTTTGTTTAGTTCTTGAGGACATGGGAGAAGTCATGTTGTTAGTAGTGGAGTTGTGTTGAGAAAGATTCAATAGTTTGTTATTTAAGTTGTGGTGTTATTCTTCTAGTGGTGTCATGTGAACGTCGACTACATGACACTTCACCTTTATGGGCCTAGGGGAATGCATTGTGTATTTGGCTACTAATCATAGGGGTTGCAGGAGTGACAGAAACCTGAACCCCCGTTAGGAAACCTTTGCATAAGGGATGTCAGGATCTTAGAGTTTAAAGCTGTGGTTAGGTTTCTATCTTAATTACTTTCTTATACTTGCGGATGCTTGCAAGGGGTATAATCACAAGTATGTATTAGTCCTAGGAAGGTCAGTACATTAGCACAGGTTCACCCACACAACACTTACCGAACTAAAGAAGATTAATCAACTATATGAAGCGAAAGCACTTGACGATATTCCCGTGTGTCCTCGAGAACGTTTGGTCATCTTAAGTAATACAACATGCTTGTCCTTTGCTAAAGAAAGGATTGGGCCACTTGCTGCATTCATTATTATTGTCTTTTATTTACTCGCACTTTATTTATCTGCATTATCAAAAAACCCTAAAAAAACTGTTTGCTAAGTATTTACAGAGAATTCCTTCTCCAAGCCACTCGTCAACACCTTCTGCTCCTCGTTGGGTTCGACACTCTTACTTATCGAAAATGCTGCGATACACCCCTATACTTGTGGGTCATCAAGGGATTATATAGGCGAAAGGAGGGGTCGAGGAGGAGTCTGAGGCGGCCACACCACCCCCTGGCGTGGCCTGGCCTGGCCCGCGCGGCTAGGTGGTGTGGGCCCCTCGTGGATCTTCTTCGTCTCGTTTTCTCGCTCCGTGAGTCTTCTGGTAAAATAGGAGTTTTGCGATATTTTCCAGGATTTTTCCTAAAAGGTGATTTCCTACACAAAAACGAGACACCAAAGCAATTCAGCTGAAAACAGCGTTAGTCCGCATTAGTTGTATCCAAATCACACAAATTAGAGAAGAGACAATAGCAAAAGTGTTCGGGAAAGTACATACGTTTTGGACGTATCACCGACCTTAATGCAATTAAGGAAGTGAAGGACTTCTTATCTTGTTCCTTTGAGATGAAAGATCTTGGTGTAGCTGATGTTATCCTGAACATCAAGCTATTGAGAGATGATGATGGTGGAATTACATTGCTTCAATCCCACTATGTGGAAAAGGTCTTGAGTCGTTTCGGGTATAGCGACTGCAAGTCTTCTCCTACACCGTATGATCCTAGTGTGATGATTTGAAAGAATCGAGGAAATACTAGAGACCAACTGAGATACTCTCAAATTATTGGCTCGCTTATATATTTAGCTAGTGCCACGAGGCCTGGCATCACTTTTGCTATGAGCAAACTCAGTCAATTTGTTTCAAATCTAGGGGATGATCACTGGCATGCTCTTGAGAGAGTTATGCGTTATCTAAAAGGCACTGCGAGCTACGACATTCACTATACCGGGTATCCGAGGGTACTAGAGGTTTATAGTGATTCAAATTGGATATCTGATGCTGATGAGATAAAGGCCACGAGTGGATATGTATTCACACTTGGTGGTGGTGCTATTTCTTCGAAGTCTTGCAAGCAGACCATCTTAACAAGGTCAACTATGGAAGCAGAATTCACAGCATTAGACACAGCCACTGTTGAAGCAGAGTGCCTTCGTAAACTCTTGATGAACTTACCTAAAGGAAATATGCCCTGAGAGGCAATAATAAAGTTGTTATTATGTATTCCTTGTATATGATAGATGTTTATTTTACATGCTATAATTGTATTGATAGGAAACATCAATACATGTGTGTTTAATAAACAAAAAAGGGTTCCTAGTCATGCCTCTCTTATAGACTAGCTTGTTGATTAACAAGATGATCAAGGTTTCCTGATCATGGACATTGGATGTTGTTAATAACAAGGTCACACCATTGGTGGAATGATGTGATGAACATTCATCCGAAGTATAGCATTACAATCAAGTCATTGTGTTTATATTGCTATAACATCATACGAAGTAATCTTTATCCTTAGACCATGAGATCATGTTAATTGCTAACACCGGAAGAGTATCTTGATAACATCAAACGTCACACCGTAACAGGGTGACTATAAAGATGGGTTCAGTGCTACGAAGGTGTTATGTTGAGGCTCATGGATCAAGAGTGGAATTTTTCAATCCAGATGACGGATAGATATACTCTGGGCCCTCTCGGTGATAACACATTAGGATAGCTTGCAAGCAAGTGATGTGATCACTAGAATGTTATATCACGGGAACGAGAAAAGAGTGCATGTCGGTAACAAGATAACTAGGTATGGAGATACCGATGATCAAATCTCGGACATGTAATATATCGAGAGACAAAGGGATTTAGTTACAAGCGTTAAAGGTTCTCACGATCACAGAAGTCATCGTTGAATGTGTAGGAGTCAGATGGATCTCCGTGTCCGCTGGTTATTGATCGGAGAAGGGTCTCGATCATGTCTGCATTATTCGCGAACCGTAGGGTCGCACACTTAAGAGTTACCGCACACCATTTTGGAGCACATATGTTTCAGACGAAAGAATTGCAAAGCGCAGGAATTGTTTCAATAGAAACCGGAAATTGTTTCGGGTGAAATTGCAGAAAGTGGTTCTGCATGTGATATTGAAATATTGCAAGGGGCTATATGTGAATTTTTGTTAATTAAAGTAATTAAAAAAATTCTAAATAAATTTAATAAAAGAGTTTTATTAAATGAGAGAGCATTCAATTTGGAGAAACTTAATGCATTTAAAGTGGAGACTTTAAAAGGGAATGTGAAGAGGCATTTTAATGTGGAGGAGTTACCACCACATGAATGGGGGAGGTGAGGGGTCACCCCCATGCCGCCATGGAGAGAGGGGCACCTCCTCCTATAAAAGGCCACCCATTCCCTCCTTCATCCTCACACCTCCTTGTGAAGGATCTCTCTCCCCCTCTAGAATTATTCCCCCATGGTCTCGGATTAGCGAGATACATGTTCCCGATGGCATTTTGTCTGGAAGGAGTTGCTGATTCCACTGGATCGCTGGAGCGAGGAGGTGGAGGTTGTCCGGTGGCTTGAACGTGTGTGCGAGTGCGAATGCGCTGCTGAGTTGCGGCGCTCGGACTTCCTCACGATCTTGAGATCGGCAAGTGTACGACTACATCAACCACGAGTTCCTACTCGTTAACAAAGCTCGTTGTCTTTGAGGGTAAGTTCTCTATGGATGTATGTCCACCCGTTTGCTTTGTACCTAGTAGATAGATCTTGGCGTGTAGTTCACAGAGGAATTTTTGTTTTCTATGTTGCGACCTAACAAAGTGGTATCAGAGCCTGATCTATGCGTAGGTGCTTTGCACGGGTAGTACACATATGTTTATATGTGGGCGATCATGATCATGTTATTGCATCTTCTATGTACTTTGGATATTGGTGGCATAGTGGGATGAAGCGGCCCGGACCAACCTTACATGTCATCGTACATGAGACCAGTTCCACGACTGACATGCAACTTGTTTTGCATAAGTGGTGGCGGTGTCTGTCTCTCCTACTATAGTCAATATCTGATTTACAACGAGTTGCTAATAACTTGGTTATCCTTGTTGTGGTTCATGTTCGTAGGTTAGACAGGTTCTATCTCCGAAAGCCCTAAGCCACGTAAAACTTGCAATTGATAAATTAGAGGCGTCTAGTTTAGATCGTTGCTGGGCTAGTGTTTTGATATGGTATTGTTGTAAGTAGATGTATAATAGATACTCTTACAACTCACTTAACGTGTAAGTTCCATTGACCTTGGCCTTACACACAAAGGAATGATAGAGATCATACCACGATTCAAATGATAGAGATCAAATGCATGGACCATATCACCTCACTTCACACATTAGATGTTAGCATCTTATATTGCTAGTTTGGCGCGTTTGGTAGCATTATAAGATGATCCCTCATTTAGATATCAAGATAAAATGTGTTCTTCCTTAAGTATGCACCGTTTTGTGGATTGTGTTTTGAGGCATCACGTGATGATCGGGTGTTTTCAACTCTACGCTTTCATACAACGGGTGTAAGACAGTTTTACACACGCAAATACTAAGGTTCTTACTTGACGAGCCTAGCATGTACAGACATGGCCTCGGAACATGGACCGCAAGGTTAAGCATGAGTCATATAGTTGATATGATGCCCATATAGATGCTCGCCTTTGAAGCTACACTGACTCACGTGATGATTGGACTTGGTGTTGTGGATTTGGTTCATGTAATCACCAAAAGGACACGAGGGATGTCGTTTTTGAGTGGGAGTTCATTAATAATTTGGATTAGTTGACCTCAATCTTTCATAAACTTAGTCTAAATATACTTTACAAATTCTGTTGTAGATGGCACCACCTGCTTTTAATTTCAATGTGTTCATGGAGAAAGAGAAACTTGCTGCGAATGGTAGCAACTTCACCAACTGGGCTATGAATTTGAGGATTCTCCTCATCACGCACAAAAGCAATATGTGCTAGATGCGCCGCTAGGCCCCCCACCAGCTCCTGATGCCCCTGACGAGGAAAAGAACGTCTATATAACTCGTCAGGAGGACCACAACTTAGTTCATTGCGGCATACTGTATGGGCTAGAGCCAGAACTTCGAAAATGTTTCGAAAATGGCAATGCCTTTGATACCATGGGAGAATTGAAAATGATTTTCGATACCCATGCTGCCGTAGAGAGTTATAATACTACAGAAAATTTCTTTAGCTGCATGATGGAGGAAAACAGCTCCGTTAGTGAGCACGTACTCAAAATGTCTGGGTACGCCGATAAGCTTGTGTCCTAGGGAATAACGATTCCCATTGACTTAGGCATACATCGTGTTCTCCAATCTCTGCCACCTAGCTACAAGAGCTTTGTGATGAACTATAATATGCAGGGCATGAAGAAGTCTCTTCCCGAGCTTTTGTCAATGCTTAAGACTGCAGAAGTGGAGATTAGGAAAGAACATCAAGTGTTGATGATCAATAGGACCACCGGTTTCAAGAAGGACAAGAAAGGCAAGCACAAGGGAAAGAAGGGTGGCAAGTCTGTTGCCACGCCTGAAAAGAAACTCGGAGCTGGCCCTAAGTCTGACACCGAGTGCTACTATTGCAAGGGGACTGGCCATTGGAAGCGCAACTGCCCCAAGTATTTGGCGGACAAGAAGTCCGGCAAGGTAAACAAAGGTATATGTGATATACATGTTATTGATGTGTACTTGACTAGTACTCGCAGTAGCACCTGGGTATTTGATACGGGATCGGTTGCTAATATATGTAACTCGGTTCAGGGGTTGCGGAACAAGCGACAACTAGCTAGGGATGAGGTCTCGATGTGGGTCGGCAATGGATCAAGAGTTGATGTGATCGCCGTCGGAACGCTGCCTCTCCATATGCCATCGGGATTAGTTATAAACCTAAATAATTGTTATTTGGTGCCTGCACTGAGCATGAACATTGTATCCGGATCGTGTTTGATGCAAAGTGGTTATTCATTTAAGTTTGAAAACAATGGTTGTTCAATTTATATGAATAATATCTTTTATGGTCATGCACCTATGTTGAATGGTTTATTTCTGTTGGATCTCGATAGTAGTATTACGCATATTCATAATGTTGATGCTAAAAGGATTAAACTTGATAATGATATATCTACATATATGTGGCACTGCCGTCTAGGTCATATTGGCGTTAAACGCATGAAGAAACTCCATTCTGATGGACTTTTGGAATCACTTGATTTTGAATCATTTGATACATGTGATCCATGCCTTATGGGCAAGATGACTAGAACGCCGTTTTCCGGTTCAATGGAACGGGCGACAGATCTATTGGAAATCATACATACTGATGTGTGTGGACCAATGAGTGTGTCATGCCGAGGTGGATATCGTTATTTTGTTACTTTCACGGATGATTTGAGTAGATATGGGTATATCTATTTGATGAAACACAAGTCTGAAACTTTTGAAAAGTTCAAAGAATTTCAAAATGAAGTGGAAAATCATCATAACAGAAAGATCAAATTTCTGCGGTCCGACCGTGGAGGAGAGTATCTTAGTTACGAGTTTAGCACACATATGAAAGACTGTGGAATAGTTTCACAACTCACGCTTGTCGAAACACCACAACGTAATGGTGTGTCAGAACGTCGTAATCGTACTTTATTGGATATGGTTCGATCTATGATGTCTCTGACTGACTTGCCACTGTCATTTTGGGGTTATGCACTGGAAACCGCTACATTCACTTTAAAAAGGGCACCATCTAAATCCGTTGAAAAGACACCGTATGAATTATGGTTTGGAAACAAACCTAAGCTGTCATTTCTTAAAGTTTGGGGATGCGATGTTTATGTGAAGAAACTTCAACCGGATAAACTCGAACCCAAAGCAGAAAAATACGTCTTCATAGGATACCCTAAGGAAACGATTGGGTATACCTTCTATCACAGATCCGAGGGCAAGGTCTTTGTTGCCAAGAATGGATCCTTTCTTGAGAAGGAGTTTCTCGCGAAAGGTGTGAGTAGTCGGAAGGTAGAACTTGAAGAGGTTATTGAACCTTCTCTTCATGAAATGGCAAGTAGCGCAGCTCCAGAAGTTGTTTCGGAGTTGACTTCACCTAATGAAGAGAGAGCTAATGATATTGATCATGAAACTCCGAAAGAGGACACTACCAAACCTCGCAGGTCAAGCAGGACATGTACAGCCTCGAATCACGGCAATCCTGTTATGAATTTCATGATTGATGAAATGGATGACCCTGCGACATATGAAGAAGCGATGGTGAGCCCGGATTCCAACAAATGGCTAGAAGCCATGAAATCCGAGATGGAATACATGTACGAGAACCAAGTTTGGAACTTGGTAGACTTACCTCACGACCGAAAGGCCGTTGAGAATAAATGGATTTTCAAAAGGAAAACTGATGCTGATGGTAATGTGACCATCTATAAGGCTCGACTTGTCGCAAAGGGGTTTCGACAAATTCAAGGAGTTGACTATGATGAGACATTCTCTCTCGTAGCGATGCTTAAGTCGGTTAGGATTATGTTAGCAATTACTGCATATTTCGATTATGAAATATGGCAGATGGATGTCAAAACTGCGTTCCTCAATGGTAAGATTGAAGAAGAGTTGTATATGATACAACCTGAGGGTTTTGTCGATCCTAAGGATGCTAATAAGGTGTGCAAACTTCAGCGATCCATCTATGGACTGAAGCAAGCATCACGAAATTGGAATCTCTGCTTTGATGAGGTGATCAAAGAGTTTGGATTTGTCCAAACTTATGGAGAGGCTTGTATTTACAATAAAGTGAGTGGGAGCAATGTGGCATTTCTGATATTATATGTGGATGACATATTATTGATTGGAAATGATTTAGATCTTTTAAACAGTGTTAAAAGTTATCTAAACAGCAAATTTTTTGATGAAGGACCTTGGTGAAGCTTCATATATATTAGGCATTAAAATCTATAGAGATAGATCAAGACGCCTAATTGGGTTATCGCAGAGTACATACCTTGATAAGATATTAAAGAAGTTTAATATGGACGGAAGTAAGAAGGGGTTCTTACCTATGTTGCAAGGCAAGACATTGAGTAAGACTCAAAGTCTGGCTACGGCGGAAGAAATAGAGATAATGGATAGGATACCCTATGCCTCAGCCATAGGCTCTATAATGTATGCCATGCTATGTACAAGACCGGATGTGGCACATGCTATTAGTTTGACTAGTAGGTACCAACTGATCCGTGTTCTAACACTGGATAGCGGTCAAGAATATCCTTAAGTACTTGAGAAGAACTAAGGATATGTTTCTTGTATACGGAGGTGAAGAAGAGCTAGTCGCTAAGGGATTTAGTTACAAGCGTTAAAGGTTCTCACGATCACAGAAGTCATCGTTGAATGTGTAGGAGCTCAGACGGATCTCCGTGTCCCGGCCTGATTATTGGTGGAGAAGGGTCTCGATCATGTCTGCATTATTCGCGAACCGTAGGGTGGCACACTTAAGAGTTACGGACACCATTTTGGAGCACATATGTTTCGTGAAAAAGAATTGCAAAGCGCAGGAATTGTTTCAATAGAAACCGGAAATTGTTTCACGTGAAATTGCAGAAAGTGGTTCTGCATGTGATATTGAAATATTGCAAGGGGCTATATGTTAATGTTTGTTGATTAAAGTAATTAAAAAAATTCTGAATAAATTTAATAAAAGAGTTTTATTAAATGAGAGAGCATTAAATTTGGAGAAACTTAATGCATTTAAAGTGGAGACTTTAAACGGGAATGTGAAGAGGCATTTTAATGTGGAGGAGTTACCACCACATGAATGGGGAGGTGAGGTCACCCCCATGCGCCGACCATGGAGAGAGGTCACCCCTCCTCCTATAAATGCCACCCATTCCTCCTTCATCCTCACACCTCCTTGTGAAGGATCTCTCTCCCTCTAGAATTATTCCCCATGGTCTCGGATTAGCGAGATACATGTTCCTGGCATTTCCTGAAGGAGTTGTTGCTTCATGGATCGCTGGAGCGAGGAGGTGGAGGTTGTCCGGATGGCTTGAACGTGTGGGAAAGTGCGCTCGGACCTCCTCACGATCTTGAGATCGGCAAGTGTACGGCTACATCAACCACGAGTTCCTACTCGTTCACAAAGCTCGTTGTCTTTGAGGGTAAGTTATCTATGGATGTATGTCCACCCGTTTGCTTTGTACCTAGTAGATAGATCTTGGCGTGTAGTTCACACCGTAGGAAATTTTTTGTTTTCTATGTTGCGGACCCAACATTACCTGTGGTTGAAAAGCCAATACCCGCAATCCTTATGAACTATGATAATCAAACAGTGATTTTCAAAGTAAATAGTTCTAAGGATAATATGAAGTCATCAAGACATGTGAAGAGGAGAATGAAATCTGTCAGGAAAATGAGAAACTCCGGAGTTATTGCATTGGATTATATCCAAACATCTAAAAACTTGGCAGATCCCTTCACAAAGGGTCTATCACGCAATGTGATAGAAAATGCATCGAATGAGATGGGTATGAGACCCACAATATGGGTTTTTCACAATCGTAAACCATTCTATGTGATCGGAGATCCCGTGAATTAGAATTGGGAGACAAGCTGTTGATTAGCTGAGAGGAAAGTATCCCTACTTTAATGAACACCACTCCATGAAGATGCAATACTTTCCTATTCTGCACGGCATGTTGATTTATTATCTTAATATGTTCTAAATGGCTTATCTTAAGCAGAGATGTTGTCCTGTAGAACATCTTTTGAAGAACACACCTATATTAGTCTGATTGTTAAACGTTGTAGTCTATGAGAGTAGGGTGTGATGACCCACAAGTATAGGGGGTGTATCGCAGTATTTTCGAGGGAAGTGAAACCCAATTTATTGATTCGACACAAAGGGAGCCAAAGAATATTTATAAGCCTTAACAACTAAGTTGTCAATTCAGCTGCACCTGGAAACAATCTTGCTCAGAGCAGTTTATCAGTAGCAACAGTTTTGTAGTAGCAATAGTAAAGTAACAGCAGTAGTAAAGTAAAGACAGCAGTAACAATAGCGAAATGAGGGATTCGAAAAGCGTAGGCATAGGGATGGATGGACGGGCGTTGCATGGACAAGACAATTCACATAGCAATCAGAACATAGGGCAATTGCATATAAATAAGATAAAGCATCCAAGTACTAGATAATCCTAGGCATGTGTCCCATATATAGTCATATGTACTCGCAATGAGAACTTGCACAACATCTTTTTTGTCCTGCCAGCCCGTTTGCAGCGGGGCCTCAAGGGAACTACTGGAAATTAAGGTGCTCCTTTTAATAGAGCACCGGAGCAAAGCATTAACACTCCATGAACAAATGTGATCCTCACATCAAAACCATTCCCTCCGGTTATCCCAATTTCATACACTTCGGGGCCATTGGTTCCGGACAACAACGTGTGTATACAACTTGCAGGTAAGACCATAAACAATACTAACATAATGAATCAATAATATGTTCAGATCTAAAATCATGGCACTCGGGCCCTAGTGACAAGCATTAAGCATAACATGTTGCAACAAAGTCATAAAGCACTAATAAAAGATACTAGGCACCATGCCCTAACAATCTGATGCCATTACATGAACGATCTCATCCAATCCCTACCATCCCCATAGCCTATAGCGGGGGATTACTCACTCATAGATGGGAGAAACATGAATGGTCGATGGAGAAGCGATGGTGATGATGATGGCCATGATCTCCTCCAATCCCCCATCCCGGCAGGGTGCCAGAACGGACTTTCTGGTGATGTTTCGTGGAATTTGGTGGTGGCGGCGGAGCGGAACTCCTTCTAGAAAAATGTCAAACCCCCCCTAAGTTTTTAGGTCAGAAGGCATCTTATAGGCGAAAAGGGAGACCGAGGGGGTGCCTGGGGCGGCTAGACCACCCCCTGGCGGCCAGCCCAGCCCAGCTGACTAGGTGGTGTGGTGGGCTGACCCCACTCCGTCTCATATTTTGGCTCCGGGAGTCTTCTGGTGAAATAGGATTTTTGGCTTTTGTCCCATCTAATTCCGAGAATATTCATTTTCTGACTTTCCTGGAACCAAAAATAGCAGAAAACAGGCAGCTGGCACTGTGGCTCTTGTTAATAGGTTAGTCCAAGAAATCATATGAAAAGTACTCCAAAGTGTGGATAAAACACAAGAAAGTAGAAAAAACCAAGCATGGAACATCAAAAATTATAGATACATTTACAATGTATCAGGGTGCTCTCTAATAAACTCATGAAAGGCCATGGAGTATGACGCATAAGCTCCACCCGTGGGGAAGTCCCACGGTAGCTGATACGTCCATTTTGTATCACTATTCTATGTCATAATTCACTGTTATTCATTGATATATTTCGTATTGAGAGGTGATACTTATGTTATTTCATCTGTTTTTGCATGTTTGATGACTTTTGGAGCATGGACCGCTGCAGTCAGGATTCTGATGGAAAAGGTGCTGTTTGGAGGCAAAATTCACGAAGATCAGAAAATCCGGGAAAATATACGGAAAATCATATTTTCCGAAGGCGAAGGAAGCGGAAGGGGCACGGAGATGGGCCACGGGGCCCACCACCCCCAGCGGCGGCCAGCCTAGGCCATGCCACCAGGTGGTGTGGCCACCCTGGTCCACCCTTGGCACTCCCCTCTGGCGTATATTATCCCCCCGAAACCCTAAGACTCGAGGAGCGACCACAAGAAGATTCCGCCACCTCTGCGGGGCGGAAAACACCAAGAGAGAAAGATCTCTCCGGCAGACAGATTTCTATCGGGGGAATTCCTTGCCGGAGAGGGGAGATCGTCGCCATCAACACCACCATCAAGCTAGACTTCATTGGGATCATCATCACCACCATAATCATCATCAGCACCCTCATCACCATCTCCATATTGCTGTAACAATTGGGTTGAATCTTGCATAGTTCATAGCGGAAACTTTCCCGGTGTTGATTACACTTTGTAGTTGATGCTATTGAGTGAACCATTGAATTATTGTTTATGTTCAGATTGTTATACATCATTATTCCATCTCTGATCATGATACATATGATGTCTTGTGAGTAGTTCGTTTTGTTCTTGGGGACATGGGAGAAGTCATGTTGTTAGTAGCAGAGTTGTGTTGAGAAGGATTCAATAGTTTGATATTTAAGTTGTGGTGTACTTCTTCTAGTGGTGTCATGTGAACGTCGACTACATGACACTTTACCTATATGGGCCTAGGGGAATGCATTGTGTATTTGGCTACTAATCGTAGGGGTTGCCGGAGTGACAAAAACCCGAACCCCCGTTAGGAAACCATTGCACAAGGGATGTAAGGGTCTTAGAGTTTAAAGCTGTAGTTAGGTTTCTACCTTAATTACTTTCTTGTACTTACGGATGTTTGGAAGGGGTATAATCACAAGTATGTATTAGTCCTAGGAAGATCGGTACATTAACACAGGTTCACCCACACAACACTTAGCAAGCTAAAGAAGATTAATCAACTATATGAAGCGAAAGCACTTGACAGTCTTCCCATGTGTCCTCGAGAACGTTTGGTCATCTTAAGTAATACAACCGGCTTGTCCTTTGCTGCATAAAGGATTGGGCCACTTGCTGCATTTATTCCTCATCTTTTATTTACTCATACTTTGTTTACTTGCTTTATCAAAAACCCTAAAAATCCGTTTGCTAAGTATTTGTAGAGAATTCTGATCCATACCACTAGCCAAAGACCTTACGCTCCTTGTTGGGTTCGACACTCTTACTTATCAAAAATCTGCGATACACCCCTATACTTGTGGGTCATCAAGACTATTTTCTGGCGCCGTTCTTGAGTGAAGCGCTATTGGAGAGTGGAATTGGTAAAGGAAACTTCTACTGTGAGTATTGTTTACTTCTGCTAGTTGCTTTATTTTTGTTATGGATAATCCGCTGAGTTTCTTATTTGGTAATGCTACTACCACTGCTAAGGTAGTAGATGAACCACCACCTGCTGAGAATGATGTTTTTGAAATACCTACAAGAATTATTGATCGTGTTATGGATAACTATTATGTTGGGGATGGAACTGTCCATCCCGGTGATCATTTAATCTTTATACACGAATTATGCGGGTTGTTCAAGTGTGCAGGTATTACTACAGATCAAGTTAAGAAGAAGTTATTCTCATTATCGCTGAAAGGAAGAGTTGAGGAATGGTATAAGCTGTTGAAGAATGGTCAGGCTCTGGAATGGGAGGAAATAGTGCCTCTCTTTTATTCAAAATTTTATCCTCCTAGTAAGATTCATAAAGATCGGAATCAAATATACAACTTTTGGCCTCTTGATGGAGAAACTACAGCTCAAGCTTGGGGGAGATTGAAGTTACTAATGCTCAAATGTCCCATTCATGAGCTCCCCAACAATATTATTATCAATAACTTTTATGCAAGGCTCCCTCTACATGACAAGGATTTATTGGATGCTTCTTGCGCTGGATCATTCACTCACATGGAAGAAGAAGCTAAATGGGGTCTTCTAGACCGTATTCAAGACAATGCTGAAGCATGGGAGAATGACAAAGGTAGAAAGTCAGGTATAAATTATGATTATGAATGCATTGAATCTTTTATGGGAACTGATGACTTTAAAAATATTAAAAATGCTTATGGTCTAGACTCTCAAGCTATTGCTTCTTATTTTAAGGCTTTTGCTTCCTATATTGAAGTGCCTAAAAAGAAGTGGAATAAGTATCATGAACCTTATAAAGATGTTGCTAAGAGTGATCCTGCAAGAAATACTGAAGTTTATACTGCTAATCATGTTTTACCTAAACCTTACATTGAGAAAATGCCTTTCCCAGTTAAGATAAAGGAACATTCTATGATAGCTAGTATGGTTAATGAAAGTACGAATGAAGCTGTTGAACCTGATAAACAAATGGTTGATGAATCTATAATAGCAAATGTGAAAGACTTTGTTACTAAATATGAAGAAGAGGGGCACACTATCCTCTGTAAGGATACCTCTAATATTGTTTCACATAGTAGTGTTATGAGAGCTAGTATTCCTGTGTTTTCTGTTAGAATAAGTGATCATTGCTATGATGGTCCTTGTGATAGTTATATTGTTAAGTTTATGCATGATACTGAAAGTTACTATGAGAGAGGGAAAAGTGTTCATATGTATCTCAACACTATCAAGTTTCCTCGTTTTATGCTGAAAGTTTTTATGTTGCACTTCTTTTGCCTTCTTATGCAAGTAGCCTCTGGTTTCAACAACTTGTTTGTTTACAAAATTCCCTTGCATAGGAAGTGGGTTAGACTTAAATGTGTGTATTTTTGCTTCTTAATGCTCTCTTTCACTTCAATTCATATTCCTATGTGAGCATCTTCAAAAATTATCATGCCCATCTTAATGGCTATAAAGAAAGAGCTTTTTGGGAGACAACCCAATTTATTTTTGCTTTCAGTTTGTTTGTGTTTCTTTGAGTCTTGGAAGTTATTACTTCGGTAATAACCTCTCCTTATCCGTTTTGTTTGGTTTTGTGTCAAGATCAACCTCTAATGAGAGATAAGTAATATTTGGGGAAGTTGCTGTTCCGAAACAGATTTTTGTGCTTCACCGTAAAAAATTGTGAGAGACCTTTGTATGTCGCATTGAGCTGTAATTTTTTGTGCTTGTGCCCCAGGTTGTTATTTAACTTTCGTTAGTTTCGCACTTTTTGATTTGAGCAACAGAATATTTTCGAAAAAAATTGATCTTTACCTGCTGGTCTGTTTTGACAGATTTTGCCACTCTTGCATTTGCTTCTTTATTCGATTTCCTTTTTGAATTCTTTTTGGGTTTTCGAAAGGAGTTGCTTCAGTAGCTTATGTTTTGATGGTTTTCAGTTGAAAGGGGACTCAAAAGGTTTTATCACTTCACTTATACTAATGTTGCTAATGAGAACTGTGTGAAGTTTTGTGTGAAAGAAATTTCTAGGAAGTGGAGATAATGGTGTAATAAGGAAGAGAAGGGTTTTATGACTCAAGTAATAAGTGTATGAAGATGGAGATACTGATGATTATTCAAGTGGTGACTCTGGAAGAATCTACTAGATACCAAATTCAGAGACCTGCAGAGCCCGCTTTCAAATTGGTAATAGTTCTGGTAAGAAAAGTTCCGCGAAAATACTATCCAACTATATTTTTGCAGTTTTTAGTCAATAAGGGAAGCTACAAAGTGAAAAAGGGACGGAAACGGAGCCAGGGTGGCTCACACCACCCTGTGGCGCAGGCCCACCCCTGGCCGTGCCATCATGTGGTGTGGCCACTCCGGACTCCGCCTCCGACTCGTTTTTTCCCAGTACCTTCCTTTTGTTATGAAACTTCGTAATATATAATCCCCCGAATCCCCCGAGGTTTGTATATCGTGTTCTCGTCGTGTTTTTGTTTCGATTTGTTTCTTCCAGGGACTATCTTTGAAAACTTAGAAGCACAATGGTGTCTGCCAAGGATAAGGGAAAGGAGCCTATGGAGGAAGATCTCCAAGACCCCAAGCAGGGGCTGGTACCTTTAGTTACTTGCCCTGTATCAATAGAATCCCTACAAGTCACTCAAGAGTTCTGCGATAAGTACCGAGACCTGAGGAGGAAGGTGGACATGCTTCAATGGGAGAATAATAGGCTTCGCAAGATGCTAGAAGATTTCCTCACGTCCACTAAGAAAATATTACCACCACCACCAAAGAAGTAATTCGTCATTAGGTTTGGCATCTCCTTGGTTTGTTCCAAGCTTGGGGGAGTGCGGCGATATCACATCATTATCTTCTATTTTTTTACCTTTTTAGTAGAGTCATATCATGAATAGAGAAGTTATTATGTAGGATGGTTTGCATTATGGAAGTGTACCCTCTCTCATTAGATATGTATCCCTTGGTGTGAGTTGCCGTTATGGATTATTAATGAGAAGTTCTATCATTTACTCTTTTGCATAGCTTATATTAGTTTTCAATTCGTGGTTATATGATTGATCTTGTTGTTAGTATTGGTATCACTTTGGGATCATTGAGTTAATTTAGTTGGTTTTGGCAAACCTGGCTCGGTCAGTAGCAACACTATTTTTGAAGGGTTGATTGAAAAAGACAAAAGTACTCTAAAGAAAAATAATTTCATCATCTTTCTTTCTTGATTTGCTCATAAGTCTAGTATTCTCTAGTTAAGATCTTTTGTGATTCCAAGGAAGATTGCATGTTTGTCTTTATCACTTGTATGTTTGTTTGTTTCCTTCAACTCTTATACTTGCTACCCAGCCTTGCTAGCCAAAAACCTGTACTGAGAGGGAATTCTTCTCGTGCATCCACCTCCCTTAAACCAAAACCCCTGCCATTTGTGTCCACCATACCTACCTATTAGCATTATTTCTATTCCAAGTAAATTCTTGTTTTATCTACCTCCCAAATTAAACTTGTTATGTGAAAATTAGTGATTAAAGCTCTCACAAACTTGATGGCACACTTTAATTTTCTTGCATTTAATAACCTGAACCATTGGGTCCTTCTTTGTTGCGTATATGCTTGTGCTTTATGAGTTGAAGTTAGCAGAACCATGTATCATGGGGAACGCTTTCAACATCATTGGTACTTTGTACCTAGTTGATATCATGTTCTTTTGCTTTTGGATCCCGGCGGTGTGAAATAAAAGTGGAACTTGTAAGATGATGGAGTTTATATGTGTGTTAGAGAAATGCATGGGCCGCTAGCCTAAGCCATGCCTAATCATGGTGGAAACTTGCAGCATAACTATAGTGAGCATTCTATGAAGCATCCTCAATAAAAACCTATGCAAATAGCAAATAAAAAGATCACTGAGATGCTCACTATCTGCTTGCCTTGTCATTTTGATTATGGGATAGCTCCTGTGTCATGTGCAAGGGGTACCCCGTTGGCGGTTCTCAATGATACACGTGTATTTACAATGACAAGAGCTTACTCATGACTGAAGTTGAGTAGCATGAGGGTCGGTACTCATAAGTAAGGGGCATGAGATTTCAACTTATAACTTGTCAAGCATATCCTCTTAGTTGTGTCACTTTAACATTAATCACCAAAAGATGCTTATGATAGGGCAATGAGAGCTGAAAGCTAGTAAGTATCATAATTTTGGGGAGCTCTTTATGAGACTTGCAATCCCTGCTTCCCTCTGCGAAGGGCCTTTCTTTTACTTTGTAGTTGAGTCAGTAAACCTACTCCCTTCTATCTCAGCAAGTATTTTGAGTTGTTGTGTTTCATTCATTCATATGATGATTTATTCAATCATGTTTTATGTTCCTTGCTTTGCACTTTGCTCTTATCTTGATGTTTCTACTTTGAAAGCTATCATTGAAAAACCAGTTATTTGTGAACTCCAGCAAATTATCAACTATTCTTCGACCAAGAGCTAAGTTTGCCATTACCAATTATGATTCACTTTATGTATCTTTATTGTGTTTCCTTTACTCATTGCAAGTTAAGTTATATAATAGTGAGTTGTCTTCTATTATGATCTATATATTTGATGATTGTGATGCTTCTTCTCCAAATTCTTTTATCGACTCTTCACTCCATAAACCTGAGGTCATGTTTATTGAGCTTAGTTTCGCTTGGGGACAAGCGAAGTCTAAGCTTGGGGGGAGTTGATACGTCCATTTTGCATCACTATTCTATGTCATAATTCACTTTTATTCATTGATATATTTCATATTAAGAGGTGATACTTATGTTATTTCATCTGTTTTTGCATGTTTGATGACTTTTGGAGCATGGACCGCTACAGTCAGGATTCTGATGGAAAAGGTGTTGTTTGGAGGCAAAATTCGCGAAGATCAGAAAATCCGGGAAATATACGGAAAATCCTATTTTTCCAAAAGACGAAGGAAGCCAGAAAGGGGGCTGGAGATGGGCCACAGGGGGGCCCACACCACCCCCTGGCGCGGGCCAGCCTAGGCCACGCCACCAGGTGGTGTGGCCACCCTGGTCTACCCCTGGCACTCCCCTCTGGCGTATACTATCCTCTCGAAACCCTAAGACTCGGGGAGTGACCACAGAAAGATTCCGCCGCCTCTGCGAGGCGGAAAACACCGAGAGAGAAAGATCTCTCCGGCAGACAGATTTCTGCCAGGGGAATTCCTTCCCAGAGAGGGGAGATCATCGCCATCAACACCACCATCAAGATGGACTTCATCGGGATCATCATCATCACCACCACCATCATCATCAGCAACACCCTCATCACCATCTCCATATTGCTATAACGATTGGGTTAAATCTTGCATAGTTCATAGGGGAAACTTTCTTGGTGTTGATTACTCTTTGTAGTTGATGCTATTGAGTGAACCATTGAATTATTGTTTATGTTCAGATTGTTATACATCATTATTCCATCTCTGATCATGATCCATATGATGTCTTGTGAGTAGTTCGTTTTGTTCTTGAGGACATGGGAGAAGTCATGTTGTTAGTAGCGGAGTTGTGTTGAGAAAGATTCAATAGTTTGATATTTAAGTTGTGGTGTACTTCTTCTAGTGGTGTCATGTGAACGTCGACTACATGACACTTCACCTATATGGGCCTAGGGGAATGCATTGTGTATTTGGCTACTAATCGTAGGGGTTGCCGGAGTAACAGAAACCTGAACCCCCGTTAGGAAACCATTGCACGAGGGACGTAAGGGTCTTAGAGTTTAAAGCTGTGGTTAGGTTTCTACCTTAATTACTTTCTTATACTTACGGATGTTTGCAAGGGGTATAATCACAAGTATGTATTAGTCCTAAGAAGGTCGGTACATTAGCACAGGTTCACCCACACAACACTTAGCAAGCTAAAGAAGATTATTCAACTATATGAAGCGAAAGCACTTGATAGTCTTCCCATGTGTCCTCGAGAACCTTTGGTCATCTTAAGTAATACAACCGGCTTGTCCTTTGCTACATAAAGGATTGGGCCACTTGCTGCATTTATTCCCACTGTCTTTTATTTACTCGTACTTTATTTACTTGCTTTATCAAAAAAACCTAAAAATCCGTTTGCTAAGTATTTGCAGAGAATTTCTGATCCATACCACTAGCCAGCACCTTCTGCTCCTCGTTGGGTTCGACACTCTTACTTATCAAAAATACTGCGATACACCCCCTATACTTGTGGGTCATCAGTAGCCTAGTATCGTCCAAGACTTTGTGTGAATCTAGGTTTGCAGCAAACTTGCAGTTCAAGGCATAGCTTACTGTACAAGTTGCAACCTAGTGTAGCATAAAGTTCTAGGTGAAAGTTCAACTTAACAGTCTCCACTATAGTACCGGTATAAAAACAATGTTTTGGAACCAAAGGAAAACTTCATGTGCCTCTAGGATCTGGTGGGGGATTGTTGGAATTCTTGCCTAATTGGCCCAACCCATATTCCATTTCAATAATTCTTAAAGAATCCTAGAGGCCCATGTGGCCCATTCATGCATGACAAGAGGTGGGACAAATGTTTAGTCCCACATTGCTAGTTGAAGGAAGATTTCACCACCTTATAAGGGGGTTCTTCCACCACTTGGTAAAAGGATGAGAAGGAGAGAGATGTACACGCTCTCCTCCTCCTCCGCCGTCCGCCTCGCCTTGTCACGACGCGCGCGCTGCGGGTTGCGGGAATGCCTCGAGCCTCGAGCTTCCCTTTCTTTTTGTCGCGCATGAATGGATTAATGATCTGAACAGTCTGCGTAAGTGCGTGTTTAATATGCACTCAATGGAGATTTAATATGAATGTTTCCTCTAAGAATTAATTCAAATGTTTCCTCTGAGGTTTAATTCGGACTTAATGGAGGAAGTTTCCTCTCCCGACATTGTCCGTTTGTCTGTGCCTATAAGAGTGAGAGGTCGCTCCTCTCCTGTCAAAAAAGCTTCGCCTCCAGTTCCAAAGCATCGCGCTGCTGCTCCGTTCTTCCCCATCCCATCTCACGACATGCATCGCTAGCCGGGAAAGTAGGCCTCCGAGATCCCGCTGCTTCGAGTCCTGTACGGGAGAAGGGCTATAAGGTTTTTGGGGAGCGCTATCGGCGCGACTACTGGCGGTTTCATCACGGACTCCTTCACGGATAGCGACTACGACAACGACGTCTTCCCCAGCGAGAACTTCTTCCCTGATATCAGCAACCTCTTCCTCGACGACATGGCTGATGACGGTGCTAATGCCAACCCCGGCGATTCCTCCAGCGGTTCCTCTACTATGATGTACATCTTTTTACTTAATCTTGTGTATCTCAGTCAGATAGTATGTTGTTCTTTTTGGGTTACTACAGAACTTGCTCTGATATTATCTCAAGTTGTATGCATTGCAATTCTCTTTGATATCTGCCTTAGTTCGTATCTGCTAAATCATATGATTAGTTTAATTTCTGTTATTCTATTCATGTTTTATTTAGCATTTATCTTGGGTAAATTGCTCCTAAACTCAACATGCGGTACTCAATGAAATCTGACGGCCAAGAATAGGTAAATGGCACGATCCGGTGGTTAAAATTTCCCAGATTATGAGAGAGCTCCCTCTTGTCCCAGTTTTAATATCCCTAACTAGAGGCCCATGTGGCCCATTCATGCATGGCAAGAGGTGGGACAAATGTTTAGTCCCACATTGCTAGTTGAAAAAAGATTTCACCACCTTATAAGGGGGTTCTTCCACCACTTGGTAAAAGGATGAGAAGGAGAGAGATGTACACGCTCTCCTCCTCCTCCATGTCCATCTCGTCGATAAACGACGCCAAGACGCTGCATGAGTTATGGAATGCCTCGAGCCTCGAGCTTCCCTTTCTTTTTGCCGCGCATGAATGGATTAATTTATCTGAACAGTCTGCGTAAGTGGGTGTTTAATATGCACTCAATGGAGATTTAATACGAATGTTTCCTCTGAGAATTAATTCGGATGTTTCCTCTAAGGTTTAATTCGGACTTAATGGAGAAAGTTTCCTCTCCTAGCGTTGCCCGTTTGTCTGTGCCTATAAGAGTGAGATGTCACACCTCTCCTGTCAAAAAAAGCTTCGCCTCCAGTTCCAAAGCATTGCGTTGCTGCTCCATTCTTCCCCATCCCATCTCATGACGTGCATCGCTAGCCGGGATAGTAGGCCTCCGAGATCCCGCTGCTTCGAGTCCTGTGCGGGAGAAGGGCTATAAGGTTTTTGGGGAGCGCTATCGGCGCGACTACTGGCGGTTTCATCACGGACTCCTTCACGGATAGCGACTACGACAACGACGTCTTTCCCAACGAGAACTTCTTCTCCGACATCAGCAACCTCTTCCTCGACGACATGGCTGATGACAGTGCCAATGCCAACCCCAGCGGTTCCTCCAGCGGTCCCTCTACTATGATGTGCATCTTCTTACTTAATCTTGTTTATCTCAGTCAGATAGTATGTTGTTCTTTTTGGGTTGCTACAGATCTTGCTCTGATATTATCTCAAGTTGTATGCATTGTAATTCTCTTTGATATCTGCCTTAGTTCGTATCTGCTAAATCATATGATTAGTTTAATTTCTATTATTCTATTCATGTTTTATTTAGCATTTATCTTGGGTAAATCGCTCCTAAACTCAACATGCGGTACTCAATGAAATCCGACGGCCAAGAATAGATAAATGGTACGATCCGGTGGTTAAAATTGTCCAGATTATGAGAGAGCTCCCTCTTGTCCCAGTTTTAATATCCTTAATAATAATAAAATGTCTGTAGTTAATTCCCATGGCCATGTTTTCACCACAACAAGACTTGAGAAGAGTTACCACTGAACGTAGGCTATTTGGAGCAAGTGATTTCATAATGGTGCCGGCCGAGGGGAGTGAGAACGTTAGCGATTTGGACCCGCGGGCTGCAGCTACCTACACCAAAGGCCCATGAATAGGCCTAACTAAGTAATCATTCGGTCATGTCTGCCCACGGGCTAAGTATGTTGTCAATTGTGCAATAGCTGACTGCTTTCTGGTTAGTGCTCCATTTTTTCCTAAAAAAAGAAGTGCTTAGGCCATGTAATTTCATTAAGCGCCCAAGGAGACGCCTCTGCATTGGAGTACGGTTTTTATTTCCTTAAGCGTCCAAGGAGACGCCTCTGCAATGGACATGGCAAGTCAGCCTGAGCTCCAATTAGAAAAGAACCCTGCTCCCTGCTCAGTGCTCAGCTCGTCAACCTGAACTTCAATTTTAAGAAAAGTCAGCTTGAACTTTCAGCCTTGACATGCATAGATGCACTACCAGGCTAACCACGCCATGTCGTCTCTACGTCGAAGGAGGGTTCGAGATTATACACAAACTCCGATCCGATTATATACAAATTTGTCTAAGGTCATCTCCACCGGGCCGACTTAAACGCATGACCGAAAAATGTCGTTACCGTGGTTTTTGTTTGACTCATGGCTGCTGGGGTCAGGGGCTAATAGTCGTCCAGATGACGCGCGCAACAAAATAAGCGCGCAAAAGTCGTCGCGCCCCCACGCCGCCGGCGGGCGCGCCGGTATATCGATTAGTTTCGGTTCGCCGCCTTCGCTTGCCGCTTTCTTCGCGGTTTCCCTTCTAGGCGTTTCCCGCCGCGTCCAGGCGCGTCCATAAAAAGGGGAGGCTGGCCGATATAGGCACAAACCAGAAATCCTACCTTCCCACGTCGCCATGCCTGGCCTTCCTCGTCGTCGATCTAGCGGTCGTGACAATTGCCCAGAAATCCCACCGCCCCAGAGCACTCGTTGCCGTCGTGGTGGCCGGACCCGCCGGAGTAACCAGACGTGTTGCCACCTCCGATCCCGAGACGCCCGCAGATATCCACGACAGACACGCCCTCCCCTCGATCCTTCGCCGCCGACCATGGCTAGGTATAGGGTAGTGGAGAACGGAAAGGAGGAGGAGGGAGAGAATGGTGTGGTGTGGTACAATTTGCCGAGGCGATTAAAAACCCGGCGTCGGATCCGGCGAAGGCGAAGAGCGACATTGAAGCGTCGGTCGGCCGGTCGCCCGTCGTCACCATTGATGGCGCAGGCTACCGCTGGTCAGCCTGCTACCATCGACTTGGAATCCTTTCCACGGTCTTTGCGTCTGAACCGGTGCCGCGGTTGCATCTAAATCGACGCCGATGTTGTGTCTGTCGCTGGCGGGTGGGCCACTAGCGCGCTCGCGGAGGACACGCCCGCGATCCGCGCGTGTTCAGGCCGACCCAGCGATCACGCAAATTAGGTGCACGGATGAGTCGAACCGGACGCGTCGGGACGGATGGGTCGTGCCGCTGCGGCGCCCCGCACGTCCACGCGGACAGGTTCGGACGTGCCGAAACGGGTTGGGTCGACCCGATGGAGATGCCCTAGCCCAGATTTGAGGGGAGGAGGAGACACCACTCTATGTGAACTGCCACTGAGTGGTAACTTGTTTCGTTAAACAGTACTCCTACCACTTAGTTACATTTTTGGATCATGGCTTGGTTCAGACAACGCCAGTTGAGAACTTCTGACATCACCTCTAAGAAAAAAGAAGTCTTGACTTCAACTTTTACTACAGACTGTAAACTACAGTCAAGGCACCAATCGTACAAATTACTCTTGATTAATTACTTGACTCTAATGACTATCCGATTCCCCTTGTTGCTTCTGCTGACTGCGAGTCGCGGACAAACAGTACAGACGAAACTTACGTGACTGTTCAGTTCAGAAGCGTGCGGAGCATTGGGGGTCAAGGCCCGAAGGCCTAGAACGGCTCGTTTTTTATCAGAAGGTTGTATTTAGTTTTTGATGTAGCAAGTCAAGATAAAAGTTTGTTAAGTGTTGGCGCAAAAAAAAAGCAACCGATTTAGTAGCATCAGCACGGCAGCCCATGACCTAGCTTCAGATCGAATCGTAACGAGAAGACTACTACAGCTCAGCGACACATTGTCGAAGACCACGGAGTTGTGCTTCTTCCATAACCACCAAGCCGTCAGCATAACAAGGGAGGAAGTTCCTTTGCGAAGAGCCCGAGTGGTCAGTTGGGACGTCTGCAGCCACCAATCCACGAAGTCGTCCTCTCCGTCCGGTGGGGTGGCCGTCGATCAAATCCAAGAGAGCACCTCATGCCAGATTGTTCTGAAGAACGGACAACCCACCAGCAGATGTGTCATGGTCTCGTCTGCCTGGTCACAAAGGGGGCAGCGTGCAGGGGTGGGGGGTGGGGTAGGCCCCAACGTGCCAGCCGCTCAGTCGTCCAGTACTGGCCCTGACAAGCAAGCCAGATAAAGAATTTGACTCGCGGGGGTGCCCAGACCTTCCAGTTCAGCCTCCAAGATCTCGAGACAAGCGAGCCCTAGGAAAAGAACTCGTAGCAAGATTTGGCCGAGTACTGTCCATCAGCCGTCCACCTCCAGATGAGTTTGTCAGGTGTATCCGACAGCACCACATCCCCGGTCATGCCCAGAGCTGGACGTATTGCAATAGGACGTATTGCAATAGGGCCAGCGCACTAAATGCGCCCTGAATGTCATCAATCCAGCAGCGCTCCAACAGCACCTCCCGAACCAAGCAGCCCTTGCCAGCGCACTTCGGGATTAGAGCGAAAAGCTCCGGCGCTATTTCCCCAGCGACACTTGCAATAGATGCTACGATTTTTATTTCCTTATAAGCGCCCAACGAGACGCCTCTGCGTTGGACATGGCAAATCATCCTCGGCTCCAATTGAACCCTGCTCCCTGCTCAGTGCTCAGCCAGTCAGTCAGAACTTCAATTTAAGAAAGAAGTCAGCCTGAACTTTCAGCCTTGACATGCATAGATGCACTACAAAGGCTAAGAGCATCTCTACTCGTTGGCCGTTTTCAGGCGAAATCCGGACATAAATAGCGCCGGGCGGACGAAGGTTTCGGCCTGGGAACGGTCTCTTTTCCACTCGCGTTCCCAGGCCGAGTCCCCACGTTTGGCTAAAATTTGATCAAACACGACGAATTTTGGATGAATATAGGCGATTTTAATAGCAACTGCGAGTTCGTACAATAGTTGGCCAAATTCGGACATATACCCGAATTTTGGCCGAATTAGGATAAACTATAACTAAAACAGAAAAAAGGCCGCCAATGCCGATGCCGATGACGCCGCCTCATTCCGAAGTGGCTGTAGAAGTTGGTGTACTCGGGATCCGCCGTGCCGCCGTCGCCGCCATCGTCGTCGTCGTCCGACGTCTGCGGGGGCTGCGAGCTGCCCTGGCCTGGGTCGCCGTACCTCCACGGCTGAGAAGGGCCAGCGTCATCGTCGTCGTCGAGGACGACGAGGGGCGCGCTCTGGGCGTGGCGGAAGAATGGCGCCCTCTGGCGCGACGCTCGGCCTGCTCCTGCAGGCGCTACACGCGCAGCGCCTCCTCCTCCTCCCGTCCGCCCTGGACCAGGGGAGGATGTTTGGCTCCGTGGACGGCGACGGCGGCGTGGCCTCGTGGAGAGAACGCTCGATCGCCATTTTCATGGCGAAGGTCGCCGTGCGGGGCTCGCCGATGATGCTGCCACGCGCGCGTGTCCTCGACGGCGATGTCCTCGGCGTGTCGGCCTCGCGCTTGGGAGGCCGGAAGACCTCGCCGCTGCTACGCGGTGACTGCACAGGAGCTGACATCGAGGAGCGCGATGCAGAGGAGGAGGAGGAGAGGCTGGCCATCCTCCTGGGCGCCCAGTTCGCCGGGGGTTGGCGACCGCGGCGAGGGGGCAGCACCGGCGAGCGTGGGAACCCAAGCCAAGGGTTGTTGCCGCCGTGGATGTGCTCGAGGACGGCCTCGAGCGTGTGCCCCGTCGCACTCCACCAACGGCGGTGGCTCGCCGAGTTGTTGCGCTTCGGCGGCTCACCTAGAGGACCCTGGTGCGCGGCCAGCTTGGCGAGGCGGCGCTCCTCGAAGAAATATTCCTAGTAGGCGAGGTTGTCGGGATCCTCGGCGAGCTCCGGATCTGGCATCGCCGCGATGGCCGCCTGGATCTCGTCCACCAGCTCGTGGTCCTCCGGTACCGGCGGCACCGGTATGCCGCCGACGCTGAGCCTCCACCTGGGGGGGGGGGCAGCGGAAGTCTAGCGACGCCATGTACCCGACGTCATGGAGCATCCGCGCCTCCCACGACTGGAGCGTCCGCCGGCCGAAGCCGTTCGCCGTCGCGGGGTCGCTTGGGTATCTCTCCGCCATTTTTCTCTTCGTCATTTGTTTCTTTTGCCGGAGTGGTGCAGGGTGGAGAAGCGTGTCGCAAACGGCGGTGCAGCCGTGTTTATAGGCGGCGAGCGGCGGGCGAAGGTGTAGCGGCAAGAGCGGGAAAAGGGAAAGCGGCGAAAAGTTAATGCCGCGGTCGTCGCGGAGCTGGCGACGTGGCGTGCCATTACTGGCGACGCTGGCGAGAGGTGGTTAATGCTCGGCGGTGCCCGGCGTCCGTCACGGGAGGATGAGGACGATTAAACCTGCCGGCCAGCGGCCCGCTCGTGACGACTCTTTTCCGCGAATTGTCGCCGTCCGGCGTTCCATAGCGTTCGGCGCCCGGTTCGGCTGAAACGCCGGACCAATTTTGGGCCAAATCCGGACGAAACCAGGATCCTGGGAATACGACTGGACCAAATTTCAGTGTCCGGACCAAAAATACGCGCTGGGAACGGCGTGCTGAGAAGCCGAGTGGAGATGCTCTAACCATGACATGATCGTCTCTACGTCCAAGGAGGGTTTGAGATTTATGTACAAATTCCGATCGATTATACCTAAACCGGATCGGAGGGAGGAGTAGACTCGAATCTATGTGCACATACCACTCAGTTACATCTTTGGATCATTTGCTTGGTTCAGACAATGCCAATTCAGAACTTCTGACATCACCTCTAAGGAAAAAGAAATTACAGTCAAGGAACCAATCGTACAAATTACTCTTGTTTAAGTACTCACTCTACGACTATCCGATTCCCAGCATCCCATGGTTGCTTCTGCTGGACTGCGAGTCACGAACAAACAGTAGAGACGAAACTGACGTGACTGTTCAGCTCAGTAGTGTGCGACACTAGCACCAATCAGGTTAGCTGGCCGGTTAATACGCACCCAAATGACAACGCTACGAGTAACGAGTAAGACAACGTGGCGTATCGCTGTCGTCACGGCTGTTAATCCCGCAGACGATGTGCCCTTGGGCGAACGGTAGTAACTAGTGTACGTCATCGAGGGGATGAACAGGTACTGATAATACAGCTGTTGACTCTGACATGGAAAAGATGAAACGGAAACAGCACACGTTCTTGATCGCTGATGAACAGCTAGCTGCGTGACTGCGTCTGCATCGCACGATCGATCGATCCATCCAGGAGGGATTTTTTTACAAATATGACCCTCTGCAATTTGCCATCGCCATAAAAATGCCTGGCGGAATCTTTGAAAAGCGACGCGTGTCACCTCCTCGCCACGGGGTGGCGGATGTTCCTCCCGCCACAGGGGGTGGCGGGATGTTCCTTCCGCCTTTGGCGGTGGCGGAATGACGCCGTGGGGCCCACCAGTGCGAGCACGAAGTCAAACCTCCCGCCAGCGCCAAGTCGAACCTCCCCGTTGGCCTGGCCGTGGGGCCCACCTCATCCCGCCATTCCCCATGGCGGAAGGAACATCCCGCCACCCCCTATGGAGGGAGGAACATCCCGCCATCCCCCGTGGCGGGAGGTGACACGCGCTTTTCAAATTTCCAGCATTTTTAGCTTTTACGGTGCGAGGAGGGTATTTTTGGCGATGACTAATTACAGAGGGTCATATTTGTAAAAAAATCTCCAGGAGGCCAGGCCAAGATGGACGGTCCACGCCACGCATCTTATCTGCTACTAGTACAACAGATATTCTGAACGATTTCTCTACTTCCTCCGGTCCAAATTAATTGACTTCGGTTCGTCTAGATTCTGATATATCTAGATATGTTTTAGTGCTAGATACATCCGAATCTAGATAAATCCGAATCAATTAATTTGGATCGGAGCAGTATTACTAACTGATCTGGAAGACTGAAACGCACTGTACCAGTACTACTCATGAGCTGCGCCATCCCGATACTCTGGCCCCGCCTGCCAGCCTCTCCCAACTCCTCACCCGGCCTTGCAGAGGCATGGCATCTCTCTCGGAGATGAGAACAGATCAGTGGCAGTGGCACCGGTGATCTGTGATGACGTACGGAGGATGCCCGGGACGGGGATGGAGACAAGCGCTCGCGACCTGCGAGCCCGGGTTAGCTGCCTCCTCCGTTGTCCCTTCCCGTGGCCCCTAGGCAAGCTGGCATGGAGGAATTCGTCCCGTTCCGCGTCCGTGCCGATCGATCGCGGTCCACTCGTAACAGCACAACAAGGAATATCGTCGCGCCCGTGGCCTCTGTCTGTCTCGGCAACAAATTCGGTGCATCTCGTCTCACGCGCATCGGCCGGCCGTGGTTGCTCTCCAGACTCCAGTACGCATGTACTCACTCCTATGTGCGCAAAGATTCCATACGCTTTTCGCACTTGTCTGCTCTCGTCGTGTACGTGCATCAGCACAGCATCATTGCGTTCGTCGACCACGTGCGTCCAGTTTCACCTGACGATCTGCTCCTGAGCCCTGATACGATGCCCCCCTTGTAGTAGTCGGCAGGCGCGCGATCGAAGCAACGTAATTTTGCGCGCGAGAAACTTGGTCAGATATTTTCCAAACTGGCGATGCATGATTGTCTAGGGAATGCTAGCTATAGCTCGCCACAGTAGATAAGTGACCTAATTAATACCGATCGAACACATCATCTAATGGACTTGCCAATGAGTGAGCACAATCAATCATGGCGTTGGTACAGTACGTACTAGTACGCGTTTTGGCATTGCTTGGAGGGAATTCACAAAATCGGGAATCCTGTATGTACTGGCTGGTTGAAAGGGTACCGGACAATTTAGGGTGCCGTATTGACCCATGTAGTGCGGGTTGCCCTGGCCGCAATGCACGGGCGGACGGGCGGGCGCGCGCGTGCGTGCGAGACGGACGGGCCCTACTTCCTCTCACGTTCCCATCCAACCACAACTGGCTGTCGTCGTCCATGGCGTTCCCGCTCTACAGTCCCCACCGGTCCACCCCAAAACGAAGCATCGCACGCGGCACGCCCGATCTATCCACTCTGAGTCTGAGGTACACGCCGGCACGAGTACGTGCTCCACCTTGCTGTACGCGGGAACTCGCGCAGCTGGATGGTCGACTTGCAGCCTTGCAGGTGCAGTAGTACACGACAAGAAAAACGGAGACAGAGTGGCAAACGCATACTACTACTGCGACTACGAACGAAACTACTACGCGTATGAAAACTGGAGTCCGACTTGTATACGACAGCTGATCCAAGGAGAATGCTGCGTGTCACGCAGGAGATGAACGGCTCCTTGAGTCGTCGTACATAAATCGGACGGAAAATTGTCGTACGTATAGCACGGTTCGACTACGAATGCACATTTGCAAACACACAGACACTGTCGTACGGACTCGCTCACGTACAGTAGTACTACTACGATGGTAAATCCGACACTAGTATTTACATTGATGGACCAGCTAAAAAACCGGAAATCAAACGATATTAGTACTATGACAATAGCATATTGAATCAAGGCAAACATTTCCCGCAAAAAAGAAAGAATCGACGCGCGCAGCACATTCCGATCGGTAGGTACCACGTTTAATTACACGCGCCATGCTGATGCTGATGGCGAGTGGTGGTGCCGTGGAGGGGTCCTCGGTATGGTGGGCGGCCTCGCAGGTGACGACGGCTCGCGGCGGGTGGTGCGCTTGTGGGCCGGCACGGCGGTGGGCGCCGTGGCGGGGACGGGTTCGTCGTCGTAGGAGTAGTCCTCGAACACGGCGTCCCAGATCTCGGCGAAGGCGCGGAGGATGACGTCGTGGTGGTGCGGCGCGTTCAGGTTCAGGAAGCGCCGGAGCATCTCGCGCAGCTCCTCGCCGGCCACGATCCCGTTCTCCACGATCATCTGCACCATCGACTGCCGGAAGTCGCCCAGCGGGTCCTCCGACTGCTTCACCACCGCCACGCTGCCGTCCAGCCCCACTTCGACGCGCCCGTCAAGCCCCGCTGCTGCTTCGAACCTCTCGCCGGCGCGGTAGCCTTTTGCATTCTTTGTCAGGTCGCCGACCTTGCCGCCGCTCTTCCGGTGCTCCCTCGGCGGCGGTGTCGACAGTTCCTTCTCGACGCGGTCCTCCTGCATCGGCGTCGAGAGTCTCTTGTCCTCCTGCATCGGCGTCGAGAGCTTCTTGTCGACGTGGCTCTTCCGCCCCCACGACGCGACGCTCTGCTCCAGCTCGCTGAGCTCGCGCAGCAGCCCCGAGAAGCTCTGCGTTGCTGCCGAGCTGTCCCTGCCGTCGTCGCTGCAGTCCAACTCTGCCACGGCGTCCTCCCACACCAAGGACGACGACGAGGCAGAGGTCAAGGAGGAGGTCAGCGTGTCCGTCGTCGTGGTCGACGCAGCCGACGGGTTCGTCCTCCCGGCACCGAGCCGCGTCTCGGTTGTCGTCGATGTACCGGCGCCCGACGGCGACAGCGACGACGTGGAGACGGACACGCTCTTGGCATCCTTGCAGCCGCACCGAAGCGCGAACCCCGCGCCGCCGTGCCGCCTCTTCACAGAAATGCCAGGGCTCAACATTCTTTCTGTTCTTGTCCTTCGGGAACGACGACTACCCGTACGGGGTTTCTGTGAGCCTAGCTGCGGTGCGGAGCGCTGTAGGTTTCTCGACTTTTGATTTCTCTCGTTGGCTCACAACTTATAGCGAGCATCGCTGCCTTGTTTGTAGTCACATGGGACCCAACTTAACTTTCCGCATTATGCGAGCAGGGAAAAATGAAGAAGATGACGAAAGTGATCAAAGCCGTCGGCTGCCAAATTCAACGGATCGACCGTCCCAACACACACCACGTATAACCATCAAACGATTGATTCCCCTCATACAGAAAGCAACAACAATTGTGCAGAATTAATTAGATGCCCGTTGGCATGTGCCATGCATTCCCTGCAATGCAATGTGCTTCCAGCCCGATGGTCCACTGGTCCCTGCGACTGCAAAGCTCGGGCATTCATTCACATGATATTCAAAGGAGATCCTATGAAATATTTTCTACGGCTCATAAAAAAATCTAAGGATTATTTTTTTTCTCATGGTTCGTTAGTTGTACTCAGTTTTCGCTAGCCGTTAAACTTTTCCTCACCTTTTTTCTTCCTCTATTCTCAAACTCTTTCAGACGCTCGGACGGAGGGATGTTCTCAAACTCTTTCAGACGCTCGGACGGAGGGATGCCGTGTGGTCGAATGACTCGACCGTTATATGATGGCGGGTGGGGCCGTGTTGGGACGGACCCTGCATTGAGCATTACGCGGCCTCAACCTGCTGACGGGTGGGGCTGCGTTAGGACGGGTACTGCATTGAGTGTTACGTGGTAAAGGGTGAGACCGCATGGAGACATGCCGGACCGGCCATCTCTCGCTCACCCAAAAGCATTCGCTTCCCCCGAGGCTGGAACAACTCGTACACCGCCCTCTCCGCTGCCCCGCCGTCGTGCTATCCTACGTTATGTTGTCCTCGGCCCTTGAGCCGCCCTCGGGAAGCGGGGCCCACTCCGCCTCCGCCCCCGCCTCCGCTAGATCACCCTTGTCACGGCACAGTATGCAACGTCGATTGGTATACCGCCTATGTCCATCGACCGCGGAGAAGAGTGGGTGGAATCGGAAGGATCTAACGCATGGATTCCATCTAGGTAAGCATCGTTTCCCTTTGCCGAATAATGACATGCAGTATTTGAGCATGAATCGTTGGTGCTCAACTAATTGCCTTGGTTTTCGAATAGGATTGATCCAGCGCTAGCATTTCGGCTAACGGTTAGACTGAATACTAGAGTAATTCGTGGTTGTGAACAATATCTTTCTAGATTTTACTTCCCGGTGGTGGTTGCATCCTCCATAACTCTCAGAGATTTGAAAGAAAATTTCAATTCTAAATTCCTCTGGAGCTCTAGCGATTCAGTTGATTTGCAATATCAACATTATCGAGCAAAGATTGCTCCCACTAACTTGTGAAAATCATCTGGTAACGCTTTTGTTTTTGAATGCTGATGGCCGTTTCAGTCAAATTCGTAAACATGTGCCCAAGTTGTGCACAAGGAAAAGAGGGTTAACGCATCATCTGGTGGTCAGGCATCATCAGGTGGTCGGGCATCATGTGTCTCTGCTATCTCTACTAATAGTGTGCGCCCCATTCTCCTTCTAGATCCATGGCAGTACCATATGTACACAGTGTGAGTGTAAGCTAGATCGCTGGTGCAGCCGATGTGGAGGACGATTCATAGCCTGACGATGCAGCGCCTCCTCTAGATGATAAGGATGAGTTGATATTTCCTGAATTAGTAGGTAGATTCAGTAAGAAGGCACTGGAGGATCAATACACGGAGAAAATGACCCACGGTGCCAGATTTGATGATACTGATGATGAAGAGAACGAGGAGAACAATGACAACCTCGTTTTAGCCGACTATGATGGTGATGACTTGCCAACAATTGAGTGGAATAGGGATGATCCTCAACTTTCAGGAGGCACCTTATTTTACGGGACTTTCGTAATGCACTTACTACATATTGCATTCTCACCATGAATGATTATGATATTATTCAGAGTAATCCAATAAAGCTCACAGTGAAGTGCCCATACAAGAGGTGTAGGTGGAGGATGCATGCGTCCACTATGCTCATGAGTAGATTGATTCATGCATTATAACCAGTTGTGTATTTTAGATCATTGTGTAAAGTTTGTTAACTGTACCTAACATTTTCATTATGTTTTAGATAAAAAAGAACCCATATGACCATACTTGTCCACCTCAAGCGGGACAACTAAAGGACAAAACAAAGCTAGCAACAACTAGGTGGTTGGCAGATGCAATCATGGATTGGCTGAGAGAAATGCCATCACTTGGTGCAGCAACACTCATAAAAAATGTTATTTACAAGTTTAATATTACAATACCTTACATGAGGATGTTCTATGCGAAGGAAATGGCTCTTGACAGGATCAATGGTCCATGGAATGAAAGCTTTCAGTTGCTTTACAACTTCAAAGCTGGAGTGAAGATGGCTAGTCCAGACAGTGTTGTAGAGATAGATAAGCATATAGTTCAATATAAAATAAGAGGGTAGACAATGGAGAAGGAATGGTTTAGAAGGGTCTTTGTTTGTTTCAAAGCTTACTGGTAAGGGTTTCTGGATGGTTGCGGGCCTTATTTAGCCATGGATGCAACAACTCTTCATGGCAGATTTAAAGGACAACTAGTAGCTACTACTACAGTTGATGGACACAATTGGATGTTCCTTATTACTTATGGAGTTTTGGAGATTGAGTCATAGGAAAGTTGGACTTGGTTTTTTCAAAATTTGCGTGACCTTATAGGTCATCCACCAGGACTTAGTATCCACAGAGACGCTTGTAAAGGCTCGGAGAAAGCAGTAGAAGAAGTATTCCTGAGAGTGGAGCATAGGGAATGTACGCGACGCTTAGTGCAGAATTTTACAAAGAAATTCAAGGTTAAAGTTTATATTCACAACCTATGGCCAGCTTCATACACATGCAGTTTGAGGAAGCATCTATATCATTTGGAAGTGTTGTATAAACAAAAACCTGGTGTGAAGGAGTACTTGGATGCACATCATGGAATGGTGTGGTCAAGAAGCCAATTCAATAAAATTTGCGTCAAAAAATTGCAGCTACAAGATATGTTGGCCATCTCATCCTCCCGTCTTTGATTAAGGCTTTACATGCCAGAGCAAAATAATTGAAGATGAAATGCATTAGAAGAGGAATGGAGGCTGAGGTAACATACACTGATAGTAAAGACCTGCAATGTAGGTATCTAGTGAGTTTGGTTGATAGGACATGCCATTGCATGCAATGGCAGCTCCGTGGGAAACTCTACATGCATGCATTGTTTTTAATGTGTGCTCTAGGAGGTGAAGAAGGTGAAGTTGATCAGTACGTGTCATAGTATTGCTTTGTTGCCAAATTTAGGGCAGCATATGCTCAGAATGTTCCCGCCTTGTTGGGAAAATACAAATGGATGGAAGTCGATCCAGGCTTCAAGCTATACGCTCCAGTTTTTACTAGACCAGCAGGTAGGCCAAGGAAGACTATGATCACAGCTAGTGCAGAGGATCGACAGGTAGGCCAAGGAATACTAGGATCGACGACGTAAATGCAAATGTTGTGGGATCCTAGTCACATTGCTAGTCTTTGTAAAAATGAAGTGGACCTAGCTTTTGGAATGCATGATAAGGTGAGAGCAGCAAATGTAGAGGAGAATGAAGTAATTAAACGAGAGGAGTATGAAGCAATGGATTCATTGCAGATTGAACCAATGGTCTGAGAGGAGATTGAACCAAATGTACATCAGACTGAAGCAATTAATTCATTGGATGTATAGGAGAATGAAGTAATTGAACGAGAGGAGATTGAAGCAATGGTGTCATGGTGGTGTCACGGTAGATGCCATGGATAGGCTAAAGATGGGGCCAATGTGCGCTAGTGGTATCCGGGGAGGGATAGTGTGATGATTCCACACACAAAGATTTGTATTCTCAAGATCTATGGTGGTTTACAGATGCTCCTTGAGCTGTATTAAGGAGAGGAGGAAGATGAAGATCTTCTCTGCCCACCCCTCTCTCTAGGGCTCTTCCCTCTAGTAAAATTCCCGACCTCCTCCTTGGAGGTCCTGGCTCACCTTATAAAGGGGTGTCCAGGATACCCTTAGGGCATACATGGAGAGCATATTATAGGAGTATGCTCCTCCCAAAATAGTAAAGTGGTGCTCTCCTTTTCCCTAGCGTAAGCGTCCCAGAGCCAGTGGCGTAAGCCACTTTGAGACCATGCTGTAAGCCTCTACGGCTCCATGTGACCCGACCAGCAACAGTCGGTAGACATCACCTTTGTCGGCTTGTTCCTCTAGTCCTTGCCTCTCTGTCTTCTGCGCTCTCTACAATGGCTCCAGTAGAGAGAGAAAACCGCTGACCAAGGGGAGATTCCTTCCTTCTTCTATAAGCCAAGTAATAACCTGACTACTACCTGGTTAACTCGGACTTTGTGGTACCTACAAACAATTAAAATGGTGGTGCCGACATATGCTTTATGTCGGCCGAGTTTATGTTGGGTGGACACAACCATGGCTAAGTAGGCCGTAACTCAGCTGGCTTTCAGGTATCTCGGCCAGCACTTGCTTTGACCTTGCTATACCTCGGCAGACATAGTCTTTATACCCCGGTTCGACCCTACCCGGGGTCATCCCCCAACATTAGTCACCGAAGCTGGTGCAGTCTTAGCAACTTCAGCTGATAAGGCCACAATAGGTTCAACCCACTTGAATCTTAGTTCTTCTAGCTGAGGTACTTTTATGTCGGCACGTTCCGAATTTAACTCGGTTGCTCCAATTGCTGGCTTGATTTCCCCTTTGTGAAGGGAATATGCCCGAGAGGCAATAATAAAGTGGTTATTATCTTATTCCATGTTTATGATAAATGTTTATTTTGCATGCTATAATTGTATTGATCGGAAACATCAATACATGTGTGTTTAATAAACAAAAAGGGTTCCTAATTATGCCTCTCTTATAGACTAGCTTGTTGATTAACATGATGATCAAGGTTTCCTGATCATGGACATTGGATGTTGTTAATAACAAGGTCACACCATTGGTGGAATGATGTGATGAACATTCATCCAAAGTATAACATTACGATCAGAGTCATTATATTTATATTGCTATAACATCATACGAAGTAATCTTAGTCCTTAGACCATGAGATCATGTTAATTGCTAACACCGGAAGAGTATCTTGATAACATCAAACGTCACACCGTAACAGGGTGACTATAAAGGTGGGTTCAGTGCTACGAAGGTGTTATGTTGAGGCTCATGGATCAAGAGTGGGATTTGTCCATCCCGATGACGGATAGATATACTCTAGGCCCTCTCGGTGATATCACATTGAAATAGCTTGCAAGCAAGTGATGTGATCACTAGAATGTTATATCACGGGAACAAGAAAAGAGTGCATGTCGGTAACGAGATCAAACTAGGTATGGAGATACCGATGATCGAATCTCGGACATGTAATATATCGCAGGACAAAGGGATTTAGTTACAAGCGTTAAAGGTTCTCATGATCACAGAAGTCATCGTTGAATGTGTAGGAGTCAGTATGGATCTCCAGGTCCCGCTTCTGATTATTAATCTGAGAGGGGTCTCGATCATGTCTGCATTATTCGTGAACCGTAGGGTGACACACTTAAGGGATACCGACACCATTTGGAGCAAATATGTTTCAGATAAAGATTTAAGAAAGCGCTGGAATTATTTCAATAGACACCGAAACTGTTTCGGGTGAAATTGCTGAAATTGGTTTTGCATGTAATATTGAAATGTTGCAGGGGGTTTTATGTGAATGTTTGTTAATTAAAGTAATTAACAAAATTCTGAATAAAAATAATAAAAGAGTTTTATTAAATGAGAGAGCATTAAATTTGGAGAAATTTAATGCATTTAAAGTGGAGACTTTAAAAGAGAATGTGAAGGGCAAATTTATGTGGAGGAGTTACCACCACATGAATGGAGGAGGTGAAGACACCTCCTCCATGCGCTGCCATGAAGGAGGGCACCCTCCTCCTATAAAAGGCCCCCCCTCCTCACTTATCACACACACCTCCTTGTGAAGGATCTCTCCCCCTCTAGTATTATTCCCCCATGGTCTCGGATTAGCGAGATACATGTTCCCGGTGGCTTTATCTGGAAAGGAGTTGCTGCTTCCGCTGCTTTGCTGGAGCGAGGGACGGAGGTTGTCGGAGTACCGGACGTGTGTGCGATCACGGATGCACCGCTGCTTTGCGGTGCTGGACTTGGTGGTGCTGGAGCTGGATCTGATGGACGTGTTGGAGCCGGACCTGCTGGACTTCATCACGATCTTGAGATCGGCAAGTGTACGACTACATCAACCACGAGTTCCTACTCGTTAACAAAGCTCGTTGTCTACGAGGGTAAGTTCTCTTTGGATGTATGTCCACCCGTTGCTTTGTACCTAGTAGATAGATCTTGGCGTGTAGTTCACACCGTAGGAAATTTTTTGTTTTCTATGCTGTGGACCCAACAGTGGTATCAGAGCCTGATCTATGCGTAGGTGCTTAGCACGGGTAGTACACATATGTTGATATGTCGGCGATGATGATCATGTTATTGCATCTTCTATGTATTTTGGATATTGGTGGCATAGTGGGATGAAGCGGCCCGGACCAACCTTACATGTCATCGTACATAAGACCGGTTCCACGACTGACATGCAACTTGTTTTGCATAAGTGGTTGGCGGGTGTCTGTCTCTCCTACTATAGTCAATATCTGATTTACAACGAGTTGCTAATAACTTAGTTATCCTCGTTGTGGTTCATGTTCGTAGGTAAGAACGGTTCTATCTCCGAAAGCCCTAAGCTACGTAAAACTTGCAATTGATAAATTAGAGGCGTCTAGTTTAGATCGTTGCTGGGCTAGTGTATTGATATGGTATTGTTGTAAGTAGATGTATGATAGATACTCTTACAACTCACTTAACGTGTAAGTTCCATAGACCTTGGCCTTACACACAAAGGAATGATAGAGATCATACCACGATGCAAGTGATAGAGATCAAATGCATGGACCATATCATCTCACTTTACACATTAGATGTTAGCATCTTATACTGCTAGTTTGGCGTTTTCTGTAGCATTGTAAGATGATCCCTCTTTTAGATATCAAGATAAAAATGTGTTCTTCCTTAAGTATGCACCATTCTATGGATCGTGTTTCGAGACATCACGTGATGATCGGGTGTTCTCAACTCTACGCTTTCATGCAACGGGTGTAAGACAGTTTTACACACGCGAATACTAAGGTTCTTACTTGGAGAGCCTAGCATGTATAGACATGGCCTCAGAACACGGACCGAAAGGTTAAGCATGAGTCACATAGTTGATGTGATGACCATATTGATGCTCACCTTTGAAGCTACACCGACTCACGTGATGATCGGACTTGGTGTAGTGGATTTGGTTCATGTAATCACCAAAAAGGCACGAGGGATGTCGTTTTTGAGTGGGAGTTCATTTCTAATTTGGATTAGTCGAACTCAATTTGTCATAAACTAAATCGAAGTGAATTTGCATAATTTGTTGTAGTCATTGGCATTTGTTCACTACCTTATGCTTAGTTTTAATTGAGATAATAGAACTATAGAATTCTGGATATTTACTTTACGAACTGGTATTGTATTGTTTTGAATGTCAATTTAAAGTTTATAAGTCCTATTGCAAACTTTCAGCAAACTCTATTTACTCCATGAAGTTTAATAAGTAGTATTAAATCAAGAGTAAGAATTCCAATGTTAGTATCTAAAGTATCATGTTTGCCTCCATGGTTATTGATATTCAAAAAGTTGTTTTAATATCAAGATTATATTAGAGCTGAAAATTGTTTCAGAAACCATCATGTGTGAAAGATATTGTGATATCTGAAACAATGTTTTTGGTTGCATTATGATAGAGTATAATTTAGCAAAATACATGTTCTCATATTGTATGAGAATTTGTGAAGGATGGAGATGCTAGGCATCCAAATCCACCAAAAGAGTTTTGGGAACTGATATTATACTAGTGATTCTTCCTTATAAGCTATAGTAGCTTGATCATGAAAGTTGTCATGATAAGGATGAATAGAAGATGTAAGTAAAATGTTTACTACACTAATAGATTACTAAAGAATGGATTTTTGAAAGAATGCCAAACATTTGATGATGGTGATCCACTTCAAAGTGCAAGTCCAAAGGTATTAGTATTTGACTATATACGCTTTGTACCATGTGTCATGTTGATGACACCACTATTGATGTTGATTGATTCTTTTAAAAGAAAAGGAATTGCTGAAAGAGAATCTATAAAATATTTGGCAGAAAATAAAAGGTTGGAGATGTCCAACTTAGGTATATAGAAGATATACATGTTATGGCTATATTCCTTGCTTGTTAAACAATGTGGTTCTTGGGTATTGGATACCGGTATTGGATACCGAATTGGTTGGTATGAAGTGTCATACAGGACAACGCAATTCATGAACTACAATGGCCTAAGTAACCAGCAAGAGAGTGAGTGATGATGTTCATCGAAAACAAATAAAGTGTTATTGTGTTTTTCATTGTCATCAAACCAAGCCTTCAAGATTTGTTTAAATAATTGTTATTTTGTTTTGGTATTATGAGAACAATGGCTGTTCAAATAATTACCGTATTCCATAAAGGATGGATGAACTTTTACAAGTCTAGTTGGAGAAATCACATCCATAAACACTATTGCTAAAATGTCGCAAGAAAAATGATTGAAAGATCACTTATGAAGTGACATCGCTGTTTAAATTATATTGGAAAGAAAACATGAAGAAACTCCATGTTGATGGATTTTTGGAGTCTTTGATTTTGATCAATTGACGCATGTGAGACTTTCCTCGAGATAATTGAAACTCCGCCCATAGGCCAGGGAGGAACGGATGACTAGCTTATTGGAAATTGTGCATGCTGATGTGCATAGTCCATTATGTGTAGCCATATGCGATGGATCTTTTTGCTTCATATGCTTTCTCCGAAAATTTGAGTGAATATATCTGTATATTTACTTAATAAGGAAGAAGTATGAAACATTTGAAAATTGTTCAAAGACTTTCAAGATGAAGTGGAAAATCATTGTAACAAGAAAATAAAGAGTTTATGATTCGATCATAAAGGAAGATATTTGAGTTACATGTTTAGCAAAAACACCTAAGACTTGAGGAATTGTTCCATGATTTGTGTTTCCCGATAAACCATAGGAGTATGGCATATTCGAGAGATAAAATCAAACCATGTTTGACATGGTAAGATCAAGGGTGTCATTTATAAAACTGCCATTATGTTTTAAGGATTGAAGCTTTAGAGACTACCGCTTTTACACTGAAAAGAGCATCATCGTGATCCGTTGAAATGACACCATATGAGTTATGGTTTGGGATAAAACCCGAATTGTCTTTTCTTAAATTTTGGTATGCTATGCATAAGTAAAATGTTTACAACCAAAGTCGGATAAGCACGTCTTTGTAGGTTATCCCAAAGAATTTGTTGGGAATTTCTCCATAACACCGAGGACAAAAGAGTTTGTTACTTGGAACGTCAAGTTTCTTGAGAAGGAATTTTTCGTGAAAAGTTAAGTGGGAGGACAATAGAACTTTGATAAGGTTGTTGAACCTTAGCTATATGTGCTAAGTAGCGCAGCGCCGGAAAGTGTCCCGGTGGCGGACACAATGCTCATGGCTCTCGTGATTACAAAAGGTGTGATCTCGGAGATTAGAGTTCCTATAGAACCGCAGGGTGGTAAGAATCAAATAGTAAGATTTGATAAGCAAGTCGTTATTGTTTTGACAATGATGAACCGACTACATGCAAAGAAGCGATGATGGGCCCTGACTCCATAAAATGACTAGAAGTCATAGAATCCGTGATAGTATCCATACACGAGAAAACAAGTTTTTGAACTTGGAAGACCCTTCGGAAAGGCGTGAAGCCTATCGGTCGTGTTTGGATCTATAAAGAAATAAGACATGGATGTTTAACATCTATGAAATAGTCGACATGTCGGAAAGAAGTTTACGACAATGTTCAAGGAGTTGACTATGACAAGATTTGATCTTTCATAGCGATATATAGTCTTGGTGGATTAATGTAGCAACCACTACATATAATTTGGTATATGGTAGTTGAATAAACAAAACAAGGTTCTTCTAATAGAACGGTAACCTAGGACATGTACATGACATGGTCCGAAGGGTTTTGTTAATTCAAAGGGTGCTGAAAGGGCATGTAAACTCCAATAGTTGAAGTAAGCATAGAGGAGTTGGAATCTTCACCATGATGAAACTGTTAAAAAAGTTTAAATTCATCGGAGATGATGAAGATTCTTGCATTTGCAAGAAATTAAGTGGGAGCACTGAGACATATTTCTAATACATTATGTAGAGGACATATTGTTGATTGGAAATGATGTATCTTGAATTGACACAAGTTAAGGATTTCATTAAAATAAGATTTCGATGAAAGACTTGGGCAAACCCGGAATATTAGGCATCAATATCTATATGGATAGATTAAGGCGCTAATATGGTTGTGCCAGGTATACATATATGATATATTGAAAGGGTTCAATATGGAAACAACAAGAAAGGTTCTTGCTGCATGGAAAGGATTGTATCAAAATTCAAGTGTTTCAACACTTGGTGAGTAAAATCACATGAAGATTTTGATCAATTATACCATGATATGTATATATCCAGAATGTCCTATGCTCTAAATGTTATGAGCATATACCAGAATGATTCATAAGATGAGCATTGGACAATAGTGAAGATATTCTTATGAGCTTTGGAAGAACTAAGAATATATAATGTATAAGTGACAAATAGTTAAAGGTAGTTCATTGTAAAGTGTTACATTGATACTAGTTTTGTCACAAGATACAAATTAAATCTATCTCAATTTAGACTATGGGTGGCACAATGTAATGGAAAGGATGTTCCATGATGGATTTGGATGAGTTCCAAAGTTGAGACATTGTGACGGATACTACAACAAAAGGCTAAGTATATGACTGCTATAGTAGCAGCAAAGGAGGGCATTTGTGTTAAGTAGTTTGTTATCAAACTAGGTGTGGTTCAAAGTAGGCTAATACTATGAAGATATATTGTGTGACAATAATATCAACATATTTTGAGCTGAACGAACTAAAGGTCTCACCAAAGGACCAAATCTATACAATGCCATCTCATTTGAGAATGAGTGATGCGTAGAGACGCAAAGACATGCAAATACACACGGACCTGAAATTGTCAGATCCGGAGATTATGTTAACCACTAGAAATTGCGTATATGCAACACCAGAAAGCCATAGGTGTTCAATACGCAAAGTTTTTCAAACTAGATTATTGACTCTAGTGCAAGTGGGAGACTCAAGGGAATATGCCCGAGAGGCAATAATAAAGTGGTTATTATCTTATTCCATGTTTATGATAAATGTTTATTTTGCATGCTATAATTGTATTGATCGGAAACATCAATACATGCGTGTTTAATAAACAAAAAGGGTTCCTAGTTATGCCTCTCTTATAGACTAGCTTGTTGATTAGCATGATGATCAAGGTTTCCTAATCATGGACATTGGATGTTGTTAATAACAAGGTCACACCATTGGTGGAATGATGTGATGAACATTCATCCGAAGTATAGCATTACGATCAGAGTCATTATGTTTATATTGCTATAACATCATAATGGTAATCTTAGTCCTTAGACCATGAGATCATGTTAATTGCTAACACCTAAGAGTATCTTGATAACATCAAACGTCACACCGTAATGTGGGTGACTATAAAGGTGGGTTCGATTACGAAGATGTTATGTTGAGGCTCATGGATCAAGAGTGGGATTTGTCCATCCCGATGACGGATAGATATACTCTGGGCCCTCTCGGTGATATCACATTGAAATAGCTTGCAAGCAAGTGATGTGATCACTAGAATGTTATATCACGGGAACGAGAAAAGAGTGCATGTCGGTAACGAGATCAAACTAGGTATGGAGATACTGATGATCGAATATCAGACATGTAATATATCGCAGGACAAAGGGATTTAGTTACTAGCGTTAAAGGTTCTCACGATCACAGAAGTCATCGTTGAATGTGTAGGAGTCAGTATGGATCTCCAGGTCCCGCTTCTGATTATTGATCTGAGAGGGGTCTCGATCATGTCTGCATTATTCGCGAACCGTAGGGTGACACACTTAAGGGATACCGACACCATTTGGAGCAAATATGTTTTAGATAAAGATTTAAGAAAGCGCTGGAATTATTTCAATAGACACCGAAACTATTGCGGGTGAAATTGCTGAAATTGGTTCTGCATGTAATATTGAAATGTTGCAGGGGTTTTATGTGAATGTTTGTTAATTAAAGTAATTAACAAAATTCTGAATAAAAATAATAAAAGAGTTTTATTAAATGAGAGAGCATTAAATTTGGAGAAATTTAATGCATTTAAAGTGGAGACTTTAAAAGATAATGTGAAGGGGCAAATTTATGTGGAGGGAGTTACCACCACATGAATGGAGGAGGTGAAGAGACACCTCCTCCATGCGCCGGCCATGAAGGGCACCCCTCCTCCTATAAAAGGCCACCCCTCCTCACTTCTCACACACACCTCCTTGTGAAGGATCTCTCTCCCCTCTAGTATTATTCCCCATGGTCTCAGATTAGCGAGATACATGTTCCGGTGGCTTTATCTAGAAAGGAGTTGCTTCCTGCTTTCTTTGGAGCGAGGCCGGAGGTTGTCGGGGTGCAGACGTGTGTGCGATCACAGATGCACCGCTGCTTTGCGGTGCTGGACTTGGTGGTGCTGGAGCTGGATCCGATGGACGTGCTGGAGCCGGACCTGCTGGACTTCATCACGATCTTGAGATCGGCAAGTGTATGACTACATCAACCACGAGTTCCTACTCGTTAACAAAGCTCGTTGTCTACGAGGGTAAGTTCTCTTTAGATGTATGTCCACCCGTTGCTTTGTACCTACTAGATAGATCTTGGCGTGTAGTTCACACCGTAGGAATTTTTTTGTTTTCTATGCTGCGGACCCAACACTTTGACCTTCCTTGGCTCTTTCCGAGGTAGTTCCCATTGGTCGGGTCATAATACTACATCTGGGTTATCCCACTTAGATGCCTTCCTTCTCGTGTACACTTCCCCTTGTCCCACGTGGAAAGGCAATCATTACCTTTGCCTCATTTTAAGGGCTTGTGCGTTAGTTACTACGCACGCCGTCAGGGATTACTGCGCACACATCATGTTGTGGGGTACCTCTTCGATAACCACAGAGCAACGTCGCATCACTTGATCTGCTGTGCTGTGTAACCCTCTGTGTGGCGCGACGCTGATAGGCTCCTTCGGCAAATACACACCCTCATCGTGTGGTATGGTGCACACTGCAATCCTACTACCCACAATGTGGGCTATGGTTAAATAGGGGAGGGGGTGTTCCTTGGCCACATTCCCCCACTCACCTCTGTCTCTTCTTCTTCCTCCTAGCTTTGCCGCCACCGTTGCTCTATGCTTAGCGTTAGCGCCGCCGCCATTGCTCTCTTGCTCTCGCTCGCACCACCGTAGCACCGCTGCTTGCTGTAGCTATGGGGCCACGGCAGTCAAGGCCTCTTTCCCCCGAATTGGAGCTCGTATCTAAAGAGGAAGATCTGGAGATGCCTCGTGATGTAGTTGTCGTGGAGGAACCTAAGGAGATCGTCGCCGCGCATGAGCGTGGCGCCTGGGCCGGATCCAAGGCGACGCAGCGAGAGCTCGATTGGCTCATTAGTATTCACTACATCCCTGCCGAAGTCAGTTGTCGCCTCCCAGGCGACGAACATATCCCCGCCCCTAAAAGGGTGAGTTCATCGTGTTCATCTCTCATTTTGCTCATAGTTTTGGCCTTCCCGTTAGCAAGTTCTTTGTTGATTTCTTGGACACCTTCAGTCTGCAACCTCACCATCTCCCAGCCAACGCTCTCGCTTCTCTCTACGCCTTTGCCTCTAGGGTTGAGGGATACCTCGGCCTTTGGCCTGATGTCAACATTTGGGCCAAATACTTCCAGTTCAAGGCCAATGTCGTTCCCAACAAGAATCTCCGTCCGGGTGAGAAATCCTTAACCCAGTGCGGGGCAGCGTCCATCTCACCCCGGAAGAGCTACAACTTCCCCCAGATTACCGGCCTTGACTCTTGCAAGGGGTGGGTGAGGATGTTCTTCTACATGAAGAACGATATCTCAGAGGACAAGATCCGGCTCCCTCCCTTTCTCTTGGCGTTCCTACCAAGAAGAATTGGGATCTCGACCCCAAGCGGTACAATGCTTTCATCAATCTCGTGGCAAAGCGCGTCCTTGAGCTAACATATGCCGGGTTAACCGGTGAGGATTTGATGGTCACCTTCATCCATAGTCGGGTTTGCCCGCTGCAACAAAGGAGCCACAAGATATGCCATATGAGCGGCCCTCGTGATCCTAACCGGGTTTCTTCGGTTGAGCTATCTCATGCTCAAATATACCGTCGAGTTAAATCCATCTTCAAGACGCCCATGACCGAGGATTGGGCGTGGGGAATGGATCCCTTCAGCCGAAGTAACCTTCCTCCCAACGTAAGTTCCTTATTTTTCTTTTTCCGAGTTACACTTTATGTTGGTCCATCTTCACCATTTAACTTTCCCATATTCTTTTATCCAGAAATTCCCGCAGTAGTCCATTGAGGATGGGAAAACCCCTGCCCTTACCTGGGGTGCGAACTGAGAGACCTCGGACACCGGGGAACCTGACTCCGAGGAGTTCATGCCCATTCCGGACTCCAGCTCCGGCCGATCTTCCGATAAGACTTCGATCTTGCGGGACTGGCCGGACGATGATGAAGATGATGATGATTGTGAGATCTTGGAGGCATTTAATCCTGTGCCTATTTATTACGCCTTTCCGGCTGATCCCCCTCTAGCTAACCCGGCTGGTCAGGTCCATGATGTGCCTCCTGTGACCATGGGAGGCCAGGGCCTGGCGAAGAAGCGAACGGCAACCTCGGCTCCTCCCTCCGAGCCACATCAGGCCAGGAAAAGATACAAGAGGTCCGCCAACAAGGTTAGCAGTAACCCCCCTGTCAAGGCCACCGCCCGGAGAGCCCCAAGGCCCAAGGATCCACCTGCTGCGTCCGAGTAATTCCTTCTTTCCTTCTTGTTCTTTGAGTAGCATAACTCTTTTTATATGTGCTTCTTGTTTCTATCTTTCTAGTCTAACTTGATACTTCTTTCTATTTGACTCGGCAGGGCTGCCAAAGACATTTCCCAAAGCATTCCTAGCATATCCTCTCCACTTCATAGGAATTCACCTTCTCCTCGCCATGATGATGCTCCTGTTCTAAGCCCCATCCGGGATAATTCTCCCGCTGTGTCGAACGTCAATTCACCTCATCTAGAGGAGGGCAACATCGGCACGGATGGAGGAGGCACCCCGAGAATGTGATTATGTCGGATCAGCAAAGTGCCCCTCCTGCTCTGTAGCAACAAGAAGATGATGGTGCCAGCAACATCGGCACCGAGAAAGTTTCTACCAAGGTGCCAAAAACCCCAACACCGATTCAAACTCAAGCTCCGCCTCAACCTCAGCAAACCCCTTCTTCCAGTTCTCTTCAACAAGCACCTCCAGCCTTGTTCGAGTCTCCCCAAACTCGGAGAGAAAACCAACATCGATGTAGCCCTCAGATCAAGTCTCTCGCGGCATCCTCGGTGGCCGAAGCTCATCCTTCAGCTTCGCACCAGCAAATCAAGCCAGCAACCCAGGCTAAGAAAGCTGCTGAGGTGACCAATATCAAGAAAGCTACCGATGTGGCCAAGGCGACGCCCAAAGGATCAATGACTGGGTCTGGGCAACGCACTATTGCATCCATGATGCAATAGGGCAACACTGCTTCTGGCTCTGCTTCGAACAAGTAGATCATGCTGCATACTAGTCCGACCGCTAACAAGGCCGCACGCCAAGACACACACGAGAAAGGGTTAATCCTGACTCAGACTCTCAATGGTGAGAGCCTCAGCTTGCTCGCTAAGTATGCCGAGAACAGGAATAATGCTGAATATATTGATGTCAGCTCTGGTAATCCGGCGAAGTTCGGTCCTACGGAGATTGGTGCGCAAATGAATACTAGTAGCAAAGCCATTGCTTATGCTAGAAAAATGATGGAGGTAAACCCTTTAGCCATCTTTTTTACATACGCACAAGTACTTGTAGATATATCCTCCAGTCCCTGAGCCTCTGGGGGAGTAACATGTTACTCGGCTGGATGCTCTTAATAAACTTGCGCAATTTTTCTGTATCTTGTTCCCAATTCCAAAGTATTTTAACTCGGTTCAATTCTTGAGTAGTTTCAAATATCCAATCACCTAGAGCTGGTTAGGTTCCACTTGGCCCAGATCTGTTTTACTTCAAATATCCAATCACCTAGAGCCGGGTTAAGTTCCAGTTGGCCCGGATCTAGAATAATTTAAAATATCCAATCACCTAGAGCTGGGTTAAGTTCCACTTGACCCGGATTTGAATAACTTCAAATATCCAATCACCTAGAGCCGGGTTAAGTTCCACTTGGCCTGGATCTGTTTTACTTCAAATATCCAATCACCTAGAGCCATGTTATGTTCCACTTGACCCAGATCTCGAATAATTTCAAATATCCAATCACCTAGAGCTGGGTTAAGTTCCACTTGACCTAGATCTTGAATAACTTTTATTGTCCTTATTACTATTGCACTAATATTTTTCTTTCTAGATCACCACCAACCATCGCACTGTCGAGTTTCAGCGGCTGCATGACTCCCACAAAGAGCTTTATGCGAAGCACAAATCACTACTGCCAAAGCTGAATCGGGTCTTGCCAACTAATGTGGAGGCCCAGAACCAGGCATTGCGGAAGCAAGTGGGAAAACTCCAAGGTACTTTTCTTCCTCACCTTTTCCCCTTTGTGCCTTTGATTCGGCTCACAATCGTTCCTCGGCTTTCGCCGGGCCAAACATTATTGCAGTATCTCTTCAAGATAGCGTGTCCCCTCCTGATTTGATGCTTCACTTTCTCAAACAAGCAGGACAACACAAGATCCAGCTGAAGGAAAAGGACGAGGAGATTCTCTAGCTACGTGCCGAGAATGAAAAACTCCAACAATTTTAGAAAACTGAGTTAGACAAGCTGGATCAGGAGTTTTCCGCGGAGAAAAGCCGGCTCACCAACCAACTCGACAAAGGCAAAGCACTTCTTCAAGAAGCCGATGCCAAGGTCGAGTCGTTGAACACCTCGCTTGAGGATTTCTAGAAGAAACAAACAGCTTGGTTGGCTCAACTGACTCGGATCCATGGCCTCATAGCTCGTAAGTTTCTCTGTTCCGAGTTTGTTTCTTATTGCTAAGATTTCTCTTCTTTTTGCACCTTCTAAGTTGCTTTTTGTTTGTACTTTCAGAGGATTTTCCTCAGTCTAAATCCCACTCCAATGTCGCCATCCACAAGTACCGGGAGATGCTAAAAATGGTCCTAGCTCCGGAGTGGTCACCATTAATGAGTCCTTGGTGGGTCTTGTGGCCTGCCTCGGACCCATGAAGGTCTTTGGGGTGGGGATCCTCGCTGCTGCCATCGAAGTTTTTCACACTCTCTGGCTAGATGAGACTAATCCCAAGGAAGTTGCCATGTTGACCGAGAGGCTCCGGGATAGTAGAACATAACTCAACTTGTGGTGAGAATCTGTTGCACATGCTGGAGCTGACACGGGCTTATCCTTTGTGTTGTCCTAGTATGAAGGCATTGACTTGAATGTACTTGGTAGCATGCATACCGGATCCATATGGACCATAGAACCGGCCTGCATCGCATAACGTCAAGCTCGAGCCTATGACCTCATTCAATATGCTCACTACCATCAATGGAATGAGGGGTCGAGTTTCCTCGAAGTCATCAATGATGAATACGTTGAAGGAGACACAGATGAGGATCAGGAAGACCTAGACGATGTCGAGGAAGCCGAGGGTGCTGAGGCAAACTTGGATGATGATGTTGAAACCGACGCTCCCAATGCTGAAGACAACATGCCTCCTCCTGCTGCAGATGATCCGGCTGTTGCGGCTCCTTGAACACATGAATCTTAAATTTTATGAAATCCCTGGTATGTCGGGTGCAAGATGTAATATGCACTTCGAAGCTATTTTGCTACAAGTTATGTTTTATGTCGGATCAATTTGGGCAAAGTCCCCGGGTTTTCTTGTTCTCTCAACTTAGTGACTAGGCTCGCGTCTACCTTTATTCAGCGTTCGACTTACGAGTCCGAGGTCAAAAAGTTGATCTAACAATACTTGAAACTTTGAGGATTAGCTCAAAATAATTTAGCATAATAAAAATAAAGTAAATACAGGGGTTAGTCCAAAAACAAACATCAGCTCGATTACGTTCCTTTCCTTAGTCGTTTTTCATGTGCCTAGCAATTCCAAACTTGTTCTCTTGCTTGCCGCGAAGCCAATTCTTGTTGGACAACAGCAAGTCGAAGAATTAGCTTTTGGTGCCGGCACATTACTAACTCGGCTAAGGTGTAAGTAATTTAAGCCAGCAGACGTATAGAAAGTAAATACAGAAAATGACAGTTACTACTAAGGCAGTCCCTGAGTTTCTGCTCGGGGTGCCGAAATTTCATTGATAATCTCATTGACGACATATGAGAGTTCGATATACATACACTCCTTCCAAGTGTAAAATGGACGAAGTAACGCTACATTCCATGGCCTCTTTGATTCCTCACCTGACCTGTCCACCTGATTCTTCTCCTATGGTTGTGCATCAATGAGGTAATACGCATCATTGTGCAGTGCCTTGCTTACAATGAATGGTCCTTCCCATGGGGGGATAGCTTATGCATGCCGGAAGTGCACTACACCAGCCGAAGTACCAGATCTCCTTCCCGGAACACTCTGGGGTTCACTTTATGGCTATGATAGCGTTGGAGATTTTGCTGATATATGGCGGATCTGGACAATGCCAATTCTCTCGCTTCTTCCAGCAGATCAACATCATTTTGCCGGGCTTCTTGCACTTTGGCTTCTGTGTATTGGGTGACTCTAGGCGAGTCATGGTCTATGTCGGCTGGTAATACAACTTCGACCCCATATACCAGAAAGAATGGCGTATAGCCTGTTGATTGATTCGGTGTTATTAGGCTCCATAATACTGTTGGGAGTTCATCAATCCACCACCCCGCTGATCTTTGCAGTGGCTCAATGAGCCAGGGTTTTATCCCGGAAAGTACTAGTCCGTTGGATCTTTCCACTTGCACATTCGATGCGGGGTGGGCCACTGATGCGACATCTAGTCGAATTCTTTTGTCTTCGGCGAAATTTGTGCCATTATCTGTTATGATACTGTGCGGATACCCGTATCTCAGAATAATATCCCTAAGAAATGACACGGAAGTAGCTCCATCACACTTTCTTATTGGCTTTACTTCTATCCACTTTGTAAACTTGTCCACCATGACTAAGATATGGGTCATGTTCCCCTTAGCCGGCCTAAATGGTACAACCATATCCAAGCACCACACATCAAATGGCCAAGTGATAGGTATAGTTTTTAATTCGTACGATGGCATATGGATCTTGCTTGCATATCTTTGACATCCATTACATTTCTTCACAAGTTCCTCGGCTTGCCGCAAGGCACTTGGCCAATAAAACCCATGCCGAAAAGCTTTTGCCACTAGGGCCCTGGATGAGGCATGATGCCCACATTCCCCCGATGAATATCTCGGATGATGTCCAGTCCTTCTGCCGGATCAACACAGTGCTGCAAGACACTTGTGACACTTCTCTTGTATAAATCGGTGTTAATTATGGTATACGCATTTTCTCTTCTCTACACTTTCCTGGAGATTACCTCGTCACTTGGCAAAATTCCATCTTTCAAGAAATTGAATATTGGCTGTGCCCATGTTGGCATAACACGTGCCGGAAAAAGTACTTCCATCTTTCAACCTCCATTGGATCAACTGACATAACCTCTTCTGGATCAAGTTGAACAGTCCACGTGTTCTACAAAGCAGTCCCCGGGTTTACCGAGGTAGTCCCCGAGTTTGCCGAGGTATTCCCCCAGTCGATATCCATTGGGACAGCTTCTGATCCAGGGTTTGCCGGGATATAAATTGGCTCGGATTCTGGTGAAGGGGTAATAAATGGTTTCCTCAGATGCTCCAAAGCAACTCCTGGTGGGATGGCCTACCGAGATGAACCCAATTTAGACAACATGTCGGCTGCATCATTTGCAGCTCTTGGCACATGATGGAGTTCACATCCCTCAAAGTACCCACATATTTTTTGGACATGAAATCTATAAAGAGCCATGTTTGCATCTAACGCATCCCTATGACCAGACACTTGCTACACCACTAAATCCAAATCTCTGAAGCATTGTATCTGACGTATCCCAATCTCTTTTGCCACTTTTACTCCATCCACGAGCGCCTCATACTCGGCCATATTGCTTGATGCTTGAAAGTGGATCTGAAGCACATATCTCAATTGGTCTTTCTTCAGCGAGTAAGGACTACCCCGGCTCCTAATCCGTCCTTCAACTTTGATCCATCAAAGTGCATCCTCTAGTAGTTTGAGTCCGGCAAGGGTGGTTCATATTGCATTTCCGCCCAATCCATGAAAAATTCGGCCACCCTGAGACTTGATCACTTCTCTTCTATCATATTGTGGAGCATAAGGGGCTAACTCAATTGTCCATTTGTCGATCCGGCCACTTGCATCTTTGTTGCTCATTATCTCGGATATAGGTGCTTCACATATCACCTTCACAAGATGTTCTTCAAAATAGCGTTTAAGCTTCTTGGCCGCCATATAGACGCCATATGCCATCTTCTGATAATGAGGATAGTTCTGCTTTGATGTGGACAATACCTCTCTTAGGTAATATACCGGCCTCTGCGCCAACTTACCCCCTTGTTATGCTCCACCACTATCACAACACTTGTGACTCGGTTAGTCGCTGCTATATAGAGCAACATCGGCTCTTTGGATAATGGCGAGGCTAACACAGGTGTGTAGGCTAGCATCTTTTTGAGTTCATGAAATGCACTATCTGCTTGCGGTGTCCATATGAACTTATCCGATTTTTTCATTAGCTGATAGAGAGGCAATGCCTTTTCTCCCAGCCGACATACAAATCGACTTAATGATGCCAGGCAACCAGTGAACTTCTGAACATTATTAAGACACTTCGGTAGCTCCATTCGCTCAATAGCTCGGATTTTAGTTGGGTTAGCCTCGATACCTCAACTAGACACGAGGAAACTGAGTAATTTTCTGGCCGGGACACCAAAGGTGCATTTTTTTGGGTTAAGTTTCATTCGAAACCTCCTTAAGTTCGCAAATGTTTGCTGGATATCATCTAAGAATTTTTTACTTTCCTTGGTTTTTATCACCACATCATTGACATATACTTGGACATTTTTTCCAATTTGATCATGCAAGCATTTTTGCATGCATCTTTGATATGTGGCCCTGCATTCTGTAAGCCAAATGGCTTGGTGCGATAGCAATAAGCCCCATACAGGGTAATGAAAGCAGTCTTTATTTGATCATCCGGGTTCAAAGGTATCTGGTGGAAACCAGAATATGCATCTACAAACGATAATAACTCACATCCAGCGGTTGAGTCAATGGCCTGATCTATCCTCGGCAGTGGGAATGGATCTTTTGGACACACCTTGTTCAGGTTCGTTTAATCGATACACATACACCACACCACTGCTACGTTCGGATCATCTTTCTTCTTTTCTACTAGCAACAGATTAGACAGCTAATCCAGGTAAAGTACTTCCATGATAAACCCGTCTACAAGGAGCCGAGCTATCTCATCACCAATAACTTTTCGCCTATCTTCGGCAAAGCGGCGGAGAGGTTGCTTCACCGGCTTTGTGTAGGGTATAACGTGCAAAGAGTGCTCGGCCAACTCCCTCGGCACACCTTGTAGATCCTATGTGGACCAAGCAAAGATATCCCGATTCTCACGGAGGAAGCTGACAAGCTCGCTTTCCTATTTGTCGTCAAGGCCCGCACCAATAGTCACGATGCACTCTAGGAACTGATCATCGATTAGCACCTTCTTGGTATCTTTTGTCGGCTGAAATGACACAGTTCCGTGTGGGGTTACTCAGAACCGGCATATTCAGCTGCGCAGACTGAGCCAATGTCGCGATGTCCTAGATCCTTCTCTTCTCTTGAGAGATAACCAGTGACTCGGCCAAGGTTGACCCGGCTGAGGCACATTCCATGGAGCGCCTAAAGTCCCCTACTATGGTGATGACCCATTTGGTCCTGGCATCTTCAGCTTTAAGTAACTGATGTGGTCCATTGCCATAAACTTTGAAAGAGCCGGTATGCCGAGTAATGCATGGTATCTACTGTCCAAATCCACAACCTCGAATTCCAAATTTTCTGTCCAACAATTGTCCCTTGTGCCGAATAAAACATCAATCAGATCTTCCCAATAGGCTCACAGGTCAAACTCGGCACAATGCCATGAAAAGTGGTATTGGTTGCATGTAGCATATTCTGTAAGACTCCCATCTTGTGCATGGTGTCCTTATACAGTATATTGATGCTGATCCCATTGTCAATCAACACTTTGGAAAAATTTACGTTGATGTTCGACCCGATGAAAGTTGGGTCAAGCACCAAAGCGTATGAGACAGGATTCAACATGTGCCTAGGATGATCCTTGATACTCCATGTGATTTCCTATTCAGACCAATCCATGTACCTTGGCACTGCCGGCATAACTACATTGACCTCCATATGTCGGTGTCGCATGCTCTGTATATCAGTTTGTTCTGTGGTAAACACATAATAAGCTTGATGGTGCTCTCTGTACTAATTTCTTCCATCATTGTCGGGGTTTCCTCTGTTCCGCTGATTATGATTTTCCACTTGGTGTATTGCATCCCTTCTGTCGTGATTCTCGTACCTCGGCAGGGGCGGTAGCAACATTATTATTTGTTGTGCATTTGCTCCAGAGAGCTGCTGTTGTCGAGGTGCATCGTGCCGAGGTGCTTGAGCATTCTCTGTGCTACTTTGTTCTATCTTCCTCATCCACTCACATTGCTAGTCGTGTGGTTCACCGGGTTACTTGGGTTAGGCGTGTGAAACTTGCATGGTTGATCCAGCATAGCCTCATACATATACCTCGGCCTATCTTTCCTGTCTTGCCACTGTTTCTTCTGTTCACTAGTCAAAGGCTTCTTGCCATCATTTTCTGTGCCCACTTTTGGCCTCCACTCTTCTGTCGCTGGCTGTTTCCACCTCCGGGTTGATCTTGGTCCACTGCTGCAACTTGTTGTGAACCATATCTGTAATCCGGCGTTTCATATCTCCTCTTACCCCGGAAATCATTTCGCCGGGCTGACCTGACTCCAGCCCGAGGGTAATATTCCTCATTTGACTCGCTTGCCATAAGTCGAGGGTGAGTTGGATCACCCAATGCACATGAGTCAGTAATTCGGATTGTTTCAGCCAACATAGTTTGCATATCTCTTTGCATCCTTTGCCACAGCATACTTGCATATCTGCATCCTTGTGCAAACCAAGCAATAGCTTGTGACTCGATCACCCCCTCGCATGAATTGCATATGTTGCACCAGCGAGTCAAAAAATCATGGTCTATCTCATTCAGCCTCTTCTTACACATTGCCAGTTGATGTGGCATGTTCGGCTTCTTGTACGTGCTTGTGAAATTACTGATAAACATCTCCTCAAAATCTATCCACCAATTGATGCTTCCTGCCCATCTCAAATTGCCCCTGGCAATGTTTACTACGGTGGCATAATCACTCAACCAATCTTCTGGCTTGGTACTTCCGTCATATGTCTTTGTCCCTCTTGACAACTAGAAGTTCGACACTAGTGGTTCCCTCATAATCCAAGGCCCGAAGCATGCTGGACCTAGAGGACCTTGTCCTTCCATTATTTCCGACCTATAAATCTGGTCTAGTTTCAACCTTGCATCATCTGGCTGCAGGTTCCTATTCCCCAGCCTCGATCCTATCACATGATGATCTAGCCTGGGATAACCGGCATTTGCCATTGCCGAATAACCATCATCGTATATGTTTTGACCCGGATTAACATTTTGTTGTTGCATAGCTGGGCCAGCACTTTGATCTTGCTAAGGTATGTACTGTGGCTGGTGCTGCCAAGGTCGGTTTTGTCCATCTCCTGCCGAGTTACGCTGTCCAGCATTGACGTGCCCAGCGTTTCCCTATCCTGCATGACCTTGTTCGTGGTTACATCGGCTGGCACTATGATGATACTCATCACCCTCTATTGCTCTTACTTTCCCTACCCTTGCTTGTTCATATGGGACCATCTGCTTATTTTTCTTTCTAGAGGTCACTACCTCTTCTCTCCTTGGGCCTGCATGTGGGGATGATGCTGCCCCGGTGGATTTTGCCGGAGCGCCCCCTGCTGAATGAACCATACGGGAACCTCCTACATTTGCCGGGTTTGCCTTGAGTAACTCCTCATTTTGTTTGTTAGCAATTTTTACTAGGTGAATCACTCTTTCATGTTGCCTCTCTCGGGATTTGCCAGTCAGACCCTCTAACTCGGACGCTGCTGCATTTGCAGCCCTGAGGTTCTTTGACGAGGTGTTGTACCTCAGCAGACCCATTGACATGGGGTTACTTGATTCCCCTAGCCTAGGCACATATTCCTTGTCTATCTCACTGATGAGGTTTCTACCCCTAATCTTCACACCGTACATACGGGTGGGACTATTCCTATTTTCCTTGGCATATTTGCGCAGCGTGATGTTCAACGACTACTACAGTGTTGCTACCCTCTTTGCCCCTGCTAACATTTTCAGTCGGGTCTCCTCTAACTCGACTTGTGCCTGAGCCAGATCTACTATAGGGTCTATGGGAGTATTGAGACTCTCTACCGCCTGCTGCAAGATGTTCTCTGGCCTCTCTAGTGGAGGACCTCTAGCCCTAGGTACCTTTGGGATTGTTTCCAGGTCTTCTACCGGATTTTTGCTTGCCCCCGCGTCAGGTGTCGTCATCATCACCTCGATGCAGCTGGCGGGGTGAGTGATACGTGGACCGCGAGCCGCGCTAAGAGGAGGTTCTCCTCCCTCAACGACGTGTTGTGGGTGCACACATGACTCTTCGATGCCGACGTAGATCTTGTGGGCACCGAAGATGCTGAAGAGCCTGTTGCACGGAGGAGGGCGATTGCCGAAGCTGCGCGCATTGTCATTGATGTAGTCCAGCGCACCAAAGCGTTGAACAAGCCTGGAGACGATGTGCTCCCTAGTGATGATAAAGTTTCCCATCCGGACCTTAAATCTAGCTAGCACCATTGCTGGCCCCACGATGGGCGCTGGTACCTTCGATCCGGATTACAGATGTAGTATAGTTCTTTTCCCTAGTAGACCTAGGTTTATCGAATCCTCGGGAATCAAAAGCATAGTGAAGTTACTTTAACAGACCTTGGGAGTTTTAGAATTCCTTTTGTGTTTTTACCGGACCAAGAGTTTGCGTCGTATGTTATTGTCGATGATGGAGAGAGAGGGCCTAGGGTGTTCGGTTTCACCTGTAGCTGTGCAAAAATCTGATGGGAATAAAAGATAGAAATAAAGTATGCATGTAATTGTTAGAGCTAGATAAATTATATGTGGGTAGTGCATCCATAATTGCTATTGCCTCTACAACCGCTTATAGCAATAACCTACTAGTTTCATCCATAGAAGAAAGAGAACTAATGATATGCATAGTGACATCACCATTAATCCCAAGTAAATCCCTCACATACAGCCTACTACCCCTTTTATCACTGGGGTTCCCAACCTGCAAATTAGTCATTACTCATACTCCCTATACCTGGCTCAACCCTTGGGGTCTTGGGTACCTGACAAGTCCTTAGACTGAGGCAAGAGAGGATACAATAATCATCATGTCATACAAACTAATACATAATCCCATCTATGATAAATAACATGCACAAATGCTACATGGCTAGGCCGAAGCCCTTAGCCCAAGGAGAATTGCTCACACATAGAGATGAGATCAACAATCACAAACATTGTAATGGAAATCATGAGATTGATAGCAAATAGTCTTATAATATTGCCAATCAAAGATGATATCTACTATTACAAGTGGTGGAATATGGCTATGGTGGTGGAGAAGAGTTTGGAGATTAGATCCAAGTCTATTCTTCCGGAAGCTCTTCGCTGTGGTGGATTGAGATCTGGAGGCAGCTGATGATCTGGGGCAAGGACTCGAGAGGCCTGAGGTCTCTTTATATAGGGGTCCCTTCACGAAAGTTGTTTTGTTTGACCTAGCGGTGTCGACGGCAACTATACGGCCGGAATTTTGTTCCAGTCGTATAGTTGGTCGTTAAAGCGTCTGCCTCCGACTTACGCCTCCTGGTTTCTTCTGGTTGTTGGAAATCTCGTATCTTTGACTTTAATGTAGTGATTCCCTGTTGGGTCCGCAGCATAGAAAACAAAAAAATTCCTACGATGAGAACTATACGCCAAGATCTATCTACTAGATACAGAGCAACGGGTGGACATACATCCATGGAGAACTAACCCTCGAAGACAACGAGTTTTGTTAACGAGTAGGAACTCGTGGTTGATGTAGTCGTACGCTTGCCGATCTCAAGATCGTGTGGAAGTCCGAGCGCCGCAAATCAGCAGCGCATCCGTCCTCGCACACACGCTCACGGACAACCTCCACCTCCTCGCTCCAGAATCGAGTGAAGCAACTCCTTCGACGCAAGGCCACCGGAACATGTATCTCACTAATCCGAGACCATGGGGAATATCTAGAGAGAGAGATCCTTCATGAGGAGGTGTGGTTTGTGAGAGGGAGAGGGGCTTTATATAGGAGGGAGGAGACCCTCCCCTCCATAGCCGGCGCATGAGGGGGGACTCCTCCCCTCCTTCATTCATGTGGTGAACCTCCACTCACATAAACATGGCCTCCACCAAAAATCCCACTCACATGTATTTAATTTCCACCAAATTAAATGCAACTCTCAATTAATAAAACTCTTTTATTTATTTTATTCAGAATTTTGTTAATTACTTTAATTAACAAACATTCACATAAACCCCTTGCAACATTTCAATATCACATGCAGAACCACTTTCTGCAATTTCACCCGAAACAATTCCGGTTTCTATCGAAACATTTCCTGCACTTTGCAAACCTTTTGTCTAGAACATATGTGCTCCTAAATGGTGTCCGGCAACCCTTAAGTGTGTCACCCTACAGTTCGCGAACAATGCAGACATGATTGAGACTCCTCTCAGATCAATAATTAGAAGCGGGACCTGGAGATCCATACTGACTCCTACATATTCAACGATGACTTCTGTGATCGTGAGAACCTTTAACGTCAGCAATTTAATCCCTTTGTCTCATGATATAATACATGTCCGAGATTCGATCATCGGTATCCAAATACCAAGTTTGATCTAAGGACATGCACTCTTTTCTTGTTCCGTGATATAACATTCTAGTGATCACATCACTTGCTTGCAAGCTATCTTAATGTGATATCACGAGAGGGCCTGTGAGTATATCTATCCGTCATCGGGATTGACAAATTCCACTCTTGATCCATGAGCCTCAACATAACACCTTCATAGCACTGAACCCACCTTTATGGTCACTCTGTTACGGTGTGACGTTTGATGTTATCAAGATACTCTTCCGGTGTTAGCAATTAACATGATCTCATGGTCTAAGGACTAAGACTACTTTGTATGATGTTATAGCAATATAAACATAATGACTTGATAGTAATGCTATACTTCGGATGAATGTTCATCACATCATTTCACAAATGCTGTGACCTTGTTATTAACAACATCCAATGTCCATGATCAGGAAACCTTGATCATCTTGTTAATCAACAAGCTAGTCTATAAGAGAGGCATAACTAGGAACCCTTTTTGTTTATTAAACACACATGTATTGATGTTTCCTATCAATACAATTATAGCATGCAAAATAAACATCTATCATATACAAGGAATACATAATAACAACTTTATTATTGCCTCTCAGGGCATATTTCCTTCAGTCTCCCACTTGCACTAGAGACAATAATCTAGTTTATATAGTGATAAATCTAACACCCATGGAGTTCTGGTGTTGATCATGTTTTGCCCTAGGGAGTACTTTAGTCAACGGATCTGCTACATTCAGGTCCGTGTGCACTTTACATGCTCGCGGATGGAGTGAAACCGGCGCTTAATATGCTTGGAATTCTTGTGAGACCTTGGTTCCTTGGCGTTGGCTATGGCTCCATTATTGTCACAATAGATCACCATTGGGTCCAACGCACTAGGAACCACACCTAGTTCCGTTATGAACTCCTTCATCTAAACCGCTTCCTGCGCCGCTTCTGAAGCAGCAACATATTCCGCCTCCATCGTTGATCCAGCCACCATAGGTTGTTTGGAGCTCCTCCAACTAACTGCTGCTCCGTTCAAGAGAAATACGTATCCGGATTGAGACTTAGAGTCATCCGGATCAGTGTCAAAGCTAGCATCGACATAACACTTAGCGACTAGCTCTTCTTCACCTCCGTATACAAGAAACATATCCTTAGTTCTTCTCAAGCATCAAGGATATTCTTGGGACGCTATCCGATGTTCAACACGGATCGATTGGTACCTACTAGTCAAACTAATAGCATGTGCCACATCCGGTCTTGTACATAGCATGGCATACATTATAGAGCCTATGGCTGAGGCATAGGGGATCTTATCCATTATCTCTCTTTCTTCCGTGCCGGACTTTGAGTCTTACTCAATGTCTTGCCTTGCAACATAGGTAAGTACCCCTTCTTACTTCCGTCCATATTAAACTTTTTTAATATCTTATCAAGGTATGTACTCTGCGATAACCCAATTAGGCGTCTTGATCTATCTCTATAGATTTTGATGCCTAATATATATGAAGCTTCACCAAGGTCCTTCATCGAAAATTTGTTGTTTAGATAACTTTTAACACTGTTTAAAAGATCTATATCATTTCCAATCAATAATATGTCATCCACATATAATATCAGAAATGCCACATTGCTCCCACTCACTTTCTTGTAAATACAAGCCTCTCCATAAGTTTGGACAAATCCAAACTCTTTGATCACCTCATCAAAGCGGAGATTCCAACTCCGGGATGCTTGCTTCAGTCCATAGATGGATCGCTGAAGTTTGCACACCTTATCAGCATCCTTAGGATCGACATAGGTTGTATCATATACAACTCTTCTTTAATATTACCATTGAGGAACATAGTTTTGACATCCATCTGCCATATTTCATAATCGAAATATGCAGCAATTGCTAACATAATCCTAACCGACTTAAGCATCACTATGGGAGAGAATGTCTCATCGTAGTCAACTCCTTGAATTTGTCGAAACCCCTTTGCGACAAGTCGAGCCTTATAGATGGTTACATTACCATCAACATCAGTTTTTCTTTTGAAAATCCATTTATTCTCAACGGCCTTTCGATCGTGAGGTAAGTCCACCAAGGTCCAAACCTGGTTTTCGTACATGGATTCCATCTCGGATTTCATGGCTTCTAGCCATTTGTTAGAATCAGGGCTCATCATCGCTTCATCATACGTCACAGGGTCATCTATTTCATCAATCATGAAATTCATAACAGGATTGCCGTACAGTTCAGGAGCTGTACGTGTCCTGCTTGACCTGCGAGGTTCGGTAGTGTCCTCTTTCGGAGTTTCATGATCAATATCATTAGCTCTCTCTTCATTAGGTGAAGTCAACTCCGAAACAACTTCCGGTGCTACGCTACTCGCCATTTCATGAAGAGAAGGTTCAATAACCTCTTCGAGTTCTACCTTCCGACTACTCACACCTTTCGCGAGAAACTCCTTCTCAAGAAAGGATCCATTCTTGGCAACAAAGACCTTTCCCTCGGATCTGTGATAGAAGGTATACCCAATCGTTTCCTTAGGGTATCCTATGAAGACGCATTTTTCCGCTTTGGGTTCGAGTTTATCCGGTTGAAGTTTCTTCACATAAACATCGCATCCCCAAACTTTAAGAAATGACAGCTTAGGTTTGTTTCCAAACCATAATTCATACGGTGTCTTTTCAACGGATTTAGATGGTGCCCTATTTAAAGTGAATGTAGCGGTTTCCAGTGCATAACCCCAAAATGATAGTGGCAAGTCAGTCAGAGACATCATAGATCGAACCATATACAATAAAGTACGATTACGACGTTCTGACACACCATTACGTTGTGGTGTTCCGGCAGGTGTGAGTTGTAAAACTATTCCACAGTCTTTCATATGTGTGCTAAACTCATAACTAAGATACTCTCCTCCACGGTCGGACCGCAGAAATTTGATCTTTTTGTTACGATGATTTTCCACTTCATTCTGAAATTCTTTGAACTTTTCAAAGGTTTCAGACTTATGTTTCATCAAATAGATATACCCGTATCTACTCAAATCATCCGTGAAAGTAACAAAATAACGATATCCACCTCGCGTCGACACATTCATTGGTCCACACACATCAGTATGTATGATTTCCAATAAATCTGTCGCCCGTTCCATTGAACCGGAAAACGGCGTTCTAGTCATCTTGCCCATAAGGCATGGTTCACATGTATCAAATGATTTAAAATCAAGTGATTCCAAAAGTCCATCAGAATGGAGTTTCTTCATGCATTTAACGCCAATATGACCTAGACGGCAGTGTCACATATATGCAGATATATCATTATCAAGTTTAATCCTTTTAGCATCAACATTATGAATATGCGTAATACTACTATCGAGGTCCAACAGAAATAAACCATTCAACACAGGTGCATGACCATAAAAGATATTATTCATATAAATCGAACAACCATTGTTTTCAGACTTAAACGAATAACCACTTTGCTTCAAACACGATCCGGATACAATGTTCATGCTCAGTGCAGGCACCAAATAACAATTATTCAGGTTTATAACTAATCCCGACGACATATGGAGAGGCAGCGTTCCGACGGCGATCACATCAACTCTTGATCCATTGTCGACCCGCATCGTGACCTCATCCCTTGCTAGTTGTCGCTTGTTCCGCAGCCGCTGAACCGAGTTACATATATTAGCAACCGATCCCGTATCAAATACCTGTGTGCTCATGAGTACTAGTCAAGTACACATCAATAACATGTATATCACATATACCTTTGTTTGCCTTGCCGGCCTTCTTGTCCGCCAAATACTTGGGGCGATTCGCTTCAATGGCCGATCCTTGCAATAGTAGCACTTTCGGTGTCGGACTTAGGGCCAGCTCGGGGTTTCTTTTTGGCGCAACAGTTTTGCCGCCTCTTCTTTCCTTGCCTTTCTTGTCCTTCTTGAAACCGGTAGTCTTATTGATCATCAACACTTGATGTTCTTTCCTAATCTCCACTTCTGCAGTCTTAAGCATTGATAGAAGCTCGGGAAGAGACTTCTTCATGCCCTGCATATTATAGTTCATCACAAAGCTCTTGTAGCTAGGTGGCAGAGATTGGAGAACACGATGTATGCCTAAGTCAATGGGAATCGTTATTCCCAAGGACACAAGCTTATCGGCGTACCAAGACATTTTGAGTACGTGCTCACTAACATAGTTATTCTCTTCCATCATGCAGCTAAAGAACATTTCAGAAGCATTATAACTCTCTACGACAGCATGGGTATCGAAAATCATTTTCAATTCTCCCATGGTATCAAAGGCATTGCCATTTTCAAGCGTTCGAAGTTCTGGCTCTAGCCCATACAGTATGCCGCAATGAACTAAGTTGTGGTCCTCCTGACGAGTTATATAGACGTTCTTTTCCTTGTCAGGGGCATCAGGAGCTGGTGGGGGGCCTAGAGGCGCCTCTAGCACATATTGCTTTTGTGCAGCAGTGAGGAGAATCCTCAAATTCATAGCCCAGTTGGTGAAGTTGCTACCATTCGCAGCAAGCTTCTCTTTCTCCATGAACACATTGAAATTAAAAGCAGGTGGTGCCATCTACAACAGAATTTGTAAAATATATTTAGACTAAGTTTATGATAGATTGAGTTCAACTAATCCAAATTACTAATGAACTCCCACTCAAAAACGACATCCCTCGTGTCCTTTTGGTGATTACATGAACCAAATCCACTACACCAAGTCCGATCATCACGTGAGTCGGTGTAGCTTCAAAGGCAAGCATCTATATGGGCATCATATCAACTATATGCCTCATGCTTAACCTTTTGGTCCGTGTTCCGAGGCCATGTCTGTACATGCTAGGCTCGTCAAGTAAGAACCTTAGTGTTCACGTGTGTAAAACTGTCTTACACCCGTTGTATGAAAGCGTAGAGTCGAGAACACCCGATCATCACGTGATGCTCAAAACACGATCCACAAACCGGTGCATACTTAAGGAAGAACACATTTTATCTTGATATCTAAATGAGGGATCATCTTATAATGCTACCAAAAGCGCCAAACTAGCAATATAAGATGCTAACATCTAATGTGTGAAGTGAGGTGATATGGTCCATTCATTTGATCTCTATCATTTGCATCGTGGTATGATCTCTATCATTCCTTTGTGTGTAAGGCCAAGGTCTATGGAACTTACACGTTAAGTGAGTTGTAAGAGTATCTATCATACATCTACTTACAACAATACCATATCAAGACACTAGCCCAGCAACGATCTAAACTAGACGCCTCTAATTTATCAATTGCAAGTTTTACGTGGCTTAGGGCTTTCGGAGATAGAACCGGTCTTACCTACGAACATGAACCACAACGAGGATAACCAAGTTATTAGCAACTCGTTGTAAATCAGATATTGACTATAGTAGGAGACACAGACACCCGCTAGCCACTTATGCAAAACTACTTGCATGTCAGTCGTGGAACCGGTCTCATGTACGATGACATGTAAGGTTGGTCCGGGCCGCTTCATCCCACTATGCCACCAATATCCAAAGTACATAGAAGATGCAATAACATGATCATCATCGCCCACATATAAACATATGTGTACTACCCATGCAAAGCACCTACGCATAGATCAGGCTCGATACCCTTGTTGGGTCGCAGCATAGAAAACAAAAATTTCCTACGATGAGAACTATACGCCAAGATCTATCTACTAGATACAGAGCAACGGGTGGACATACATCCATGGAGAACTTACCCTCGAAGACAACGAGTTTTGTTAACGAGTAGGAACTCGTGGTTGTTGTAGTCGTACGCTTGCCGATCTCAAGATCATGTGGAAGTCCGAGCACCGCAAATCAGCAGCGCATCCGTCCTCGCACACACGTTCAAGCCATCGGACAACCTCCACCTCCTCGCTCCAGCGAATCAGCGGAAGCAGCAACTCCATCCAGACGCAAGGCCACCGGGAACATGTATCTCGCTAATCCGAGACCATGGGGGAATATCTAGAGGGGGAGAGAGATCCTTCACGAGGAGGTGTGGTTTGTGAGGGGGGGCTTTATATAGGAGGGAGGGAGACCCCTCCCCTCCCATAGCCGGCGCATGAGGGGGGGACTCCTCCCCTCATTCATTCATGTGGTGAACCTCCACTCACATAAACATGGCCTCCACCCAAAATCCCACTCACATGTATTTAATTTCCACCAGATTAAATGCAACTCTCAATTAATAAAACTCTTTTATTTATTTTATTCAGAATTTTGTTAATTACTTTAATTAACAAACATTCACATAAAACCCCTTGCAACATTTCAATATCACATGCAGAATCACTTTCTGCAATTTCACCCGAAACAATCCTGGTTTCTATCGAAACATTTCCTGCACTTTGCAAACCTATGGTCTGGACCATATGTGCTCCTAAATGGTGTCCGGCACCCCTTAAGTGTATCACCCTACGGTTCATGAATAATGCAGACATGATTGAGACTCCTCTCGCATCAATAATCGGTGGGACCGGAGATCCATATCGACTCTGCATATTCAACGATGACTTCGTGATCATGAGAACCTTTAACGCCGCAATTTAATCCCTTTGTCTCATGATTTGATACATGTCCGAGATTCGATCATTGGTATCGAAATACCTAGTTTGATCTCGCTTCGACATGCACTCTTTTCGTTCCGTGATATAACATTCTAGTGATCACATCACTTGCTTGCAAGCTATCTTAATGTGATATCACCGAGAGGGCCCAGAGTATATCTATCCGTCATCGGGATTGACAAATTCCACTCTTGATCCATGAGCCTCAACATAACACCTTCATAGCACTGAACCCACCTTTATGGTCACCCTGTTATGGTGTGACGTTTGATGTTATCAAGATACTCTTTCGGTGTTAGCAATTAACATGATCTCATGGTCTAAGGACTAAGACTACTTTGTATGATGTTATAGCAATATAAACATAATGACTTGATCGTAATGCTATACTTCGTATGAATGTTCATCACATCATTTCACAAATGCTGTGACCTTGTTATTAACAACATCCAATGTCCATGATCAGGAAACCTTGATCATCTTGTTAATCAACAAGCTAGTCTATAAGAGAGGCATAACTAGGAACCCTTTTTGTTTATTAAACACACATGTATTGATGTTTCCTATCAATACAATTATAGCATGCAAAATAAACATCTATCATATACAAGGAATACATAATAACAACTTTATTATTGCCTCTCAGGGCATATTTCCTTCATTCCCACTATCAAACATCATTATCTGCAGAAGAAAAAATGGAAAGGAAGGATTGCATACCCCTTTGATCATTAGGCATTAGTGGTAGGGTTTAGAGAGATATTTCATCAAAAAATATGAATAATATCCAGTTTAAATCTAGACGTAGATGGCTATATTTCAGAGCCATCAGGCGCCAACTATCATGGTGGTGTCACGACAGATGCCATGGATAGGCTAAAGATGGGGCCAATGTCCGCTAGTTGTATCCGGGGAGGGATAGTGTGGTGATTCCACACACGAAGATTTGTATTCTCAAGATCTATGGTGGTTTACAGATGCTCCTTGAGCTGTATTGTGGAGAGGAGGAAGATGAAGTTCTTCTCTTCCCGCCCCTCTCTCTAGGATTCTTCCCTCTAGTAAAATGCCCGATCTCCTCCTTGGAGGTCCTGGCTCACGTTATAAAGGGGTGGCCAGGATACCCTTAGGGCATACATGGAGAGCATATTCTAGGAATATGCTCCTCCCAAAATAGTAAAGTGGTACTCTCCTTTTCCCTAGCGTAAGCCTCCCAGAGACGATGGCGTAAGCCTCTCTGAGACCATGTCGTAAGCCTCTGCGGCGCCATGTGACCCGACCAGCAAAGGTCAGTCGACATCACCTTTGTCGGCTTGTTCCTCTGGTCCTTGCCTCTCTGTCTTCTGCACTCTCTATAGTGGCTCCAATAGAGAGAGAAAAGCGCTGGCTAAGGGGAGATTCCTTCCTTCTTCTGTAAGCCAAGTAATAACCCGGCTGCTGCCTGGTTAACTCGGCCTTGGTGGTACCTACAAACAAGTAACATGGTGGTGACGACATATGCTTTATGTCGGCCGAGGTTATGTTGGGTGGACACAACCATGGCTAAGTCGGCCATAACTCGGCTGGCTTTCAGGTACCTTGGTCAACACTTTCTTTGACCTTGCTATACCTTGGCAGACATAGTCTTTATACCCCGGCTCGACCCTACCCAGGGTCATCCCCCCAACAAATGAATTCATTGCAGACTGAACCAATGGATCGAGAGGAGATTTAACGAAATGTACATAAGACTAAAGCAATTGATTCATTGGACAAAGAGGAGAATGAAATAATTGAACGAGAGGAGATTGAAGCAATGGATTGATTGCAGATTGAACCAATGGATCAAGAGGAGATTGAACGAAATGCACACTAGACTAAAGCAATTGATTCATTGGATGCAGAGGAGAATGAAGTAATTGAACGAGAGGACATTGAAGCAATGGATTCATTACAGATTGAACCAATGGATCAAGAGGATATTGAACGAAATGCAGAGATTGAAGCAAATGCAGATGAGGCTGAAGCAAAAGCAGAGGTTATGTATGTAAAGTGTTTATCAATCTTTCATAGGAAGGCGTATGGAGTTGAACCCACAACTGATTGTCAATTGGTCATCACGTCGGCACCTCCACCGCCACAACCCGAAGCGAAGAAGAACAAAGGGAACACAAGTAAGAAGCTGATGGTGGACCCCGAGAATATTCCATCTAGGATCACCCAGAGTAAGGTGGTGAACCCAGCGAAAACACTAGGAGCAAGAAAAAAGATGTGAATTTGAACTATTAATTTGAATTTGTATGATGAATTTCAAATCCTATCAATGTATGTATTGAATTATAACTAGTGTGACACTCCCAAGTTTGTATGTCGAATAGTACCAATAATGTATGTGTTATTGCAAGTTTTCTATGGTCATCCACCTAGTTGCTTAGAATTGCTTAGTTTGGCCCTCGACAGTTGGTCAAAGGATGGGGTTTAGCTAGTTCATGGCTTAAACCATAGCAAACATTGACCAATTGATCCAAAATTTGGCATACATGTGTATCTTGGATCAATCCACCATATGATGTTGGAAATTTTGGATTTACTTGTAATTAGCCACATTTTTCATTCTCTAAGGGACTAAATTTTAAAAATAGTTTTAGGGTTATTTTCATTCAAAAAATCAAAACATAGTGGAACCTTCACATGGAGTCTTGTTATGTTACATACAACCTAGCAAAAATAAGAAGGGAAAAAGAAATATAGAGCAATGGAGTTATTCCAAAACCACTTCTTAGTCCCTTCTTAAAATGAGCTACTAGTTATGAAGATACATGGCTTTCTACTCAACCTGCCTCCCAAATAACTCATCACGAAACATACTTTGTCTAAATGAGGCCAAATTTGGCAGACTTATGTATCTTTGAATTGCAAACAATATCATGTAGGCCAAGATGAATTATTTTGTTCAAATGACACCTTTTCCTTTTTTTGCCAAAAGCTTGAATTTCCCTTAATCATTTTTTATTTTGGGGCCCTTATTTTACTTAGTTCTACTCAGTTTTCCCATTCTGCTAAACTCTTCCTCAGTTTTCCCCTCTCTCTTGTCTCAAACCCTCACAATAGCTCAACTTGTGCTCACTTTGGCTACGCTCTAATTGGTCGAGAAGTATGTTACACGGATCTTGGCCAACTACCATTGGATACTTCATGATCCGATGGGCTGGATGTCTCTCTCTCTCTCGCTCTCCCCCGATGGATGCACCTACCTTGTACGGAGAGGAGATACTGATGGGCTGGATCTCTCTCTCCCTTTCTCCATCGCACGTACCTACCAACCTTGCTAGTCGCATCTTCCTCCCCTCCTATCGACGTGCGGTGGCGTGGATCTAAGTGTGGCGGTCCAAACGGTGTGCAGCGGCATGAATTTAAACATGGCGGTCCGAATAGCATGCAATGGCGTGGATCTAAGCGTGGCGGTCCGAACGGCGTGCAATGGCGCAGATCTAAGTGTGCCGGTTCGAACGGCGTGCAGCGGCATGGGAACTAAGCATGGCAGTCAGAACAGCGTGCGACGGTGAGGATCTAAGCGTCTGAAATTTCTGAAATGTCTCTGTCTATCTCACTTTCATTCACCTCCTCAAATCCGTTGCTGATGAAGGACACCAAGACGGCAGTGGTGCTGATAGTGGTCATCGATGCCACGACGATTGAATCCATCATCTACAACATTGCTGCGACGGTGCAGATCTAGCCCTCCGACCTCGCACCAGTGATATGAGGCCACCATGTGGACATGGCCGTGGAGGATAGGCATCACCAGCTATGTTGGGCCACATAGAGATAAACAAAACTTTTTCCTGCACAGTGATCCCAAGATCTAGCTTAGGTGGTAGGCCATGAGAATTACCACTAGACACGCAGTTGCGGAATCGACAAAGCACGTCGCTTGATACATTGCAATCCTCACGATCCGTTCCGATCCACGATTGTTGAAGTGTTGAATGTACAACACCTCCACTAGTATCCACATGTACAAGGAGGAGCGCCGGCGGTGGACTGCTAGGTCCGGTACGGCGGTAGGACTAGACTGACTGGAGCTAGGGTTTCCAACGCATGGAATGACGTAACCGTGTGCTCTAAGCACATGCGCCCCAGCTTATATAGGGAGTGAAAGTGGGCTCCACTCACTTGTGGCCCATTCACTAAAAGGCCTATATTAGTCACTACGAGTCCAACTCACTAACTCAGTCCATGTCTGATTCGGGTCCAACCCAAATAGATTTCCGGTTCGGGTCTAACCCAAACTTGCTCCCGCTCTTAAGTGTGTGACCCGGCAGGCTCATGGTGACTCGGACACGATCCGAGTCTCACTCGGCACCGATCAGTCGGTAGCAGCTCCTAGCAGAACGTGCCGACTCCCAAGTACCAAAGAGTCATGACGACATACCTTCCAATGCGACTTTCGTCCAAGTCCCTTTTGCCTCACGGTATGCCTTCTCGAACTATAGGCGAATAATCGTCATCCCTTAAATAGTTTGACTCTCTTTCTCGATCCGAGATAAGTGATTCATCCGACTAACTCTTAGTCGATCGCCTCGGTTAACACTTAACCGAGTCACGCATGGCCATGCTTTCAGAATCATATCTTCCGAGAGGGCCTAAAGAATATTTCTCCGGTTGGAGGGGAAAATCCCATCTTGGTTATCCACATCACGCAGCTTGATTCTCAGTCGACCCAAACTCTGCCTTTATGATTTCCCTTTGACGAAACAACGTTTGATAGAACCTAAGTCGGTGATCCTCAACTCAGATTGTGCAATAACCTCAGGACAAAGGATTACATTGATTGAGACATACAAATGACGACTTGTTCGTTGTATCTCAATATGGGTCAATCCGACTTGCTAAACTCTTTAGCCGAATTTGTGTAAGTCGGAATAGCATCTCCATGCCCATGACAAGTGGAACCGAGTCATCAGCCGACTTTCACATTAGTCTAAATTGTGTGTCCAGCACAACCTCAACGACCAAGGACAACTAGTATGAACAACATGAATATATAATTCCAAAATCGAATCACATATTCAATGACACATATATCAGTAGTTCATACATACATGGACAATAAATTTATGAATACATTAGGAATAACATCATACATGATTGCCTCTAGGGCATATTCCCAACAAGTTGTTGCCTTGTCGGACCTCTCCGGCTTCGAGTTCTTCGTCCCCATTTACGAAGACTCGTCGCACAACCTTAGGTTGTCGGCAAAGTTATATAACATGCTTACCAGCCAAAGGCCTCGTGAACTGACGTTGTGGGAGGCAGGCGGCGGTCGCGGCTGGCACATGGAGGTGCAATTCGACATTGAAGTCCGGATGTACCTCACGGCCGGTTGGGAGCAGTATGTCCATGCACATGGCCTGCACCATCAACAACGCGAATGGCGCCGCAAGTAGTAGTTGTTAGGGTCCCAATTTTTTATGTTTCAATTTAAAATTGGAAAAATGCTTTTCATTAAGGCAGTGAAGGAACCTGATATCAAGTCCATTACTGAATCATTACAGGAATGCAAATTCAGTTGCGGATGGTTTAGAGCATTCAGTGAGTGTGTGGTGTTGGGTTATGCCCCTCTGTTTGTGGAGGATAGGTTTAAATTTGATTGTAGGGAACCAAAACTCTGTGACTAAAGTAATTTGATCAAAATATGTATGATTTGAATCAAAATTGATATGTATTTGCGTCATGAGGCCGTGGAGATGCTCTAAAGCTCATTCATAAGTAGTAGCAATTGCTTTCACACTCTCCTATGGGTTTGTATAAATTTGATCAAAATATGTGTGATTTGAATCAAAATTGATATGTATTTTGTCCATAAGGCCGGTGGAGATGCTCGAAATCTGATTCATTAGTAGTAGTACTTGCTTTCACACTCTATAGTGGGATTGTCTGGTAGCATCAACATTTTCCCAATTACATTGAGCTTCTCAATGGATCTAAGAAATTGTAGGCCAAGAAAGACACTGAAATACAATGGTGTCCAAATTACAGCACAAGATTCGGGAGAGCTCCAATTCGAGAGGAGGAGAGCGGGGCCGAGCATGTTCAACTGGGTGTTGGATCTCAACCTAAAGGAATTGACGAGCTCTGTGCCATGTCTACAACCACAGGTTGCCGCTGTAGAGAATAAGAAGGCGACGTCAAGAAGAACGGGGAATGGATGCGGGCGCCAACGCTGCAAGTCAAAACTGACAGGAGGTGTCTGATACATTGCAAATGTATCTATATTTTTTGATGTTCCATGCCTAGTTTTATCTACTTTCTTGTGTTTTGCCCACACTTTGGAGTACTTTTCTTATGATTTCTTGGACTAACCTATTAACAAGAGCCACAGTGCCAACTGCCTATTTTCTGCTGTTTTTGGTTCCAGGAAAGTCAGAAAATGAATATTCTCAGAATTGGACGGGACAAAAGCCAAAGTCATTATTGTACTGGGGGACACCTGGAGCCAGAATACGAGACGGAGAGGGGTTGGGGCCCGGCCACACCACCTGGCCGCACGGCCAGGCCTGGCCCGCGCCAGGGGGTGGTCTGGCCGCCCCAGGCACCCCCTCGGCCTCTCCTTCTGCCTATATATTGCCTCTGATACGGAAACCCTAAGTACCTGATCAAAAATCCACGAAAGAGTTAACAACCGGTGAGATTGACAACCTCATCCTTTGTTTTTAGCAAAACCGGTGAGATTGACAACATCATCGCAAGTTGGGGACAGAGTTCTGTGGTTGTGTTGTGCAGGTCTCCATGTTGCTGCTGGCACCGGTAGTGCGCCCTACCAACGTTCAGCTAGCAACACCTTTGGGGTGTTTCCTTGCTCCTACTGGATTGATAACCTTGGTTTCGTACTGAGGGAAAACTTGTTGTTGTGCTCATCATACCTTCCTCTTGGGGTTCCCCAACGAGCTCGATATATTTTGGGCCATCAAGCATATTTTTTGGTGCCGTTGCCGGGGAGTCAAGGACATCTTCACAAGGGGAGTCCCTCAAAACCAATCTCTTTACTTTGTTTTATTTGTTTTGCTTAGTTTATTTCTGCTTTGTTTGCTTGTTTCTTTATCAAAAATAAAAAATAGTTCCTACTATAGTTCTTATTTTCATTGGTCTGTTATTGTCTTGCTTTATCATGCTTTCTATCAATGGTTGGTTTCTTTTAAACTGAATCTTATTGGCAAGGTGGGTTCACGGAAGAACAAAAATATTATTATAAGGAACACCGCTTGTCACAAAAAGGGAAACACTTATGGGAACAAATTGATAAATTGTATACCATTCCTATAAACATGTTTTCTACTTATAATGTTACTTATTGCTTTGATAATCTTGTTGCTGTAGGAGGTATAAACACCTCCCTTTTCAATGTGAGTATAATGATGATGTTACCATATCTTCTTATGTTAAGGGAAATTATGACTTTTATGATGTGGAACAAATTGAAGAATTTATTGCTTGGAAGGGTGCATTTGAACTTGCTAGTTTGCTTGAAAATACTGATGATTCACCTTATAAATATGAGGTTTATGATATACTTAAATTTTGCTTTGATAATTACAAGGTAGAAAATGTCTATATTCTTGAATATCTTAATAGATGCTCTCCACCAATGGAAGAGACTAATGCCTTGCAGGGGCCTATGGAAGAAGAAATTGCTGAAACTGGAAGCTCATTGGATGAAAAAGAGGAGGAGAGTGATGATCAAGAGGAGGAAGAATGGATATACCCATACCTACCTTCTAATGAGAGTAACTCTTTACCCCTTACATTATTTGATTGTCCCCTATGCTTACGAAAGGAGGATGAATGTTATGTTCCTGAGGATTCTTTTGAAAATGTTTATAATAAAGCTCAACTGTTTGTAGATGATGAAAAGCATGCTTTATATGATAGTTATATTGTTGAGTTTATTCATGAGGCTACTGAAAATTATTATGAGAGAGGAAATATGGTTGTAAAAGTTTTCATGGCACTGGAACACCTCTCTATTTGCTGAAAGTTTTGAAGTTACTCTCGTTTTATCTTCATATGCATGTCGCTTTGTTCTTTTTGAATTTATTTGCATATAAGATTCCTATGCATAGGAATTTGGTTAGAATTAAATGTGTTTTGAATTTGCTTCTCGATGCTCTCTTTTACTTCAATTCATATTTCTTATGTGAGCATCTTCTCGAACTATCATGCCTAACTTAAAGGCGTTAAATAAAAGTACTTATTGGGATATAACCCAAAAGTTTTAGATGAGTCTTGGAATTTATTACTTCAGTAATAACCGCTCCTTATCCTTTTTATTTGCTTTTTGTGCCAAGAGTAACCTCTAATGAGAGAGAAGTAATGACTGGGAAAGTTGATGTCACGAAACAGATTTCTGTGCTTCACCATAAAAATTCGTGTAAAATCTCTATACGTCCTTTTGAGGCGTGCGTTTTGGTGCTCCTGCCCCAGGTTGTTATCTAACTTTCGTTAGTTCAACACTTTTTGATTTGAGCAACAGAAGGACTTCGAAAAAATTCGTCTTTACCTGCTGGTCTATTTTGACAGATTTCTGCCATTTTCTGCATTTGCTTCTTGTTGGTTACTTTTTGAGTTCTTTTGGGGAATTGAGATTTTTGAGGGAATTGCTACAGTAGCTAGTGTTTTAATGGAAGTTTTATTGGTGTTGGAACTGAACCTAAAGACCTATTATATTGAGTGCACTAATGTTGCTAATAAAGATTGTGTGAAGTTTTGTATGAAGGAAAAATTTCAGGTGTATGGAAGGAATGAGTAATGAGATGAAGGATGGACTAAAGCTCAAGCTTGGGGATGCCACACGTGTCACCCCAAGAAATATCCAAGAAGTACAACCGTCAAATCTTGGGGATGCCCAAGGCATCCCCTTCTTCATCAATAAAAATCCCAGGTTTCTTCCAAACGCTTCATTTTTATTGTTTCATGCACAGTTGTGTTGTTCTTGGAGCGTCTTCTTTTTTGTTTTCGTTTTGGTTTTTTGTTTGCTTTGTTTTCTTAGTTTGCTGAATAAATTGGTTGGACCCCCTCTTTCATACATTGGTTTTCAAATAGTTTGGTTTGGTTTGGAAAAGAGTAGGAAAGTTCATGCTTAAGTGTTAAAGAGAGCTTGTTTTTGAGTGTGGCCAATGCTTTGTCATGCCATGCTTAATATTGTTTTGGCTTTATGCTTAGTATTCTTTGTTGTAGCATGACTTGTTATAAACAATTGAGATTGGTTAATGTGCCTTGGATGAATCATGCGTTGTTTTAGCATATTAAAGTATAGTATTATGGTATTCTCCTTTGATGATTTATTTGGGTTGACTTGGCGCATGCTCACACCATGTTATGACTATCTCAAGTCACCATAAGCCTTTATGATCCTTTAGTTTTCAACTTGTAGTATCACTTTATGCTTTGATCAATGATGTTTTGTCGCTCTGCATGATTATGGCCATTATTGCTCTCTTAGTTTGTCGCTCCCAGTCTTTTGCTAGCCTCCGCAACCAAGTATGACTTCTACTCATGCATCCAACTCCTTAAACCAAGTTATTCCAAAGAGTCCACCATACCTACCTATTAGCATATGCTATTCCAAGTATATTCATGTTTTTGTTTACCTTCCAAATTAAACTTGTTATGAGAAAACTAGTGATTAAAGCTCTCACGAACTTGATGGCACACTTTACTTTTCTTGCCCCTAATAAACTTGAACCATTGTGTCGTCTATGTTGTATATGCTTGCACTTATTTGTTGGGGATTAGCAGAACCATGTTGTCATGGGGAATGCTTTCAACATTGCACGGGTACTTTGTACCTAGTTGATATCATGTTCTTTTGTCTATGGATGTCGTCGGTGTGAAACGAAAGGGGAGCTTGTAAGTCCATGGAGTTATGTATATGTGTTAGAGAAACGCCTGGGCCGCTGGTCTAATCCATGCTGACATGGTGGAAACCTGCAGCATAACCATAATGAGCTGTCTATGAAGCATTCTTCTTATAAAAAAAGAGTCAGATATTGAGAAAAAGGAGAAAAAAAGAGATCATGAAAAGAGGAAAGAAAAAACACACCATATTCCCATGGTAAATAAGAAGATTACTGAGATGCTCGTTGTCTGCTTGCCTTGTCATTTTGATATGGGGATTCTTCCGTATCATCGGGCAAGGGGTACCTCGTTGGCGGTTCTCTATGATACACATGTACTTACGATGAAAAGAACTTAACGGTGACTAAACTTGAGTAGCATGAGGAGCGGCCCTCGTATTCAAGGGACATGAGATTTCTAACTTATACTTCGTGAAGCATGTACACCATAGTTTGTTTACTTTAACCTTAATCACTTCAAGATGCTTATGATAGGGGCAATGAGAGCTGAAAGCTATTAAGTACCATAATTTTTGGAAGCTCTTTATGAGACTTTAATCCCTACTTCCTTCTATGGAGGCCTTTCTTCCACTTATATATTGAGTATCCACCTTCTATCTTTATGCACCTACTTTGAGAGCATAGTGGCCATTCTTAGTTCTATGTGCATTGTCCCAAGACTTGTTGATTGATGCATACCTTGATATTGCTTGTTTTGAACTATTTGTATCTAGTCACTCTTATAAACTTTGAAGGTGTCCTATGCATTTATATTTGCTACTCTATGAGGGACAAGCTGAATACTACTATGCTATGTTTTCTTTATGTGAAACAAACAAATGTCTTGCAAAGCATTGTTATTCATGAATCTTTTGTTTGGGCCTTTTCATGTTGCAACATAGTTTCTTTGTCTTATTGCTAGAACTTTGTATTTCATGTTATGATTGAAGTACTATGATCCCAGCTTTGACTGTTTTACAAATACTTTGATCAAGTTTATGATGGTGCATGTCACCTAAAAAATTATTCTTTCTTTCTTATCACTTACCTACTCGTGGACGAGCAGGAGTTAAGCTTGGGGATGTTGATACATTGCAAATGTATCTATAATTTTTTATGTTCCATGCTTGGTTTTATCTACTTTCTTGTGTTTTGTCCACACTTTGGAGTACTTTTCTTATGATTTCTTGGACTAACCTATTAATAAGAGCCACAGTGCCAGCTGCCAGTTTTCTGCTGTTTTTGGTTCCAGGAAAGTCAGAAAATGAATATTCTCAGAATTGGATAGGACAAAAGCCAAAGTCATCATTTTACCGGGGGACACCTGGAGCCAGAATACAAGACGGGGAGGGGCTGTGGACCGGCCACACCACCTGGCCGTGCGGCCAGGCCTGGGCCGCGCCAGGGGGTGGTATGGCCACACCAGGGACCCCCTCGGCCTCTCCTTCCGCCTATATATTGCCTCTGATACAGAAACCCTAAGTACCCGATCAAAAATCCACGAAAGAGTCTGTAGCCACTGTCATCTCCATCCCTAGATCGGGAGGGATCTGAAGCTCTTCCCGGCACCCTGCCGGAGAGGGGAATTCACCCTGGAGGCATTCTTCATCGTCATGCAAGCCTCCGGTGTGATGCGTGAGTAGTTCATCTCTAGACTACGGGTCCATGTAGTAGCTAGATGGCTGGTTCTCCTCCTTTGTGCTATCATGTTTAGATCTTGTGAGCTCCGTTCATGATCAAGATCATCTATTTGTAATTATGCATGTTGTGTTTGCGGGGATCCGATGGATATTGAGATGCTATTTCAGATTGATTATTGATTCTATCATGTCTTTGTTATTTGAGATCTTGCATGCTTTCCGTTGTTAGTAGCTATCTTGGCCAAGTAGATGCTAGCAACTCCAAGAGTTAGTATTTATGCTCGATAGTGGGTTCATGCCTCTGGTAATCTGGAGAAGTGACAGAAATCTCTAAGGTACTAGATGTGATGTTGCTACTAGGGAGAAAACAACAATCCTTTGTTCATAGAACAATCGTATTGTTTACTTTACAAGCAATTCGTAATGCAATTATCCGTTGCTTGCAACTTAATACTGGAGGGGGTTCGGATGATAACCTGAAGGTGGATTATTAGTCATAGATGCAGTTGGATGGCGGTCTATGTATAATGTTGTAATGCCCAATCGAATCTCAAAGGAGTCAAGATGATTAGTATATGCTTGTATGCTTTCTCAATGTTTGTCAATTGCCCCGCTGTAATTTGTTCACCTAGCATGTTATCTATCTTAAGGAGAGCCACCTCTAGTGAACTATGGACCCCGGTCCTTTCTTTTACAATCAATCTATAAACTGTTTACTGCTTTGTGTTTACTTTCTGCAAACTATTACTTCCTTCCATTCGATACGTTTAATCCTTTGTTTTCAGAAAAACGGTGAGATTGACAACCTCATCGCAAGTTGGGGACAGAGTTCTGTGGTTGTGTTGTGCAGGTCTCCACGTTGCTGCTGGCACCGGTAGTGCGCCCTGCCAACATTCAGCTAGCAACACCTTTGGGGTGTTTCCTTGCTCCTACTGGATTGATAACCTTGGTTTCGTACTGAGGGAAAACTTGTTGTTGTGCTCATCATACCTTCCTCTTGGGGTTCCCCAAGGAGCTCGATATATTTTGGGCCATCAGTGCCCAACTTAACAAGCTATTATCGTGAATTTTTCATGTTCAAATGTTATATTGAATTCGTGCCGAAAAATACCCTATAGGAATTTCGCATGCAAACTATGGGTACCTCGATCCAATGGCAAGCAAATCGGACCATGGCGATGCTTTTGCACGACACACTACTAGGAAAACAGCTATAGATAGACAACTATTCTTTGGCACATATCTCAGACCTTGCACCATAGAGGAAATACAGTGGCGCACGCTAGGCCATGCACCATAGAAACCTTCACTATTCTGTGGCGCATATAGAAAACCATGCTCCATATGCGCCACAGAAAGTTAACACGGGTCCCACCGCGAAAAGTGCAGCCCCTTATTCGGTGGCGCATATAGCCATATGTGCCACAGTAATGTGAACTTTCATGGTGCATATCTGCTATATGCGCCACACAAAGGTGCGTTCAGATCTATGTACAAAAAGGTGGCAGCTTGCACCCCCCATCTACCACCACCCATTTCACATCCCTTCTCCCCCTCCTCACACCAAGCTCATCTTCCTCCTACCTCCCATCCCATTTTGCCTATACTTTTCTCATTTTTTGTACCTAAACCTATTCTAGTTCATAGATTGGTAAGGGGAAGCCTCTCTCCAACTTGTAGATCTAAAAGACACTTACTTTTCTCTCCCACATCTCTATTTGTCCACTAATTTCCTCTCCACCAACTTGTAGATCTATTTGTCCACACTCTCTCATCGCGGTCTCGTCTCGGTATTGAATCTACTAGGTGAGTAGTTGGCCATGAATATGCATGTTTTGTAGGTGAAGCTTGTCGCGCGGGCGGTGTGCGTGATGGCGAGACGATGTTTATACATGAAGCTTGTGCGGTGCATGAATGTTTGCATGGGAAGAAGTTTTTTGTTGTTGCCCCGGTGTGGTGCATGGATGTTTGCCGAAATGTTGATTCATTTCCATTTCGGCATTTTTTTGCACTACCCATATGTCCTACTGTTAGGAAAGGTCATGCCGAATTTTTCCGGCAACCATATGCATGTGTGTGTGCATATGGTGTGGTTTTAACCTAGATACTCTCTCTTGTGACCGCTCAGGCAACCATGGTCATCACGATGAGCGAAGGTCGAATTTCTAGGTACAAGAAAGACATGAAGGCGGACATGATTCAGAACAACAAGACCGAGATAAGATGTCCATGTCGAACATGCAAACTCTAGTGCTGGATCGACCCTGATTCTGGACAATTGGAGGGTCACCTTCTCAGGCGCGGTTTCATGCGTGACTTCAATGAGGCATTGACAACAAATGGAGGTCACGAAGACGTGGCCGGGCGAGAAGACGAGGAGTCTCCCGGGCATGATCATCATGAAGAAGGAGATGTCGGCAGACATGATCATCACGAAGAAGGAGATGCCGGCGGGCATGATCATCATGAAGAAGGAGAATGTGCGAACACCTAGATGCTACTAACTTCGGCCTTGCAGGACCCTCATGTTCAAGAACTTCTCCTCAAGGAGACGAGCAACACCAAAGTTGCAGCTAGAGAGAAAGCCAAGATGGTGCAAATGGAGATAGACGGGATGACTCCATTGTATGCTGGGTGTCGCCCCGAGGATATACGATTGAGTGTAATGCTCAAGGCTCTAGAGATGAAGGCGGAACACAAATGGACTGATGTGAGCTTCAACGCGAACATAGAATTCTGGTGTGATCGACTTCCTAAGGGGAACACATTGCCAACAAGTATCGAGGAGGCCAAGAAAATCATATGCCCTCTCGACCTACCACGTGTTAAATACCACGCCTGCATCAATGATTGCGCAATTTATCGAAACGGGTACATGAAGAGAACCACATGTCTGGTGTGCGGCCAAGGACGGTACAAGAGAGGGAACAAGAAAGTTCCTCGAAAACCAGTATGGTACTTTCCTATCAACCCCTCGTCTATAGTGATATTTCATAGATCCTAAGAAAGCAAAGCTCATGCAATGACATGCGGAATGGGAGAAACTCGAAGATGATCACGAGAAGGGCAAGATCCTGACACACCCTTCAGACGCTAGCCAGTGGAATGCATTGGACATTGATTTCGAAGAGTTCGGGGGTGATGCAAGGAACGTCGGGCTAGGAATGAGCACCGATGGGCTCAATACTTTTGGCAACTAGAGTAGCACGCATAGCACCTGGCCCATGTTTGTATGGCCATACAACCTCCCCCCGTGGCTATGCATGAAGAAAAGGTACATACACATGAGCATTCTTATTCAGGGGCCGAAACAACTAGGTATTGATATGCATCTGTATCTTGGGCTATTGAGAGAGGAGTTAGACATGTTGTGGGAGACGCCAGCCCGTACGTGGGATGCCTACACTAGAGAATATTTCCCTCTAAGAGACGTGTTGCTCACGATGGTGCATGACTATCCTGGTTACACATATGTATCGGCCCAGGTGAACCACATACACAATGCATGTGTCAAGTGTATGGATGAGACCCTGCATCTCTAGCTACCAAAGGATCCCGGGTCTTTGAAAACCGTGTTCCAAGGGACTCAAAAGTGGATCCGCATGGATCACTCATGGTAACACGGTGAACTATTCAATGGTAAAGATGAGCTCGAAAGAGCCCCGCGTCCGAGGAGTGGCGAAGAAATCGAGGAGCTTTTGAATAATTGGCAAGAGTGCCCTGCGCCAGGAAAGAAGCGACCGAGGACAAAGCCACTGCTGGGTGTATGGAAAACAAGGTCTGTTTTCTGGGACCTGCTGTAGTGGAAGGTCCTCCACACGCCCCATATCCTCGACGTAATGCACATCACGAAGAACGTTACCGAGAGTCTGCTTGGTACTCTGCTCAACATGCCGGAGAGGACCAAGGATGGGCCGAAAGCAAGAAACATCCTAAAATTGCTTGGCATCAAGAAATATCTTTAGTACCCTGATAGTGATGATGATGATGATGATTAGACATAAGGGACTCAAGGCCATCACAAAAAGGTTAAGAAGAATGAGGTGGTGCTTCGCGCTACCTGCTTCACTCTGGGTTAGGAGGAGCTCGAGCAGTTTTCCAGGTGCCTCCTAGGAGTGAAAGTTCCTCACGGTTACTCGGGGAAGATAAGAAGATATCTAGATGTAGCGAAGATGAGGTTCAGAGGTATGAAGTCTCATGACTGTCACGTGCTGATGACGCAGATACTTCCCGTTACGATCTGAGGGGTAATGAACGAGCATGTCCGTGAGACGTTGTTTTGCCTCTGCAACTTTTTTGACATCATCTCTAGGAAGTCGATCAACGTGAAGCAACTTGATAGGCTATAGTAAGAGATCATGGTGATACTATGCGAGCTCTAGATTTACTTCCCGCCCACATTCTTCAACATCATGGTGTATTTGCTTGTCCATGTCGTGGATGACATCATCTAGCTCGGGGCGACATTCCTGCATAACATGATGCCGTTTGAAAGGCTGAACAGTGTCATCAAAGGATTCATTCACAACAGGTCCTATCCAGATGGAAGCATAGCCAAAGGCTTTATGATCTACGAGTGCATCTCCTTCTGCCAAAATTATCTAACCACCGAGAACAAGGATGTTGGAATATCGACCAAGAAGCACCTCAGCAGGCTCGCTGAATATGGTCACCGCAAGGGCAACCTCTCACTGCATGTTGACATTTCTGGTTGATGTGCCGAATTTTACAGGGCATACTGAGTCACGCTAAACACCTTTCGGACCCCTTCGATCATCATCCGATATTCCCGGAACCTTTCCGGTATCACCTCGGAACAATTCTAGAGTTCTGTCTCTTTTATCTTCTCTTTTATCTTCTGATTAGATCAACCCTAAGCGTCTCTACCCTTAAGCGTGACACCCTTATGGTTCGGGAATGCTCAGACATGATTGAGACATTCTCATATCAATGACCAACAGCGGTGTCTGGAAACTCATGATGGTCCCCATGCATTCCATGGATAATTTGATCGCTTGAACCTAAACATCGAGTCTCATTCCCTTTGCACTAAGACACCTGGTTTCTCCAAGACCTGATCACTAGTATCGACATACCTAGTTCAATCTTGTTATCGACAAAAACATTTACTCATTCCCATGATATTACGTCCATGTGACCTATGTTGGGTTCGCAGCATAGAAAATAAAAAAAAATTCCTATGATGGGAACTATTATACGCCAAGTTCTATCTACTAGATACAAGCAACGGGTGGATATACATCCATAGAGAACATACCCTCGAAGACCGACAAAGTGTAATGAGATGGAACTCGTGCATGATGTAGTCGAACGCTTGCTGATCTCAAGATCGTGTGGAAGTCCTAGCGCCTCAAATTAGCAGCGCATCCGTCCTCACACACACGTTTAGGCCACCGAACAACCTCCACCTCCTCGCTCTAGTGAAGCAGCAGAAGCAACAACTCCTTCTAGACGAAATGCCACTAGGAACATGTATCTCACTAATCTGAGACCATGGGGGAATAATTCTAGAGGGGGAGAGATATCCTTCACGAGGAGGTGTGAGTGAGAAGGAGGGAGAGGGGGCCTTTTATAGGAGAGGGGGTGCACCCCTCCCATGGCCGGCGCCCATGGGAGGTGGTGCCCCCACCTCTTCCTCATTCATGTGGTGAAAGCTCCACTCACATAAATTACCCCTCCTTTTTCTCCACTCAAAAATCTCACTCATATGCATTAAATTTCCACCAAATTTAATGCAACTCTCATTTAATAAAACTATTTTATTTATTTTATTAATAATTTTGTTAATTACTTGAATTAACAAGCATTCACATAAACCCCCTGCAACATTTCAATATCACATGCAGAACCAATTTCAGCAATTTCACCCGGAACAATTCTAGTGTCCATTGAAATAATTCTAGCACTTTGCAATTCTTTCATCTAGAACATATTTGCTCCAAATGGTGTTTGGCAACCCTTAAGTGTGTCACCCTATGGTTCACGAATAATGTAGACATGATCAAGACCCCTCTCAGATTAATAATCAAAAGTGGGACCTGGAGATCCATACGGACTCCCACACATTCAACGATGACTTCTGTGATCAAGAGAACCTTTAATGATAGTAACTAAATCCCTTTGTCTCGCGATATATTACATGTCCGAGATTCGATCATAAGTATCTAAATACCTAGTTTAATCTTGTTACCTGCATGCATTCTTTTCTCGTTCCCCTGATATAACATTCTAGTGATCATATCACTTGCTTGTAACCTATCTTAATGTGATATCACCGAGAGGGCCTGGAGTATATCTATCTATCATCAGGATTGACAAATTCCACTCTTGATCCATGAGCCTCAACATAACACCTTCGGAATACCCAAACCCATCTTTATAGTCACCCTGTTACGGTATGACGTTTGATGTTATCAAAGTATTCTTCTAGTGTTATCAATTAACATGATCTCATGGTCTAAGGATAAAGATTACTTCGTATGATATTATAGCAATATAAACATAATGACTTTGATTGTAATGCTATACTTCGGATGAATTTTCATCACATCATTCACCAATGTTGTGACCTCGTTATTAACAACATCCAATGTCCATGATCAGGAAACCTTGATCATCATGTTAATCAACGAGCTAGTTTATAGAGAGGCATAACTAGGAACTCTTTATTTGTTTATTAAACGCACATGTATTAATGTTTCCTTTTAATACAATTATAGCATGCAAAATAAACATCTATCATATACATGGAATACACATAATAACAACTTTATTATTGCCTCTCAGGGCATATTCCCTTCAGTCTCCCACTTGCACTAGAGACAATAATCTAGTTTACATAGTGATAAATCTAACACCTATGGAGTTCTGGTGTTGATCATGTTTTTCCATAGGGATAACTTTAGTCAACGGATCTTCTACATTTAAGTCCATGTGTAGTTTACAAATCTTTATATCTCCATCCTTGACATGCTCGTAGATGGAGTGAAACCGACGTTTAATATGCTTGGAATTCTTGTGAGACCTTGGTTCCTTGGCGTTGGCTATGGCTCCATTGTTGTCACAATAAATCACCATTGGGTCCAACGCACTAGGAACCACACATAGTTCCGTTATGAACTCCTTCACCCAAACCGCTTCCTACGCCGCTTCTGAAGCAGCAACATATTCCGCCTCCATTGTTGATCCAGCCACCACAGGTTGTTTGGAACTCCTCCAACTAATTGCTGCTTTGTTCAAGAGAAATACGTATCCAGATTGAGACTTAGAGTGATCCGGATCGGTGTCAAAGCTAGCATCAACATAACACTTAGCGACCAGCTCTTCTTCACCCCCATATACAAGAAACATATCCTTAGTTCTTCTTAAGTACTTAAGGATATTCTTGACCGCTATCTAGTGTTCTGAAACTAGATCAGATTGATACCTACTAGTCAAACTAATAGCATGTGCCACATCCGGTCTTATACATAACATGGCATACATTATAGAGCCTATGGCTAAAGCATATGAGATCTTATCCATTATCTCTCTTTCTTTTGCCGTAGCCAGACTTTGAGTCTTACTCAATGTCTTGCCTTGCAACATAGGTAAGAACCCCTTCTTACTTTCGTCCATACTAAACTTTTTTAATAACTTATCAAGGTATGTACTTCACGATAGCCCAATTAGGCACCTTGATCTATCACAATAGATCTTAATGCCTAGTATATATGATGCTTCACCAAGGTCCTTCATCGAAAATTTGCTATTTAGATAATTTTTAACATTGTTTAAAAGATATATATCATTTACAATCAATAATATGTCATCCACATATAATATTAGAAATGCCACATTGCTCCCACTCACTTTCTTGTAAATACAAGCCTCTCCATAAGTTTGGACAAATCCAAACTCTTTGATCACCTCATCAAAGTAGAGATTCCAACTCCGGGATGCTTGCTTTAGTCCATAGATGGATCGCTGAAGCTTGCATACCTTATCAACATCCTTAGGATCGACAAAACCCTTAGGTTGTACCATATACAACTCTTTTTAAATATTACCATTGAGGAATGCAATTTTGACATCCATCTGCCATATTTCATAATTAAAATATGCAGCAATTGCTAACATAATCCTAACCGACTTTAGCATTGCTACGGGAGAGAATGTCTCATCATAGTCAACTCCTTGAATTTGTCGAAACCCCTTTGCGACAAGTCGAGCTTTATATATGGTCACATTACCATCAGCATCAGTTTTTCTTTTTTAAATCCATTTATTCTCAACGGCCTTTCGATCGTGAGGTAAGTCCACCATGGTCCAAACTTTGTTTTTGTACATGGATTCCATCTCGGATTTCATGGCTTCTAGCCATTTGTTGGAATTTGGGCTCATCATTGCTTCTTCATACGTCGCAGGGTCATCTATTTCATCAACCATGAAATTTATAATAGGATTTCATACAGTTTAGGAGTTGCACGTGTCTTGCTTGACCTGCGAGGTTCGGCAGTGTCCCCTTTTGGAGTTTCATGATCATTATCATTAGTTCCCTCTTCATTCGGTGAAGTCAACTCCAGAATTTTTTTTGGCTCTGTGCCACTTGCCGTTTCATGAAGATAAGGTTCAATAACCTCTTCGAGTTCTACCTTCCGACTACACATGCCTTTCACGAGAAACTCTTTCTCTAGAAAGGATCCATTCTTGGCAACGAAAACCTTGCCCTCGGATATGTGATAGAAGGAATACCCAATTGTTTCTTTAGGGTATCCTATGAAGACGCATTTTTCCACTTTGGGTTCAAGTTTATAAGGCTGAAGTTTCTTCACATAAACATCGCATCCTGAGACTTTAAGAAATGACAGCTTAGGTTTGTTTGCACACCATAATTCAAATAGTGTCGTTTCAATGGATTTATATGGTGCCCGATTTAAAGTGAATGCAGTGGTTTTCAGTGCATAACCCCAAATGTCAGTGGCAAGTCAGTCAGAGACATCATAGATCGAACCATATCCAATAAAGTATGATTACGACGTTCCGACACACCATTACGTTGTGGTGTTCCGGCAGGCGTGAGTTGTGAAACTATTCCACAGTCTTTCATATGTGCGCTAAATTCATAACTAAGATACTCTCCTCCATGGTCGGACATCAGAAATTTGATCTTTCTGTTATGATGATTTTCCACTTCATTCTGAAATTCTTTGAAGTTTTCAAAGTTTCAGACTTGTGTTTCATCAAATAGATATACCCATATCTACTCAAATCATCCATGAAAGTAACAAAATAACGATATCCACCTCTTGCCAACACACTCATTGGACCACATACATCAATTTGTATGATTTCCAATAAATCTGTCACCCGTTCCATTGAACCGGAAAACAGCGTTCTAGTCATCTTGCCCATAAGGCATGGCTCACATGTATCAAATGATTCAAAATCAAGTGATTCCAAAAGTCCATCAGAATGGAATTTCTTCATGCATTTAACGCCAATATAACCTAGATGGCAGTGCCACATATATGCAGATATATCATCATCAAGTTTAATCCTTTTAGCATCAACATTATAAATATCATAATACTATTATCGAGATCCAACAGAAATAAACCATTCAACACAGGTGCATGACCATAAAAGATATTATCCATATAAATCGAACAACCATTGTTTTTATATTTGAATGAATAACCTCTTTGCAATAAACATGATCCGGATACAATTTTCATGCTCAGTGCAGGCACTAAATAACAATTATTAAGATTTATCACTAATTCCGATGGCATATGGAGAGGCAGCGTTCCGACGGTGATCACATCAACTCTTGATCCATTGCCGACACGCATCGTGACCTCATCCCTTGCTAGTTGTCTCTTGTTCCGCAGCCCCTGAACCGAGTTACATATATTAGCAACCGATCCTGTATCAAATACCCAGGTGCTACTTCAAGTACTAGTCAAGTACACATCAATAACATGTATATCACATATACCTTTGTTTGCCTTGCCGGACTTCTTGTCCGCCAAATACTTGGGGAAGTTGCGCTTCCAATGGCCAGTCCCCTTGCAATAGTAGAACTCGGTATCAGACTTAGGGCCATCTCGGGATTTGTTTTCAGGGGCGGCAATAGATTTGCCACCCTTCTTTCCCTTCTGCTTGCCCTTCTTGTCTTTATTGAAACCGGTGGTCTTATTGATCATCAACACTTGATGTTCTTTCCCGATCTCCACTTCTGCAGTTTTAAGCAGAAGCTCGGGGAGAGACTTCTTCATGCCCTGCATATTATAGTTCATCACGAAGCTCTTGTAGCTAGGTGGCAGAGATTGGAGAACATGATGTATGCCTAAGTCAATGGGAATCGTTATTCCCAAGGACACAAGCTTATCAGCGTACCCAGACATTTTGAGTACGTGCTCACTAACGGAGTTGTTCTCTTCCATCATGCAGCTAAAGAACTTTTTAGAAGCATTATAACTCTCTATGGTAGCATGGGTATCGAAAATCATTTTCAATTCACCCATGGTATCAAAGGAATTGCCATTTTCCAAACGCTTTCGAAGTTCTGGCTCAAGACCATACAGTATGTCGTAATGAACTAAGTTGTGGTCCTCCTGACGAGTCAAATAGACGTTCTTTTCCTCGTTAGGGGCATCAAGAGATGGTGGGGGGCCTAGCGGCGCTTCTAGCACATATTGCTTTTGTGCAGCAGTGAGGAGAATCCTCAAATTCATGGCCCAGTTGGTAAAGTTCCTACAATTTGCCGCAAGTTTCTCTTTCTCCATGAACACATTGAAATTAAAAGCAGGTGGTGCCATCTACAATAGAATTTGTAAAGTTTAGACTAAGTTTATGATAGATCGAGTTCAACTGATCAAAATTACAAATAAACTCCCACTCAAAAACAACATCCCTCATGTCTTTTTGGTGATTACATGAACCAAATCCACTACACCAAGTCCGATCATCACATGAGTTGGTGTAGCTTCAAAGGCGACCATCAATATGGGCATCATAAAAACTATATGACTCATGCTTAACCTTTTGGTCCGTGTTCCGAGGCCATGTCTTTACATGCTAGGCTCGCCAAGTAAGAACCTTAGTACTCGCGTGTGTAAAACTGTCTTACACCTGTTGTATGAAAGCGCTGAGTCGAGTACTCCCGATCATCATGTGATGTCTCAAAACACGATCCATAGAATGGTGCATACTAAAGGAAGAACACATTTTTATCTTGATATTTAAATGAGGGATCATCTTATAATGCTACTAAAACGCCAAAGAAGCAATATAAGATGCAAACATCATATGTGTAAAGTGAAATGACATGGTTCTTGCACTTGATCACTATCATGTGCATCGTGGTATGATCTTTATCATTCCTTTGTGTGTAAGGCCAAGATCTATGGAATTTACACGTTAGGTATGTTGTAAGAGTATCAACTATACATGAACTTACAACATTACCATATCATGACACTAGCCCAGCAACGATCTCAACTAGACGCTTCTAATTTACCAATTGCAAATTTTACGTGGCTTAGGGCTTTCGAAGATAGAACCGGTCTTACCTAAGAACATGGAACCACAATGATGATAACCAAATTATTAGCAAGTCATTGTAAATCAGATATTGACTATAGTAGGAGAGACAGACACTCGCTAGCCACTTACGCAAAACTAGTTGCATGTCAAGCGTGGAACATGTCTCATGTGCGAGGACATGTAAAGTTAGTCCGGGCCGCTTCATCCCACTATGCCATCAATATCCACAATACATATAGGATGCAATAACATGATCATCATTGCCCACATACTCATATGTGTACTACTCGTGCAAAGCACCTACGCATAGATCAGGCTCTGATTCCACTGTTGGGTTCACAGTATAGAAAACAAAAACTTTCCTACGATGGGAACTATTATACGCCACGATCTATCTAATAGATACAAGCAACAGGTGGATATACATCCATAGAGAACATACCCTCGAAGACCGACAAAGTGTAACGAGATGGAACTCGTGGATGATGTAGTCGAACGCTTGCCGATCTCAAGATCATGTGGAAGTCCTAGCGCCACAAATCAGCAGCGCATCCGTCCTCGCACACATGTTCAGGCCACCGAACAACCTCCACCTCCTTTCTCCAGCGAAGTAATAGAAGCAGCAACTCCTTTCAGATGAAATTCCACCAGGAACATGTATCTCGCTAATCCGAGACCATGGGGGAATAATTCTAGAGGGGGAGAGAGATCCTTCACGAGGAGGTCTGATTAAGAAGGAGGGAGAGGGGGCCTTTTATAGGAGATTGGGTTGCCACCCTCCCATGTTCGGCGCCCATGAGGGGGTGCACCCACCTCTTCCTCATTCATGTGGTGGAAGCTCCACTCACATAAATTGCCCCTCCATTTTCTCCACTAAAAAATCCCACTCATATGAGTTAAATTTCCACCAAATTTAATGCAACTCTTTTATTTATTTTATTCATAATTTTTTTAATTACTTTAATTAACATACATTCGCATAAAACCCCCTGCGACATTTCAATATCACATGCAAAACCAATTTCAGCAATTTCACCCGGAACAATTCTGGTGTCCATTGAAATAATTCTAGCGCTTTGCAATTCTTTCGTCTAGAACATATTTGCCCCAAATGGTGTTTGGCAACCCTTAAGTGTGTCACCCTATGGTTCACGAATAATGCATACATGATCGAGACCCCTCTCAGATCAATAATCAGAAGCGGGACCTGGAGATCCATACTGACTCCCACACATTCAACGACGACTTCTATGATCGAGAGAACATTTAACGATAGTAACTAAATCCCTTTGTCTCGCGATATATTACATGTACAAGATTCGATCATCAGTATCTAAATACCTAGTTTAATCTCATTACCATCATGCATTCTTTTCTTGTTCCCGTCATATAAAATTCTAGTGATCATATCACTTGCTTGCAAGCTATCTTATTGTGATATCATCGAGAGGGCCCAGAGTATATCTATTCATCATCGGGATTGAAAAATTCCAATCTTGATCGATGAGCCTCAACATAACACGTTCGGAATACCCAAACCCATCTTTATAGTCACCCTGTTACGGTGTGACGTTTAACGTTATCAAAGTATTCTTCCGATGTTAGCAATTAACATGATCTCATGGTCTAAGGATAAAGATTACTTCGTATGATGTTATAGCAATATAAATATAATGACTTTGATCGTAATGCTATACTTCGGATGAATGTTCATCACATCATTCACCAATGCTATGACCTCGTTATTAACAACACCCAATGTCCATGATCAGAAAACCTTGATCATCCTGTTAATCAACGAGCTATTTTATAGAGAGGCATAACTAGGAACTCTGTATTTGTTTATTAAACACACATGTATTAACGTTTCCTTTTAATACAATTATAGCATGCAAAATAAACATCTATCATATACATGGAATACACATAATAACAACTTTATTATTGCCTCTCAGGGCATATTCCCTTCAACCTAGTCACATGCTTGCAAGATCATTGCTGTAATCTCACCGAGTGGGCCCAGAGTATCTATCCGTCACTTGGATAGGAAAATCCCAATCTTGATGCATACTCCTCTACATATCCCTCTGGAATACCCAACATACTATTGGGCAACGTGTAGAGCTAGGCCAAAAACAAAAACTTATCTGCTCAGTGAGAACTCCAGCAAGCTGCCCCAAGGTCTGGCCAAAGTCAGAGGCAATAGTTCGTACCTCTTGACATGTAGGTGCAGAAGCTGAGGAAGCACGTCACGGTGGTGCCATACTTTCCTCTTCATGTCATCCAGCTTTGGGAAACTGCTCGATACAGGGACCACCTCGCCGTTGGCTCCGGTACTCCTCCTTCTTCTGCCTCAGACTTCGCTGCCAAACACCGCTGACGAGCACCACATGTGTAGTGCCAATGTTGTCTCATACACGTACAAGGTGGAACAACATCAAGTGAGGTGCTAGCCTCGGTATTGTCACTTCAAGATAGGAATGTGGGAATTACCAAGTCTAGCAAAACCCTAAGGAAGTAGCACTGGAACATATGTCTGCCGCCACCCACCTTCCTTTATAAAGGAGAGTAGGTGAGGGCACACAACACTTGTGTCCCTCGGTCCTAAACCCAAACCCTAGTCAAAGTGGGTCCAACCCATTGACACATGTCCCTATCCGAGAAAGTCTAACTTGTCGGCTCATGATAGTCTGATCAACATCCGCCTAGTTCCACTCTCTTAAGTGTGTGATCCCACAAGCTTATGGTAAACCGGACATAACTCAGTAGTCTTTGATAAAAGTTGTAGATCAGTGATCTTCCGACTCTAAAGCCGATAGTCGGTAGCGGCTTCTATCAAAACTTGCCGACTCCTAGTACCCGTAATTGCCCTCAATGTGATGAACTGTCCGAGTCCCTTTGCCACGCGATATTGGTGATAAACCGCAGGGGAGATTCCGTCATCCTAGTGCTGGTTTAACTCTCTTCTTATTGCAGTGGTAACTAATTCCCTATGGCCTCACTAAGTCAGACTACATCGATCAACACTTGATCGAGTAGTGCATGGCCATGCTTCTGAAACATATCACACGAGAGGGCCCATACAATATCTCTCCGAGTTGGAGGGGAAAATTCCATCTTGGTTGATCCACGTCACGTGGCTTGCTTCTGAGTCGGCCCAAAAACATCCTTATGACTCCCAATTATGGTGAGTGAAAGATGAGATCAAAGCTGGCTCTTTCACAACTCATATCGTGCGATCCCCTCAGGTCAAAGGATTCCATTGTGTTAGTCGGAATGTATGACGTGTGCTCACGTCCTACTAACCTTTGGATCGGTCCAACTATTGTACCTCTTCCGACTAGCCAATGCAAGGATGATAGCATCTACATTCTCATGAAATGTGAAACATTATCATCTTCTGACTTACAAATTAGTATCGACAGTGGGTTTCCCTCCCAACCTCAAATGACTAAGGACAAAATGGCTAGCTCTAGATGCAAGTATATGGTTCCACACCTGCAACAATTGTAGTGACAAATACAACTAGCTATACACCAGATTTCGGGTTTACAAATACAGGGCAGAACATGAAACTCTAGGGCATCATTCCTAACAGTCTCCCACTTGCACTAGAGTCGAACACTCAGGGATCTCCAGGCCTTAGGCATCTCATGCCCATCTCTCTAACGTGCACCTCAAACTTGGGTTGTTGAAGTGGCTTGGTAAATGGGTCTCCAACATTTGCATCCATGTGTACCTTGTATAGCTTAATTTTCACTTGTTCAAGGAACTACCAAATTAGGTGAAATTTCCTGAGTATGTGCTTATTATTTTGGTGTGCCCCTGGCTTCTTAGATTGTGCAATAGCACCAGTATTGTCACGGTACATGTCTAACGGACTGGACGAGACGGGTATAACTCTGAGTTCGATTAGAAAATTTCTGATCCAAACTCCTTCTTTTGCCGCCTTTGAGGCAACAACATACTTAGCTTCCATAGTAGAGTCGGCTACCATCTCTTGCTTGGAACCCTTCTAGCACACTGCACCTCCATTCACTATGAACACATATCCGGATTGTGAGCGTGAGTTGTCCATGTCGGTCTAAAAGCTAGCATAAGTGTAAGCCTTTACACCTGGCTCTTCCTCACCACCATAGACTAGGAACACATCTTTAGTATGTCTCAAGTACTTAAAGATATTCTTTACTGCTATCTAGTGGCCTTTGCCAGAATCTGACTGATATATTCTCACTACACCTAGAGCAAATGAAACATCCGGCCTGGTACATGTCATCTCATACATGATTGATCCCACTGCCGAAGCATAAGGGATCTTATCCACCCGAATTCGCTCCTCAGTCAATTCTGGGCATTGAGTCTTGCATAGTTGGATTCCATGCGCCATCGGTAATAACCCCTTCTTAGCCGAACCCATATCAAACCTCTTCAATATATTATCTAGATATGTGCTCTACCTCAAACCTATGATCTACCTCGATCTATCTCTGAAGATCTTGATTCCTAGTATAAATGTTGCCTCACCCAAGTCCTTCATTTGGAAACATCTTTCTAGTGAATCCTTGGTTTCTTGTAACATCGGAATGTCATTTCCTACTAACAATATTTTATCTACATACAAAAGTAGAAATGAAGGTGAGCTTTCACTAAATTTCCTGTGTACACAAGAATCTTGTTTGCTTTTGATGAAGCTAAACAATTTGACCACTTCATCGAAGGGAATGTTCCAACTCCGACTTGCTTTCTTGAATCCATAGATAGATTTCTGAAGCTTGCAAACTTTGTTAGGACTATCTGGATCGACAAAACCCTCGGGTTGTATCGTATACACATCCTCGGTTAAATTTCCATTAAGGAAAGCCGTTTTGACATCCATCAGCCATATTTCCCAATCAAAATATGCAGCTAGTGCTAACATGATCCTATTCGACTTAAGTATCACTACCGGCGAGAAAGTCTTGTCGTAGTCAACTCCTTGAACTTTTCAGAACCCTTTTGCGACAAGCTGTGCTTTATAGACAGAGATATTTCCATCTTGGTTAGTTTTCTTCTTAAAGACCCATTTGCACTCGATGGATCTTGCACCATCCAGCAAATCAACCAAGTTCCAAACTTGATTGTCATCCATGGACTTTAATTCGGATCTCATGGCTCCAAGCCATGACCCGGAATCAGTACTTTCCATCGCATCCTGATAAGTAGCCGGCTCATCACCGTCTAGCAGAAGCATGTCTCCACGTAATCTTGCTGATCTTCGTGGCTCTGGTGCATTTGCCGGCTTAGGCACAACGCCCGGCTTAACCTCCAAGGTTGCTAACTTGTCCTGAGTCGGTGAATCCTAAATTTCTTCGAGATGCACCCTATTCCCACTGTGTTTTCGGCTTAGGAACTCTTTCTCCAAAAAGACACCATTTTGAGAAATAAACATTTTGCCCTCTTCTCAGTGGTAGAAATAGTAACCCAAAGTTTCCTTAGGGTAGCCTATGAAAACTATTTTATTCGAGTTGGGGATGAGCTTGTCGGATTGCAATCTCTTCACAAAAGCTTCACATCGCCAAATCTTGAGAAAAGTCAGGGATGGCTTCTGGCTCGTCCACATCTCATGTGGTGTCTTTTCTACTGACTTAGATGGTACTTTGTTTAGTGTGTCTCTAGACAAAAACACCCAAAATGATAAAGGTATATCCGTCTTACTCATCATCAACCTCACCATGTCTAAAAAGGTTCGGTTCCGCCTTTCCGACACACCATTTATCTGAGGTGTTCCCAGCGGAGTGAGTTGTGGAACTATACCACAAATCTTGAGATGGTCGTCAAACTCATGGCTCATATATTCACCTCCATGATCTGATCGTAGGAACTTAATATTCTTGCCGAGTTGGTTTTACACTTCACTCTAAAACTCTCTGAACCTTTCAAAGGTTTTCAACTTGGATTTCATCAGGTAGACATAGCCATATCTACTAAAATCATTCATGAATTTGACAAAATACTCATAACCACCTCTGACTGTCGTGCTCATTGGACCACATACATCGCTATGTATCCGCCCCAGCAAGACGAACACCCTCTCACAACTCTTTATGAAAGGTGTCTTGGTCATTTTTGCCAGTAAATAGGATTCACATGTATCAAACGGCTCCAAACCGGACGAATTCAGGAGTCCATCACCATGGAGCGTCTGCATGCGTTTCCAGCTGATATGACCAACGTGACAGTGCCATATATAAGTAGAACTAAGATCATTCGGCTTCAACCTTTTAGCATTCAAGTTATATACTAATTCACATTCAAGATCAAGCACAAAAAGTCCGGCTTGGACATGTGCATAGCCATGAAACACATTATTCAACTAGAAGGAACAACCATGGTACTTAAAATTTGACTCATAATCCTGCTCCATAAAACATGAGGTGGAGATGATGTTTCGTCTTAGTATAGGAACATAATAACACTTATTTAGTTATATTACATATCCTGAAGGTAACTAGAGTTTCATCGTCCCTACGGCTAACGCAGCAACTCTTTCTTTGTTTTCTACTCTGATGTCAATCTCCCTCTTGGCATGCTCCTATGCCTTACCAGTCCTTGCATCGAGTTGCACACATGAACAACCGATCTGGTATCGTATACCCATGTACTTCTAGGGGTGTCGGCAAGATAAATGTCTATAACATTCACAACAAGTGTACCTAAGTCGGAAGTCATACTTCCACTCCTGGCTTTATCCGCCTTGTACTTGTCGCATTTCCTCTTCCATTGTCCCCCCTTTACAGTAAAAGCATATTGTTCCAGCAGGTTTTGTCGGCTTACTAGTCACTGTGCTAGCGATGGGACTTGGATCCAGCGTGTCGTCTCCCTTTGTCTTGGCTTTCTTAGACCAAGACTTCTTCTTGATCTTGGAAGTGTTCTGCACCATCAACACTTGATTGGTACTTCCGCTCTTGATGTCAGTTTTTGTTGTCTTAAACATCACTTGAACTTGTGTTAGTTTCTTATCCATGCCATGCATATGGTAGTTCAAGATGAATGGACCATAGGCACCAGGTAGAGAATTCAGGAGAATGTCGTTAGCAAACTCTTTGCTTAAGCGGAACCCAAACAATCCAAGGACTGCACATATCCGAACATCTTGATCATGTGTGGTCCCAGTGGATCTCCGTATTTTAGCTTGCAACCAAGAAAGGCTCTGGAGACATTGTTCCTCTCCATCCTTGCCTGCGTCTCAAACATGCTCGTGAGGGCAACGATCATATCGTTCGCCTCAACATTCTTGAACTGTTGTTGCAGTTCCGGCTCCATATGAGCAAGCACGAGGCAACTGACTTCAGTCGACTCATCCTGAGCGTGACGAAATGCGGTTCTCACAGTAGTAGGCTCATCACTGCCTAGCTCTTTTGGAGTCGGATTGTCCAGGACAAGTTCCTTTTTCTCTTGCTTGAGAACAATCCTCAAGTTACGATACCAGTTGGTAAAGTTGGTTCCATTCAGCTTCTCCTTCTCAAGGATCATATGAAAAGCAAAGCTGGAAATCTGAACGGTGCTAGTAGTTGCAATCTAGAAACAAAATATGCAAAACACTTAAGACAATGTATTTGTAAAAGGAGAAGGCAGATTAAAATCTTTAATCATGCACACTCCCACTAAGACTGATGTCCCTCCGACAGTCAATAGTGATTCAGGATCTCGGTCAATTGTCCCACTAGTGAGCCTTTGCGTCACTACTAGCCGAAGAATCTTCTGAGTAGGCAACACCTTGCCAGTCGAATCTCTATCTGATTCTTGTTGGACCATCCAATGACCCTCTTTACCCCAAAGCCCACAACTGTTGTGATAGCTTCGTCTAGCTACCAAGTCCCCTGTAGAGAGAGTCTGAATATCTCACACTTTATCAAAGAGAATTGGCAGTACCTCAACAATATGAGCCCACTAACCATAATTGTCTAACTTGTAGTGTTGTAGAAAATAGCGGGGTAATCCGACTAGACCTTCTTTGAGGGAAAAAGAAGCAAATGAAACTGCAACTCGGAACCTTTTCGGCTCACACTAGCTAACTTTTAGCTGTAACTTTTGAGAAGGTACATATGTCCTATTCTTGTCCAAAAATAAAAAGCAACTTTAGTAGTTGATCGTGGATGTCACCCACGTGACACTACAAAAATACCCCCATACCCGGCGGATTTTTGGGGTGGCATAAGTGAAAAGAACCGGCAATAGTTGGTTACACGGCGGTTGGGCATTGGCGGCACCATTTTGTCGTGGAGGCCAATTATACGCCGTGGCTGATGTGGCGTCGACACATTTTTGTGCCCTGGTAAGTGGCCAGATGGAGATACGCTCTTAATAATGACGCGGTAGGTAAGCGGTGGCGGATATTTCCCACGCCATGGATTTGACATGACCACCACATGTCACTGACTAGTGTGGCCCACCACGTCCAAGCCATTAGTTCTAAATTACGCAACCGCAATCCACAGTTTATTCATCTCCCGACCCTCCCTTGGTAACCTAGACGCCAGTGGTGACGACGATGTTGATTCAGCCGAGGTCCTCCGTTAGCAATCGAGACACGAAGACGATGATGGGCTCTGAGATTGGTAGTGGATTGGTAAGTTATTCGATTCGTTCTATGTTGATCAATATCATATCGAGTTTTGCCTTCAAATTTTGGTTCTTGGATCTCACAAACTTCAGTTTGGGGTTTCCTCAGCATGACGTAGTGCCGAAGTGGATCTATGATAGTATATTCCATGGTGTCATGCTTAACAAAGACTTCTTCTCAACATGCTTCTGTAGAAGGCTTCCCCACAGGCACGTCGCATTCGGGGGCAAGCACACAGGCCACAGATTCGATGGCTGCAACTTTAAAGAACCTAGGTGTTGCTACCTTACTTGGTGTGATGACTAGCATTTAGAAATGATGCAGCGTACATTGGAGAGATTAACACGGGAAGGAAAGAATGATCGATCGCTGGAAGTTGGCACTTTGGAAGACAAAAAGAAAGAAGAATACGAGGAGGACACAAAAATTACAGCAAAGGAAGAGATTAGTGAATCACTGAGTGCAATTAAGACTGTGTACAACACAGTTTGTCCTGGCTTGCGGCCGTTTATGGGTTCACTAGATGAAATGGGATTCAAACATGTTCCCAAGGAATAAACTTTATTTTAGTATTTTCTGAACTACTTATTAATTAGTAGTATGTTTGTTACTATTTATTATTCTCAAGCTGCTAGTGTTATACTTGTGGGTCCATAGTATTTGTTTCCAAAAGGGTGGGGTGACCCAGTGGTATACTAGTCAAACTTTACGTGCTCAAAATTCCCCACTCACCTATAGCTCGTTGTTGTTGAACCCTAAATAGAATCCGCGTTGTTCCGCGTCGCGCCGCCCACCTTCGGCGTCAGATCTAGCCTCATGCAATTGCTTCTCTTCTCGGCGCCGCTGCTCTCGACCGGATAGTTACACTCTTCGTCGCGACTCTTCTCTCCGTCGCATAGCCCTCTGTCGATCATGCAGTATCACTCCTAGGTTTACCAGATACGGCCTTTACCGGTCCAGATCTGCTTTGTATTTCTCTCCATTTGCAGTCTTGTGCTTTTAGGCAATGGCATTGGCAAATCCTACGAGATTCACTCGGAGCGAAACAACATTAGGTAAACTACTAGTCGATGTAGTCACTCAGATTCTTCTTAGAATTCCTCCGCACCCTCGCAGCTTACTGATGGTATCAGTCATCTGTTCTGATTGGAGGGGACCGATCAGAAGCAATGGTTTCAGATAGCTAACCCTGTCACACAATGGTGGAATCCCTTTGCTAGAATTTTTCTACTGAAGTAGTGATAATGCTTGTTTTTTAATCACCGAGCATCATCTTAACCCAACCATCTTGCCGAAACTGCCCCTTAGAGATGAAGACATTGTCGGTGAGATTGATAGTGATAGTGATGGCGGGGTATACGGATCCCTGTGTATCCTTGCATGCCGGCATGGGCGTGTGCTACTACATTCTTCAGCTTACCCAACCCTGTTAGTCCGAGATCCAATGAGGAACAGTGATACATTTGTGTGTGAACCATTATGGCGTGGGTTCCATACTAAGTTCAACGGAACAATTCTCTATTCCAGCAACCATGCTTGACCATTTATCCACAATTGTCTCACACAAGCAATTTCCTGATTGTTTGGATAACAATAAACACTAAACAAGTAGAGGTACAAAGGTAATCATCGAAGACACGTAGATAGGATTCAGTTGCATCCGTTCCATCATTAGCAATGCCATGGGTTCGTGAATCGAGTCCAGCTACTCTCATAGGTTATGTTTTGTCCTGGATAACGACATCCAAATATATCCTTGCATTTGACAACACTACAAATGCTCTATGGTATGTCGAGTGTCCAGAAGAGACACATGATGATTTGTTCCAGTGTAGACTTCACACCTTTAAAGGGTAGCATGGAGGTGTTGGCCTTGCCGTTCTAAGAGGTTACACCCTACTGGCCTGGAGTTGTGTCAAGTCAGTAGCAGGTGATCACGTATGGTCACTTGATAGAGAAGTTGATTTGTCTAATCTCCTAGTCCTTCACACATATTTGCCACGGAGTGGTAAATGTAAACAAAAGATACTGTGTGTATTTGAAGATAGAGATATCTTGGTTATAAAGATGAAGAAAGGTGTATACTCATTAGATGTGAACAACTATGAGTGGAAGAATATATACGGTTATCTCAAAACATCGACTATATATCCTTATACTATGATACCAGGTAATTAGCATACGCTATCATATATATATATTTGTGTATGCTCATTCTTACATCTGTCATTTTGTGCTAGTCATTTCTTTTACTGTTTGATAGAAACAAACATGTTCCAAAGTGTATGAGATGACCAAGAAATAAAGGCGTGTAGCCATATATAGGATATATATAGTAGTGTGTACACTATATACATGTACTATATATGTAATGGTTCTATAAACGATGTATCGTGTGCTCATGTGATATAATATATTTGGTCATTCTTTATTGATATTCTGAATCGCATATATAATATGGTGCGGTGCGGTGAATCTAGAATTGCTATCCGAAAAGGTATGCGCCCATATATATCAGACCAGGCAGCAACTTTGTGATGTCGTCTCACAGCTGCCATGGCATGTATGCAGTGTCTCCCTACATGGGATGCGGCATAAACATTTTGCTAACGCAGAAGCGCTCGCTCGACGGACCACGTTGTGCGGCGCCAAAAAATCCGCCACCGTTCGTGAATCCCCGACGGAGTTATCCGTGACGTTTTTTTGCCACGCCAGCACGAGCATGGCGACTAAGGCTGTGCCTCGGCGTCTATAAGCGCCAGCGCCCGAGCTCCGTGTTGTAGTGTGATCTCCCGCTCATATCTGGACCATTTTTGACCAAGTTCTTGGCCAAGACAAACCATATCTGACCACTGCCCTAGATCAAAATAGATCAAAAAGGCTAACGAAAACTGCGAAAAGATCTAATCTTTCCCACTAGCGCATCTCATGCGCAAGAATTAGGCCAAAAACCTAGATACAATGCTCTTATACCACTGTTGGGCAACACGCAGAGCCAAGATGAAAACAAAAACTTATCTGCTCCGGCGAGAACTCCGGCGAGCCACCCCAAGATCCGGCCAAGGTTAGAGGCTATAGTTCGTACCTTTCAATGCGCAGGTCCGGAAGATGAGAAAACGCACCGCGGTGGTGCCATACGTTCCTCTTTGTCTCGTACGGCTCCGATGCTCGATCCTAGGACCACCTCGTCGTCGGCTCCGGTACTCCTCCTCCTTCTGCCTCCGACTTTGTCACCCAACACCACCGATGAGCACCGTAGGTGTAGTGCCTATGTTGTCTCACACATGTACAAGGTGGAATAACAGCAAGAGAGGTGCTAGCCTCGGTCTTGCCACCACGGGACATGATGGTGGGAATTGACAAGTATAGTGAAACCCTAAGGAAGCAGCACTAGAACCGCTCTCTTTATGTTTCCTTTTGCCCTTTGTCAGCACCCTTTGGATTTGATAGGTATGTGTTCGATGATGTTAGCAAGGTTATCCTTACGGCCTGGCTTGGGCAGGGTTTATGGACATCGCTCGGTTATTTTCAAGACTCTTATTCCCATTTGGATCTTGGATACTATTCTACTTTCTTCATGATTTGTATCTTTGTATGGCATCTTTTGTATTCTTGACTCGTCGAGTCGTTATTGTATATATGAGTTTCTTGTGGGTTCTATTGTAAAATATTGTGATGTAACTATTTGTAATAAAATCCACACACACAAAAGTGCCTGTTGGGCGTCTTTGAATTGCTTCTTTGCGGATTTTGGCGGAAATGCTAAGATCTGCATAGACCTGATTCAGGGCCGTTACAGGAAGCTCCGCGTCTCCTTTTCTCTATGGTGTTTCATAAACTCGATTCATTTCAGGATCAACTATATGGACTGAGTTAAGATATTCATTAATTTCCATTTTCTCTATACTTCGGGAAGATTGTCATTTTCAACCAAGCTTCTTTTTATCTTATCAATTGGAGTTTCATAAAACACATCAGCAAGCTTAGTAATGTTACCTTCCTCTTTTTGCTCTTAGTCATGTTCTTCAAACTCCTCATAAGTTGGCCTATGTTGGTATTTAGAAGATGGAAATTCATTTTATCCTCGCCAAATTTGAGAGACACCGTCTCCTTTTTGGAGTCAATGTTTACTCCTGCAGTATTTAAAAAAGTTCTTCAAAAAATAATTGGATAATAAACATCAGTCAGCATATCAACAAGTACAAAATCAATAGGGTACTTGTAAGGTCCAATACAAATAGAAACATCTCTAATTATTCCCATAGGAATTCTAAGTGTTTTATCCGCTAGCATAATTGTCATATCAATATCTTCTTATTCAGCTGGTTTGAGTTCATCCTAAATGTCTAAGTAAAAGTATAAGGGGTGATGTTATCAACTTGCTTAGGTGGTGGAGTATATTGAAGCCATTCTTTCTTCGGGCTTCAATATGTTCTGTAAAGGACTGAAATATTTGCAAGATAATATCATCATCAAGTTGAAGTTCATTAGAAGTTCTCTTAACCATATCAGATTCCTTGTAAGCACTGAGACAATCATATTCAATTTCTATACCTCCTTCGTCACCTAAATCAAATCCCCAAGTTTCTCTATTACAACGAATTCTTTCTAAAAGTTTCTAAGATTTAGTTATAGTTAGCTCTATAAAGAAACCCCTGGAATTTGAGCAAAGTTCATGTTTTATTTCTTGATTAAGTCCCCTATAGAAAATGTATAAAACATACCATTCAGGTAAATAATGATGGGGACATATATTAAGAAGAAATTTATACCTTTTAAAATATTTTATTAAGGGTTATTGGTTTGTCACTATAGGCAGCCATATGCTCAGTTTTGCCACTAGCGCGCAATGGTGCTCAGTTTTTCCACTATTTCAGGCGCAGCTGCTATGGCAACGCCAACCGACCAGTTTAAATGAGCATAACAAATTCAAAAAAAATCAAAAAAATCAAAAACCCGCGTACATAGTTTTCTTATGTCTTATACTAACGATTCAAGTTGATAAACAAGGTCTGCATACATTCAAACGAAAAATTCATGTATTCATGTATGTAGAACTTGTTTATCAACTTGAATTTTTAGTATAAGACATAAGAAAACTATGTGCGCATGTTTTTCATTTTTTTAATTTTTTTTAATTTGTTATACTCATTTAAACTGGCCGGTTAGTGTTGCCGTAGCAGTTGCGCCCGAAATAGTGACAAAACTGAGCACCATTCCGCGCTTGTGGCAAAATTGAGCATATGGAGGCCTATAGTGGAAAATCAATAATTAACCCTTTTATTAAACCTTCTCCTAGGCGATTTTTGAAGTTCGTGATCACCCTTCTTACCTCACTTGTCTTTACTTTGGAAAAAAAGTTGAAATATAAATTCTCCTTTTAAGCTTTTTCCAAGTGTTAATTTTCTCTGCAGGGCAAATTCTATACCAAGTTAGAGTAGTGTTGGTTAGATATTGGCTAAATAATTTAAGTTTTAATTCATCATACGAATAGCTTTTTAATTTAAGTGTCCAACATAACTTGGTAAAATGCATTAACTAGACTAGCTCTACAGAGAAAGTCATCATCGGCGACTTTACCTATCACAATCTCTTTAATTAAGTCTTCAATGACAATGTTGCTGGTAGATTCGTTGACAAAACGTGATGACTTCGCATCATCCCCTTCCTTATCAAGTATACACATTGCAGTCAAGCCAATGTTCCATAAACGATAAATGCATTCGACATCGACTTCACTAGCTGAAAATTCACCTTTCTTATCTGGTAGCTCAAACTTGGTAGTATCTTTATTGTACAAATCTAGCATGTACTGTAGCAAGACTGTGCGCATCTTGATTTTGGGAATTTGTAACATACATCGCAAATTAGTTTCTTCAAATTTAGAGTGTTGCGCACTTGAAAAACTTGCACATAGGTTGCACCATTTTTCAATGTTGCAAGAAAGTTCACCATCAAGGTCATTCATGATGTCAGATTCAACGAAAAGTAGAACAATTAATACTACTTTCAGAGTAACTACAAACCATATGCACTTTATGTATCGACTAATATATTTTTTCTCCGAATGAACTGCTATCTCAGATGCAAACGTATTTAAGTAACCTGCTATCTCACATGCAAACATATTAAATCATTATCCATGTGTAAATGCATATTCATCTCGACCAGAGTAGCCACATGCAAACATATTCCTCTCGACCAGGAACAGACGTCAAGCGTAAGCGGGACCCTAGCAATTGTGAGAGAAACAGATGTCAAGCGCAAGTGGGACCCTAGCAATTGTGAGTGGAGACCTAACGATTGTAGTGGAGACCGGTGGGAGGCGGAGAAGGCGACCACAACGGCGAACCACTAAACCTAGCACGTGGAACCTGGTGCCTCCACTGACAACCGCTTCCTAGACTAGTATGGAGATCTATGCGCGTAGGCACTATAAATGTTGGTCATGGATTTTTAGAAAATCACTTTTAGACGGAGGACGTGATGTTTCTTCATGAACCTAATCTCAAATTAGCCCCTAGGAAGACATAGCAGAAGCCAAAATTTTGACCAAAATCTGACCGGGCCACTAAAAATTCAAGCAAATTCAAAACCTTGTAAAACATTGGCCTTCAACACTTGTTTGTGTCATATTTTCCAAGAAAAATATTAAAAATGGCACATGTGTAAGTTTACAAGCATCTCCTCTTAGAGACTAGCTTCGGAGTGGAAGTTCCATGATGTACTGGGCAGATGAGCAAGGTGATGACCATGTCCTTTGCAAACTTTGTCGGAATAATCTCAAATTTGGCAGAGACGTGTGTCTTTTCATGGAAAATAGTTTTAGCAAGTTCATTTTCACTTTGTTTAAGGTAAACACTTTTAGGTAGAGAATGTGATGTTTCTTCATGAACCTAATCTCAGATTAGCAAGATCCATCCCCTAGGAAGCCATAGCGGAAGCCGAGATTTTGGCCTAAATCTGACCTGACCACTAAAACTTCAAACAAATTCAAAACCTTGGCCTTTAACACTTATTTGTGTGTGGTAGCATGTGTATTTTTTTGGATTATTTCAGAAATGTATAAAATTTCACACTCTTAGAAATACTAGTTCAGATGATATTTAGACAAAAGGAACACCATGAGCAACTAGGACAATGTTATGCCAGCTGTCTACACATACTGAACCCTATTCCACCTCATTAGAGAGAAGAACCTGCAGAAGAGCATTATGTTGCCCATTAGTGCGAGCATCTGTAGATGCAAGCTCTCGGACATGCTAAAGGAGGCCATGCAGCTTCCCACCCTTTGGCTTGTTTGTATGCCATGGGAATTTGTTGCCATTTCCCTCCTTCAAAGTGAAACTCTTCAAGTTCCTTTTGTTCACATCTTCTTCAGTCTTCGATTCGTACTACAAAAATACATGGAAATATAAAAACACATCATGCATTGCAATATATAATCATTGGACAACAAAAAATATAAACAAATCACTAGGGTTCACCTATAGGGAGCCCTCAGACTCGGCCTGTTCATATGGATCAAAGAAGGCCAAGAACTTTCTCTTCTTGCCAACAGCAATAAAATATGGCTTCTTATCCTGTACATTTTTTCGAAGTTAATTAATTCTATATGATGGAATTCTTAAATTTCAATTCAACTATATTATTTAAAATTCCAAATTCAAATGCATCTACTAGTACATATAAAATATGAGAAGAATTCAAATGTATAAATGACACATGTGCAACAAATTTGAATCATCATGTGATATAATTGGACAGAATCCACTTATGCAATACTTGTGATATAGTAACAATTAGATGAGTGCATGTACTGATAATAAGTTCATTGGATAGAATCCCTTAATGAACACATTGTAAGCTCAGTGCATTAATCCAAAAGATAAATAAATGAGATAACAAATGGAGCTCAGTGTACTCATAATAAGTATATGTAGTTTCATATTATAATTCAGACTAGCACTGCATATTATAATATGCAAGTCTAAATTTAAATAGTAATAAAAATTGCTAGACTAAAACTGAAAAATATTTCTACAGTTGCACGTAACTAATTCCATAGTATGAACTAAATACACACTAATTATTAGATACCTAAATAGTATGCATCTATCATACTTACATCAAATCTAACATTTCATAGGGTTAATTTGCAAATGCCATATGAACACCGATTGAACAATTACCGTAGGAATTGGGGATGGATGCATGCTATTGTGTATTAACAAATACACAGATGCTACACAACAAAACAATCCAACCAATCAGTGTACTAATTACCCAAATAGTATGTCGTTTTACGTTTAGTCGGTAACTAAGAATCCTAGAGTTCAAACCCTAGATATGTATATCTACAGATGTTCTAACAAGGATTCGGCCAAACACTGAAATAATAGAGGGGGGAAGAGATCAAGGATGATACTTACCTCCTTCTCATCCTGCTGCATGAGATTCACCACCGGCTCAACCCCCACCTCCTGAGCGGCACTGTCGACACCCACCTTCTCCGTCTTCAAATCTGACACATCCGCAACCAGCACGCCCTTGCCGGTTGCGACAGCTGCGCCCACCTCCTGAGCGGCAGCGTCGACCACCGCATCTGACACAGTCGCAACCAGCGTGCCCTTGCCGGCTACGGTTGTTGCGCCCACCTCCTAAGAGGAAGCGTCGACCACCACCTTCTCCGCCTCCGTAGCCCCAATCCCCTTCATCCTGTCCAGATCCGCCCCGAGCGCGCCCTCGCCGGCCGCAACTTCATCCACAACTCCATTACCACCGCCAACTCCCTCCCGCCTCCATTTTCTCCCATCTTCTTCTTGACATCTACGTCGGGGTCCAATCCACTGCGTCCTTCCATCGCCGCCACGGGGGAAGTGGCCGCAGGTGATTGAGATGCGGGCGGTCACTGGGGGCAGTGGGGATGGTGATGTTTTCTCCAGTTTTTTTTCCTAATTGGGTGGGGAAAATGATTGGGACGGAGGCGACGAGAACGATGGGTTGGCTTTTATATCGCATGACCAGTCGGTTTCAGGGCACGTCATCACCGTACAACAATAAGCACGTACATGTAACATAGGGTCCAAGCGGGCACATGTTCTACTGTGCTTTAAAGGGCTACCCGAGGGCCATCTAGCCCTTCTTCTCCAACCGGTATAGATAAATCCTGACCATCCATCTGATTTGTCAACCGAACATTTTCCTCCAGGAGAGGGGTTGGTACGGAAGTAAAAGTGATTCATCAGAATAAGAGGAATCATGGCACATAGCCAGACTCATCGTCAACTTTCTCCCATTAGCATCATCACCTATAGTGTCATTAATATGTACTAAGTAGATGCCCTCGTCGTCAACTCCAACATGCTCATTTTCTTCAAATGGTTTAGTTTCATTTTCTCCAGCCACATAATTATGCAAAGAAGGTTGGGTACTGCTGCTATGTTGACTGAGAGCTGCTTGAGATGAAAATGGAAGTGAATGAGTGCATGGCACTTCTGCCGATGTCCTTGGTGGAATAGGAGGCAATTGAGGGGTTTCATCCACACCACGAATATGCATGGCAATATCAATCTACTCCCTCCATTCACAAATATAAGACGTTTTAGTTTTATAAATCGAATATATTTAGACGTCTTTTATTGTAAAGGTTCGTAAACATTTAGAGTGAACCTATACACTAAAAAGCGTCTAAATATATTTATTTCAGAGAGCTAAAACGTCTTATATTTCTGAAATGGGGAGTATTTGATAGCAGAAAATTTTGCAAACATTTGTACCACGTCTTGATCACAACTAACTTGATGGTACGTGCAATCATCGACATAGTACATTTTCAGCAACTCATTGTGTGGTCATGGATATTGTTTAGCAAAGTCAACAACTAATCAATCGGTCATTAATCTTGTCCGCGTCTAGAGTCTTGTCAACGCAGAACCCACTCACCTCTTTTCTCCTTATTGCACACTAGTGTCTTTGTTACTCCGTGCATCCTAAAAAGGATGTCAGAAGATTTTTAGGACGGAGAGAGTACAAGATCATATTTAGGCCTCTCGAGGATCCTCACAAACTGAATTGAGGATAGGTAGGATCGAAAGAGAGACTAGAGAGAGATACGGAGAAGGTGGTGAGAACTCAGAGTTCAATGTTCACTATGGAAGAAGGCAAAGGCGCCGATGGCCTATACCAGCGCCGACGGCAAAAAGTTGGAACCATCGGCGAAGGTGGATGGGCTGGGCAGGCCGACCGACAGCATTGTCGTCGGCATATCTACCGCCAGACCAAACGGCTGTCACCCGCCTATGTGGGTCCCGTAGAGGGTACGCCGACGGCATATACACCGTCGGCCTGCGAGTATACGCCGACAGGGTTTCGTATGCCGACGGCTAGTTAGGCTACACCTACGAGGCAAAACGCCGACGGGGGGCTACACCGACGGGATCTGGGCGTCGGCGCCTAAGTCCTTTGCTGTAGTGGTTCTTTTCACATGTTGCTTATGCAATTTAATTACAACGGCTTATAACTCGCCCCGCTTACGCGCTCGGCGCACAAGCCTTGTCATATGCACCGAGTTTATACTTGTCATATGCTCCTGGGCTCCCCTTGTCAAAACATATAAGACTCCATTGATCCACTCTGTAACTATCGGAGTTGTATTCCATGATTAGGTGAGACCACACGGAGTACTTACACGACACATGGTTCCATCGATCCGTGGGTGGTAGGACAGTGTACGTGCATGCATGAGATGCAACGCCCGTAGTTAAGCCAGACAGGATCTATCGGCTTTGGCCAGTGCAAAAGGCTTTGCCCGGCTGTGTGGTTGCGTGGTGCATAATTGTGCAGGTCTCGGGTCTGTCGGAACAGCTAGACTCTGCCTCTGCATGACGGTGTTGATCGTGAGAGCCTCCGCGGGTACACTGCACTCATGCACACGCACGTCCAAAAAGAGAGGCCCATATTTTCCTTTTGGTTCAAGCAAGCTTGTCTTTTTTTCTTCTTCAAAATTTTACCAATCTATTAATAATCATCAATAGAGTTATAAAGATGTCTAAAAATTATAACAAAATTATAAATAGGTTATTGGACCACCTAGCGATGACTACAACCACTAGCGCGAGCCGAAGACGCACCGTTGTCCTCGCCCCTCCATCATCGAAGCCAAGCAAAGCTTGTCATAGTAGAGTTTGTTACAGTAGATAGGCGAGAACTCGTCATACCAGGTCCACAAAGGACCAGTGCACCAGAGAAACAACCATCGTCAATGATGACAACAATAGATCGGAAGAGACTGACCTGAAAACAAACCAACGAACACGAAAGCTGACTGGATCTCAGAAGATCCACCGGATAAACGACTCCACGCGCTCTCCGTCAGTGCTAGATGCACCACCGGAGCGAGGATATAGCAGGGAGGATCTTATTCAGACTTCAGAATGTAGCTGTCACCTCACCATCTCGAAAAAGACATGAAAAACAGTCTAAACACGCAATGAACTGCACCCCCTCCCCCCCCCCCCGCCGGCGAGAGACCGTGGTCCGCCACACCTCCAAGGCCCTAAGAACACCGGAGGAGGAGTGTACCGACGACGCCACCGACAGTAGGAACGGAACCCTAGATGGGTTTGGGAGTCGCCGCCTTGATAGCCTCAAGCAAGCTTGTCGATCCCTTCTCATGAAGTTCAACAGATTTTTTAGTATAACGAATTTCAATAGATAAAACTACCACTCCCTTTAATTAATAATAAGCGTCGGTATACAAGAGTGAGTGTAGTAATTTTTTTGGAAAGGACTGGGTGTCCTCCGGAGGTTGGAAATTTTCCCAAACTCCGGGTCGTGGTGCTGATACATGGCACTTTGGGACCACTCCCGTACACGGGAGAAAAAAATCCTCCACCCTCCTGAAACACCATCCCACTTCCTTGCTCAGACCTACATAGGCGGTCCTCGACCCCAGTAACCATGGAGCAGCGCCCAACTCCGGCAAGGGAGGACGCCCATGGTCCCCCTCTAAAGCACCTCCACTCCTCCCCTGGCAGCATCACCTCCCTCCTTAGACAACACCTCACTCTCCTCCCATGGCAACACCATCGCCGTCGCCGTAAAATATACCATTGTGGTCTCTTGCAGCAACGTCGTTGGCCACCAGCACCGGTGACCACTTGTAGCAAACCCTGATGCCGATGGTAGAAACGGCAACCAGGGTGGGTAGCATCAGCGGCCAGACTTTGTAGCATCGGAAGCCATCAGTAGCGGCCAGCGGTGGCATCCTTGCAGCAACTCCGGTGTCACCATGCACCAAACCTGATGCCCATGGTAGTAATGGCGACCAGCGTTGGTAGCATCGGCGCCTAGCCTTTGTAGCATCGGAGCCTAGCGTTTGTAGCATTCGCGCCCATCAGCAGCGACCAGCGGTGGCGTCCTTGTAGCAACTCTGGTGTCGCCATGTAGCAAACCCTGATGCCCATGGTAGCAACGAAGACCAACGTTGGTAGCATCAGCTCTCAGCCTTTGTAGCATCAGCGGCCAGCAGTGGTGTCCCTGCAGCAACTCTGTTGTCGCCATGCCGCAAACCCCCATGCCCATGGTAGGAACGACGACCAGGATTGGTAGCATCGGCGTGCATCAGCGGGCAGCAACGCTGGTGTCGCCTTGTAGCAAACACCGATGCCCATGGTAGCAACGACGACCAGCCTTGATAGCATCAGCAACCATCCTTGGTAGCATCGGTGACCTTGCTTCACAGCTCCGATGAGCACCGCCATCCTTCATCCGTAGCTCCGGTGAAGACTGCTCGCAGACAACTGTTGCCCAGCCTCACAGCAGCATCGGTCCGGCTTCATAGCAAGAGCGAACCACCGCAAGCTCGACAGATAGGGAGGTCGCGACGAGGAACGCGAGCAGCATGTTGGAGCAGATTGGGAGGAACTGGTTGGAGGAGACGATGTGAGGCCGGCGGTAGTCGAGATAGGAGGGGATTTAAGGGGGCGGAGGGCAGAAAAACTAGTATGCGACAACAACATGACATCAGCTTTTGTGGAGGAGCGATGGAGAGGAGAAGCCGTGGGAGAGGATAACGATGGGGAGGACAGAGGTGGGACCCACTACGTACCACTTTATTTCCATCCGGGGGCAGGACCCACGTCACGCGTGGGAGGCGGAGGTTAGAGGACGCGTGATCCTTCGGCCGTAAGGGCATCTCCACCATGTCGACCCAAACTGGTGACTGAAACGGCCCGTTTCTATCCGTTTAGGTCGAGTCGCGGTCACTTTTAGGTCGCGGTCTAGCCTATCCGGTTAGCCGTGCCCAGCGGCCTGACCCATCCCCGCTGTCACCGCTTGACACCCTCAGCGATGGGACGTTAGTGGAGACGCGACGTCGGCTATTGGTGCCGGTGGCTTCCCACGCGGCCGCCGTTTCCTGCTGATGTCTACGCACTTTTATTCTTGTAGACAGTTGTTAGGCCTCCAAGTGTAGAGGTTTGTAGAACAGCAGCAAGTTTTCCCTTAAGTGGATCACCCAAGGTTTATCGAACTCAGAGAGGAAGTGGTCAAAGGTATCCCCTCTCAAGCAACCTTGCAATCAAGATACAAGAAGTCTCTTGTGTCCTCAACACACCCAATACACTTGTCAGGTGTATAGGTGCACTAGTTCGGCGAAGAGATAGTGAAATACAAGTGGTATGGATATAAGACAATGGTGCCAGAAAATACTTCGATGGCGTGGAAGAGACTAAAAGAAAACTGAAATAAAGATGAAAGCAAACAAACATGTAACAGATCTAATTGCAAATGGTGTTTCAATGCTTAGAAACAAGGCCTAGGGATCATACTTTCACTAGTGAACACTCTCATATAAATATCTTCTTCTTTATGATACTACGCTCAACTACTCTCCGGTTGGACACTCTAATCCATGGTAGGGCTATAACAGCATACCTCAAAGTAAGCCTTTCCCATATAGATAACTCCACACTGTCACCTTAAGCACTAGATGGTTCAAACAAACACCACAATTTCATAAAGACATCCAACTCCAAATATAACTCATAACAAGTATTTGTAATCTCTAGCCTAAGTGCCACCATGGTGTGCACACTTTCAACTTCACACACATGGGAAGAGCAGAGATCTATTAAAACACTTGAGTAGCAAGGTAGATCTATAGATTACAAGCTCATGATCTCAATACGATCATGGATAGAGAGAGAGATGAACACATAGCTATCGGTAGAATCCTTAGCCTCGAGAAAGAACTACTCCCTCATCATCATGGGAATCAATAACGGTGATGGAGATGGCAGTGGAGATCGATGGAGATGGCTTCGGGGGCACTTCCCGTCCGAGTCTTGAACAGAGACTCGTCCCCAGAATCTCTCCTTCGGTGGCGTGGCCATGGAACTTTTCGTGGCTGGAGGATGGTCGATTTGGGGTTTTTGCATCGGGAGGCATCTTATAGGCGAAGAGGCAAGGTCGGTAGGCGGCTAGGGGGCCCACACCACCTGGTGGCGCGGCCAGGGCTAGCCCGCACCACCATATGGTGTGGCCGCCCTCGTCTTCTGGCTCTGTGAGTCTTCCGGTAAAATATCGACTTTGGGTCCGGTCCAATTTCGAGAATATTCATTTTCTGACTTTTCTGGAACCAAAAACAGAAGAAAACAGGCAACTGGCATTGTGGCATCTTGTTAATAGGTTAGTCCAAGAAAGTGTATAGAAATACTCCAAAGTGTGGACAAAATATAAGAAAGTAGATATAAAACAAGCATGGAGCATCAAAAATTATAGATACGTTTGCAACATATCACCCGCCATTGTAGCTTTACGTTTCTCACGTGCGCCTCCCCAGCCGTTTTCTGCCTTCGCCGCGGTCTATAAAATACGGCCGCGCGATGTGGCTGAGACAACAAGCCCAAGCAAGATAAACCACCGCCGGATAAAGCGCCAACCACCACCAGCCATGCCTCGTCGCAAGATTGTCAACTGGACCAAGATCAGGGAGCTATGCCGCACCTGCTTCCAGGGGCCGACATCGATTCTGTCGACCTCCAAGCCACGTTGTTGTCCCAACGCATGGCCGAGGCGGAGGTGGTGGCCTTCGAGGAGGAAGGTTGTGTGGCTGAGGCGGCGCTGGAGCAGGTGGTGGAGGCGGTCGCACAGTTGGCGGCCCAATGGGCGGTGCGTGAGGTTCACCATGTCACCACCAAGGAAGCGGTGGAGGCGTTGGCCAAGGAGGCCGTATCAGCGGCCCTCCGCGAGATCTGACATGAGGCAGCCATGACCACGCTGGAGGAGATGGCCAAGGAGGTGGCCAAGGTTGCCGTCCGGGAGCTTCGCCACGCTACCGCCACGCGCAGTGCGGTGGAAGCGGAGGAGCACGCCGTCAACGCGGCGGCGGAGGAGTTGCGCGTGGCTACGGCTGCCGAGGTGGCGAGCGCATGGGCTCTCGCCGACGGGGACGAGACAGAGGTGGAGGAAGACGACGAGGAGGGGGAGGAGGTGGATCAGGTGGTGGTGGAGGAGGGGGCGGGGGAGGAGGCGATTTTTGTCCCCCTACAGATCGCTTAGGCCCTGGGCCTCGGCCCCAATGGAGCTTCGGTGAGGGTGATCCCCTTGGCAGCGAGGGCGGCGACGGTGACGGAGCTGAACGATCAGGAGGCGAGGGACCACTGGGCGTCCGAGATGGAGAAGGCCGGCGACGGACCGCGTGAAGGTTGCCGTGTCTGAGGCTCATGGCGGCCTTGCGACCGTTCAGGATCGCCTCCGGCAGAGCCATCTCGGTGGCTAGAAGCGGCGATCGGCGGGGCGACAGCGACACCTGTTCGTAGGGACGGCCTCCTTCAACAGTACTAGTCCTTATTTTATTTTGTTCAAATGTGCCTTTTTGTAATTGGCAGAGCCTAATCTTATCAAAAGCAAGTTTAATTAATGTTTCACTTATATATGGGGCCCGAGCGGGCGACAGGCGAACACCCGCGCGGTCCTTGTGCTGTTTGGGCCGACGCAACCGTTGCCCAAATTAGATGCACGGATGGATCGATCCAGACGCGTATGTCCGGTTGGGTCGAGCCGTTGAGAGGCCGTGCACGCCCCCGTACGTCCGCGCGGACGCATTCGGACGCGCTCAGACTGGTTGGATCGACCCGGTAGAGATGCTCTAAAGAAGCGTTTTCCTACTTTTCTTTTAGAAGAATTAGAGTGAGTACGTTCAGCCCAAAACAGAGGCCCATTTGTGAATGCAGCCCGTTACAAAATTATGAAAATTCTGAAGTCACCCCGCATAGCTTTAAGTCATACGCTTGCACGAGAGGAACACTGCAGGTGCCAAGTTAGGACAAAAACCATTGCAGCCTTGCAGGGGCTGTGGATTGTGCCGTTTGCGGGAAGAGCTAAAATTAATATCAACGGTGCGGTTGCAAAATCCACCTCGAAGGGGGCAGTCGAAGTTGTCTGCCGCACTGAGCTGGGAGAGTTCATGGGGGCCTCGGCGTTGGTGATTGATGGCCTCACACATCCTGGCTGTCTAGAGGCAATTGCTTGTAGGGAGGCGCTTGCTCTGGTTGATGACCTGAACCTGGGGCTGATCCATGTCGCTTCTGACTACATAGAAGTTGTAAGGGGGCTACGGAACAAGAACCATAGGGTTTTTAGAAGCATATTGAAGGAGATCGATTTTAGATCAGAACTCCGAGGAGGAGTTTACTTCTGCCATGAAGGTTGAGAGATGGCTCGACTAACCAAATATTTGGTTAGTTGAGCCACCTGTTGGCTTACAGGTATTTGTAAATACGGATTTGCTAGTTCTCAGGCGCCTGAGAACTAGCTAAATCTCAGTCACATTCCTAGCCATCAGATCCGGATGTGTCAAGATCTGTGCGGCCTTTTTTTTTCATCGTTCTGACCGGGGTCTGGCAGACGTTTGGCAAAGGGCCGCATGGGTTATGGGCCCTTGTTGCTACTGCAGAGGCTATTTTGCTTGTTTGCTTCCACCTACAAAGACGATCGTGTGGTGAAGGCTTTTGTTTTTGTTTGTGTGTGTACTTCTTTTATCTCATTTATTTCTCCCATTTCTATTACAGATTCTACACGTACAAAAATTGATTTTACATTTTTTTTGCTTCTGTAAAAATGTTTATATTCTTTGTAAATATTAGTCTCATAGTGGATTGCAACTGAGAAACTATTTCCAAACATTGTATTAGCATCATGATCCGTCATGGCTATGAGTTACAAGTGGGTTGCAAGTGTGATTTTCAAGTCGTAAATGGTCGCAACTAAGTTTTTTCTAGAGAAAATTGTTACTACATTTGTATTAATTAGCTCTGTGCTTTGTGCTGGCTACGAGTTGCAAGTTGGCTACAACTGTGATTTTCCAGTCGCAAAACGGTTGCGACTGTCAAAAATATTCCTGACCATTGGATTAGCATCATGATTCATGTTTGCCGGGAGTTACAAGTGGGTTGCAACCGGAATTTTTTATGTTGCAAGTGGGTTGTAACTAAGTTTTTTTAGTTGCAATTTGGCTGCAACTGTGATTTTCCAGTTGCAAGAATGTTGCAACTGTCAAAAATATTTCCGACCATTGGATTAGCATTATGATTCATATTTGCCGGGAGTTACAAGGGTTGCAACTGAAAATTTCTAGTTGCAAGTGGGTTGTAACTAAGTTTTTTTAGTTGCAAGTTGGTTGCAACTGACAAAAATTCCGACAGTTGGATTAGCATCTGGTTTTATACCATATGGAAATTGGTACCACTAAGGAAATCTATTTACTAACAGACAAACGAAGCTCCCTCAATGTGATTTTGATCAATTATTCAGCGAGTTAGCACAAATTAAAACAAAAGCAAGAGTTAGCCCAGAAATAATGGGCCCATTGTCCAGGAAAAATATCAGCACGGTTCATGCCTCAAAGAAAAAACAATCGCTCAGCTCAAGTGGAGAACCGCTGGCTCGATGTATGACTGAGAACTGGTTAGTTTCAGGTTGAATAAAAGGCCAGAACGTTCTAGAAAAAAAAAAGCCATACGCTTGCAGCACTCACCGTCACGCGTATGATGATGGAACATGGAAGCTCTGCGGTTCTCATGTGCACGGAGGAGCGCCATGATTTCGGTTCGCGCGCAAGAGTGGCTTCGCTTCCATCGCAGCTGCCGACCGCAGAAAATATTATCGGCTGGTATCCCGGTTAGGTACTCGTCGACATCATCCCTGTGGAAGGAATCGAGAAACGATCGGACTGAGCGCGAAATCACCGAGTGTTGGTTCGCTTGCTGCAGGACCAAGCGTGGAAAGTTCGCAGTATGGATAGAGATCGTTGATGGGAAGAAGCTCGTGCACGTAAGAATATGTACTGCACGTAGCACCCCGCGATATACATCAAACGTGCAGCTATCGTTATCTTAGATGAGAAAAGGATCTACTACTAGATCATCGAGTCGATGCTCACAGTCACCTGCAATCATATATTCGCATCATAATTCTTTAAAGATCTAGCCAGTTAAGCATGAATCAAAGAGTGACAGAACTGAATCCGAGGGTGTAAAACCCAAATTCTAAATAGGAGTAGAAACAATATAGACAGACAGGTCTCGCACAGATCGCCAATCAATTTGTAAACCCTATACAACCGCAAGAAACAAACAATGTACTACGAAAGCACGGGTCCTCCCAGATGACCAACCGCGCATACAGTCACCAAGTAATGTGCCCGCCAGGTAGTATAGTAGTGATGATCGAAGAAGCGGCGGGTCGCCATGCGTCGGCGCAGGAGCGAGCTAGGCTCCTGAAGCGGCGGGCGGGGGCACCATGGAGCGGTCCCACTCGCACGGGCCGGAGGCGAAGACGGAGAGGCACGCGACGAGCGGGGTGCCGAGGAGGACGAGCCCCACGGGCACCATCCACAGCCTCGCGTTCGCGGGGTGGAACGCGACCGCCCACCACACCAGCAGCGCACCGCCGCAGAGGCCCGCCAACACCAGACCGGCGGCGACGAGCCACGCCGGCACGGACTGCGTCGCCGTTGCTGCCGTGTCACCGGCCAGTGCGGACGGCGGCTTCCGGGTCCCTGCTGCCATCGAGAAGTAGGCCCCGCAGGAAGCGCCACTCTATATATGCGCACGCGCGTGCGATCGCGCCCGGCGGGGCTCCGTGCTGCTTCGCGCGCCGCCGGCTCAGTTCCTCGTGTCCCCCCGTGCCGTATGCTCACCCCCTCGTTGATGCAGCTTTGGCTTCGGTCATCGGTCATCGGTCATCGGTGTAAGTTGTACTCGTGGTCGTGGACTACCTCGCCTGACGTGGCCAAACCGAAAGTTTCCCCTGTTTGCACGTTCGTCATGCGATTCTCGTCAGGTGGAAAATAAAGGACTCCTTGGAGGTGGGCCTCCATTCGTCAGACCTCCCAACAGTCCGAACTGATTGAAATAACGTGTATTATATTCTTACTTCCTCCGTTTTAAAATATAAGATGTTTTAGTTTTGTAAAAAGAATGTATCTAGATCATTTTAGTGTGTAGGTTAACTTCAAATCTAGATAAACCTACATACTAAAGGGTTCTAGATATACTTCATTCACAAAGGTAAAACATCTTATATTTTAAAAAGGAGGGATTAACATCCAGAACATCTTCATATGCGACATATTTTTTAGGGGAAAGGCAGGAGTTCCATCATTCGATGGATAGAAAAACAGAGCATTCACAGATGAAAAAACCACAAAGTTATAACACTATGGCACAGCCGCCGCAGGCATGTTGATTGAACATCGCAAAACGGGCTTACAAAAATGTCCCAGGATGTTTACACCATGTTTAAATCCATAATCACTTGCAAACAAACAAAAAACAGACCCAGCAGCCAAAACTGACAAGAGTTTCTACCTGAACAAGAATCACTATATAGGAAGCTTACTGAAATTTTTGTTACCTTATGAGGAACAACGGGCGATGATGACTTCTTATAATCTGAATTGTTGGAAATGGATACCTGAACTGTACACACAAGGAACTCCACAGCACTATTACTACTGCCAAATGGGCTCATAGCTTCTACACACACACAATCTAGGAGAATGGCGGACCAGTTAAGAGCTAGACAGCTGCGGAAATAACAGAATCACCAATTACACCCTACCCTACCATGTCATACACAAGCTTGCCCTGCTTCATCAGACTTCTTCATGGACCTACTCAACTGAAACACTGGATTCCTGCAGAGTCTCCCTACTCCTTTCCTAAATTTAAATCTGTCAAACAAACCTTCCACGCTGTCATTACTTAGTTTATTTGCACAACTCCTATCTTGGCAACTAAAATCAGTCTCCGCTGAACAAAAATCGTTATTGCTTTTGTCATGGACTGCAGCAGTGCCACACTTCGTGGGTTCTCTAATACTGGCTTGCCCATCATGGTGAAGCACTTCTTCTACTCTGAAGAGGAAGTGGTCAAGTGTGGCCCCGCTAATCATGGGGCGTTCAAGATTTTCCTGACTTGAACAAATGAAGGGAATGTCCAAATGTTTTAATTCATGAGGTTCATCTTTGTCACTCGAGGAACCAGAGTTAGACGTGGATGCCCTTGCTGCGGCAGCTGACTCCTCCCTTTCTTTTACAGTCTTTAGGATCAATGTCTTCAAGAAATTCATCACTTTAACTGCATGTATCAAAGCAGTCAAGGGATCGGCCATCTGAAACAGAGATAAATATACCATAAATCATATGTTTCGGTTGCAAGTTTGAAGAATCCATACACCAAGAACAATGAATAGGCTTCCTAACCTGAGTCATGTTTGGTGCAAAAACCATAGCGATGTTCCGTGCATTCATCTTGTTGTAGTTTTGATGTTCCACAACATCAGCCATCAGATTAATGGCCCAATCGAGTAATGCTGCTTCCACTGGAGGTACCATACTTGCAACGAGAGCACACTCTTCTTCAGTGTTGCAGTGCATCACTTGTTGTGGATTCAATGAGTCCAATACTCCACTGGGAAGTTCCCGAAACCAGGCCTACAAACCAGCAGCCATATTGAACATGGAATGACAAGGAAGAACAACTGGTAAATAAAAAGGTTCTTTAAAAAAATATAATTTCTCTGCAGATTTCTTAGAAGTACAATTTTCTCAAATATAGTTTATGCATTGTATTGTTGTATATTGACTACGTCTGAACTCTCACATTTGAAGGGCTACTACAATGTCCAAATTGCAGAAATGATGCTTCAAATCACAAACAAAGAAATATTGGTAGAAAAAAGTTCACCACACCTTTATAAGGCCCGCGAGACAGTGCAAGTCAACTCCATCTGGAACAACACCTCGGTTCAGTTCCTCCCTGACATGTAGTTCCTGGCTATTGTCAGCATTTATTCTGAAGACCCCTTCAGCCTAGCAGAACCAGAAACGATAGTTTCAGAACCCAAGTACTCCAATGAATTTGTAATTCCTGATTATGCTTGGCTTTACCTGAAGGCCTCCAAGTAAATATAACTTCCTTTGCATATTCAATAGTATTGTTGGGACACTGTTTCCTCTTTTATCAAACGAGCATTGCATGGACCTTGGTGAAACTCCAAATACACTCACACTGTGTGGAGAAATAGAGTTAGTAAACATAAGTTGTGCAACGGTCCAATAGATTATAGATGTAATAAACATCAAGAATGGCATCGCCTAATGTTCATTCAGATTGGTCTTGAGACGAGTAATAGAACTCGATCTTGTTTCTCTCCCGAGCAAGACAGGACAGAGCCGGAAGTTGAGCTCAAGGGGGGCAGAGCTAGACTGACTAGTCTTGTGATCTGCATGAGGGGGGCTAAACTAGCTAAAACCTCATAGAAAAGTAGCAGACATGGCTAATTTCCTTTTTAAAATCATAGAAAAGTAGCCCCCGCTCCCTGTCTCCGTTGTCATACGTTTAACTGGATGTCTCATTCAGCATTTATTCTTTAACTGGATGTTGAATGCCTTAAGCTCATATAGTTCCTCATCAAAATAGAAAGTCTATACTATCAGATATAGCGGTACAAGGACAATGGAACTGATAGGTGGTAACTGGTAAGTGGTAACTACTCACTGATAACTACAACTGCTACAAAAGAATGTTTGAAGCGTGTTTGCCTCTTTACTGATAACTACAACTACTACAGAACATCACAGTATCCTATTTCCTGGCAAGTATACAAAGGTGAAAGGCCTAATTCCCCAAAATAGAGTGTGTTCTGAAAAGGAAAAGTAGGTTTATAACCACAGCCCCGTAGGCTCGCTTAACCAAAATTAAAGGCGCAACAGACCATCCCGCGCTATTTTTTCCTGGTTAGGTGGACTAACTAGTAGCTGGACATCACGTGGCACTGCAAATTCAGGAATGAGGAATGGGACAACCCAAAATTCAGAAATGAGAAATGAGTAACACGGACAGTTCTCAATCTGCGTGGGGGAATCCGAAGAAGAGAGCTCGGCCGCAAAATCATCTGCAAATCCAGGAGCATGGCGGAATACATACAGGTACAGGTAGCAGAGCGGCGGACTGACCTGGCGCTGGGCGCGGGGCGAGGCACGTCGGGCTCGAGGTCGGCGGGAAGGCCGAGGAAGCCGACGAAACGATCGAAGGTGACGTGCGAGACGTGGCGCACCTCGGTGGGCCGCCCTATCTGCATCCCCACAGCCCCGCTTCCTTCGTCGGCGCGCACGCTGCTGCACAGCAGCAGCGACCTCCGCAGCGCCGCCGCCACCATATCCACCACGGAAACCCCTCCACCCCTCGCCGCCTGAAGTGTCAGCTGCGACGCGACCGGCGACGCCCCGCTCTCCTCCTCTCCCTCGTATGGATATGGCTCCTCCTCCTCTGCCTCTGCCTCTTCCTCCTCCTCTTCGGTGTCAGAGCAGGAGAGTGGGATTTGGCGGCAGAAGCGGATCCGGGACGACGCCATGTTCCTAAGTAAGACGGCCAGCTAGGAAGGAAGGAAGGAATCCCAACTCCCCACGGTAGAAGCAATGAAGCTAGAGGGGATAGGAGTCGGAGGTGGGAGAGAAGTGGCCAGCGAGCGGCGCTGGCGTGGTGCTGCGGTTCCACGCTGGCCGGTTACCGGCTCAGGCTTAGCTCGCGTTTACAATCTGACCTGCGTCATGTGATTGCTTTTTGGGGCCTTTCGGTTCAGCTGACAGTGCTCTGCATTCATTTGCTCCTGGTTTCAGGTTTGAAAAATTGGTAGCGGGGAAGTAGAGAGAGTATTAACCGAGGATGTGTACCGTACAGTAGAATTAGGCTGTCTTTGCTTCTACAGTAGTTGCAGTTTGTTAGCCAAATCGTGGCTATTTTTTTAAATAATACAAATTATTTAGTATATTACACGAATAATACATGAATGTGGGAAATCATGAATTAGCGTGGTCTCGGTTCCTAAAATCCGGACCAGATCCAGTCGGAGTACTAACTCCCGAGGTGTCATGTCGGGGCTTAGATTCCCGACCGTAGCGGAGAAAGAGGCCCACCTGGTCGGGCTGTCGGTCGACAGGGGAGGAGCATCTGGGTGTCGGTAGTCAAAATCCCGATCGGCCCGTCGGGACTTGAACTCCCGAGCAGGTCCCTTCTTATCCCCGCGCGGGCGCCGGACAGCCTCGCGGCCTCTTTCTTCTTATTATTCCTTTCTTCTTCCTTCTTCCTCTTGTTTCCAGTCATAGCTCCACCGATTTTCAGCCTATTTCTGCTGAGATTTCCATCCAAACTTGGTGCTAGAATATATTAGGAAGCTAGGAAAGCCCCGATCTACTGATGGGATAGTTTGGTGAAGTGATTTCCACCCTCCTCTTCTCGTTTATCTCCCGGTTCCGAGCTCTCTCCTCTCTTATTTTTTCCAGTTCTCTCACGCGCTCCTTCTTCTCCTCTTTGGCCATCCTTTCGGCATGTTCCTCTTCGTGAAAGGCAGCGCACGCAGCTCGGTTCCTATCATGACACTGATACGTCCAAAACGTATCTACTTTCCCGAACACTTTTGCTATTGTTTCTCCTCTAAACTTGTGTGATTTGGATGTAACTAACACGGATGTGTTGTTTTTCAGCGAATTGCCTTAGTGTCTAGTTTTGTGCGTAAAATCCACTATTAGGAAAAATCCGGAAAATATGCCAAAAATCCTATTTCACGAAGACTCACGGGCCGAATCACGAGGCGGAGTGGGTGGGGCCACAACCACACCACTGGCCGCTTGCTAGGCTAGCAGCGCCAGGGGTGTCTGCAACGCCAGACACCCTCGGTCTCCTCTTCGCCTATAAGATGCCTTGACCTAAAAAATCGAAGCGGCGTTTTTTGGAAAGAGTTCCGCTCAAATCGCCACCACGATTCCACGATTGAACGAAACTCCATTCGGCACCTGCCGGGCAGGAAATTGGAGGAGATCATCGCCATCATCATCACCATCGCTTCTCCATCGACCATTCATGTTTCCCCCATCTATGAGTGAGTAAATCCCCCGCTATAGGCTATGGGGATGGTAGGGATTGGATGAGATCGTTCATGTAATGGCATCGGATTGTTAGGGCATGGTGCCTAGTATCTTCTATTAGTGATTTTTGACTTTGTTGCAACTTGTTATGCTTAATGCTTGTCACTAGGGCCCGAGTGCCATGATTTCAAATCTGAACTTGTTATTGATTCATTATGATAGTATTATTTATGGTCTTACCTGCAAGTTGTATACACACGTTGTTGTCTGGAACCAAAGGCCCCGAAGTGACAGAAATCGGGATAACCGGAGGGAATGGCTTTGATGTGAGGATCACGTGAGTGTTAATGCTTTGCTCCGGTGCTCTATTAAAAGGAGCACCTTAATTGCCAGTAGTTCCCTTGAGGCCCCGCTGCAAACGGGCTGACAGGACAAAAGATGTTGTGCAAGTTCTCATTGCGAGCACGTATGACTATATATGGAACACATGCCTAGGATTATCTAGTACTTGGATGCTTTATCTTATTTATCTGCAAATGCCCTATGTTCTGATTGCTATGTGAATTGTCTTATCCATGCAACGCCCGTCCATCCATCCCTATGCCTACCGCACTCGAATCCTACTATTTACTGCTATTGTTACTACTGTCTTTACTTTTACTATTGATGCTACTTTACTATTCCTACTACAAAACTGTTACTCTTGATAAAGCTGCTATGAGCAAGATTGTTTCAGTGTAGCTGAATTGACAACTCAGTTGTTAAGGCTTATAAATATTCTTTGGCTCCCCTTGTGTCGAATCAATAAATTGGGTTTCACTTCTCTGAAAATCTTGCGATACACCCCTATACTTGTGGGTCATCAAGACTATTTTACGGCTAGTTCTTAGGGAGCATAGCTTTATTTATCAAGTCCACTTGGAATCATTATTGTTCGCTGCCATCTATCCATCATGGGTAAGTCTCGTGATGGCAAGGTTCCTATTTTACCATCCACTACAAGAAGAGGTACGGTTCTGAACACCTCTGTTGCTCTTGATTCACCATCTGTTATGAGTAAGCTCGTTACACCACCACATACACATGCTACACACCTTGTTACTCTTGTTGAATCTGAAACTTGATACTTATGATGCTGCTTCTACTGTGCTTGATAAGAGTGGTTCATTAGGTCCTTTCCTAGATGCTACGATTGCTAGAACTATAGCTAGAAATACTGAAACTCCTAATGAAGATACTACTACACCTGTTAGTTCACCTGAGTCTAGTGAGAGCTATGATATTGAAGACGGTTATGTTGAGATGACCGATAAATTTATTAAAGAATGTAAAAACACCCATGATACGAGCGCTGCTAAGAGTCTCCTTGAGAGGTGTACTATTAGACCCAAATTGTCTCCTATTGCTAAGTTTGTTGCTTCTCCCATAAACATTAAAGATAAAGATTATGATTTCTCTCCTGATCTATCTTACATAGCTATTGTTGAGAAAGAACCTTTTTGTGGGACTAAGAATGAAAGTCGGTAGCTTTACATATGGTGAGCTTTCTACCATGAGTGGCCTGTTTTCTGATGATATTAAGATGCATACTTACTTTGTTGCTAAGATTTTCCCCTTTTCACTGAAAGGAGAAGCTAAAACTTGGTTTAGTGATTTACCTCCCGGATCTATTGATAGCCCTGATTGCTTGATTAGTACTTTCCTGCAGAAATATTTTCCTCCTAGTGCTATACATGCTATTTTGCAGGAATTTTTTGATTTTAAACAGGGAGAAAAAGAGATATTGCCTGAATCTTGGGCAAGGTTTTATGCTTTGATTCATGCACAGGCTGGAAGTCCATTACCTAAGAATGAGCTTCTTGATATATTTTATAATGGACTAACTGAAGAATCTAGGACATACCTAGATAATTGTGCTGATTTTGTTTTCAGGAATGGGACTCCCAAGGAAGCGGAGGAATTAATGGCTAAAATAAGCAAGAACTATGAAGATTGGACTCCTCCTGAACCAGCTATACCTAAAGTAATTGTACCTGAACCAGCTATACCGGCGCCTATACCATCATCTAAGAAGAGGGGAGTTATTGAATTGAATGATGAAGTGATGAAGGAAGCTAAGAAATGTCTTAAGGAGAAAGGAATTAAAGCTACAAATGTCAAGAATTTACCTCCTATAGAAGAACTATGTAAGCCAATTCCCCATTCATCCACTATTGAGGTACACTCTCTCCAACACTTTGATGAAGGTGATATCCCTTACTCTAAACCTCCTGATCAATGCTTAGAAAAATTCAATATTTTTATTGTTAAGCAAGATAATTTTAATAAAAGGGTGCAAAATCATCTAATGGAAAACACTAGAGCTATTGTTGAGTTAAAAGATATTGTGGAAAGAACCTCTAATGATGTTAAAATGATTGTTAAACACTTTCAAATGGTTCAAACTCAAATAGATCAACTTATTAAAGTGGAAAAAGACTTGCTAGTTAATGCTGCTAAAGAAAAACATGCTTATGAGATTAGAACAAGAAGTGGTGCTGCTACCCAGGATCCTCTATATCCTGAGGGGCATCCCAAAAGAATTGAGCAGGATTCTCAACAAGCTGAAAATAGTGGTCCTACTCGTAATAAAAGAAAAAGGAAACATAAAACTATTGTAGAACCCTCTGAACCTGCTAAAGATCCTAATAGTATATCTATCTCTGATGCTGAAACTGAAAGTGGTAATGAAGAAAATGATGTTCCTGATAAAGAAAAAGTTGAAGAAGAACCTGAAAAGCACACTAAGAATACTAAATACACTAAAGAATATTTTGTTGCTAAGAAACATGGTAGTGAAAGAGAGCTTTGGGTCCAAAAACCTATGCCTTTCCCTGATAAGAAACACAAGTCAAAGGAAGATGAACACTATAATAAGTTTTGTGAGTGGATGAAACCTTTATTCTTGCAAATTCCTTTGACTGATACTATTAAATTGCCTCCTTATTCAAAGTATATGAAGGATATTGTCTCAAATAAAAGGAAGATCCCTAATGAAGAAATTTCTACTTTGCTTGCTAATTATTCCTTTAATGGTAAAGAAACTTGGAGACCCAGGGATTCCAACTATTCCTTGCTCTATTAAAAATAGTTATGTTAGAACTGCTTTGTGTGATTTGGGAGCTGGAGTTAGTGTTATGCCTTTTTCTCTCTATAAGAGACTTCAACTAGAAAAATTAATACCAACTGATATATCTTTGCAAATGGCTGATAGATCTACCACTATTCCTGTTGGTATATGTGAGGATGTACCTGTTCAAGTGACTCATAATTGCTTGATATTAACTGATTTTGTTGTGCTTGAAATGCCTGAATATGATAATATGTCTATTATTCTTGGGAGACCTTTTCTTAATACTGCAGGAGCTGTTATTAATTGTAATCAAGAAAAGGTGACTTTCAATGTTAATGACAAGGAACATACTGTCTATTTCCCCAAGAAGATTGATAGGACTTATGGTTTGAATTCAATTGAATATGTTGAGGGCATTCAAGTTGGAGATATATATTGTCCCATACCAAGAGAAAAATTTGAAACTATTATGATTGGGACCATTGCTATCAAGTTTGAGATAACATAATCATTAGTGGAACACAAACTTTTGTTTCATATAAAATTGTTTTGGTAACAAGACCTGATCAACCTTGTTAACAAAAGGATTTCATTAAACAAAACAATGTTTTCACCATGATTATCTCCGCTTACTTCTATTCTATCTATTTTAGTTTTTGCTTTCGTTTAGTTTTCTTTTTGTTGTTGTTAGTTTCTTGCATATTAGAGTGTTTTAGAACTTTTGTAGTTCTATCCTTGTTTTGTCATTGCATCATTCCAAAAAAATCTTTCTGTCAGAAAATCATTCATCTATACCTGAAAATTGCCCAAAAATAAAGTGTCTCGAAAAATTCCAAAAAATTCATATTAAATTTTTGCGTGAAAAAAGGGGCAGAGAAGTGTCTAGAAGGTACCAGGGGGACCCACCAGGCAGGCACGCCACCTGGTGGCGCGGCCTGCCTAGGGGCGCGCCTGCCTATGGTGTGGGCCACCCCTGGCCCTCCACTCACTCTCTCACTTGCCACTTTCTTCTCTCTCCCGAGTAAACGCCAGTTCATTGCTTGAAATCGCATTCTTTGCCTGTGCTTGCCCTCAATTTTTCGATCTCCTTGCTCAGCCCATCTTTGCTGCTAAAATTTGGAGCATTTGTTCTCCGGTATGTGACTCCTCCGCTTGTTCAAGTAGATTTGTGTTTAGTGGTTTATATCTTGAGTATTTTGTTGCTGTAGGTGACAGGTTATGAGAGCTTGTAAGCTTGTTTGATGCTTAGGGATATAGTTTTGATGCATGTTTAGGCCTCTTACAAGTCCCTATGAGTAGTTCCCTTTATTATATATTCACTTTGCAATCACTTGTTAAAATAGATGTTTAAATTTCAGAATATCAAACATGAACAACCGTACCTTTGGAGAAATATTTGAAAGGGATGCACCTAGGAGGTCAAGGCCCTCAAGATCAGCCTCTTAGTTTAGGCCATCATACAACAAGGATCTCATTGCACCTCGTATTGGTAATGAAGGAGATGATGGGGATGCTCACTCATCTACTTTTCCTTGTTTTACTTTCTTACAAGCTGCAGGGATTCTTGATGATTTCTTGCTACTGATTTAGAGAATTGATTTGACCTCATACATGCAGGATGAGAGTGAGCAATACGCTATGCTCACGAAGATTTTTGTTCAGAGCTTCGTGTTTACTAACACGCCCTATCAGTCAACTGTCTCTTTTAGAATTTATAATCTGCCCTTTACCATGTCATTAGAAAGATTTTGCAGTATTGTAGGTGTAAGCATGGCAGGGACCGTGAAGAAGATTCAAGGGCGACCCGCTGATTTGCTGGAGCTCTACCGAGGGGTGACCAATGATGATGACCGTGTAGCTCAGCGTGGAAAGATAAGAAACATCCAACTCCCTGCTCTTAGATACTTTGCATATTATCTTGCTACTAGCATTCTGGGTAGAGAGAATACGAGTAATATCTCCAACTATCATTTAGCCTTCCTTGCTGTTGCGCTCAACATTGATACTCGGTACAATCTTGGCTCTCTTATTGCTCGCCGCCTAGCTGCTAGGGGGCCTATCTATGGGGGCATCATTGCTTCATGTATGGTCAATGCATTAGAGCTTTCTATGGATCCCAATGATACTATATTGGCACCACAAAGGCTTGACATTGTTGCTATGAAAACACATCACTTTGTCACTACTGATTTTGAGTTGGACAGTTTAGTATATAGGATGCTGTTTACTGACGGGGATGAGAGGGAGATCCCTTTGCCGTAATCTACTTTGTGCAGTGTTCACAGGAGGTCGTGGTCGCGCTCCAAGGAGGAGGTGGACGAGCAGCTCCGCTTGCTAGGTTTTTACAGGCAGCACCAGGAGGATGTGCCCTCCTACGATTACTCTGCGTACTACGGAGGGACGTACTCGAGATCGCACCAGGACGAGGGTACCTCCTCGTCGTACCACGGAGACACTTCATCTTGGCCAGCTTGGGATTGATACCCACTTAGGCCAAAAGCCTAAGCTTGGGGGGAGGTACACCGACACCAGACTCATCTCCTTATCATGTTTCGTCGGTACTTTGTATATTCATGTTTCGTTCTCTTTTAAGTTTTCGTTCTCTCTTTCCTTTTGCTTTCTAAAACACAAAAAGACCAAAAATATTTTTGTTGTTTCTCTTTGGTTTGCTTCTTCCTTTTTGCCTTGGTTTGCTTTTCCGTTTGCTTTGCTTGAACTAAAAACCCAAAAAGATTTTGCTTCGCTTGTTCTTCCTTTTTGATTCTTGTTCTAAAAAATCGAAAACACCAAAAATATTTGTTCTTCTTCTTTGGTTTTGTGAGTTTGTTGCAGGGTTCAGCAGTCCTTAGTGGAATTTGGTTTCATATTATTATTCAAGCCACACAAGTGAAGGGCAATAATGAGGATTAATGACAACTTGAGGTGTGGTAAGAGGCGGGTAACGAACTCTGTTTGTTTTCATTTTTGTACATATACTCGTCATTGTGGGCATGCTTAGCCTGTTCGTGTAGGGTGTATGTTATCTATGGATGCTTAGTAGTTCTTGATTTCTTATGATTAGTTTCAACTTGCTAATAGTTTGTAGCATGTCATATGAATGTTTGCTTGCATTACTCTATTCATAACTTGGTATGACACCATGGTATCCTCCTCTTAATGTTTCATTTGAATTGACTTGGCACATGCTCATGCATGCATATGACTAAAATAATCAGTTGAGCCTCGACGAATTATTTGCCTTGAGGGTCTTGAATCACTTTCATGCCATGATTAGTCATGTTTTGTTGCAAGCATGATTATGATAGTTATTGCTCTCTCGTTTGTCGCTCCCTCTCTAATTGGTAGCCTTCACTTACACTAAGTACGCTCTACTCGTGTTTCCAATTTCCTAAAACCAAAGATTGCCAAAAGTGTCCACCATACCTACCTATTAGCATCATTTGTTGTTCCATGCATATTCAATATGCCTTGTTTTCTTTCGAATAAAATGTTTGCTTGTTATGAGAAAGTTAGTTAGTAAAGCTCTCATGAACTTGATGACACACTTTATTTTCTTGCACTTAATAAACCTGAACCATTGCATCCTTCTTTGTTGCTTATATGCTTGCGCTTTATAAGTTGAAGTTAGCAGAACCATGTATCATGGGGAACGCTTTCAACATTGCACTGGTACTTAGTACCTCGTTGATATCATGTTCTTTTGCCTATGGATCCGTGATTGTGAAATAAAAGTGGAACTTATAAGATCATGCGGTTTGTATGTGTGTTAGAAAGCGCTTTGGGCCGCTAGCCTAAGCCATGCCTAATCATGGTGGAAACTTGCAGCATAACCATAATGAGCATTCTATGAAGCATCCTCAATAAAAATCTATGCACATAGTAAATAAAAAGATCGCTGAGATGCTCATTGTCTGCTTGCCTTGTCATTTTGATTATGGGATAGCTCCTGTATCATGTGCAAGGGGTACCCCGTTGGTGGTTCTCTATGATATGTATATACTTACAATGACAAGAGCTTACTCGTGACTGAAGTTTAGTAGCATGAGGATCGGTCTTCGTAAGTAGGGGCATGAGACTTCAATTTATAACTTGTCAAGCATATCCTCTTAGTTGTGTCACTTTAACCTTAGCCACTTAAAGATGCTTATGATAGGGGCAATGAGAGCTCAAAGCTAACGAGTACCATACTTTCAACATTTGGAAGCCTTTCAAACTTTTCAAAACCTTTTCGTTTTCCTTGTTGAGTCTCCACATATTCTATGAGTACTTTCTTGAGAGCATAACTATCATTCTTAGTATAATGTGTTTGTCTCAAAACTTGATTATTTGTGTTATGACTTTAATGCCTATATCTTTGATATCTTTACTTCTAGTCTTCACCTGAACTTCAGAGGTGCCTCGACATTCACAATAAAAGGCAAGCGAGATACCACTCTATCATACCTTGTTATAAGCATTGTAATGTTGCTTATGTTTATGTTTCATGCTATTTATTATTTTTGAGTTGGAATCTCTTCATAGCTTGCAATGCCTATTAAGTAAACTTAGTTGCATACTCCTTATTATGAATTGTCTAAATAGTTGATCACATGCTGAGAATATATATATCATATTAAGCAAATGTGTTTGTGAAAGTTTCTTTTATCGCACTCAGTTTTCAACTGAATTGCTTGAGGACAAGCAATAAGCTAAGCTTGGGGGGAGTTGATACATCCAAAACATATCTAATTTCCCGAACACTTTTGCTATTGTTTCTCCTCTAAACTTGTGTGATTTGGATGTAACTAACACGGACTGACCCTGTTTTCAGCATAATTGCCTTGGTGTCTAGTTTTTGTGCAGAAAATCAACTATCAGGAAAAATCCCGGAAAATATGCCAAAAATCCTATTTCACCAGAAGACTCACGGGCGAATACGAGGCGAGTGGGGCTGGGGCTTAACCACACCACTGGCCGCCAGAAGGTGGTCTGCCAGACACCCCCTCGGTCTCCCTCTTCGCCTATAAGATGCCTTCTGACCTAAAAACTCAGGGGGATTCAACGTTTTTCCAGAAAAAGTTCCGCTCTGTTGCCACCACCAGATTCCACGATTTGGAATCAGAAACTCCGTTCTGGCACCCTGCTGGGACGAGGAATTGGAGGAGATCATCGCCATCATCATCACCATCGCTTTTCCATCGACCATCCATGTTTCCCCTATCTATGAGTGAGTAAATCCCCCGCTGTAGGCTATGGGGATGGTAGGGATTGGATGAGATCGTTCATGTAATGGCATCGGATTGTTAGGGCATGGTGACTATTATCTTCTATTAGTGCCTTTTGACTTTGTTGCAACTTGTTATGCTTAATGCTTGTCACTAGGGCCCGAGTGCCATGATTTCAGATCTGAACTTGTTATTGATTCATTATGATAGTATTGTTTATGGTCTTACCTGCAAGTTGTATACACACGTTGTTGTCCGGAACCAAAGGCCCCGAAGTGACAGAAATCGGGATAACAGAAGGGAATGGCTTTGATGTGAGGATCACGTGTGTTCATGGAGTGTTAATGCTTTGCTCCGGTGCTCTATTAAAAGGAGCACCTTAATTGCCAGTGGTTCCCTTGAGGCCCCGCTGCAAACGGGCTGACAGGACACAAGATGTTGTGCAAGTTCTCATTGCGAGCACGTATGACTATATATGGAACACATGCCTAGGATTATCTAGTACTTGGATGCTTTATCTTATTTATCTGCAAATGCCCTATGTTCTGATTGCTATGTGAATTGTCTTGTCCATGCAACGCCCGTCCATACATCCCTATGCCTACCGCACTCGAATCCTACTATTTACTGCTATTGTTACTACTGTCTTTACTTTTACTATTGCTGCTACTTTACTATTCCTACTACAAAACTATTGCTACTGATAAACTGTTGTGAGCAAGATTTTTTCCAGGTGCAGCTAAATTGACAACTCAGTTGTTAAGGCTTATAAATATTCTTTGGCTCTCCTTGTATCGAATCAATAAATTGTGTTTCACTTCCGTCAAAAATACCGCGATACACCTCCTATACTTGTGGGTCATCAGACACTCTTGCGCAGCACAAGCTGGCTGCTCCGTGTCAATCCAATGGTGCCACTTGCAAAGAGGAGGAGGAGACTGCAAGCACATCAATGAAATGAATAAAAGAACACATAATAACGTGAATCATTCATATTTACCATGCTCTGAGAACATACCAGAGGCCTCTCGTACGACGAACTTGCTTGCAGGAGCGGGCTTGCATCGTAGTTGGGACATATAAAAAACTTTATGCCATGCAAGTGGAGAAATCGACCGACTCCTTGATCTTGGCGAGATAGCCACACCAACAGCGCTCATGTGTCACCCCCTGTGGCAATCTGATATCTTTCATCTTTCTAGGCCTATAGTCTGGATCCGAACTGGATACACTCATGATGAAGAGGAGAAGGAAATACGAGAGAAAGAGGAGGAACAAATGAACTTGCGGAAGAGAAAACATCTCGGTGTCTGGATTTATAGAGGCACTGAAAAGAATATGCAGGAGAAAAAAGGGGAAAATAGCGGGAAAAAAATAGCGGAAAGCGGTGGTGGCGGGAAATAAACGACGTGAAACAGTGGCGGGAGAAATTTGGCGAGAATCGATTGGCAGGAACCGAAGGCGAGTCTAAATTGATAAAGTTTATTTAGTTAACGTAACACGTCTTATGATCCATGCAAGTTTCGGGAGGTTTCTAGGCTAAACGGGAGTTAAGACCCCGATTAGACTAGTCGGGATAACAACACCTGACGACCTATCTGCCACGAATGGCATGCCTCCAGCAGCCTGTTCGGGAGTTTATCCCCCGACGGGCCTGCTCGGGAGTTCATTCCCGAGGCCGTGCTAGATTCGTAATTCCACAAATTTATATATTATTCCTGAAATTTAATAAATAATTCGTATTATTTTAAAAAAATTGCTTGAATCAGAGTCCGAATATTGAGATGCAGAATGGTAACTTTTGGTATTTCTAAATATTTCCACACAAAAAAGTTAGCCGAGACCGAGAAACTCAAATCCTTTCACGCTAGAGCCAGACAAAAAAGCTAGAATAGGCTCTCTGAGCGCGCACAGCTAGTGGTAATAAGCAAACACTTTATCTTTGTGGGGAAGTAGGCCAACATCTCTAGTGACAAAAGCATTTCTTCAGTGTTACTAGTACTGTCGAGCGTTTTGGTGTTCATTCTCTCGTTCCAATGATGCTGTTTTCGCATATCCAAGCGGCCATTCCCTAGAGAAAGTGTCACACGAACCATCTCTTCAAGTGAAATCTGCAAAAGCACGAACCATTCCTGGGTCGGTCGGTCGCCCCACGTACGAATGGCCATTTTCGTACGGCAACGGCGGGCGTCGGTACATAGAGCAGGATTCGTACCGTCGCGCTGCGTTTGCACGACTTATCATTGATCGGTGCTCGTCTGGATTTCGCTAGGGCCGTCCGTACACAGCACGAAGGATTTCGGAAGGCGGTAGGAGCAAAAATGACCAAATTGGATGAGTACACGCTGACACTTGTTCGGTTGTAAGAGTACTGACAAGTATAGAACGTACTCATGACAGCTAAAGGTTTCATGTACGTACCTGCTTCAGGACCACTCGCCTTTTTGTTTGATTGCGTGCGTCTAGTGCTGCCAGATGCACGCTCGGCTCGCGTATAGCTGTCTCGATCGAGATCACATGCTTTGTCCTGCAATGATTTTTAAGGTAGTAACAAACCTGCCTTCCCTCGACAAATGCATACTGTCACTGGTAGTACCACCTCAGATTGCAATTAAATCACGAGGAAAAAAAAACTATAGCTGGTGAGCTGAATTCAGCCCCAGACCAAAACGAGTAGCTTGCGCTTTGTACTTTTCCAACCTTTTCTGTAATTGTGCGTAGTGAATCAGTGAGCGTACATGCCAGTGGAGTACTCGTTCCGTTTCAAAATGTAAGATGTTTTAGATTTGGAAAAGAGTATATCTAAACCATTTTTAGTACACACGTTCATTTAAAATATAAATAAACCTACACTAAAAAAATATCTAGATACGTTCATTTCAAAAAGTTAAAACATCTTATATTTTAAAATGGAAGAAGTATATTTTAGCAAACTATATTAGTTTGTCGAAACAGAACATACAATAATATGGTACAGAGTAAGTACTCACTAAGTACAGCCACACATTGCAAGCTTTTCCAAGCAAAGATGAAGGAACGACAAGTTTTTTTTTTTTGAACGGGATAGGTCGACCTAGATGCTGCATTCATTCCAAGCGGTGGTATAAGATACAAAGCGGACCCAAAGTAAAAAATAAAATTACAAAGCAGTCCTGAAAATATGCAGGAAGGACCTCTAAAAAATCAGAAGAAAAAAAGCAATCAAGTCCTCCTGCCACACCGCAGATCTTAAGAGATGGAAACGACCCGCGGCCACCGTCTTCTTCGTCGGGGACGAGACCACTTGGGAAGAAGAAGGCAACAGGCGCCGCCGCCGCACCATCGATAAAGGGCCTCCATACAAGGAGGTTGAATAGACGCATCGAAGGCGTCAGCAGATGCCTTCTCTGGGCATCAAGGATCAGCAACCTGCAATAGGCCGCTGTAGGGAACCTTGTCTTTGCAGCCAAACCACCCCGCCGCCGGCGAGCTCTGCCTCCCATAGCGCAGCAACCACGTCCTCTCCCCTCGCCTCCACGGCCGACCGGAGAAGAAGATGGAAGCGGCTAAAGGAATTGGAGCTCGTCAAGCCCCCATGCCTTATTGATGGGGCTGCTCCTAGAGACCGACACCGCCGCGTCTGGCTCCTCCCAACGGAGCACTGCGCGAGATGAATCTCCAACAGCGAGAAGCAGATCTGGCCAGCAAGAGCTGCTCCGGAACCCTCGGCATATCGCCAAACACGGGCATAAGGCTAACTCCTAAGACTACAACTACACAACCTAGTTACTCTGGCGCCCCTCCAGGACCAACTGCGACCGGCTATTCCGGCGGAGCGGCCGGAGTGGCCCAGCCCGAGATGGAGGACTCTCAAACTACTATAGACTCACGAGAGGAGAGGGGAAAGTGAGCGGTCGTGGCCCCAAGGAAGAACAAGTTATTTTCTCTTTTTTTTAAACGGAAGAAAACTATATTCGGCTTGCAAATGCTTGTGCGACACGTTGTCCGTCGTGACCTGACCGCTCCGAGAACATGATACCTTTTGTTGTCGTTGAGGAAACTTGACAAGATACTTGAATCCAGAGCATGTTAGCTATTTGCAAAAAAAAACATGTGACCGTTCTGTTGGCTTTGTCAATGGAAAACGATACTCCTCTCTGGGGATCCCGTGATTTTATCCTCTGGGTCGCGTGAGAGACATGCAGACAGGTTGTGGTGGGCCTGTATACCTTATCGCTTCAACACATCAACTTCTTTTTCTCTCTCTCGTAAACTGCCATGGCTACCGCACCTACCTCGCGCTGCTGGCCCACGCCGCTGTTCTGGCACCTCCTCTGCAGCTGGCCGCGCATCGCTGCCCGAGTCGTCGTCATCCTGGTCGCGCGCTGCCGCTGCCCTAGCCGCTGCCATCCTGGTCGCGCCGCCGCCGCTGATACATTGCAAATATGTCTATAATTTTTTATGTTTCATGCTTGGTTTTATCCACTTTCTTTTGTTTTCTTCATACTTTGGAGTACTTTTCATATGATTTCTTGGACTAACCTATTAACAAGAGCCACAGTGCTAGCTGTCTGTTTTCTGCTATTTTTGGTTCCAAGAAAGTCAGAAAATGAATATTCTCGGAATTGGACGGGACAAAGCCAAAGTTGTTGGAATTATGCCCTAGAGGCAATAATAAAGATGTTATTATTATAATTCTTGTTCATGATAAAGTTTATATTCCATGCTAGAATTGTATTAAGCGGAAACATTAATATTTGTGTGGTTTGTGAACAACACCGTGTCCCTAGTACGCCTCTATGGACTAGCTCATTGATCAATGATGGTTAAGGTTTCCTAACCATAGACATGAGTTGTCAATTGATAATGAGATCATATCATTGGAGAATGATATGGTGGATAGACCCAAACTAAGCGAAGCAATTAGATCGTGTCATCGTGTTCGTCTTTGCGAAGTTTTTTCTATGTCAAATATTGTATTCCTTAGACCATGAGATAATACAACTCCCTGGTATCGGAAGAAATCTTTGAGGTCATCAAACGTCATCCTATGAGAGGGTGATCATAAAGGTGTCTCTCAGGTAATCGGAAAGTATCTGTTGGGTTGTATGTATCGAGATGGGATTTGTCCCTCCCAAGTCGGAGAGATATACTTGGGCCCCACTCGGTGTCGATATCAACACCTTGCAAGCATGTGGTTAAGGAGTTGATCACAAAGTGATATTGGATTAGAGCGAGTAAAGTACTTCTTGTGAGCGAGATTGAACTAGGTATGGCGATCTGACGATCGAATCTCGGGCAAGTAAAATATCGCGAGACGAAGGAAATATATATATGGGATTGATTGAATCCTGGCATCGTGGTTCATCCGATATGATCATCGATGAATGTGTGGGAGTCAATATGGGTGCCTGCACCCGCTGTTGATTATTGATAGAAGATCATATGCATATTCTCGAACCCGCGGTCACACATAACGTGTCTCGGCTAGGATAGATTGGATACTTGGTTTATGAATTTTTGTTGAGTCTCGGATGGGATCCGGGACATCACGAGAGGTTCGGAGTGGTCGGAGAATAAGATTCATATAAAGCGGTGCAGTTTTGGAGTTGAATTGTTCCGGTTAATCGGTATTATCTGAAGCTTCTAGAACCTTCGGAAGGGGCCAACGTGGTCCCACCTTCCGGGAGGGCATGGGCCTATGAGGGAGTTTCCTGGCCGCATTGGGCCAGGGCACAAGGCCCCATAGGGCCAGCCGGTAGATTCTAGATAGATTTAACTCGTTTAAATCTAGAGATAGAATTTCTAGATAAGGGAAAGTTTAAATCGTTTAAACTGGAGATAGAACCCTATATCCCTTGGCCGCCGGCCCAAGGCTTGGAGGAGGGGCTAGGGCTGGCCGCCCCTCCCCCTCTATATATAGAGGGCTAGGGCGCCCCCTACCACCTACACCTTCCTCCAAACCCTAGTTGTCCTGCTGCCCTCCTCTCTCCCTCCCGACTGTTTGTAGGCGAAGCCCTGCTGCAGAAATTCTCCACCATATACACCACGCCGTTGTGTTGTAGATCCAATCCATCTCTCCACCATACTTGCTGGTCGAGGAAGGAGGAGGCGTCGAGGTGCTGCGTGTGCATCTCACGGAGGCCGCCACTTGTGGTGCTTGATCGGATCGGATCGCGAGTAGGAGAAGAGAGTATGACTACATCACCCGTTAAACGCGTTCACTGTCTGAATCTTCAAGGGTATGAAGATCTAATCCAATCTCTCTCGTTGTTTGCATCTCCTAGATTAGATCTTGGCTTTCCCTCTGTTCGCTTCCGTAGAAAATTTTGATTTACTATGCTGCGAATCCCTTCAGTGGTATCAGAGCTAGATCTATGCGTAGATGTGATTCACGAGTAGAACGCAACATGGTTGTTGTGGGCGTTGATGTTTTCTGCAAGCCTCTTGTTTGTGTTCTTCTTATGGCGGGATAGTGAGATTGAAGCGGTCCAGGCCAACCTTACGCGACGTCGTCATGAGACCGCTCCGCACTTGGCGTGTGGCTTGTACCATACATGCGGCTGGTGGATGTCGGTTTCTCTCACTATAGTTGTCATGGGATTAACACGGAGTTTGGCAACCATAATATCACCGTGGCTTTCCGTAGGTAAGAATCGTTCTTAGCATCTACTCCCATAAGCCACGTAAAACATGCAACAACAAAGTAGAGGCGTCTAACTTGTTTTTGCAGGAGTGTTTCGTGATATGGTATGGCCCAAGATGTGATGTGTATATTGTATGTGATGATCATGTTTTGTAATGTTTCACGACTTGCATGTCGATGAGTACACAACCGGCAGGAGCCATATGGTTGTCTTTATAATTGTGTATGACCTGCGAGTCAACTTCTTATACGCCATGTAATAGCTTTACTTTATCGCTAAGTAGTTAGCAATAGTTGTAGTTGCTATTCGTGGTGGAGGCAATCATGGTGGAGTGATGGAGATCATGCCGGCGAAGATTGGCTATACCATGTCACATAAAGTTATATGCATGTGATGTTTATCCTTTTATGTATCTTATTATGCTTAGATCGCGACAGTAGCATTATAAGATGATTCCTCACTTAAAGATCAAGATAAAACTGTGTTCTCCCCAAGTATGCACCGTTGCGAAAGTTCATCGTGTCCAAGCATCACGTGATGATCGGGTGCTATAGACTCTACGCTCACATACAACGGGTGCAAGCCAGTTTTGCACACGCGGAAATACTTGGGTCTAACTTGACGAGCCTAGCATGTACAGACATGGCCTCGGAACACAAGAACCGAAAGGTTAAGCATGAGTCATATGAATGATATGATCGACACTTCGTTGTCCACCATTGAAACCACATCTCTTCTCGTGATGATCGGATTAGGTGTGGTGAATTTGGATCGTGTTCACTAAACAACTTGAGGGATGTTGAATTTAGTGGGAGTTCATCTAGTAATTTGATTAAGTTGAACTATTTATCATGAACATAGTATAAATTGTACTTGCAAATACTGTAGATCACATGGCCAAGTCCAACTTCAACTTCAACGTTTTTGCTGAGAAAGAAAAGCTTAGAAACAATGGGTCTAACGGTTCCGCAATCTAAGAATCATTCTGTCTGGCGGACAAAAGGACTATGTCCTTGAGAAAGCGTTAGGTAACCCCCCTGCTGCAACTGCGCCGGCTGATGAGAAAGCTGTCTATCAGTCACGCAAAGATGATTATGGTGTGATTAAGAGCACCATGTTGTTTGCTATGGAACCGGAACTTCAAAATCGTTTTGAAAACTATCCCGGGCCCTTTGAGATTCTCGAAGAGCTGAAAACCATGTTTTAGACTCAGGCCCGTTTTGAGAGATATGAGATCTCCGAGAAGTTCTTTAACTGCAAGATGGAGGAAGGGAGTTCCGTTAGTGAGCACGCCATTAAGATGTCGGGCTACACTCAACGCCTTGAGCAACTGGACTGCAAGATTCTAGAGGAGCTCAAGATTGACAGGGTTCTGCAATCACTCCCTCCCAGCTACAAAAGTTTTGTAGTGACTCACAATCAGATTGGTTCCACTGATATGATCATCGAGCTCTTCGCAAAGCTGAAGGCTGCGGAGGTGGACATCAAAAAGGATAATAATGTGTTGATGGTTAACAAGCCCTCCTTTAAGAAAGGTAAAGGTGCAAAGAAGCCCTTCAAGAAGGGCGGCGGCAAGCGCAATGCCCCTGCTGAGAAGAATCTCAGGTCTGGTCCCAAGCCGGAAACTGAGTGCTTCTATTGCAAGGACAAGGGTCACTGGAAGCATAATCGTCAAGTACTTAGCGGACAAGAAGGCTGGCACCATCAAAGGTATATTTGATATACATGTTATTGATGTTTTCCTTACTAGCCCTCGTTGTAGTGCTGGGTATTTGATCTTGGTTCGATTGCTAATATTTGTAACTCAAGCAGAGCTACGGAATAAACGGCGGCTTGCGAGGGATGAGGTGACGATCGGCGTTGGCAGCGGATCAAGAGTTGATGTGATGGCGTCAGACGCTCTACTTAGTTTTACATTCGGGATTAGTTTTAAACATTAATAAATGTTATTATGTGCCTGCGTTGAGCATGAACATTATTTCTGGATCGTGTTTATTGCAAGACGGTTATTCATTTAAATCGGAGAATAATGGTTGTTCTATTTATATGAGTAACATCTTTTATGGTCATGCACCCCTTGTGAATGGTTTATTTCTTCTAAATCTCGAAAGGGATGAAACACACATCCATAACATTGAGGCTAAGAGATGCAAAGTAGATAGTGATAATACTACTTATTTGTGGCCTTTGTCGTCTAGGTCATATTGGTGTAAAGCGCCTGAAGAAACTCCATTCTGATGGACTTTTGGAGTCTCTTGATTTTGAATCATTTGACACATGCGAACCATGCCTCATGGGCAAGATGATCAAAACCCCGTTCTCCCGGTATGATGGAGCGAGCAGCGGACTTGTTGGAAATCATACATACCGATGTATGCGGACCGATGAGTGTTTCGACACGCAGTGGATATCGCTATTTTCTCACTTTTACCGATGACTTAAGTAGATATGGGTATATATATTTAATGAAACATAAATCTGAAACGTTTGAAAAGTTCAAAGAATTTCAGAATGAAGTGGAGAACCATCGTAACAAAAAGATTAAGTTTCTACGATCCGATCGTGGGGGCGAATATTTGAGTTATGATTTTCTCACGCATCTCAAAGCAAGTGGAATCGTTTCACAACTCACGCCACCGGAACACCACAATAAGAATGGTGTGTCTGAGCCGGAATCGAACCCTATTAGATATTGTCAGATAGATGATGTCTCTTACTGATTTGCCGTTATCATTTTGGGGTTATGCATTAGAAACCGCTGCATTCACTTTAAATAGGGCTCCATCTAAATCCGTTGAGACGACACCGTATGAGCTGTGGTTTGGTGCTAAACCTAAGTTGTCGTTTCTTAAAGTTTGGGGATGCGATGCTTACGTCAAGAAGTTGATGCCGGACAAGCTCAAACCCAAAGCGAGAAATGTCTTCATAGGATACCCTAAGGAAACTATTGGGTATACCTTCTATCACGTAACCGAAGGCAAAGTGTTTGTCGCAAGAACGGTTCCTTTCTTGAGAAGGAGTTTCTCTCGAAAGAAGTGAGTGGGAGGAAAGTAGAGCTAGACGAGGTTATTGAACCTTCTCTTGAATTGGAGAGTAGCAACACCTGAAATTGTTCCGATCACTTTGCACCAACAATAGAGGAAGCTAATGACAAGGATCATGAAGCTTGGACGATGTCGCTCTTGAACGTCGCAGTCGACAAGGTCGCGTGCCCCTCCTGAGTGGTATGGCAACCCTGTCTTGACTGTCTTGTTAGTAGAAGACAGTGAACCTACGAACTATGAGGAAGCGATGATGAGCCCAGACTCTGAGAAATGGCTAGAAGCCATGAAATCCGAATTGGGATCCATGAGCGAAAACCATGTATGGACTTTGGTGGACCCTCCTAGCAACCAAAAGGCCGTTGAGTGCAAATGGATCTTCAAGAAGAAAACGGACGCAGATGGTAATGTTACCGTCTATAAAGCACGGCTTGTTGCGAAAGGTTTTCGACAAGTTCAAGGTGTTGACTACGATGAGACTTTCTCTCCCGTAGCGATGTTTAAGTCCATTCGGATTTTATTAGCAATTGCTGCGTTTCATGATTATGAAATATGGCAAATGGATGTCAAGACTGCTTTCCTCAATGGCAACATTGATGAAGAGTTGTATATGATGCAACCCGAAGGTTTTGTCGATCCTAAGGATGTTGATAAAGTATGCAAACTTCAGCGTTCCATTTATGGACTGAAGCAAGCATCTCAGAGTTGGAACCTTCGTTTTGATCAAGTGATCAAGAGCTTTGGATTTGTTCCAAATTGCTACGAAGCTTGCATCTACAAGAAAGTGAGTGGGAGCTCGGTGACGTTTCTGGTACTATATGTGGATGACATATTGATTATTGGAAATGACATCAACATGCTTAACGATGTGAAGAGTTATTTGAACAAGTGTTTTTCAATGAAAGACCTAGGTGAAGCTGCTTATATATTGGGCATCAAAATCTATAGAGATAGACAAAGACGCTCGATAGCTTTAAGCGCAGTACATACCTAGACAAAGTTCTGAAAAGGTTCAGAATGGATAAGGCATTGAAAGGTTCGGCCTATGTTGTCAGGTAAGATATTGAGCAAGGCTCGGTGTCCAGCTACGGTAAATGATAGGGAAGCTATGAGCAAAGTGCCTTATGCCTCGGCCATAGGTTCCATCATGTATGCCATGCTGTGTACTAGACCGGATGTGTCCAATGCTCTTAGTTTGACGAAAGATATCAAAGTGATCCAGAGTGGAACACTGGACAGCCGTGAAGAACATCCTAAGGTACCTAAATAGGACTAAAGAAATGTTCTTAGTCTATGGGGTGATGAACAGCTCGTCAGAAAGGTTACGTCGATGCTAGTTTCGACACCGACAAGGATGATGCTAAATCTCAGACAAGATACGTGTATATTTTGAATGGAGGAGCTGTGAGCTGGAGAAGCTGCAAGCAAAGCGTGGTCGCGGGATCTACAGTAGAAGCGGAATACATGGCTGCTGCAGAAGCGTCAAGTGAAGGAGTTTGGATCAAAAACTTCATCACTGAGCTTGGCGTGGTTCCAAGTGCATTGGACCCACTGGAGATATTGTGTGACAACACTGGCGCCATAGCACTCGCTAAGGAACCAAGATATCATCCAAAGACCAAGCATATCAACCGCAAGTTTCATATAATCCGAGATTATATAGCAGATGGAGATCTGAAGATCAGCAAAGTACATACATATCTGAATGTCGCAGATCCATTGACTAAACCTCTTCCACGTGTAAAACATGATCAGCACCTCAGTGCCATGGGTGTAAGATTGTTGCCAAATGTAAACTAGATTATTGACTCTAGTGCAAGTGGGAGACTGTTGGAATTATGCCCTAGAGGCAATAATAAAGATGTTATTATTATAATTCTTGTTCATGATAAAGTTTATATTCCATGCTAGAATTGTATTAAGCGGAAACATTAATACTTGTGTGGTTTGTGAACAACACCGTGTCCCTAGTACGCCTCTATGGACTAGCTCATTGATCAATGATGGTTAAGGTTTCCTAACCATAGACATGAGTTGTCAATTGATAATGAGATCATATCATTGGAGAATGATATGGTGGATGGACCCAAACTAAGCGAAGCAATTAGATCGTGTCATCGTGTTCGTCTTTGCGAAGTTTTTCCTATGTCAAATATTGTATTCCTTAGACCATGAGATAATACAACTCCACAGTATCGGAAGAAAGCTTTGAGGTCATCAAACGTCATCCTATGAGAGGGTGATCATAAAGGTGTCTCGTGTAATCGGAAAGTATCTATTGGGTTGTATGTATCGAGATGGGATTTGTCCTCCCAAGTCGGAGAGATATACTTGGCCCACTCGGTAATCGATATCAACACCGCTTGCAAGCATGTGGTTAAGGAGTTGATCACAAAGTGATATTGGATTAGGGAGCGAGTAAAGTACTTCTTTGTGAACGAGATTGAACTAGGTATGACGATACCGACGATCGAATCTCGGGCAAGTAAAATATCGCGAGACGAAGGGAATATATATATGGGATTGATTGAATCCTGGCATCGTGGTTCATCCGATATGATCATCAATGAATGTGTGGGAGTCAATATGGGTGCCCAGACCCCGCTGTTGATTATTGATAGAAGATCATGTCTGCATATTCTCGAACCCGCAGGGTCACACACTTAACGTGTCTCGACGCTAGGATAGATTGGATACTTGGTTTATGAATTTTTGTTCGGAGTCTCGGATGGGATCCGGGACATCACGAGAGGTTCCGGAGTGGTCCGGAGAATAAGATTCATATAAGGCAGTGCAGTTTTTGGAGTTCGGAATTGTTCCGGGTTAATCGGTATTGTACCGGAAGCTTCTAGAACCTTCCGGAAGGGGGCCAACGTGGTCCCACCTTCCGGGAGGGGGCATGGGCCTATGAGGGAGTTTCCTGGCCGCATTGGGCCAGGGGCACAAGGCCCCATAGGGCCCAGCCGATTCTAGATAGATTTAACTCGTTTAAATCTAGAGATAGAATTTCTAGATAAGGGAAAGTTTAAATCGTTTAAACTGGAGATAGAACCCTATCCCCCCACTCCTCCTTATCCCTTGGCCGCCGGCCCAAGGCTTGGAGGAGGGGCTAGGGCTGGCCGCCCCTCCCCCTCTATATATAGAGGGCTAGGGCGCCCCCTACCACCTACACCTTCCTCCAAACCCTAGTTGTCCTGCTGCCCTCCTCTCTCCCTCCCGACTGTTTGTAGGCGAAGCCCTGCTGCAGAAATTCTCCACCATATACACCACGCCGTCGTGTTGTTGATCCAATCCATCTCTCCACCATACTTGCTGGTCCGAGGAAGGAGGAGACGTCGAGGTGCTGCACGTGTGCATCTCACGGAGGCACCGCCACTTGTGGTGCTAGATCGGATCGGATCGCGAGGAGGAGAAGCGAGTACGACTACATCACCCGCGTTCAAGCGACGTTATCTCAGGCGAATCTTCAAGGGTATGAAGATCTAATCCAATCTCTCTCGTTGTTTGCATCTCCTAGATTAGATCTTGGCTTTCCCTCTGTTTGCTTCCGTAGAAAATTTTGATTTACTATGCTACGAAACCCTTCAAAAGTGCCTATTTTTCCGGAAGTCATCAGATGCCACAGTACGAGACGGAGAGGGGCCAGGGAGCCACCACACCACTGGCAGCGGTCCAGCTGGCCGTGCCGGGGTGGTGGCTAGCCTGTGCACCCCTCGGCCTCTCCTTCCGCCTATATATTGCCCTCGGGGCGAAAACCCTAAGTACCCGATCAAAAATCCACGAAAGAGTCTGTAGCCGCCGTCATCTCTATCCCTAAATCGGGAGGAATCTAAAGCTCTTCCCGGCACCCTGCCGGAGAGGGGAATTCACCCTGGAGGCCTTCTTCATCACCATGCAAGCCTCCGGTGTGATGCGTGAGTAGCTCATCCTTGGACTACGGATCCATGTAGTAGCTAGATGGCTGGTTCTCCTCCTTTGTGCTTTCATGTCTAGATATTGTGAGCTCTGTTCATGATCAAGGTATCTATATGTAATTCTGTATGTTGTGTTTGCGGGGATCCGATGGATATTGAGATTCTATTTCAGATTGATTATTGATTCTATCATGTCTTTGTTATTTGTGATCTTGCATGCTTTCCGTTGTTAGTAGCTATCTTAGCCAAGTAGATGCTAGCAACTCCAAGAGTTAGTATTTATGCTCGATAGTGGGTTCATGCCTCTGGTAATCTGGGGAAGTGACAGAAATCTCTAAGGTACTAGATGTGCTGTTGCTACTAGGGAGAAAACAACAATCCTTTGTTCATAGAACAATCATATTGTTTACTTTACATGCAATTTGTAAAGCAATAATCTGTAGATTGCAACTTAATCTTTGGAGGGGTTCGGATGATAACCTGAAGGTGGATTATTAGTCATTGATGCAGTTGGATGGCGGTCTATGTATAATGTTGTAATGCCCAATCAAGTCTCAAAGGAGTCAAGATGATTAGTATATGCTTGTATGCTTTCTTGATGTTTGTCAATTTCCCCACTGTAATTTGTTCACCCAGCATGTTATCTATCTTAAGGAGACCCGCCTCTAGTGAACTATGGACCCTGGTCCTTTCTTTTACATATAATCTACAAATTGTTTACTGCTTTGTGTTTACTTTCTACAAACTATTACTTCCTTCCATTCGATACGTTTAATCCTTTGTTTTCAGCAAAACCGGTGAGATTGACAACCTCATCGCAAGTTGGGGACAGAGTTCTATGGTTGTGTTGTGCAGGTCTCCATGTTCTTCTTGCACCGGTAGTGCCTCGCCAACGTTCATTAGCTACACCTTTAGGGTGTTTCCTTGCTCCTCTTGGTTCGATTAAACCTTGGTTTCATAACGAGGAAACTTGTTCTTGTGCTCATCATACCTTCCTCTTGGGGTTCCCAGCAGGCTCTACATCAACACCGCACCACACTTTTACGGTGTCGTACCTGAGCCATCAAGCATTTTACTTGCCCGTTCTTGGGAGTCAAGGACATCTTCACAAGGGGAGTCCCTCATAACCAATCTCTTTACTTTGTTATTTTTGTTTTGCAAACTTTTACTTTTGCTTTGTTTGCTTGTTTCTTTATCAAAAACACACAAAAATTAATTCCTACTATAGTTGTTATTTTCATTGGTCTGTTATTGTCTTGCTTTATAATGCTTTCTATCAATGGTTGGTTTCTTTGAAACTGCATCTTATTAGCAAGGTGGGTTCACGGAAGAACAAAAATATTAGTATAAGGAACACCACTTGTCACAAAAGGGAACACACTTATGGGAACAAATTGATAAATTGTATACCATTACTATAAACGTGTGCTCTACTTATAATGTTACTTATTGCTTTGATAAATCTTATTGCTGTCGGAGGTATAAACACCTCCCTTTTCAATGTGAGTATAATGATAATGTTACCATATCTTCTTATGTTAAAGGGAATTATGACTTTTATGATGTGGAACAAATTGAAGAATTTATTGCTTGGAAGGGTGCATTTGAACTTGCTAGTTTGCTTGAAAATACTGATGATTCACCTTATAAATATGAGGTTTATGATATACTTAAATTTTGCTTTGATAATTACTTAAGGAAATATGCCCTAGAGGCAATCATAGAGATGATTGTATTTCATGTGTATCCATGAGTTATTATAATGTTCCTTGAGTATCCATATTGATGGGTTCGTAGCATGGAAAACAAAAAATTTCTACCGCAAGAACAAACAAAACCCAGATCTAATCTAGATAAAAGCCAAGATCTAATCTACTAGACATGAGCAACGAGATAGATCGGTACTAACCCTCGTAGAACCAAAAGCGTTAACGAGATTAGATCTCGTGGATGATGTAGTCGATCACTTGCCCATCTCAAGATCGTGTGGACGATCCTTCCGGCGCCGCGTTCCGGCAGCGCTCCCGCAGACGGTCACACGTGCAGAGTCGAAGTAGACCTTCCTCTCCCCGTTCCAGCGAGCAGTGGAGGTAGTAGATCTTCTCCACGGAATCCCAGCAGCACGACAGCGTGGTGGTGGTGGAGATGAGAATTCTGCAGGGCTTCGCCTATGCCTGTGCAGAAGAATCGTGGAGGAGAGAGGCGGCTGAGATTGGGAGTTATGAGACAAGGTACAAGAGGGGGCGCCCCCTCCCTTCTATTTAAAGGAGGGAGGCGCGCCTGGGGAGGGGGAGTCCTAGTAGGACTCCCTCCTCCTTGGTCCGGCGGGTTGGGGGGAGGAATCCTCCTCCCCCACGAATCCGTGTCTTGCCCCACTTGGTTTCTTTGATCCCTTTCTTGGTTTTCAAGCAAACTCCAAGATATCCTCTAGAACCTTCCAGAACATTCCGAAACCTTCTAGAATCTCCATACAAACACTCCGGAACATTTCCTAACTTAGAAAATGATTCCCAATATATGAATCTTATTCTCCGGACCATTCCGGATCTCCTCGTGATGTCCCGGATCCATTCCGAGACTCCGAACAACATTCGGTCTCCAACGCAAATTCCATATCTACTTCAAACAACTTTGAACCTTAAGTGTGTCACCCTATGGTTCGTGAATATGCAGACATGATGAAGACACCTCTCCCATCAATAACCATCAGCGGGATCTGGAGATCCATAACGGCTCCCACATACTCAACGATTACTTCGTGATCGATTGAACCAATTAACATATGAAACCAATTCCCTTTGTCTCGCGATATTCTACTTATCCGAGGTTTGATCGTCGGTATCTTCATACCTAGTTCTTCCTCGTTACTGATAAGTACTCTTTACTCGTTCCATGTTATGTCATCCCTTGTGACCTAGTCACATACTTGGAAGCTATCTAGATGACATTCCACCGAGAGGGCCCAGAGTATATATATCCGTCATATGGATGGACAAATCCCAATCTTGGTTCATGTGCTTCAACACATACTTTCAGAATACCCAATGACACCTTTATAACCACCCAGTTACGAAGCGGCGTTTGATGTCATCAAAGTACCCATCCGGTGATGGTGATTAACATAACCTCATGGTCGAAGGATTAGGTTACTATGTATTTCAAAGCTTACAGCAATACGAACTTAATGACTTGATCTTATGCTACGCTTACTATGGGTGTGTGTCCATCACATCATTCTCCTAATGATATAACCTTGTTATTAATCACATCCAATGTCCATGATCAGGAAACCATGATCATCAATCAATCAACAAGCTAGTTCAACAAGAGGCTTACTAGGGACTCTTTTATGTTTACAAAACACACAAGTATTAGTGTTTCCTAATAATACAATTATAGCATGGGATGTAAACATTCATCATAAACACAAAGATATAATAATAACCACTTTTATTATTGCCTCTTGGGCATATCTCCAACACATATACCAGGCAACTTGTATTGATTGGCAATTATGTGAATTGTTTGTGAAACTCTTTACTTGTATGGTTATCTAATAATTGTCCCTAGTCGGAGTTCATGTGAGGACACACGTGAATATTAGACTAGCACATCGATTGGTTGATGACTATGTTTCGCAAGTCATAGACATGAAGATGCCAAACCAATGATGTTGACACATGTTATGAACATGGGGTTGGACTGACCCAACTTGAGACTAGCAATAATACTTGCAGCTCTCTCTATGCATCATGTACGTTTTGTCCTTAGACCTGAGATTGTCACATGTACTTGAGATGTGGATCGACCTACTTTGGGGCTATCAAACACTACTCCGTAGCTGGGTAGTTATAAAGGTAGCTTTCGGGTTTGTCCTGATACATGCTACAAGGCATCGGTCAATCAAGATGGGATTTCCCCCTCTCTACTTGAGAGAGATATCTCTGAGCCCCTCGAGTGATCGGATCCAGAAATGCATGGCCATGCTACATATGGTTAAGAGTTAACCTAGTAAAGGGATTCCGAATCACAGTATCGAGAAAGAGAGGTTAGCTTGGAGCTAGACCAAATATCGTGAGGTAAAGGGAAAGACATGTACTCAACCTTGTGATGGTTCGTCCGAATGATTTTTATATGCGTTTAGGAGTTGGCACGTCTTGCTAGAGGCCGCTACCAACTATTGACGGAGTAAGTGTACTTGTGTCATGTCTATACGTGTATGAACCTATAGGGTCACACACTTTAGGGGCTGGAAGCCTAATGAGGATTGGATCCAAATTAGACCAGGCTTAGGCTGCTAATGGGCTGCTAATGTAGAACCCACCAGGGATGCCTATATAAGAGAGAGTGAGGTGAGCTGAATAGGGTTGAGCATTCCACCTAGTCGCCACTCCTCTTCCTTTGTGTGCGACCTAGCGATGCAGGCGTGTGACGGCTTCCACTCCGGACGTGTGGATACCTCGGAGGTGCTGCATCTGTAGCACTTGGACGAGCCGCGCAAAGGGGAGTTGCTCGTGGGATGAGGGCAAGGAGGAGACGTAGAACATCTACACTGTCACGACATGCTTCATCGAGTTCCGCACCTGCGCATCTAGCGGTAATCCCGTGATCTATTACAATAGTATTCCTGGTTGACGCGGTAGAAAATTTTGATTTTACGCTAGTGTAGCCTACCCGTTACCCTACAGTGGTATCAGAGCCGATGTTGTTCAGTCATAGGTTCGGAAAGTTTGCATATGGTGATATGTAGATTGATATGGATGATGTGATCGTCTGTATGGCGGTAGTTCTGGATTGATCTATGATCTTATTTTTTGTGATTGTGATTCTAAGGTCATCGAACGACTTACCCCTACCGGTCGATTTCCGCCATCGGGGTAGACAGTGACACATAAATCCTTTTGAATCACGCGAAGATCAATATGATTGATCAAATCGGGAATTAGATCTGAATCGACGTACCGTGATCAAAGGAGTTTGGTTGAATCAGAACTATGGTCGGTTTATGGTAAATTTGATTTGCCGATCAAAATCCTTAAAGAAAATTGTATAGATTTGATCTCTCATTTTTCACAAATGTGGGCGCTGCCCCTTCGAACCCCGCAGGGGGAGACCCCCTAGACCCCCTTAGTCATAGCCCCTTTTGTATCACGTTAAGGTTCATAGGTGCTATGATTTCACATGATCCGGTAGAATGCGATTCTATGCACAACTTGATTTTGCAGGATGTATGTGATCAGTATGGCCCAAAAAAATGTATGTGATGCATGTATGTGTTTTTCATGACCTACGTGTCGTGAGTAGGGCAACACAACTAGAGCCATATGTGTTGTCAATTATTGTAATGGCTTGCATGCCAACTTGTGATGATCCCAATACCATATAATTTTGATTACTAGCTGTTAGGAGTAATAGCTTGTATTAGTTCTTAGAGAACTCATCACTTGGAGGATGGCTCGCATAGAGCATGAAGATGGAGATCATCATGGTGGACAGGTTCTATGGCGATGGAGATCACCATGAGAAAAATGGGCCATACTGTATCACATCTATGTGAATGCTATTCTTATACGTTTTACTACTATGCATGCTTAGATGATAGAAGTAGAATGATCCCTCACAAAGTTTAAGTTAAACCATGCCCTCCCAACCAAACCTTGCACCATCCTATGCCCTGTACAATCGTTGGTGGGTCTATGAAATTAGGGTGTCGCGGTTTTCCTTGGCTGGATGGGTTTGTATCGGATACCTACATGCACAAGGGCTGGTGAGCTTAACAAAGTCATCTTAACAGTTAAGGACCTTGGGGCATAAAGGTTGGGCGCCTAGTTTTGACATAGAGATGTCACCCAACAACAAGAGTCATATGTGATATGATTAGCAAAGGTTGCTTACCGATTTACCTTGTCTTCTAGCAGTGATGCTAAAGCTCACTAGTCGACTTGTTAATTGTGGATCTTGAATCACTTAGTATCAATAGAGGGATGTTGATTTAAGTGGGAGTATATGCTATTAAATTGTTTAATATGTTTTACTCTTTCATGGTTACATGGCTTAGTATTTTGCATTTTTTGTTGTAGATCATAGGCACCGAACAATTCATCACATTTTGCTTTGCGTTCGATTCTTGAAAATGATAAACTAAATGGAACAAACTATTCGGACTGGGTCCGTAACCTGAGAATTGTTCTCAGGGCTGAGAAAAAGGAAACTGTTCTGGATACCCCAATCCCGGATGAACCTGCTGATAATGCAACTGCTGCCCTTAAGAATGCCTACAAGAAAGCATGTGATGAATCTCTTGAGGTTAGTTGTCTTATGCTTGCATGCATGGAACCTGATCTTCAAAAGCAGTTTGAGGATCAGGAAGCCTATGAAATGATCATTGCGCTTAAGGACATGTTCTAGACTCAGGCTAGGATTGAGAGGTACAATGTCGCTAAGTCCTTTGTAGAATGCAAGCTGGCAGAGGGAGCAGCTGTAGGCCCCCATGTGATCAAAATGGTTGGTTACAGTCAGACTTTGGAAAAGCTTGGTTTTCCATTAGGCCAAGAGTTGGCCACTGATTTCATTTTGGCATCTCTTCCATCTAGCTATGGGCATTTCATTTCGAACTACCATATGCATGGGGTGGAGAGGGGCCTTAATGAATTATGTGGGATGCTGAAAACGGCAGAATGTGACATTAAGAAGTGTGCAGGCATAGTCATGTGATGGCTGTGTAGAACAAGCCTAGCTTCAAGAAAAAGGGCACTTCTTGGCAGAAGAAGAAGGGCAAGGCTAAGGATACGATCCCTAAGCCAAACCCTGCACCCAAGCAAAAGGCTGGACCTGCAGGAGACACTGAGTGTTTCTTTTGTCATGAATATGGCCACTGGAAGAGAAACTGCAGCAAGTACCAGGCTTCTTTGAAGAAGGGTGGAAGTAAGAGTACTTCCTACTCGGGTACGCTTGTTGTAAATGTTGTGGACATTTTTCTCACAGATTCTTATGTTAACTCTTAGGTATTTGATACCGGATCGGTTGCTCATATTTGCAATTCGATGCAGGGGCTAATAAGGACTAGAGAAGTGCAGAAAGGCGAAGTAGATTTTCGCGTCGGAAATAAAGCAAGGGTTGCTGCATTGTTCATCGGCGTCATGCAACTTCACCTTCCATCAGGATTTATCATGGAATTGAATAATTGTTATTACATTCCTAGTATGGGTCGAAACATTTTATCACCTTCATGTTTGATGAGGGATGGTTATTCATTTGCGAGTACAAACAATGGTTGTGTAATCTCTAAGAATGCTATGTTTGTGGCTGATGCTCCCATTGTGAATGGGTTATTTATTTTAAATCTTGATAATGCATGTGTTTACAATGTTAGTGCTAAAATGCTTCGGCCAAATGATTTGAGTCCTACCTATTTATGGCATTGTCGTTTGGGGCATATAAGTGAAAAGCGCATGAAGAAGCTCCATGGTGATGGTCTTCTAACTTCGTTTGATTTTGAATCATACGAGACATGTCAAGCTTGTTTACTTGGAAAGATGACCAAGACGCCTTTTACGGTGTTTCCCGAGAGAGCGATAGACTTGTTGGAACTCATACATACTGATGTATGTGGACCAATGAGCACGACAGCCAGAGGAGGATATCACTACTTCATTACTTTCACTGATGATTTCAGTAGATATGGCTATGTATACTTGATGAAGCATAAGTCTGAAACTTTTGAAAAGTTCAAAGAGTTTCAGAATGAGGTAGAGAATCAACATGGCAAGAAAATAAAGGCCTTGCGGTCTGATCGCGGAGGTGAATATTTGAGTCATGAGTTTAGCAATCATCTTAAGAGTTGCGGAATTGTTCCACAGCTCATGCCACCCGGAACACCTCAAAGAAACGGGGTCTCCGAACAGCGTAATCGAACTTTGTTGGACATGGTTCGATCGATAATGAGCCAGTCGGATTTACCATTATCATTTTGGGGTTACGCGCTAGAAACAACAGCTTTTACACTAAACAGGGTACCGTCTAAATCCGTAGTTAAGACACCATATGAGATGTGGACTGGAAAGAATCCCAGTTTGTCTTTTCTAAAGATTTGGGGTTGTGATGCATTTGTCAAGCGACTTCAGTCAGACAAGCTAACACCCAAATCGGATAAGTGCATTTTTGTGGGATACCCAAGGGAAACCTTAGGGTATTACTTCTACAACCGAGAAGAGGGCAAAGTGTTTGTCGCTCGTACCGGTGTTTTCCTAGAGAAAGAGTTTCTCACAAAGGAAACGAGTGGAAGGTCGGTGTGACTTGAAGAAGTTCAAGATGAGCCAGTCGGGGATGCTTCTACGAGTGATGCTATTGTAGCAGAACAAGTTGAGGAACCCGTGGCAATAGAAGCACCACAACCACGAAGGTCGGCGAGGCTCCGCGAAGCGCGGGAATTATTATTGTTAGACAATGATGAGCCAACGACCTATGCAGAAGCGATGGTGGACCCAGACTTTGAGAAATGGCTGATTGCCACGAGATCCGAGATAGAGTCCATGGGAGACAATCAAGTTTGGAACTTGGTTGATCTGCCTGATGGTTTTAAAGCCATCGAGTGCAAATGGATCTATAAGAAGAAGATTGATATGGATGGAAATGTTCACATCCATAAAGCTCGACTTGTTGCAAAAGGTTTTCGACAAGTTCAAGGAGTTGACTACGATGAGACTTTCTCACCCGTAGCGATGCTTAAATCTATACGGATCATTCTAGCCATTGCTGCATATTTCGACTATGAGATATGGCAGATGGACGTCAAGACGGCTTTCTTAAATGGAATCCTTATTGAGGACGTGTATATGATGCAGCCCGAAGGTTTTGTCGATCCAAACAATGCTGGAAAGGTATGCAAACTTCAAAAGTCTATTTATGGGCTGAAGCAAGCATCTCGGAGTTGGAACATTCGATTTGATGAAGTTGTAAAGGAGTTTGGCTTCATCAAAAACGAACAAGAACCTTGTGTGTATAAGAAAGAAAATGGGAAATCGCTTGTATTTCTAATCTTATATGTAGATGACATATTACTGATTGGAAATGCCATTCCTATGCTCGAGTCTGTTAAGACCTTATTGAAAAATAGTTTTTCTATGAAGGACTTAGGAGAAGCGGCATATATTCTGGGTATCAAGATCTATAGAGATAGATAAAGGAGGCTAATTGGATTAAGCCAGAGTACGTACATTGACAAAGTGTTGAAACGGTTCAGCATGGAAGAGGCTAAGAAGAGGTTCTTGCCCATGTCTCACGGCATTAAACTTAGCAAGACTCAGTGTCCTTCGACCATTGATGAGCGAGAGCGCATGAGTAGGGTTCCATATGCTTCGGCTATTGGATCCATCATGTATGCGATGACATGTACTCGCCCAGATGTTTCCTATGCTTTAAGTGTTACGAGCAGATACCAGGCTGATCCAGGTGAGAGTCACTGGACAGCGATAAAGAATATCCTTAAGTACTTGAGAAGGACTAATAATATGTTCTTAGTTTATGGAGGTGAGGTTGAACTCAGTGTAAAGGGTTACGCAAATGCGAGTTACCTTATCGACTCAGATGACTCGAAATCACAATCAGGTTATGTGTTTGTCATGAATGGTGGTGCTGTGAGCTGGAAAAGTTCCAAGCAAGATACAGTGGCCTCCTCTTCAACAGAAGATGAATATATTGCTGCCTCGGAGGCTGCAAAGGAAGCTGTTTGGATTAGGAATTTCCTGATCGCTCTTGGTGTGGTTCAGGGCTCGTCCAATCCCTTGGACATTTATTGTGACAACAATGGTGCTATTGCACAAGCCAAGGAACCTAGACAGCACCAAAAGAACAAACATATTCGCATGCGTTACCATCTGATTCGTGAGTTAATTCATGATGGTAGTGTCATGTTATGCAAAATACATACGGATTCAAATGTTGCTGATCCCTTGACTAAGCCACTCCCGCAGCCTGCGCATGAAGCGCACACAAGAGCAATAGGTATTAGATACTATCTAGATTGACTCTAGTACAAGTGGGAGACTGAAGGAAATATGCCCTAGAGGCAATCATAGAGATGATTGTATTTCATGTGTATCCATGAGTTATTATAATGTTCCTTGAATATCCATATACCAGGCAACTTGTATTGATTGGCAATTATATGAATTGTTTGTGAAACTCTTTACTTGTATGGTTATCTAATAATTGTCCCTAGTCGGAGTTCATGTGAGGACACACGTGAATATTAGACTAGCACATCGATTGGTTGATGACTATGTTTTGCAAGTCATAGACATGGAGATGTCAAACCAATGATGTGGACACATGTTATGAACATGGGATTGGACTGACCCAACTTGAGACTAGCAATAATACTTGCAGCTCTCTCTACACATCGTGTACGTTTTGTCCTTAGACCTGAGATTGTCACATGTACTTGATATGTGGATCGACCTACTTTGGGGCTATCAAACACTACTCCGTAGTTGGGTAGTTATAAAGGTAGCTTTCGGGTTTGTCCTGATACATGCTGCAAGGCATCGGTCAATCAAGATGGGATTTGCCCCTCTCTACTTGAGAGAGATATCTCTGGGCCCCTCGAGTGATCGGATCCAGAAATGCATGGCCATGCTACATATGTTAAGAGTAACCTAGTAAAGGGATTCCGAATCACAGTATCGAGAAAGAGAGGTCAGCTTGGAGCTAGACCAAATATCGTGAGGCAAAGGGAAAGACATGTACTCAACCTTGTGATGGTTCGTCCGAATGATCTTTATATGCGTTTAGGAGTTGGCACGTCTTGCTAGAGGCCGCTACCAACTATTGACGGAGTAAGTGTACTCGCGTCATGTCTATACGTGTATGAACTTATAGGGTCACACACTTTAGGGGCTGGAAGCCTAATGAGGATTGGATCCGAATTAGACCAGGCTTAGGCTGCTAATGGGCTGCTAATGTAGAAGCCCACCAGGGATGCCTATATAAGAGAGAGTGAGGCAAGCTGAATAGGGTTGAGCATTCTACCCAGCCGCCACTCCTCTTCTGCCTGTATTGCACGTGCAGACCTAGCGATGCAGCGTGGCGGCTTCCACTCCGGACGTGTGGATACCTCGGAGGTGCTGCATCTGTAGCACTTGGACGAGCCGCGCAAAGGGGAGCTGCTCATGGGACGAGGGCAAGGAGGAGACGTAGAACATCTACACTGCCGCGACGTTCTTCATCAAGTTCCGCACCTACGCGTCTAGCGGTAATTCCGTGATCTATGACAATAGTATTCCTGGTTGACGCGGTAGAAAATTTTGATTTTATGCTAGTGTAGCCTACTCGTTACCCTATAATTACAAGGTAGAAAATGGCTATATTCTTGAATATCTTAATATATGCTCTCCACCAATGGAAGAGACTAATGCCTTGCAGGAGCCTATGGAAGAAGAAATTGTTGAAACTGGAAGCTCATTTGATGAAAAAGAGGAGGAGAGTGATGATCAAGAGGAGGAAGAATGGATCTACCCATCCCTACCTTCTAATGAGAGTAACTCTTTATCCCTTACATTATTTGATTATCCCCCATGCTTACCAAAAGAGGATGAATGTCATGTTCCTGAGGATTCTTTTGAAAATATTTATAATAAAGCTCTAGTGTTTGTAGATCATGAAAAGCATGCTTTATGTGATAGTTATATTGTTGAGTTTATTCATGGGGCTACTGAAAATTATTATGAGAGAGGAAAATATGGTTGTAGAAGTTTTCATGGTACTGAAACACCTCTCTATGTGCTGAAAGTTTTGAAGTTACTTTTGTTTTATCTTCCTATGACTGTCACTTTGTTCTTTGTGCATTTATTTGCATACAAGATTCCTATGCATAGGAAGTGGGTTAGACTTAAATCTGTTTTGAATTTGCTTCTTCATGCTCTCTTTTCTTCAATTCATATTTCTTATGAGAGCACCTTCTCAAACTATCATGCCTAACTTAAAGGCGTTAAAGAAAAGTACTTATTGGGAGATAACCCAAAAGTTTTAGATGAGTCTTGGAAGTTATTACTTCAGTAATAACCGCTCCTAATCCTTTTTATTTGCTTTTTGTGCCAAGAATAACCTCTAATGAGAGAGAAGTAATGATTGGGAAAGTTGTTGTCCCGAAACAGATTTCTGTGCTTCACCGTAAAAATTCGTGTAAAATCTCTGAACTTCTTTTTGAGGCATGAAGTTTTGTGCTTCTATCCGAGGTTGTTATATAACTTTCGTTAGTTCAACACTTTTTGATTTGAGTAACAGAAGGTCTTCGAAAAAAATCGTCTTTACCTGCTGGTCTGTTTTGACAAATTTCTGCCATTTTCTGCATTTGCTTCCTGTTGGTGCCTTTTTGAGTTCTTTTGGAGAATTGAGATTTTTGAGGGAAGTGCTACAGTAGCTAGTGTTCTAATGGAAGTTTATTTGGTGTTGGAACTGAACCTTAAGACTTATTATCTTGAGTGCACTAATGTTGCTAATAAAGATTGTGTGAAGTTTTGTATGAAGGAAAAATTTTAGGTGTATGGAAGGAATGAGTAATAAGATGAAGGATGGACCAAAGCTCAAGCTTGGGGATGCCACGCGTGTCACCCCAAGAAATATCCAAGAAGTACAAGCGTCAAAGCTTGGGGATACCCAAGGCATGCCCTTCTTCATCAATAAAAATCTCAGGTTTCTTCCAAACGCTTCATTTTTATTGTTTCATGCATAGTTGTGTTGTTCTTGGAGCGTCTTTTTTTTCGTTTTCGTTTTGGTTTTTTGTTTGCTTTTGTTTGCTTAGTTTGCTGAATAAATTGGTTGGACCCCCTCTTTCATACATTGGTTTGCAAATAGTTTGGTTTGGTTTGGAAAAGAGTAGGAAAGTTCATACTTATGTGGTAAAAAGAGCTCGTTTTTTACTGTGGCCTATGCTCTGTCATGCCATGCTTGATATTGTTTTGGCTTTATGCTTAGTATTATTTGCTGTAGCATGACTTGTTATAAACAATTGAGATTTCTTAATGTGCCTTGGATGAATCATGCGTTGTTTTAGCATATTAAAGCATAATATAGTGGTATTCTCCTTTGATGCTTTATTTGGGTTGACTTGGCACATGCTCACACCATGTTATGACTATATCAAGTCACCATAGCCTTTATGATCCTTTAGTTTTCAACTTGTAGTATCACTTTATGCTTTGATCAATGATGTTTTGTCGCTCTGCATGATTATGGCCATTATTGCTCTCTTAGTTTGTCGCTCCCAGTCTTTTGCTAGCCTCCACAACCAAGTATGAGTTCCACTCATGCATCCAACTCCTTAAACCAAGTTATTCCAAAGAGTCCACCATACCTACCTACTAGCTTATGCTATTCCAAGTATATTCATGCTTTTGTTTATCTTCCAAATTAAACTTGTTATGAGAAAACTAGTGATTAAAGCTCTCACGAACTTGATGGCACACTTTACTTTTCTTGCCCTTAATAAACTTGAACCATTGTGTCGTCTATGTTGTATATGCTTGCACTTATTTGTTGAGGATTAGCAGAACCATGCTGTCATGGGGAACGCTTTCAACATTGCACTTGTATTTTGTACCTAGTTGATATCATGCTCTTTTGTCTATGGATATCGTCAGTGTGAAATGAAAGGGGAGTTTGTAAGTCCATGGAGTTATGTATGTGTATTAGAGAAACGCCTGGGCCGCTGGTCTAATCCATGCTGACATGGTGGAAACCTGCAGCGTAACCATAATGAGCTGTCTATGAAGCATTCTTCTTATAAAAAAAGAGTCCTATATTGAGAAAAAAGTGAAAAAAAAGAGATTATGAAAAGAGGAAAGAGAGAAAAAAGCACCATATTCCCATGGTAAATAAGAAGATTGTTGAGATGCTCGTTGTCTGCTTGCCTTGTCATTTTGATATGGGGATTCTTCCGTATCATCGGGCAAGGGCTACTCCGTTAGCGGTTCTCTATGATACACATGTACTTACGATGACAAGAACTTACCGGTGACTAAACTTGAGTAGCATGAGGAGCGGCCCTCGTATACAAGGGACATGAGATTTCTAACTTATACTTCGTCAAGCATGTACACCATAGTTTGTTCACTTTAACCTTAATCACTTCAAGATGCTTATGATAGGGGCAATGAGAGCTGAAAGCTATAAGTACCATAATTTTTGGAAGCTCTTTATGAGACTTGAATCCCTACTTCCTTTTATAAAGGCCTTTCTTTCACCATTACATATTGAGTCTCCACCTTCTACCTTTATGCACCTACTTTGAGAGCATAGTGGCCATTCTTAGTTCTATGTGCATTGTCCCAAGACTAGTTGATTGATGGCATACTTGATATTGCTTGTTTTAAAATATTTGTATCTATTCACTCTTATGAACTTTGAAGGTGTCCTATGCATTCATGTTTGCTACTCTATGAGGGACAAGCTGAATACTATTATGCTATGTTTTCTTTATGTGAAACAAACAAACGTCTTGCAAAGCATTGTTATTCATGAATCTTTTGTTTGTGCCTTTTCATGTTGCATCATAGTTTCTTTATCTTATTGCTAGAACTTTGTCTTTCATGTTATGATTGAAGTACTATGATCCCATCTTTGAATGTTTTACAAATACTTTGATCAAGTCTTTGATGGTGCATGTCACCTCAAAAATTATTCTTTCTTTTTATCACTTACCTACTCGAGGACGAGCATGAGTTAAGCTTGGGGATGTTGATACATTGCAAATGTATCTATAATTTTTGATGTTCCATGCTTGGTTTTATCCACTTTCTTGTGTTTTGTCCACACTTTGGAGTACTTTTCATATGATTTCTTGGACTAACCTATTAACAAGAGCCACAGTGCCAGTTGCCTATTTTCTGCTATTTTTGGTTCCAGGAAAGTCAGAAAATGAATATTCTCGGAATTGGACGGACAAAAGCCAAAGTGCCTATTTTTCCGGAAGTCATCAGATGCCAGAGTATGAGACAGAGAGGGGCCAGGGGGCCACCACACCACCTGGCCGCACGGCCCAGCCTGGCCCGCGCCAGGGGGTGGTGTGGCCAGCCCAGGCACCCCCTCGGCCTCTCCTTCCGCCTATATATTGCCCTCGGGACGAAAACCTAAGTACCCGATCAAAAATCCACGAAAGAGTCTGTAGCCACCGTCATCTCCATCCCTAGATCGGGAGGGATCTGAAGCTCTTCCCGGCACCCTGCCGGAGAGGGGAATTCACCCTGGAGGCCTTCTTCATCACCATGCAAGCCTCCGGTGTGATGCGTGAGTAGTTCATCCTTGGACTACGGATCCATGTAGTAGCTAGATGGCTGGTTCTCCTCCTTTGTGCTTTTATGTCTGGATCTTGTGAGCTCCGTTCATGATCAAGATCATCTATTTGTAATTCTGTATGTTGTGTTTGCGGGGATTCGATGGATATTGAGATGTTATTTCAGATTGATTATTGATTCTATCATGTCTTTGTTATTTGTGATCTTGCATGCTTTCCATTGTTAGTAGATATCTTGGCCAAGTAGATGCTAGCAACTCCAAGAGTTAGTATTTATGTTCGATAGTGGGTTCATGCCTCTAGTAATCTGTGGAAGTGACAGAAATCTCTAAGGTACTAGATGTGCTGTTGCTACTAGGGAGAAAACAACAATCCTTTGTTCATAGAACAATCGTATTGTTTACATTATACGCAATTCGTAAAGCAATAATCTGTTGCTTGCAACTTAATACTGGAGGGGGTTCGGATGATAACCTGAAGGTGGATTATTAGTCATAGATGCAGTTGGATGGCGGTAATATGTATAATGTTGTAATGCCCAATCAAGTATCAAAGGAGTCAAGATGATTAGTATATGCATGTATTGCTTTCTCGATGTTTGTCAATTGCCCCGCTGTAATTTGTTCACCCAGCATGTTATCTATCTTAAGGAGAGCCACCTCTAGTGAACTATGGATCTCGGTCCTTGTCTTTTACATACAATCTACAAACTGTTTACTACTTTGTGTTTACTTTCTGCAAACTATTACTTCCTTACATTCGATACGTTTAATCCTTTGTTTTCAGCAAAACACGGTGAGATTAACAACCTCATCGCAAGTTGGGGATAAAGTTCTGTGGTTGTATTGTGCAGGTCTCCACGTTGCTACTAGCACCGGTAGTGCGCCCTGCCAAGGCTCAGCTAGCAACACCTTTGGGGTGTTTCCTTGCTCCTACTAGTTCGGTTAAACCTTGGTTTCATAACTGAGGGAAACTTGCTGCTGTGCTCATCATACCTTTCTCTTCGGGTTCCCAACGAGCTCTACATCAACACAAAGACCGCACTTTGCTCCCCGGTGCCCACCGCGTTGGCGAGGCCCACGACGGGAGGCGCTTCGGCGGAGGACGGTCGTCCCATCTCTCGCTTGCCATGGCCAATCCTTTTTCACACCTCAGCCCACAACGACGACCGCGACGACCAGGACCTCGAGGTCATCTCCCAACCACAGATGCAAGTGGCGGCAGCCATGCTCTGCCGCCATCATTGCGACGGATGCTCCAGAGGTCGGCGAGCTATGGCGGTTGTTGCGAACAACGTCGAGGAAGACGAGACTCATCTCTGGCTGGGCGGACGAGAGGCGGGCGGTGTGTTGCAAAACCCGCTCGGCGTCAGGGTTGCTACATGGGGCCGATGGCGGAGCTACATGTGCCTGACGACGGTGCTACAAGCCATGTTGAGTTTTTGCTACATGCAGTCGGCGGTGACTCTAAGACACATCCGGCGGTGCTACGTGCAACTTCAGATTTTGCTACAATTTTTTTGCTACACAAGTTTCGTTGTTCTGCTACAACGGTATATAGCTTTTGCTACGGGATCTCCGGCGAGATCTCCGACGAGGTCTCCGAAAAGTCGGATGTGCTACAATAGGCCATTTTATTTGCTACATAAGTTTTATTGTTTTGCTACAATAGTGTAAAGTTTTTGCTACACGGTCTCTGGTGAGGTCTACCGAGGAAAGTCTCCGGCGAGGTCGGATCGTCTATATTAGCACAACTTTTTGCTACAGAGTCGTCTCCGATGAGGCAGTCTTTTTTGTTCTACTTTTCTGGACGAACTCATTTTACTACAAGCAGCAAAAACGGGACAACTTGTAGCAAAAACAGGACACATATAGCAAAAGCGGGATAAAAGTCACCGGTAAGAGATCTGGACCAATTGACCTGCCTGATCCGACGGCTACGACCCGGGGGACGAAAGTTTCCATCCCCAGGGTGCCTAGCATTACCCTTTGCTCATTGCCATGAAGGGTCTCTTGAAGAATCTGCCCTCCTCCACGAATGTTTAGTGCACACGTGGCATATTGAAGATTTTTCTTGTGAGGGTATAATTTGACTCTTATGGTATAGAATAACTATTCTACACCCACCCTTTATCTTCCAAACCGTATATTATTTTTATATCACGTAAATTTTCTCTGATCTCGAAAGTTGAGAAAAACATAAGAAAAATTAGACATATCATAAAAAAATTAGTTTACATGCCGTATAAAAATATGACATAAAACGCGTATTTTCTATGTTTTTTAACTATTATGACTCATAAATCGTATTTTTATGTTAATTTTTTTACGTTTCTAATGAACATGAACATAATTATTAATATACAAAACATAAATTTCTATATGTGAGAACATAAAAATACGTGAGATGCAAAATAAGTATTCTGCACCCTGGGTGCTGAATATATATTGGTTTTTCAGCGTCTATTCTTTTTGTGAGGGGTATATAGGATTTTCCTTGTCTGTTCTTTTGTGATGGGTATATATAGGATTTTTAGTGTTCGCTTAAATGAAAATGTACTACTCCGGCTGCTTTAAAAATACAGACAAAAAAGGAAATTGACCATAGTGGGATTTGAACCCACGCTTGTGAGGGGATCTTCCGTGTCTATTCCTTTGGTGAGGGGTATATAGGATTTTCAGTGTTTGTTCTTTTTGTGATGGGTATATATAGGATTTTTAGTGTTTGCTTAAATGAAAATGTACTAAAATTGCAGCTTTTTGTGATGGGTATATATAGGATTTTTAGTGTTTGCTTAAATGAAAATGTACTAAAATTGCAGACAAAATGGAAATTGACCAGAGTGGGATTTGAACCCACGCCCTTTCGGACCAGAACCTTAATCTGGCGCCTTAGACCAACTCGGCCATCTGATCTGCTGTCTTATAAATTGGTATGACATTATACAACTATTTTATAGCAAAAAAAGTACTGAAAAAATATTGACCAGAGTGGGATTTGAACCCACGCCCTTTCGGACCAGAACCTTAATCTGGCGCCTTAGACCAACTCGGCCATCTGATCTGTGTGCTTACAATTCGGTATGACGTGATATAACAACAACTTTAAAGCAAAAAATACCGAAAAAATATTGACCAGAGATTTGAACCCACGCCCTTTCGGACCAGAACCTTAATCTGGCGCCTTAGACCAACTCGGCCATCTGATCATTTGTCTTTAAATCGGTATTTAGTATACTTAACACGGTTATCTGATTCACATAGACAAGGCTGCAAACTAAGCAACACAATAGTCTAGCAGAGCAGGAAATTAAAAGGTGCACAATAAGATTGAAAGAAGTATGACGTATATGCCCTTTTTAATCCAGATAAGATTACTAAATTCATACTTATGTTCTACGGCATGGTTTATAGAACATATGTATGGGAAAAACTGTGAAAAAATATCAGAATTGTATTCGGCCACTATCCCTATGGTCACTTGGACAGAAGATGAACATGCGATTGTAGGCCACGGCTCTTAACCCATATAGGGTTTTGTTCCCTCGCTGGCGGCGACATGGTTGTCCGCTCCGTCTCTGTTGGCCTTGGGTTGTGGAGGCATGACGGACCAAGGCCCTCGTCAGCGGGAGGGTTCTTTTTTTTTCGTGTCTTTTTGCGATGCTGAGGCCACGTCCAGCCTATCCTCGCTCTAGTGCTGACGGAGGGCGGTAGAGTCATGTGTCCGGCGGATCTTTTAGAATCAAATTGTTTTTCGTATTTATTGGTGTGATTTGAGGTTCGTGTTTTCATATCTACAATTGTTATCTTTGATGATAAATGATGGTCTGGTGCTTTGGTACTTTGAGGTCTTAGCACGACGACTTTCAGTCTATCTATTACAACAAGCTCCACTATAACAAGTTTTTCTCGGCTCCAATGATGGAGGGCAAGGTCCAGTGACATATTTGTAAAAGTTTTTAGCATTTTTTATATTGTTATTGATAATTATTAATAGAACGGTGGAATTTCGCAAAATAAAGCATTTGGACCATTTTTCCTTTTCCGTTTTGCAACATTGACTGGGATGAAAAACGAACAGTGAGCTCGGTAAGAGTCACCGCCAGAAAAAAGTGGCGCAGAAATAGAAAGTGCGGAGAGTCTGAGCAAACTCCTATACCGTGAGAACTCAAAATTGTACCTGCATCGAGAATTCAATAGCCTCTCTTCTCCCTCAGCGCCCCCGAAGAGCCTCTCTGATGCCGTCGCCGCCGTCCCGAACTTCGGTCTCGCCACCGTCCCCCACGCCTTCAATCACATCATCCCCATCCCCTCGACAAATCGCCGCTCTAGTGCTTAACCACCCGTCGTCCACCCTCACCACCGCGTCGGCGCGCTCCCTCTCGGCGTCCCTCCTCGCCGTCGCGCCGGCTCTCCAGACGCCCGTGGCCAACTCCGTCCTCAAGCTCCTCTGGCACCACGCCCCGCGCGCACTCCTCTTCTTCCACTCACTCCTCCACCTCCCCGCCCGCGCGCACGCCATCTCCCCCTGCACCATTGACCTCGCCCTCGACCTGTCCGCGCGCCTCCGCCACCCTCGCCAGCTCACCAACTCCATCCTCGCGCTCTTCCCGCGCCTCAGCCTACCCTTCACCCCGCGCACCTTCCCCATCCTCTTCGAGCGCTTCGCCGCGTCGCAGCGCAGGCCCGACATCGCCGTCCGCCTCTTCCTCTCGCTCCACCGCTCCCACCGCGTCACGCAGGACCTCCCCTTATTCAACTCCCTCCTCGATGCGCTAGGGAAGTCGCGACATGCCAGCAAGGCCGCCTCCCTCGTCCGCGCTCTCGAGGGCCGCTTCCCGCCAGACGTCGTGACCTACAACACCCTCGCCGACGGATGGTGCCGCGTCAAGGACACGTCCCGCGCGCTGGACTTGCTGCAGCAGATGGCCGAGTCCGGCATTACCCCCACGAAAACCACCTATAATATCATCCTCAAAGGCTTCTTCCGTGCTGGACAGATACAGCACGCATGGAACTTCTTCCTCCAGATGAAGAAGAGGGGGAGTAAAGACGAGAGCTGTAAGCCTGACATCGTTTCGTACACTACCGTCATTCATGGGCTCGGTGTTGCTGGGCAGCTCGACAAAGCTCGCAAACTGTTCGATGAAATGTCTAAAGAAGGATGCACGCCATCAGTGGCCACCTATAATGCGCTCATTCAAGTGATATGTAAGAAGGGAAATGTGGAGGATGCATTCACGGTGTTTGATGATATGGTCCAAAAGGGTTGCGTACCTAATGTGGTTACTTATACCGTCTTGATCCGGGGCCTCTGCCATGCTGCGAAAATTGACCGAGCTATGAAGTATGAAGCTGATGGAGAGAATGAAGAATGAAGGCTGCGAGCCTGTCGTTCAGACATACAATGTTCTAATAAGGTATTCATTTGAGGAAGGGGAGATTGAGAAGGCATTGTGTTTGTTTGAGAGGATGAGTAGAGGAGAGGACTGCCTGCCCAACCAAGATACATACAATATCATAATAAGTGCAATGTTTGTGCGCAAGAGGGCTGAAGACATGGCAATGGCCGCAAGGATGGTGATGGAGATGGTGGAGAGAGGGTACTTGCCTAGAAGGTTCATGCTTAATCGTGTTCTGAATGGATTGATGCTCACAGGGAATCAGCAGATTTCTAGAGATCTCTTGAGAATGCAAGAGAAATATAGACGCCTGCGACGAGAAATAAGATTGTGATTGCCATTTGACTTCTGCATTGGCATGGGCATTCAATGTTTAGTCTTTCGTGCATCATGAGGCTTGGGTATAGAACTAAGGTGCAACCCTCAAGTACCTAGCACTAGCAGTTCATATTTGTTATGTTCTATTATGATCACTGATCAGTTTGTTGTGCAAACAACACTTTATTGTTGGTATGTGTTGTGAACCTGTTCATAGAGTTTGCTCTATTGTTTGTGCATATCTCATAGCAGCTCAATTTGTTTTACTTTGGCCTTGTGTTTTATCTCTTTCATTTGCCCTGCATGCTCTGTTTGTAACTGGCGAAGGATTAAACCCCGAAGGCATGCCTCACAATCTATTATCTCATGGTAATGTGGTGTACGGTTACTAGATTCTATATTAATGGGATGCTGCAAATGTTTCTCTAGAAGTAAGACAAGGTCTGCTCATGCTCTATGCTACTAATCAATTATACATAGATGCCAGACACATTATGATATTATCAGACTCATGGTCATCAGATTATCCATGAAGGAGTGACTACACTAATGGCCAAATATTTGCAAATAAACAGAGTTAATAGTGACTTTTTAGATGTGTGTCAAAGCCAAGTATTGAGTCATGCTTGAATTTCTGATTGAAAATTTATTATTGTTTTCTAGGTATGCTGGGTGGGACCTGTGTTAGAACATATGCAACACATGTGGCACAAGATCATGCATTGTAGCCATCTGGAACACACATTGCACATAGATAGAGAGGAGTAGATCATTACTGGGTGCAGGAGTTTTTTTTTTTTGCGGGTAGGGTGCAGGGGTTGATGATGAAGCCATTTCCTGCGTGATGCAGGCCTGATGAGTTGTTGAGGGAGATGATCTGGGAGTCTTGCGGATCCCCTCTAGCCTCCACCTTCACTGTCCAGGGACAGCTCGCCTGGGTTCCAGCCTTCCTGCTGCTTGTGTGCGATCTGCGGTCGGTGCAGGCGTATGGGGTGTTGGGGAGCAGCGTGGCTGGGCGTCTAACAGGTGAGATCACCAGCCGCCAGAGTTCCCCCTTTATATTTGCGCACACAGCAGGGGGCCACGAACCATGGGTTGGTTGGTGACGCCTCGGGTCAGGCTCTCTGTTAGATACGAGAGAGGGGGGGAACATTGATTCGCGGGCCTCTTCTTATCCTTTTCTTAAACGTTATTCTGACTGTCTTTTGCTTCTGTTAACCTGACAGATCAATCAACAACCTGTACTGTTGGTTTTTGTTAAGCATGTTATGGATTGGGTCAGAATGGACAGAGCAAACACAAATGTGAAGTTTTGCAGGTTTGTGGGTGCTGGATATCTAGCAAAGGATAATTGGCCATTCCTGGCGTGATTGTGTGAACCAACATGCAGCCAGACAGCAAGGTAGAATCTCTGTTTAAGATAAACAAACTGCTTTTGTGTTTTCTCCATAGTTCTCCTTGGTGTCAAGCTTTGTTTATATGCGTGCTGATTTTAGGCGTTGCAAGTGGTAAATTTCTTTCTGAAACTAGTGTGATAGCTAGTCTTATGTTATTGTGTTCACTACTGTTCTGGCTGTAAGGACAAACACTATTGACTTGTGACTTCTTTATATTCCCTCTGTCTAGAAATATAAGGTGCTCATGATTTCTTAGATTTATGTTTTACCAAGACTTTATCTGGAGTAAATGATACAAAATGGATATCATTCGATTAAAATTAAAACACTATTAAATGCTATCGATCACGTCTGAGATAACCCACACATGGTTTGATTGATCGTTGATCAACAACAAATCTTCGAAAATGTGTGCACCTTGTATTTCTGGATGGAGGGGGTATTATGTAGACAAGTCGGAAGCTTTCTCTAGCAGTCGTAGACAATCACATTATGGCCGGATAAACATCGATGCTATATGAATTTAGGATAATGTCAACTTTTAAGATAGTGTACTTGACCTTTAATCCCCCCTCCGGCATAAATTTTCCCACATCAAATTCAATCTCTGCAATCTACACAAGCCACAAAATAATGCAATTTACACAAATTCACAATTTACACAATGTTTTATCTGCAACCTTTTAATTGTTTTAGAGCAATTTTATGTTGTTGTTTATGCTCTTAGTATACCAAGACTTACATATATGTGTTTCAGGCAAGTTATGTTGTATTTGTGCCCTTGGTTTACCAAAACTTACAGCAATGGGTTTACAAAATCTCTTCACTTCTAGTGAAAATTAAAGATTACGGAAATTATTTAGCATACCACTTATTTAGCTCTATTTCTGCAAGGTTTCTTCTGTCTTCATATTTATAGCTACGTGGTGATGCAAAGACTTGGACCATTAGCATCCTGCAAATGAGTTCTTGAATTAGTATGATCTTCAGAGGATCCTTATTATCTGCCGCTATTCAAATCTGAAATTACTTTCTTATTACCTGTACTACTGTTACCCAGACTCTAAATATTACATTTTACCCACACTTGGTTAAGATTGCTTCCTAATAAAAGTTATAACCCTTGCATGTTGATCGTGCTTCGCAGAAAGGGTGAACGCTGGAAGATGCATGAATACCAGTAGCTGATATAAAATGTTGTAGTATGATGATGCCCATTTTCATTGCTTTGTATGTTGGTGGTGGAATATTTTAGTGTACTATTTTAGCTACTGTCAAACTATGATATTTATGATTTGCAATGGGCTGAGAAGTATGATTGAAGAATCATCACTAATCCAATGCACAATAGTTGTGTTATCAGCATCCCTTTGTTCACTATTGCTTTGACGGATGCAGCGCTGCTCTAGTATTGTACTGAGGTTATTTACAGGAGCTCTGTATACGACTGTATCTGACTTGCTGACTGCTTGCCGATGTGTGTAATAAGAAGGCGTTTAAGCCTGTTGACGGTTTGGTCTCAAACCGGCTAAACCAAGAGACCAGCCTGCACCGGACCAGATTTACAGTTTGTATCGGGTTTGCTGGTTTCCTGTTGAAACCACGAGCAGGGTAATCTTGGTCAGGATCAACCGCATTGTCAATGTTGGCTCAATTCATATCAGCGGTGATGGAACTGGCGATCAATTCAGATCAGCGCTGATGGAACTGGTGGAGGTGTCACAATGGGAACAAGTTGCTCTGAATCAAAACTGAACAAAACAGTCGTAGCTGAAGCAGAGAATGATTTGGGGAAATGGCGGGAAATCCTAAACTCCCGAGACATGTCAATGGAGGACCCCGCTCAACGGCCACGTTGGATGGTATAAGCGTCGAGACAGACACGGGATACTATGGAAGTTGTGGGCTTTCTATTTCCCTCCATAGGATATGGTTTCGCCCACCACCACTAACCCTCCCAACAAACCCCCTTTTTATCCATGTAAGGAAAGACTTCGTAGACAAGCGACGCTCTGCGTGGTGGATGACTGCATCCATGTCTCGTCCAGAGACAATACTGCTACTGCAATTCGTCGCATCAAGCTAGTCAAGAAGTAAGTTTATCATTTTTATTCTCTCATAAGCTTAAGCATGGCGGATTATCAAGCAAAATCGGACCATCATCCGAAGTACTATCACATGGCATATACAAAACATACTCGTCATTATCAAAGTAATTAGGAACCTCAAAATTGATAATAGACATATCATTATCAGATTAATTATAGCAACATGTTCCATAAAATAAAATACCAATGTGTTTTGAGTTTGAGAATTACTATCATATTTTGGAGGTCTCCATTTTTTCCTTTTCTTGCTCTTTTTTCTCTTTATTATCTATCTTGTTTTCTTGGGGATGCATGGCATCCCAAGATTGTGCTTTTATCATAGTCAAAAAAGGATTATGATTTTTATCATCTTCTTGTTTTTTTCTTATCATTCTCCTCTCCTTGGGGTGCTTTTGCTATCTTCTTCCCGCAAATCATTAGTACCTTCCACGACACTCTTAACATAATTTTCTTCATTCAAAGCATTAGTACCAAAGGAAGCAATAACACTTTTAACATACAAACATAACAATTCTTTTGAATCCATTTTTTTTTGTTTTCCATTTTATGGGTTTTTTATATAAGGGAAAGATAAATGCAAAATTGAAAGTAAACTAAGCTACAATGCAAAACTGAAAGTAAACTAAACAAAAGCGCACAAGCAAGTAAGTCAAAAAAGTAAACCTCCCCAAACTTAGGTGATTACAAGATATGCAACAAACTGAGAAAGTAAAACTAATGTCTAGTGAAAATAAGAATAAGTTTGAGCGCTATGCTCCCCGACAACGACGTCATAAAAGTACTTGATAACCCCCAAGAGCAGGGGATCATTGTAGCACCTCGCAATGTGGGTATTGGTAACGATCCGTAGGAGCAAGAAGGAGAAGCTATTTACTCTCTCCAATTAGAGTGTCACGAGTCTAATTGTTTATGCACTAAACAAAACAAAATAACAAAGGATATTTAACTTGATGTTTGAAGGTGAAAACAAAATAGTGGCTGTGAAAGTGTCCCAATCCTCTCTAGTGTGTAAGGGGACAAAACAAAGTTTTACTCTTATAGGAACATTGGACCTAGGTTCATGGTTTCACTAAAATATTATGGCAAATGTTTTGTTTCTTGTGCGCATACCACACATCTCTCATCTACCTTGGTGTTGTAAAACAACTCGTGACGTGGGCAGTCAAGGCATTACCACTAGCATTACCATGATGCTTCCGTGCCATTATTAACAAACAAATGCATATAGGGAAGATAAAACATGCTTTCAGAGTATGACAAGCCATAAATTCCAAACATAACAGTAATTGCATAACATGTATCATCTCGTACCATAATATCCACCATATGAATTACATAGATAGCACTGTAATCATGTAGGGAAGATCAATGCACATAGAGATAATTGCATATGGGCTAGAACAATGATCATACATAGAGAGATTGGATCAATTTACCACCACAAACCCAGAGTCGAGGGGCTTGAATACTCCCCTCTCATAGTGGAGAGCGATGAGGAGGCGTTGCATAAGAAGAAGAGGCGTCTAAAAGCTATTCTAGCAGCGGTTCTCCCACCAATCTTCCGTCGATGATGGACTGCACATTCTCTATTTCGTGGTTTTTGATCTCTGCCTCTATCCGTTTTGAGATCACGATCGGGACCCTTTTATAAATAGTTTTAGGTCAAGACGAAAGATTTGACATAAAAACGGATGACATAGGGTCCTTCAGGGAGGATATGGGCATGCTCATGCAGACAGGGTATCTGGCCACATTAGCACCCCCTCTTGGCCCTGGTTGACCTCCTTCTAGCCCACATTATCTTGTTGGATGCGTCTTGAAAATTTGGAAGCGTGCTCTTTGTCCTTGCCCTTTTTAAAGTCCCGTAGTTCTTGTAAAATCAAAAATATCAACAGAAGATTTTTTTGCCAAACAAAGTTATAACCAAAATAAAGGGGATCTTATGGAAAATCCCTAAAATTAATGTAAAACATGATTATAATAGTGATAAGATGCAAATATGATGGATGTGGCACATTAAACTATAAAGACCGTACATGAATTTTACATGCATCAGCTACCATGCAAACATTCAAGCTCGATCGGGAAGTGGCATGAACGCGGCCAATATGGTAACTTGTGCGTCGTTCCTATTGTGCATTGTCATCTTGATTGTCTATGAATTGATGTCTTTATGTTTTCTTGCTTAGTAGGACAAGACACTAGACATACGTGGGCATGGGCAGCCCGACCCTACCCCAAAAAAGCCCGACGGGCTGGGCTTTTGAGGCTCGTGGGCCGGGCCTGGGATCCAGATATGCAGCCTGAAGGTTGCATGGGCCGGGCTCGGGCTAGAGGAAATCACAAAATAGACAAAGGCCTAGCCCGAGACCCGATGACCCGATAGAAAACGCGCAGCACAGGCCTGGCTCGGGTTCGATTTTTACGTCCGACAACCGGGCCGGGCTGGGCTCGGGCCTGTGATTTTCACGGGCAGGTGATGATCGGCTCAACACGTCGATCTTATTGGGGAACCCCAAGAGGAAGGTATGATGAGCATAACAGCAAGTTTTCTCTCAGTTATGAAACCAAGGTTATTGAACCAGTAGGAGCAAGGAAACACCTCCAAGGTGTTGTTTCCAACTTGGAATCCTGCACAACACAACCACAGAACTTTGCCCCCAACGTACAGTGAGGTTGTCAATCTCACCGGTTTTGCTGAAAACAAAGGATTAAACGTATTGTGTGGAAAATAGTAATTGCTTGCAGAAAGTAAACAGAAAACAGTAAATAGTAGATTGTAGATTGATGGTAAAAGAATGGACCGGGGTCCATAGTTCACTAGAGGTGATTCTCCTTAAGATAGATGACATGTTGGGTGAACAAATTACAGCGGGGCAATTGACAGACACCGAGAAAGCATACATGCATATACTAATCATCGTGACTCCTATAAGATTTGATTGGACATTACAACATTATACATAGACCGTAATCCAACTGTATCTATGACTAATAATCCACCTTTAGTTTATCATCCGTACCCCCTCTAGTATTAAGTTGTAAGCAACAGATAATTGCATTAAGCAAAGTGTGTAAAGTAAACAATACAATTGTTCTATGAACAAAGGATTGCTGTTTTCTCCCTAGTAGCAGTAGCACATCTAGTACCTTAGAGATTTCTGTCACTTCCCCGGATTCCTAGAGGCATGAACCCACTATCGAGCATAAATACTCCCTCTTGGAGTTGCTAGCATCTACTCGTCCAAGATAGCTACTAACAACGAAAAGCATGCAAGATCACAAATAACATAGACATGATAGAATCAATAATCAATCTGAAATAGCATCTCAATATCCATCGGATCCCTGCAAACACAACATGTAAGATTACAAATAGATGATCTTGATCATGAACGGAGCTCACAAGATCTAGATATGGTAGCACAAAGGAGAAGAACCAACCATCTAGAAACTACATGGACTCGTAGTACAGGGATGAACTACTCACGCATCACACCGGAGGCAGGCATGGTGATGAAGAAGGCCTCCAGGGTGATCTCTCCCCTCCGGCAGGGTACCGGGAAGAGCTTCAGATCCCTCCCGATCTAGGGATGGAGATGGCAACGGCTGCAGACTCTTTCGTGGAATTTTGATCAGGTCCTTAGGGTTTTCGTCCCGGGGGCAATATATAGGCGAAGGGGCAAGGTCGGTGGAGTACCAGGGGCCCACACCACCTGGTGGCGCGGCTAGGGATGACCGTGCCACCACCAGGTGTGACTGGCCTGGCTCCCCTCTTCGTCTCCCCTCCGGACTCCGTGTTTCTTCTGGTGAAATATTGACTTGGGATTTTGTCCGGTCCAATTCCGAGAATATTTCCTTACTAGATTTTTTGAAACCAAAAACATCAGAAAACAGGCAACTGGCACTGTGGCATCTTGTTAATAGGTCAGTTCTAGAAAATGCATAAAAATACTCCAAAGTGTGGAAAAAAATAAGAAAGTAGATATAAAGCAAGCATGGAACATCAAAAATTATAGATACGTTATCAACATCACCAAGCTTAACTCCTGCTCATCCTCGAGTAGGTAAATGATAAAAAAGAATAACTTTTGAGGTGACATGCACCATCATAATCTTGATCAAAGTATTTGTAGAACATTGATAGCTAGGATCATAGTACTTTAACATAGCATGAAAGATATAGTTCTAACAATAAGACATAGCAACTATGTTATAACATGAAAAGGTACAAACAAAAGATTCATGAATAACAATGCTTTAAAAGACGTTTGTTTGTTTCACATATTGACGAGGGTTTAACTCATCAATGCCCATTGTTATGGACTTGGGTTTTGGAGAAGGGGGGAGCACTGGAGGCATCAGTCGGCTAGCAAACAAGCACACAGGGACGCAAGGTTTACCCAGGTTCAGGCCTCGTAGAGTTCCCTACTCCTTCTTGTTTGCTCTTAGAATTAACGAAGGAATCGAAGATTACATGGGCGCGCAGATGCAATCTGGCGAGAGTTATGGAAACTAGGGTTGCGTGTCTCCTCCTCGCCGCCCCCTCCTAGCCTTTATATAGATAGTCTAGGTCTCGGGTAGTAGGTCGAGTCGGTTACAGGTTAGGGTTTTCCCTTTAAACTTTCTATCTTTGGCTTCTTCTTGTCTCGCAAGCAACCAAGAGTCCGCGGGCCACTCGAGTTCTCCATTTGGGCCTTGGCAACGCCGTGGGCTTTCGCAGTATTCAGGCCATATATACCAAGCTCGAGTACCTGTAGGGTATACCCATGTCAGTAGCCCCCGAGTGTCCAGTGGAATCGGAGATTCGACTCGAGACTTTATGAAGCCTTTCGAGTGCATGACTGAGCATATTTTCGAGTGTTCTTCTTGTGTCATAGGGATTGTTGATATACATGCCTGATTTACCCGATGTATCGGTATCAGTTAACTGCCTTAGGGCAAAACAACGCAATCTACTCAAACTCGAGTCCCTAGACTCAAATTCGGAAAAGTGCTGGCGTAATTCGACTCAAGCCACGGAGGTCTTACAAGAGTCGAATTCCAGTGTATGGGTGTGAGCACTCGACGCGTCCGTTAAGACATGTTCATCGTACCTGTAGGTACGTATATGTTTCTGGTAGTACGCAGCAGATGCGTTGCCAGGCCTTATTCAGGTCTTATCTTCACGCTGTAAGAGCGACATCCAAATTTTTGGTCATTGCGGAGATGATTCGGGTGGCCCAGGAGACGCAGTCTCTTTGTAGGGAAAAATATGAGGCGGTGTCGCCATAAACTTCGAGTGTGGATGTTATCAACACACAGTACGACGTACAAATAATCATAGGGTGCATGACCAGCGCTCCCTATGGGAGTAGCCCCCCGAGTGCCTGGTTGAGTCGAAGACTCAAGCGGGGACTAAAAAACATTTGCGACTGCTATCGTCTTTTGTTGCTTGTTTCAGTCGAATTTGCTTCCTGCGCTCCCTATGGGAGTAACCCATGATTCGAGTGGTGGGTATGCCTTTAATGTTCATATTCCTGCAAAAAGATAAATCGTAGGGTACGCGACCAGCGCTCCCTATGGGAGTAGCCCCCGAGTGCTTGGTGGAGTCGAAGACTCGAGCAAGGACTAAAGTAGTCGACATCTTCTGCTGCTACACTTTGATGACATCAGTGCTGACGATGTGATGACCTCAGTTGCCCGCGTGAGTGGCTTGGACGGGACGTGACGAGCGGTGGGTCCTACTTTCTGACTTTGATTTGACCGGGCGTGCGTAATCTTTCGTTTTAACTGCGTCTCCTCGATTTCCGTGCGTAATGGAGATAGTGGGGGACGATTCGTGTTTTGGCCTCTCCACGTGTTGACCGCGATGTGCGCACGCGTCCAGTAGGGTTTCTGCTGGCCGTTGGATTGCATCTGCAAGGGGGTTAAGTAGCAGCGCAACTGCGGTAATTTTCCCATCTGCCCTTTCTCTGCTTGTGCTTCCATCGCCATTGCCGCTGCTCTCTGCTTCCTAGAGCTTGTCCTTTTCGTGGCGCTGGACCAACTCCGCGTGTTCCCGAGCTACTTCCTCCGCTTGCACCGCCATCACAAGATGGGGAAAAAGAAGGGAGGCGCCGCCACTGGGTCTGCTGCCGCCTCTGCCATCGCCAAGAAGAAGGGTGGCTCCGCCACCATGGGCACCAGCACCATCGGCACCGGCAAGAAGAAGGGTGCGGGCACTCGCGTCACCAATGGCGCGTGGCGCACATCCACCATCAAGGCCTCTGAGCTCCATCTTCTGCGCCAAGATGGAGTTCTTCCGCTCGCCGAAGACGATTCGCGAGTGCCTGGTGACGAGGTAATCCCCCGTCCTCCATCGGGTTTCCGGGTGATGTTCCTCGCGTTCATCATCCGCGGTCTATCTCTGCCCCTGCATCCCTTTGTTAGGGGCCTTCTTTGTTTCTATGGGATCCAGCTGCACCAGCTGTCCCCAAACTCTTTCCTTCACATCGCGTGCTACATCATGCTTTGTGAGTGCTGGCTCAGAGTCGAGCCACACTTTGGTCTCTTCAAGAGGCTTTTCAAGCTAAAGCGTCAGTCAACTTCTGGCTCGTTAGTCTATGACGTAGGCGGCTGCAGGATTCATGTCGACTCCTCCGCTACCTATTTCGACATCAAGCTCACGGCGTCTATCCAAGGATGGAGAGATAAGTGGTTCTATATCCGCGACCAGAAGGCCGACGGAGAGCACTACGGACTCGCGTCCTTCGATCCTACGACGCCGTGCAAGAGGAGGTGTTCTTGGAAGAATGTAGTGATGCCTGGCGAGTCCGAGGAGACGGAAGTGCTGTACAAGCGCGTCTGCGACCTCGAGAGCCGCATGGGTAAAGAAGAGAGAGGCGCCGCCGTCATTCGCACATGGTTGCGCCGTCGCATCCAACCTCAGCAGGCCAGAGTCCACCCCATGTTCCAATGGGCTGGTGCGGATGATGTCTCTCGCGTATCTGCCGATGGAATTTCCACGAGTGAAGTAGATAAGAGGTTGCGACTGGTGAAGAAGTATACCACCAAGGAGGTTCTCCTAGGTGAGCCAGCCGTGCCTCCCTTCGACGCCTCTAACCCTCCTCCTGAGGTAGAATTGTGCTACGAAGTAGCTTGATTTGTCGATTGCTTCTAGTTTCTTGATGTATAATGAATTATTTTCTGAATGCAGGATTGGAAGGTGTCTCCCAGTTTGCCCCCTCTTCCTAAGGGGATTATTGCTCGCGAAGTAGATGAACAGGACGAGTCGGAATCGACCGTCCCACTTGAAGAGGAGGAGGAAGCCCCCCGAGTCTAGCGGTCCGGACACTCGCAAGCGTTCTCGCAGTGAGGATTCGGATGCTTCGTCTCCTTCGACTCCAAAGGGCCCATCTATCGGTGCGGAGGAGCCGATACCTGCCGTTCCTGTGCGCTCGATGGCTCCTCCTACCCGGAAGAAGCTTCGACTGCCAAAGGAACCGTCAGAGTCGGAGGAGCAGTCTTTTGATCTTGATAGATTTGACTGGTAAGTTCTTTATTCGCGAATTTGTTTTGGTTTCTTCTTTGAGTTGTCATCTGTCTTGAAGCTCTTGTTTGATTTTGTGTTTCAATCAAGTGGCGACGTCATCTTCTGACGACGTCCAATTTTTGAAGGAGTCCGGAGTCGCGGACTCCAAGTCCAAGAAGGTGGCTTCGCTATCTCCTTCTCCTCCATTGGCGGCCCACTCTGGGCATAACTCATCGAGTTCCCCGCATGCTGGGGAGCATCAGATGGTTACCGGGATGACTGTGCAACAGCCTTCTTCAGAGTCTGCGGAGGATCATGTAAGTATCTGGTAGTTGGCAGTCGAATTTATTCTCGGCGTGCTTTGCTTGAACTTGAAATGTCTCTGATGCAGCTCATCGTGAAGGAAGCCGCCCGCCTGGCGGAGCAGGTCCTTAACATGGGTTGACAGCATGCGCGACTAGACAATCTCCATCGCATTATCGAAAGTAAGTTTTGACTTCGTCTTTGTCTTTTGCGAATATTATTGATTCGATTTGGTAACACTATCTGTATGTTGTAGCTGAGCACAATGAATTACTTCGCCATGCTGCTGCATTGGAGACGACATTGGCCGCGGCAACGAAGAATCGTGACGAGGCAATCGCAACCTTGGAGGAGTCACGGAAGCGAGAGCAGGATCTCCTTGCCTCCACTGCTGAGAGGGAGAAGATGTTCGAGGAGCAGCTTCTCTCGATTGCCAAGTCCCTCTCAGGTATGAATTTTTCATATGGATATGCCTTGCTCTTCTGTGCTTTGACGTGTGATTGTTGTACTAATGCTTTTGTGTATGCAGATGCCAGCGGCTTGAGTTTCGATGTCCAATCTCTGCGCCGTGCGGATGCTTTGGCTGGTGCCATCGCTGTAGTCGAGGACCGCAACGTTTCCCTCCAGGAGACGCTGGGGAAGTCCAAGTATGTGCTCAGTCGCATTCGTGAGGACTTGAATCCCAAGGCTGGGATGATCGACAACCTCGGCGACTTGGTGGATTCCCTGGCCGGAGGAATCCCCACGGACTTCAAAAATTCGCAGCGCTCCATCAGCGGCACCATGGCACTCATAATGGTGCAGGCCCATGGCGTGGAGATGGATCCCACAACTATCTCTGGGGCGATGCCTGTCGACACTAGAGGCCAGTAGGTAGTTTTTGCTCCCTATGCTGGTAAATGCAAAAATTACGGTCCCCAACTTATTGAGACACTCGCCAAGTACTCCGAGGAGCGACGTCAAGCGCAGGTTGTGAAGGCTACGACTTTTGGGGGTACTACCGGCAAGTCCGTGGCGTCGGAGACTACCACAGATGCGATGAAGCCCCCGAGGCCTAAGTCCAAGTCGAAGAAACATGCTGCACCTTAGTCTTCATCTATAATAGCTGTAGTGGTTTAGCCTTTTTCTTTATGGAACAATGATTTTGTGGGGGTGTCCCAATCAAAAAAAATTCTGTGTATGAATGCATATATGCCCTTTCCCAAATGTATTCTTGGTCTCTTATTTGCTTTTTGCTTGATTCATGGTAGGGTACATCGAGTGCTCCTTCGAGTGATCCATATGATCCTCCCTCTGCCGATGAGAACTTGGCGCATCCTTGTTCGAAGGTGGAGGAGTTGTCATTGCTTTCGCGACTGCGCAATCGTATTAAACAACTGGAGTGTGAGTTACCCATCCTCCGTGGTAGCGCCGATGTATGGAAGTCGAAGGCGGAGAAAGCCTCTGCTCGCGAGAAGTACCTATTGGAGGAGGTGGCCCAGCTGAGTGAGCAGTTCAAATGTTAGCCTTCTATCCTCTTATCTTTTCCTTTAGTCAGTCGCGGCGATGCCTGTCTTTCACACTTTGCTTTTTGTGTGGTGTAGTTGTCAGTGCTAGCCATCCGCAAGATGAAAAAGATCGGATCGTTGTTCGAATGCATGATTTGACCTAGGAGCAGCTGCAGGCGAGTGGGTACTTCTGGGTGGATCATGACCGTGCAATTACACTTGTGACCCTGCAGGATCGTGCTTCTCGAGTGCTTCATTTTCTAAATAAGGCGCAGTCGTGCCCCGGGCACATCTATCAGACGATGTTTCCGCTGGACGCTGTCCCTTCAAGCCTCTTGGCCCTCCTGGCGAGATTCCAGGATTTGAGTGCAGTTCGTGAGTGCGTGCGGCAGCAGTTAGTGGCTGGTGCCAAGGCTGCTTTATCGCCGGTGCCACTGCATAGGCCTGATGTAGACCTTGCGGCTGGGCCGCCGACTCCACCGGCAGGTTCGACCTAGAATATGGTTCCGGAAGCGGTGGATCATCTAGCAGAGGAAATTGTCGACTTTTTTGAGGAACAGACAAACGTTCTTCTGCTGCAGTAGTAGTTTGATTTGTATCCTTCACATAAGTATACCAATGTTGTAAAAGTTCGTGGGATATATGTAATTAATTGATATGTAAAGATCTTGCTAGCTTATATGTTTTGCGAGTGTATTTGTACTTGACAGTTCCTTTTTGTTAGCCTGACTTGTTTTATCTCAGCACCTTGCCAACCTGTCAGGTGCGTTGCAATTGGGTTGGTATTTTATCAAGGGTTCGATTGATATTGTGTCAGCTACTCGGGATACTGTGACTTGTTTGTAGAACAAATATGTAAAGGGTGGCGTAGCCCCCGAGTGAAAATATTCCCAAAAAAATAGAGAAGAACACAGAGTTTTTGGGGCACTTAGCTTTATTTATTCGCAGAACAGTACGAGGTACAATGTGTGGCTAAGTAGCCTGGCTGAATAGCCTTATTTGTAATGTAAGAAAAAAAAGATGACTAGGGGTAGAAGCGCCGCATCTGCGTGACGTTCCAGGGGTTGGAGTATGTGACTCCTGTCTCGAAATCTTTGAGGCGATAGGCGCCACCTGGGATTACTTCTGTAATCACGTATGGTCCCTCCCAAGGGGACTCGAGTTTGAGGTGCCCTTGCTGCTTCAGTCGCAGGACCAGGTATCTTTCAACGAAGGATCTGGGGCGTAGTCTTCTGCTATGGTAGTTGCGCAGGTTCTGCTGGTAGATCGTCGATCTTTTTGCTGCGATATCCCGTGCCTCATCAAGGAGATCGATGGAGTCTTCGAGTGCAAGTGTTGACTCCTGCTCGCTGTATGTGACTACCCGTGGGGCTTTAAAGCGTACTTCTGCGGGTATCACTGCTTCGGCGCCGTGCACCATGAAGAACGGGGTATATCCCATGGCACTATTTGGGGTTGTGCACAGGCTCCAAAGTACGGACTGCAGATCGTCTAGCCAACATCCAACGGCTTGCTCGAGTGGCCGGAGGAGTCGCTTCTTGATTCCACCGTAGACGAGAACGTTGGCCTTTTCGACTTGACCGTTGGTCTGTGGATGAGCTACGGAGGCATAGCTTACGTTGATTCCCAGGTTCTCGCAGAAACCCTGGAACTCCTTAGAGGTGAAGTTTGTTCCATTGTCCATGATGATGCTGTGTGGCACTCCGAAGCGATAGACAATGGACTCGAAGAACTTGACGGCGTTGGCTCCTGACTGGTTTGTCACCGGCATGGCCTCTATCCACTTGGTGAATTTGTCGACTACGACCAGGAGGTAGATGTAGCCTCCTTGCGAGGACTTTGGGAGCTTGCCGACCATGTTGAGTCCCCATTGCGCAAAGGGCCAAGCCAATGGTATTGGCCGGAGTTCCGCGCCAGGTGCGTGCGGTTTGTCCGTGAATTGCTGACAAGCATTGCATCTCTGGACGATGTCCTTGGCATCGCGCATGGCCGTGGGCCAGTAGAATCTAGCTCATAGAGCTTTGGCAACGAGGGCGCGACTGTCGGCATGGTGCCCACAAGTCCCTTCATGGATGTCGAGGAGGACGGCCCTTCTGTCCATGTTGGAAACACACCGTTGGAGTACTCCTGTGATGCTACGCTTGTATAGTTCACCGTTGATGACGGCGAATGCCTTGGATCACCGTGCGATATGTCGCGCGTCAGTCGGATCGTCCGGTAGTCTCTTGCTGAGAAGATATGTGATGTAGGTGTTGGAAATATGTCCTAGAGACAAATAGTAGTAATGACTATTATCATATTTCATATAGTTTATGATTAAGTTTTATATCATGCTATAACTGTATTGAGTGGAAACATCAATACACGTGTGATATACAAACAACCAGGGGTTCCCAGTCAAACTCTAGTAACCGGTTCATTGGTCAACAGATGATCATGTTTCCTGATCATGTGGCATTTATGCCAGTTGGAAATGAGGTCATCTCATTCTGAGAATGAGATGATGAACCAATACCCAACCTAAACATCATGACCCGATCATGTCACAAAGTTCAAGTTACGATGATTAGAAATGGATCCTCGTAGACTATTCCTTAGACCGTGAGGCTATATCAATCACTGTCTCCCGAGAGTGCTTAGATAGCATCAAACGCCATCTGGTAATACGGTGGTTATAAAGGTGTGTTCAGGTACTCGGAGGAAACCGTAGAGGCAATATATGTCAAGAGCGGGATTTGTCTGTCCATGTGACGGGAAGATACTCAAGGGCCCACTCGGAGAGGTTATATCCAATAGCTGCGCATCATGTGATTTGATCACGGGGATATCGCTTGTCGGAACGAGTCAAGTAGCATTGTTTTAGTAACGAGATTGAACACGACATGGTGATGTAATTGATTAGATCTCGGGCAATGCAAGTATCGAGTGACAAAGGGAATAAGACACGACTGTCCCGGTTCAAACTACGAAAGATCTTCGTGGCACGCACTGGGGTCACATGGCCATCCAGGTCCCTCTGTCGATCATTGGTGCGGGAGTGTCCCGACCATGTCTGGAGTGTTCCCGAACCGTGGGGTATCACACTTAAGGGCTTGATGATGCTTAGAGAGTGTTTATAGGATCGATGGAATCACCGAAGAAGAGTAGGGAGAAAACCGGAAGTGTTTCGGTAAGTCCGGAGGATGTCCGGAGTGGAGGTGGAAGGTGTTCCATAGCCACGGAGGTTGAATAATATGTGAATGAATGTTAAATGTTGATTTAATCATTTATTCATAATTATTTAATAAAGAGAAAATCAATTTAAATGGTCAAAGGCTTAATGGGCCAATTTCCGGAGGGAGAGGGCCCATTAGGGGAAAGGAGAGAGGGAGAAGGGGCAAGGGGGAGGCTGGCCGGCCTAGCCTCCGTCTTGAGGCCCACTAGGGTGGCCGGCAGCCACCCCTCCCCCTCCTCTCCTTTAGTCCCACCCCAGGACTTTGAGGGAGGTAGTACCTCCCCTCCCCTTATATATAGTGGGGGTATTTGGCCAATTTAAATACACCAATAATAAATAACGGTCTTCTCACTTTTGGGAGGACCTCTAGTTGATATTTTCTCCTCCCCCTCTCTCTCTCGTGACCGTGGTCCCAAGTCTGGACTGCGTGAGTGAGAGACATCTTCATGTGAGCGCCACTGCCATGGGATTCGGATCCGGAGCTCTACTTCAAATCGCTTTCTGGATCAGGGAAGCGGGAGTCATCGCCAGACACCGGACATGTGTAACTCCCCACGAGGTGTCGCACTTGAGGCACTCAAGTCGTTAGAGCTAAGGAGCGCAAGGACTTCATCACGACCTTGAGGTCGGATTCGGCTCGTCTACATCAACCATGCTCTCCTGAGCGTTGACAACGCTTTTTGGTCTTCAAGGGTAAGTTCACGAAAAGCCCCTCCCATCAGACATTAATAGCTAGGTCCTGGTAGCTTCAGGGTTCAGGGGCGTAGAGTAAAATTTATTGTTTTCATACGCAGAACCCCAAAGTGGTATCAGAGCTAGATCTATGCGTAGTAATGCTAGTACGGGTAGAACACACGAGATGTAGCGTGTGGGCGTTGATCTTTTAGTTGTTACCCTCCCACGTGTACTTGTGTATACCGCAGTAATGCTTGATGAAGCGGCCCCCAACTGACTTTACGCGTTCATTCGCGAGACTGGTCCACGCTTGACATACGGCTTGTACCGTATAAAGTGGCTTAGTGGGGTGTCTGACTCTCTCGCATTAGTTGGTATACCATTTGCAACGGAGGGCCCCGAAAGGGGTGTAGTAGAGACAACTTCTTGATCAGCATTGTGCTGAAAGTTCGTAGGTAAGAACGGTTCTTGTGCGAAAGCTCATTCAGTCACGTAAAACATGCAAAGATAAAGTAGAGGCGTCTAACTTTGTTTTGCAGGGGGCGTTGCTTTGTGATATGGTTGTGGCAAAGGTAAAGTGATTACCTTTTGTTACGTAGTAGTAGATAATCCGCAGGTGACGAACTACCATGCCGGAAGACATCAGGTGTCTACGACCTTGAATCTGGCGCCGAACCGGTGACGACGGATGGAAATCACGACATGAAGGACCATATCACATAGCATTTACATTCAATGTCATTGTTTGTATGTCTTATTGTGTGCTAGTATTAGATACTCGACGGTAGCCTAATAAGATGATCCCTATTAAAATTACCAACGATTGTGTTCCCCCTTAGTGTGCACAACCAAGAAAGTTCTTCGGTATGAGGAGATCCAGGGTTATAGGCCTGGGTGTCAGACATATCTACGTCAGATACAAGGGTGTAAGCCATGTTGCACAGCGAATACACTAAGGTTGAGTTGGCAAGCCTAGCATGTGCAGACATGGCCTCGGAACGCGGATGGTCAAAAGATCGAGCACGAGTCGCATGAATGATGTGACCGACGTTTAGCGTCCATCCTTGAACCTACATTGATGGTCGTGACGATCGGGGGAGATGTGGCTGATAGGGGTCGTGTTATCACTAGGAACCCTTTTGGGGATAGGTGTTTCTGAGTGGAGTTATTATTAACTCATTTAATTATAAACTTAGTCTAAATTCCTTTTGCAATTATAAATGTAGAAAATGGTTCTTCCCGAGATTACCTTTCCTATCGACGATTGGTTTAAAGGAGAAAAGCTCAAGTTAGATGGATCCAACTTTTCTGCATGGGTCATACGCCTGTTTGATATCCTTGGGGAGAACAATGTAGCTGACTACATGACCTGCGAGATGTATTTGGAACCACCCTATTCTCATGAGACCTAGGAGCAGCGGGATCTGCGCTATCGTCGTCGTGTGATGGCCACATTTATATCAGTGACCATGCGCCTCGAAATGGAGGATGGACTATGGCCAATGGTGGGAAGTCTCAAGCCCCGAGTGGTCATGGCACATCTGAGATCGCATTTCGTGGAACAAGTGCGAATGTGGGAGTATGAGTTGATGGGGGACTTCCTCTCCATAAAGATGGAGGAGGGCTCCTCACTGGACGAGCACTTATTGAGCATCTATGATGCGTACATGAGTCTGGCATACTACCTGGACAACTGGTACTCAAGCTCATTTGCGATGGGAGTTGTGCTATGGTCGCTTCCACCAAGCTTCCAAGCACATGTCAGGATCTGCATTATGAGAGGCGACACGGAAACACTGGATTTCCTCGAGTTCATATCACATTTTAGAAATGTGGTAGATGAACCCAACGTCGCTGGAGTCATCAATGACAAAGGTATATATTTGATATACAATTTTATAAATGTTATAATCTTGCAAACACATTTGCAGTGTTAAGTATATCTGATACTTGTTCTGTTTTGCTGAAAACAGGTCCTTCTGCATGAGAGGTGCTTGCTGGAGAGAAGGTGACGTTGCGTGTTGATGGCGAGCATGATGATGACGGCCGGCGACACTCTCCCTCGACATTTATCATTTAGTTTATGTTTTAGGATGATTATTGTAATCAAGAGATTGTGAACTTCTTTAGTGTGTCTCACACTTCGTGAGACGATTATTCATATGAGTTTGTAAGAAACAGTTGTTCCACTTTTATGAATAATTTCTATTCGTGTTCATATCTTGTTTGATTATGTGTGAATTATCCTTATTGTTTGAAACTAATTGATAATGCATGAACATTTGTAAAACATTAAAAAGCCTTGTTTAAAATACCCAACTTAATAATATGTTCATTAATGAATGAAAAACCATTGTTTAAACTCAAAAGTTATGTGATAATATGTGAAAGTCATTCAATTTCTTATCACATATAAATCATGCCTAAGTTCGGCAAATTAACTTGATGTCAACACCTGGATTTTTAATCCGAGATGCCTGTTATGTCATACATCGCAATCCCAGGATTACCATTTTTGCGAGACATAACAGATTGGATATCACAGTACATCATCCATTACAAACCATAAATACGGTCTTACACAAATAAGGATCTCATGATCCAGTCTTAATACAACAATCAGCGGAATAATAAATAAGCATAGCGATGGGGTCCACCTTCAGGGGCACAGGTAATGCTGACGAAGGCAGATAGTCCTAGTTATCATAGCCGTCCTGCTGACCGTCATCTTGGTAGTCTCCTTCATAGTCTGGCCATGAGAATAGCCAGGGACAAAAGCCATGAGTACTCTTTAAGTACTCGCAAACTACCACTAACAAGTAGTATAGTTCTAGTGTAAATGCTAACTCTAAGTTTAACTATAAGGTTAAGTTTGAAACCTAAGCCGAGTTCTGAAACAAAGAAAGATAAAGTAAAGTTCTAGAATCACTTAAGTTGGGAAGCTAGTGTCATAGTCACAACCCTGTTGTGGTCAAGTCAAGATTCATCATTCATTTCATAAGTCATTTTGAAAACATCTGACAACAAAACAATATGGCCACTCCAACTGTCCATAACCGCGGACGCGGCTATTCGAATAGTTTGACACTCTGCAGAGGTGGTACACTTTCACCACAAGATTCGATACATCTGTCAGGGATAACCCTGAATCATCATACTTAGTATGCAGATAATCAAACATAACCTTTCCTTTACACACCCTAGTATAAGCACCTCTCCTATGAGCATGGCCTCCCAACCATGACCATTTGTCATCTTGGGCACTACATAGGTGGACAACATCGAGAGGCAGCCTCAGCTCAAACCTCTCCTGTGAGGGAACTAATACTAATGCATATAAACTTCTGGCTAAGCCTTACCCAATTCAGGTATTGTGGTTGTACGGTAAAATTGGAATGGTATCGCATTCGAATCCAACCATCAGTTTTGTAAAAGGGTTAAGGCTCATGCCTCAACATTTTCATCATCATAAACCAGTTGTGTTTCTCAACACAGGTCAAAACATCTCAATAGAATGACTCATCATTCCAAGGTTTTCATAATTCATTTTCAACAAGTGTTCCCATCTAAAGTGGCTCAAGTTTTAGTTTAGCTCTAAACTACTAAGTTAAGAGTGTTCACTAATGTGGGGTGCTAAGAATGAATCTCATGCCATAGAATGACATCTAAGATTATCTAGATAGGTCAAGTTTTATACTCTTTATGCTACCTTCTAAACAAGTAAGGACTTTGGTAAAGTAAAGAAAGTAAAGATTGAAATTAAAATCTTGGACTAGGTATAAATCCAAATGGTATCACCAAAGCATGCCTAATGCCTTTGCTTAGGTTATCTAGCTTGCAAGGGTTAGTTTGCATTGTTAATGATGGCTTGCTAAGCATAATACTTGCAAGTGTTAGCTTGCCTTGGTTGGTGAAGTGGTTGAAGTTTTCTTCCTCTTCTTCTTAATAGAACTCCTCCTCCTCGAAAGCTTGGTTGGTACTATCGTCTATAAATACATACGAAGTACACAATCACTACTTAACTAGTCTACTTAGCACTCTAAGGCACACATTGGATGATCTATTATCATCACAAGCATCACAAGGTTTTATTAACTAGCTTCATTCTTTTTATTTAAGAAAAGTAATTTCTACTCATTGAAAATAACTTTAAAATTCACCACTTAAAATATGGGATCATGTGGACACATGTCATCACCACATATTCTAACATGTGGGAATGTGATTTAAGGGTTGGATCACATTTTAATAAGTTTAAGTTTAGAATTTAATGATTTAAAGTGACTAGAAATGCCTATATAACATTATTTTGGTACTAGTCCAAAGTCACTGCATGTAAACCTTAATATTATTACATATTCTGATAGGTATGGTTAAATGTGATTTTTGAGAGTTGGAATCAACTCAAAAACTATCATGGTTGATTTTATAAAAAAGTTTGAATGTGCAAAAGCTTCTGTCCTGTTATTTTTACTAGGAGAGATATCTAACTCTAAATGAATTAAATCCAACGGGCTTGTATAGATATTTTCAGAAGCTTTCTAACAAAATTTGAATCACTCAAATTGGTTTAGTAAATCTTCCTGAATTGATTTTTGAACTAAGGGATAGAAGTGGGTTCAAACTTAAATGGAAAAATCCATATTTGAATTCATGGGCTAGCGCGGGAAAGAAAACGGGCCGGCCCAGTGGCGCTCCGCGGCGTGGATGACAACTGACAGGGGGTCCCGCAGGTCAGCGGCACATCAAACGCGAAGTGGTATGGGGCAATGTGGACCGTGCGATTAAAAGGAAGATCTACGGCTGAGGATCGTCGTCCCCGACGAACAGGTCGCCGGCGAGAGCTAACCCTAGCGACTCGGTGGGGGTGCAATGGGGGCATACCAGGGCTCCAACTAGCATGGCGATGGGGGCGATCGAACGTGCGGTCGACGCCGGTTCTAGGCGTGGTCATGGTGGCTCCTGGGGTGGACGAAATCGACGGCGCCTCTCCTCCTCTGCTACGGCAAGCTCTGGCTAAATTCCGGTGAGCGGCGGCTCACCTTGCTCCGGGGATGGGGTGGAAGGATTAGTGGAGAGAGGGGAGTGAGATGGTGTGAGTAGTTTGTGCTGGGGAGGGCTCCTTTTATAGGGCAACAAAGTGACCGAGCGTGATGAGCTGGCGACTCCGGCAAGGGCTGCACAGCGTGCTAGCGACGTGGCTGGAGGTAGGGGACGGTGGGTGTCGGGGGGATGATCCCCAGATACCACAACCGGACAAGAAACAGGGCAGTCGGATAGCGTCCGGCTGGCCAGATGCAGCCGGACAAAGCAGGCCAGGCCGGCTACCTCATGGTAGCCGGATCAACAAGAAGCAACTGGCTACGGCGACGTAGCCGGAACCAATCAAGGAGACAGGACGACGTGCGTATCAGTGCATGGTACGCCCTGTACGATGACAAGACCGGCCACTACTCGGCCATACCGAAGACTTTGTGGGGATGACGCGGGAACAGTGGCCCAATGCTGACGACAGCTCGCACGACGTCCACTGTGCCCATGACAGACATACCACTCATACTCCGATGGGACTACCATACCAGATACTGTAGATGACCAGCCGGCTGGGACCCGCCTGTGGGGCCCGCTAGTCGGACTGGCCAGTGAGACTGTTGCCTCTCTACCTATATAAGGAGAGGCAAGGCCTCAGTAGAAAGGGTTGGTCTCATTGCATTTAAGGCAGTAGCTAGAGAATACAGCTCAAGGAGCGCTTGTAGTTCGTATATCCCCCATAGTCAGATCCGGCAGGAGTAGGAGTTTTACCTCATCACGAGGGCTCTGAACCTGGGTACTTCCTGCGTCCAGCTACGCTTGCTTGTATCCAGTCCCGCCTCCGGACGCCGTTGATAGCTTCCCTGCTAGTCCCAACACCTCTATCTAACCTTCTCAGGTACTGCCGTTCCCAATACAACGACAGTTGGCGCCCACCGTGGGGCAAGATGGCTTCGACCGGAGTCACGTTCCGCACGGGACCCCGCACCTCAGACGGTGAGCATGTGGCCTCCGGCCTGGTGCTCACGCTCGGCCAATTCGACTGCGTCATCGACAACGCTTCCTACTTCCACGGAACCTCCTTCCCGGGGAACGGCACCGTCCTGCTATTCGGCGACCTCCCCGTCTACGTCGCCACCGTTCCGGAGTGTTTCCCTCGGGAAATCGTCTCTGTCGCAGAGCTGCCGCATCCGGGCGGTAGCTCCTCCATCGCGTCCTGCGGCGTGGAGGTCATGATGGCCGGCTCCAGCTCTCATCCCCGCCAGCCGCGGGAGCGAGGCGCGAACAAGGTTGGAACTTCCGCCCCTCCGCAGCCTCGGAACCCGGTGGAGGATGCCATTGATCGGCTCCTGACGCCGGTTAACCTCGGGGATAACCCGGAGGAGGCGGAGGCCAACTTCGCCATGGAGAGACAGATCCTCCTCTAGGAGGCCATGGAGTTGGCGGCAACTCGCAAGCAACTCGAGATCACCCGGCGCGAGTACGACCACGCGCACGGCTTCACTCCGGCTACCGCGGAGCCGAGCCGACGCGGCCAGGTACGGCGCCGGGGCGGTGAGCTAGGCGGTAGGATGGAAAACGATGGGGAGCTGGATCCCACGCCCGCCCTCATCCGGCCCACCTACAGCACGCCCATCAAGAACCTGCGTGCGGTGCGAGCCGCGACAGAAGAACTGCCCAATCTGGAGGGCGAGGAGCGAGCCCGCTAGCACGCTCGCGTGCAGGAGCTCCTCCGCATCGTGGACGAGCAGGCTGATGCCAACCGGCAGATGCAGGAGGACCCCAACTACTCCAGGGGAGCAAGCTGCCTGCCAACAGCAGGGGCGCGCCGCGCGACACTCAACAGGCGTCCTCCCCTCAGCCGGCTAAGGTCCGCAGCAGGCGTTGCAGCTCTGGCAACAAGGGCCAGCCGCGCCAGGAGCAGACGGTGAACAACAACCCGCCGCCTCCCCCTCCACCAACCGGAGCACCTAGACCCGCCGGTTCTCGTCTCTCGGGCCGGGTGGGAGCGTCCAACCTGGATTGTCCGGATGCCCGTGACCGCATCGAGCTCCTCGCTCAAGCGCGCGTCACGGAGGAAGAAGATTCTACCGGTCCAGTTTGTTTCGGACCCCGCATCCGGAACGAGCCGTTTCCGGATAAGTTCTCCCTGCCTAGGGACACCCCCAAGTACGACAGCAGCATGAAGTCGGAAGATTGGCTGACCGACTATGCTACGGCAGTCGGCATCGCCAATGGGAACAAGCGCATAGCCATGCGCTACGCCCCCTTATGCTAACCGGGTCGGCAAGGACGTGGCTCAACAGCCTTGCGCCCAACAGCATCAACGCCTGGCTAGACTTCGAGAAGGTGTTCGTCTGCAACTTCAACGGCACATACAAGCGTCCAGGGCGCCCACGCGACCTGGCCTTGTGCGTCCAGGGTGACCGCGAGACCGACCGCGAGTACCTCTCCAAGTGGACGGAGCTGCGCAACACCTGCGAGGGCATCCTGGAGAGCCAGGCCATCAGTTTTTTCATCAAGGGTTACCGAGAAGGCACCATGCTTCGCCACCGGCTACTGTGTGACGAGCCGAAAACCATGGCGGAGCTCATGACGGTTGCGGACCAGTACGCCATGGCGGATGCTGCCATGAAGAAGCCCCTCCGAGTAAATGCTGACGGGCGTCCGACTCCTACGGAGCCGGCTCGCGACCGTCCAAGCAATCCGGCTGGCGAAGCCGGATCCTCTAGACGCCACGGCAACGACAACCGGTTCCATGGGGACCGCCAAGCCGGACAGCAGAAGCCCCGCTACCACGCGCGGCAGGTCAATGCCATGGAGGGCGCGCCCGACGCACCGGCTAATGACGCAAGGATACAGAAGCCACGGCTCACCTTTGACCAGATGTTTGACGGCCCGTGCAAGTGGCACAGCGGTCCCTTCAAACCGGATACGCACACCACTCGGAATTGCAGCTGGACCCGCCAGCTAAAAGACCAGGGTAACCAGCCTCGTCTCCCCCCGCCCCTCCTGGTGGACCACCACCACCGGCTAGGGGACCGGCAATGATGGTAACGGCGGCAACAACAACAACGGCTACCCCCAGCCGCACGCCGCCTACCACATCTTCGAGACGGAGCTGGACGACAAGCACAGCCGCAGGCGACGCTCCAAGGAGGTCAATGCCATCGTCTCTCTGGTCCCCCAGTAACTGAACTGGTCGGAAACCCCCATCACCTAGAGCCACGCAGACCAGCCGGAGCAGCTGCCGACTCTCGGGGGGCTACGCCATGGTGCTCGACCCCCTCATCGTCTCCAACGCACGTACCTGCCGATTATCGCGCGTCCTCATCGATGAAGGCAGCAGCCTCAACCTCCTCTACCAGTCCTTGCTGGAGAAGCTGGGCATTCGCGAGTGCGACCTGCGCCCGACTACCACAACATTCCACGGTGTGCTACCGAGGCCAGCCTGCGCCCCCCTAGGGAAAATCCAGCTGGACGTCATCTTTGGGACCGAGGAGAACTTCTGCCGCGAACCAATCTGGTTCGAGGTGGTAAACCTGACGAGCTCCTATCATGCTCTCCTCGGGCGCCCCGCCCTCTCCAAGTTCATGTCCGTCCCCCACTACGCGTACCTCAAGACGAAGATGCCGGGACCCAATGGCGTGATCACCGTCGCCGGCTGCTTCAGGCGGTCGATGGAGTGCGCCTCAGCCGGTTCCAAACTGGCAGAGGCCCTCATCATAGCCGAGGAGAAGCGCGTGATCATGCGCAATGTGGACATGGCCCAGCAGGACATGCCGGCTAGCAGCAAACCGGCTGGAGAAGGAGCTTTCCAGTCGGCAAAGGAGACGAAGAGGATCCTGCTCGACCCCTCCGACCCGACTAAGTTCGTCACCATTGGTGCCAGCTTGGACAACAAATAGGAAGGCACGCTCGTCGACTTCCTCCGTGAGAATCGAGACATCTTTGCATGGTCTCCCAAGGACATGCCGGGTGTGCCGAGGGAGTTCGCCGAGAACTCACTTCATGTGCGGACAGATGCCAAGCCGGTCAAGCAACCTCTGCGCCGGTTTGCAGAGGAGAAGAGGAAGATAATTGGTGACGAGATCACCCGGCTCCTTGCAGCCGAGTTCATCATGGAAGTGTACCACCCGGACTGGTTGGCGAACCCAGTCCTGGTGCTGAAGAAGAACAAGACCTGGCGCATGTGTATCGACTACACCAGCCTGAACAAGGCATGCCCGAAAGACCCCTTCGCCTTGCCTCGTATCGATCAAGTCATCGATTCCACGGCCGACTGTGATTTGTTGTCTTTTCTAGATTGCTACTCCGGTTACAATCAGATCCGGTTAAACCCGACTGATCAAATTAAGACATCATTTATCACCCCCTATGGGGCTTTCTGCTACGTAACCATGCCTTTCGGTCTAAAGAATGCAGACGCTACCTATCAGCGCTGCATGCAGAAGTGCTTGCACTCACAGATAGGTCGAAACGTGCATGCTTATGTGGACGATGTGGTCATCAAGACCAAGGAGAAGCGCACCCACCTCGAAGATCTGGGAGAGACATTTGACAACCTCCGCTAGTACCAGATGAAGCTAAACCCAGAGAAGTGCATCTTCGGAGTGCCATTCGGTCAGCTCCTTGGCTTCCTTGTATCACAACGAGGCATCGAGGCAAATCCGAAGAAGATTGCGGCCATCGAGAGGATGCAGCCGCCCAGGAGCCTGCTTGGAGTCCAAAAGTTCATCGGATGCCTAGCCTCCCTTAGCAGTTTCGTCAGCCGGCTGGGGGAAAAGGCACTCCCGTTGTACTAGCTAATGAAGAAGACGGACAAGTTCTCCTGGACTTCGCAAGCCGACACCGCATTTCATGACCTCAAGCGCATGCTATCCACATCGCTGGTTCTAGCCACGCCGGCTAGCAAGGAGCCGATGTTGCTCTATATAGCAGCCATCACCGGTCGCTGTCGCCGCCCCGGTGGTGGAGCACCCCGAGGAAGGCAAGGCTCAGCCGGTTCAGAGGCCCGTCTACTACCTCAGTGAGGTTCTCTCCCTCTCCAAGCAGAACTACCCCCACTACCAGAAGATGTGCTACGGCATGTACCTGGCCTGCAAGAAGCTCAAGCACTACTTCTAGGAGCATCCGATTAAGGTCGTGTGCACCGCACCCCTTTCGGAAATCATCGGCAACAAGGACGCCACCAGCCGAGTCGCCAAGTGGGCCATGGAGCTCGCCGCCTACTCCATCCAGTACGATCCTCGGCTCATGATCAAGTCACAGGCGCTGGCGGACTTCCTTGTCGACTGGGCCGAGACCTAGTATCTTCCACCGGTTCCGGATTCGGACCATTGGAAGATGCACTTCGACGGGTCGAAGATGCTCGGGGGCTTGGGAGCCGGCATCGTCCTCACCTCGCCCAAGGGAGACCGGTTGGAGTACGTGCTGCAGATCCACTTCAAGGCCTCCAACAACGTAGCCGAATATGAGGCACTGGTGCACGGATTCCGGCTAGCCAGGGAGATCGGTGTCAACCGGATCCTTTGCTTCGGTGATTCGGATCTGGTGGTGCAGCAAGTGTCCGGAGAATGGGACGCCAGAGATGCAAACATGGCCCTCTACTGGTTCCACATACAGAAGCTCAGCGCCTCCTTCGACGGATGCAAATTTCATCATGTCCCCCACGTCAACAACAAGGCAGCCGATTCGCTCGCCCGAATCGGATCCACCAGGCAGGCGATCCCACCAGGGGTTTCCTTGGAGCACCTGCGCAAACCCTCCATCAACCCGTCACCGGAGTCAGACTCCATCACCTGGGCAGGGAGCGCTCCGGCTAATGGAGCAGCAGAAGCGGGGCAGGCAGAGCCTCCAAAGAAGAAGACCACACCAACTCCGGCAAGGAAGTGCCCTCCGGCTCGCAAGACTCGAGGGCTGCCGGTTCATCAAGCAGCTCGGGGTTGCCCCGGCACGCCACCGGACGACTTCGACATCCATCAACCGGAGAGCAGGAGCATCCTCGTCATTCGGGAAGTGCCATCCTGGGCACAACCCTTCATGAACTACATCGCCAACGGAGAGCTTCTGGATGACGAGGTGGAAGCCAGGCAAATCCGGCGCCGTGCGCACACGTACACCATCATCAACGGCGAACTGTACAAGCGCAGCGTATCCGGCATTTTCCAAAGGTGTGTCGATGTAGACACGGGCTACCGGCTACTCAAGGACATCCACCAGGGCGAGTGCGGGCACCACTCTTCGTCAAGGGCGATAGTCGCCAAGGCGTTTCGCCATGGTTTCTATTGGCCCACCGCCCTCGAGGACGCTGAGTAGCTGGTCCGCGCGTGCAATGGGTGGCAGCGCTTCGGGCAGCTCAGGCACATGCGAACTTCGGTACTCAAGACCATACCGATCACCTAGCCCTTTGTGGTTTGGGGCCTCGACATGGTCGGTCCCTTCAAGCGAGCACGCATGGGTATGACCCATCTGCTGGTGGTGGTGGATAAATTCACGAAGTGGATCGAGGCTGCTTCATCTGAAGCCGGACGGGCGATACCGCCACCTTCTTCACCGACATCATCAACCGGTTCGGCTACCCCAACAGCATCATCACCGACAATGGCACGAACTTTGCCAAGGGGGCCTTCGCCCGGTTCTGCAGCAACAAGGGCATCCGACTGGACCTTGCCTCCGTCGCGCACCCGCAGTCCAACCGGCAAGTCAAAAGAGCAAATGTCTTGGTGCTAGCCGGTATCAAGCCACGTCTCATTGAGCTATTAGAGCGGTCACCCGGATGCTGGATCGAGGAGCTTCCGGTTGTGCTATGGAGCCTCCGCACCACGCCGAATAGATCAACCAGCTACACCCCGTTCTTCCTGGTCTACTGATCGGAAGCCGTCCTCTCCGCGGACATCGAGTTCGACTCACCGCGCAAGCTCCTATACGACGAAAAGGCCAACCAGGAGGCGCGGGAGGATGGAGTGGACCTCCTGGAGGAGGCCCGCGAGCTGGCTCTGTCCTGGTCAGCCCTGTACCAGCAATGACTACGCCGCTACCATTCAGGCCGGATCCGCCCAGTCGTGTTCCGCGAGGGCAACCTAGTTCTCCGGCTGGTGCAAGACACGAAGGGCATGCACAAGCTATCGCCACCTTGGGAGGGCACCTTCATCATCAGCCGGGCACTGCCCAACGACTCCTACTACCTCATTGACGCGCAACAGCCGCGCAAGAACAAGATGGACAAATCAGACGAGGAAACTGAGCGTCCCTGGAACGCGGCCTTGCTGCGCCCGTTTTACACCTAGTCGCCAGACAATGTATGTATCCCGCAAACCCTATGAATGAAAATGCGGACCCCTACGAGATGCTCGGGGGATCCTTGCTAGAAATGTGTTTTGCATCTGTTTTTCGATTCTAGTTTTTCGGCTCCGGCAACCCCTACCTAGGGGCTCGCCGGCTGGCCCGGCCTGCTAAGTCAACAAACTGACTGAGTAGTGTGCGATGATGTCAGAGGCCCACTCTTCGTCTCAGCTATAGACCGCAACCCGACTGTCCGGCTAGCAAGAGCAAAAGCCCGAGACATCCCACACGAAAAACAGGGAGGAGACGCGACAGACCGGGTGTCTAGAGAGGCACAAGCTAGTTTTCGAAAAAACAAATCCGTTTTCCGGCTACAATTTGGCAGACTAACCTATTAACCTGTGAGGATGTATGTGTATGTGTATGTATATTCTTGTCTGACTACCTTGAGTCAGAATTCAGGAAGAAAAGGAGAAGAAGATTCGAAGTCCTTGCCTTCATCAAGCGCTCCGAATCTCGGGGGCTACACCCACTGGGTGCGCTAGCGCACCCCCAGTGGAATCTTGTAGTTCCTGACCGGCTAAAGGCGTTTAGCTGGCCGTTCGGAGCCCAGGTGAGGGCAAGGGCAGGACCAAGAGAAGGCAAGAAATATTCGAAGCACCTGGCTATGCCTATCAACAATCTTGGTTACACCCGAAGGATGCCGCCACCTTCACTGGAATGTTAGTTCCCCCGGCTAAAAGTGTTCAGCTAGCGAAAATAACCGACTAAGACTAGTCTAGTCGGACAAAGTTAGAAGGTTGGGGAAAAGAAGGAAGATTTGAAGCACCTAGCTACGCCAGCTACTACGAATCTCGAGGGCTACACCCAGTGGGTGCGCTAGCGCGCCTCCACTGGAGGTGTAGTTCCCCCGGCTAAAGGTGTGTAGCCAGGCGAAGTCAACCGGCGAAATGTTGAAAGAAAACGCGAGGCACACAAGTTGAAGGGAACTCAAGCCAGTTCAAAATTAACAAGCAGAAAGGAGGCGAAGCTCCCATAAGTTTACCCGGCGTCAGAGACAGTCGGTATAGACGGACACGTTTCAAACAGAACTAAAGCAAGACAAATACACCCGGCATCCCGGGGTAGTGGCTACGTGGCAGGACCCTTGCCGTGAGGAGCGTTTTGGCTGGCGGAAGCTTCAGGCGGAGGAGGAGGCGCGACGCTCGATCCTGTTCCGGCGCCCGCAGCCGGCTGCATTAGGGCTTCGACATCAGGAGTACCGACGGACTTTGAGTCGGTGAGCACCTCGTCGGGGTCCACGTAGTCGGCAATCTTGATGGCGGAACCTCGGAGCTCCGGATGGGCCTGGCGGATGGCGGAAAGGTCGGCGCCGGCGCGGAAGCCTCCATCGATCTTCTCGACGCGGGCGTCCTTGTACCAGGAGAGCATAAGAGCCAGAGCCATCTCCACTCCGGCTCGCACCGCCAAGTCCCGCAGCCGGTCCACTGCAGCTGGCACCTCCCCCACCTTCGCAGCCAGCTGCGCCATCGTCTCCGGAACCGGAGCATCCGGCCACAGGAAGGAGAAGACATCCCGCGCCGCTTGACGAAGCTTGGCAGCTTCTTCGCCAAGAAGGACGATGAGCTCCTGGGCCGTCGGCTGCGCTCCCGGCCAGTTCTCCTGCAGCCGGTTGTATGCCAGCAGGTCTATGCCAGGATAAAACGCTGTCAGAAAAGAGAGTCAGATCCGGCTACCGGATCCGGAAAGAAAGGGAAACGGAAAAGAAGAACTTACCCTTAGCCGTGTGGCCAACCTACATCAGCTCCTCCACCAGAGCCTTCTCCTTCGTCGCCAGCCGTTTGATATCTTTCTCTTGGTCCTTGTTCTGGGCCTCGAGAAGGTTGAAGGCATCGGTCCGACTGGCGAGCGAGGCGTCGTGCTCCTTGATGGTGGCCTCCAGGCCGTCTACCTTCGCGTGCCAATCCTTGTTCTGCAGCAGCAGAGTAGAGTTGGACTTGCTCAGCCGGTCGTTCGCTTTCTTTAAGCGATCGATCTCGCGCTGAGCGCACACGAGGATAGCTGCGACGAAACCGACTATCAGTAAAAAAAAGGACAAGCCAGATGAAGCAAACTTACTCTAGGAAGTCCCGTTGGTAGTAGCAAGCTTCTGCTCCAAGGACCGGTTCCCGCCGGCTACGGCCTCCAGCAGCCGGATCTCCTTCACCGCCAGTTCGAGGGTGGCGGCGAGGTCCATCAGCGAGGCGGCGGAGGAGGCGTCGTCATCCACAGCGTTGACGGCCAAGGACTCCTTCGTGGCAACCACCGCCCTCCTCCACTCCTCCCCCGGCTCTTCGTCAGAGTTGTCGTCACCGACAACCACGAGCTCCTTGCCAGTAGCAGCCCCCCCGCGCCCGCGGAAGAGCCACCCGGCTGAGGATCCTTCTCCTCCGGCTGGGCCACCATGTCCGGCTGCGGACCCTCCGCTCCGGCTGAGGCAGCCAGTTCAGATCGAGGTGGTGGCAGAGGCGGCGCCGCGGGAGAAGGAGGGGCACGAGCAGATGCGGTCGGAGCACGGGGTGGCGACCCGGTTGGCACTCGCGCTAGGCTCACTGCTCCAAAGGAGACCAGCATGCTAAGAAGACAGAAGACAGGAGGAAGGAAAGAAAAGCAAATAAGCCAAGGGCAGAAAGGCAAGAAAAGAAACAGGCGGAAGATGATGAAAGAAGAGGAGGAAAGACGTACCCCTGCACAACCGGAGGTGGCCCCTTCTTCCGGCCCAGGCGACTCGGCGGAAGGGCGCTGGTCCGGCTCCTCTTGGGGGCCGGCTCCTCCGCGGCAGGCCGGCGGGAGCTGGAACGACTGGAGCCGCTCCCGCCAGCTTCGCCGTCCGTCGCAGGATGCTGCGCCAGATCGGAGGTCGGCGCGGCCTCCTCCTCCTCATGAACCTCCGCGTGGGAGTCGGCAGCCGGTTCATCGTTCCGGCTAGGGAAGGCGTCACCATCCCCGTCCGACTCCTCGCTAGACCACCGAGCACGTGGCTCGGGCAAGTCAGGCGTAAAAACCTCGAGAGGGGCCTCACCCTCCTCGCGAAGGATGCAAGGGAAGATATGCCGAATACAAGAAGTTAGTCGGACAAAACAAGAAAGAAATGCAAGAAATACGAAAGAAAGCTCCGGCTAAAAGGACCTACCCAGGGCGCGCGGTTGTCCCGGTGGTAGGGCGCCAGGCTGAAGGTCCAGCCCTCCGGCAACCGCTCCTTCGTGATCGTCCACACCTACTCCTTCAGGTTGTGGTAGCGGGGATTGTGGCGCGATAGTCGGGTCGGGTCCAGTCGGCCGGAGTAGTAGCACATTTTGTGCGCTCGCTGCTGCAACGACATCATTAGCCGGGACATCCAGCTGAGGGTGATGTCCAGGCCAGTTAGCCGGCAGGTGACGAGGGAGCACATGCGCTGCAGCATCGCGTCCGACTCCGCCTTGTCGCCGTGAATCTTCAACTCCTAGTTCTGCCGGCTGGACTCAACATCCTGGAAAGCCGGAAGGTTGATCCGGTCGACGTTGGTGACGTTCTTGACGTAGAAGTATGACTGCTGCCACAGTCGTACTGTGTCATGGAGCAAGAACTTTGGGTAGCCGGATTGCGCACGGGAGTAGATGGAGGTGCCACCGCAGACGACTAGCGGTCCCTTCGTGTACTGCACCTGCGGCCAGACTCGGAAGAGCCGGCAGAAGAGCCCGAGATCCGGCTGGATCCCGAGGTAGCTCTCGCAGAAGGCCATGAAGTGCACCAACGTTCCGATCGCGTTGGCACCGAGATGGTGGAGATGGAGATCGAAGAAGGCCAGGAATGTGAGGAAGAAGGGGTGCAACAGCAACACGAACCAGTGTGCCAGATGCGAGAGGAAGATGACGCGCTCCCCCTCCGCCGGGTGTGGCGACACCTCTCCTGCCGGCATCAACCGCACCGCTACTTCCTCCTCCGGCGGAAGGACGCGGGTTGCGCGGTACTTCTGGATGTGGTCCTCCGTGACGGAGGAGACACACCAGCCTCCACGGTCGGCTGCCATCACCGGTTGACAAGGAGGCGCGGCGACGGAGGAGTGGCGGTGGCCCGTACCACCAACGAAGAACGAGCGACGCAACGGGATACAGCGACAGCAGAGGAAGGGCGCAGAGGGCAGGAGCGCGAAAGGGAAGAGGAGAACTGGAGCAGGGGAGCGAAGGAAGGGAACTACTCCCCCACGGCGTCCCTTTAAAGGACCGGAAGCGTAAACCGTCCATGACGCCATGTGGCGCGCATCTGGGCGACCTTCACCCCAACCGCCGCCCAGATCCCGTGTGCCGATGCGGTATGCGCAGAAGATCCGGGAGCAAGAACCGAAGCGTCGGGCAGCAGTTTCCCGAGGCGACTTGCGATGGGACGTTACGCTGCCAGCTGCGGTGCAATGATGGCACATGCGCGCGTGGCCGACGTCAGTACTGACGTCACGGGTAGTGCAACCGCCAGGCGTAGCCGGACACAAATTCAAAACCAGGAGGGAGCGCGCGCACATTTCGCCTAAGGGCAGAATCCACATGCGCTCGGGGGCTAGTGTTGGGGGGATGATCCCCAGATACCACAACCGGACAAGAAACAGGGCAGCCAGATGGCGTCTGGCTGGCCAGATGCAGCCGGACAAAGCAGGCCAGGCCGGCTACCTCATGGTAGCCAGATCAACAAGAAGCAACCGACTACGGCGACGTAGCCGGAACCAATCTAGGAGACAGGACAACATGCGTATCAGTGCACGGTACGCCCTATACGATGACAAGACCGACCACTACTCGGCCATACCGAAGACTTTGCGAGGATGACACGGGAACAGTGGCCCGATGCGGACGACAGCTCGCACGACGTCCACTGTGCCCACGACAGCCATACCGCTCATACTCCGATGGGACTACCATACCGGATACTGTAGATGACCAGCCGGCTGGGACCCGCCTGTGGGGCCCGCCTGTCGGACTAGCCAGTGAGACTGTTGCCTCTCTGCCTATATAAGGAGAGGCAAGGCCTCAGTAGAAAGGGTTGGTCTCATTGCATTTAAGGCAGTAGCTAGAGAATACAGCTCAAGGAGCACTTGTAGTTTATATATCCCCCATAGTCAGATCCGGCAGGAGTAGAAGTTTTACCTCATCACGAGGGCTCCGAACCTGGGTACTTCCTGCGTCCAGCTACACTTTCTTGTATCCAATCCCGCCTGCGGACGCCTTCAATAGCTTCCCTGCTAGTCCCCACACCTCTATCTAACCTTCTCAGGTACTGCCGTTCCCAATACAATGACAGTGGGCTGCCTCCTGGCGGTGCTCTACGGCTTAAATGCACGGCTAGGGGCAGTGGCGTTTTGTCGGGAGCGTCCTGCACTCTGGGAGATAGAGGCGGTGCTTGACGTGGCGCACGACGACTGTGGGTCGCGCGGCGGCGCACAGCCGTGTCTGGCGGGGTGCTGGGGTCGAGGCGGAGTGGCGTGCACGGTAATGGGTCGAGGGGTGGTCTTGGGCATGCTAGCGGCTAACGTGCTCTAGCAAGCTCGCAGAGAGAATGGGCGGTGGTGCTGGGTAGTGGTCCAAGGGCTGTGGGTGATGGAGGGGTGGACAGGGAGGTGCGGTAGGGTTGGGCGGAGCTAGAGGGCTTGCTGGTTTGGCGCGGCGCTGTCCCTGGCGCTCTTCCCTCTTCTGGCCGGCAGCGACCACAAAGTGGCGGCGCTCACTTCTTCTTGACTTAGGGGGTAGGCCGGTTGGTCTCAGGGGGGACAAGGGAGAGTAGAGAGGGTGCAATGGGGGACAATGGCTTTATTAGAAACAGTAATAGTTAGGCCATTTTATTTCTGTCTGCAAGGTGTTCGATCAAATGGCCGCAAGAAATTTAAATTCGAATTTTGAAAAGATTTTTGGTGTGTGATCTGATCTTATGCTTGGGAGTCTCTCGTTGCTGGGAAATGTCAAGGTGAATTGGTTTGGTTGATTTTTGCATAAGTGGGATCTTCTCATATGAACTACATTCAATTTTCAAATGCCATTTAAAATTAGTGTTTGCAAGTTTTTGGTAGATCACAAAGTGGGTCTTGGTACATCACTACATGTACTAGCAAGGGGTGCAAAGATCCACATTTTTTCTGTTAAGAATTGAGTTCTAGGAATAGCCAAAGTAGGCATGTGGATTAAAATGGCACATATGACCATTTGGTTATTTTATTCATTTTGATTTGTTTTTCTTTGGGATTTGTTTGGGAATGATCTAGATGATGTTTATTTCACCTAAGAATCATTTTACAATCAATGGATCACTTAATCATGGCAATTCAAAACAACTCCTATTTAAATGCACACACATATGAATGCTTTAATATTTTTAAAATCGAAAAGTTTTTGTTAACTTTAAATTTGAGGATTTGGATCTTGATAACCTTGGATTAGAGTTTTGGGATGTTACAAACCTTCCCCCCTTAAACAAAATCCCGTCCCGAGATTTACGAAAGAAAACTAGGAACTAAAGAGATCTGGGAACTCTGTCCTAATGTAATCTTCTCGCTCCCAAGTGGCTTCCTCTTCGGTATGGTTGCTCCATTGAATCTTGAGAAATTTGATACTCCTGGTTCTGGTGGTTCTGTAAGCTTCCTCCAAGATACGGATGGGCACTTCACGATATGTCAGGTCATTGTTGATCTCAACGGCTCGATGATCGATGTTCTTGAAAACTTCAGTCTTCTCCGGCACTTCCAGGAATTTGCGAAGTAACGAGATATGGAACACATTGTGGATGGCTGACATCTCTTCTGGCAGTTCTAGTTGATATGATACTTCTCCTCGATGATTCAGAATCTTGAAGGGCCCGATATATCTGGGGGCTAACTTTCCTTTCAGACTAAAGCGTTGGGTTCCTTTCAATGGCGAAACCTTGAGATATACAAAATCTCCAACATTGAAAGTCAGGTCTCTCCTTCTCTTGTCATCATAACTCTTCTGTCTGGACTGGGCAGTCTTGAGGTGCTCACGGACTTTGTGAACTTTCTCTTCGGCTTCTCGGAGAATGTCGGGTCCAAAGATCTGACTCTCTCCTATTTGCGACCAATTCAAAGGGGTACGACACTTCCTTCCGAATAGGAACTCAAATGGTGCCATTTGCAAACTAGCTTGATAACTATTGTTATATGAGAATTCTGTGAAAGGTAGGCAGTCTTCCCATTTTGATCCATACTCTAACACACAAGCTCTCAACATATCTTTAAGGATTTGGTTGGCTCTTTCAGTCTGTCCATCAGTTTGCGGATGATAAGCGGTGCTGAAATTCAACTTGGTTCCTAATCCTTCCTGGACTTTCTGCCAAAATCTCGAGGTAAACTGGGTTCCTCGATCTGATACTATGGTCTTGGGGGTTCCATGCAGACTAACAATTCTAGCAATATACAGCTCTGCTAGCTTTGAACTCTGGTAGGTTGTCTTGATAGGTATAAAGTGATCTACCTTGGACAGTCTATCAACGATGACCCAGATTGAGTCATTTCCCCTACTAGAAGTAGGAAAACCGTTGATAAAGTCCATTCCGACAGAATCCCATTTCCATTCTAGAATCTTCAATGGTTGCAACAGTCCTGCGGGTCTCTGATGCTCTGCTTTGACTCTTTGACAGATGTCACACTTGGCTATGTAGCTTCCCATTTCTCTCTTCATCTTGTGCCACCAAAATTGCTCTTTCAAATCTTGATACATCTTCGTTCCTCCGGGGTGGATAGAATAAAGAGTATCATGAGCTTCTTGCATGATAACTTGCTTTAGCTCGAATCTCGGCACACGAATCGTCCTTTGTACCACAGAACTCCTTCTTCGTCTTCGGTGAATCCAGGTACCTTTCCTGTACCAATATGACGTTTGATTCCGTCGATACTTTCATTTACCTTCTAGGCTTCCTTGATTTGGCTAATCAAAGTGAGTTGAAGTTCAATGCTAGCTAAGAATCCTTTGCTAACTAGCTTAGTTCTGAACTGCTCCAACTCCTCATACAAACTTGGCTGCTTCTCCTTGAGCATGGTGTTTAGCCTACAAGGCAATCTACTAAGAGCATCCGCTACCACATTGGCTTTGCCGGGGTGATAGTGAATGTCAAGGTCATAATCCTTGATTAACTCTATCCATCTCCTTTGCCTCATATTCAGCTCCTTCTGAGTGAAAATATACTTCAAGGTTTTGTGATCTGAGTAAATCTCATAGCGATTACCCATAAGGTAATGACGCCATGTCTTCAATGCCAAAACTAGGGCTGCTAACTCCAGATCATGGGTCAGATAGTTCTGCTCATGCTACTTCAGTTGTCAAGACAGATACACGATGACTTTTCCTTCTTGCATCAATACACATCCGAGACCAACCTTGGATGCATCACAATATACATCAAACGGCTTCTTGATATCTGGCATGATCAATATTGGGGCTGATATCAATCTCTTCTTCAGCTCTTGGAAACTGGCTTCACATTTGTCGGTCCATTAAAACTTCTTGTCCTTCTTTAGCAATTGGGTCATGGGTCTGGCGATGCTAGATAATCCTTCTACGAACTTGCGGTAGTATCCCGCTAATCCGATAAATGCACGGACTTGGGTTTGAGTGGTTGGGGCCTCCCATTCTTTGACATCTTTGATCTTGGCGGGATCAACAGAGACTCCTCCGACAGACACAATATGTCCTAGGAATCCTACTTCTTTCAGTCAAAACTCACATTTGCTGAACTTGGCATACAACCGATGCTCTCTCAGGGTTTCTAGGATGATTCTCAGATGGTGCTCATGCTCTTCTTCTGACTTGGAGTAGATAAGGATATCGTCGATAAACACAATGACAAATTTATCTAGGAAATTCATAAAGATCTTATTCATGAGATTCATGAAATAAGCAGGGGCATTGGTTAATCCAAAAGACATGACCGTATACTCGTATAAACCATAGCGAGTAGTAAAGGCGGTCTTCGGAATATCCGTTGCACGAATCTTAAGATGGTGATAACCATTCCTAAGATCAATCTTTGAGAATACCCGGGCTCCAGTCAACTGATCAAATAGATCCTCTATCTTTGGCAAGGGGTACTTGTTCTTGATGGTGACGTCATTCAGTTTTCTATAATCTGTGCACAAACTGTTGCCTCCATCTTTCTTGTCGACGAATAACACTGGTGATCTCCATGGCGATGCGCTTGGTTGAATCAAGCCTGTTGCTAACATGGCATCCAATCGCTTCTTCAATTCCACTAACTCTGAGGGGTTCATGCTATAGGGTCTCTGGGCTATGGGTCCGGCTCCGGGGATTAGTTCGATAATGAACTCAATATCCCTATCCGGGGGCATACCTGGCAATTCATCTGGGAATACGTCGGGGTATTCATAGACTACTCTGACTTGGTCTATGGTGGGTAAGGCTAGACTCTTGTTGCACTTGAATTTGACGAGGTAAGGTTTCAGATATATGCTCTACTGTTACTCCAGAGATACTGGTCATGGTGATGACTTTCTTAGCATAGTCTATCAGTCCTTTATGCCTTGACATCCAGTCCATACCTAGTACTACTTCCAATCCTTTGGTTCCGAGTACGATTAGGTTGGCATAAAAATCTATCCCATGTATTCTGATAGGCACAACTTTGCAAAATTTTCTAGCTTTTGTAGTTGAACCGGGGATTTGAACTATCTTGACATGCTTCAGGTTGGTTGGGTGGATCTTACTAGTGCATGCAAATTCTTCGGTGACAAATGAATGCGATGCTCCCGAATCAAACAATACTCTTGCTAAAACCGAGTTGACAGAAAACATACCCAGCACTACATCTGGCGCTTCTTGGGCTTCTTCAGCGTTCATGTGGAAGAGACGACCGTTGCGGTTGTGAGGGTTCCCTAGGGCAAATATTCTCCCTGGTTGAACACGATGCTGGTGTTGAGCTAGGGCATTCACATTGGCAGTGGCGGCAGTCTTCTTTGGACACTCATTGGAATAGTGGCCCTTCACTCCACACTCAAAACAGGTGATCTGAGACTTGTCTTTAGCTGCGACGAGCACAACATTGCTTCCAGTTCTAGGTGCAGTGTTGTTGTTGTTGTTGCTCTTGGGAGGGGCACACTTGAAATTGTTGGTGTTGCCGGAGTTGTGGTTGTTTCCTCCGGACTTCAAATTGCCTCCGCTACGGTTGGGGTTGCTTGGGCGAGACATTAGGGGTCGGTTGTTTCTGGGTGCATATCCTGGTGAGGGGTTAGGATGGTACTTCTGGTGACTGCTGGATCTAGATTACTGCATCATACGATGTTTGCGTTTGTTGTTTGCCTGATTAATCTTCCCTTCCATCTGAATGGCAGAGTCGACTAGCTCTCCGAGATCCTCGAAGCAGATGTTGACGAGGACAGTCTGCATCTCGTCATGCAGTCCGTTCAGGAATCTCTCCTTCTTCTTGGCCTCCATGTTGATCTCATCCGGTGCATATCTTGCAAGTGACAGGAATTTGTCATGGTACTCCACCACAGTCATTCTGCCATGCTTCAACTCTCTGAATTCATCCCTCATTCTGGTGACTAAGCCCTACGGCACGTGAGTGCGGCTGAACTTGATCTTGAAGGCTTCCCATGTCATCACTTGACCATGGTTCATCAGGCGGATGCTGTTCCACCAGGCTCTTGCATCTGCTGCCAAGTAGTGGGTGGCAAAGAGAACTTTCTCATTGTCATCAACTCTGGCTACTTCTAGATTGTTTTCCATCATCTACAACCAGTCATCTGCATCTAATGGGTTCTCTAAAGTGCTAAAGATTGGGGGATTGGTATTTTGGAAGTTCTTCAGCTTGGATCCTTGATGATCCTGATTTCCATGCCCTTGGTTGTTGAGAGCCATCTGGGCGATCTATTGCAGTGTTGCTAGATTAGCTTGGCGCTCTGCCCTGCTTGCTTCTCTGTCTGTGATGAGATTCTACAGGATCTACAGCATCGGGTCTTGCGACGAGCTGCTCCCTCCTTGGTTTCCACGAGTCATCTGAAGATTGAGGTAGATAAAGGGGTAAGAGGGAAAGTTCTAAGGTTCATGGTTTTGGTTTCAAAGCTAAAACTTTGAGTTTGACTCAGGTTTTGCAACTAAGGTCATTTCATTCATTCAAACAAGCACACGATACAAACACACACCACAACCACAACCACAACCACAAAGGAAAACAGATGGTTTGAAGAACCATTCTGCAAGCTACGATACAGTGGGACCGATACATCTCATGCTACGACAGTGCTCTAGTGCATCTACTCATTGTCGATGAAGTCGGAGTCCTCATCGTCAGTGTAGAAATCCACGGCATCCTCCTCCAGAAAGTCATCATCATTGCTGATGTAAGAATCCATATCTCCCTAGATGTCTTCACCCTCCTCCTCCTCCTCCTTTGCTGCAATCTAAGCTTCTTGCTCCTTGACGGTCTTCTCGAGGTCGGCTACCTTATTGCAAAGACGGGCGATGGTGCGATCCTTCTTCTCGCACTGGAGGCGAAGAGACTGACGGTCCTTGACAAGCAGTGAGAAAGTCTGGGCCTTCTGGGCGGCAATGGCACGGTTGTGGTTGGCGAACTCCCTAGCATTGTCCAATTCCTTCTGGCAATCGTACAACAGGAAGTCGAGGTTCTCCACTTGACGCTTCAACTCTGGGTGACTGGGCCTCTCCATCGGCATTCCCATGAAGTCACGTCTTACATAGTGAGCAAAACGGGTTCCTTGGATTTGGTTGACACTTAGGGCACACAAACGTGTGAGGGCTTCATGCATGGCCCTGGCTAATCCATCTAGCTAGTTGTTCTCTCTAACGGAGAACTGGATTCTCCCGGACGTTGGTGCTTCTATGCTTCCTCGAAGATCAGCGGTGACTAGCCACTGTAAGTCTCCTCCTAGGGGTCCTGGAAGTTGAGCTCCAAGAAACTCCGGATGCGGGCGTCCCAATAACTCAGACAGTAAATCCAGATTGCTGCATCATATGATGTTTGCGGTTGTCGTTTGCCTGATTAATCTTCCCTTCCATCTGAATGGCAGAGTCGACTAGCTCTTCGAGATCCTCGAAGCGGATGTTGACGAGGACAGTCTGCATCTCGTCATGCAGTCCGTTCAGGAATCTCTCCTTCTTCTTGGCCTCTGTGTTGATCTCATCCGGTGCATATCTTGCAAGTGACAGCAATCTGTCACGGTACTCCACCACATCATTCTGCCATGCTTCAACTCTCTGAATTCATTGCTCATTCTGGTGACTAAGCCCTGCGGCACATGAGTGCGACTGAACTTGATCTTGAAGGCTTCCCATGTCATCACTTGACCATGGTTCATCAGGCGGATGCTGTTCCACCAGGCTCTTGCATCTCCTGCCAAGTAGTGGGTGGCAAAGAGAACTTTCTCGTTGTCATCAACTCTGGCTACTTCTAGATTGTTTTCCATCGTCTATAATCATTCATCTGCATCTAATGGGTTCTCTGAAGTGCTAAATATTGGGGGATTGGTATTCTAGAAGTTCTTCAGCTTGGATCCTTGATGATCCTGATTTCCATGCCCTTGGTTGTTGAGAGCCATCTAGGCGATCTGTTGCAGTGTTGCTAGATTAGCTTGGCTCTCTACCCTGCTTGCTTCTCTGTCTGCGATGAGATTCTGCAGGATCTGTAGCATCGGGTCTTGCGACGAGCTGCTCCCTCCTTGGTTTCCACGAGTCATCTGAAGATTGAGGTAGATAAAGGGGTAAGAGGGAAAGTTCTAAGGTTCATGGTTTTGGTTTCAAAGCTAAAACTTTGAGTTTGACTCAGGTTTTGCAACTAACGTCATTTCATTCATTCAAACAAGCACACGATACAAACACACACCACAACCACAAAGGAAAACAGATGGTTTGAAGAACCATTCTGCAAGCTACGATACAGTGGGACCGATACATCTCATGATACGACAGTGCTCTAGTGCATCTACTCATCGTCGATGAAGTCAGAGTCCTCATCGTCAGTGTAGAAATCCATGGCATCCTCCTCCAGAAAGTCATCATCATTGCTGATGTAAGAATCCATATCTCCCTGGATGTCTTCACCCTCCTCTTCCTCCTCCTTTGCTGCAAGCTAAGCTTCTTGCTCCTTGACGATCTTCTCGAGGTCGGCTACCTTCTTGCGAAGACGGGCGATGGTGCGATCCTTCTTCTCGCACTGGAGGCGAAGAGACTGATGGTCCTTGACAAGCAGTGAGAAAGTCTGGGCCTTCTGGGCGACAATGGCACGGTTGTGGTTGGCGAACTCCCTAGCATTGTCCAATTCCTTCTGGCAATCGTACAATAGGAAGTCGAGGTTCTCCACTTGACGCTTCAACTCCGGGTGACTGGGCATCTCCATCGGCATTCCCATGAAGTCACGTCATGCATAGTGAGAAAAACGGCTTCCTTGGATTTGGTTGACACTTAGGGCACACAGACGTGCGAGAGCTTCATGCATGGCCCTGGCTAATCCATCTAGCCAGTTGTTCTCTCTGACGGAGAATTGGATTCTCCCAGACATTGGTGCTTCTATGCTTCCTCGAAGATCAGCGGTGGCTAGCCACTGTAAGTCTCCTCCTGGGGGTCCTGGAAGTTGAGCTCCAAGAAACTCCGGATGCGGGCGTCCCAATAACTCAGACAGTGAATCCAGATCCCTCTCGAAGATCAGCTGGCCTCCATTGCCCAACTGGTAGAACTTGCTGAACTGAGTCTCCATCTACAAGAATTTAGGATGAGGAAGTTAGTGAAGTGATCAAGTGTGTCAAATTTTAGGTAGAAATGTAAGAATTTTAGGAACATGAATTTTTGAGAAAGAATGACTTTCCAAGGGTAAGAGAGGAAATAGTTTTTCATAAATACTCACTTTGGTTTTGAAATTAAGTTTTTGTTCGGACGTCCATTCTAACTAGGGTCTCCTATGGTCAGGATGGCTCTGATACCAACTTGTCAACACCCGGATTTTTAATCCCAGATGCCTGTTATGTCATACATCGCAATCCCAGGATTACCATTTTATGTAGACATAACAGATTGGATATCACAGTACATCATCCATTACAAACCATAAATAAGGTCTTACACAAATAAGGATCTCATGATCCAGTCTTAATACAACAAGCAGTGGAATAATAAATAAGCGTAGAGGTGGGGTCCATCTTCAGGGGCACATGCAATGCTGATGAAGGCAGATAGTCCTAGTTATCATACCCATCCCGTTGACCGTCATCTTGGTAGTCTCCTTCATAGTCTAGCCATGAGAATAGATAGGGACAAAAGCCATGAGTACTCTTTAAGTACTCGCAAACTACCACTAACAAGTAGTATAGTTCTAGTGTAAATGCTAACTCTAAGTTTAACTATAAGGTTAAGTTTGAAACCTAAGCTGAGTTCTGAAACAAAGAAAGATAAAGTAAAGTTCTAGAATCACTTAAGTTGGGAAGCTAGTGTCATAGTCACAACCCTGTTGTGGTCAAGTCAAGATTCATCATTCATTTCATAAGTCATTTTGAAAACATCTGACAACGAAACAGTATGGCCACTCCAACTGTCTATAACTGTGGACGCGGCTATTCAAATAGTTTGACACTCTGTAGAGGTGGTACACTTTCACCACAAGATTTGATACATCTGTCAGGGATAACCCTGAATCATCATACTTAGTATGCAGATAATAAAACATAACCTTTCCTTTACACACCCTAGTATAAGCAACTCTCCTATGAGCATGGCCTCCCAACCATGACCATCTGTCATCTTGGGCACTGCATAGGTGGACAACATCGAGAGGTAGCCTCAGCTCAAACCTCTCTCGTGAGGGAACTAATACTAATGCATATAATTTCTGGCTAAGCCTTACCCAATTCAGGTATTGTGGTTGTACGGTAAAATTGGAATGGTATCGCATCCAAATCCAACCATCAGTTTTATAAAAGGGTTAAGGCTCATGCCTCAACATTTTCATCATCAAAAACCAGTTATGTTTCTCAACACAGGTCAAAACATCTCAATAGAATGACTCATCATTCCAAGGTTTTCATAATTCATTTTCAACAAGTGTTCCCATCTAAAGTGGATCAAGTTTTAGTTTAGCTCTAAACTACTAAGTTAAGAGTGTTCACTAATGTGGGGTGCTAAGAATCAATCTCATGCCATAGAATGACATCTAAGATTATCTAGATAGGTCAAGTTTTATACTCTTTATGCTACCTTCTAAACAAGTAAGGACTTTGGTAAAGTAAAGAAAGTAAAGATTGAAATTAAAATCTTGGACTAGGTATAAATCCAAATGGTATCACCAAAGCATGACTAATGCCTTTGCTTAGGTTATCTAGCTTGCAAGGGTTAGCTTGCATTGTTAATTATGGATTGCTAAGCATAATACTTGCAAGTGTTAGCTTGCCTTGGTTGGTGAAGTGGTTGAAGTTTTCTTCCTCTTCTTCTTGATAGAACTCCTCCTCCTCAAAAGCTTGGTCGGTACTATCGTCTATAAATACATACGGAGTACACAATCACTACTTAACTAGTCTACTTAGCACTCTAAGGCACACATTGGATGATCTATTATCATCACAAGCATCACAAGGTTTTATTAACTAGCTTCATTCTTTTTATTTAAGAAAAGTAATTTCTACTCATTGAAAATAACTAAGATTTAATATTCACCACTTAAAATATGGGATCATGTGGACACATGTCATCACCACATATTCTAACATGTGGGAATGTGATTTAAGGGTTGGATCACATTTTAATAAGTTTAAGTTTAGAATTTAATGATTTAAAGCGACTAGAAATGCCTATATAGCATTATTTTGGTACTAGTCCAAAGTCACTGTATGTAAACCTTAATATTATTACATATTCAGATAGGTATGGTTAAATGTGATTTTTGAGAGTTGGAATCAACTCAAAAACTATCATGGTTGATTGTATAAAAAGTTTGAATGTGCAAAAGCTTCTGTCTTGTTATTTTTACTAGGAGGGATCTCTAACTCTAAATGAATTAAATCCAACGGGCTTGGATAGATCTTTTTGTAAGCTTTCTAACAAAATTAGAATCACTCAAATTGGTTCAGTAAATCTTCCTGAATTGATTTTTGAACTAAGGGATAGAAGTGGGTTCAAACTTAAATGGAAAAATCCATATTTGAATTCATGGGCTATACGCACGAAAAGGGGGCCCCCAGAAAACCCTGGTGCTCATGGTGCAGATGACAACTGACAGGGGGGTCGCGCAGGTCAGCGACACATCAAACGCGAAGCGGTACGGGGCAACATAGACCGTGCGATTAAAAGGAAGATCTATGGCTGAGGATCGGCGTCCCCTGCGAACAGGTTGCCGGCGAGAGCTAACCCTAGCGGCTCGGTGGAGTGCAATGGGGGCATACCAGGGCTCCAGCTAGCGTGGCGATGGGGGCGATCGAACGTGCGGTCGACGGCGGTTCTAGGCGTGGTCACGGTGGCTCCTGGGGTGGACGAAATCGACGACACCTCTCCTCCTCTGCTGCGGCAAGCTCCGGCTAAGTTCCGGCGAACGGAAGCTCGCCTTGCTCCGGGGATGGGCTGGAAGGATCAGTGGAGAGAGGGGAGTGAGATGGTGTGAGTAGTTTGTGCTAGGGAGGGCGCCTTTTATAGGGCGACGAAGCGACCGAGCGGGATGGGTTGGCCACTTTGGCGAGGGCGCACGACTAGGGGCGGTGGCGTTTGGTCGGGAGCGTCCCGCGCTCTGGGATACAGAGGCGATGCTCGACACGGCGCACGATGACTGTGGGTCGCGCGGAGGCGCACGGCCATCTCTGGCGGGGTGCTGGGGTCAAGGCGGAGTGGCGTGCACGGTATTGGGTCGAGGGATGGTCTGTGGCATGCTGGCGGCTAACGCGCTCTAGCGAGCTCGCAAAGAGAATGGGCGGCAGTGCTGGGTAGTGGTCCAGGGGCTGTGGGTGATCGAGGGGTGTACAAGGAGGTGCGGTAGGGTTGGGCGGAGCTAGAGGGCTTGCTGGTTTGGCGCGACGTTGTCCCTGGCGCTCTGCCCTCTTCTGGCCGGCGGCGACCACAAAGTGGCGGCGCTCCACTGCTGCTGTGGCTTAGAGGTAGGCCGGTGAGGGTCTGGTTGGTCTCAGGGGGGACAAGGGAGAGTAGAGAGGGTGCAATGGGGGACAATGGCTTTATTAGAAACAGTAGTAGTTAGGACATTTTATTTCTGTCTGCAAGGTGTTCGATCAAATGGCCGCAAGAAATTTAAATTCGAATTTTGAAAAGATTTTTGGTGTGTGATCTGATCTTATGCTTGGGAGTCTCTGGTTGCTGGGAAATGTCAAGGTGAATTGGTTTGGTTGGTTTTTGCATAAGTGGGATCTTCTCATATGAACTACATTCAATTTTCAAATGCCATTTAAAATTAGTGTTTGCAAGTTTTTGGTAGATCACAAAGTGGGTCTTGGTACATCACTACATGTACTAGCAAGGGGTGCAAAGATCCACATTTGTTTATGTTAAGAATTGAGTTCTAGGAATAGCCAAAGTAGGCATGTGGATTAAAATGGCACAGATGACCATTTGGTTATTTTATTCATTTTGATTTATTTTTCTTTGGGATTTGTTTGGGAATGATCTAGATGATGTTTATTTCACCTAAGAATCATTTTACAATCAATGGATCACTTAATCATGGCAATTCAAAACAACTCCTATTTAAATGCACACACATATGAATGCTTTAATATTTTTAAAATGGAAAAGTTTTTGTTAACTCTAAATTTGAGGATTTGGATCTTGATAACCTTGGATTAGAGTTTTGGGATGTTACACTTGAACACCGTGTATTACTTGAATACAAAGTGTTTAAAGAATTGTTAAAAGTAAATACATATTCGATGAATTGTGTTTTAACGAAAATGGTAATTATCATTAAATGATTGTTTAAATGTGTAAAGTAAGTTTACTAAAGGAAACATGAATATGAAATTGTTTGATTTAATCAAAGTGTTTCATCAACAAAGGGTATGAATGTAAAAGAGAATCTAATTACTATGATTTGATCAATAGTAATGAAATTCAACTTTATGAGAATGGCATAAAAGAAATTGTGGAATGCAAAGCGTTTTGAAACGTCAAAATGCAAAGCATCACAATGTGATATTAGATATCAAAGTGGGTTAAATAGAAGGCACCAAATAAATCATTGTAGTGTAGATGTAGAGACCATTAGTTAGAAATAGTTAGCACTCAATTAGATTGTAGTGAACCATTTGAATTCGTGAAAGTTTTGGGGTTATTCGATATAACCAAAACAATAGCGAATAAGTCCTTGTAGCGTATTCATTGGAAACTTTGAATACGAAACCCATAGCTAAAACCAAAAGGAAAGCAAGATTCGTATTGCTTGGATTTTGGTACATTCTTGAGAAAGCTCACTTTTAGTGATGTTTCTCGATTATGGAGCAAATGGAAGATAGTGAAAAACACGATGAGGATTCAAAACCCTACATCAGAGTGTTGAGAAGCGCAACATACAACGTTCCTGAACGATTCTCTTCATAAAGGAAAGAATCAATGATATTGATCATTGTGTTTTCCCCACTAGTGTTTTCACTACATGAAGTAGGATTCAAAATGTAATCCATATCTTGTATGGAGACATTTGTGAATCATTTGTCATGATGGAATATGACATACCTACAAACTACTAAGGAAATAATGGTAAACTAAAATTATGAGAAATCCTAGAAGCAAACTTACCTTGAGATTAGAAAGCAATTCATTGCTGAATCTCATAAGTAAGAGGGTTACTTGGAATTTTCCCAAATGACTGCAAAGCCATAGAGGAAAAAGGGGGTAAATGACAAAAGCACAATTTGTCAGGTATTGGACAAATTCAAATGAATTTGATTCAAATGTGCTAAATGTCTAGTGGATTTAAAACTAGTAAAGTACTAGTATCTCATAGTAAAATCTCCAAGTTTGATATTTGATCAAAGGATTTTGAAGTTGTTCAAAATAGTGAGTGGATGTGCAATTTGCATAAAATTGAGTGGGAGCTATGAAAGCCTTCCATGAAACAATATGTGATTGACATATTTTTAAGTGGGAGCAGTATAAGTCTCAAATTCAAATATGTAGGAACATATTCTGAGTGGGAGCTTATAGGAGTAATTCTTAAGTATGTTAAGAATCAAAGCACAAATACTTATAAATAATGATTTATAAGATGTAGAAGTTGACAATAAGTGTATTATGATATTATGTAGTATTCCTTAAGGGATTCTGAAAGGGGTTTCAGAATAGAAGTTAATTAAGGAACTGATCCTTAATAACTCAAATTAGGAATAGCATTAAGTTTAACATCAATGGTTGAAAGAAAGAAAAGGATGATCATCATCCACTATGTTGATACATAGGTTCTATCTTAGTAAACCATGATGATAACTTAGTATAATATGTGATCCAATAAGGAACGTTTAAAAGTGATTAAGTTCGAATCACAGAATGTTGAGCTAAGTTTATCCGCAGTGTCTAGTAGAGAACTACAAACATGTTTTCCAAATCCATAAAGGATGCCATATCTTAAAGCATAAAGAGTTATGTTATAAGGGAATATGTTGGAAACTCCTGTAGATACCGATTAAAGTCAAGTAGGAAGCGAGGTGAACAAAGACATCGAAAGTTGCACAGAGTGCACGGGAGTTTCGATGAATACATTTATAATAATAGATAAGGGTACCATCTAAACTGTTGTATAATGTTATAGCGGGGCTAGTTCACTTTAACGTAGAATGATGTGTCCCAGGGCACAGTGCCCATGAGAAAGCCCTCGAGGTTGATCTAACGTCACCGTAGGCTCCTAGAATCAGGCCTCTTTCTGCTGCCATAGCGCTGATGCATACACACAGATGCTATCATGTGATGATAAAGTATTAATGTCAATCAAGGTGACATTAGTAAGTTGCAAAGGATTTGGGACTATAAAGTACAGACCCAAGACTCAACATCTTCCATGAGCAAGCATGTTTAGGGTACCGGGTATATGGTGCCAATGATTGAGAACAAATGCAGCTAGTGTATTTGTACTCTAGTGCAAGTGGGAGACTGTTGGAAATATGCCCTAGAGACAAATAGTAGTAAGGACTATTATCATATTTCATATAGTTTATGATTAAGTTTTATATCATGCTATAACTATATTGAGTGGAAACATCAATAAACGTGTGATATACAAACAACCAGGGGTCCCAGTGAAACTCTAGTCACTGGTTCATTGGTCAACAGATGATCATGTTTCCTGATCATGTGGCATTTATGCCAGTTGGAAATGAGGTCATCTCATTTTGAGAATGAGATGATGAACCAATACCCAACCTAAACATCATGACCCGATCATGTCACAAAGTTCAAGTTACGATGATTAGAAATGGATCCTCGTAGACTATTCCTTAGACCGTGAGGCTATATCAATCACTGTCTCCCGAGAGTGCTTAGATAGCATCAAACGCCATCTGGTAATACGGTGGTTATAAAGGTGTGTTCAGGTACTCGGAGGAAACCATAGAGGCAATATATGTCAAGAGCGGGATTTGTCCGTCCATGTGACGGGAAGATACTCAAGGGCCCACTCGGAGAGGTTATATCCAATAGCCGCGCATCATGTGATTTGATCACAGGGATATCGCTTGTCGGAACGAGTCAAGTAGCATTGTTTTAGTAACGAGATTGAACACGACATGGTGATGTAATTGATTAGATCTCGGGCAATGCAAGTATCGAGTGACAAAGGGAATAAGACACGACTGTCCCGGTTCAAACTACGAAAGATCTTCGTGGCACGCACTGGGGTCACATGGCCATCCAGGTCCCTCTGTCGATCATTGGTGCGGGAGTGTCCTGACCATGTCTGGAGTTTTCCTGAACCGTGGGGTATTGCTGACTCATGTATTAACGAGCTCGTTGGGGAACCCCAAGAGGAAGGTATGATGAGCTCAGTAGTAAGTTTCCCTCAGTTATGAAACAAAGGTTATCAATCCAGTAGGAGCAAGGAAACACCCTAAAGGTGTAGCTAGCTGAACGTTGGCGTATGCGACTATCAAGCAAAGCAACATGGAGACTGCAACACAACCACGTAACTCGTCCCCGACTTATGGCGAGGTTGTCAATCTCACCAGTTTTGCTGAAAACAAAGGATTAAACGTATCGAATGGAAGGAAGTAATAGTTTGCAGAAAGTAAACACAAAGTAGTAAACAATTTGTAGATTGTATGTAAAATAAAGGGCCGGGGTCCATAGTTCACTAGAGGTGGCTCTCCTTAAGATAGATAACATGCTGGGTGAACAAATTACAGCGGGGCAATTGACGAACATCGAGAAAGCATACAAGCATATACTAATCATCTTGACTCCTTTGAGACTTGATTGGGCATTACAACATTATACATAGACCACCATCCAACTGCATCTATGACTAATAATCCACCTTCAGGTTATCATCCGAACCCCCTCCAGTATTAATTTGCAAGCAGCAGATTATTGCTTTACAAATTGCGTGTAAAGTAAACAATACGAGTGTTCTATGAACAAAGGATTGTTGTTTTCTCCCTAGTAGCAACATCACATCTAGTACCTTAGAGATTTCTGTCACTTCCCAAGATTACCAGAGGCATGAACACACTATCGAGCATAAATACTAACTCTTGGAGTTGCTAGCATCTACTTGGCTAAGATAGCTACTAACAACGGAAAGCATGCAAGATCACAAATCACAAAGACATGATAGAATCAATAATCAATCTGAAATAGCATCTCAATATCCATCGGATCCCCATAAACACAACATGCAGAATTACAAATAGATGATCTTGATCATGAACGGAGCTCACAAGATCTAAACATGAAAGCACAAAGGAGGAGAACCAGCCATCTAGCTACTACATGGACCCGTAGTCTAGAGATGAACTACTCACGCATCACACCGGAGGCTTGCATGATGATGAAGAAGGCCTCCAGGGTGAATTCCCCTCTCCGGCAGGGTGCCGGGAAGAGCTTCAGATCCCTCCCAATCTAGGGATGGAGATGATGGCGGCTACAAACTCTTTCGTGGATTTTTTATCGGGTACTTAGGGTTTGCGTATCAGAGGCAATATATAGGCAGAAGGAGAGGCCGAGGGGGTGCTAGGGTCAGCCAGACCACCCCCTGGGTGGTGTGGCCGGGCCTCATCCCTTCTTCGTCTCGTATTCTGGCTCCAGATGTCTTCCGGTAAAATAGCAACTTTGTCTTTTGTCTCGTCCAATTTCGAGAATACTCATTTTCTGACTTCCTGGAACCAAAAACAGTAGAAAACAGGCAACTGGCACTGTGTCTCTTGTTAATAGGTTAGTCCAAGAAATCATATGAAAAGTACTCCAAAGTGTGGACAAAACACAAGAAAGTAGATAAAACCAAGCATGGAACAACAAAAATTATAGATACATTTGCAATGTATCAACACCCCCAAGCTTAACTCCTATTCATCCTTGAGTAGGTAAGTGATAAAAAGAAAGAATAATTTTTGAGGTGACATGCACCATCATAAACTTGATCAAAGTATTTGTAAAACATTCAAAGCTGGGATCATAGTACTTCAATCATAACATGAAAGACAAAGTTCTATCAATAATACAAAGAAACTATGATGCAACATGAAAAGGCACAAACAAAATATTCATGAATAACAATGCTTTGCAAGACGTTTGTTTGTTTGACATAAAGAAAACATAGCATAATAGTATTCAGCTTGTCCCTCATAGAGTAGCAAACATAAATGCATAGGACACCTTCAAAGTTCATAAGAGTGACTAGATACAAATAGTTTAAAACAAGCAATATGAAGGTATGCATCAATCAACTAGTCTTGGGACAATGCACATAGAACTAAGAATGGCCACTATGCTCTCAAAGTAGGTGCATAAAGGTAGAAGGTGGAGACTCAATATAATGGTGGAAGAAAGTCCTTCATAGAAGGAAACAGAGATTCAAGTTTCATAAAGAGCTTCCAAAAACTATGGTACTTATAGCTTTCAGCTCTCATTGCCCCTATCATAAGCATCTTGAAGTGATTAAGGTTAAAGTGAACAGACTATGGTGTACATGCTTGACGAAGTATAAGTTAGGAATCTCATGTCCCTTGAATACGAGGGCCGCTCCTCATGCTACTCAAGTTTAGTCACCGGTAAGTTCCTGTCATCATAAGTACATGTGTATCATAGAGAACCGCCAACGGGTTACCCCTTGCTCGATGATACGGAAGAATCCCCATATCAAAATGACAAGGCAAGCAGACAACGAGCATCTCAGCAATCTTCTTATTACCATGGGAATATGGTGCTTTTTTCTCTCTTTCCTCTTTTCATAATCTCTTTTTTTTTTCTTTTTCTCTTTTTTCTCAATATAGGACTCTTTTTTATAAGAAGAATGCTTCATAGACAGCTCATTATGGTTACGCTGCAGGTTTCCACCATGTCAGCATGGATTAGACCAACGGCCCAGGCGTTTCTCTAACACATATACATAACTCCATGGACTTACAAGCTCCCATTTCATTTCACACCGACGACATCCATAGACAAAAGAGCATGATATCAACTAGGTACAAAGTACCAGTGCAATGTTGAAAGCGTTCCCCATGACAACATGGTTCTGCTAATCCCCAACAAATAAGTGCAAGCATATACAACATAGACGACACAATGGTTCAAGTTTATTAAGGGCACGAAAATTTAAGTGTGCCATCAAGTTCGTGAGAGCTTTAATCACTAGTTTTCTCATAACAAGTTTAATTTGGAAGGTAAAAAAACATGAATATACTTGGAATAGCATATGCTAGTAGGTAGGTATGGTGGACTCTTTGGAATAACTTGGTTTGGGGAGTTGGGTGCATGAGTGGAACTCATACTTGATTGCGGAGGCTAGCAAAAGACTGGGAGCGACAAACTAAGAGAGCAATAATGGCCATAATCATGAAGAGCAACAAAATATCATTGATCAAAGCATAAAGTGATACCAAAAGTTGAAAACTAAAGGATCATAAAGGCTTATGGTGACTTGAGGTAGTCATAACATGGTGTGAGCATGGGCCAAGTCAACCCAAATAAAGCATCAAAGGAGAATACCACTATACTATGCTTTAATATGCTAAAACAACGCATGATTCATCCAAGGCACATTAAGCAATCTCAATTGTTTATAACAAGTCATGCTACAACAAATAATACTAAGCATAACAAAACAATATCAAGCATGGCATGGCAAAGCATAGGCCACAGTCAAAAACAAGCTCTCTTTAACACTTAAGCATGAACTTTCCTACTCTTTTCCAAACCAAACCAAACTATTTGAAAACCAATGCATCAAAGAGGGGGTCCAACCAATTTATTCAGCAAACTAAGAAAACAAAGCAAACAAAAAACCAAAACAAAAACGAAAAAGAAGACGCTCCAAGAACAACACAACTGTGCATAAAACAATAAAAATGAAGCGTTTGGAAGGAACCTGGGATTTTTATTGATGAAGAAGTGGATGCCTTGGGCATCCCCAAGATTTGACGGTTGTACTTCTTGGATATTTCTTGGGGTGACACGCGTGGCATCCCCAAGCTTGAGCTTTAGTCCATCCTTCATCTCATTACTCATTCCTTCCATACACCTGAATTTTTTTCCTTCATACAAAACTTCACACAATCTTTATTAGCAACATTAGTGCACTCAAGATAATAAGTCTTTAGGTTCAGTTCTAACACCAAAAAACTTCCATTAAAACACTTGCTATTGTAGCACTTCCCTCAAAAAGCTCAATTCCCCAAAAGAACTCAAAAAGGAAACAACAAGAAGCAAATGCAGAAAATGGCAGAAATCTATCAAAACAGACCAGCAGATAAAGATGAATTTTTTCGAAGAAATTTTGTTGCTCAAATCAAAAAGTGTTGAACTACACACAGTTAGATAACAACCTGGGGCAGAAGCAAAAAAATTCATGCCTCAAAAGGACGTACAAAGATTTTACACGAATGTTTACGGTGAAGCACAGAAATCTGTTTCAGGACAACAACTTTCCCAATCATTACTTCTCTCTCATTAGAGGTTACTCTTGGCACAAAAAGCAAATAAAAAGGATAAGGAGCGGTTATTACTAAAGTAATAACTTCCAAGACTCATCTAAAACTTTTGGGTTATCTCCCAATAAGTACTTTTCTTTAACGCATTTAAGTTAGGCATAAGAAGCAAAACGAATCAAGTGTTCTCAAATTAAGAAGAATTAAGAGCAAATTTTGTTTTCATACGAGAGGCAAAAGAAATCTTCTCTCTCTTCTTAGCGAAGTGTTCTATACCTTTCTTGAGTGGGAGTTGATATTTAATGGTGCCTTCTTTCATATCAATAATGGCACCAATAGTTCTAAGAAAAGGTCTTCCCAAAGTAATAGGACAAGAAGCATTGCATTCAACATCCAAAACATAGAAATCAACGGGGACATAGGCATTGTTAACCATTAAGAACATCATTAAGACTCCCCATGAGTTTCTTTTTAGCATTATCATCAAGTGGGACATTCAAATAACAATCTTCAAGTGGTGGCAAATCAAGCATATCATAAATCCTTCTAGGCATAATAGAAACACTACTATCAAGATCACATAAAGCTTTGAAATCAAAGTCATTCACTTTCATATTAATGATGGGTTCCCAACCATCTTCTTGTTTTATAGGAATAGAAGCTTTACGTTTCATCTTTTCTTCTTTAATCTTTATGAGAGCATCAGTAATGTGTTTTGTAAAGGCCATGTTCATAGCACTAGCATTAGGACTTTTAGCAAGCTTTTGTAGGAACTTAATAACTTCAGAGATATTGCAACCATCAAGATCAAAATCATAATTATCATCTAAGATAGTAGAGCTATTACTAGCCTCAACACTAGTGGTAGTGATAGTAGAAACACTAATGTTTCTAGCAATTTCATCTTCTCTTTCCCACTTAGCATGTAATTCAGCTAATAGTCTAACATTTTCATCAATTCTTACTTGTATGGCATTAGTGGTTGCAAAGGGATTATCATTAGTTTCAGGTTTAGCAGCCATTTTATTAATCAATGAAGATTGAGCTTCAGACAAAGATGATATATTCCTTTCAGCATTAGAAAGTTTCAATTGTAAACTAGGAATTTCCCTATTTAGACTCTCAAGTTGATGGCTAATGTTCTTCAAAATGATAGATTGTTCATCCATAGTTTTAGTAAATAGTTGATTTTGTTCCTATTGCATTTGCATGAAGTTCTTAGTGGCTCTTTCAACTTCTAAAATTCTTCCTTCACTAGGTAATCCAGGTTTGCCATTATAACCATAAGTATTATTAAGACGGTAAGGCCTATAATTGTTATTACCATAAGCATTGTTGCCAAAATTGTTATTTCTTATGAAGTTCACATCAACTTGCTCTTCTTGAGCAACCAAAGAAACTAAAGGAACATTATTTGGATCAATATGGGCTTTCCGATTCACCAGCATAGACATAATAATATCAATCTTATCACTCAAGGAGGAGGTTTCCTCAATAGAATTTACCTTCTTACCTTGTGGAGCTCTCTCAGTATGCCATTCAGAGTAGTTAACCATCATATTATCCAGAAGCTTTGTTGCAGCACCCAAAGTAATGGTCATAAAGGTACCTCCAGCAGCAGAATCCAATAGGTTCCTTGAAGAATAGTTCAATCCTGCATAAAAGGTTTGGATGATCATCCAAGCAGTTAGTCCATGAGTGGGACAATTCTTTACCAAAGATTTCATTCTTTCCCAAGCTTGAGCAACATGTTCATTATCAAATTGTTTAAACTTCATTATTTCACCCCTCATAGATATAATCTTAGCAGGAGGATAGTATTTTCCAATGAAAGCATCTTTGCACTTAGTTCAAGAATCAATACTATTCCTAGTTAAGGAATTCAACCATTCTTTAGCTTTTCCTCTCAAAGAGAAAGGAAACAATTTAAGCTTAATAATATCTCCATCTATATCCCTATGCTTTTGCATCTCACAAAGTTCAACAAAGTTATTTAGACGGGCAGCAACATCTTCATTACCAATACCAGAAAATTATTCTCTCATAACAAGATTGAGTAAAGTAGGTTTTATCTCAAAGAAAGTAGCTTCAGGAACAGGTGGAGCAATAGGTGTGCTCATAAAATCATTGTTGTTGGTGCAAGTGAAGTCACACAACTTAGTGTTTTCAAGAGTAGTCATTTTTTTGTGTTTTTGATAAAGAAACAAGCAAACAAAGCAAAAGTAAACTAAGCAAAACAAAAATAACAAAGTAAAAAGATTGGTTATGAGGGACTCCCCTTGTGAAGATGTCCTTGACTCGCCGGCAACGGCACCAGAAAAATACTTGATGGCGTGTGGTTGACGTGGGAGCTTCTTCTTCTTCGTAATTGCTGACTCGTGTATTAACGAGCTCGTTGGGGAACCCCAAGAGGAAGGTATGATGAGCACAACAGTAAGTTTCCCTCAGTTATGAAACTAAGGTTATCAATCCAGTAGGAGCAAGGAAACACCCTAAAGGTGTAGCTAGCTGAACGTTGGCAGTACCGGCAAGCAGCAACGTGGAGACCTGCACAACACAACCATAGAACTCTGTCCCCAACTTGCGATGAGGTTGTCAATCTCACCGGTTTTGCTGAAAACAAAGGATTAAACGTATCGAATGGTAGGAAGTAATAGTTTGTAGAAAGTAAACACAAAGCAGTAAACAATTTGTAGATTGTATGTAAAAGAAAGGACCAGGGTCCATAGTTCACTAGAGGCGGGTCTCCTTAAGATAGATAACATGCTGGGTGAACAAATTACAGTGGGAAATTGACAAACATGGAGAAAGCATACAAGCATATACTAATCATCTTGACTCCTTTGAGACTTGATTGGGCATTACAACATTATACATAGACCGCCATCCAACTGCATCAATGACTAATAATCCACCTTCAGGTTATCATCCGAACCCCCTCCAGTATTAAGTTGCAATCTACAGATTATTGCTTTACAAATTGCATGTAAAGTAAACAATATGATTGTTCTATGAACAAAGGATTGTTGTTTTCTCCCTAGTAGCAACAGCACATCTAGTACCTTAGAGATTTCATCACTTCCCAGTTACGGAGGCATGAACCCACTATCGAGCATAAATACTAACTCTTGGAGTTGCTAGCATCTACTTGGCCAAGATAGCTACTAACAACGGAAAGCATGCAAGATCACAAATAACAAAGACATGATAGAATCAATAATCAATCTGAAATAGCATCTCAATATCCATCGGATCCCTGCAAACACAACATGCAGAATTACAAATAGATGATCTTGATCATGAACGGAGCTCACAAGATCTAAACATGAAAGCACAAAGGAGGAGAACCAGCCATCTAGCTACTACATGGACCCGTAGTCTAGAGATGAACTACTCACGCATCACACCGGAGGCTTGCATGATGATGAAGAAGGCCTCCAGGTTGAATTCCCCTCTCCGGCAGGGTGCCAGGAAGAGCTTTAGATCCCTCCCGATCTAGGGACGGAGATGACGGTGGCTACAGACTCTTTCATGGATTTTTGATTGGGTACTTAGGATTTCCGTATCAGAGGAAATATATAGGCGGAAGGAGAGGCCGAGGGGGTGCTGGGGTCGGCCAGACCACCCCCTAGCGCGGGCTAGGCCTGGCCACGCGGCCAGGTGGTGTGGCCGGGCCCCAGCCCTTCTCCATCTCGTATTCTGGCTCCCGATGTCTTCCGGTAAAATAGCATCTTTAGCTTTTGTTCCATCCAATTCCGAGAATATTCATTTTTTGACTTCCTGGAACCAAAAAAGCAGAAAACAGGCAGCTGGCACTGTGGCTCTTGTTAATAGGTTAGTCCAAGAAATCATATGAAAAGTACTCCAAAGTGTGGACAAAACACAAGAAAGTAGATAAAACCAAGCATGGAACATCAAAAATTATAGATACATTTGCAATGTATCATGTATCACGCTTAAGGGCTTGATGATGCTTAGAGAGTGTTTATAGGATTGGTGGAATCACCGAAGAAGAGTAGGGAGAAAATCAGAAGGGTTTCGATAAGTCTGGAGGATGTCCGGAGTGGAGGTGGAAGGTGTTCCATAGCCACGGAGGTTGAATAATATGTGAATGAATGTTAAATGTTGATTTAATCATTTATTCATAATTATTTAATAAAGAGAAAAATCAATTTAAATGGTCAAAGGCTTAATGGGCCAATTTCTGGAGGGAGAGGGCCCATTAGGGGAAAGGATAGAGGGAGAAGGGGCAAGGGGGAGGCCGACTGGGCCTAGCCCCCGCGTGGAGCCCACTAGGGTGGCCGGCAGCGACCCCTCCCCCTCCTCTCCTTTAGTCCCACCCCAGGACTTTGAGGGTGGTAGTACCTCCCCTCCCCCTATATATAGTGGGGGTATTTGGCCAATTTAAATACACCAATAATCAATAAAGGTCTTCTCACTTTTGGAAGGACCTCCAGTTGATATTTTCTCCTCCCCATCTCTCTCTCATGACCGTGGTCCCAAGTCTGGACTGCGCGAGCGAGAGACATCTTCACTGTGGAGCGCCGTCGCGCTGCGGGATTCGGATCCGGGAGCTCTACTTCCGCAACTGCTGCTGGATCGGGGAAGAGGGAGTCATCGTCAGGCATCGGACGAGTGTAACTCCCCGCGAGGTGTCACACTTGAGGCACTCAAGTCGTTGGAGCCAAGGAGCACAAGGACTTCATCACGACCTTGAGGTCGGCTTCGGCTCGTCTACATCAACCACGCTCTCCTGAGCGTTGACAATGCTTTTCGGTCTTCGAGGGTAAGTTCATGAAAAGCCCCTCCCGTTACTGTATTACTAATAGATAGGTCCTGGCAGCTTCAGGGGTTCAGGGCGTAGAGTAAAATTTATTGTTTTCATACGCGGAACCCCTACAGTAGGGTTGAGTCCAAGATGGCTCGATCATCATGACCCCCATTGGTCCCTCGAGTCCTGTGTCAAACTCTAGGTCATCAAGTGTGATGACCCACAAGTATAGGGGGTGTATCGCAGTATTTTCGAGGTAAGTAAAACCCAATTTATTGATTCGACACAAGGGGAGCAAAAGAATATTTATAAGCCTTAACAACTGAGTTGTCAATTCAGCTGCACCCGGAAACAATCTTGCTCACAGCAGTTTATCAGTAGCAACAGTTTTGTAGTAGGAATAGTAAAGTAACAGCAGTAGTAAAGCAAAGATGAGTAACAAAAGCGATAAATGGGATTCGAAAAGGTAGGCATAGGGATGGATGGACGGGCGTTGCATGAACAAGACAATTCACATAGCAATCAGAACATAGGGCAATTGCAAATAAATAAGATAAAGCATCCAAGTACTAGACAATCCTAGGCATGTGTTCCATATATAGTCATACGTGCTCGCAATGAGAACTTGCACAACATCTTTTGTCCTGCCAGCCCGTTTGCAGCGAGGCCTCTAGGAAACTACTGGCAATTAAGGTGCTCCTTTTAATAGAGCACCGGAGCAAAGCATTAACACTCCATGAACACATGTGATCCTCACGTCAAAGCCATTCCCTTCCGGTTATCCCGATTTCTGTCACTTCGGGGCCATAGGTTCCAGACATCAACGTGTGTATACAACTTGCAGATAAGACCAAAAACAATACTATCATAATGAATCAATAACACGTTCAGATCTGAAATCATGGCACTCAGGCCCTAGTGACAAGCATTAAGCACAACAAGTCGCAACAAAGTCATAAATCACTAATAAAAGATACTAGGCACCGTGCCCTAACAATCTGATGCCATTACATGAACAATCTCATCCAATCCCTACCATCCCCATAGCCTACAGCGGGGGATTACTCACTCATAGATGGGGGAAACATGGATGGTCGATGGAGAAGTGATGGTGATGATGATGGCGACGATCTCCTCCAATTCCCCGTCCCGGCAGGGTGCCAGAACGGAGTTTTTGGTGCTGTTTCGTGGAATCTGGTGGTGGCGGTGGAGCGGAACTCCTTCTGGAAAAACGTCGAACCCCTGAAGTTTTTAGGCTACAAGGCTCCTTATAGGCGAAGAGAGAGGCCGGGGTGCTGGGGCCCACACCACCTCTGGCGCGACCTGGCTCAAGCCACCGCCACCAGTGGTGTGGCCACCCCAGCTCTTCTCCGCCTCAGATTCGCTCCTAGAGTCTTCGGGTGAAATAGGATTTTTGGCATATTTTCCGGGATTTTTCCTGATAGTTGATTTTCTGCACAAAAAGTAAACACCAAGGCAATTCTGCTGAAAACAACGTCAGTTCGCATTAGTTGCATCCAAATCATACAAGTATAGAGGAGAAACAATAGCAAAAGTGTTCGGGAAAGTAGATATGTTTTGGACGTATCAACTCCCCCCAAGCTTAGCTTATTGCTTGTCCTCAAGCAATTCAGTTGAAAATTGAGTGCGATAAAAGAACTTTCACGAACACATTTGCTTCATATGATGTAAATATTCTCAGCAATGTGATCAACTACTTGGCCAATTCATAATAAAGAGTATGCAACTGAGTCTACTTAATAGTCATTGCAAGCTATGAAGAGATTCCAACTCAAGAATAATAAGTAGCACGAAGCACGATCATAAGCAACATTACAATGCTCATAGAAAGGTATGATAGAGTGGTATCTCGCTTGCCTTTGACTATGAACGTCAAGGCACCTCTGAAGTTCAAGTGATGACTAGAAGTAAAGATATCAAGAATACAAGCATCAAAGTCATAACACAAATAATCAAGTAATGGAACAAACATAAAGAATGACAACTATGCTCTCAAGAAGGTGCTCAAAGAATATGTGGAGACTCAACAAGTAGAAGAAAAGGTTTTGAATAATTTGAAAGGCTTCCAAATGCTGAAAGTATGGTACTCGTTAGCTTTGAGCTCTCATTGCCCCTATCATAAGCATATTTAATGTGGTTAAGGTGAAAGTGAGGTCCAATCTGAGTTATATGCTTGACAGACTATAAACTAAAAATCCCAAGTCCCTTGAGTACGAGGGCCGCTCCTTATGCTACTCAACTTTAGTTACCGGTAAGTTCTTGTCATCGTAAGTATGTGCGTATCATTGAGAACCGCCAACGGGGTACCCCTTGCCCGATGATATGGAAGAATCCCCATATCAAAATGACAAGGCAAGCAGACAATGAGTATCTCAGCAATCTTCTTATTTACCATGGGAAAATGGTGCTTTTTCTCTCTTTCCTCTTTTCATAAAACTCTTTTTTTCCTTTTTCTCAATAGCTATCTCTCTCTTTTTTTATAAGAAGAATGCTTCATAGATATCATTATGGTTACGCTGCAGGTTTCCACCATGTCAGCATGGATTAGACCAGCAGCCCAGGCGTTTCTCTAACACATATACATAACTCCATGGACTTACAAGCTCCCATTTTATTTCACACCGACGACATCTGCAAACAAAAGAGCAAGGTATCAACTGGGAATATATTTACAAGTGTTGAAAGCATTCCTCGTGACAGCACGGTTCTGCTAATCCCCAGCCTATAATTTGCAAGCATATAACTTTCATGGAGAGTTCACAATGGTTCAGGTTTATTAAGTGCAGGAAATAAAGTGTGCCATCAAGTTCGTGAGAGCTTTACTAACTAATTTTCCCATAACAAGCAAACATTTTATTCGGAAGAAAACAAGGCACATTGAATATGCACGGGAGTAGCAAATGATGCTAATAGGTAGGTATGGTGGACACTTTGGAAATATTTGGTTTAGGGAGTTTGGAACTTGAGTAAAACATACTCAGTGAAAGTGAAGGCTAGCAATAGTAAGGGAGCAACAAACGAGAGAGCAATAGCTGTCATTATCATGCTTGCAACAAAACAGGACTACTCATGGCATGAAAGTGATTCAAGATCCTCAAGGCAAAATAATTCATCGAGGCTTAACTGATTATTACAGTCATGTGCATGCGTGAGCATGTGCCAAGTCAATCAAATGAAACATTCAGAGGAGGATACCACAGTGTCATACCAATTTATGAATAGAGTAATGCAAGCAAACATTCATGAAACATGCTACAAACTATTAGCGAGATGGAGCTAATCACAAGAAAGCAAGAACTACTAAGCATCCAAAGATAACACACACCCTACATGAACGGACTAAGCAAGCTCAAAATGATGAGTATATGTACAAAAATAAAAACAAATAGAGTTTGTTACTAGCCTCTTACCATGCCTCAAGTTGTCATTAATCCTCATTATTGCTCTTCACTTGTGTGGCTTGAATAATAATATGAAACCAATATTCCACTGAGAACTACCGAACCCTGTAGCAAACTCGCAAAAACCAAAGAAGAACGACAAATATTTTTGGTGTTTTCGATTTTTAAACAAGAACCAAAAGAGAAAAACGAGCAAAGCAAAATCTTTTTGGTTTTTTCGAATAGTTCAAACAAAGCAAAAAGGAAAAGCAAACCAAGGCAAAAATAAGAAGCAAACCAAAGAGAAACAACAAAAATATTTTTGGTCTTTTTGTGTTTTTAGAAAGCAAAAGCAAAGAAGAACGAAAACTAAAAAGAGAACGAAAACATGAATATACAAAGTACCGATGCATCATGATATGGAGATGAGTGCGGTGTCGGCGTACCTCCCCCCAAGCGTAGGCTTTTGGCCTAAGTGGGTATCAATCCATGTACAAATAGGGGTTCCAAGCGGGCGGATCTTGGTAAGAATGGTCGTAGCTAGGCCCATGAGAAGAAGAAGAAGCTCCCCAATCATAAGCGGGCTGCTGATATGAAGACTCTCCCTCATTCGAGGGCTGGACCGAATCATCCGTGACCTCCCTTCTAGTGTCCTGCTCCTGTTGGGAGAGTTCTCCCAAGTACGTGTCAAGCTCCTCCTCAGTGAGGGACCATCCATCCCTGTTATCAAGGTTAAACAAAACAGGTGCAGGCAAAAGAACAACATGCTCGGACTTGCTCTTTCTCCAACCAGCTTTGAGAAAGGTTATTTCATAAGACAACTCACTCAAACTAGCCCACGAGGAAACAAATTTATGCTGTATCATGGAATTAAGATCAAGCCTCTCTATGGGAAACTGTAGGTCTAGATGATGAGGCACTAAACCATGCAATGCTAGCAAACGAGAAGCAATGAGGCCTCCACAAATTCCACCTTTCTCACGGTTAGCAGCAAGATGGAAAGCTATCAAAGCACCCAAGTTGTAAGACCTATCTCGTCTAAGAGCAGTAGAGATAAATGCTAGATCAAACGAAGATAACTTATTGGAAATTTTCCTAGCAAGAACACACTTGGCAATAAAGTAGGCAAAGTAGCGAATGGAGGGAAGATGAATGTTACGGATTTTTCCATTCTCCTTTGAGAAGCTACTCCCTTGGCAAATTTCTGCATATAAATCCATGAGTGGTTCAGGTCGTTCTTTAATCTTCCTACATGATCCCCATTGAGGTACCTTAATAGCTGCACAAAAATCATCAAGAGAAAGGTTGACAGCAATATTGTAAATTTTGTAATGGACCATGGGGTTAGGCAAAGAGTGACTAAATTTGAAATCCTCCACCATAGACATGGTTAGCTTAACAAATTGGCAAGGTTCATCTTCCAGAAAGCGCTCTAACCCTGCATTAGAAACCAAAGTGTGGAAATCTTGTAGAATTCCTGCAGCTCTCATGAACTCAGGGCATGGATAAATGGAGGGAAAAACTTCCTCCTCCCGATGGACCTTCATGACCTTAGGCACCCAAAGCTCATGTTGGTTTAGGTGGTGTTCACTCATCTTCTATTCTGAAATTTAAACACCTTTTAAACAAGTGATTGCAAAGTAAATATAAGGAAGGATTCTACTCATAGGGACTTGCAAGAGGCCTAAACATGCATCAAAACTATAACTCTAAGCATCAAACAAGCTTACAAGCTCTTATAACCAGTCACCTACAGTAGCAAAATACTCAACATATAATCCACTAAACACAAATCTACTTGGACAAGGGGAGGAGTCACATACCAGGGAACAAATGCTCCAAATTTCAGCAAGAAAGATGGGCTAAGCAAGGAGATCGAAAAAATCGAGAGCAAGCACAGAAAGAACGCGATTTTGAGCTATGAACTGGAGCTTACTCGGGAGAGGGAAGAAAGTGGCAGGTGAGAGAGGTAGTGGGGGGCCAGGGGTGGCCCACACCAGGGCATGGCGCCACCCAGGGCTGGCCGCACCACCACATGGCGCCACCCAGGGCTGGCCGCACCACCACATGGTGTGCCTTCCTGGTGGGCCCCCCTGGTACCTACCAGGTACTCCTCTGCCCCTTTTTTCACGTAAAAATTTAATATGAATTTTCTGGAATTTTTCGAGACACTTTATTTTTGGGCTTTTTTTCAGAAATAGAAGAATGATTTTTCTGACAGACAAATTTTTTTCTTTTGGAAACATGATGCAAGGACAAAACAAGGCTAGAACTACAGAAGTTCTAGCATGCAAGCAACTAACAACACAAAGAAAACTAAACGAAAGCAAAAACTAAAAATGCAAAGGATAGAAATAAACGGAGATAATCAATATGAAAACATTGTTTTGTTCAATGGAATCCTTTTGTTAGCAAGGTTGATCAAGTCTTGCTACCAAAACAATTGCATATGAGACAAAACTTTGTACTCCACTAATGATTATGTTACCTTAACCTTGATAGCAATGGTCCCAATCATAATAGTTTCAATTTTTTCTCTTGGTATGGGACAATATATTTCTCCAACTTGAATGCCTTCAACATGTTCAATTGAATTCAGACCATAAGTCCTTTCAATCTTCTTGGGGAAATAGACAGTATGTTCCTTGTCATTAACATTGAAGTTCACCTTTCCTTGATTACAATTAATAACAGCTCCTGTAGTATTAAGAAAAGGTCTCCCAAGAATAATAGACATATTATCATCTTCAGGCATTTCAAGCACAACAAAATCAGTTAATATCAAGCAATTGTGAGCCACCTGAACAGGTACATCCTCACATATACCCACAAGAATAGTGGTAGATTTATCAGCCATTTGCAAAGATATATCAGTTGGTATCAATTTTTCAAGTTGAAGCCTTTTATAGAGAGAGAAAGGCATAACACTAACTCTAGCTCCCAAATCACACAAAGCAGTTCTAACATAACTGTTCTTAATAGAGCAAGGGATAGTTGGAATCCCCGGGTCTCCAAGTTTCTTAGGAACCTTACCGTTGAAAGAATAATTAGCAAGCAAAGTAGAGATTTCTTCATTAGGGATCTTCCTTTTATTCGAGACAATGTCCTTCATATACTTTGAGTAAGGAGGCAATTTAATAGCATCAGTCAAAGGAATTTGCCAGAAAAAAGGCTTCATCCACTCACAAAACTTATTATAGTGTTCATCTTCTTTTGACTTGTGTTTCTTATCAGGGAAAGGCATAGGTTTTTGGACCCAAGGTTCTCTTTCACTACCATGTTTCTTAGCTATAAAATCTTCTTTGGTGTATTTAGTAGTCTTAGTGTGGTTTTCAGGTTCTTCTTCAACTTTTTCTTCATTAGGAACTTCATTTTCTTCATTACCACTTTCAGTTTCAACATCAGAGATAGATATACTATTAGGATCTATAGCAGGTTCAGAGGGTTCTACAACAGTTTTATGTTTCTTTTTCCTTTTCTTATGAGTAGAACCACTATTTTCAGCTTGTTGAGAATCTTTCTCAATTCTTTTGGGATGCCCCTCAGGATATAGAAGATCCTGGGTAGCAGCACCACTTCTAGTTCTGATTTCATAAGCATGTTTTTCTTTAGCAGCATTAACTAGCAAGTCATTTTGCACTTTAACGAGTTGATCTATTTAAGTTTGAACCATTTGAAAGTGTTTAACAATCATTTTAACATCATTAGAGGTTCTTTCCACAATATCTTTCAACTCAACGATAGCTCTAGTGTTTTCCATTAGATGATTTTGCACCCTTTTATTAAAGTTATCTTGCTTAACAATAAAGATATCAAATTCTTCTAAGCATTGATCAGGAGGTTTAGAGTAAGGGATATCACCTTCATCAAAGTGTTGGAGAGAGTGTACCTCAATAGTGGATGAATAGGGAATAGGCTTACATAACTCTTCTATAGGAGGTAAATTCTTGACATCTGCAGCTTTAATTCCCTTCTCCTTAAGACATTTCTTAGCTTCCTTCATCACTTCATCATTTAATTCAATAACTCCCCTCTTCTTTGCTGTTGGAATAGGCTTAGGAATAGATGGTTCAGGTACCATTACTTTAGGCATAGCTTGTTTAGGAGGAGTCCAATCTTCATAATTCTTGCTTATTTTAGCCATTAATTCCTCAGCTTCCTTAGGAGTCCTATTCCTGAAAAACACAATCAGCACAACTATCTAGGTATGTCCTAGATTCCTCGGTTAGTCCATTATAAAATACATCAAGAAGCTCATTCTTAGGTAATGGACTTCCAGCCTGTGCATGAATCAAATCACAAAACCTTTCCCAAGATTCAGGCAATACCTATTTTTCTCCTTGTTTAAAATCAAAAAGTTCCTGCAAAATAGCATGTCTAGCACTAGGAGGAAAATATTTCTGCAGGAAAGTACTAATCAAACACTCAGGGCTATCAATAGATCCAGGAGGTAAATTATTAAACCAAGTTTTAGCTTCTCCTTTTAGTGAAAAGGGAAAAATCTTAGCAACAAAGTAAGTACGCATCTTAATATCATCAGAAAACAAGCCACTCATGGTAGAAAGTTCATTCATATGTGCTACCGCACTTTCGTTCTTAGTCCCACAAAAAGGTTCTTTCTCGACAATAGCTATGTAAGATAAATCGAGAGAGAAATCATAATCTTCATCTATAATGTTTATGGGAGAAGCAGCAAACTTAGCAGCAGGAGATAATTTGGGTCTAATAGTATGCCTCTCAAGGAGACTCTTAGCAGCGCTCCTATCATGGGTGTTCTCACATTCTTTAATAAACTCATCGGTCATCTCAACATAATCTTCTTCAATATCATAACTCTCACTAGACTCAGGTGAGCTAATAGGTATGGTAGTGTCTTCATTAGGAGTTTCAGTATTTCCAGCTATAGTTCTAGCAATCGTAGCATCTAGGAAAGGACCTAATGAACCACTCTTATCAAGCACACTAGAAGTAGCATCATAAGTATCAGAAGTTTCAGATTTAGCAGTAGTAGCAGTGTGTGTAGCATGTGTATGTGGTGGTGTAACGAGCTTAATTATAACAGAAGGTGAATCAAGAGCAGCAGAGGTGTTTAGAACAGTACCTCTTCTTGTAGTGGATGGTAAAATAGGAACCTTGCCATCACGAGACTTACCCATGATGGATGGATAGCAGCGACATAGAGAATCCAAGTGAACTAGATAAATAAAGCTATGCTCCCCGGCAACGGCGCCAGAAAATAGTCTTGATGACCCACAAGTATAGGGGGTGTATCGCAGTATTTTCGAGGGAAGTGAAACCCAATTTATTGATTCGACACAAGGGGAGCCAAAGAATATTTATAAGCCTTAACAACTGAGTTGTCAATTCAGCTACACCTGGAAACAATCTTGCTCACAGCAGTTTATCAGTAGCAATAGTTTTGTAGTAGGAATAGTAAAGTAACAACAGTAGTAAAGCAAAGACAGTAGTAACAAAAGCAGTAAATAGTGGGATTCGAGTACGGTAGGCATAGGGATGGATGGACGGGCGTTGCATGAACAAGACAATTCACATAGCAATCAGAACATAGCAATTGCATATAAATAAGATAAAGCATCCAAGTACTAGACAATCCTAGGCATGTGTTCCATATATAGTCATACGTGCTCGCAATGAGAACTTGCACAACATCTTTTGTCCTGCCAGCCCGTTTGTAGCGGGGCCTCTAGGGAACTACTGGCAATTAAGGTGCTCCTTTTAATAGAGCACCGGAGCAAAGCATTAACACTCCGTGAACACATGTGATCCTCACGTCAAAGCCATTCCCTTCCGGTTATCCCGATTTCTGTCACTTCGGGGCCATAGGTTCCGGACATCAACGTGTGTATACAACTTGCAGATAAGACCAAAAACAATACTATCATAATGAATCAATAACACGTTCAGATCTGAAATCATGGCACTCGGGCCCTAGTGACAAGCATTAAGCACAACAAGTCGCAACAAAGTCATAAAGCACTAATAAAAGATACTAGGCACCATGCCCTAACAATCTGATGCCATTACATGAACAATCTCATCCAATCCCTACCATCCCCATAGCCTACAGCGGGGGATTACTCACTCATAGATGGGGGAAACATGGATGGTCGATGGAGAAGTGATGGTGATGATGATGGCGATGATCTCCTCCAATTCCCCGTCCCGACAGGGTGCCAGAACGGAGTTTCTGGTGCTGTTTCGTGGAATCTGGTGGTGGCGGCGGAGCGGAACTCCTTCTGGAAAAACGTCGAACCCCAAAGTTTGTAGGTCAGAAGGCTCCTTATAGGCGAAGAGAGAGGCCGAGGGGGTGCCTGGGGGGCCCACACCACCCCCTGGCATGGCCTGGCCTTGCCCGTGCCACCAGGTGGTGTGGCCACCCCCTGGCTCTTCTCCGTCTCGTATTATGGCTCCTAGAGTCTTCGGGTGAAATAGGATTTTTGGCATATTTTCCAGGATTTTTCCTGATAGTTGATTTTCTGCACAAAAAGTAGACACCAAGGCAATTCTGCCGAAAACAACGTCAGTTCGCATTAGTTGCATCCAAATCACACAAGTATAGAGGAGAAACAATAGCAAAAGTGTTCGGGAAAGTAGATACGTTTTGGACGTATCAGAGTGCCATTGGCTCATTGGGTGGCGTAGCCCCCGAGTCCGTTGTTGCGCTTGTTTTCTTCTCTGTGGCCTTTGGCTTGATGGAGCGTTCACAGATACGCTCGAGAAATACCCCAGGTGGTATGGGGGCACAGGTGGAGCCAATGTTGGCGAGTGCGTACGCCTCTTCATTGCTTTCGCGGCCTACGTGCCGCAGCTCACAGCCGTCAAAGTCCCCTTCGAGTGTGTCGTAGAGGTCGCGATAGGCGATCATATTGTCGTTCAGCGCGTCGCACTTGTGCATTGTCTAGTTGACGACCAGCTTGTAGTCGCTTTAGATGATGAGCCTCTTGGCGCCACAGGCTTTTGCCATCCGCATCCCGTGCAACAGGGCCTCGTATTCAGCTTCGTTGTTGGAGGCAGTGAACTGCATTCGCATAATGTATTTCAGATTGTTTCCCTGGGGTGATGTCAGTATGACACCTGCGTCAGCCCCGTCCTTACGCTTGGATCCATCGAAGTGCATCGTCTAGAGGTAAGACATATCTGGCTTTTCAGGGAGCTAGTTCTCCATCCAGTGCATGAGGAAGTCAGGGAGGACTTGCGATTTGATCGCGTCGTGCTTTTCGTATGTAATGTCTCGTGGAGACAGCTCGATTCCCCAAAGCGCGACTCGTCCGGTGGCATCGGGGTTGTTGAGTATGTGACCAAGCGGGGCGTCGTTGACCACCACGATTGGATGCTCTTGGAAGTAGTGGCACAGTCGCCTGGCTATCATGAAGACGCCGTATGCCAGCTTCTGATAATGCGGGTATCGCTGCTTTGTTGGCGTGAGCACCTCGCTGATGTAGTAGACAGGGCGCTGCACCCTGTGGACTTTGTTTTCTTTGGCTCGTTCCACCACGAGCACTGTGCTGACCACCTGGTTGGTGGCGGAGATGTATAGCAACAATGGTTCTTTTTCGCGTGGAGTCACCAGTACTAGCGAGGTAGATAGTAGACGCTTGAGGTCTTCGAATGCTTCCTGCGCCTCGTCGGTCCACTCGAACTTGTCAGTTTTGCGGAGAAGTTGGTAGAAAGGCAGTGCCTTTTCGCCCATTCGACTGATGAATCGACTAAGCGCCACGATTCGCCCAGCCAGCTGCTGGATGCCTCTTATGTTTTTTGGCTTCTCCATGGTCAGTATGGCTTTTATTTTCTTCGGGTTCGCCTCAATCCCTCTCGCTAAGATGAGATACCGAGTAGTTGCCCAGATGGTACGCCGAAGGCGCATTTGTTTGATCTGGTAGCGGTCGAGGTTGGCGAAGGTTTCGCGTAAATCGTCGATTAGCGAGGCTTCCTCTTTGGTTTTGATGACGATGTCGTCAACATAGACTTGGATGTTGCGACCGAGTTGATTCTTGAGGCAAGCCTGCATGCACCGCTTATAGGTGGCTCCTGCGTTTTTGAGCCCGAAGGGCATTGTGTTGTAGGAGAACACACCAAAAGGCGTCGTAAATGCCATTTTCTCTTGGTCTTATTCCTTCATTCTAATCTGATTATAGCCTAAGTAGGCATCGAGGAAGCATAGACGCTCACATCCCGCGGTGGAGTCGATGATTTGGTCGATTTGCGGCAGCGGGAAGTGATCCTTTGGGCAGTGCTTATTCAGGGAGGTGAAGTCCATGCACATCCGCAGGATATCCGTGTATTTTTGAGGTACCAACACCGTGTTGGCGAGCCAAGTGCTTTCCTTGATCTCGCGTATGAATTTGGCGTCGAGGAGTCTGTTGATCTCCATTCCGACCGCCTTTGCCCTTGGTTCAAACAGTCGCCGAATTGTCTGCTTCACTGGCCTTGCGTCTGGGTTGATGTTGAGTGCGTGCTCGGCGAATTCCCTAGGAACCCCTGGCATGTCCGCTGGATACCAGGCGAAGATTTATCAGTGCTCACGGAGGAATTCGACGAGCGCAAGTTCCTATGCGGAACTCAAGTTGTTGGCGATGAGGGTCATCTTGGTCGGGTCCGTTGGGTGGACCTGGACTTTCTTCGTGTGCACCGACGAGTCGAAGGATAGGTCGGGTGAACTTGGCCGGCTTAGAGGAGGCATACTATTGTCTGTCGACTCCTTTAGTCTTGCGAGTTCCTCCTGCATACCGAAGGACTAGGAGATTCTGTTGAATTCCCTGTGGTAGCTGTCGTACCTCTCAAAGTTGCCATTGATTGTGATTACACTGTTTGGGCCCGGCATCTTCATCTGCAGGTAGGCGTAGTGTGGCACCACCATGAACCTTGCGAACGCGACATGTCCGAGGATATGCAGTGATATTGTGAAGGCCAGTCGACGACCTCAAAGTCGATGCGCTCTCACCAGAAATTTTGCGGCGTACCGAAGATGACGTCGAGGTTGCTTTTGCCCAGGGGATATACACCTTTCCCTCGGACGATGTCGTGGAACATTGTGTCTGAAACTTCCAGACACGTCAGAGGGATCCTCATTGCACGCAAGGTACTCGCGAACATTAAGTTGATGCCGCTGCCGCCGTCCATGAAGACGCGGCTCATGTCGAAGCCCCCAATCTGCGCCTCGAGTACAAGGGGATAGTGACCTAGATGAGGGACTTGGCGCGGGTGGTCACGCTGGTCGAAGGTGATGCAGGAGTCGCTTCCACTGAGGTACTCAGTGGTGGAAGTTGGAGAGTTTATCGCCAAGTTGACTTGGCGAGTGATGGCCTTCTGCACTCGATTTGAGGGGCGCCCCTTTTGGATCATCCCCATGTTGCCCACGGTTCGCGGGTATGGTTCGCCACCGCGATTCTGGACCATGCGGCCACGGGTGGTGGTATTTCGGGCGGTGGTGGAGGAGCTCTGTGTGCCACGGTGCCTGGGGCGACTCCATAGCCCATGTTGACTGCGTCACGATTCATCTGAGCCAGACCCTCGTGGAGCTTGAGAAACCCGCGGCAGTCTTTGAGAAGGTGGCTGGATTTTTTCTTGCCGTCGTGCTTGTCGATGTAGAAGTGCACGTTGCATGGCCCGAACAGTTTGTCCTCGATGGTTGTTGCGGGTGCCTCTTCTCGAGTGCGGTGCTGCCACACCTGTGTGGTTTTCCCGGACTCGCGGTATCCACCACTGCGATAGCGGCTGTTGTGGTTGTCATCGCATTTGTCGGCGTAGCTGGCTATGACCATGTTGACGTCATCGCGGTCATCGTAGACGTGCATTCGTCATTTGCCTCGACGGTCGCGTCTGTGCTCGAGGTCGTCGTCGTCGGAGTAGGTGTGGGTTTTCACCGAATCCTCTCCATCGTCCCACGATTCGCAATTTCCATCAGGTGGTCGATTGTCTTGGGCTTCGAGCGGCCCAGCTCCTCCCTGAGCTCTATGCGGCCAATGCCGTTGTTGAATGCGTCGATTGCGCGATCCTCCGAGATGTTTTCTGCGGAGTTCTTGATGATTTACCTGTTGGGTTCGCAGCATAGAAAACAAAAAATTTCCTACGATGAGAACTACACGCCAAGATCTATCTACTAGGTACAAAGCAACGGGTGGACATACATCCAACGAGAACTTACCCTCGAAGACAACGAGTTTTGTTAACGAGTAGGAACTCGTGGTTGATGTAGTCGTACACTTTCCGATCTCAGGATCGTGAGGAAGTCTGAGCGCCGCAACTCAGCAGCGCATCCGTACTCGCACACACGTTCAAGCCACCGGATAACCTCCACCTCCTCGCTCCAGCGATCCAGCGGAAGCAGCAACTCCTTCCAAACGAAATGCCACCAGAACATGTATCTCGCTAATCCGAGACCATGGGGAATAATTCTAGAGGGGGAGAGAGATCCTTCACAAGGAGGTCTGAGGAAGAAGGAGGAAGAGGGGGGCCTTTTATAGGAGGAAGGGGGGTGCCCCTCCTTCATGGTCAAGCATGGGGTGACTCCTCACCTCCCCCATTCATGTGGTGGTAACCCCTCCACATTAAAATGCCTCTTCACATTCCCCTTTAAAGTCCTTACTTTAAATGCATTAAAATTCTCCAAGTTTAATGCTCTCTCATTTAATAAAACTCTTTTATTAAATTTATTCAGAATTTTGTTAATAACTTTAATTAACAAACATTCACATATAACCCCTTGCAACATTTCAATATTACATGCAGAACCAATTTCAGCAATTTCACCCGAAATAGTTTCGGTGTCTATTGAAATAATTCCAGCGCTTTGCAATTCTTTCGTCTAAAACATATGTGCTCCAACATGGTGTCCGGTAACTCTTAAGTGTGTCACCCTACGGTTCGCGAATAATTCAGACATGATTGAGACTCCTCTCAGATCAATAATCAGAAGCGGGACCTGGAGATCCATACGGATTCCCACACATTCAACGATGACTTCTATGATCGTGAGAACCTTTAACGCTAGTAACTAAATCCCTTTGTCTCGAGATATATTACATGTCCAAGATTCGATCATTGGTATCTCCATACCTAGTTTGATCTCGTTACCGACATGCACTCTTTTCTCGTTCCCGTGATATAACATTCTAGTGATCACATCACTTGCTTGCAAGCTATATTAATATGATATCACTGAGAGGGCACAGAGTATATCTATCCGTCATCGGGATTGACAAATTCCACTCTTGATCCATGAGCCTCAACATAACACCTTCGTAGCACTGAACCCATCTTTATAGTCACCCTGTTACGGTGTGACGTTTGATGTTATCAAGATACTCTTCCGGTGTTAGCAATTAACATGATCTCATGGTCTAAGGATAAAGATTACTTCATATGGTGTTATAGAAATATAAACATAATGACTTTGATCGTAATGCTATACTTTGGATGAATGTTCATCACATCATTCAACTAATGTTGTGACCTTGTTATTAACAACATCCAATGTCCATGATCAGGAAACCTTGATCATCTTGTTAATCAACAAGCTAGTCTATAAGAGAGGCATAACTAGGAACCCTTTTTGTTTATTAAACACACATGTATTGATGTTTCCGATAAATACAATTATAGCATGCAAAATAAACATTTATCATAAACATGGAATAAGATAATAACCACTTTATTATTGCCTCTCGGGCATATTCCCTTCAGTCTCCCACTTGCACTAGAGTCAATAATCTAGTTTGAAAAACTTTGCGTATTGAACACCTATGGCTTTCTGGTGTTGCATATACGCTATTGCTAGTGGTTAACATAATCTCCGGATCTAAAAGTTTTAGATTCGTGTGTATTTGCATGTCTTTGCATCTCTACGCATCACTCATTCTCAAATGAGATGGCATTGTATAAATTTGGTCCTTTGGTGAGACCTTTAGTTCGTTTAGGTTAAAATATGTTGATATTATTGTCACACAATATATCTTCATAGTATTAACCCGCTTTGAACGACACCTAGTTTGATAACAAACTACTTAACACAAATGCCCTCCTTTGCTGCTACTATAGCAGTTATATACTTAGCCTTTTGTTGTAGTATCCGTCACAATGTCTCAACTTTGGAACTCATCCAAATCCATCATGGAACATCCTTTCCATTACATTGTGCCACCCATAGTCTAAGTTTAGATAAATTTAATTTGTATCTTGTGACAAAACTAGTATCAATGTAACACTATACCAAATTATATGTAGTGGTTGCTACATTAATCCGTCAAGACTAAATATCGCTATGAAAGATCAAATATTGTCATAGTCAACTCCTTGAACATTGCCGTAAACTTCTTTCCGGCATGTCGACTATTTCATAGATGTTAAACATCCATGTCGATTTCTTTATAGATCCAAACACGACTGACAGGCTTCATGCCTTTCCGGAGGGTCTTCCAAGTTCAGAAACTTGATTTCTCGTGTATGGATACTATTATGGATTCTTTGACTTCTAGTCATTTTATTGAGTTAGGGCCCATCATCGCTTCTTTGCATGTAGTCGGTTCATCATTGTCAAAACAATAACGACTTGCTTATCAAATCACACTATATGATTCTTACCGACCCACACGGTTCAATAGGAACTCTAATCTCCGAGATCACACCCTTTGTAATCACGGGAGCCATGAGCATTGTGGATACCACCGGGACACTTTCCGGTGCTGCGCTACTTAGCACATATAGCTAAGGTTCAACAACCTTATCAAAGTTCTATTGTCCTCCCACTTAACTTTTCATGAGAAATTCCTTCTCAAGAAACTTGAAGTTCCAAGTAACAAACTCTTTTGTCCTTGGTGTTATGGAGAAATTCCCAACAAATTCTTTGGGATAACCTACAAAGACGTGCTTATCCGACTTTGGTTGTAAACATTTTACTTATGCATAGCATACCAAAATTTAAGGAAAGACAATTCGGGTTTTATCCCAAACCATAACTTATATGGTGTCATTTCAACGGATCACGATGGTGCTATTTTCAGTGTAAAAGCGGTAGTCTCTAAAGCTTTAATCCTTAAAACATAATGGCAGTTTTATAAATGACACCTTTGATCTTACCATGTCAAACATGGTTTGATTTCATCTCTCGAATATGCCATACTCCTATGGTTTATCGGGAAACACAAATCATGGAACAATTCCTCAAATCTTAAGTGTTTTGCTAAACATGTAACTCAAATATCTTCCTTTATGATCGAATCATAAACTCTTTATTTTCTTGTTACAATGATTTTCCACTTCATCTTGAAAGTCTTTGAACAATTTTCAAATGTTTCATACTTCTTCCTTATTAAGTAAATATATAAATATATTCACTCAAATTTCTGGAGGAAGCATATGAAGCAAAAAGATCCATCGCATATGGCTACACATAATGGACTATATACATCAATATGTATAATATCCGATAAGTTAGTCACCCGTTCCTCTTTGGCCTATGGACGGAGTTTCAATTATCTCAAGGAAAGTCTCACAAGCGTCAGTTGATCAAAATCAAAGACTCCAAAAATCCATCAACATGGAGTTTCTTCATGCTTTCTTTCCAATATAATTTAAACAGTGATGTCACTTCATAAGTGATCTTTCAATCATTTGTCTTGCGACATTTTAGCAATAGTGTTTATGGATGTGATTTCTCCCACTAGACTTGTAAAAGTTCATCCATCCTTTATGGAATACGGTAATTATTTGAACAACCATTGTTCTCGTAATACCGGAACAAAATAACAATTATTAAAACAAATCTTGAAGGCTAGGTTTGACGACAACAAAAAACACAATAACACTTTATTTGTTTTCGATGAACATCATCACTTATTCTCTTGCTAGTTACTTAGGCCATTGTAGTTCATGAATTGCGTTGTCCTGCATGACACTTCATACCAACCAATTCGGTATCCAATACCTAAGAACCACATTGTTTAATAAGCAAGGAATATAGCCATAACATGTATATCTTCTATATACCTAAGTTGGACATCTCCAACCTTTTATTTTCTGCCAAATATTTTATAGATTCTCTTTCAGCAATTCTTTTTCTTTTAAAAGAATCTATCAACAGCAATTGTGGTTTCATTCACATGACACATAGTACAAAGTGTATATAGTCAAATACTAATACCTTTGGACTTGCACTTTGAAGTGAATCACCATCATCAAATGTTTGGTGTTCTTTCAAAAAACCATTCTTTAGTAATCTATTAGTGTACTAAACATTTTACTTACATCTTCTATTCATCCTTATCATGACAACTTTCATGATCAAGCTACTACTGCCTATAAGGAAGAATGAAGAGTATAATTTTAGTTCCCGAAACCTTTTTGGGAGATTCGGATGCTTAGCATCTCCATCCTTCACAAATTCTCATACAATATGAGAACATGTATTTTGCTAAATTACACTCTATCATAATGCAACCAAAAACTTTGTTTCAGATATCACAATATCTTTCACACATGATGGTTTCTGAAACAATTCTTTCAGCTCCTAGATAACCTCGATATTAAAACTTTTTAATATCAAGAATCATGGAGGCAAACATGATACTTTAGATACTAACATTGGAATTCTTACTCTTGATTTAATACTACTTATTAAACTTCACAGAGTAAATGGAGTTTGCTAAAAGTTTGCAATAGGACTTATAAACTTTAAATTGACATTCAAAACAATACGATACCAGTTCGTAAAGTAAATATCCAGAATTATATAGTTCTATTATCTCAATTAAAACTAAGCATAAGATAGTGAACAAACGCCAATGACTACAACAAATTATGCAAATTCACTTCAATTTAGTTTATGACAAATTGAGTTCGACTAATCCAAATTAGAAATGAACTCCCACTCAAAAACGACATCCCTCGTGCCTTTTTGGTGATTACATGAACCAAATCCACTACACCAAGTCCGATCATCACGTGAGTCGGTGTAGCTTCAAAGGCGAGCATCAATATGGGCATCATATCAACTATATGACTCATGCTTAACCTTTCTGTTCGTGTTGCGAGGCCATGTTTTTACATGCTAGGCTCACCAAGTAAGAACCTTAGTACTCGCGTGTGTCAAACTGTCTTACACCCATTGTATGAAAGCGTAGAGTCGAGTACACCCGATCATCACGTGATGTCTTGAAACATGATCCATAGAACAATGCATACTTAAGGAAGAACACATTTTATCTTGATATCTAAATGAGGGATCATCTTACAATGCTACCAAAAGCGCCAAACTAGCAGTATAAGATGCTAACATCTAATGTGTAAAGTGAGATGATATGGTCCATGCATTTGATCTCTATCATTTGCATCGTGGTATGATCTCTATCATTCCTTTGTGTGTAAGGACAAGGTCTATGGAACTTAGACGTTGTGTGTGTTGTAAGAGTATCTATCATACATCTACTTACAACAATACCATATCAAGACACTAGCCCAGCAACGATCTAAACTAGACGCCTCTAATTTATCAATTGCAAGTTTTACGTGGCTTAGGGCTTTCGGAGATAGAACCGTTCTTACCTACGAACATGAACCACAACGAGGATAACCAATTTATTAGCAACTCGTTGTAAATCAGATATTGACTATAGTAGGAGAGACAGACACCCGCCAGCCACTTATGCAAAACTAGTTGCATGTCAATCGTGGAACCGGTCTCATGTACGATGACATGTAAGGTTGGTCCGGGCCGCTTCATCCCACTATTCCACCAATATCCAAAATACATAGAAGATGCAATAACATGATCATCATTGCCCACATATAAACATATGTGTACTACGCGTGCAAAGCACCTACGCATAGATCAGGCTCTGATACCACTGTTGGGTTCGCAGCACAGAAAACAAAAAAATTCCTACGATGAGAACTACACGCCAAGATCTATCAACTAGGTACAAAACAACGGGTGGACATACATCCAACGAGAACTTACCCTCGAAGACAACGAGTTTTGTTAACGAGTAGGAACTCATGGTTGATGTAGTCGTACACTTGCCGATCTCAAGATCGTGAGGAAGTCTGAGCGCCGCAACTCAGCAGCGCATCCGTACTCGCACACACGTTCAAGCCACCGGACAACCTCCACCTCCTCGCTCCAGCGATCCAGCGGAAGCAGCAACTCCTTCCAGACGAAATGCCACCGGGAACATGTATCCCGCTAATCCGAGAGCATGGGGAATAATTCTAGAGGGGGAGAGAGATCCTTCACAAGGAGGTGTGAGGAAGAAGGAGGAAGAGGGGGACTTTTATAGGAGGACGGGGGTGCCCCTCCTTCATGGTCGACGCATGGGGGGTGACTCCTCACCTCCCCCATTCATGTGGTGGTAACCCCTCCACATTAAAATGCCTCTTCACATTCCCCTTTAAAGTCCCTACTTTAAATGCATTAAAATTCTCCAAGTTTAATGCTCTCTCATTTAATAAAACTCCTTTATTAAATTTATTCAGAATTTTGTTAATTACTTTAATTAACAAACATTCACATATAACCCCTGCAACATTTCAATATTACATGCAGAACCAATTTCAGCAATTTCACCAAAGCAGTTCGGTGTCTATTGAAATAATTCCAGCGCTTTGCAATTCTTTCGTCTGAAACATATGTGCTCCAAAATGGTGTCCGGTAACTCTTAAGTGTGTCACCCTACGGTTCGCGAATAATGCAGACATGATTGAGACTCCTCTCAGATCAATAATCAGAAGCGGGACCTGGAGATCCATACTGATTCCTAAACATTCAACGATGACTTCTATGATCGTGAGAACCTTTAACGCTAGTAACTAAATCCCTTTGTCTCGCGATATATTACATGTCCGAGATTCGATCATTGGTATCTCCATACCTAGTTTGATCTCGTTACTAACATGCACTCTTTTCTCGTTCCCGTGATATAACATTCTAGTGATCACATCACTTGCTTGCAAGCTATATTAATGTGATATCACCGAGAGGGCCCAGAGTATATCTATCCGTCATCAGGATTGACAAATTCCACTCTTGATCCATGAGCCTCAACATAACACCTTCGTAGCACTGAACCCATCTTTATAGTCACCCTGTTACGGTGTGACGTTTGATGTTATCAAGATACTCTTCCGGTGTTAGCAATTAACATGATCTCATGGTCTAAGGATAAAGATTACTTCGTATGGTGTTATAGAAATATAAACATAATGACTTTGATTGTAATGCTATACTTTGGATGAATGTTCATCACATCATTCAACTAATGTTGTGACCTTGTTATTAACAACATCCAATGTCCATGATCAGGAAACCTTGATCATCTTGTTAATCAACAAACTAGTCTATAAGAGAGGCATAACTAGGAACCCTTTTTGTTTATTAAACACACATGTATTGATGTTTCCGATTAATACAATTATAGCATGCAAAATAAACATTTATCATAAACATGGAATAAGATAATAACCACTTTATTATTGCCTCTCGGGCATATTCCCTTCATTACCAACTCTGGATGTACGAGCGTAGCGATTCGCTCGACCTTTGCTGGCAGCTCCTCAGCTCTTCGATTGATGCGGGCCTTTTGTAAGTGCCCTTGAAGTTGCGTACAAAGCTGTAGACCTGCTCTTCCCAGCTGCGAATGGATCCGTGCAGGAGATTGTTGAGTCATGCACGAGCGGCGCCTTACAACTGTCGCTGCAGGCATTGCATGGCCGTGCTTCGACTCCCGCCATGTAGTCTGACGGAGGATATGTGGTCCTCCAACCAGATATTTGGGTCTTGTAGGCCGTCGAACCTTGGGTTCTTCGACGGGAGTTTGAACCCTTTAGGCATTCGCTTCTGCCTGATGGCCCTGTTGAAGCATCTGGCACCGCAGAGTTCAGTCTTGTCCTCTTCGGAGTCAGTCGAACGAGCGTGTCTTGCCCTTGATTTGTCGATTTTGCGCTGCGTGAGGTCATCGCGTGCATCGTAATTGCGATCATGCCGCGGTGAGCAATGACGCCGAGACAGATCATGACTGTCGTTTCTAGATGAAGGTGAGGAATAGCATTTTGCCAGAGCTTTGCCCTTCTTTGGCTCCGGCGTTGGCTCTTTGTCGAGAGAGGCCTCGACTAATCCCAAGCCCACGATCATAGATCGGTCCATGGCAGCTCGCGGATCTCCAGTTGGTGGCTGGTTGTTGAGGAGGTACATGGTGGCTGCCGTCACCGCTGCTTGCGGTGTCTTTGGGACCACGTTGCCCCGCATGTCAACTGTCATAGAGCTGAAGTCGAGGACTTTCGCGGCTTCTATGTGTTCTTGCTCGGTGAGATGGGCCATCCGAGATTGCCTCTTGTTGGCCACCTATTCGTTGCCCTTGGAGGAGGATCCTCCGTGGGAGGAGAGCCTAGCTCGACGAAGGCTCGACTCATCTTACGCCTTTTTACGCACTTCGAGTTGCGCGATTGTGTGTAGCTGGCATCTGTACTCCTCCTTTAGTAGCCAATGGTAACCCATCAGCATGTCCAACGGCGTGCCGGGGGGCAGAGGATTGCCTCGCAGAGCTTCTCGGCAGAGGGCCCACTCGTTGTCGTTGAGTCTAATCACGACACGTTCACCAGTGTGCTTGTTCACCATGGTTGGAGGTTCGACTACCCCTCCGTTGTTGACGGGCGTGCCATTGCCACCGTTGGTGGGGCCACCGTTGGGTGGTACGCCATTAGGTATACCACCGTTGGGCGGATCAGATCCGTCGCCACCGTTTTCGCGATTTGCGGTGGTGCCGCCAGCGTTGATGACAGCACACATGAAGTGATTGGGGAACCTGTTGCTTCCACAACTTTCGGATCTGGAGCCATAGACTCCATTTTCCGTCACTAGGTCACCCAGATCGGATCCTCGTCTGCTGTCGCTATCCGTGCTCCTGGCTATTGCCGAGATGTTGAGCTCGCTGAGGGTGCCGATTGGTGGCGGGAACCACGATGCTGGAGTAATCGCGGGTGCCATTGGCTGGCCAGGCATGCGAAGCATACCCATCTGACCGACCTGGAAGCGGAAGCTCCCAATCGCCAGGTTGATCCCCTCACCCACGGACTCGAAAGCCGGGCGAGTGGCCGGCACGTGGATGGTGAAGTCGAACGTGTCGAAGAGCTGGCGAATCTCCACTGTTGCGGAGTTGTAGATCGTGGTTTATGGGGCCAAAGAACCCGCGACATCAGCACTCCCAATTCCCACAAACGGTGCCAATTGACGAGGGTTTAACTCATTAATGCCCATTGTTATGGACTTGGGTTTTGGAGAAGGAGGGAGCGCTGGAGGCATCAGTCGGCTAGCAAACAAGCACACAGGGACGCAAGGTTTACCCAGGTTCAAGCCTCATAGAGGTCCCTACTCCTGCTTGTCTGCTCTTAGAATTAAAGAAGGAATCAAAGATTACAGGGGCGCGCAGATGCAATTTGGCGAGAGTTGTGGAAACTAGGGTTGCGTGTGTCCTCCTCGCCGCCCCTCCTAGCCTTTATATAGATAGGCTAGGTCTTGGGTAGCAGGTCGAGTCAGTTACATGTTAGGATTTTCCCTTTAAACTTTCTATCTTTGGCTTCTTCTTGTCTCACAAGCAACCGAGAGTCCGCGGGCCACTCGAGTTCTCCATTTGGGCCTTGGCAACACCGTGGGATTTCACAGTATTCAGGCTGTATATACCAAGCTCGAGTACCTATAGGGTATACCCATGTCACATATAGAAAGCATAATGAGAATGGTATTCACCTTGTCCCTCATAGTGTAGCAAAACATAAATGCATAGGACACTTTCAAAGTTCATAAGGGTGACTAGATACAAGTAGTTTAAGAACGAGCAATATCAAAGTTATGAATCAATCAACAAGTTTTGGGACAATGCATATTAAACTAAGAATGGCCACTATGCTCTCTCAATAGGTGCATAAAGATAGAAGATGGAGACTCAACATAAAAGTAAAAGAAAGACCTTCATAGAAGGAAGCAGGGATTCAAGTCTCATAAAGAGCTTACAAAAATTATGGTACTTATTAGCTGTCAGCTCTCATTGCCCCTATCATAAGCATCTTGAAGTGATTAAGGTTAAAGTGAACAAACTATGGAGTATATGCTTCACAAAGTATAAGTTGGCAATCTCATGTCCTTTGATTACGAGGGCCACTCCTCATGCTACTCAAGTTTAGTTACCAGTAAGTTCTTGTCATAGTAAGTACATGTCTATCATAGAGAACCGCCAACGGGGTACCCCTTGCACATGATACAGGAGCTATCCCATAATCAAAATGACAAGGCAAGCAGACAATGAGCATCTCAGCAATCTTCTTATTTACCATGGGAAAATGGTGTTTTTTTCTCTCTTTCCTCTTTCCTCATCTTTTTCTTTTTCATTTTCTCAATCTCTATCTCTTTTTTATAAGAAGAATGCTTCATAGATTGCTCACTGTGGTGATGCTGCATGTTTCCACCATGATTAAGCATGGCTTAGGCTAGCGGCCTAGGCGTTTCTCTAACACACATACATAACTCCATGGACTTACAAGCTCCCCTTTTATTTCACACCGACGACATCCATAAAGAAAAGAGCATGATATCAACTAGGTACAATGTACAAGTGCAATGTTGAAAGCGTTCCCCATGACGACATGGTTCTTCTAATCCCAACGTATAAGTGCAAGCATATACAACATAGATGACACAATGGTTCAAGTTTATTAGGGGCAAGAAAATTAAAGTGTGTCATCAAGTTCGTGAGAGCTTTAATCACTAATTTTCACATAACAAGTTTAATTCGGAAGGTAGATAAAAACATGAATATACTTGGAATAGCAAATGCTAATAGGTAGGTATGATGGACTCTTTGGAATTACTTGGTTTTATTTGGAGTTGGATGCATGAGTGGAACTCATACTTGGTATGGAGGCTAGCAAAAGACTGGGAGCGACCAACTAAGAGAGCAATAACGGCCATAATCATGCAAAGCAACAAAACATTATTAATTAAAGCATAAAGTGATATTAAAAGACGAAAACTAAATGATAATAGAGGCTATGGTGACTTGGTATAGTCTTAACATGGTGTCAGCATGCACCAAGTCAACCCAAATAAAGCATTAAAGGAGAATACCACAATATTATGCTTTTATATGCTAAAACAACGCATGATTATTTCAAGGCACATTAAGCAATCTCAATTGTTTATAACATGTCATGCTACAGCAATAATCACTAAGCATAAAGCCAAAACAATATCAAGCATGACATGTGAATTCTTGGTGGAGAAACAATGTGCATGGTGCCTTTTTCCACATCTATTGTTGCTCCAAGGAGTTTCAATAGGGATCTTCCAAGTGTGATTTGTCCTTTTCCTACACATTCAATAACAAGATAATCAGTAGAAACCATTTTCCCTAGGATATTTGTAAACACTCCTTCAACTATTCCAATAGGTAATATTATGGCATTATTAGCAAGAAAAATTTCTTCTCCTCCTTCAGAAAGCCCCCAAAGATTCAAAGATTCATAAATATATTTGGGCATAAGACAAAATTCAGACATGATATCACAGCGAGCATGAAAATTTTCATTGTTTATATCAATCTTTACTGTGGGAAGCCATTCCGAGGGTTCAGAATTTATTGGAACATAGTTATGATGCTTTCTAAGCGTATTATAGCAATCTTTCAAACTAGCAGTGCTAGTCTCAAGAGTATTCAATCTAGCAAATATGTTTATGAAAGAAGAATCAGATTTGCTAGGCAAGTTGTAAGTAAAGACCAATTTCTTTATGGCATTAACAACATCATCTTCATTGCATTGGAGGAAGTCTCCTCCCACAATAGCATCTAAAGCATATCTATAGCAAAGAGCAATTCCAAGGTAGAAACTGCTAAGAAACAAGCTTTGAGTCATTTTAGGTTCGGTTTTTCCATGTAAATCAGAGATTCTAGACCAAGCTTCTTTAAAACTCTCTTCAATTCCTTGTTTAAAAGTGAAAATCATTTCCTCAGGTGTCATAGTTGCTGGAGCAATGCTACACATAATGGCAACTTAAGATAGGAACTAATTTTTTTTTTGTGTTTTTAATAAAAAACCAAACTAGTAAAACTATTTTTTTTGTGTTTTTGATAAAGAAACAAGCAAAGTAAGCAAATGTAAACTAAGCAAAACAAAAATAACAAACTAAAGAGATTGGTTATGAGGGACTCCCCTTGTGAAGATGTCCTTGACTCCCCGACAACGGCGCCAGAAAAAGTACTTGTTGACTCGTGTATTAACGAGCTCATTGGGGAACACCAAGAGGAAGGTATGATGAGCACAGCAGTAAGTTTTACTTTAGTTATGAAACCAAGGTTATCAATCTAGTAGGAGCAAGGAAACGCCCCAAAGGTGTAGCTAGCTGAACGTTGGCAAGGCGCACTACTGGTGCCAGTAGCAACATGGAGACCTGCACAACACAACCACAGAACTCTTTCCCCAACTTGCGATGAGGTTGTCAATCTCACCGGTTTTGCTGAAAACAAAGGATTAAACGTATCGAGTGGAAGAAATTAATAGTTTGTAGAAAGTAAACACAAAGCAGTAAACAGTTTGTAGATTGTATGTAAAAGAAAGGACCGGGTCCATAGTTCACTAGAGGTGGCTCTCCTTAAGATAGATAACATGCTGGGTGAACAAATTACGTCAGGGCAATTGACAAACATCAAGAAAGTATACAAGCATATACTAATCATCTTGACTCCTTTGGGACTTGATTGGGCATTACAACATTATACATAGACCGCCATCCAACTGCATCTATGACTAATAATCCACCTTCAGGTTATCATCCGAACCCCCTCCTGTATTAAGTTGCAAGCAACAAATTATTGCTTTACGAATTGCGTGTAAAGTAAACAATATGATTGTTCTATGAAGAAATGATTGTTATTTTCTCCCTAGTAGCAACAACACATCTAGTACCTTAGAGATTTCTGTCACTTCCCCAGATTACTAGAGGCATGAACCCACTATCGAGCATAAATACTAACTCTTGGAGTTGCTAGCATCTACTTGGCCAAGATAGCTACTAACAACAGAAATCATGCAAGATAAAAAATAACAAAGACATGATAGAATCAATAATCAATCTGAAATAGCATCTCAATATCCATCGGATCCCTGCAAACACAACATGTATGGATTACAAATAGATGATCTTGATCATGAACGGAGCTCACAAGATCTAAACATGAAAGCACAAAGGAGGAGAAACCAGCCATCTAGCTACTACATGGACCCGTGTTCCAGAGATGAACTACTCACGCATCACACCGGAGGCTTGCATGGTGATGAAGAAGGCCTCCAGGGTGAATTCCCCTCTCTGGCAGGGTGCCGGGAAGAGCTTCAGATCCCTCCCGATCTAGGGATGGAGATGACGGAAGCTATAGACTCTTTCGTGGATTTTTGATCGGTTACTTAGGGTTTCCATATCAGAGGCAATATATAGGCGGAAGGAGAGGCCGAGGGGGTGCTAGGGTCGGCCAGACCACCCCCTGGCGCGGGCCAGGCCTAGCCGCGCGGCCAGGTGGTGTGGCCAGGCCCCAACCCTTCTCCGTCTCGTATTCTGGCTCCAGATGTCTTTCGGTAAAATAGCAACTTTGGCTTTTGTCCCGTCCAATACCGAGAATATTCATTTTCTGACTTCCTGGAACCAAAAACAGCAGAAAACAGGCAGCTGGCACTGTAGCTCTTGTTAATAGGTTAGTCCAAGAAATCATATGAAAAGTACTCCAAAGTGTGGACAAAACACTAGAAAGTAGATAAAACCAAGCATGGAACATCAAAAATTATAGATACATTTGCAATGTATCACATACCTTGATATTGCTTGTTTTAAACTATTTGTATCTAGTCACTCTTATAAACTTTGAAGGTGTCCTATGCAATTATGTTTGATACTCTACGACGGACAAGCTGAATGCCACTATGCTATGTTTTCTTTATGTAAAACAAACAAACGTATTGCAAAGCATTGTTATTCATGAATCTTTTGTTTGTGGTTTTTTCATGTTGCAACATAGTTTCTTTGTCTTATTGCTAGAACTTTGTCTTTCATGTTATGATTGAAGAACTATGATCCCAAATTTCAATGTTTTACAAATACTTTGATCAAGTTTATGATGGTGCATGTCACCTCAAAAATTATTCTTTCTTTTTATCACTTACCTACTCGAGGACGAGCCAGAGTTAAGCTTGGGGATGTTGATACGTTGCAAACGTATCCATAATTTTTGATGTTCCATGCTTGGTTTTATCTACTTTCTTATTTTTTGTCTACACTTTGGAGTACTTTTCATATGATTTCTTGGACTAACCTATTAACAAGAGCCATAGTGCCAGCTGCATGTTTTCTACTGTTTTTGGTTCCAGGAAAGTCAGAAAATGAATATTCTCGGAATTGGACGGGACAAAAGCCAAAGTCAGTTTTTCACCGAGGGACACCTGGAGCAATCACGAGGGAGAGGCTGGGGCCCGGCCACACCACCTGCCGCGCGGCCAGGCCTGACCCGCGCCAGGGGGTGGTCTGGCCGCCCAAGGCACCCCCTCGGCCTCTCCTTTCGCCTATATATTGCCTCTGATGCGGAAACCCTAAGGACCCGATCAAAAATCCACGAAAGAGTCTGTAGCCGCCGTCATCTCCATCCCTAGATCGGGAGGGATCTGAAGCTCTTCCCGGCACCCTGCCAGAGAGGGGAATTCACCCTGGAGGCCTTCTTCATCATCATGCAAGCCTCCAGTGTGATGCGTGAGTAGTTCATCTCTAGACTACGGGTCCATGTAGTAGCTAGATGGCTGGTTCTCCTCCTTTGTGCTATCATGTTTAGATCTTGTGAGCTCCGTTCATGATCAAGATCATCTATTTGTAATTCTGCATGTTGTGTTTGCGGGGATCTGATGGATATTGAGATGCTATTTCAGATTGATTACTGATCCTATCATGTCTTTGTTATTTGTGATCTTGCATGCTTTCCATTGTTAGTAGCTATCTTGGCCAAGTAGATGCTAGCAACTCCAAGAGTTAGTATCTATGCTCGATAGTGGGTTCATGCCTCTGGTAATCTGGGGAAGTGACATAAATCTCTAGGGTACTAGATGTGTTGTTGCTCCTAGGGAGAAAACAACAATCCTTTGTTCATAGAACAATCGTATTGTTTACTTTACATGCAATTCGTAATGCAATTATTGGTTGCTTGCAACTTAATACTGGAGGGGGTTCAGATGATAACCTGGAGGTGGATTATTAGTCATAGATGTAGTTGGATGGCGACCTATGTATAATGTTGTAATGCCCAATTGAATCTCAAAGGAGTCAAGATGATTAGTATATGCTTGTATACTTTCTCGATGTTTGTCAATTGCCCCACTGTAATTTGTTCACCCAACATGTCATCTATCTTAAGGAGAGAGACCTCTAGTGAACTATGGACCCCGGTCCTTTCTTTTACTTTCAATCTACAATCAACTGTTTACTGCTTTGTGTTTACTTTCTGCAAACTATTACTTTCTTCCACTCGATACGTTTAATCCTTTGTTTTCAACAAAATTGGTGAGATGGACAACCTCATCGCAAGTTGGGGACAGAGTTCTATGGTTGTCTTGTGCAGGTCTCCACGCTGTCTTGCCGGTAGTGCGCTCGCTAACGTTTCACTAGCAACACCTTTGGGTGTTTCCTTGCTCCTACTGGTTCGATTAAACCTTGGTTTCATAATTGAGGGAAAACTTGCTGTTGTGCTCATCATACCTTCCTCTTGGGGTTCCCCAACGAGCTCATTAATACACGAGTCAGCAAGAACCGCCAACGGGGTACCCCTTGCCCGATGATACAGAAGAATCCCCATATCAAAATGACAAGGCAAGCAGACAACGAGCATCTCAACAATCTTCTTATTTACCATGGGAAAATGGTGCTTTTTTCTCTCTTTCCTCTTTTCTCATCACTTTTTTTTCTTTTTCTCTTTTTCTCAATCTCTACGTCTTTTTTATAAGAAGAATGCTTCATAGATTTCTCATTATGGTTAGGATGCAGGTTTCCACCATGATTAGGCATGGATTAGACCAGCGGCCCAGGCGTTTCTCTAACACACACACATAACTCCATGGACCTACAAGCTCCCCTTTTATTTCACACCGACGACATCCATAGACAAAAGAGCATGATATCAACTAGGTACAATGTACAAGTGCAATATTGAAAGCGTTCCCCATGACAGCATGGTTCTGCTAATCCCCAACATATAAGTGCAAGCATATACAACATAGATGACACAATGGTTCAAGTTTAGTAGGGGCAAGAAAAGTAAAGTGTGCCATCAAGTTCGTGAGAGCTTTAATCACTAGTTTTCTCATAACAAGTTTAATTCGGAAGGTAGATAAAAACATGAATATACTTGGAATAGCAAATGCTAATAGGTAGGTATGGTGGAATCTTTGGAATAACTTGGTTTTATTTGGAGTTGGATGCATAAGTGGAACTCATACTTGGTTATGGAGGCTAGCAAAAGACTGGGAGCGACCAACTAAGAGACAAAACATTATTAATTAAAGCATAAAGTGATATTACAAGTCAAAAACTAAATGATCATAGAGGCTATGGTGACTTGGTATAGTCTTAACATGGTGTGAGCATGCACCAAGTCAACCCAAATAAAGCATTTAAAGGAGAATACCATAATATTTTCTTTTAATATGCTAAAACAACGCATGATTATTTCAAGGCACATTAAGCAATCTCAATTGTTTATAACATATCATGCTACAACTATAATCACTAAGCATAAAGCCAAATCAATATCAAGCATGACATGATAAAGCCTAAGTCACAGTTATAAACAAGCTCCTTTTATACCACTATAAGCATGAAACTTCCTACTCTTTTCCAACACCAATCAAAAACTAAAGCTAAACACAGTGGTAGAAAAGGGGAACACTCGCAGAACAATAAGAGTGAAAACTAGAGTGTTCTAGGTAATGAATAACGGGGGTATGTGTCTCTCCAAAAGAAGTGTGTCCGGATCCAACCAACTTATTGCAACAAAGAAAGCAAAAGAAAACTAACAAAGACGCTCTAAGAACAACAAAACAATGCATGAAACAATAAAAACGAAGTGTCTAGAAAGACCTGAGATTTTTATTGATGAAGAAGGGGATGCCTTGGGCATCGCCAAGCTTTGATGCTTGTTCCTCTTGAATATTTCTTGGAGTGACATGGGGTGGCATCCCCAATCTTGAGCTTTTGTCCATTCTTCATCTTATTACATCATTCTTTTCCTACACCTAAAAATTTCCTTCATACAAAACTTCACACAATCTTCATTAGCAACATTAGTGCATTCAAAACATAATAAACCTTTGGAGTTTAGTTTAAAACATAAAAACTTTCATTAAAAACACAATATACTGTAGCAATTCCATCAAAAATCTCAATTCACCAAAAATAACCCAAAAAGAAATCGATAAAGAGGCAAATGCAAATAATGGTAGAAATCTGTCAAAACAGACCAGTAGGTAAAAACCAATTTTTTCAAAGACCTTTTGTTGCTCAAATAGAAAAGTGTTGAACTAACAAAAGTTAGCTAACAACCTCAGGGATTTATTTATAAAATTACACCTCAATCCGACTTATAGAGATTTTTCACGAATATTTACAGTGAAGCACAAAAATCTATTGTGGGACAGCACTTCCCCAAATCTTACTTCCCTCTCATTAGAGGTTATTCTTGGCACAAAAATCAAATAAATAAAAGGATAAGGAGAGGTTATTACAGAAGTAGTAACTTCTAAGACTCAAGAAAACTATTGGGTTATCTCCCAATAAGTACTTTTCTTTAACGCCTTGAAGTTAGGCATGATAGTTTGAGAAGATACTCACATAAGAAATATGAATTGAAGTAAAAGAGAGAATCAAGAAGCAAATTCAAAGCACATTTAAGTCTAACCCACTTCCTATGCATAGGAATCTTGTAAAGAAACAAGTCATGAAAGCATAAAGCAACAAGCATAGGAAAGCAAAACAAGTGAAAACAAGAAATAAAAAGACACAATTGCAGAATCTAAAGGAAATAACTTCGAGCACTCACACCGGAGGATGTGAGTACCTTTTACCTTACCTCCCCGGCAACGGCGCCAGAAAATAGCTAGATGTCTACGCACTTTTATTCTTGTAGATAGTTGTTGGGCCTCCAAGTGTAGAGGTTTGTAGAAGAGCAGCAAGTTTCTCTTAAGTGGATCACCCAAGGTTTATCGAACTTAGGGAGGAAGTGGTCAAATGTATCCCTCTCAAGCAACCCTGCAATCAAGATACAAGAAGTCTTTTGTGTCCCCAACACACCCAATACACTTGTTAGGTGTATATGTGCACTAGTTCGACGAAGAGATAGTAAAATACAAGTGGTATGGATATAAGACAATGGTGCTATAAAATACTTTGATGGCGTGGAAGATACTAAAGGTAAACTAAAATAAAGATGGCAGTAAGAAAACATGTAACAGATCTAGTTGCAAATGGTGTTTCAATGCTTATAAACAAGGCCTAGGGATCATACTTTCACTAGTGAACACTCTCATATAAATATCTTCTCTTCAGATACTACTCTGAACTATTCTCCGGTTGGATACTCTAATCCATGGTAGGGCTATAACAGCACTCCTCAAAGTTCACTTTCCCCATCTAGATAACCCCACAATGTCACCTTGAGCACTAGATGGTTCCAATAAACACCACAATTTCATAGAGACATCCAACTCCAAATATAACTCATAACAAGTATTTATGTAACCTAAGCCAAAGTGCCACACGGTGTGCACACTGTCAACTTCACACACGTGGGGATAAGCAGAGATTCATTAAAGCACTTTAGTACCAGAGTAGATCCAGATTACAAAGCTCATGATCTCAATAAGATAATGCATAGAGAGAGATGAACACATAGCTACCGGTAGAGCCCTTAGCCTCGAGAGAGAACTACTCCCTCCTCATCATGGGAATCAGCAACGGTGATGGAGATGGTGGTGGAGATCGATATAGATGGCTCCGGGGGCACTTCCCCGTCCTGGCAGGGTGCTGGAACAGAGACTTTTTGTCCCCCGAATCTCCTCTTCGGTGGCGGCGACGCTGCGGAACTTTTCATGCAATTCTGATGGATGATTTTGGGTTTCTGCATCGGGAGGCTTCTTATAGGCGAAGAGGCAAGGTCGGTGGGCGCCTGAGGGCCCCACACCACCTAGTGGCGTGTCCAGGGGGACCCGCGCCACCCTATGGTGTGGCCAGCCCCTGGCCCCTCTCCATCTCGTCTTCTAGCTCCGTGAGTCTTCCGGTAAAATATCGACTTTGGCTTTTGTCCTGTCCAATTCCTAGAATATTCATTTTCTGGCTTTTTGGGAACCAAAAACAGAAGAAAACAGGCAACGGGCACTATGGCATCTTGTTAATAGGTTAGTCCTAGAAAATGTGTAAAAAATACTCCAAAGTGTGGACAAAACATAAGAAAGTAGATATAAAACAAGCATGGAACATCAAAAATTATAGATACGTTTGCAACGTATCTAGTACCAGGGGACCCACACCACCTAGTGGCGCGGCTAGGGTTGGCCACGCCACCACCAGGTGTGGCCGGCCTGGCTCCCCTCTTTGTCTCCCCTCCGGACTCCGTGTTCGTTCTGGTGAAATATTGACTTGGGCTTTTGTCTGGTCCAATTCTGAAAATATTTCCTTACTAGCTTTCTTGAAACCAAAAACAGCAGAAAACAGGCAACTGACACTATGGCATCTTGTTAATAGGTTAGTTCCAGAAAATGTGTAAAAATACTCCAAAGTATGGACAAAACATAAGAAAGTAGATATAAAACAAGCATGGAACATCAAAAATTATAGATACGTTTGCAACGTATCAGCGGGCTTGGTTAGGCCTGGCCTAGAAAATGTCCAGGTATACTAGACATGTACCAATTGAGAAATGACGGTAAAGGGTTCTCCTTGATGCATTGCTAAACCAAGCTCAAAAGAATGTGAGAAATGGAGGCAAACGTGCCTCCACTTGGCGAAGACAGCTGATGGTGCCATTGATCTAGAGGCGTCATGTCAACCTCGGCGAGGCGCCCAATCAGCAACAAGAAGGCCAAGGCATCCTTGGCTCAACTACCAACATCTGACAGTGTGTAGACTGATACGTTGCAGACATATCCATAATTTTTTATGTTCCATGCTTGGTTTTATCTACTTTCTTATATTTTGTCCATACTTTGGAGTACTTTTCATATGATTTCTTGGATTAACCTATTAACAAGAGCCACAGTGGCAGCTACCTGTTTTCTGCTGTTTTTCACCACAAGAAATGTGTTATTCTATGACCTTCTAATTGTGACCGTGGACAAAATCGTCATAGATTTATGACGATTTCGCACCAGATGGTCTCAGGTCGTTCGAGAGGTTGAAAACCTTACAAAATTATGATGATTTTGCTTAGAAACATCATAGTTTCATTATCTCAAATCGTCATAACCTGACGGATGTAGCCTACAACGTTATTTCTACCTCACTATGACGATTTTAAATCATCATGACATCCAAATTAGGATAAGTTGAAATTAGTAGTCGGACACGTCAGCAATTGCGCATATGTGGCATGTCTATGTGTCAGTTTTCAACTATGTGTCATATCCATTTGTCAATATCTGCTTATGTGGCGCTTACGTGGCACTCCTTGAATATTTGCAAAAAATAATAGAGGTAGAGATTTGAACTCAAGACCTCCCAACTAAACATGCCACTTCTTGCCACTACCCCAACCAATATTTCTTGTAATCCTACTACAACGATATTTTATATGTATATGTAATCCGCCAATTCCCCAACAATTACGCAAAAAATAGGTGGCTGGGGGATTCGAACACAAGACCTCACAACCAAACATGCCACTTCATGCCACTACACCAACCAATATTTCTTGTCATCCTACTACAACGATATTTTATATGTATATGTAATCCGTCAATTCCCCAATAATCACGCAAAATATAGGTCGCTAGTGGGATTCGAACCCGCTACCCAAGAGACCCACCTAGCATGGCTAGCCACTGCACCAAACAATATTTCTGGTCATACTACTACAACGATACTTTATATTTATATGTAGTCCACCAATTCCCCAACAATTGGGTAAAAAATAGGTGGCTGGGGGATTCAAACCTGCGACCCAGCAGCACCTACTAGCGAGGCTTGCCACTGCACCAACCAAGTTGTTTTGTTCTAGTACTGCAACTGTGGCTATAATAACATATATTTATCAGGCTGGGCCTTTGTTCAAACCCGCGATTGGGCCAAATTTATCGGGTTGATCCACTTAGGCTAGTTTTTTTCTGCGTTTCTTTTTTCTGTTTTCTTAATTCTTTTGTATCTTTTTCATAATAAGTCTAAAAGAATTGATTTTTGTTTCTATTTATTTTATAAAATTCAGCGGATCATATTAGGGTGTTTATTAGCAATACTTTGATTATTTAAAAAAGTGAATTTACTAATCCCATATTAGTCTATGGTAGGGACATATCATAATTAAAATATAATTTTGAAACTAGCGTTTTGACTTAAAAAAATACATGAGTGCAATGGATGAATTACCATGATGAAACATCATATTGTGAGTCTAAAACTGATTTTTTTCAAAAAATCTTGAGCATTAGATCATGTACCTGTAGTTTAAATCGGACCCACTTCCTGCCGATTCGGCAGGAATTTGTCTTTTTCTCCAGGAGTGGACGGAAAGGTTTGAGATACCCCGGTTGGGATATTGTCCATGTAAGGTGGTATACTATTTTTGAAAAATGTTGTGGTAGCATTCTAAAACTATCGTTTGGTGGTTGCTTCACTAAACGCCCCATTTTTTGCGCTCGGAAAATGGAAAATAGATTTTTCGTGCAACGAAAAGAAAAACTTCCTCCTGCAACATTGTTCTCCATCACATAATATACATGGGTGCACAATATGGGCACATTATCACAAACTATGTTGTCATTCTGGCCATAACACTGGTCGTTTGGCCCGAAAGCGATGAAACCTCAGACATGATAGGTCATTTCTGAGAAGGTTTTTTGAGACACTTACAATATACCAAGTCGGGTATTTTTCCTTAAAACTATGTCACATTATATGACACCACGCGAAGGATTTGCATTGATCGGACCGTTTTTGAATTTTTTATGTCCGTTTCAAACTATGGTCAAAACGGTGGGCATGAAGGTTCTTAGCTAGGGGCCGAGCCTTGCTAAACTTGCATTGGATCTGAGAAGAAATAGCATATTGTGAGTCTAAAACAGATTTTTTAAAAAAATCTTGAGCATTAGATCATGTACCTGTAGTTTAAATCGGACCCACTGCCTACCGATTTGGCAGGAATTTGTCATTTTCTCCAGGGGTGGACGGAAAAGTTTGAGATACCCCGGTTGGGATATTGTCCATGTAAGGTGGTCTACTATTTTTGAAAAATTTGGTGGTAGCATTCTAAAACTGTCGTTTGGTGGTTGCTTCACTAAACGCCTCGTTTTTTGCGCTCGGAAAATGGAAAATAGATTTTCCGTGCGACGAAAAGAAAAACTTCCTCTTGCAACATTGTTCTCCATCTCATGATACACATGGGTGCACAATATGTGCACATTATCACAAACTATATCGTGATTCTGGCCATAACACTGGTCGTTTGGCCCGAAAGCCATGAAACCTCGGACATGATAGGTCATTTCTGAGAAGGTTTTTTTTAGACACTTACAATATACCAAGTTTGGTATTTTTACTTAAAACTATGTCACATAATATGACACCATGCGAAGGATTTGCATTGATCGGACCGTTTTTGAATTTTTTTATGCCCGTTTCAAACTATGGTCAAAACGGCGGACATGAAGGTTCTTAGCTAGGGGCCGAGCCTCGCTAAACTTGTATTGGATCTCTGAAGAAATAGCATATTGAGAGTCTAAAAATGATTTTTTCGAAAAATCATGGGCCTCAGATAATGTACCTGTAGTTCAAATCGGATCCACTTCCTACCGATTCAGCAGGAATTTGTTTTTTTTGCCAGGGATGGACGGAAAGATTTGAGATATCCTGGTTAGGACATTGTCCATGTAAGGTGGTCTACTATTTTTGAAAATTGTGGTGGTAGCATTCTAAAACTGTCGTTTGGTTGCTTAACAAAACCCTCCGTTTTTTGCGCTCGGAAAATTGAAAATGGATTTTCCGTGCGATGAAAAGAAAAACTTCCTCCTACAACATTATTCGCCATCTCATGAAACACATAGGTGCACAATATAGGCACATTATCACAAACTATGCCACAATTCTGGCCATAACATTGGTCGTTTGGCCCGAAAGCCATGAAACCTCACACATGATAGGTCATTTTTGAGAAGGTTTTTTGAGACACTTGCAATATACCAAGTTTGGTATTTTTTCTTGAAACTATGTCACATAATAAGATGCCATGCGAAGGATTTGCATTGATCGGACCTTTTTGTTAATTTTTTATACCTGTTTCAGACTATGGTCAAACGACGGGCATGAAGGTTCTTAGCTAGGGGTCAAGCCTTGCTAAACTTGCATTGGATCTCTGCAGAAATAGCATATTGTGAGTCTAAAAATGATTTTTCGGAAAAATCATGGGCATCAGATAATGTACCTGTAGTTCAAATCGGACCCACTTCCTAGTGATTCGGCAGGAATTTGTCTTTTTTGCTAGGGATGGACGAAAAGGTTTGAGATACCCTGATTGGGACATTGTACATGTAAGGTGGTTTATTATTTTTGGCGTGGTAGCATTTTTTGAATTGAACATTTGGTGTTGCTTCACAAAACGCCCCGATTTTGACACTCGAAAAATAGAAAATGGCTTGATTTTGGAGATGAAAAGGAAAATTTCCTCCTGAAACATTGTTCTCCATCCCAAGATACACATGTGTGTGAAATATGGGATCATTATCATAAATTATGACATGATTTTGGAGATAACATTGGTCATTTGCCTGTAAAATAGAGCCAGCCAATCAGAGGACACAGATAGACTATCCATGGATCCCCCCGCCATAGATATCAGCCATCCACTTGCTCTCATCCAACGTACGGAATTTCTCCTGCCTTCCCTTGACTTCCTCCAAATTTTGAATCGAAATGACCAAAACACCCACAAATCTAGTACCGCATCGCACAAATATCCAGGGGTATTTTGGACAAGTTGTCGATGCCACCCAGACAACCCAACCCCAATCCGCTCCCCTCCACACAATCCCTAATCGCCACCCTCTCGCCTCCGCTCCCGGAACCCTAATCGCCACCCTCGCGCCTTCCCCTATAGCGCCACCACCACCGTCTCGCCTCCGCCCTCCAGATCTCCTCCACTTGCGCCACCACACATCTCGAGAGCCGGATTTCCTCTCACGGATCCGCATCGCCACCGCTCATCTCTCTGCACCAAGCCCCGGGTTCCATAGAGCACAGACGACCGCGAGCGGCGGCGGCCATCTCCTCCTCTCCTGCATGTACGAGGACGTCGGCCGCCCTCCTCCTGGAAGATCACCCCACAGACCACCTCTACGAACCCTAGCGTTGGGCTTTCCGGCCGGCATCCAGCCAAACCCTAACTCCCTCCTTCCTGTGCGCCGCTATCTCCCCTGCCGATCCTCGACTTGCCTCCAAACCCTAACTCCCTACTCCATGTGCGCCGCCGCCACCACCAACTCCTACCCAGCCAGCGGCCGCCATCTTCCCTGATGCCGGTGTGCGTTCTGCCGGTGCCAGGAGGTGCATGTTGTAGGGATCCAAGGTCATCGCGCGGTCGTCCCAGGCCAGCCTCCAGTTCCCCTGATTCTCCCCAGTTTTGCCGCCAGCTATTCAGGCCTCCCCATGCCCTCCCGCCATCCGAATCCATCGTCTCCGGAGCTTACCACCCCACGCCCTCCCTAATTCGCCTCTGTCCATCTCTTTGTTTCCCCCCAGGTCCCATCAACCCACTCTCATATGTCGTGTATCTACAGGAACCCAACGATGACATCCTCCTCCCCACACAGGTGCGACAAGAACCAAAGATGGTGTCCAGATCATGCCCTTAGCAGGACGGTGCCAACGATGCTGAGCAAATATTCAGGTATGAGGCTATCGGTACTGTATGATGTTCATTAACTATTCCCTTTTTGTTCTAACTAATTTGGACAGTGCATTAGTATTAGTTCTTCATCGTATAACTAGATACAACAAATTGAAATGTTTGCAGAGTTGTAATCTAGGAAATGGCTTATTGTTGATGTCCTATACTATATGTTTAGATGTTCCATCCCATTTAGGTCCTCAGATGCAAAGTCACTACAGCGTGATCCTGTTGGTTGGGCGTTTTTCTTTTGAACTATACTGTTGGTTTGGCGTTTGTTGCAGTTTACATCGAGGGCTTGCTAGAACTATCCACTTTAGGCCAACTCCTAACAAATTCTGCACAAAATGGATTTAGTCACTTATGGGAGCTTTTGTCAAAACTAATTTGGTATATCGAGTAATCTGGACATAGCTATCATGGATGCAATAGAAGAAATTGCTTTGGCAGCAAGCCTTGGACTTGTGTTTAGAAGTAGGTTATATAGTTTTGGAAAGGGAGTTCTGCTGCATCAAATAGTGATAGATCAGTGTGTTATATGGTGATTACTGCAGTTGTCTGTAGTATAGGTGGTGTTGTACTTGTCCATAGTATAGATCAGTGTAGAAATTATATCTGAGGTATATGGCCTCAAGTTAGATATATCATAGACCTCAAGTAAATGGTTTGAATGAATTCAACTATAAATGGCATCTCATTTTTTGCTACTGTATTCCAATAGCCTGAATATTTTTTTGCTTTGTTATCTCAAATCCAGTAATAATGATACTTGTGTATCGTTTATAGTTGTTAGTTCATTCAATTTTTATCTCATAGTTACTTTTGGTTGCATGGTACAAGTTATACCATACTGAAGCATTTTTCATGCATTTGAATACCTGATGCTCTATTAGTTCTCCTTGTCTGCTAATTAGTTGTGTGTGTGATGTGGTTTTTGGCTTTTATTTGTAGTGGCACTCATAGTGCAGTTACAGTAGGCATTGGATATTGTAAGGATGTTCATGCCTACTAAGGATGTTCTTGTTTTTTACAGGAGCTAGTGGTGTCAAGAATGGTAGCACCATTTTGGTAGGATATGATCCTGGAGGTTCACTTGGTGATCCTGGAGCTAGTGGTGTTGAGAATGGTAGCACCATCTTGGTAGGAGATAATCCTGGAGCATATGGTCGTCTTCTATAGCATTACTGTTGTAGAAAGATGTTTCTTGCATCTTGTAGAAATTTATGGAAGTAAATAGAAAATAGTTTCTATTAGTCCACTTTTTTTGCATCTGCCTTGTTATTTATTTGTGCAACTTGCTCCTGTAGTTTTAGAGATCTGTAGCTTTATATCATTGTATGGAAAATGCAGCGAGAATGGTTTGGTTCGAGTTTGTTCCTATTTAGTGCATTGCCTTTTCTTAGGTTCATTCTGTATAACACTAATTGATGGATTGCCATTTTTAAAGTCTTCAAAGTTTTTGGCCTTCCTGTTGCTTGCTTGGTTAGTTATACTTACTGGAACATATATGCTACACATGTTTGCTGCAATAGTTTCTCAGAACTGCTCCCCAATTGGATAAGCAACCATTCTTCGGGAGCATGGATAATATTCTGTTAATGATATGGATACACATCTTCAGTATGTTTCTTGGTTTTAATTTCTTGTATTTCTGATGTTATGTGCAAATAAAGCGCAATAGGAACATCCTCTGGATGCTGGAGGGCCAAGGGTTCTACTGCGGCATGAGGTCGTGGGCGGAGGAACTCGTGGGGCTCGAGACGCGCTGGCCAGATGCTGCTGGAGTCTTCCAGAGCTCATGCTTTGGCCGTGTTTGCTTAACTTCCGGAGGTGAGTTGATTACTGCCGTGTGGCATCACTGATTTGGATTCAGGCTTGCAGGTGCTGCCATCCGAGGCTGGTTGTTGGGCTTACTGTAAACACTAGGAAAACTGATCGCTGCTAGTTTCATGTTCTTTGTGTTGGGTATCAATTTTTTTTTGCTGTGAATGTCCCTGGGAGATAGTTGGCACATGTTATGGTAGCTAAAATTATGGATATGTGTCCATAATTTGATGTTTTCTGGCACATGTTATGGCCTGATAGATCTATCATGTATGCATGCTATGCTAGCTAGTGATTCTTGTATGATTATTTATTCCTTAATAACTTATGTGTTTTTTTCTATAGATTAACTAGGTGCCTACTAATGGTTGTTATATATTAACTACAGTTAATATATGCTTTTGTGTCTCGGACATTGTTGGGATTGCTCTTGTGCTGATGGTATTCATTGATATGCCTAAACATTTGCTTACTGCTTTTCTGTTTCAGTTGCAGGAGAAGGCTCCCTAGTCTTCACAACACCGAGGCCGAGAAGATCAAGGCTAGAGTACACCGACGAGAAGATCAAGTCCACAAGCTGAAGGGCCTGAAGAAGTTCTAGAGTATCATAAGAGTAGCCTGAGAGTTTTGTTTATAGATTAGGGGTGTCCAAGATTTGTTATTTGAACTGGTACTGATGTGAACTAGAGTGGAATTTCATGTGTTCAATCTGTTTGACTGTCATATTGTTGTAATGAATTGATTTTGGCTTTTATTTAAATATTGTCATATTTTTTATCTCATGTTAGATTGGTATATCGACTTTTAGTTAATTAGCTATGATGAATATAACAACCAAGGCCCACTTTCTACAAGAATCTAACAATTGGGACCCATTTGATAAAATGCCGAAACTAGAAAATAATTGGATTGTAAGAAGGCCGAGGCCTAGAAAATAAATAAGGCTGAAATGATTGGGCTTGGCCCATGTAGCTGACTAGAATTTCAAAAGAAAAAATACAAAAATGCTAGAATTGCTGGGCTAAGCCCATATAAGCGACCAAACTGGATTAGGCTAATTTTGATTTAAGACGATTTAATTTCGTCATAGTTTTGCCACGTAGGATCAGCCACGTAGGATATGACTTGGCCATGCTAGATGGCCCATGACGATATTGGATCGTCATAACGTCTATGACGATCCAATATCGTCATAGACGGTTATGGCGATTTTACCAAAATCGTCGTTATAGTTCATTTGCGACGCCCAGCTTTCGACGATCTCAAAATCGTCATAGTAGTTCGTTTATGACGATTTTGTGACGAAAATGGAGGGTCATAGAATCCCAGATTCCTTGTAGTTTTTGGTTCCAGGAAAGTTAGAAAATGAATATTCTCGGAATTAGACGGGACAAAAGCCAAAGTCAGTTTTTCACTGAGGGACACTTGGAGCCGTATCACGAGACGAGGGTCAGTGGGGCCACACCACTGGCCGCGACGGCCAGCCTCACCGCACTGGGGTGGTCTGGCTGCCCTAGGCACCCCCTCGGCCTCTCCTTCCGCCTATATATTGCCTCTGATACGGAAACCCTAAGTACCCGATCAAAAATCCACGAAAGAGTCTGTAGCCGCCGTCATCTCCATCCCTAGATCGGCAGGGATCTAAAGCTCTTCTCGGCACCCTGCCGGAGAGGGAATTCACCTTGGAGGCCTTCTTCATTATCATGCAAGCCTCCGGTGTGATACGTGAGTAGTTCATCTCTGGCCTACGGGTCCATGTAGTAGCTAGATGGTTGGTTCTCCTCCGTTGTGATATCATGTTTAGATCTTGTGAACTACGTTCATGATGAAGATCATCTATTTGTAAGTCTGCATGTTGTGTTTGCGGGGATCTGATGGATATTGAGATGCTATTTCAGATTGATTATTGATTCTATCATGTCTTTGTTATTTGTGATCTTGCATGTTTTTCGTTGTTAGTAGCTATCTTGGCCAAGTAGATGCTAGCAACTCCAAGAGTTAGTATTTATGCTCGATAGTGGGTTCATGCCTATGGTAATCTGGGGAAGTGACAGAAATCTCTAAGGTACTAGATGTGCTGTTGCTACTAGGGAGAAAACAACAATACTTTGTTCATAGAACAATCATATTGTTTACTTTACACGCAATTCGTAATGCAATTATCCATTGCTTGCAACTTAATACTGGATGGGGTTCGGATGATAACCTGAAGGTGGATTATTAGTCATAGATGAAGTTGGATTATGGTCTATGTATAATGTTGTAATGCCCAATCGAATCTCAAAGGAGTCAAGATGAGTAGTATATACTTGTATGCTTTCTCGATGTTTGTCAATTGCCCTGCTATAAGTTGTTCACCCAACATGTCATCTATCTTTAGGAGAGCCACCTCTATTGAACTTTGGACCCTGGTCCTTTCTTTTACTCTCAATCTATAATCAATTGTTTACTGCTTTGTGTTTACTTTCTGCAAACTATTACTTTCTTCCACTCGATACGTTTAATCCTTTGTTTTCAGCAAAACCGGTGAGATTGACAACCTCGTCGCAAGTTGGGGACAGAGTTTTGTGGTTGTGTTGTGCAGGTCTCCACGTTGCTACTGGCACCAGTAGTGCGCCCTGCCAAAGTTCAGCTAGCTACACCTTTGGGGTGTTTCCTTGCTCCTACTGGATTGATAACCTTGGTTTCATAAATGAGGGAAAACTTACTGCTGTGCTCATCATACCTTCCTCTTGGGGTTCCCCAACGAGCTCGTTAATACACGAGTCAGCAAGTACTTTTTCTGGTGCCGTTGCCGGGGAGTCAAGGACATCTTCACAAGGGGAGTCCCTCATAAGCAATCTCTTTACTTTGTTATTTTTTGTTTTGCTTAGTTTCTTTTTGCTTTGTTTGCTTGTTTCTTTATTAAAAACACAAAAAATTAGTTTTACAAGTTTGCTTTCTTTATTAAAAATACAAAAAATGACTACTCTTGAAAACACTAAGTTGTGTGACTTCACTAGCACCAACAACATTGATTTTATGAGCACACCTATTGCTCCACCTGTTCCTGAAGCTACTTTCTTTCAGATAAAACCTTCTTTACTCAATCTTGTTATGAGAGAACAATTTTCTGGTATTTGTAATGAAGATCCTGCTGCCCATCTAAATAAATTTTTTGAACTTTGTGAGATGCAAAAGAATAGGGATATAGATGGAGATATCATTAAGCTTAAATTGTTTCCTTTCTCCTTGAGAGGAAAAGCTAAAGAATGGTTGAATTCCTTAACTAGGAATAGTATTGATTCTTGGACTAAATGCAAAGATGCTTTTATTGGAAAATACTATCCTCCTGCTAAGATTATATCTATGAGAAGTGAAATAATGAAGTTTAAACAATTAGATAATGAACATGTTGCTCAAGCTTGGGAAAGAATGAAATCTTTGGTAAAGAATTGTCCCAGTCATGGACTGATTGCTTGGATGATCATCCAAACTTTTTATGCAGGATTGAACTATTCTACAAGGAACCTATTGGATTCTGCTGCTGGAGGTACCTTTATGAACATTACTTTGGGTGCTGCAACAAAGCTTCTGGATAATATGATGGTTAACTACTCTGAATGGCATATTGAAAGAGCTCCACAAGGTAAGAAGGTAAATTCTGTTGAGGAAACCTCCTCCTTGAGTGATAAGATTGATATTATTATGTCTATGCTTGTTAATGGGAAAGCCCATATTTATCCAAATAATGTTCCCTTAGCCTCTTTGGTTGCTCAAGAAGAGCAAGTTGATGTGAACTTTATAAGAAATAATAATTTTGGCAACAATGCTTATGGTAATAACAATTATAGGCCCTATCCTCCTAATAATACTTATGGTTATAATGGCAAACCTGGAATACCTACTGAAGGAAGAATTTTAGAAGTTGATAGGGCCACTAAAAACTTCATGCAAATGCAATATGAACAAAATAAACTATTTACTAAAACTATGGAGGAACAATCTACCATTTTGAAGAACATTAGTCATCAACTTGAGAGTTTAAATAGGGAAATTCCTAGTTTGCAATTGAAACTTTCTAATGCTGAAAGAAATATATCATTTTTTCCTGAAGCATAATCCTCTTTGATTAATAAAATGGCTGCTAAACATGAAACTAATGATAATCCCTTTGCATCTACTAATGCCATACAAGTAAGAATTGATGAAAATGTTAGACTATTAGCTGAATTGCATGCTAAGTGGGAAAGAGAAGATGAAATTGCTAGAAACATTAGTGTTTCTACTATCACTACCACTAGTGTTGAAGCTAGTAATAGCTCTACTACTTTAGATGATAATTATGATTTTGATCTTGATGGTTGCAATATCTCTGAAGTGATTAAGTTCCTACAAAAGCTTGCTAAAAGTCCTAATGCTAGTGCTATGAACATGGCCTTTACAAAACACATTACTGATGCTCTCATAAAGATTAAAGAAGAAAAGATGAAACATAAAGCTTCTATTCCTATAAAACAAGAAGATGGTTGGGAACCCATCATTAATATGAAAGTGAATGATTTTGATTTCAAAGCTTTATGTGATCTTGATAGTAGTGTTTTTATTATGCCTAGAAGGATTTATGATATGCTTGATTTGCCACCACTTGAAGATTCTTATTTGAATGTCCCACTTGATGATAATTCTAAAAAAACTCATGGGGAGTATTAATGATCTTCTTATTATGGTTAACAATTCCTATGTCCCCGTTGATTTCTATTTTTTGGATGTTGAATGCAATGCTTCTTGTCCTATTATTTTGGGAAGACCTTTTCTTAGAACTGTTGCTGCCATTATTGATATGAAAGAAGGCACCATCAAATATCAACTCCCACTCAAGAAAGGTAGAGAACACTTCCCTAATAAGAGATACAAGATTTATTTTGCCTCTCCTATGAAAACTAAATTTGGTTTTAATGCTTCTTCATTTGAGAATACTTGATTCTTTTTCTTGCTTCTTATGCCTAACTTAAAGGCGTTAAAGAAAAGTACTTATTGGGAGATAACCCCAAAATTTTAGATGAGTCTTGGAAGTTATTACTTCAGTAATAACCGCTCCTTATCCTTTTATTTGCTTTTTGTGCCAAGAGTAACCTCTAATGAGAGAGAAGTAATGATTGGGAAAGTTGTTGTCCCGAAACAGATTTCTGTGCTTCACCATAAAAATTCGTGTAAAATCTCTGTACGTCCTTTTGAGTCATGAATTTTTGTGCTTCTGCCCCAGGTTATTATCTAACTTTCGTTAGTTCAACACTTTTAGATTTGAGCAATAGAAGTTCTTCTAAAAAATTCGTATTTACCTGCTGGTCTGTTTTGACAGATTTCTGCCATTTTCTGCATTTGCTTCTTGTTGGTTCCTTTTTTAGTTCTTTTGGGGAATTGAGCTTTTTGAGGGAAGTGATACAGTAGCTAGTGTTTTAATGGAAGTTTTATTGGTGTTAGAACTGAACCTAAATACTTATTATCTTGAGTGCACTAATGTTGCTAATAAAGATTGTGTGAAGTTTTGTATGAAGGAAAAATTTCAGGTGTATGGAAGGAATGAGTAATGAGATGAAGGATGGATTAAAGCTCAAGATTGGGGATGCCACACGTGTCACCCCAATAAATATCCAAGAAGTACAAGCGTTAAAGATTGGGGATGCCCAAGGCATCCCCCTCTTCATCAATAAAAATCCCAGGTTTCTTTCAAACGCTTCATTTTTATTGTTTCATGCACAGTTGTGTTGTTCTTGGAGCGTATTCTTTTTCATTTTTGTTTTGTTTTTTTGTTTGATTGGTTTGCTTAGTTTGCTGAATAAATTGGTTGGACTCCCTCTTTCATACATTGGTTTTCAAATAGTTTGGTTTAGTTTGGAAAAAGAGTAGGAAAGTTCATGCTTAAGTGGTAAAGAGAGCTTGTTTCTGACTGTGGCCTATGCTTTGTTATGCCATGCTCAGTATTGTTTTGGCTTTATGCTTAGTATTCTTTACTGTAGCATGACTTCTTATAAACAATTGAGATTGCTTAATGTGCCTTTGAAGAATCATGCGTTGTTTTAGCATATTAAAGCATAGTATTGTGGTATTCTCCTTTGATGCTTTATTTGGGTTGACTTGGCACATGCTTACACCATGTTATGACTATCCCAAGTCACCATAGCCTTTATGATCCTTTAGTTTTCAACTTGTAGTATCACTTTATGCTTTGATCAATGATGTTTTATCGCTCTACATGATTATGGCCATTATTGCTCTCTTAGTTTGTCGCTCCGCGTCTTTTGCTAGCCTCCATAACCAAGTATGAGTTCTACTCATGCATCCAACTCCTAAAACCAAGTTATTCCAAAGAGTCCACCATACCTACCACTAGCATATGCTATTTCAAGTATATTCATGTTTTTATCTACCTTCCAAATTAAACTTGTTATGAGAAAACTAGTGATTAAAGCTCTCACGAACTTGATGGCACACTTTACTTTTCTTGCACTTAATAAACTTGAACCATTGTGTCATCTATGTTGTATATGCTTGCACTTATTTGTTGGGGATTAGCAGAACCATGATGTCATGGGGAACGCTTTCAACATTGCACTTGTACTTTGTACCTAGTTGATATCATGCTCTTTTGTCTATGGATGTCGTCGGTGTGAAATGAAAGGGGAGCTTGTAAGTCCATGGAGTTATGTATATGTGTTAGATAAACGCCTGGGCCGCTGGTCTAATCCATGATGTCATGGTGGAAACCTGCAGCGTAACCATAATGAGCTGTCTATGAAGCATTCTTCTTTTAAAAAAAGATTCAGATATTGAGAAAAAATAGAAAAAGAAAAAAAAGAGATTATGAAAAGAGGAAAGAGAGAAAAAAGCACCATATTCCCATGGTAAATAAGAAGATTGTTGAGATGCTCGTTGTCTGCTTGCCTTGTCATTTTGATATGGGGATTTTTCCGTATCATCGGGCAAGGGGTACCCCGTTGGTGGTTCTCTATGATACACATGTACTTACAATGATAAGGACTTACCAGTGACTAAACTTGAGTAGCTTGAGGAGCGGCCCTCGTATTCAAGGGACATGATATTTCCAACTTATACTTCGTCAAGCATATACACCATAGTTTGTTCACTTTAACCTTAATCACTTCAAGATGCTTATGATAGGGGCAATGAGAGATGAAAGCTATTAAGTACCATAATTTTTGGAAGCTTTTTATGAAACTTGAATCCCTACTTCCTTCTATGAAGGCCCTTCTTTTACTTTTTGTTGAGTCTCCACCTTCTACCTTTATGCACCTACTTTTAGAGAACAGTGGCCATTCTTAGTTCTATGTGCATTGTCCCAAGACTTGTTGATTGATGCATAGCTTTGATATTGCTTGTTTTAAACTATTTGTATCTAGTCACTCTTATGAACTTTGAAGGTGTCCTATGCATTTATGTTTGCTACTCTATAAGGGACAAGCTGAATGCCACTATGCTATGTTTTCTTTATGTGAAACAAACAAACGTCTTGCAAAGCATTGTTATTCATGAATCTTTTGTTTGTTCCTTTTCATCTTGCAACATAGTTCCTTTGTATTATTGCTAGAACTTTGTCTTTCATGTTATGATTGAAGTACTATGATCCTAGCTTTGAATGTTTTACAAATACTTTGATCAAGTTTATGATGGTGCATGTCACCTCAAAAATTATTCTTTCTTTTTATCACTTACCTACTCGAGGACGAGCAGGAGTTAAGCTTGGGGATGTTGATACATTGCAAATGTATCTATAATTTTTGATGTTCCATGCTTGGTTTTATCTACTTTCTTATGTTTTGTCCACACTTTGGAGTACTTTTCATATGATTTCTTGGACTAACCTATTAATAAGAGCCACAGTGCCAGCTGCCTGTTTTCTGCTGTTTTTGGTTCCAGGAAAGTCAGAAAATGAATATTCCCGGAATTGGACGGGACAAATGCCAAAGTCAGTTTTTCACCGAGGGACTCCTTCAGCTAGAATACAAGATGGAGAGGGGCTGGGGCCCGGCCACACCACCTGGCCGCATGGCAAGTCCTGGCCCGTGCTAGGGGGTGGTCTGCCACCCCAGGCACCCCCTCGGCCTCTCCTTCCGCCTATATATTGCCTCTAATACGGAAACCCTAAGTACCCGATCAAAATTGCACGAAAGAGTCTGTAGCCGCCGTCATCTCCATCCCTAGATCAGGAGGGATCTGAAGCTCTTCTCGGCACCCTGCCGGAGAGGGGAATTCACCCTGGAGGCCTGCTTCATCATCATGCATGCCTCCGGTTTGATGCGTGAGTAGTTCATCTCTAGACTATAGGTCCATGTAGTAGCTAGATGGCTGGTTCTCCTCCGTTGTGCTATCATGTTTAGATCTTGTGAGATCCATTCATGATCAAGATCATCTATTTGTAATTCTGCATGTTTTGTTTGTGGGGATCCGATGGATATTGAGATGCTATTTCAGATTGATTATTGATTCTATCATGTCTTTGTTATTTGTGATCTTGCATGCTTTCCGTTGTTAGTAGATATCTTGGCCAAGTAGATGCTAGCAACTCCAAGACTTAGTATTTATGTTCGATAGTGGGTTCATGCCTCTAGTAATCTGTGGAAGTGACAAAATCTCTAAGGTACTAGATGTGTTGTTGCTACTAGGGAGAAAACAACAATCCTTTGTTCATAGAACAATCGTATTGTTTACTTTACACGCAATTCGTAATGCAATTATCCGTTGCTTGCAACTTAATACTGGAGGGGGTTCGGATGATAACCTGAAGGTGGATTATTAGTCATAGATGCAGTTGGATTACGGTCTATGTATAATGTTGTAATGCCCAATCGAATCTCAAAGGAGTCAAGATGAGTAGTATATGCTTGTATGCTTTCTCGATGTTTGTCAATTGCCCCGCTGTAATTTCTTCAGCCAACATGTCATCTATCTGAAGGAGAGCCACCTCTAGTGAACTTTGGACCCCGGTCCTTTCTTTTACTTTCAATCGACAATCAATTGTTTACTGCTTTGTGTTTACTTCCTGCAAACTATTACTTTCTTCCACTCGATACGTTTAATCCTTTGTTTTCAGCAAAACCGGTGAGATTGACAACCTCATCGCAAGTTGGGGAGAGAGTTCTGTGGTTGTGTTGTGCATGTCTCCACATTGCTGCTGGCACCGGTAGTGTGCCTGCCAAAGTTCAGCTAGCTACACCTTTGGGGTGTTTCCTTGCTCCTACTGGATTGATAACCTTGGTTTCATAACTGAGGGAAAACTTACTGCTATGCTCATCATACCTTCTCTTGGGGTTCCCCAATGAGCTCGTTAATACACGAGTCAACATAGGCTTCGATTGAAAAGTGCCTCACGGAACTCTCATCGAACTTTCTCATTGGGAGGGGGAAATAGTGATGAAAGGTGGAAGTCTTTATTGTCAAAGCAAGATGGGAAGATCATGATCAAGAATGAGTGGGTCGAGACCGCGAAGGAGAGGATCACCATGAATAAAAGGAAGGAGGACATCCTGATCTTGACCACTGACACTTCGAAGATGGACCCACAAGTATTGGCGGTGCACATGTACTATTGCGACTTGATCTTGCAAGAAATTGCCGATCGAAGGGTGGCATGGGAGGCGGAAGCAGCGGTGCATCGGTAGATGTGATACGTTGCAAACGTATCCATAATTTTTGATGTTCCATGCTTGGTTTTATCTACTTTCTTATGTTTTGTCCACACTTTGGAGTACTTTTCATATGATTTCTTGGACTAACCTATTAACAAGAGCTTAGCGGCGATTACTGTTTTCTGCTGTTTTTGGTTCCAGGAAAGTCAGAAAATGAATATTCTCGGAATTGGACGGGACAAAAGCCAAAGTCAGTTTTTCACCGAGGGACACCGGGAGCCAGAATACGAGACGGAGAGGGGCTGGGGACCGGCCACACCACCTGGCCGTGTGGCCAGGCCTGGCCCGCGCCAGTGGGTGGTCTGGCCGCCCTAGGCACCCTCTCGGACTCTCCTTCCGCCTATATATTGCCTCTGATACGGAAACCCGAAGTACTCGATCAAAATTCCACGAAAGAGTTTGTAGCCGCCGTCATCTCCATCCCTAGATCGGGAGGGATATGAAGCTCTTCCCGGGACCCTTCTAGTGAGGGGAATTCACCCTGGAGGCCTTCTTCATCACCATGCAAGCCTCCGGTGTGATGCATGAGTAGTTCATCTCTGGACTACGGGTCCATGTAGTAGCTAGATGGTTGGTTCTCCTCCTTTGTGCTATCATGTTTAGATCTTGTGAGCTCTGTTCATGATCAAGATCATCTATTTGTAATTCTGCATGTTGTGTTTGCAGGGATCCGATGGATATTGAGATGCTATTTTAGATTGATTATTGAATCTATCATGTATTTGTTATTTGTGATCTTGCATGCTTTCCATTGTTAGTAGCTATCTTGGCCAATGTAGATGCTAGCAACTCCAAGAGTTAGTATTTATGCTCGATAGTGGGTTCATGCCTCTGGTAATCTGGGGAAGTGACAGATATCTCTAAGGTACTAGATGTGTTGTTGCTACTAGGGAGAAAACAACAATCCTTTGTTCATAGAACAATCGTATTGTTTACTTTACACGCAATCGTAATGCAATTATCCGTTGCTTGCAACTTAATACTGGAGGGGGTTCGGATGATAACCTAGAGGTGGATTATTAGTCATAGATGCAGTTGGATGGCGGCCTATGTATAATGTTGTAATGCCCAATCGAATCTCAAAGGAGTCAAGATGATTAGTATATGCTTGTATACTTTCTCGATGTTTGTCAATTGCCCCGCTATAATTTTTTCACCCAACATGTCATCTATCTTAAGGAGAGAGACCTCTAGTGAACTATCGACCCCGGTCCTTTCTTTTACTTTCAATCTACAATCAACTGTTTACTGCTTTGTGTTTACTTTCTGCAAACTATTACTTTCTTCCACTCGATACGTTTAATCCTTTGTTTTCAACAAAACTGGTGAGATTGACAACCTCATCACAAGTTGGGGACAGAGTTATGTGGTTGTCTTGTGCAGGTCTCCACGTTGCTGCTGGCACCGGTAGTGCGCCCTGCCAACGTTTAGCTAGCAACACCTTTGGGTGTTTCCTTGCTCCTACTGGTTCGATTAAACCTTGGTTTCATAATTGAGGGAAAACTTGCTGTTGTGCTCATCATACCTTCCTCTTGGGGTTCCCCAACGAGCTCGATATATTTTGGGCCATCAAGCTATTTTTCTGGCGTCATTGCCGGGGAGTTACGGACATCTTCACAAGGGGAGTCCCTCATAACCAATCTCTTTACTTTGTTATTTTTGTTTTGCTTAGTTTACTTTTGTTTTGTTTGCTTGTTTCTTTATCAAAAACACACACAAAATTAGTTTTACATGTTTGCTTTCTTTGTTAAAAACACACAAAAAATGACTACTTTTGAAAACACTAAGTTGTGTGACTTCACTAGCACCAACAACAATGATTTTATGAGCACAACTATTGCTCCACATGTTCCTGAAGCTACTTTCTTTGAGATAAAACCTGCTTTACTCAATCTTGTTATGAGAGAACAATTTTCCGGTATTGGTAATGAAGATGCTGCTGCCCATCTAAATAACTTTGTTGAACTTTGTGAGATGCAAAAGCATAGGGATATAGATGGAGATATTATTAAGCTTAAACTGTTTCCTTTCTCTTTGAGAGGAAAAGCTAAATAATGGTTGAATTCCTTAACTAGGAATAGTATTGATTCTTGGACTAAATGCAAACATGCTTTTATTGGAAAATACTATCCTCCTGTTAAGATTATATCTATGAGAAGTGAAATAATGAAGTTTAAACAATCGGATAATGAACATGTTGCTCAAGCTTGGGAAAGAATGAAATCTTTGGTAAAGAATTGTCCCACTCATGGACTGATTGCTTGGATGATCATCCAAACTTTTTATGCAGGATTGAACTATTCTTCAAGGAACCTATTGGATTCTACTGCTGGAGGTACCTTTATGACCATTACTTTGGGTGCTGCAACAAAGCTCCTGGATAATATGATGGTTAACTACTCCGAATGGCATACTGAAAGAGCTCCACAAGGTAAGAAGGTAAATTATGTTGAGGAAACCTCCTTCTTGAGTGATAAGATTGATGTTATTATGTCTATGATTGTTAATGGAAAATCCCATATTGATCCAAATAATGTTCCCTTAGCCTCTTTGGTTGCTCAAGAAGAGCAAGTTGATGTGAACTTTACAAAAATTAACAATTTTAGCAACAATGCCTACAGGAATAATTTTGGTAACAACAATTATAAGCCATATCCTCCCAACAATGGTAATGTTTATGTAAATTCCTACAGCAACAATAGGAGTTGAGGCTAAGTGGGAAAGAGAAGATGAAATTGCTAGAAACATTAGTGTTTCTACTATCACTACCACTAGTGTTGAGGCTAGTAATAGCTCTACTATCTTAGATGATAATTATGATTTTGAGCTTGATGGTTGCAATATCTCTGAAGTTATTAAGTTCCTACAAAAGCTTGCTAAAAGTCCTAATGGTAGTTCTATGAACATGGACTTTACAAAACACATTACTGATGCTCTCATAAAGATTAAGGAAGAAAAGATGAAACATAAAGCTTCTATTCCTATAAAATAATAAGATGGTTGGGAACCCATCATCAATATGAAAGTGAATGATTTTGATTTCAAAGCCTTATGTGATCTTGATAGTAGTGTTTCTATTATGCCTAGAAGGATTTATGATATGCTTGATTTGCCTCCACTTGAATATTGTTATTTGAATGTCCCACTTGATGATAATGCTAAAAATAAACTCATGGGGAGTATTAATGATGTTCTTATTATGGTTAACAATGCTTTTGTCCCCGTTGATTTCTATGTTTTGGATGTTGAATGCAATGCTTCTTGTCCTATTACTTTGGGAAGACCTTTTCTTAGAACTGTTGCTGCCATTATTGATATGAAAGAAGACACCATTAAATATCAAATCCCACTCAAAAAAGGTATAGAACACTTTCCTAAGAAGAGAGATAAGATTTATTTTGCCTCTCCTATGAAAACAAAATTTGCTTTTAATGCTTCTTCATTTGAGAATACTTGATTCTTTTTCTTGCCTCTTATGCCTAACTTAAAGGCGTTAAAGAAAAGTACTTATTGGGAGATAAGGCAAAAGTTTTAGATGAGTCTTCGAAGTTATTACTTCATTAATAACCACTCCTTATCTTTTTTATTTGCTTTTTGTGCCAAGAGTAACCTCTAATGAGAGAGAAGTAATGATTGGGAAAGTTGATGTCCCAAAACAGATTTTTGTGCTTCACCGTAAAAATTCGTGTAAAATCTCTGAACGTCCTTTTGAGGCGTGAATTTTTGTGCTTATGCCCCAGGTTGTTATGTAACTTTAGTTAGTTCAACACGTTTTGATTTGAGCAACCGAAGGTCTTCTAAAAAATTCATCTTTACCTGCTGGTCTGTTTTGACAGATTTCTGCCATTTTCTGTATTTGCTTCTTGTTGGTTCCTTTTTGAGTTCTTTTGGGGAATTGAGCTTTTTGAGGGAAGTGCTACAGTGGCTTGTTTTCTAATGGAAGTTTTATTGGTGTTATAACTTAACCTAAAAGACTTATTATCTTGAGTGCACTAATGTTGCTAATAAAGATTGTGCGAAGTTTTGTATGAAGGAAAAATTTTAGGTGTATGGAAGGAATGAGTAATGAGATGAAGAATGGACTAAATCTCAAGATTTGGGAAGCCACACGTGTCACCCCAAGAAATATCTAAAAAGTACAAGCGTCAAAGCTTGGGGATGCCCAAGGCATCCCCCTCTTCATCAATAAAAATCCCAGGTTTCTTCCAAACGCTTCATTTTTATTGTTTCATGCACAGTTGTGTTGTTTTTGGAGCGTCTTCTTTTTAGTTTTCATTTTGGTTTTTCGTTTGCTTAGTTTGCTTATTTTTCTGAATAAATTGGTTGGACCCCCTCTTTCATACATTGGTTTTCAAATAGTTTGGGTTGGATTGGAAAAAGAGTAGGAAAGTTCATGCCTAAGTGGTAAAGAGAGCTTGTTTTTGACTGTGGCCTATGCTTTGTCATGCCATGCTTGATATTGTTTTGGCTTTATGCTTAGTATTCTTTTCTGTAGCATGACTTGTTATAAACAATTGATATTGCTTAATGTACCTTGGAAGAATCATGCGTTGTTTTAGCATATTAAAGCATAGTATTGTGGTATTCTCCTTTGATGCTTTATTTGGGTCGACTTGGCGCATGCTCACACCATATTATGACTATCACAAGTCACCATAATCTTTTATGATCCTTTAGTTTTCAACGTGTAGTATCACTTTATGCTTTGATCAATGATGTTTTGTCGCTCTACATGATTATGGCCATTATTGCTCTCTTAGTTTGTCGCTCCTAGTCTTTTGCTAGTCTCCGCAACCAAGTATGAGTTCCACTCATGCATCCAACTCCCTAAACTAAGTTAATCCAAAGAGTCCACCATACCTACCTACTAGCATATGCTATTCCAAGTATATTCATGTTTTTATCTACCTTCCTAATTGAACTTGTTATGAGAAAACTAGTGATTAAAGCTCTCACGAACTTGATGGCACACTTTAATTTTCTTGCCCTTAATAAACCTGAACCATTGTGTCGTCTGTGTTGTATATGCTTGCACTTATTTGTTGGGGATTAGCAGAACCATGATGTCATGGGGAACGCTTTCAACATTGCACTTGTACTTTGTACCTAGTTGATATCATGCTCTTTTGTGTATGGATGTCGTCGGTGTGAAATGTAAGGGGAGCTTGTAAGTCCATGGAGTTATGTATATGTGTTAGAGAAACGCCCGGGCCGCTGGTCTAATCCATGCTGACATGGTGGAAACCTGCAGCGTAACCATAATGGGCTATCTATGAAGCATTCTGTTTATAAAAAAAGAGTCAGATATTGAGAAAAAAAGAGAAAAAAAAGAGATATATGAAAAGAGGAAAGAGAGAAAAAAGCACCATATTCCCATGGTAAATAAGAAGATTGCTGAGATGCTCGTTGTTTGCTTGCCTTGTCATTTTGATATGGGGATTCTTCCGTATCATCGGGCAAGGGGTACCCCGTTGGCGGTTCTTTATGATACACATGTACTTACAATGACAAGAAATTACCGGTGAGTAAACTTGAGTAGCATGAGGAGCGGCCCTCGCATTCAAGGGACATGAGATTTCCAACTTATACTTCGTCAAGCATATACACCATAGTTTGTTCACTTTAACCTAAATCACTTGAAGATGCTTATGATAGGGGCAATGAGAGCTGAAAGCTATTAAGTACCATCATTTTTGGAAGCTCTTTATGAAACTTGAATCCCTACTTCCTTCTATGAAGGCCTTTCTTTTACTTTTATGTTGAGTCTCCACCTTCTATGTTTATGCACCCACTTTGAGAGCATAGTGGCCATTCTTACTTCTATGTGCGTTGTCCCAAGACTTGTTGATTGATGCATACCTTGATATTGCTTGTTTTAAACTATTTGTATCTAGTCACTCTTATAAACTTTGAAGGTGTACTATGCATTTATGTTTGCTATTCTATGAAGGACAAGCTGAATGCCACTATGCTATATTTTCTTTATGTAAAACAAACAAACGTCTTGCAAAGCATTGTTATTCATGAATCTTTTGTTTGTGCCTTTTTCATGTTGCAACATAGTTTCTTTGTCTTATTGCTAGAACTTTGTCTTTCATGTTATGATTGAAGTACTATGATCCCAGCTTTCAATGTTTTACAAATACTTTGATCAAGGTTATGATGGTGCATGTCACCTCAAAAATTATTCTTTCTTTTTATCACTTACCTACTCGAGGACGAGCAGGAGTTAAGCTTGGGGATGTTGATACGTTGCAAACGTATTCATAATTTTTGATGTTCCATGCTTGGTTTTATCTACTTTCTTATGTTTTGTCCACACTTTGGAGTACTTTTCATATGATTTCTTGGACTAACCTATTAACAAGAGCCACAGTGCCAGCTGCCTATTTTCTGCTGTTTTTGGTTCCAGGAAAGTCAGAAAATGAATATTCTCAGAATTGGACGGGACAAAAGCCAAAGTCAGTTTTTCACCGAGGGACACCTGGAGCCAGAATACGAGACAGAGAGGGGCTAGGCTCACACATCACTTGGTCGCATGGCAGCCAGCCCGCGCTTGGGTGGTCTGCCGCCCAGTGCACCCTCAGCCTCTCCTTCCGCCTATATATTGCCTCTGACACGGAAACCCTAAGTACCCGATCAAAATTCCATGAAAGAGTCTGTAGCCGCCGTCATCTCCATCCCTAGATCGGGAGGGATCTGAAGCTCTTCCCGGCACCCTGCCAGAGAGGGGAATTCACCCTAGAGGCCTTCTTTATCACCATGCAAGCCTCTGGTGTGATGCATGAGTAGTTCATCTCTGGACTACGGGTCCATGTAGTAGCTAGATGGCTGGTTCTCCTCCTTTGTGCTATCATGTTTAGATCTTGTGAGCTCCGTTCATGATCAAGATCATCTATTTGTAATTCTGCATGTTGTGTTTGCGTGGATCCGATGGATATTGAGATGCTATTTTAGATTGATTATTGATTCTATCACGTCTTTGTTATTTGTGATCTTGCATGCTTTCCGTTGTTAGTAGCTATCTTGGCCAAGTAGATGCTAGCAACTCCAAGACTTAGTATTTATGCTCGATAGTCGGTAATTGCCTCTGGTAATCTAGGGAAGTGACAGAAATCTCTAAGGTACTAGATGTGCTGTTGCTACTAGGGAGAAAAGAACAATCCTTTGTTCATAGAACAATCATATTGTTTACTTTACATGCAATTCGTAATGCAATTATCCGTTGCTTGCAACTTAATACTGGAGGGGGTTCGGATGATAACCTGAAGGTGGATTATTAGTCATAGATGCAGTTGGATGGAGGTCTATGTATAATGTTGTAATGCCCAATCGAATCTCAAAGGAGTCAAGATGATTAGTATATGCTTGTATTCTTTCTCGATGTTTTTCAATTGCCCCGCTGTAATTTGTTCACCCAACATGTTATCTATCTTAAGGAGAGCCACCTCTAGTGAACTGTGGACCCCGGTCCTTTCTTTTACTTTCAATCAACAATCAACTGTTTATTGCTTTGTGTTTACTTTCTGCAAACTATTACTTTCTTCCACTCGATACGTTTAATCCTTTGTTTTTAGCAAAACCGGTGAGATTGACAACCTCATCGCAGGTTAGGGACAGAGTTCTGTGGTTGTGTTGTGCAGGTCTCCACGTTGCTGCTAGCACCGGTAGTGCGCCCTGCCAATGTTCAGCTAGCAACACCTTTGGGGCGTTTCCTTGCTCCTAGTGGTTTGATTAAACCTTGGTTTCATAATTGAGGGAAAACTTTCTATTGTGCTCATCATACCTTCCTCTTGGGGTTCCCCAACAAGCTCGATATATTTTGGGCCATCAAGATGCAACAACTATGGCATTGGCAGCATCATTGCTAGTGGTAGCGGCTACGACATCGACATCGTCAGCGGTATCGGCTACGGTGATAACGACGGGCGAGCATGACACTCTGGCGCATGAGAAGTAGGTCATTGATCTTGAAGAGCAGCTACCGTTGATAACTCCAAATTATGTGACTTTTTACCGAGGATTTTCCATTGGTTTTCACTTGGTTTCGTTGGTTTCCATCTTTCAACTAACGCTAACATCGCGAGTTAGCGAAACCTTGTAGTTTTTACATGAGTTTCAGATTATGGACACTTTTGTAAGGATCCAATGCCATTTATGAGAACATTGGAACAAATCAAGCAAATCTCTAATTGAAGGCCTTTTGATTCGAGGCTTCAGAAGTATTAACGATCATCCGTACGGGTGGATCTTGCTCGTACGACCCACCCGTACCTACAACCGCTTTCGCTTGATCATTATAAGCACTTTTTGTGAAGGGGGCAATGGAGAAAAATAGATGCAACCGCCACCATCCATTCGAGAATAGAGAAAGAAGAGATCTGAAGGAGAATAAGAATTACATCGATCCTCTCCAAGATCTCTCGCATCAAGATCATCCACTCCTCCATAATCCCCCTTACACGAGATTGAGAGAGAGATTCACACTTGTAAGATTAGAGTTTATTGCGAGAGATGAACTCTATTGACATTATGATTATATCATTGCAATATTCGCCTCTCATGTGCGAGTAAATCCCCATAGTCATGGGAGATGTAGGGAATTGGTTTTTTGAGACATGCCCCTAGAGGCAAATAATAAAGATGTATTTATTGTTATATCTCAAAATGTTCATAATATTTTTTATGACATGCTATAACTGTATTAAGATGAAATATTAGTAGACGTGTGGTATGTAAACAAACCATGTACCTAGTAACCACTAGTCAACTTGCTCATTGGTTAACTAATGAGCAAGGTTTCCTGATCATGGACATTTATGTCAGTTGACAATGGGGTCATGTAATTGATTGAGTGATGTGATGGACACACACCCAACTTTAGTATTGCAATGAGATCCACACATAAATTTCAACATTGCGATAACTAGGAAAATTTAGTAACCCAATCCTTCGACTGTGAGATCATATCTAATCACTATCACTGGAGGCTTCCTTGACTGCATCAACCATCACACCACAACAAGGTGATCATAAATGTGTCTCTCAGGTATTCCGAAGGGGTAGGTTGAGGTGTATGCATCAAGATTGGGATATTCCTATCCTTATGAAGGATAGATACTTTGGGCCCACTTGGTGAGATTACATCTACAAAGTTTGCAAACATGTGACTAGGTCAGGGAATTGCAATACCATGGGAACGAGTAGATGTGTTTGTCGGTAACAAGATCGAACTAGGTATAGAGATATCGAAGATATGATTTGGACAAACTAGGTATCGTGTAGCAAAGAGAATGAGACTCGACGTTTAAGGTCCAAGCGATCAAGTTAATTCGTGGAATGAATGGGGCATCATGGGCTTCCAGATACCGCTATTGGTTATTGATCAGAGATATATCTCGATCATGTCTTCCCATTCCTGAACCGTACGGTAGCACTCTTAAGGGTAAATGACACTTAGGGCTTGATTCGAGATCATTGGAGAAGAGAGAGAGAACTAGAAATGTTCCATGTGGATCCGAAGGTTGTTCGGAGTGATCCGAATGGTGTTTCGGAGTGAAAGTAATTAAATAATATGTACTTAATATTAAAAAATATTTTATTTAATATTTTAGGGGCAACCCACCTTAATTAGCCATTCCTGGAGGAGTGCCCATGTGGGGACGCCGCCCCCTTTGGGTAAGGTGGGGGTGGGGCGCCTAGGGTTGGAGTGGGGGACCACCTAGGGTTCCGCCCCACCTTCCTTGACTTCCGCCCCTCCCTAGGGGGCACCCCTTCCCCTATATAAGGAGGGGCACGGGGGAGGAGCATCACACAATTCCCTTATGGAATTTGTCTCTCTCCCCTCTCCCCGTTTATCTCCCACACGTGTGGTTCTGTAATATTTGTACGAGCATATGGAGTTTGAGAGTTCTCCACCATATGCATGTCATCATGTTGCTGGTATCTTGGTCTAGATCAATCTTCTTCAGCTGCTTCGCTGGACCGGAGCCCGGCGGACATCGTCTACACCGAATGCTTGTATAACTTCAAAGGTGCTGCCATTTGTAGCACTCATCGCTTATACGCCTGCACGACCTTGAGGTTGGCGTCATCGTAGGAATACATTATAAACGTTCATGAGAATGTCTACGCTTTTCGCTCTTCAAGGGTATGAACACCGAATCTTTCTGTTACCTTACATCTGCATCGAATAGATCTTGACTACAGCATTCTCGTTGTTAGAGATTTTTTTCCTGCTACAGAACTCTACATTGGTGAGATGTGATGTGCCTATTTTGTTTCCATCTATTTGTGATTATCATTGTGGTTATTTTGTGTAAGAATGATTGCATTTGTGTGACTAATGCTTGTTGTCTAATCTAAGGGCTTAGACAACATGATCTTGAGATCTCATAGGTGTGAACTTGTTTGCTAGTGAATCGGAACCCCCGAGTGACGCGACAGATATCAAAGAGGAGCTATTATAGCTCGAGGAAGAACAAGAAACCACTGAGTTTAAAGCCTTGATTCGGTCTCATGACCTTAACTGTTGCACTGACCATGGTTGTGGTAATATGCAAATGGATCATTGAAACCAAGTGAATCTACCAAGACGAGTCTTGACTATTATATGGGTTGCTCGTCTACTTGTAGATATATAAAAAAGTATTATAATCACTTATCCTATTTATTCTACTTATCATGTTCACTATCACCATGAAACAGATCTCTCTGCGCCTAATCTTTCATCTATAGAAAACTCAAAGTAATCTTAGTTCTGTTTACTTCTATGTTTTATACTTCATTACTGCTCAATATTCGATCCTCAACCATTCACACTCACATTCTTTCATCTCAATTCTTGTAGTCAATTCACTCAAAACAAGTGACACCTTGAGTGCAACAGAAACGTCGCTGATAAACACTGTCATATGCTCCTTGTTAGGATTGATATAAAGATTGGAAATAATACTTTCAAGAAAATGTGCTCTCGTGAACTTGTGCTCTTGTAGGCCATAAAGATATTTTCTGGCTCCGTTTCTAAGGAGCTAAGCGCTAAGTGTTTGTTTCTTGACATTTGTAGGTTTTGAAATAGTATATGATCTCTATTGAAGACAGACGATCTAAATGCTCTGGAAGAACTTATTTGCCACCTTATACTGAGCATGTACCTGACGCTAGACATCATGATTTTTTTGAAAATCTTGCTAATTCACATGCTATAGACATTAACAGTTTGAGTTCTTTAATGGAAGAACTATCTCTAACAAGAAGGACAGAGGAGCCTCAGAAGACACTAAAAGAATGTGATGCTCCTTTTGCACTTGCCATGAGACAACCTATACTTTATCCTGATTTAGAAGGCATGGAATATGAGATAAATCCTAAATGTTTGCGTATGATGCAAGATATTTCCTTTTTAGGAAGAGAGGATGAAGATCCAAATCATCATCTAACTAGGGTGTATGAAATTTATGATACTTTTGGACAAGCAGGATTACCTAAAGAATTTATACTTCTGAAATTATTTCGTTGGTATTTGAAAGATAAAGCATTTACATGATTGCAATCCTTACCTAATGGTTCAATTACTAGTTGGATGTGTTGTACTAAAGAGTTTATGCAAAAAATACTTTGTTTGGTAAAATGTCGCAGATCAAACACGATATTACTAATTTCTTCTTGAAGATGGGGAAAATTTTTGCGCAGGCATGAGAAAGATTCTCAAGGCTACTTATGAGTGTCCCTGAACATGGTTTTCTTGATTATTCAATTGTGCAATATTATTATAATAGACTTACTGATGAATTCAAACGAATGATTGACTCAACTGCAGGAGGAACATTGAGTGAATTAACAATAGATCAATCTTTTAAACTTTCGCGGTAAGAGCTTCTAACTATGAACAATATAATACAAAAGGAGAAGCTGAGCCAAGGAAATGTATGTTTTTTATAACACCAGAACTCATGACTGAAGTTAAGAAGTCGACGGAAGAAAAAGGTATATCATCTAAACTTGTTGAGAAAAATAAAGTTGAATTGTTTCAAGCTTTAGTAGCAAAAGATGAGCTGAATAAAGCTCTTCAACTTCAACAATGCATGCATCAACAAACCAAATTCCGACATAACTATAATAAACATCTCAACCTTCATGAAAAAGAAATTAAGGAACTGATGGAAGTTTTTGATGATCTAGGACATGCAACTAGACATCTGGATAAGCATGTTAAGATGGTTAAAATCCAATGTGACCAAATAGTAGATACTCAAGCTATTATTTTGAGTCAAAATGATTTCTATGAAACTATTATTACTAACATTGTTACTAGACGAGGTACAAGAATGCAGGAACCTCTAGGTCCACCTTGGTATCAAGAAGAGCAAGCCCGGAAGGCTAAAGAAACCCACAAAATGACCCAAGAGGAAGAAAACCTTGTCGACTCTCAAGATGATATAGAAAATGAAGCCCAAAAGAAATAGAAGGAGGCTTCGGAAGAAACTGAGGAAGACAAAACTGAAGATCAAGATAAACAATATGATTCTAATGCCGAAAGAGTCGATCCAAGAGAAGAAAATGAACCTAGGTTTGAACAAGAAGAGGCCATTATAGCCAAAGAGAAGAAGCTGAAAAGAAAAAGCCTTAGACTAAAAATAAAACAAAAGATCTAGAGCCAACACCAACGCCAAAGGTAAAAGAGAAGGTAAATAAGAAATTTCCTTACCCTATTTGAGTTCAGTATGAGCCTAACAAAGATATTTATAATGCCTCCGTTTAGAACTTCCTATAGCTGATGAATTCAAGTTCCAACTTATAAGAAGTTCATGCGTGATATTCTCAACAAAAAGAAAACAATAACAAAGACTATACAAGTGATGACTAGTTATGGTCATAAACTCCCTGCTAAACCTGGAGATCCTGGTATACCAACTATTTCTTCCACTATAGGAACAACTACATTTATAATGCCTCGTGTGATTTAGGTGAAGGAGTTAGTGTCATGCCATATTCTCTCTATAAGAAAAAAATCAAGGAGAATATTCCCCTACATCCATTACTCTACAGATGGCTGATAAAACTACCAACCAATATGTTGGCATGATTGAGGATGTTTTGCTTCGAATTGATCAACATGTTATTCCTACTGAATTTATTATATTTGATATGCCTAAAGGTTATAAACTTTCTATCATTCTTGGAAGACCTTTTCATAGAACTATAGGAGCAAACATCGATTGCAGTAGTGGAAAAATAGTCTTTAGTATTTATGATGATCAAATCATTCGATACTTTTCGAAGAAACTGGAGAGTGGTGAGAAATATGTGCCACCTGCTAAAAGAGTTAAAGCGGTAAGTGCCCTTGATGATGGGCAACTAAAGGTGCACATTTGAGACTAAAGGGTTGGTTGAAATCAAATCAACTAATTTTTGGAATAAAATCCATGATGGGAGTCAACCCATCTTTGAATAAAATCTAGTTTTTAGGTTTCTAATAAATCTCTTCTAGTCAAAATTTTACAGAAAAGTTGATACTTGAAGTTTATGGTGAAATTTTAAAGGAAATAAAGGAGAAGAGAAGAAAAAAATAAGCAACTGGAAACATAACGAGAGCCGGTACAGCGGGATCCCCGTACCATGCGCTCGTACTAAAGACAAAAATTTTAATGACCATTGGTACGACTGCATCCGCCCGTAGCGTGCGCCTATATCGAAACTCGGATGAAGCATCAAAAAGTACTGGCTAGTTAACGACCATAGGTACGACTGCATCCGCCCATACCACACGCCCGCCCCGAGCCCAGGTAAGATTCCCTAACCCTAACCGATGTATCCAATGGTAACGAGCACTGGTACGAGAAGGAACCACTCATACCGTCTGTCTGTACCGAGTGCATCGCATCGTGAAGACGATGGCGACTGGTTGGAGACCCCCCAAACCAGTCATTCTTCTTATTCTTTCTCTCACAAACTTCAACCTAATCACCTAGAATCACCGATTCATCCATCTGAGTGGGGGAATCTTCACATCAGTAAGTTTCTCATCCTATCTATGTCTTATTTTTAGAAATCCATGGGTAAATCTCTCATATTGGCTATCTAGATGAGTTCATAATATTTTCAGATTCCTATTGATTTTGCATGTTAGGATTCAAAAAAATGTGGAATCATTTGTATGCATCATAGAAACCTTATTCCCATAGTTTTGTGTTGAAATTTTGTAGTACAATGAATTTAGGAAAATGTTTGGCCACGGTGGAATCTCTAGTTAATCAAGCGCTCGCGTATGGAGAGTGACACCTTGAAAGCGGCTCTTTACAAGGACTACAAGAGGGTCAGCGTGGAAAGCCCGGATTTTTTTTCCAAAATAAAAATTTCCTATTATTTTTATTTTATGCATCATTTCGCTAAAATTCTTTTGTTTTCTACATTAGTCTCCTCCTTTAATTACAAATTAAAACCCTGGTCTTTTCGGATATTTTGGTTGTCTATAACTATTTGCAAAAAGCCTTTAAATAATAAAACTAATAAATAAAAAGTATTTTAGGGGAGGTAACCAGCCGCTGGGCCCAAGGCTCAGCAGCTAGCCACCTACCACCTCGTTGAGCGAACCCTAATCTTGGCCACACCAAACAATACCGCCGCCACCCACCTAGCCACAACTACACGCAATGCACACAACGCACCCTGGATTCAACACGATGCACACACACCACAAGCATGTTGAACGCAGCCCAGATGCAACACAACCCGTACGCAACGCGGTAGACGCACAAATCGTGCATGCCTTTTCCCACCAACCCCTCTCTCTTGTGTCCTACGTCCTTGCTTCCCTCTACAGTGTGCCTCTGTCCACCTCGCCTCACCGCTGCGCGTAGTCCCTGCCTCTCATGCCACCGCCAGGACCCTCGCCGCTAAGTGCCCTGCTTCCTCTCCGCTCGATCATGCCGCCAACATCTTGGGCCCCGCTTGTCGCCTCTTCCTTCTGCTCCCTGCTGTTCTCCGCCCCGATGGGATCCCCACCCTCGTGAGGCATCGTCGACCATCGCCTCTGCTCTCCTTTGCGCGCTTTGCCCCCATGTCGACCTCTAGCCGACTCTACATCGTCCTTGTTGGGTTCGTAGCATAAAAAGCAAAAAATCTTATGATATGAACAACTAAGCACCAATATCAATCTATCTAGATACAATCAATGGGTGGATATACATCCATAGAGATCTTACCCTCGAAGACCAAAAATCTTTGTTAACAAAATCTGATTTCGTGGATGATGTAGTTGTTCACTTGCCGATCTCAAGATCGTGATGATCTTACCCTATGGTTCATGAATAATGAAGACATGATCGAGACCCTTCTTCGATTAATAATCAACAGCGGGACTTGGAGATCCGTACTGACTCCCACACATTCAACGATGACTCTAGTGATCGTGAGAACCTTTCACATTGTTAACTCTCTTTGTCTCGCAATATATTACATGTCTGAGATTCGATCATCGGTATCCCCATACCTAGTTTGATCTCGTTACTGACAAGTACTCTTTTCTCATTCCCGTGATATAACATTCTACTGATCTTATCACTTGTTTGCAAGTTATATCAATGTGATATCACCGAGAGGACCCAGAGTATATCTCTCCATAATCGGGATGGACAAATCCCACTCTTGATCCATGAGCCTCTACATAACAATTTCATAGTATGTGAACTCACCTTTATAGTCACCCTGTTACGGTGTGACGTTTGATGTTATCAAGTTACTCTTCCGGTGTTAGTGATTGACATGCCCTCATGGTCTAAGGACTAAATTTGCTTTGCATGATGTTATAGTAACTTAAACATAATGAATTTGATCGTATTACTATACTTCGGATGAATGTTCATCACATCATTCCACCAATATTGTGACCTCAACATCCAATGTCCATGATCAGGAAACCTTGATCATCTTGTTAATCAACGAGCTAGTTTATATCAGAGGCACAACTAGGAACTCTTATTTGTTTATTAATCACACATGTATTAATGTTTCCAATTAACACAACTAGAGCATGAGAAATAAATATTTATCATAAACATGGAATAAGATAATAACCACTTTATTATTGCCTCTCGGGCATATTCCCTTCAGTCTCCCACTTGCACTAGAGTCAATAATATAGTTTTGAAAAACTTACGCATTCAACACCTATAGCTTTCTGGTGTTGTATATACACGTTTGCTAGTGGTTAACATAATATCCGGATCTGACACTTTTAGGTCCATGTGTATTTGCATGTCTTTGCGTCTCTACGCATAACCCATTCTCAAATGAGATGGCATTGTATAAATTTAGTCCTTTGGTGAGACCTTTAGTTCCTTTGGACTAAAACATATTGATATTATTTCCGTACAATATATCTTCATAGTACTAGCCACTGTGAACTACACCTAGTTTGATAACAAACTACTTAACACAAATGCCCTCCTTTGCTACTACTATAGCAGTCATATACTTAGCCTTTTGTTGTAGTATCCATCACAATGTCTTAACTTTGGAACTCATCCAAATCCATCATGGAACCTCCTTTCCATTACATTTTGCCACCCATAGTTTAAATTGCGATAAATTTAATTTGTATCCTCAGACAAAACTAGTATCAATGTAACACTTTACAATGAACTATTTGTCACATATACATAACATATTCTTAGTTCTTCCAAATCTCATAAGAATATCTTTACTATCATCCAATGATCATCTTATGAGTCATCCTAGTATACGCTCATAACATTCAGAGCATAGGACATATATATTTGTACATATCATGGTATATATGATTCATCAAAATATTCATGTGATTTCACTCACCAAGTGTCAAAACACTTGAATCTTGTTTCACTTACCAAGTGTCGATACACTTGAATCTTGATTCAACCTTTTCATGCGACAAGAACCTTTCTTGTTGTTTCCATATTGAACTCATTCAATATCTCATATATGTACGTCTGGAATAACCATATTAGCACCTCAATCTATCCATATAGACATTGATGCCTAATATTCTGGTTTTGTCCAAGTCTTTCATTGAAATCAAATTTTAATGATATTATTAACCAGTGTCAATAAAAGATACATCATTTCCAATCAACGACATGTCTTTACATAATGTATTAGAAATATGTCTCAGCGCTCCCACTTAATTTCTTGCAAATGCAATCATCTTCATCGTCTCTGATGAAATTAAACCCTTTAATAGTTTCATCACGGTGAAGATTCTAACTCCACTATGCTTACTTCAACCATTAAAGTTTGCATGACCTTTTAGCATCCTTTGAATTAACAAAACCCTTCGGACCGTGTCATGTAAACATCCTAGGTAACCATTCTATTAGAAGAACTTTTTTTTGTTTGTTCAACTACCATATACCAGAAATGGCATATGTAGTGGTTGCTACATTAATCTGTCCTCGATAAATATCACTACGAAAGATCAAATCTTGTCGTACTCCACTCCTTGAACATTGTTGTAAACTCTTTTCTGACATGTCAACTGTTTCATAGGTGTGAAACATCTATGTCTATTTCTTTATAGATCGAAATACGACTGATAGGCTTCACTCCTTTCCGGAGGGTCTTCCAACTTCAAAAACTTGATTTCTCGTGTATGGAAACTATCACGGATTTTATGACTTCTAGTCACTTGATGGAGTCAGGCCCAACATCGCTTGTTTACATGCAGTCGGTTCATCATTGTCAAAATAATAACGACATGTTTATCAAATCTCACTATTTGATTATTACCCAACCCATACGGTTCAAATAGGAACTCCAATCTCTAAGATCACAACCTTTGTAATCATGCGAGCCATGAGCATTGTGTCTGCCTCCAGGACACTTTCTGGTGCGGTGCTACTTAGCACATGTTGCTTAGGTTCATCAACCTAATCAAAGTTCTATTGCCCTCCCACTTAACTTTTGCAAAAAATCCTTCTCAAGAAACTTGACATTCTAAGCGAGAAACTCTTTTGTCTTTGGTGTTATAGAGGAATAGCCAACTATTGCTTTGGGATAACCTACAAAGACGTGCTTATTCGACTTTGATTTTTTTTTTTGCTTATGCCTAGTATACCAAAATTTAAGAAAATACCACTCGGGTTTTATCCTAAACCATAACCCATATGGTGTCATTTCAACGGATCATGATGGTGCTCTTTTCAGTGTAAAAGCGGTAGTCTCTAAAGCTTTGATCCTTAAAATATAATGGTAGTTTTATAAATGACACCTTTGATCTTACCATGTCAAACAAGGTTTAATTTCATCTCACGAACACTCCATACTCCTATGGATTATCAGGAAAAACAAATACATGGAACAATTTCTCAAATCTTAGGTGTTTTGCTAAACATGTAACTCAAATACCTTCCTTTATGATCAAATCATAAATTCTTTACTTTCTCATTACAATGATTTTCTACTTCATCTTGAAAGCCTTTTAACATTTTTCAAATGTTTCATACTTCTTCCTTATTGAGTAAATATACACATATATTCACTCAAATTTTCAGAGAAAGCATATGAAGTTGAAAGATCCACCACACATGGCTACACATAATAGACTATATACATCAACATGTACAATGTCCAATAAGTTACTCATCCATTCCTCTTTGGCCTATGAATGGAGTTTCAATTATCTCGAGGAAAGTCTCACGAGCGTTAATTGATCAAAATCAAAGACTCCAAAAATCCATGAACATGGAGTTTCTTCATGTTTTTCTTTCAATATAATTTAAACGGTGATGTCACTTCGTAAGTGATCTTTCAATCATTTATCTTGCTAAATTTTAGCATTAGTTTTTATGGACGTGATTTCTCCAACCAGACTTGTAAGAATTCATCCATATTCTATGGAATACGGTAACTATTTGAACAACTATTGTTCTCATAATACCAGAACAAAATAACAATTATTAAAACTAATCTTGAAGGCAAGTTTGATCTCAACGAGAAACACAATAACACTTTATTTGTTTTCGATGAACATCATCACATATTCCTTTGCTAGTTACTTAGGCCATTGTAGTTCGTAAATTGTGTTGTTTTGTATCAAATTACACACCCACCAATTCGGTATCCAATACCAAGGAACTACATTGTTTAACAAGTAAAGAATACAACTATAACATGTATATAATCTATATACTTAAGCTGGACATTTCTAGTCTTTTTCTTTTCTGCCAAATATTTTCCAGATTCTCTTTCAAGATTTTATTTCTTTTAAAAGAATCAATCAACATCAATAGTGGTGCCATACACATGACACATAGTCCAAAGAGTGTATAGTCAAACACTAATACCTTTGGACTTGCACTTTGAAGTGGATCACCATCATCAAATGTTTGGCGTTCTTTCAAAATCCATTCTTTAGTAATATTTTAGTGCGTAAACATTTTACCTACATTCCTATTCATACTTATCATGAAAACTTTCATGATCAAGCTACTATAGCCTATAAGGGTGAATCACGAGTATAATGTTAGTTCCCAAAACCTTTTTGGGAGATTAGGACACCTAGCGTCTCTAACCTTCACGAATTCTCATACAATATGAGAACGTGTATTTTTCCAAATTATACTCTATCATATTGCAACCATAAACATTGTTTCAAATATCACAATATCTTCCACACACGCCAGTTTCTGAAACAATTCTTTCAGCTCCTAGATAACCTTGATACTAAAACATCTTTTGAATATCAAGGATCATGGAGGCAAACATGATACTATAGATACTAACACTAGAATTGTTACTCTTGATTTAATACTACTTATTAAACTTCATGGAGTAAATGGAGTTTGCTGAAAGTTTGCAATAGGACTTTTAAACTTTAGATTGACACTCAAAATAATACGATACCAGTTCGTAAAGTAAATACCTAGAATTCTATAGTTCTATTATCTCAATTATAACTAAGTATAAAGTAGTAAACAGATGCAAATGACTATAAAATACTATGAAAATTCACTTCGATTTTGTTTATGATAAATTAAGTTCAACTTTAATCATATTACTACATGAACTCTCACTCAAAACCAACATTCCACGAGTTGTTTTGGTAATTACGTGAACCGGATCCACTACACCAAGACCGACCATCACGTGAGTTGGTGTAGCTTCAAAGGCGGGCATCTAGATGGTCATAATATCAACCATATGACTCATGCTTTACCTTTCGGTTCGTGTTCCGAGGCCATGTTTTTACATGCTAGGCTCACCAAGTAAGAACCTTACTACTCGCATGTGTAGGACTGTCTTACACCCGTTGTATGTGAACGTAGAGTCTATCACACGCGATCATCACGTGGTGTCTTGAAACGATGAAATTTCTTAACTGTGCATACTAAAGGAAGAATACATTTTTATCTTGATATTTAAATGAGGGATCATCTTATAATGCTAATAAAGTGGCATATAAGCAATATAAGATGCAAACAAACGTCATATGCAAAAAGTGATATGATATGGCTCTTGCACTTGATCACTATCTTGTGCATCATGGTATGATCTTCACCATTCCTATATGTGTAAGGCCAAGGTCTATGGAACTTGCACTTTGGTATGCTATAATTTCCAAGAGTATGAAACCATACTACAAATTATAACATTACCATATCATGACACTTGCCCAACAACAATTAAACTAGACGCTTCTAATTTATCCTTTGCATGTTTTTACATGGCTTAGGGATTTTGGAGATAGAATCATTCTTACCTACGAACATGGAACCACAACAATGATAATCAGATTATTAGCAACTCGTTGTAAATCAGATATTGACTATAGTAGGAGAAACAGACATCCGCTAGCCACTTATGCAAAACTAGTTGCATGTCAAGCGTGGAATAGGTCTCATGTGCGAGGACATGTAAAGTTAGTCCAGGCCGCTTCATCCCACTATGCCACCAATATCCAAAATACATAGAACATGCAATAACATGATCATCAGCACCCACATATTCATATGTGTTCTACCCGTGCAAAGCATCTACGCATAGGTCAGGCTCTGATACCATAGTTGGGTTAGCAGTATAGAAAATAAAAAAATTCTACGATATGAACAACTAAGCACCAAGATCTATCTACCTATATACGATCAATGGGTGGATATACATCCATAGAGATCTTACCCTCTAAGACCGAAAATCTTTGTTAATGAAATCTTATTTCATGGATGATGTAGTCGTTTACTTGCTGATCTCAAGATTGTGATGAAGTCCAACACCACAAAGCAGCAGTGCATCCGTGATCTCACACACGTCCGGTACCCCAACCACCTTAGAGTCCATGCTCCAGCAAAGAAGCAGAAGTAGTAGGTCCTTTCCAGAGAATGCCACCGAGAACATGTACTTCGCTAATCCGAAGCCATGAGGAATATTTGCTAGAGGGGGGAGAGATCCTTCGCGAGGAAGTGCGAAGTTAGAGGAGGAAGAGATGGCCTTTTATAGGAGGAGGGGCAGCCCCATGCCACGGCCGACAGCCAAACTGGGTGCCCCTACATCTCCCTCATTCATGTGGTGGATGCTCCACTCACATAAATCCATCTCCACTCACATGTCCACTCACATGCATTAATTTTCCACCAAAATTAATGTCATCTCTCATTTAATCAAACTATTTTATTTATTTTATTCAGAATTTTGTTAATTACTTTAATTAACAAATATTCACATAAAACCCCTCGCAATATTTCGATATCACATGCAAAACCAATTTTAGCAATTTGGCTCGAAACAATTTCTGTGTCCATCAAAATAATCCCAGCACTTTCAAATCCTTTCTCTGGTATTATATCTACTCCATTTGGTATCGGTATCCCTTAATTGTGTCACCCAACAGTTCGTGAATAATGCAGACATGATCAAGACCACTCTCTAATCAATAATCAACAGCGGGACCTAGAGATCCGTACTGACTCCCACACATTCAATGATGACTCTAGTGATCATGAGAACCTTTAATGTTGTAACTAATTCCCTTTGTATTGTGATATATTACATGTCTGAGATTCGATCATCGGTATCCCCATAGCTAGTTTGATCTCGCTATTGACAAATACTCTTTTCTCGTTCCCGTGATATAACATTCTAGTGATCTTATCACTTGCTTGCAAGCTATGTTAATGTTATATCACCGAGATGGTCCAGAGTATATCTCTCCGTCATCAGTATGGACAAATCCCACTCTTGATCCATGAGCCTCAACATAACACTTTCGGAGTATATGAACCCACTTTTATTGTCACCCTATTACGGTGTGACATTTGATGTTATCAAGTTACTCTTTCGGTGTTAGTGATTGACATGATCTCATGGTCTAAGGACTAAAGTTACTTTGCATGATGTTATAGTAATTTAAAAATAATGACTTTGATCATATTACTATACTTCGGATGAATGTTCATCACATCATTCCACCAATGTTGTGACCTTGTTATTAACAACACCCACTGTCCATGATCAAGAAACCTTGATCATCTTGTTAATCAACGAGCTAGTTTATATGAGAGGCATACCTAGGAACTCTTATTTGTTTATTAATCACACATGTATTAATGTTTCCAATTAACACAATTATAGCATGAGAAATAAACATTTATCATAAACATGGAATAAGATAATAACCACTTTATTATTGCCTCTTGGGCATACTCCCTTCAGTCCTGCCATCAGCCGTCATTGTCTTTCAACTCGCCTTGTCTGTGACTGCCTCACCCTGTCCAGCGTCATGCTTGTACCTGGGGTCTCCCCACTCCTTCCTCCCTTGCTCGTCTCCCTTACGCCCTAGGAGCCCCTGGCCTCCACCCCCTCGTCCGCCTAGACTCCTCCCTACATTGACCCTTTCCCCGAGTGGCCCGCTCCTTTGTAGTCCGCTGCTGCTCTCGTCTTCATGTCTAGGCTGCCACCCCTCGCAGGCATCCTCCTCGACCCGCCATGGTCACCGTCATCACCCACGTGACCGTCTGCAGCCCCATCCAAGGTCTTGCTCGAGTTCGGCATGTGCCTTGCTTCCATACATGATGGAGCTGATGAGGAGATGGTGTGGATGTTTGCTTCTTCCTTTGCTTGTGTTGGTGATGTGTTAATATGGGCGTGTCCCTGATAAGATGATGAGCATGCTACTGCTGCTCCGGTACCGACAAGATCTGCTAAACGGATTCAACAATCCAAAGATAGACCACATGAAACGCAATGACGCCGGATCAACAAGGTCTCCTTCATGGAACACCAAGACCCCGAACCTAGAGTACAAAGACTGAACCCCGACACCTGGCTTTGTCTTCCTCCTCTTCGACCCGAAGACCGTTCCTGATCTCGTCGAACACCAAGACCCCGGTTCTAAACCCCAATGTGTGACCCTAAACCCGCTATTTTTATAAGATGATATTTAACTTGTGCATATTCAATTACTCATGCTAGCATACATATTTTGATCATTTGGGGGTATTTTATCGATTGACCTGATAATTAAATATGGAGATTAAATGTGGGATATTTATGTCTTATCTTGACTCCATTTTAAATTTGTGTAGCAAATTGATGCCATGTTTTGCCTTGTTATCTCAATATTTAATTTGCAGGGTAGATAAACAACTTGAACATAATATTTATTTATCAGGACTCTAATTCTGCTTAATATTGCTAAGATAGACCACATATTGCCATGCCATGCATCATATCATAAACATGACGGATCTTCCACTATAGTATATAATGTTGCACCGGTTGTTCTTTCTAGTGTTTTGCTTCTTCATGGGATAGGCCGTTGAGTTGATGCGAGATACGACAAGCCTTCGGTAATCGACTTTGTCTCATAGGCGAGCATTCTCTTCATTCTACCTATTTTGCATTTATAATCTTTACTTCCTTCCTTGTCTACTGCTATCCTTTGTTGCCGATGCTTTAGTTTCTGTATCTTTAACTCTCCCGCAACTACTATATTGCCTTGGTTATCCTATTACCTATTGCTTGAGTAGATAGGTTAGACTTGTGAGTCATAGCGCACACTTAGGTATGTTGCCCACTATCATATAGGTGAACCGTGATATTTGGATATGGTTGATACCATGATATTTAAATTGGTAATGTTGGTTATGGTTATGGTTATGTTTTCACCTAATGATAAGGCCCTGGCAGGGACCACCTTTGGGAACTTCTTGAGCCTACCTAGGAACCGTTCGTTCTATGATACCAGTTCTGAGTTGATCGTGCTAACCAAATGTGGGGCCTCTGGGATCCCCCTCAACTACCGGCGCTATTCGTTTATCCAGAGGGTCACAAAATTGGTTTTCTATTTGGTGCATACGCATAATATGTCCTCGGACTTGGGTGAGTTGAATATGTCTTCGAACTTGATATTTTGGTGAACTACCATGGCTTGCATACATAAATCATGGTACGAGGTGGCGGCACCCACTATGTGTACAAGTTACCCCGCAGGGCCCGATCCATTAGTACACACAAACGTTGTGCCTTATTTGAGAATCATCGTACCTCTAGGTTGATTCCACATAGTAGGTGATACCTATGGATACACGCGTAGTTATGGGAAAATTCTTGTTGTAAGATTCGGATGGCACACGTATACGTTGCCTGAAGGGTTGAACATGTATTTGGGTACAGTAGTGCATCCCTGCAGGGTAAATCTTTTCGAGAAGCCATGTGTCCACGGTTATGGACACCTCAGGAGTACAATGTCATGATCATAGATAACACCACTAATGTTTTGACTCTAATAATATGACTAGTAATTAGCCTCACCAACTAAACAACTGGATAATTAAAATTGCCATCGTGTCTATTCTGCAAGAGGACTTCCTCGACTAGTCTTCAAGGGAGAAATATTCGGATGAGTTATGTTTGGTGTTATATTACAGTTACCATATAGCGCTCTCTTATCTCGCTCTAATAGCTGAAGTTGTAGTGTGTCTCTATAAGTAGATAGTGCAAGTTTTGATGCCGCTGAGCCCACCATACCTATGTAGGCGAGAGCCGCTGAATTCTAAGACTCTCCTTGTACTGGCCTCAGTAGTGACCGCTCTCTTTCTTTTCTTTTGCCCTTTGTCGGCACCCCTTTGGCTTTTAGAGGTATGTGATTGACGATGTTAGCAAGGTTACCCTTCCGACTTGGCCTAGGCAGGGTTATGGACACCGCTTGGTTATTTGTAACATCCCAAAAACCCTAATCAAGATTATCAAGTTCTAATCACCCAATTTAGGGTTAACAAAAACTTTTATTAAGAAAATGAATAATGACTACATGTGTGTTTGCATTAGTGTAGAATTGAGTGTATATGCCATGCTTGATTGTTCTAAATGATGTGAAATGGTTTAAAGGTGAAACCACATCATCTAGACCATTTACAAACAAAATCAAGAGAAAAAGAAATCAAATATGAATAAATAAAGCAAATGGTCATTTTGACAAAAGTTAACCACTAGGCCACTTTAGGTGTTCCTAGAAGAGAAATTCTAACATAAACAATTCCACTTATTTTCACCCCTTGCTAGACTAAGTAAAAGTGTATCAAGGCCCACTTTACAAACTTACAAAAACATCTTTCAAACCAATTAAATGGACAGTTGAAAATTGAATCTAGTTCATATGTGAAGATCCCACTTTTTCAAAAACCTACCAAAACAATTCCCCTTGACCTCTCCAAGCAAACATAGACTCTCAAGCTTAATTAAAGATCACTGAAAAAATTTGAATCAAAAATTCCAAAGTACATTTCATGCGGCCATTTCCACAAACACCTTAACTACACAAATTAACCCTATGTCTAACTTCACTATTTAAACAGTAATCAATTGAACAATTGGTATCCACTTTACTCCCATGTCTCCCCTGAGTCTAACCCAACCCCAGGCCATCTCCCCCTTTTGCCGTTTGCATAGTGGAGCGTCTTGGGTGTGGTCATCGCTGCCAACCACGGCCAGACCACATGCCCATCCGGGATCAGGAGGTGCACCACGATCCACCGCCACCCTGTCACTGTGCCCATGGTGGAAGCCAAGCCTTGGACCACCCGAGCACGCCGCGCCCACGCTCTGCCGAGATGCACAAAACACGCTTCCGCCCCAGCTCACGCCTTGCCCTCACCGTGCACACGCAGCCTCGCCATGATCATAGCACCCCAGCAGACACCCCCGTTCGCCGCCGCGCGACCCGCAGCTGCCGCACGCCGCCGCAAACACCTCTGCCTCCGCGCAGAGCACTGCACGCTCCCGACCAAACCACGTTGCCCCACACTTAGCCATTATGCCCGTAAGAACCGCCAGGGAGCACCGCACTGTCCACCTACCTCCGGCACGACAATAGCCGCCTGCAGTGATGCCACCGTCGAGCTCATGCCACACCGCTCGGTCCCCTCACCGCGCTATAAAAGGAGGCCACCCCTGCCTCCATTCTCCACACCATTCGACTCACCACCTCTCACTGACCCTCCCCACTTCTCCCTGGAGCAAGGCGTGCACCACCACGCCGGAATTTCACCGGAGCCCGTCGCTGCTAGAGGAGAAGGGCGTCGTTGATTCCGACCACCCCAAGCCCTGCCGTGACCGTGCCTCGCCTCGCCGTTGTCTACCAAGTCATTTGCCCCCGTCACCGACCATAGATGGAGCCAGGTGAGCCCCGCGAGACCCCCACCACCGCGTTAGGGTTGATTCCTCGCCGAGGTGTTCGTCGTCGATGATGAACCACGACCGTTGGATTAGAATTAGATCGTAGGGCTCTGGTTGAAAGATACCGTTTCGCGTTAGAACAGTCGCTGACTGGTGGACCCCATCTGTCAGCAGCCCGCTGCGCTGTGCAGTGCAGCTGGGCCGGCCCGTTTAGCTTTCCCGCTCAGGCCTGGAATTTGAAATATTATTTTTCCATTTAGGTTTAAACTAGTTTCTGTCCATAGATTCAAAAATTAATTTAGAGAGTTTCACTAAACCAAATTGCATGATTCAAATTTTGTTAGAAAGATAATTAAATTATCTATCCAAGACCGTTGGATTTAAATCATTTGGAGTTAGAGTTAATCTATAGTGAAAATAATAATACAGAGACTTTTGCAACTTCAAACATTTTTCAAAAATCAACCATAATAGCTTTTGAGTTGATTCCAACTCTCAAAAATCACATTTGATAATATCTATTTGAATATGTAAAAATATCTAGGTTTGCACGTAGTGACATTGGAATAGTACCAAAATAATGCTATATAGGCATTTCTAGTCACTTTAAATCTATTAAATAATAATCTTAAACTTTATAAAATGTGACCAATCCTTTAAATCACATTCCATGTTTTAGAATATGTGGTGAGGACATGTGTCCACATGATCCCATATTTTAATTGGAGAATATTAAATCTTAATTAATTTCAATGAGTAGAAATTACTTTTCTCAAATAAACTAAGAAAACTAGTTCTTTAATTCATGTGATGATTGTGATGACGCTAGATCATCAAGTGTGAGCCTTAGTGTGCTAAATAGACTTAGTTAACTTTTGTTTGGTGATTGTGTACCCCGTATTTATTTATAGATGATAGTACTGACCCAAGCTAGGAGGAGAAGTTCTACCCCGAAGAAGAGGAGGAAAACTTCAATCACTACACCAATCAAGGCAAGCTAACACTTGCAAGTTTATTAACTATGCAAGCCATCACTAATTGCAAGATAACCCAAGCAAGATGCATTAGGCATGCTTTGGTTATATACCTTTGATTTATACCCATCCCAAGTTTTACTTGCAAGCTTTACTCTTTTACTTTACCAAAGTTCTTTACTTTTAGTAATGCTTTGTGAGGATTTGGAGAAGTAGTATAGATAGCATAAAGAGTATAAAACTAGGCCTATACTAGATGTCATTCTATGGCATGAGATTGAGATTAGCATCCCTCATTAGTGAACACTCTTAACTTAGTGGCTAGTGCTAAGCATAAAACTTGATCACTTTAGCTAGGAATACTTGGTGAAAATGATTATGAAAACCTTGGAATGATGAGTCATTCTATTGAAATGTTTTAACATTTGTTGAGAAACACAAATGGATTTGATGATGAAAATGTTGAGGCATGAGCCTTAGCCCTTTATAAAAACTGATGGTTGGGTTCGGATGTGATACCATTCCAATTTTACCGTACAACCACAATACCTGAATTGGGTAAGGCTTAGCCGGAAGTTTATATGCATTAGTATGGGTTCCCTCGCGGAAGAGGTTTGAGCTGAGGCTACCTCTTGATGATGTCCACCAATGCAGTGCCAGGGATGGCAGATGGCCATGGTTGGGAGGCTAAGCTCATAGGGGAGGTGCCTATACTAGAGTGTGTAAAGGAAAGGTTATGATTGATTATCCGCATACTAAGTATGATGATTCAGGGTTATCCCTAACGGATATATCGAATTTTGTGGTGAAAGTGTACCACCTCTGCAGAGTGTCAAACTATTCGAATAGCCGCGTCCGCCGTCATGGACAATTGGAGTGGCCATACTGTTCCATTGTCAGATGTTTTTCAAATGACTTGTGAAGTGATCTATGATTTTGACTTGAACACAACAGGGTTGTAAATATGAAAACTAGGTTCCCAACTTAAAGTGATTTAGAACCTTTACTTAGTTTTCTTTACTTCTGAACTCAGTTTAGATAAATCTGCCTTTTTGCAAATAAACTTAGAGCTTAGGATTCCTACTAGAACTACTGATACGTCCATTTTGCATCACTATTCTATGTCATAATTCACTATTATTCATTGATATATTTCTATTGAGAGGTGATACTTATGTTATTTCATCTGTTTTTGCATGGTTGATGACTTTTGGAGCATGGACCACGCCGCAATGATTCTGATGGAAAAGGTGTTGTTTGGAGGCAAAATTCGCGAAGATCAGAAAATCCGGGAAAATATACGGCAAATCCTATTTTTCCAGAAGACGAAGGAAGCCAGAAGGGGGGTCGGAGATGGGCCACAGGGGGCCCACACCACCCCTGGCGCAGGCCAGCCTAGTACACGCCACCAGGTTGTGTGGCCACCCTAGTCCACCCCTAGCACTTCCCTCTGGCGTATATTATCCTCCCGAAACCCTAAGATTCGGGGAGCAACCACAGAAAGATTCCGCCGCCTCTGCGGGGTGGAAAACACTGAGAGAGAAATATCTCTCCGGCAGACAGATTTCTGCCGGGGGAATTCCTTCCCGGAGAGGGGAGATCATCGCCATCAACACCACCATCAAGCTGGACTTCATCGGGATCATCATCATCATCACCACCATCATCACCATCAGCACCCTCATCACCATCTCCATATTGCTATAACAATTGGGTTGAATCTTGCATAGTTCATAGGGGAAACTTTCCCGGTGTTGATTACTATTTGTAGTTGATGCTATTGAGTGAACCATTGAATTATTGTTTATGTTCAGATTGTTATACATCATTATTCCATGTCTGATCATGATCCATATGATGTCTTGTGAGTAGATCGTTTTGTTCTTGAGGATATGGGAGAGGTCATGTTGTTAGTAGTGGAGTTGTGTTGAGAAAGATTCAATAGTTTGATATTTAAGTTGTGGTGTACTTCTTCTAGTGGTGTCATGTGAACATCGACTACATGACACTTCACCTATATGGGCCTAGGGGAATGCATTGTGTATTTGGCTACTAATCGTAGGGGTTGCCGGAGTGACAGAAACCTGAACCCCCGTTAGGAAACCATTGCACAAGGGACATAAGGGTCTTAGAGTTTAAAGTTGTGGTTAGGTTTCTACCTTAATTACTTTCTTGTACTTATGGATGTTTGCAAGGGGTATAATCACAAGTATGTATTAGTCCTAGGAAGGTCGGTACATTAGCATAGGTTCACCCACACAACACTTAGCAAGCTAAAGAAGATTAATCAACTATATGAAGCGAAATCACTTGACAGTCTTCCCATGTGTCCTCGAGAATGTTTGGTCATCTTAAGTAACAACCGGCTTGTCTTTTGCTGCATAAAGGATTGGGCCACTTGCTGCATTTATTCCTACTGTCTTTTATTTACTCATACTTTGTTTACTTGCTTTATCAAAAAACCCTAAAAATCTGTTTGCTATGTATTTGCAGAGAATTCCTGATCCATACCACTAGCCAGCACCTTCTGCTCCTCGTTGGGTTCGACACTCTTACTTATCAAAAATACTGCGATACACCCCCTATACTTGTGGGTCATCAAGACTATTTTCTGGCGCCGTTGCCGGGGAGTGAAGCGCTATTGGAGAGTGGAACTGGTAGGAAACTTCTACTATGAGTATTTTTTACTTCTGCTAGTTGCTTTATTTTCGTTATGGATAATTCGCTGAGTTTCTTATTTGGTAATGCTACTACCACTGCTAAGGTAGTAGATAAGCCACCACCTGCTGAGAATGATGTTTTTAAAATACCTACAAGAATTATTGATCGTGTTATGGATAACTATTATGTTGGGGATGGAACTGTCCATCCCGGTGATCATTTACTCTTTATACATGAATTATGTGGGTTGTTCAAGTGTGCAGGTATTACTACAGATCAAGTTAAGAAGAAGTTATTCTCATTATCGCAAAAAGGAAGAGCTGAGGAATGGTATAAGCTACTGAAGAATGGCCAAGCTCTAGAATGGGAGGAAATAGTGCCTCTCTTTTATTCGAAGTTTTATCCTCCTAGTGAGATTCATAAAATCGGAATCAAATATACAACTTTGGGCCTCTTGATAGAGAGAATACAGCTCAAGCTTGGGGGAGATTGAAGTTACTAATGCTCAAATGTCCCATTCATGAGCTCCCCAACAATATTATTATCAATAACTTTTATGCAAGGGTCCCTCTACATGACAAGGATTTATTGGATGCTTCTTGTGCTAGATCATTCACTCGCATGGAAGAAGAAGCTAAATGGGATCTTCTAGACCGTATTCAAGACAATGCTGAAGCCTGGGAGAATGACAAAGGTAGAAAGTCAGGTATAAATTACGATTATGAATGCATTGAATCTTTTATGGGAAATGATGACTTTCAAAATATTAAAAATGCTTATGGTCTTGATTTACATGTTATTACGAATTGCCTTAGGGCTTTTGCTTCTTATATTGAAATTCCAAAAAGGGTATGGAACAAGTACCATGAACCTTATAAAGATATTGTTGACTGTGTTCTTGTTGGGAGTGTTGAGTATTGCACTATTGATCCCATCTTACCTAAACCTTATATCGAGAAGATTCCCTTCCCAGATAAGGTAAAGGATCATCCTATGATAACTAATGTAATCACCAAAAGTGAAAAGAGAACTATAAAACCTGATGAACAAATAAACATTGAACCTGTGGTAGAAATTGTGAAAGACCTTGTCACTAAAAGCATAGAAGATGGACACATAGTCTTTTGTGAGGATGCTTCTAATATTGTTTCACATCCTAATAGAACTATAAAATCTAGTGTCCCTGTGCTTTCTGTTAGAATTGGTGATCATTTCTATTATGGTTTATGTGATATTGGTGCAAGTTCCAGTGCTATTCCTTATGAGCTTTATAGAGAAATTATGCATGAAATCAGTCCCTGCGAATTGGAAGAGATTGATGTGGTTATTCACCTTGCTAATAGAGAGACCATCTCTCCAATTGGTATTGTACGAGACGTGGAAGTTATTTGTGGTAAGATTAAGTACCCTGCTGATTTTCTAGTACTTGGTTCAGCTGCTAGTAAAACTTATCCTATCATTTTTGGTATACCTTTCTTGAGTACTTGTGGAGCTATTATAGATTGCAAAAGGGAGAAAATCTTGACTAAGTTTGATGGGGAATCTTATGAGTTTAATTTCTCGAAATTCGCTAAAGAACCTTTTGAAGAGGAAACCCATAATGAGGATTTTAGAGTTGAACAACTTGCTTCTATTTCTCTTGCTCCTAACAATGCTTTGCAGCAATTTATGGAAGATCATGAAAGTGAAATCTTCATGGAATAAAGGAATGAGATTGACGAGATTCTCCGACATCAGCCTAAGATGCTTAAGCATAACTTGCATGTAGAAGACTTGGGTACCACATTGCCACCTAAAAAGGATCCGGTCTTCGATCTAAAACCTCTCCCTGATGATCTTAAATATGCTTATATTGATGATAAAAAGATATATCCTGTTATTATTAGCTCTAAAATTTCAGGAAAGGAAGAAGAAAGGTTATTGGAGGTTTTGAAGAAACACCGAGGAGCTATGGGCTATACTCTGGATGATTTAAACGGGATTTCACCTACTATATGTCAGCATTCTATCAACATAGAACCAGATGCAAAGCCAGTAGTAGAGCACCAACGACGTTTAAATCCTAAGATGAAGGAAGTGGTAAGGAATGAGGTATTGAAACTCCTTGATGTTGGTATTATTTACCCTATTGCTAATAGTGAATGGGTTAGTCCTGTTCATTGTGTTCCTAAAAAAGGAGGTATTACCATTGTTCCTAATGATAATGATGAGCTTATTCCTCAAAGAATAGTAGTAGGCTATAGGATGTGCATTGATTTTAGAAAAGTCAATAAAGTTACTAAGAAAGATCACTACCCGCTTCCTTTTATTGATCAAATGTTGGAAAGGTTGTCTAAAAAGACCCATTTTTGTTTTCTTGATGGTTATTCTGGTTTCTCTCAAATTGCTGTTAAACAACAAGATCAAGAAAAAATTACTTTTACTTGCCCTTACGGAACTTTTGCTTATAGACATATGCCTTTTGGTTTATGTAATGCCCCTGCTACATTTCAAAGGTGCATGTCTGCTATCTTTCATGGTTTTTGTGAGGAAATTGTAGAAGTGTTCATGGATGACTTTTCTGTCTATGGAACTTCTTTTGATAATTGTCTACACAACCTTGATAAAGTTTTGCAGAGATGTGAATAAACTAATCTTGTTCTTAATTGGAAGAAATGCCACTTCATGGTTAATGAAGGGATTGTCCTTGGGCATAAAGTTTCTGAAACAGGCATAGAAGTTGATAGAGCTAAGGTTGAGGCAATTGAGAAGATGCCGTGCCCAAGAGACATCAAAGGTATTCATAGTGTCCTTGGTCATGCTGGTTTCTATAGAAGGTTTATTAAATACTTTTCTAGGATATCAAAACTCCTCACTAATCTTCTTCAAAAAGATGTACCCTTCGTTTTTGATGATGATTGTAAGGGAGCTTTTGAAACTCTTAAGAAGGCTTTAACGACAGCCCCTATTGTTCAACCACCTGATTGGAGTTTACCCTTTGAAATAATGTGTGATGCTAGTGATTTTGCTATAGGTGTTGTCCTTGGGCAACGAATTGATAAAAAGTTAAACATTATTCATTATGCTAGTAAGACTTTAGATGCTGCTCAAAGGAATTATGCTACTACTGAAAAAGAATTTCTAGCTGTCGTTTTTGCTTGTGATAAGTTTAGACCCTATATTGTAGACTCAAAAGTCACCATTCATACTGATCATGCTGCTATTAAATACCTTATGATGAAGAAGGATGCTAAGCCTAGGCTTATTAGATGGGTGCTACTTTTACAAGAGTTTGATCTACATATAGTAGATAGGAAGGGTGCTGAAAACCCTGTAGCTGATAATTTATCTCAATTGGAAAACATCTCTTTTGACCCTATGCCTGTTAATGATAGTTTCCCAAATGAGAAGTTAGCCACAGTAGGGGTAAGCTCGCGAGGGAGCCCGTGGTACGCTGATTATGCTAACTTTATTGTCTCCAAGTATTTGCCTCCAACTTTTATAGCTCAGCAAAGAAGGAAGTTCTTCTATGATTTGAGGCATTATTTTTGGGATGACCCACACTTATACAAAGAAGGAGTGGATGGTATTATGCGAAGATGTGTTCCAGAATATGAACAAAAGGAGATATTGCGTAAATGTCATGGTAGTGCTTATGGAGGACATCATGCAGGAGATAGAACTGCACAAAAGGTGCTACAATCAGGTTTCTACTAGCCTACCCTTTTTAAAGATGCAAGAAAATTTGTTTTATCTTGTGATGAATGTCAGCGTGTTGGTAATATTTCTAGATGCAATGAAATGCCTATGAACTACTCTCTAGTTATTGAACCCTTTGATTGCTGGGGATTTGACTTTATGGGTCCTTTCCCTCCCTCGAAAGGTTATACTCATATTCTTATTGCTGTTGATTATGTTACTAAGTGGGTAGAAGCCATTCCTACGAAGAGTGCTGATGGGGAAACTTCTCTAAAAATGCTTAAGGATGTTATCTTTCCTAGGTTTGGAGTGCCTAGGTATCTCATGACTGATGGGGGTTCTCATTTCATTCATGGTGGTTTTAGAAAGACCCTTGCTAAATATGATGTTAATCATAGAATTGCTTCAGCCTATCACCCCCAAACTAGCGGGCAAGTAGAGTTATCAAATAGAGAAATTAAATCCATCTTGCAAAAGACTGTTAATAGATCTAGAAAAAACTGGGCTAAAAAGTTGAATGATGCTTTATGGGCTTATAGAACTGCCTACAAAAATCCTATGGGGATGTCTCCTTATAAAATGGTTTATGGGAAAGCCTGTCACCTACCTTTAGAATTAGAACATAAAGCTTACTAGGTAGTTAAAGAACTAAATATAGATTGTAAGCTCGCTGGTGAGAAAAGATTATTTGACTTAAGTTCTTTAGATGAATGGAGGAGTGAAGCCTATGAAAATGCTAGGATCTTTAAGGAAAAAGTTAAAAGATGGCATGACAAGCGAATACTTAAGAGAGAATTTCATGTTGGTGAGAAAGTTCTATTGTATAGGTCTCGTCTCAGATTTTTTGCAGGAAAGCTACTGTCAAAATGGGAAGGACCTTTCATTATTGAAGAAGTATACCATTCAGGAGCAATAAAAATTTCTTATTTAAAAGATAATACTACACAAGTAGAGAATGGGCAGCGACTCAAACACTATATTGCTGGGGATTCTTATAATGAAGATGCTGATGCCATTCAAGTTATAACTCCGGAAAATTTTATCAAGGACCAAATTCAGAGACCTGCAGAGTCCGCTTTCAAATAGGTAATAGTTCTGGTAAGAAAAGTTCCACAAAAATACTACCCAACTATATTTTTGCAGTTTTTATTCAATAAGGAAAGCTACGAAGCGAAAAAGGGACGGAAACAGAGCCAGGGTGGCTCACACCACCCTGTGGCGCGGGCCCTCCCCTAGCCACGCCACTAGGTGGTGTGGCCATCCCAGACTCCGTCTCCGACCCATTTTCTCCTAGTACCTTCCTTTCGTCATGAAACTTCATAATATATAATCCCCTAGATCTCCCGAGGTTCGTATATCATGTTTTCGTCGTGTTTTCGTTTCGATATGTTTCTAATAGGTAGAGTCCCAGATTTGGAGCTACAATGTCTTCCTCTGGACCAGCGAAGGAAGATTCTTTAGAGGATATCATCAACCCATACATGAGAGAGAGTTGAAGATTCATCCCAAGGAGTTGTTGCTTGAAGATGGGGAACTCAGGATAAAAGAGGTTCGAGGCCCTAAAGGTGAAGGAAGTCTGGAGGACAGGATGGAAGCACTGGAGCAAGAAGTCTTTAGGTACAAGAAGATGGCGGAGCGTGAAGTGGATATCATCCATAAGATTTGTTCCGAACTCATCACCGAGCACCAAAAGGAGACTGCTGAACTCAAGGATGAAGTCCTCTCACTCTGCCAAACAACCAACGAACTGCAAGCACAGTTCTATGACGTTCAAAATCAAAACTGTGAGTATGAGGTTAGGTTTAAACGCATAAGTGTTGCTGCAAGTTTCAGGATGCTGGAAACCACGATGTCCTTTGTTGATGGGAAGCCCTTACCCTAGAAGTCGGACGAAGATGAGAGGATACCACCACCACCAAAGGAGTAATTTGTCATCAGGTTTGGCATCCCCTTGGTTTGTTCCAAGCTTGGGGGAGTGCCACGGTATCACATCACTATCTTCTATCTTTTTGCCTTATTAGTAGAGTCATATCATGAATAGAGAAGTTATTATGTAGGATGGTTTGCATTATGGAAGTGTTCCCTCTCTCGTTAGATATGTATCCCTTGGTGTGAGTTGCCGTTATGGAATATTAATGAGAAGTTCTATCATTCACTCTTTTTCATAGCTTATATTAGTTTTCAATTCGAGGTTATATGATTGATCTTTTTGTTAGTATTGGTATCACTTTGGGATCATTGAGTTAATTTTGTTGGTTTTGGCAAACCTGGCTCGGTCAGTAGCAACACTATTTTTGAGAGTTGAATGAAAAGATAGAAGTACTCTAAAGAAAAATAATTTCATCATCTTTCTTTCTTAATTTGCTCATAAGTCTAGTATTCTCTAGTTAAGATCTTTTGTGCTTCCAAGGAAGATTGCATGTTTGTCTTTATCGCTTGTATGTTTGTTTGTTTCCTTCAACTCTTGTACTTGCTACCCAACCTTGCTAGCCAAAAACCTGTACTGAGAGGGAATTCTTCTTGTGCATCCATTTCCTTAAACCAAAACCTCTGCCATTTGTGTCCACCATACCTACCTAGTAGCATTATTGCTATTCCAAGTAAATTCTTGTTTTATCTACCTTCCAAATTAAACTTGTTATGTGAAAATTAGTGATTAAAGCTCTCACAAACTTGATGGCACACTTTACTTTCTTGCATTTAATAAACTTGAACCATTGGGTCCTTCTTTGTTGCGTATATGCTTGCGCTTTATGAGTTGAAGTTAGCAGAACCATGAATCATGGGGAACGCTTTCCACATTGCATTGGTACTTTGTACCTAGTTGATATCATGATTCTTTTACTTATGGATCCTGGTGGTGTGAAATAAAAGTGGAACTTGTAAGATCATGGAGTTTATATGTGTGTTATAGAAACGCCTGGGCCGCTAGCCTAAGGCATGCCTAATCATGGTGGAAACTTGCAGCATAACTATAGTGAGCATTTTATGAAACATCCTCAATAAAAACCTATGCAAATAGCAAATAAAAAGATCGCTGAGATGCTCACTGTCTGCTTGCCTTGTCATTTTGATTATGGGATAGCTCCTGTGTCATGTTCAAGGGGTACCCCGTTGGCGGTTCTCAATGATACACGTGTATTTACAATGACAAGAGCTTACTTGTGACTGAATTTGAGTAGCATGAGGTTCGGTACTCATAAGTAAGGGGCATGGGACTTTAATTTATAACTTGTCAAGCATATCCTCTTAGTTGTGTCACTTTATCCTTAATCACCAAAAGATGCCTATGATAGGGGCAATGAGAGCTGAAAGCTAGTAAGTATCATAATTTTTGGGAGCTCTTTATGAAACTTCAAATCCCTGCTTCCCTCTACGAAGGGCCTTTCTTTTACTTTGTAGTTGAGTCAGTAAACTTATTCCTCTCTATCTCAGCAAGTATTTTGAGTTGTTGTGTTTCATTCATTCATATGATGATTTATTCAATCATGTTTCTTATATTCCTTGTTTTGCACATTACTCTTATCTTGATGTTTACTACTTTGAAAGCTATCATTGAAAAACTAGTTATTTGTGAACTCCAGCAAATTATCAACTATTCTTCGACCAAGAGCTAAGTTTGCCATTACCAATTATGATTCACTTTATGTATCTTTATTGTGTTTCCTTTACTCATCGCAAGTTGAGTTATATAATGGTGAGTTTTCTTCTATTATGATCTGTGTATTTGATGAATGTGATGCTTCTTGTCCGTATTCTTTTATCGACTCTTCACTCCATAAACCTGAGGTCATGTTTATTGAGCTCAGTTTCGCTTGGGGACAAGCGAAGTCTAAGCTTGGGGGAGTTGATACTTCCATTTTGCCTAACTATTCTATGTCATAATTCACTGTTATTCATTGATATATTTCATATTGAGAGGTGATACTTATGTTATTTAATCTATTTTTGCATGGTTGATGACTTTTGGAGCATGGACCGCTGCAGTCAGGATTCTGATGGAAAAGGTGCTGTTTGGAGGCAAAATTTGCGAAGATCAGAAAATCCGGGAAAATATACGGAAAATCCTATTTTTCCAAAAGACGAAGGAAGCCAGAAGGCGGCCGGAGATGGGCCAAAGGGGGCCCACACCACCCCCTTGCGCGGGCCAGCCTAGGCCGCGCCACCAGGTGGTGTGGCCGCCCTGGTCCACCCTTGGCACTCCCCTCTGGCGTATATTATCCTCCTGAAACCCTAAGACTCAGGGAGCAACCACAGAAAGATTATGTCGCCTCTGCGGGGCAGAAAACACCGAGAGAGAAAGATCTCTCCGGCAGATAGATTTCTGCCGGGGGAATTCCTTTCCGGAGAGGGGAGATCGTCTCCATCAACACCACCATCAAGCTGGACTTCATCGGGATCATCATCATCATCACCACCATCATCACCATCAGCACCCTCATCACCATCTCCATATTGTTGTTACAATTGGGTTGAATCTTGCATAGTTCATAGGGGAAACTTTCCCGGTGTTGATTACTATTTGTAGTTGATGCTCTTGAGTGAACCATTGAATTATTGTTTATGTTCAGATTGTTATACATCATTATTCCATCTCTGATCATGATCCATATGATGTCTTGTGAGTAGTTTGTTTTGTTCTTGAGGACATGGGAGAAGTCATGTTGTTAGTAGTGGAGTTGTGTTGAGAAAGATTCAATAGTTTGATATTTAAGTTGTTGTGTACTTCTTCTAGTGGTGTCATGTGAACGTCGACTACATGACACTTCACCTATATGGGCCTAGGGGGATGCATTGTGTATTTGGCTACTAATCGTAGGGGTTGCTGGAGTGACAGAAACCTAAACCCCCGTTAGAAAACCATTGCACAAGGGACGTAAGGGTCTTAGATTTTAAAGCTGTGGTTAGGTTTCTACCTTAGTTACTTTCTTGTACTTACGGATGTTTGTAAGAGGTATAATCACAAGTATGTATTAGTCCTAGGAAGGTCGGTACATTAGCACAGGTTCACCCACACAACACTTAGCAAGCTAAAGAGGATTAATCAACTATATGAAGCGAAAGCACTTGACAGTCTTCCCATGTGTCCTCGAGAACGTTTGGTCATCTTAAGTAATACAACCGGCTTGTCCTTTGCTGCATAAAGGATTGCGCCACTTGCTGCATTTACTCCTACTGTCTTTTATTTACTCGTACTTTGTTTACTTGCTTTATCAAAAAACCCTAAAAATCCGTTTGCTAAGTATTTGCAGAGAATTCCTGATCCATACCACTAGCCAGCACCTTCTGCTCCTTGTTGGGTTCAACACTCTTACTTCTCGAAAATATTGCGATACACCCCCTATACTTGTGGGTCATCAACTACCTTACTTGTTAGTGATAGTTTGCGAGTACTTAAAGAGTACGCATGGCTTTGTCCCTGGCTATTCCCGTGGCCATACTATGAGGAGGACTATCAGGAAGATGGACGGCAGGACGGCTACGACAACTAGGATCATCTCCCATCGTCGGATTACTGTGACCTCAAGATGGAGCCCACTACTATGCTTATTATTCTGCTGCTTGTTTGTATTAAGACTGGATCATGAGATCCCTTATTTGTGTAAGACCTTATTATGGTTTGTGATGTACTGTGATACCCAATCTGTTATGTCTCGCAAAAATGGTAATCCTAGGATTGCGATGTATGGCATAACAGGCATCTGGGATTAAAAATCCAAGTGTTGACATTATTCTTCAGGACTCTTAGTCCCATTTGGTTCTTATCCGTACTCAGATACTGTTTTGCTTTCTTTCTTGAATTGTATCTTTGAGTTGTATCATTTGTATTATTGACTCGTCGAGTCGTTGCTATATACAAATGTTTCTTGTGGGTTTTGTTGTAAGCTATTGTGATGTAACTACTTGTAATAAAAACCCACCCACACGAAAGTGTCTAGTGGACGTCCTTGAATCGCTTCTATGTGGATTTTGGTGGGAATGCTAATATATGCATAGATCCGATTCGGGAGATTTACACAGTGCCAGTACCATGCTACCCCGAAGTGGTTTTGTGAAGAATTCCTCTCGTGCAATGGTTTGCAAGAGGATTTAAACAACATGGCCAGGAATGATGGTACGGAGGTCTTCGCCTCCCTCAACATCAACACCTACAAGCGCGCCACCCATGATTTCCTTTCCACCTTCTACAACAACCTCGCCACGCACCAACAAAATTGCAATGTGATCTTTACACTTAACAACACCCCTCACATTCTCACTTATCAGGAATTATGTAATTATTTTGGGTTCTCTTATGAAGGATAACTCGATACTACTAATGAAGTCCTCATTGACGCAATGGATGCTTAGGAGAAATTTTTTGTTCACTGGAACGTCAAGTATCCGTGGAGCAAGATTGCCACAATCCAGAACCCGACCATCTGCTACTTTGCCACATTCTTGCCAAACTCTTTATTCGGGAGGGAAGACACTGGGGAAATGGCAGGACCCGACATCATTGTTATATACATAGCTCTTCACCCAGAGATGTCCAACAAGGTCAATCTTGGCGCCCTACTCATTCATCACTTCCACCGCCAAAGGTCAGCGCATTCAGGAGTTATTCGTTGCGGTGGTTTGGTCACCCAAATCGCCTACTCAAGAGGGTGGACTATTTCGACAGGACATCCCATGGAGGGGCGTAAGTATTTAGATAGTATCCACATGGCTAGCACAAAATATATGAGATTCTATGGACTCAATCGTCGCCTCCACCCTTATCAATTTTATTTTGAGCCTAACAGTCCTATACAACAAGAACATCTTCCTTTTATCCAAACTTTTGGTTTGCCGAGGAGACATAGCTGGGTCCTTACCTAGGAGGAATTCCACCAAGAAAGGATTATTGCTGGGAGAATTCCCAACACGGAAGGGCACCCTCGCTTGGGAAGGAGGAAATTAGCGGGAGCGGGAGCAGCAACAAGGCCGGGGTGACATGGGCTGGGATGACTATGCCCAGCAGCACCATCACCAGCAACCGTTCCCACATCAAAAACATCCATATGTGCCACCGGTGCCACTACCGGGACATAACTATGTCCTCTATGACCAGTTCAATACATTGGTTACTCGTGTGGGTGACGTGGAAAACACGTTGCATGACGTGAATGCCAATGTCATTAACATGACTCAAAACTTCTCTCATTTCAAGAGTGAGTTCCCTAACTACTACTCACATCACAACCAACCGCCAAATGACGACAATGAAGAGTAGACCAAGTTAGGCCAAAAGCCTAAGCTTGGGAGAGGTTAAAATCATACATCCTCTTTGCATTCATATTTTTCTTCTTTCTTTTGATTTGTTTTCTTTTCTCATTAGTTGCATGTTACCTTCAGTTTTGCATTAATAAAAATAAACAAAAAAAATAAGTAGCCTTTTGTTTTATTTTGTGTGAAACTTTCTTGGTTTTCTTTTGGATTTTCACAGGTTATCACTTCAAGTGACATAATGATGGAAAGTAGAGCATGGAGACAACTTGAGTATAAGACAGAATGAGCGAGATGAGGTATCACATTCTTATTTTCACCCCTCTTGTACATTTATTCATGATCATATTATTGTTTGCTCGGTTACACTCCAGTATTGCTCCCCACCTAGCTTGTTATCCTATAAATTATATTCCCATGCTTGTGTCACTACTTTCATTTCGACTTATGAACATTGCTTTTTATTTTGAAAAAGAACTGTGTTGGAGTCAACTCCAATAATTTTAAGAACTTGAGAAAGCATCTATGAGATGACTACGATGCCTTGTACTTGTCTTAAGGATATAAACTTAGCAATGCTCAACCCCATCACACTTAAATTTGATTGACTCGATATGCACTCCCCGAGAAAGAATTGTACGAAGGAATAAATTTCTAGCGGTAGTTGAGATGCATGCCAATGCGTGACTTGTTGATTAAAAGTAATATATAGTTTTGTGCGTGTCTCACAACACCGTCACACCCCAATGGGACTGACAACTCCGTTGGCCTTCCAATGATCTACCAAAGTTCACTCTCAGATTTCGTCTATGAGTTGATAACACATCTGTAGCATGCCAATGTTATGATGAGTAAAAGTATTAGTCTCATGGGTCCATGTTATGAACAAAGTTTGAATCATTGAACAATTTCTGCACGGTCTCGATTAAACTAAGTCTTTGCATCACCCTACTACCAAAGTTTGAAGTTCTAGAAGAACAATGAGAACGATTGAGTGGTAGAGGGTCACTACTTTTTAGAAATGGGTGTAATGAGTTACTCTAATGTTATATCTCTTTTAACTTTAACTGAGCACCCTTAATTTCACAAAGCATTCCTTGCTAACCTTGTTTTCACTCTCACTAAAAGGGCGCTAAAAGATTTGATTCACACGCCTAACTAAGCTTTTGAAACTTGATTTTGGGACAAATATTTATTTGCTAGCAAATTGCACATGGTTAGGAAGCGAACTTAGGTGCAACCATTCAAATATATTATGATCATGTTTAAGGTTGCAAGATTTGTGAAGACTGAATACGATGTCACCACGGTCTTGTGAGTTTTTCTACCCAAGTTTTATTTGTCGCTATAATTCTTTATCACTTTGTCACTCAAGGGCGAGTAACAGCTAATCTTGGGGGTGTTGATAGCTCCAAATTATGACACTTTTACCGAGGGTTTTCTATTGGTTTTTATCTTTAAGTAATGCTAATATCACAAGTTAGCGAAACCTTATAGTTTTTATATGAGTTTCAGATTCTGGACTCTTTTGGAAGGATCCAAGGCCATTTATAAGACTATTGAAACAAATCAAGCAAATCTATAATTGAAGGCCTTTTGATTCAAGGCTCTAGAAGTATTAACGAGCATAAGTATAGGTGGATCTTGCCCGTACTACCAGCAGCCGCCTTTTCCTGATCATTCTAAGCACTTTTCATGAAGGATGCAATAGAGAAAAACAGACGCAACCGCCACCATCCATTTGAGAACAAAGGAAGAAGAGATCTGAAGGAGAAGAACAATTTCATCGATCCTCTCCAAGATATATAGCCTCTAGATCATCCACTCCTCCATAATCCCCCTTACACTAGATTGAGAGAGAGATTCATACCTGTAAGGTTAGGGATTGAGACTCTATTTATATTTTACTTTGTATCATAGTTTAAAAAACCAGACCGGTGATCGAACCAGTGAGGCTGTCGGTTTAGGTTTTTACTGATCGGACCATCGGTTCACTGTCTGGTTTTTGTAAGATATAAAATTATATATATTTACCGATAAATACTGCAATAAATAGATAAATATACATACAAAAATATGATAGTGTCAATGTGTCATAGTGTGTCTAGACTTAAAATCTGCAAGAACAATAGTTCACGCAATAAGATGTAAATACTCTCAAATGCCATAACGAATTTATTGTGCAAAAACGGATACAATAATACTCCTAATCTGTTACATGAATCATCATCAAAAACCACGACAATAGTTTAACGAATGCAACAATTATTTAAGCTTTTAGAGTAACTATAAAAGAGGTCTGACTTTCAGATTGACAACAAATATCAAGGGATTTGATGGTTGACGTTTGCCACCTTCTTAGGTGCAAGGTTCAAATCCCCTTCCTAAGGGAATTAATTTTTCTAATGCATGAGAGTTGAGCTGGTCAGACCAGTGGCAGGTTTAATGACGAAAACCAGCGGTTCGACCGTGGTTTGGGCAGTTTAATCCGGTTCTCTTGCGCGTCCCGTCCACTGCGCTTAAATAACCAGAGGGGTCTTCGGTTCGGGTTTTTTCGGTTGAACCGTCGGGCTGGTTCGGTTTTTAAAACTATGCTTTGTATTGGATTCAATCTTTCCTTTATTGTGGCTTGTTACGGTAATATCAAGATGAACTGTATTTACATTATGATTATATTATTGTGCTATTCTCCTCTCACGTGCGAGTAAATCCCCATAGATGCAGGAGATATAGGGAATCGGTGAGATGTGATGTGCTTATTTTGTTTCCACCTACTTGTGATTATCGTTGTGATTATTCTGTGTAAGAATGATTGTCTTTGTGCGACTAATCCTTGTTTCTAATTAAGGATCTAGATAACATGATCATGAGTTCTCGTAGACACGAACTTGTTTTCTAGTGAAACGGTGATCCCCGAGTGACACAGCCGATATCAAAGAGGAGCTAGTATAAACTCAAGGGAGAATGAGGAACCACTCAGTTTAAATCCTTTATTTGGTTTCGTGACCTTAATTGCTGCGCTGATCATGGTTGCGGTAACAGGCAAATGGATCATTAAAGCTAAGCGAATCTACCAAGAGGGATACTGACTATTATATGGATTGCTCGCCTACTTACACTTTTATAAAAAAGTATTATAATCACTTATCTTATTTATTTCACCTGGAACATTCACTATCAGCATGAACTGTATCGCTCTACGCATAATATTTCATCTAGAGAAAACTCAAATTTTGGCAATGGTTGCGACGGGCCGGACACGCCATAGACGAAGCGTGTGTCCAGGCATCGATCGACGAGGCCTGTTTGTAAGAGGACACATTGACCCATGGAAACTGAAGCTTACGCTACTTCGCTGACCGTCCACGACACCGCTTTGCCTCATGCGCCATTGAATGTCAAGCCATTTCCTACACATTCCACCGCTTTCCCGCCCTTTCCTCTCTATGGCGCTGGCTAGGCCACTTTTGGGATCGAGTTCCTACGCAAGCGTCGGGAGGGGGAGCTTATTAGGTACTACGGTGGTAGTTCCCCGCCAACGGATAACAACGCTGCCGGGCGTAGGTTCTGGTGGAGTGTGTTGGGCCGCATGCTGACCTCTGTTATGGACTACCCGTACCTCCTACCACCTTTATCACCGCTTCTTCCCCTAGCACGTTGTCATTCATCGACCTCACGGAGGACAATGACGAGTAGGCTCCGCCGGAGTCATGGCAGGCATAGGAAATCGCTTGAGTCACCGTAGGCTAAGCCGAAGTCAAAGCAAGCTTCATTTTTAATGTACTGTAATGCTCTATCCATGTAATAAATGTTTTGGAAAAAAGAGACCGAGTAGGATTGTTTGGGTCGCACCTGGCTGGCCGAACATCGATCCAAATTATGTCCGCCGCCCGATCTAAACAGATCAAGTCGGATGATTTGAATGTCAAGAATAGGTTGGGCCATTGAAGATGCCCTTAATCGCGATATCAGGGCATCTCCAGCGGGCCGGCGCATTTCAGACTCGGGATGTGTCCAGATCAGTTTGTTAGGGTCGGCCCGCGGACAAGAAGACATGCCATTTTGGCCTTTGTCCGTTTGGGTGGGGGGGGGGGGTCACCCCCAAATATGGACATTAAAAAATAAAATAAAACTTAGAAATATTACACAAGTAGTCTTATTTTACATACAGAAAATAAAAAAACATAATTAAAATAAACCCTGGCCACGGTGGAGGCGGGGCAACCATGGCCTCAACAGATAGTACGCCGGTGGTGGTGACGGCTGGTGGTGCGGCGGCGTCATGGGAGGCAGGTGGGCGCCACGACGATGCCTGGAGGTCTCGCTAGGAGGGGTCGGCGATGGCTCATTGAGGCCCCACTCATCTCCGAGAGAGCGAAAGTTGCCTTCTCTATCTCCAACTCCTCCCGAGCTCGGTCAAGACGGGGACGTAGGGCCGGGTCGCCGGGGTTGGCACGGGAGGTGCGCAAGCAGTCGACGTACGCGTCCTGGAGTTCTTGTCACCGGATGTGATGCGGATAGAAGACGCAGTCGAGGACGATGGCACTGAAGCATTGACCGGTGGTCCAGTTAACCGGACCTTGGTGTGGCGGTGATGGCCCGCCGGGCCATCGCTGCTGCGACGCCACACCATCTATGTCCTCGCTGTCGTCAGAGAAGTTGTCATCGCTATCCACGTTGTTGTTGACGGCGAGGCCATCAGGTGGGTTGCGAAGGGGGCGGGAGTAAGAAGGAGGAGGCCAGTAGGTGGGTTGTGACGGGTGCCAGGAGTAAGAGGGAGGGCAGGGCTGTTTTTGGAGGTGCGGTGTTGCGCCGCTACTCCACGGGCTTGCTCCTTTTTTTATAGCGGAGCAGCCGCCTCGACGGGAAAGTGGTGGAGGCGAAATCCTTTCCCGTCGTAGGGAGACGAGCCATCACGGAAACAGTCATGGGCGAGGTTGCGGCCCCACATGGCGGCGTCATGGCCTCATGGGCGAGGTTGCGGCGTTATGGGCGTGCCTAGCAGCGGAGGAGCTACGTTTAGGCCAGCAGGGGCCACCGCCCCCCCTCCCCCAGGTTAGGGCACATGCATGAAGGGAAAAAAATGAAGGGCTTATATTAGAAACTTTTGTGTAATCTGCCCCCCCCCCCTCCCCCCTCCGCCAGCGGTGGCAAGCTCCGCCAGTGGTGCCCAGTCACTACAAGAAGTGCCCGTGCGCGGACGCGACGGTGGACACGTATGTGTCTGCATCACGTCCAGAGCGATGCATTTCCAGTGTATATTTGAACCAAGAATAGGTCTGTCCGGACAAGCGTGGTCGTTTAGGTCAGACCGCTGACGGCTGGAGGGGTTTTCACCGTTCAAGCATCTGCGCGGACGATTTGAGCCCTTAGTGGTCGACTGTGTCGGACCGGTGACGCGAACAAAACCACGACGGGCATACCAACGCGGTGCGGCGTTTGAGTTGCCTGAGTTCTGGTATGAATAACTCCAACGTTGTTCCTTTGGCCGTGCCGAAAGCAGGATCTTCCGGTTCCAAACCCGAACGCTGACGACGGTGCAAGAGTTCACCGATGGCCACCCGTTCCCATGGACATGCGGCGCGGGACTTTCGGCTGAACCTCGGGGCCACGGCCACTGCACCACGCTCGACGCTCCACGCTCACGCACAGGCGGAGTGCAGCCGCATCCGATGCCACACTCTGCCCAAGCCACAGACCGTCTGACACAAGTCAGTGCCTGCAGCTAGCTACAGGCCCAGCCTGCAGACTCTCTCGCGGAGCGGCCCCAGAAGAGACCACTTCCCCCGGTCACCCCGCCACCGAGGCGTGATCCCCACAGCCCAACATGACAAGGAAAAAATAATCGCCTGGCCACACACATGTGTCACAGGCGCACGCACAGCCATCGAACTCAGCAGATTTATCCTACTAGACAAAAAGCTAGTACACGACGCGACAAAATCCCTGCAGATTTCGTTACACGATTTTTTTTAACCCCGCGCGCCATGACGAACGAACCGCCCGCGGTGGGGACGGGACCATTGACGAGCTAGCTGGGAGGGAGCGCTCCAAGGGCTCAGGTGGCGCGCGCGGCGGTGCTGTAGAGGACGCTGCCTGTGGGGGAGAAGCCGAGGCCGCGGGGCGGCGCGGTGATGCCGCTGTTGTGCGCCGGGGCGACTGCGGCTGCGGAGTCTCCTTCCACAGGTTTTCTTGAACGGCTTCGGCCCCGGTGGACGTGCCGCTCGCAGTACTTGTGCCCCTGCACCACGTCGCGGGAGCACCGCCACTTCTTGCCGTCCGTGCGGCGGCACCGCCCGGGCTCCGGCTCCATGCTGCTCCGGTAGTCGAAGCACAGGCTCCCCAGCCCAACCACTGCCATTGCCATTCATTCAAGAGTCAAGACGGCAAACAAATCATCATCAGACACTCCACCGACACTAGCTAATACTAGGAAAATAATACTAACGATCTCTAATCTGTGGCATGGCATGACACGTACGGGATGGGAAACGGTGGGGGCCGAAGGAGGAGGCGGCGACGCTCTTCCAGATGGGGAGCACGAGGTGCACCGGCACGGGCGCGCCCGCGGCGAAGTAGCGGTAGATGAGCACCTGGTGCTCCAGCTCCTGCTGCTGCATGAACGTCAGCACCGACTTCGCCGTCGCCTGCGCTTCCACGCCGCGCTCGACACGGCTGTCGCCGCCGAGCGCCAGGCCCAGCCCAAGAACCAAAGGCGACGAGACCGCCATTGTCACCGCCCCTGCATAGCAACAACAGCACAAAGAACAAATCAATATTTTCCGATGAAAAAACCAACCGCGTGTTCTTACGGCTTCTCCTAGCGTGCTTGCCGGCGCGTTACCGGCATTCGAGTCGGCGGCGGAGAGACGGGGCAGCTTCGACGGTGGCTGCGGCGAGTCGCCTTCTTTCTCGGCCATTCGGAGATTCCGGTTTGAGCCTGCTTGGTTCTTGACCCAACGGACAATGGAAGAAGGGTCAGTGCTTGCCTTTTGTCAGAGGAAGTGTGATGGGGTGGATATATTTATGCTCGGTGACTTTCCCCGTCCGTCGTCTGGTCGCTCGTCGGTAACTTCTGTGCACAGGCAACGGTAACTGTCAAACTGACGGGATACAGAAGCGTAGAACTGTGGTGGACGCGCGTGAAGCTGGCACGGCATAGCCACACGGAGGGCCCGGTACCGCGACGTAGGGATATGACACGCATTATTTTTCTTCCGCACGCTTTCCGGCTACCTGTGGCTGCCTATTTCATCACGTAAGGTGTCAAGTGGGACTCGTCTAAATCCCATCTCTAGTTTATTTTATAAAATCTAGTTTAAATTTTGAGTAAAAATTTAAATTAGATTTTTACAAATGAGCTGTAGGTGGGACTTTGGTAGGATCACACTTGACAGCCTATCGCCACCTATGCTCGTGTTTGAGATTTGCGGGTGGTTTAAGATTTTCTATATCTAAATAAATCATGGCTTAGCACCGTCCGATACAATGTTGGCTATTTTCATCCTTGTTTAAATCTTATCATACAGTAGATTAAATGGCATAGATTTAGCAAAACCGTATTTATGGCCTTTTGATTTATGAGATCTTCAAAAGATTTGTGCAGAATTGAGATCGTGTGAAAAAATCCTCCACATTCATATGGTCGCATCACATAGGAAATAATCAATAAAAATCTTGTACTTAAGAGACCTTATGAAAATTTCTTCACCATAATGAAAGAAAATCTCTCTTTATTATATGATCTACGTAGACATGGACAAGATTTACTTGGATGGATTTGACAAAGTTCACCCAACCATATCCAGACCTGCTGCTGTAGGTGAAAGCCAGAGCAGGACGAGAAACTTGAAACACTTGACGCCCATATTCTTTTTCTAGTGCCATGTCGACCAATTCATTAAAGGTTGAGCACTTGATAAGGTTGAGAGTATACTTCAGGTCTAGATCGAGACCTCTGTGGAGCTTCTCTTGATTTCTAGCATCAGTTGATACTTCATCTTTAGCATAGCAAGCCAGATGGTTAAAACTCGGTCATGTAGTCTAGCACAAACTTACTTCCTGAATGAGCCGAAGGAGCTCTTCACGCTTCCTTTCCACAAGTGGCTCGGGAATGTGGTGCAACTTGAAATCAGCTTGGAACTCATCCAAGGTAGTCTCAACACCTAGACCTTTGAGTTCTTGATAACCTTCCCACCAATACAAAGCTTGACCAAGAAGAAGGCGGGTCGCAAAGAGAACACGGTCTTCCTGGGCCACAAATGCAATATTAAGAACTCGACTTGTCTCACGAAACCAATTTACAACGTCCGATGGCTCTCCAGAAGCATCGAACGTGCGCGGGTTGAGTTCAAGGAACCTCTAAATTGATACTCGTCTACAGCTAGAAATACTTTGGCATTGATTATCATGCAAGCTAATCATGACTTTTGTCAACTTGACAAGCATTTAGCCCAATTCTGGTGGCAGTGGAGGATCTTGATCATGACTCTCCATCCAGAAGAGGGCAACAAGGTTAACACAAAAGCCAGATAAAATAAAATCCACTATCAGTGCTTGAATGGATAAAACCATGATTATAAGATAAAGATTACTCATATGATATAACAATATCAAACAAAGTTCAAAGTCATTAGAAGATAGCTAGCATATCACACACAACACAATGGAAGGTGGAAACACAGATCTATCAAAAAACCTTATACCATGGTCAGTATTAAAATACCAATTGGATACGAGAGACAACTAATCAGATAGAGATTAGCATCTCCACATTCTATAAAAGCATGTGAGAAAGGAAAAACACCCTTAATAAAGAAATTGTGTCAGTTCACAAAAGAACCTGAGATATGGCACCAGATTCAATGTATGAAGCCTGTTAGTATGGAACATAGCAACAATAGATGATCAACAAAGTCGGATCTTGAACAAAGGATTCAATACGACAGATCAGCAAAGGATTGCAGCTCCTATGGTACTACAGATACTCAAAACACGTGAAATCCTAATTAAAATTTAGAAGAGGATAGCCAAAATCGTACCACTTCCTTATCAGAAAAAGGGTGGTGGTGGGGAAAGAAGTAAAAAAAAGGAAGAAGTCCTACTCTCTCGTTTAATTTCTCTAATATATAACTATTAAAATATTTTTACACACAACAACGACCAACTTGGAATGGCTCCTGAAGGGAAAACATGCTCTGGTACCAATTGTAAAACCCAGCCAATATGTTCTAGACACGTGTCGGTATAACCCAGGTGGTTATGATCCCACCACAAAGTTGTAACAACAAGTGAGAAGAACACATCCCAAAGGTATGCACAAGTGGGCGTGTACGAAGTATGACCATACAAGAATACATGAGAACACATTCATCTATGAGTATTTAGAAATATATTCCAAAGCCGATAGGCAAGATCCAAGATACATAATTATATCATTGGAATGATGTCCACATACACCAAACATAAAGCGAAAGCGAAATAGTTTAAACTCGAATACAGATCAAGATACAAATATGGCATAAGATGCCCAGAACAAAGCAAATAGCCCTTCAACAGATCTCAAGATTTCTACCCCTGAAACTCTACACGAGTGGGGTGATGTCATCATCACCAGCGTTAGCCATGTATTATCCTCCAAAGGGAAAGGCCTGACAGTCTAACAAATCCGAGTGTGAGACCCTAAGGTACTTAGCAAGTCTTTATGCAACTAAAGAAAAACTTGAGGGTTGGACGCGTTAGTAGCAAAAGATATGATTGCTATAATAGTTTAATAGACACGGTACAACATGGGTATAAACAGATATAGACGACAGAGAACATAAGACAGTAACCGACATATAGATATATCATAATATAAGAACATACCAAAAAATTACCAACTCTCTTACCAAATGAGAAAGCAACTAGGGCAAACCAATTGTTGGCACGGATTATGCATTCTTCGTCCAAGAAACATAACCCCGCAAATAAATTTCCATTTTGTACATTTTTAAGATAAATTTCTTTCTCGGGTTTGTCTTGATGTACGTGCTAAGAACAAAGTACTCAAACTTATCAAAATGTTCAACCACACTTTGTAGAGAACTAATAAGATTATCATTGTCCCTCTTCAGGTTTAGGCACATCAACCATTTTCAGCTGGTACTCGAGTAACATGTATCAGGTACATCCTTAACCTTCACAAATGCTCTAGTATGAAACAGTATATATGACATATAGAAAAGGTAATAGCTACAACTTACTGAATAAGCGTCATATTTGACATTAGCATCCATATACATATCACTAAACACTTTTATCATTTTTCCTTTTCAAACTCTTATTCTTGGAAGGCTCAAAGGCAGCTGAACTAGTCCAAAGTCAATGAAGTCAAGACAACGAACCTAAACAATATGATAAGGGCTCAGTACAGTGAATGCAAAAGATAAGATAGTGTAGAATTTGAGAAAAAATTATAAGGCCTTACCTCCAAGTGATATATACAAACCCTATACACACATGATCACCTCGGAAAAACCAAAGGAAGACAAACGAAACGAGGTTTCATGACAGATCCATTCCAAAACCCAAAGAGGGTTTTAGGGGGCACCCAACTAAGCTACCCACGATAAAATCGGCTGAGCTTGGAAACGTACCTAGAGGTTTGCGAGAATGGTTGAAAAAGCTCAAAGTCCTGAAACTGTGACTGGGTGTGTCTGGAAAGCATAATGGTGTCACACCTAAATGGTACGTAATAGTAAAAGCACCTCGAGCAACAGTAATAAATCAATACTAGTAAAACATGGTATAAGTACAGGATAGTAATAAAATCCGAACTAATTGTGGCCCCCCAAACAAACTTTAAATCATGGTCATATCGAGGGGGGTCCGAGAAAGTCTCCCGCGAGTCGTTAGAGAGATCTTCGAGGAACATGAGTCAAGTACTCGGGATCCTATGGGACATAAGTGAGTGAATAAAAACCAAATCTCAGTTATTGCTCATTGATGCCTATTTTATTTTAGTGATCCCATTACTAATCCATATTAAGTTATTTAAGGTACCGCATTGTCCACATCTTCCCAACAGAAGCTTACTACAGACTCCAAAAACCCTACACATGTAGTTATATGACTCACATGGCTCCACACAACTCATGTAGTAATATCTGATGGGATAGAGGGAACAAGCTTTATTGTGGGACTTCAAATTAATGGCTTTGTGGTACTTGGGATCACAAACGCGATAAACAGAACGAGACAACTAGTGCAATAATAAGATAGAGACATAAGTACTATCAATATAAATGCAAGTAGAGGAATTCTTGCCTGGAAACTCAAGTGTGTAGTAGCACTGTTCCGGGTATGGGTAAACCTCGGATCCTTCTAGATAGCCTCCTTGCTCGACGTTTATCCCGTAAGAACCAAACAAACATTGGGCCATATAAATAAAGTGCGCAAACAATAGCGGATATATGCAAGCAAGCAATCAAGGAATGTCATGATGATATGATGCTAGATGCAATGCATATATATGATACAATATTGGTGAAGCATTGCATGCATCAAAATGATTATACACAATTTTATTAGCATTTTAAGTTGGGAAACCTTGCATTAGCCTATTTAAAGTTCATGATACAAGACGCAATTGATGATATAGATGTTATATTTGGGGTTTCTCTCATGTTTTTATCAATTCAGATATATTATTTGTCGAATTGTAAGTTACGGATTAAAAGATATTAATTATTTCATATTTAAATTAAATAAAATAAATCAAATATTATTAAAGCTTGTTAAATTCTGAACAAGTTTAATGTTTGAAATTTTTGAAAATTCAAATGTTTTGACCCTCAAATTCACTAGTCAAACTTGCAGATGATTTTGAATTCAAATTTAAAATAGTTTGAATGGTTTTGAAATGGTTTAGGGCTTGACTGAGATAAAAGGACCAAGTTAGTATTTTCAAAACTTAATATGCACTGCGGGTTACTTCTCATGGTTTCTAGGGGGGTTATGTAGAAAAGATTAGAGAGAGGGGACGCCGGGTTGAGTCAGGAAGAAGTCATGGGAATTTTTAGAAAATTCTCCAGCATGTTGTCTACTGAATGTCTAAACCGGTGTTCGTTTACTAAATTTCTAATAAATACCGAGTTAAAACAGATAAAAGGGGAGAAGAAACCAAGAGTGCTAGGGCTCGATCCTTTGGACTGAGGCTGCGGGATGACCCTCTGAACCACCAGGATCAACTTCGCTTGGTGAACAAAATACGGGGCGTTAGGGTATGAGCAGTACGCGCTCAGAAACATGTGACCAAAACCTCGCGGCAAGGACCAATGATTGCACGCTCTGGGGTATTCTATAGGGGAAGCCGACATGAGGAGATGCATGATGATGAGGCGCATCCAACGGGCATGCTCGATGGGGCAGACAGTGACGCGGTCGATAGAAACATGCAAGGCCGGCGAGTGATGGCGGTGCACAGACAACATTCGTCAAAACAATCCACTAATACAGGAAGCTAGAGGGCAGGGACCTTGTCTAGGAGATTCATGAGGCTCGCAAGAGCGCATCCAAGCAAGCCTAACAAGCTAGTGCAGTGCCGATGAGGTGTGGGGTTCACAAACATGGAGCTTCAGATTTCCTCGGCTTGGCGGTGGTCCACTTCCTCTAGCAGTTCCTTGGCACCTCTATGGGTTTAGAGTGATCAAAGGGATGCAATAGGTGGTCGTAGTGATGGGTTCGTAGCAGGGAAAACAAAAAATTTCTACCACAAGAACGAACAAAACTAAGATCTAATCTATGGAAAAGCCAAGATCTAATCTATGAGATAAGTGCAATGAGATAGATCTGTACTAACCCTTGTAGAACCAAAGCCTTGTTCGAGATCGGATCTCGTGGTTGATGTAGATGATCACTTGCCGATCTCAAGATCGAGTAGACGATCCTTCTGGTGCTGCATTTCGGTAGCGCTTCCGCAGACGGTCACACGTGCGGAGTCGATGTAGACCTTCCTCTCCCTGTTCTAGTGAGCAGCGGAGGTGGTAGATCTCCACGGAATCCTAGCAGCACGACAACGTGGTGGTGGTGGTGGTGGAGAAGGATTTCTGCAGGGCTTCGCCTAAACCGGAGCAGGAGGATGGTGGAGGAGAGAGGCGGCCAGGGTTTGGGGTAGAAGGAGGAAGGGGGAGGCGCCCCACCCCTCTTTATATAGAGGGAGGGTGCGGCCTAGGGCTGGCCCTCTAGGGCCGGCGCACCAAGGGAGGGGGGACTTTTCTCCCCCCCCCCCCCCAAGTATTCCCATTTCTTTCTTGGTTTTCAAGTAAACCCTATGGAACCTTCTAGAACTTTCTGGAACACTCTGAAACCTTCTAGAACCTCCATATGAATACTCCGGAACATTTCTGAAACCTGGAAAATGATCTCCATTATATGAATCATATTCTCCGGACAATTCTGGATCTCCTCGTGATGTCCCGGATCCAATCCGAGACTCCGAACAACATTCGGTCTCCAACGCATATTCCATATCTACCTAAAACAGCATCGAACCTTAAGTGTGTCACCCTACGGTTCGCGAATATGTAGACATGATCGAGACACCTCTCCGATCAATAACCATTAGCGCGATCTGGAGATCCATAATGGCTCCCACATACTCAACGATGACTTCGTGATCGATAGAACCATTAACATACGAAACCAATTCCCTTTGTCACGTGATACTCTACTTATCCGAGGTTTGATCATCGGTATCTCCATACCTAGTTCTACCTCGTTACCGATAAGTACTCTTTACTCGTTCCGTGATATGTCATCCCTTGTGACCTAGACACATGCTTGCAAGCTAATTAGATGACATTCCACCGAGAGGGCCCATAGCATATCTATCTGTCATATGGATGGACAAATCCCAGTCATGATCCATGCGCTTCAACACATACTTTCAAAATACCTAATGCCACCTTTATAACCACCCAGTTATGAAGTGGCGTTTGATGTCATCAAAGAACTCATCCGGTGAGGGTGGTTAACATAATCTCATGGTCGAAGGATTAGGTTACTATGTATTTGAAATCTTGTAGAAAAACGAACTTAATGACTTGATCTTATGCTATGCTTACTATGCGTGTGTGTCCATCACATCATTCTCCTAATGATATGATCTTGTTATTAATAACATCCAATGTCTATGATCAGGAAACCATTATCATCTATTAATCAACAAGCTAGTCTTAACAAGAGGCTTACTAGGGACTCTTTTATGTTTACAAAACACACAAGTATTAGTGTTTCCTAATAATACAATTATAGCATGGGATGTAAACATTCATCATAAACACAAAGTAATAATAATAACCATTTTATTATTGCCTCTTGGGCATATCTCCAATAGTCTCCCACTTGCACTAGAGTCAATAATCTAGATTACATTGTAATGTACCTAACACCCATGGCATTCTGGTGTTGGTCATGTTTTTCTCTAGGGAGAGGTTTAGTCAACAGATTTGCCACATTCAGATCAGTGTGTACTTTGCAAATCTTTATGTCGCCATCTTGGACATACTCGCGAATAGCATGGAAATGTAGCTTGATGTGCTTCAGCTTGCTGTGTGACCTTGTCTCCTGTGCATTGGCTATGGCACCCGTGTTCTCACAATAGATGGCTATCGGGTCCAACGCACTAGAAACCACACCAAGCTCAGTAATGAACTCCTTCATCCATATCGCTTCTTGTGCAGCCTCCGAAGCAACTATGTATTCCGATTCAGTTGAAGATTTCGCCACAATGCTTTGCTTGGCACTCCTCCAGCTCACTGCAGCACCATTCAAAATAAATACGTATCCAGACTGTGACTTCGAGTCATACGGATCGGTGTTCCAACTAGCATCGGTGTAACTGTTTACAACAAGCTATTCATCACCTCCATAAGAAAGAACCATATCCTTAGTCCTATTCAAGTACTTGAGGATATTTTTGACCGATGTCCAGTGTTCCATTCCAGGATCACTTTGATATCTGCTAGTCAAACTAACAACATGTGCTATATCCGGTCTTGCATAGAGCATGGCATACATGATAGAGCCTATGGCCGAGTCATAGGGGATTTTACTCATCTTCTCTCTATCTTCTGTCGTAGCTGGACTTTGAGTCTTACTCAATGTCTTACCTGGCAACATGGGCAAGAACCCTTTCTTGCTTTTTTCCATTCTAAATCTCTTTAGAACCTTGTCCAGGTATGTACTTTGTGAATGCGCTATTAAGCGTCTTGATCTATCTCTATAAATCTTGATGCCTAAAATGTATGACGCTTCGCCAAGATCCTTCATTGAAAAACTATTATTCAAATAGGCCTTGACACTGTCAAGAAGTTCTATATCATTCCCAATCAATAATATGTCATCCACATATAGTATTAAGAATGCTACAGAGCTCCCACCCACTTTCTTGTAGATACAAGCTTCTCCATAAGTTTGTATAAATCCAAAGTTTTTGATCACCTTATCAAAATGTTGATTCCAACTCCGGGATGCTTGCTTTAGTCCATAAATGGAGCGTTGAAGCTTGCACACATTGTCAGCATCTTTAGGATCGACAAAACCTTTGGGTTGTACCACATACAACTCTTCCTCAATGTCACCATTAAGGAACGCTGTTTTGACATCCATCTGCCAAATCTCATAATCGAAATATGCAGCGATTGCTAACAAAATCCTCACAGACTTTAGCTTCGCTACCGGTGAGAAAGTCTCATCATAGTCAACTCCTTGAATTTGTCGGAACCCTTTTGCAACAAGTCGAGATTTATAGATAGTAACATTACCATCAGCATCTGTTTTTCTTTTAAAGATCCATTTGTTCTCGACAGCCTTGCGACCATCCGGTAAGTCCACCAAAGTCCATACTTGGTTTTCGTACATGGATCCCATTTTGGATTTCATGGCTTCTTGCCATTTTTCGGAATCTGGGCTCATCATAGCTTCCTCATATGTCGCAGGGTCATCGATGTTGTCCGCCAACATGACATTCAACGCAGGGTCATACCAATCAGGAGTGGCACGAAACCTCGTAGACCTGCGAGGTTTAGCAGCAACTTCGTTTGAAGTTTCATGATCATCATCATTAGCTTCCTATCTTATTGGTGCAGGCGGCACAGAAACATCTTCCGGTGCTATGCTACTCTCAAATCCGAGAGAAGGTTCAACAACCTCGTCGAGTTCTACTTTCCTTCCAGTTACTTCTTTCGAGAGAAACTCCTTCTCAAGAAAGGGTCCATTCTTAGCAACGAAAACTTTGCCTTCAGATCTATGATAGAAGGTATACCCAATTTTTTCTTTAGGGTATCCTATGAAGATGCATTTTTCCGCTTTGGGTTCAAGCTTGCCGGGTTGCAACTTCTTTACATACGCTTCGCAGCCCCAAACTTTAAGGAATGACAAGTTATGTTTCTTACCAAACCACAATTCATAAAGTGTCGTTTCAACGGATTTAGATGGTGCCCTATTTAAAGTGAATGCGACTGTCTCTAATGCATAACCCCAAAACGATAATGGTAAATCTGTAAGAGACATCATAGATCGAACCATATCTAAGAGAGTTCGATTACGATGTTCGGACACACCATTACGTTGTGGTGTTCCCGGCGGTGTCAACTATGAAAGTATTTTGCATTTCTTTAAATGCATGCCAAACTCGTAACTTAGATATTCACCTCCGCGGTCAGAACACAAAAACTTAATCTTCTTGTTGTGATGATTTTCTACCTCACTTTCAAATTCCTTAAACTTCTCGAAAGTTTCGAACTTATGTTTCATAAAGTAGACATACCCATATCTACTCAAGTCATCCGTGAAAGTAAGAACATAATGATATCCACCACACGATGCTACGCTCATTGGGCCACACATCGATATGTATTATTTCCAATAAGTCCTTAGCTCGCTCCATTATCCCAGAGAATGGAGTCTTAGTAATTTTTCCCATTAGACATGCTTCACATCTTTCAAGTGATTCAAGAAGTCCATCGGAATTGAGCTTCTTCATGCGCTTCACTCCAATGTGACCAAGACGGCAGTGCCACATGTATGTAGAATTATCGTTCATTTTTATTCGTTTAGCATCTATGTTGTGAACATGTGTATCACTACTATCGAGATTCAATAAGAATAAACCATTCATCTCAGGTGCATTACCATAATAAATATTACTCATATAAATCGAACAACCATTATTCTCAGACTTAAACGAGCAACCGTCTCGCAATAAACAAGATCCAAAAATAATGTTCATGCTTAACTCAGCCACCAAATAACAATTATTCAAGTTCAAACCTAATCCCGAAGGTAGATGAAGAGGGAGCGTGCCGACGGCGATCACATCAACCTTGGAGTCATTTCCAACGCGCATCATCACCTCGTCTCTCGCCGGTCTTCGCTTATTCCGCAGCTCCTGTTTCGAGTTACAAATATGAGCAACCGAACCAATATCAAATACCCAGGCACTACTACGATTACTAGTAATATACACATCAATAACATGTATATCAAATATACCTTTCTTCTTGATGTTGTTGTTCTTCAGATCTGCCAGGTACTTGGGGCAGTTGCGCTTCCAGTGACCTTCACCCTTGGAGTATCAGGCTTAGGACCAGCCTTGTATATCAAATATACCTTTCTTCTTGATGTTGTTGTTCTTCAGATCTGCCAGGTACTTGGGGCAGTTGCGCTTCCAGTGACCTTCACCCTTGGAGTATCAGGCTTAGGACCAGCCTTGGGCTTCTTAGCAGGTGCGGAAGCTTTCTTGCCGTCCTTCTTAAAGTTGCCCTACTTCATAGGCTTGCCCTGTTTCTTGAAATTGGTGGTCTTATTAACCATCAACTCTTGGTGCTCCTTCTTAATCTCTCTACTTCAGCAATTTTCAACATGGAGAAGAGTTCAGACAACGTCTTGTTCATGCAATGCATATTGTAGTTCATCACAAAGTTCTTATAACTAGGTGGCAGTGATTGGAGGACACGATGAATCCCCAACATATTAGGAATCGTTATTCCTAATTCTTGGAGCCTGTTCGCGTGCCCAGACATTTTGAGCACGTCCTCGCTAATGGAGTTGTCCTCTTCCATCTTACAGTTAAAGAACTTCTCGGAGGCCTCATAGCTCTCCACGGACGCATGAGTCTCAAAGATCAGCTTGAGCTCATTAATAATCTCAAAAGGGTCCCGGTGGTCAAAGCGCTTCTGAAGCTCCGATTCTAAATCGTATAGGATGGCACACTGAACTGTGGACTAGTGATTTTTCCGAGTGACGAAAACATTCTTAACATCATCGGAGGCATCCTCTACAGGTGGGTCACCTAGCGGTGCATCGAGCACATAGTTCAACTGACCAGCGTTGAGGACAATCCTCAATCCACAGAACCAGTCCGTGAAGTTGCTTCCACTGTTTTTCAGCTTTTCTTTCTCTAGGAACGCATTAAAGTTGATGGAGGGGGTCGCCATAATCTACAACATATTTGCAAAGATTTTACACTAAGTTTATGATAAATTGAGTTCAAATTTAATTCTTAAATTAACTAGGTGAACTCCCACTCAAAACAACATCCCTCATGTTGCCTTAGTGATTACATGAACCAAATCCACTACACCAAGTCCGATCTTCACGAGAGAATATGTAGCTTCAAAGGCAAACAATCAACATGTTCATCATGTCATTCATATGACTCATGCTTTACCTTTTGGTATTCCGTGTTCCGAGACCATGTCTGTACATGCTAGGCTCGTCAAGATTAACCTTAGTATCCACATGTGCAAATCTAGCTTGCACCCGTTGTATGCACATGTAGAATCTATCACACCCGATCATCATGAGATGCTTCAAAACGACAAGTTTTAGCAACAGTGCCTACTAAGGACGAACACTTTATTACTTGATATTTTAGTGAGAGAGATCATCTTGCTACCGTCGCGATCTAAGCAATACAAGATGCAAAAAGGATTAACATCACATGCAATTCATAATATGTGACATGATATGGCCTTTCTTCTTGTGACTTTGATCTCTATCATCACCAGCGTGGCGTCAAGGTCAGTTGCGCCGCTTCATGGTTGTCCATCACATAACAACAACTATTACAACTACTTGGAATAAAGCTATTACATGATGAATAGACACGCATGTCTAAACAAAATAAAGACAACCATTAGGCTCCTGTCGGTTGCCATATTACAATAAGGATCATTGCATACATCAAATATATTCACAATCACATCGTGGCCATATCACATCACATGCCCCTGCAAAAACAAGTTAGACGCCTCTAATTTTATTTGCATGTTTTACGTGGTTTGGGGCTTTCGTATAAGAACCAATCTTACCTACGAACAAGAGCCACAACGTTGATACAAGTGTTGTCAGATGATAATTATAAATTGAATCTTAACTATGGTGGGAGAGACAGACACCTGCAAATCTACTTGTGCAATGCAAGATGCACGTTAAGCGTGGAGCAAGTCTCATGTACGAGGACATGTAAGGTTAGCCCGAGCCGCTTCATCCCACCATCCCGCAAGATACAAAGTACACGTGAAGACAACAACAACAAAAGCATCAACGCCCACAATAACCATTGTGTTCTACTCGTGCAACAGATCTACACATAGACACGGCTCTGATACCACTAATGAGTTCATAGCAGGGAAAACAAAAAAATTCTACCACAAGAATGAACAAAACCAAGATCTAATATATGGAAAAGTCAAGATCTAATCTATGAGATAAGTGCAATGAGATAGATCTGTACTAACCCTTGTATATCCAAAGCCTTGTTCGAGATCGGATCTCGTGGTTGATGCAGACGATCACTTGTCGATCTCAAGATCGAGTAGACGATCCTTCTGGCGCTACGTTCCAGCAGCGCTTCCATAGACGATCACACGTTCGGAGTCGATGTAGACCTTCCTCTCCCCGTTCCAGCGAGCAGTGGAGGTGGTAGATCTCAACGGAATCTCAGTAGCATGACAGCATGGTGGTGGTGGTGGAGAAGGATTTCTGTAGGGCTTCGCCTAAGCAGGAGCAGGAGGATGGTGGAGGAGAGAGGCGGCCAGGGTTTGGGGCGGAAGGAGCAAGGGGGAGGCGCCCCCACCCCTCTTTATATAGAGGGGGTGCGGCCTAGGTCTGGCCCCCTTAGCCCTCTAGGGCCGGTGAAACAAGGGAGGAGGGAGTTTTCTTCCCCCCAAGTATTCCCCTTTCTTTCTTGGTTTTCAAGTAAACCCTATGAAACCTTCTGGAACTTTCCGGAACACTCCGAAACCTTCTAGAACCTCCATATGAATACTCCGGAACATTACCGAAACCCAGAAAATGATCTCCATTATATGAATCATATTCTCCGGACAATTCCGGATCTCCTCGTGATGTCCCGGATCCAATCCGAGACTCCGAACAACATTCGGTCTCCAACGCTATATCTACCTAAAACAACATCGAACCTTAAGTGTGTCACCCTACGATTCGCGAATATGTAGACATGATCGAGACACCTCTCCAATTAATAACCATCAGCAGGATATGGAGATCCATAATGGCTCCCACATACTCAATGATGACTTCGTGATTGATAGAACCATTAACATACGAAACCAATTCCCTTTGTCACGCGATACTCTACTTATCTGAGGTTTGATCATCGGTATCTCCATACCTAGTTCTACCTCGTTACCGATAAGTACTCTTTACCCGTTCCGTGATATGTCATCCCTTGTGACCTAGTCACATTCTTGCAAGCTAATTAGATGACATTCCACTGAGAGGGCCCATAGCATATCTATCTGTCATATGAATGGACAAATCCCAGTCTTGATCCATGCGCTTCAACACATACTTTCAGAATAACTAATGCCACCTAGTTATGAAGCGGCGTTTGATGTCATCAAAGCACTCATCCGGTGATGGTGATTAACACAATCTCATGGTCTAAGAATTAGGTTACTATGTATTTGAAAGCTTGTAGCAAAACGAACTTAATGACTTGATCGTATGCTATGCTTACTATGTGTGTGTGTCCATCACATCATTCTCCTAATGATATGATCTTGTTATTGATAACATCTAATGTCTATGATCAGGAAACCATGATCATCTATTAATCAACAAGCTAGTCTTAACAAGAGGCTTACTAGGGACTCGTTTATGTTTACAAAATACACAAGTATTAGTGTTTCCTAATAATACAATTATAGCATGGGATGTAAACATTCATCATAAACACAAAGATATAATAATAACCATTTTATTATTGCCTCTTGGGCATATCTTCAACATCTAGTACTTATGGTTCTCCTCAATGCCCTCCACGACATCGGATCGATAATTATGGTCGTGGCTAGGTTGGGTTTTTGCCATGAAATGTCTTGTGGGGGGGGGGGGAATAGGGTGGTGTGGGCACCTCCTAGATGGGATCTAGAATGGATGTTGCGTGCTAGGTGTGGCTAGACTTGTTGATAAGGTAGAGAGAGGGAGGATCACATGGAAGGAGTGGTTGCAACTTTTGCAAAAGCTAGCCTCATGTTAGGTTAGGTGGATGGCATCATCTCTTATGTTCTCTAGGATGGGTCAAGATCTGATCAGAGAGAGGTACAACTAGGAGGAGGTGGTGTGATCTTGCTTGACAATAAAGGGGGATGTGGTGGTGGTGTAAGGAGAGCCACATAACATCACATGCACACCCATGTTCTTGTCCACCCACAGGTTTGGTGTAATATCCCATAGTTTAAGAGACACGAAATGTGTATTAGAACTTGCCAAAGTGATTGAAGTTTCACTTAAGTTGATGAGTTAGACTTAATTCATCAAGTTGAGTGTTATAAAGTTCGACATGACCTTTGGTAATACTCTTTCTTAGGAGATAGAAATGACATTCGTGAGTAAAAAATGAACCATATCACAAACACATCCTTAGTGAACAAAGAACCATACCTATTCAATCTTACTTTAGCTTGTTTGGTCATTCTCGATCTATCCTCACATGTGCTAGAAAATTCTCTAGTACCTTGGAGCATCAAAGCTCAAAAACAAATCTTCATCTATCTAAATCTTGATTTATTGTATTCGTCTTTGTTCCAACCATTCACTTCTAAGGAGAAAAATGAATAGATCTAGTAGATAGTCAGGGCCACTATACAGTAGAGTAGTAACACAATCCTGAGTATATTTTGAATAGCCAAATGAATCCACCTAAAATGTATCACTTGATATAATCATTTTCTTAAAGGGTGAATTTCATATGTGATACTAAGCCTTAGTAGCAGCCTTGGATAAACCTTTAGTAAATGACTAGTATTCATTCTTAACCCAAAACTTCATACACTAACAAGACAAACCTAAGAGGTTATCCATTCATTTTGAAAATTGGTGATTACTTGTTCTGGACCAAACCTAGTGAGACCTATACTTGACATCACTATAAATGTACCATACCTAGAGTTACCCAATAACCATAGTTAAGTTCAACCAAGTATAAGGATCAACTGAAAACCTATCTTATGAACTAGTATATGAGAGATCCTGGTGACTTATAACCACTAAGATGCATATGCTTATAACTCAACCTTACTCACTAGAAATATCAAAACCTGTTATATTAGAACTCAATTCGAAACCAAGCGAGGCAACTTTATCTTCTCCATTATACTCTAGCTGAAGTAGATCTTGTTGACAACTCATTAAAACCTAGGGAGGATTATCACTTCAAAAAGCAACCAAGTTTAGAAGATAAAGACACTTAACATTAGTGATTATCTTAGGAAGCTAAAGCCATTAACACCATAAGCTAGTAGTGCAACCAAAGAAAGTGGATAAGCCATAGTAACCATAGATGTTGAGAGTGGACCAATAATATTATTTTGTCTAGAACATGATAATGACTTTGGTGATGACTAGAGTTTAGTATATCTAGGAAAGAATCCCATGACAATATACATTAAACTCTAAGTGAGTGTAGAGTAGGAAAGTATATCTAGTGGATATCAAACTTGAATCATTATATTCAAGTCACTGGATAAAACTTCAACTATTTAAAAAAATCCCAGTTATCAAATCATATTATCCATTCCATTCTTTTGATGAGTAGAATTCCTACTTAATGATGAGAGACATTAAGTGGATGAAGTATACCATATTCTTCACTAGAGCATATATCTACTTCATGCCACAATGATCAAAGAGAGAAAGCCAATACTATGTTTGCATGCATAGTTAGTGACTCATCTCTATCAAGTCGTTCATAGTGACAAACCTTTAGTTAGGAGATATTATCTCATTTATTCTTGCAACTCTAGCATCCTAGTGTTGAGATGAATCATTCCTCACACTCTTGGAAAATAAGTCTATTATTCTCACACTAAACCCTAGTGTGATATTGATGTGATTATGATCACACCTTCCTAGGTGAAGTAAACCTAGACATTAACCAATAATCAAGGGAATAACAAATGCCCTCTATTTTTGGGTAAAACACACAAATACCATCTTAGGATTGTCATCATGAGAGTAACTACTCAAAATCGATCCTTGTCATGGGAATGGACAGGTCGGCAAGTAGGTCATCCTGGCGGGTGGATTTTACCACCACGTCGTCGATGTAGACGTGGATGTTGTGGCCAATTTGGCTCGTGAGGTACTCTTGCATGCACCTTTGGTAGGTGGCGCTGACGTTCTTGAGGCTGAACGTCATGGCCGTGTAGCAGAAGGCGCCGAATGGCGTGATGAACGCCGTCTTCTCCTCATCCTCGATCACCATTTTGATCTGGTTGTAGCCAGAATACGCGTCGAGGAAGCATAGTGACTTTGATCCCGCGGTCGAATCGATGATCTAGTCGATGCGCGGTAGGACGAACTCCTCCTTCGGGCAGGCGCTGTTGAGCTTGGTGTAGTCGATACACATTTTCTAGGTGTTGTTCTTTTTCAGAACCAGGATGGGGTTCGCTAGCCACTTGGAGTACTTGATGGGCCGAATAAAGCCTGCGACTAGCATGCACTGTACTTCTTCGGCGATTTCTCGGCGGCACTCTTCATTGAAGGGCCGCGACGACTGCTTTACTGGTCGCACTTTGGGGTTAGCATTTAGTTTGTGCTCAGCGAGTTCCCTCGGGACACCAGGCATGTCGGATGGTTTCCATGCAAAGATGTCGCGATTCTCACGTAGGAACCCGATGAGCGCGCTTTCCTATGCGGGGCTCATGTGCGCCCTGATGGTGACCGTCTGGCTGGATTCGCCTAGGACGACCTCGACGGTACGAGTGTGCGTATCCGCCTCGAACGTAGAGTTCGAGGCGGTTGGATTTTTCGGGATGGTGGGGTCATCCTTGTTGATGCTGCCCACGTATTTCATGAGCTCTTCCACGTGGCTAGTCTCCACGGCGATGACGGTGTTGGCGAGCTTGGCGCCTTTGTCCTTGCATTCCACGGCCATGTCGGGGTCGCCGTGGATGGTGATGATGTCGCTTGGCCCTGGGAGCTTCATCATGTTGTAGGCGTAGTGGGGGGTCGCCATGAATTTGGCAAACGCTTGGCACCCCAGGACGCAGTGGTAGGGCTGCGAAAGTTTAATAGCTCGAAGACGATCCGCTCGGTGCGGTAGTTCGCTGGTGTGCTGAAGGTGACTAGCAGCGTCACTTTGCTGATCGGGTATGCTTTACGACCGGGGACGATGCCGTGGAAGGTTGTCAGGGTTGGCTCGATCGCTGACTCTGGGAGCTGGAGCCTCTTGAATGTGTCTAAGTACATGATGTTGATGGAGCTCCCACCGCCCATCAGCGTCTTGGGCAACCAGTAGTTGGCCACTTTGGGTCTGACTACTAGGGCGACTCTCCCTGGGTACTCGATCTTGGGCGCGTGGTCTTGGCGACTCCAGGTGATGCTTTGCTCGAACCAGTTGAGGAAGTGGGGGATGTCGACCTGCGTCACCATATTGACAGCGACTGCACGGGCGAGCACCTTTTTCTCGCACTTGGTGCCGAGCCCGGTGAAGGTGTGGAGCGATCCGACGGTGTTGCCGAAGCCGCCGGCGTTTCCGTTGTCCCTTGGCGGGTTGTTGTTGGGGTCGTCCCGTGCCCTCCTTGCCTTTCCAATCTCCTTGAGGGAGTGGAAGTCTGCGGTAGTGTGGGTGGTGGGCTTTCCCTCCCTGCTATGGTAAACACAGGGCTGGTTGAGTAGGGCGGCAGGGTCAAATTTTGGCCTCGTCGCGTTGTTGGTGCGATAATTCCCGCTATCGCGATAATTTCCTCCGTCGCGGCGGAAGTTCTTCGGGTCGCATTGGCCGTAGCCGGCGTTGGCGATGAAGTCGACTCGCCCATCACCATGGTGCTTGCCGGTGATGCGATTGTTGTTGTAGCACATGTCGTGTTGTCGCCCATTGTCGTGGCCGCTAATGCGGCGTCTTGCTCCCCACTCGTCGTCGGAGTTCTGGTTGGGGTCCTCCTCCGTGTACCACTTGGCGATCTCGAGGAGGCCAGGGATGTTGTCGAGCGTCTAGTAGACCCTCTTGATCTTGGCGACCAGGGGTTCGTACCGGCACGCGTTCTTGAAACAGTGGATTACCATGTCCAGGTGGATGCCGGAGGCGTTGATCCACAATTCCTGCCACCTCTGGATCCAGTGGCGGGTCGACTCACGCTGCCCCTGGATGCATCGCTCCAGGTCCTCGATGGTGGTGGCGCGGGTGTAGGAGCCCTCGAAGTGCCTGACGAAGGCATCACACATCTCCTCCCATGAGTCGATGCTATCAGCAGGGAGGGTGTTGATCCACTTCCTGGTCGCTCCCTCCATCATCAGGGGGAGGTAGCGAGCAGCGAGCAGGTCGGTGTGGCCGGCGATTCCCATCGCCATGAGGTACATGTCCAGCCACACTACTGGGTCGTACGTTGGATCGTATTTTTCGATCTCTTTGGGTGCCTTGAAGTTGGCGGGATACCTCTCGCCTCGGATCATTGGTCCGAAGCAGTGGGAGCCGACTCAGCTTAGCGAGCCCCTTGGTTCGGGATTGCCGCGGTTATTGAGGGTGTGCCTCAAGTCATTGGGCTGGCGGGCTCGCCAGGTCTGGTTGTTGACGATGTGCGTGCGTGCGTCGATGGGCTGACCATTGGCAGCGACCGTGTTGTTTACTGACCGCGGCTCGTTGGTTGAGAGCGCGGGGTTGGCAGCCCGCGGCTGGTGCGGCAGTGGCTCGGGCGGTGGGCAATTGGCGGTGTTAGCGACGGTTGGGTGGCCGCTCGAGGCCGCCCTACTTGCTGATGAGCGAGAATACATCCGCCCTCACGGGTCGACTCCTGCGGCTTGCTGCTCGACGGCCCTAGCGAGCAGGGACTTGGCGTACTGGATCTATAGCACGCCTTCTCCTTGGATGTCGAGGTGGGCGACCGCGGCGTCTGCCGCGATGATGTTGTCCATGGGGGTGGAGTACAGTGGGAGCCCATTGGCGTCCCGGGCCTGCGGCGAGATGATGATTCGTGGCTGGTCCGGTGGAGGCGTGCATCCTACGGGTGGTGGTGGGGCTCCAGTCGCCGGTGCGCCGGGTGGTGGGCAGCTGCTGCCGCCAGGTGGTGCGTTCTCGCAGTATTCGCGCTCGGCCGCGCGTGTGGGGTTGCCCTCGTCATTGAAGTTCAGGACGCGGCCCTGGACGTTGGAGTGCATGCGGGTCCTGATGCGGCGCTGATGGTAGAGTGACAGCTCCTGCGCCGTTTCCCGCTCGAGGCGGAATTTCTCGCACTCGGCGAGCTCCTTGCGTGTCGCCTCCTCCAGGCGTAGGCGGGCTTCCTCCACCTCCATTGTTGGGGTAGTTGGCGGGATCGGCGTGGAGAATGGATCTGGCGGGGTGGCCATGTTGCCCGCCATGTAGATCGCATTAAAGCGATTGGATCTGGCGTGGAAGTCCTTGGGGGACTCCGAGCCAGAGTTGGAGTCGAAGATCCCAAGGATGGAGGAGTGCTCGAAGTCCTCAGGGTTGGAGACCCGCGTGATGGAGTTCTCCCATGAAGTGGCGGTGATGGATCCGTCGACCGAGGCGAGGGTTGTGGAGTCAGCGTTGTCATGGAGAGCCGCGTCGTCCGTGGTGGCGTTAGTCCCGACCGAGTTGCTAGCGGCCGAGTCGTACTCGGTGGCGAGGCGGCTGATGGAACGGAACTGCTCCTCCAAGAGCAGATCGCGGCATGGCGGTGACCCGCCGACAATCATTGTCCCCACTGGGTCGACTGCGTCGGTGAAGCCGGCGAACAGATTGATGGTGCCAACCGGCATCACCGCGCCGTGGGTGATCGGGCGCGATGCTGGGATGTAGCTGTTGGGCAGGATCTAGAGGATCCCGCCGGTGGCGATCACGCGGCCGGTGGCGATCAGCCGATCTATTGGCGAGTAGGGTCTCACCGTAGGGCTATGTCCCACGGTGGGCGCCACTATCGTTGGAATGGCCACGGCAGTGGCTACCAGGGGTAGCGATTGATAGAGTCGGGGGCAAGAGCTGGCGGCCATCGGCGGTGCGAGATGGAGGCGGATGCACATGAGTACCCAGGTTTGGCCCCCGGGAGGGTAAAGACCTACTCCTACTAGATTGTATTGGCGGAGAGCGCGTTACAGGGGTGGCGAGCTCGGCATCTAAGCAACGAGTCGCTTGAAGGGGTATCTGATGGAACGTAAGTACTCAAGGAACCCTAGGAAGATTTATATAGAGGGTACCTCGCTAGGGTTTACAGTATACAACCGTACAAGCTATGGATTCGGAGGCTCTTGACCTAATCCAACTGGGCTCCAGTCTCCAGTCTCCGGACCTCCTTTTCAGTCGCATTCCAGTCGCCGTCCTGCAGGCCCACTCGTGAGGCCTTTGACCCAATCGGAATGTCCTGTTGGGCATACCCCATTTGGCATATCCCCATCAATCTTTATCTGCCAGTAGAAAATCTACTCAGGTCCATAAACAAATTCTTTATGATTATCTTAACTCAACTTTGAGTTAATAAAGATATTGTAAAGTACTTTTCACAACAAAGGACTCCATTTTAGACTACTCTCAAATAGGAAACCAAATTGTTAATCCACACTTGTATGGCAATAAAAGAGAGTAGAATAATTTATGTTTTAATCATTGGAAGAAAATAAATTAGATAGAAACCACCGAATCTCCAAGTGTTCAAAATATTCATTTTGAACAAGGGATTTACTTGAAGGTTCCAAATATATTCTCTCTAACAAAATTCTTTCCTAAATAGGAAAGTATTCCACGTTAATATGTTCTAAGGAAGATGACACCAAATCTTTCAAACATATCTTTGTACAACATTCGAATTCATGGGAATGTTTTGAAACTAATGAAATTCTTCTGGACAAAATCTTTTGAATTGGGAAGGTCAAATATGAATATCAAATATTTATATGTGAGAAAATATTATTTCAAAATCATTTTGGGATATAACAAAATACACCTTAGTGACATCCAGAAGGATTCACACATGTGAAATAATCAAATTCATATCAGACCAGAACTAAATTAAAAAAAAATAGAATAGAAAATCAAAACATAAAATAAGAAACATAAATATAAAAAGGAATACAAAAAAATAAATACCTGAAAGTCGACCTGGACCACAACCCACTTACCTGGCCCAGCTCATAGCACAGAAGCTAACCCAACACGAAATTTTCCACAATCGCACTTAAACCCAAAACTTTGCGCATCGTCAACCCCAGGATAGCCGAAGCTGCTTCCTGGCGTTGTCCTCACCATCGGTCACCGGAGATTGCTGCTATCGACCTTGAACCGACCTAGTAGCATCTATATGACGCGCATAGGATCCATGCCACCCTTATCGGAGCCTTCTCGGAGAAGCTTCATCTCGAGCCGCCTTGGAGCAAGAATTGTGGCTGTAGAACACTAGTGGAAAAAGGGCATCTAGTCCTGGTTCATAAGGGCCATTAGTCCCGGTTCCCGAACCGGGACCAATTACTCGGGACTAATACTGGTCCCGGTTCGCGCACGAACCGGGACCAATGGGTCTCCACGTGGGTGGGCGCGCGACGAGGGGGGTGGATTATTGGTCCCGGTTCATGGAATAAACCGGGACCAATGGTCTCCACGTGGGAGCGCGAGAGACGAGCGGGGGTGGATCATTGGTCCCGGTTCTTGGCACGAACCGGGACCGTTGGTCTCTGTGCCGCGGCAGGGTTTTGTGCCGCGGCAGGATTTTCGGGCTATTTTTGTGCCGCGGCAGGATTTTCGGGCTATTTTTGTGTCGTGGCAGGATTTTTTATCAATTTAATGGTACTACATATATACAGCAATAATGAAACCACAATATATATATTACACATCATGCATGATCACCAATATATTATACACCGTCTCATCCGTCTTCTTGGTCGAAACATATTATAATTACAAACGATACTCTCACACGAATTTGATCTAATTTACATCTTCTTTTTTACACTTCATCCTTTCAAATAAAGCGGGTAATAGTATTCTCCTTTCGGATCTATGACTTGTTCTAACAAGAATCCGGCAATTTCCTCTTGAATTGCTTGCACGCGTTCTTGTGATAGAAGACCGTCCCACATCCGTTCGATCTAATATAAAGAAGGGGATCAATGTATATGAATGAAACTAAACACAATTGGTGGTAATAAAATAAAGTTGTGATTATTGTTTATCGTACTTCAATTTTTTGATGTTCCGGTCTGCGCCCTTCTCTTTGGTCGTCTAGTGAATGAACTCGTAGACATAGTATCCACATAAGTTATTCCCAGCTTCCAGCCTCAAGCACTTCACAAGAACGGAGTTCAATCAAAATAATAATCAAGCATGATAATGGTGGTATTGAAACTAGAATCAAAGAGATGCGTGGATCTAGCAAGTAGTACTTACAGTCAATGGTTGAAATGTAAGCTCTGGCTTCCAAACACCCCTAGTTTTGGCGGTGAACCATTTCCAAGCCTTCTGGAGGCATTCCTGCATGTCCGCCCACTTTTCTAATGGTGTGCGTTTCGAGTCCAGGACTTTTACTACTCCAGTGTCAACAACAATGATTAACAGAATATAGTGGAAGTTGGACGCACTAACAAAATATAACACGAGTCAATTATACGATTAACATCGAGTAAGCGAAAATAGAATGTGTACAAGACAGTAACACTCACCCAGCGTTGTAAGGAAATAGTATTTCCCTTCTGTTGCTGAAATGCTTCAACGTTTGGAACAAGTTATCCTCTGTCTCTTTGGGTTTTGTTTTTAGAGTAACTTCATGAACGAAATTGCAGTCAACAAACCCAAGGTCATAGATTTGTCCTTTGTTGCATTCGAAAATCTTCATTCTGCATATATAATTAGTATAGTGATGAGTAAGATTATACAAGCAACAAATAAGCTTAGCTAGAAAGACTTAATTACATAAATTAATAATACTTACAAACAATAGACAGTGACGATAGTTTTGTCAAGGGCGTCTTGTTGGTAAAACTGAAATAATACTGGAAATGCAATCAGTAGGAAGCCATCTCCATGACCGTAATGATGGTGTTTATATGTAGCATAGATCCAGTTTTTGGATTCAGCACAGGCTTGGATGTACCAGTTATGCAATCTTCGCATTTTTGTTGGTAGATCTTTGACTAACTCGGGTTTGACGAGAGGATCCCCGTACTAGTACACGTATGCTGTTTCTTGGTACCCCTCGAACTCATCCATATGGCTCATGTACTCAGTAACAGACAGTCCATATAACTGGGCCTTTTCTCCGTACAGTCGAACAAACTCCGGATCAATGTTCGGATCATGCCGCTCCTGGGCTCTCCACTCATTTGTATCGTACACTTTGAGCGGTTCGATTGATTTTTCTGTTGTTCGAGCTAGGCAACTTTTTCCCGACTCTCCGCTCTTTTGCCTCAGCCGACTTGGTAATAGAGCGATTATAGTCTGATGTGAGCACTATGGTTTGGTGAAGCTGAATCTTAAGCACGGCTGCTTTGGCTTTATCTTCTGCGGTGACCGGGAAGAATGCCTCTATCGGCCTTTTCTTGTTAGCCATGTCAATCTTCCACTTTTCATAACGGGCAGCTTCCTCCTCATCTTCTCGCAAGGTAGCTTCTCCATATTCTGATGAGGTACTTTTGGGAGGGGCGATAACTTACGTTTCGGTGATCAGAACGTGCTCTTACTGCTGCTGGTGGTGCTGCCCCTCTTAGTATACTTCCGCTTTTGTCTCTAAGGCTCAGGGGATGGAGATGGCTGAGGCGGCGACGGAGACGGCTGAGGCGGCGATGGAGACGGTTGCGCTGAGTGGTGAGGCGGTGAAGGCAATGGTTGCGCTGGAGAATGGTGAGGTGGCGGCGAAGGTGGATTGCTGCTCTGAGGAGTGGGTGGCCTTGGCGGCACATAATTTGGAAGCATGATGCGCTCCTTTACCCATAGAATAGTCCCCCCTTTGGCTTCTCCTAGTTGAGTCAGCTCCATATCTTCGTCTGCAGGGTGATCTAGCTTCAGCTCCTCAAAATCTTCCTTCACCTCATCCACCATGACGACAACGTACCCTTTTGGAACCGGTCCGCAATGCCAAGTTGGGTTAGGCGCAATTGGTACCGCCATGCCGACCGCCGCCGTCACCCTTAAGTTCATAACCTGCACCTTTAGCTCACAAGTTGTGGTCTTCGTGATATCATCCACTGGGCAGTGTTTAGGAGGAGATGTCGTCGGTGCATCATCATCAACATCATGGAGCTGCGTGGAAGCGACGCTGCTTTTCTTATTTGATAGGGCGCCGGTACCCTCGAATGCAGCTTCTACCACGTGCCGCTGAGATTGGCCGCTAGTACCTTGCTGGCTAAGTCTATCGAGTTGATCCTGGTGCCGCTTTAATGCTTCTTCTACATTACGTAGCCGGTCTGCAGCGGCCACTTTCTCAGTTGCCTCCCTTTTCTTTCTCCTCTGATGGCTTTTATCGGGATATCTCTTCATTTCCGGGGGGAAGGCAACCTTCCACGGCTTGGAGCCTGGTGTGCATCGTGCTCATCCGTCGTGTTCAGGATTTTTAAGGGCGCGTGTGAGCTCGTCGTTCTCTCTATCGGGAACGAACCGTCCCGTAGCAACATCATCTACTGCATTTCTAATATCGTCGATGGGCAGTAGGGGATCATCTTTGTGTTTCTGATTATATATTGCCCTCCCTTCTTTGTCCAACATACCCCCATGGCCGTAAAACCAGTTTCTCGCCCGTGGTGTCCATGTTGCGAGCTTTGTTCTGATCCCGGCAGCTATATAATTGACCTCAAGTGCATCCCACTTAGGCATGCAACCGGCATAGCCAGCAGGCCCCATGTTATGATGGTATACTTTCTTAGCAGCGTTCTCCGTATTTATTTTAGACCTTTCCTTAGCTTTCTCCGATGTCTTGTACTTCACAAAATCCTCCCACTGGTGTCTTAACTTAGCATAGCCGCCTTGAGTGAAATCCGGAGTCTTCTCTACCTTGACAAAGTTATTGTATGGTTTCTTCTTCTAGTTCTTGAATGCATCGGCCATCTTGATGAGAGCAAACTTCTTGACTCTTTGCACAAGCTCCACTCTTGCTCTCTCCTCCTCATCTGGATTCACATCTATCATCGTCGGAGGAAATTAATCACGAGCTTCTCAAAAAGCTTATCTTTGGCATTATCGCTGACATACGGGACTGCACCGCCGCTTGGCTGATTTAATTCTTGAACGGTGATCGGGACGTAGTCCCTCACAAGAACTCCGCATTGCTTGACAAATTTTCTTGCGACATCGACGGGATCTTGCGGTTCGCCATCTACATCGACCACTTCGATCCTATACCTCACAGTGTCATCCAAATTTTTTGTTGGGCCTTGTTTCGTTCTTACGGCAGAAGTTCTCGATCCGGAGGGCTAAAAGAAGAAAGAGTGTTAATATATGCATGTATATATATAGACAACAACATTTTAATTACAAAAATACATATATACACCTCGCCGGTGTTTGTGAGATTTAAGGTTCCACCGGAGCCATCGCCTTCTCCCTCATCGGCTTCTCCTCTGTCCCAGGCTTCGGCTTCTACCTGACCGGAGCCGTCTCCTCGGTTGAGAGACTCATCTCCCTGACCGGAATCGTTCAGAAACTCACTAGTGACATCGATATCGATATCTTCATTTTCGCAGATCATTCCGTGGAGGATGTTTTCCTGATGTTCTGGAATCATAGTATCTTGATGTGTTGGCTCCATAGTATCTATAAAGATAATGATATGACAAGTTAATTAGTATTGTAATGAAACTCTATAGCATGCTTGGAAATTTAAGCGGGATCCGAGGGGTCCAAACCCTAATACAGGAGAGACCCTCGAATCACCTACGGGGGTTCATTTGTTCTTCTAATTAAACTTGTGATTAAAGTTGTTGAACAACGCATGATATTGATGGTAAAGTGTAGATCTCATTTTTCTAAACATTTTGATATATTATTTGTATTTTTCTGACTTATAAATAATTACATATTAAGTTTATGACAAGAAAGGGGAAACAATAATCAACACATGGCATCAATGCAATGCTCAAGCAAGGATGATAATATGACAAGTTAAACAGAGTTGAAATGTAACCCTAAGGCATGCTTGGCAATTTAAGTGGGATCCGAAGGGTCCAAACCCTAGTACAGGAGAGACCCCGAAATCACCTACGAGGGGTTGATTTCATTCTCTGATTAAACTTGTAATTAAAGTTGTTGAACAATGCATGATTATGAGTCTATTGTGTAGATCTCATTTTTCTGAACATTTTGATATATTATACATATTTTTCTGACTTAGAAATAATTAGTTATTGAATTTATAAGATTAAACTCTCTTCTAAAATTATTTAAACAATTATTAAACTTTTACTGCATCATTATGACGTCAGCTCGGGGTGGCGTTTGTTTTTCTCCACGACTAAACTAGCCACAGAGACTGACGCGAGGGGCCTAAGCCATCTCAGATGCCACGCTGGCGGGGCTTGGTCAGCGCCCACGTCAGGCACACGCGACGCCACGTCGACGCCACAATGGTGCCACATAGCCTCACCGGCGAACTGCCAGGCGATGGTGGAAGACGGCAGAGAACAGCGCGTGGGGTGACGCGACTAGGACCGTTCGAACCAGCACGATGCGGGCTACCTAAAACGGACGGCGCCGCTACGGGAGGTGCGCCGAAGCAAGGGGTTTGACGGTGGCCGGTGGCGGCAGGTGCTCGTGGGGAGGACGATACAGTGAGGGAGGGAGACGTAGGAGTGGTGCTGGAGCACCAGTGGCTCACCAGGAGGCCGATGGAGGGTGCAGCGAGGCCGGAGGAGGCCGGGTGCTTCCGGAATCAGTGGAGAACGCGGCCGTCGGAGTCGGGGACGGTGGGGTCGATTGCAGCGATCGAATCCTTGCCTGCTCGCGGCGGCGTCCGACGGTGGCGGACAGTGGCGCTCGGCGACGGGCGTCGACGGTGTGAAGCGGACGCTCTGGATTTGGGCAGCCTGACGGCGTGATTTTGCTCCGCCGCAAATTTTCCTTAGCCGCGCGTCGATATGCTCTGTGATTTGGGGGAGTTGGGGACGAGGAAGGGCCGGGGCTGTTAACTGTACAGGCCTTTGGTCCCGGTTCGTCCCACCAACCGGGACCAAAGGATCAACGGTCCCGGTTGGTGGGACGAACCGGGACCAATGGTCTAGCCTTTGGTACCGGTTCGTCCCACCAACCGGGACCAAAGGCATGTTGATCAGCGCGCGCACCCAGGATCATCGGTCCCGGTTGGTGGGATGAACCGGGATCGTTGACCCGTTTTTCAGATATTGCCAAACCTTTTGGTCTTCCCGCCATTTTCAAATTTGTTTTCTTCTTTAATTAATAAGATGTTTCAATTTAAGATGATTATTTATTTGGAATTTCAAAAAACTTTTAACAGGAAAAGTGCTTCAATTTAAATAACTAATCAAAAACCATTTTTCAAATATTTTTATTTGAACTATACAATTTTACTATTTTCAATTAAAATTGTATTACAAAATATTTATTGCATAATTTGGAATTTCAAAAAACTTTTAACAAGAAAAGTGCTTCTATTTAAATAAATAATAAAAAACCATTTTCTGTTTTCAAATATTTTTATTTGAACTATACAATTTTACTATTTTCAATTAAAATTGCATTAACAAATATTTATTACATAATTTGGAATTTCAAAAAACTTTTAACAGGAAAAGTGCTTCAATTTAAATAACTAATCAAAAACCATTTTCTGTTTCCAAATATTTTTATTTGGACTATACAATTTTACTATTTTCAATTAAAATTGCATTAACAAAATATTGAACTTGAAAAATTGCCCGCCGTTTTGAATATAGTTTGAAACGGGCATAAGAAATTCAAAAATGATCCAAACAATGTGAAACCTTCGCGTGGTGTCATATTATGTGTCACAGTTGCAAGGAAAAATATTGAACTTGAAAAATTGCAAACATCATAAAAAATCCTTCACAAAATGACCTATCATGTTCGAGGTTTCATGGCATTTAGGTCAAACCACCAATGTTATGGCTAGAATCAGGGCACAGTTTGTGATAATCTGCCCATATTGTGCAGACATGTGCATCTTGGGATGGCTTACGATGTTGCACGAGGAAGTTTTCCTTTTCGACGCACAAAAAAGCCAATTTCCATTTTTGAGGTGCCGAAATCGGGGTGGTCTGTGAAGCAACCACCAAATTAAAGTTTGGCATTGGTACCAACCCATTTTTGAAAAATACTAGACCACCTTATATGGACAATTTCCCAACCGGTGTATCTGAAACCTTTCTATCCATCCCTCATGAAAAAGACAAATTCCTGCTGAATCGGTAGGAGGTTGCCAAGATTTGAACTACAAGTACATGATATAATTCTCATGAATTGAAAAAAAATCATTTATAGGTTGACAACATGCTATTTTATTAGAGATCCACTTCAAGTTCAGCGAGGCTCAGCCCCGGGCTAAGAAGTTCATGCCCGCCGTTTTGAATATAGTTTGAAACGGGCATAAGAAATTCAAAAATGATCCAAACAATGTGAAACCTTCGCGTAGTGTCATATTATGTGTCTCAGTTGCAAGGAAAAATAAGGAACTTGAAAAATTGCAAACATCATAAAAATTCTTCACAAAATGACCTATCATGTTCGAGGTTTCATGGCATTTAGGTCAAACCACCAATGTTATGGCTAGAATCAGGGCATAGTTTGTGATAATATGCCCATATTGTGCAGACATGTGCATCTTGGGGTGGCTTACGATGTTGCAGGAGGAAGTTTTCCTTTTCGACGCACGAAAAAGCCAATTTCCATTTTTGAGGTGCCGAAATCGGGGTGTTCTGTGAAGCAACCACCAAATTAAAGTTTGGCATTGGTACCAACCCATTTTTCAAAAATACTAGACCACCTTATATGGACAATTTCCCAACCGGTGTATCTGAAACCTTTCTATCCATCCCTCATGAAAAACACAAATTCCTGCTGAATCGGTAGGAGGTTGCCAAGATTTGAACTACAAGTACATGATATAATGCTTATGAATTTTAAAAAAAATCATTTATAGGTTCACAACATGCTATTTCATTAGAGATCCACTTCAAGTTCAATGAGGCTCATTCCGGGCTAAGAAGCTTCATGCCCGCCGTTTTGAATATAGTTTGAAACGGGCATAGGAAATTCAAAAATGATCCAAACAATGTGAAACCTTCGCGTGGTGTCATATTATGTGTCTCAGTTGCAAGGAAAAATATTGAACTTGAAAAATTGCAAACATCATAAAAATTCTTCACAAAATGACCTATCATGTTTGAGGTTTCATGGCATTTAGGTCAAACCACCAATGTTATGGCTAGAATCAGGGCATAGTTTGTGATAATGTGCCCATATTGTGCACACATGTGCATCTTGGGGTGGCTTACGATGTTGCACGAGGAAGTTTTCCTTTTCGACGCACGAAAAAGCCAATTTCCATTTTTGAGGTGCCGAAATCGGGGTGTTCTATGAAGCAACCACCAAATTAAAGTTTGACATTGGTACCAACCCATTTTTGAAAAATACTAGACCACCTTATATGGACAATTTCCCAACCGGTGTATCTGGAACCTTTCCGTCCATCCCTCATGAAAAAGACAAATTCCTGCCGAATCGGGAGGAGGTTGCCAAGATTTGAACTACAAGTACATGATATAATGCTTGTGAATTTGTATAAAAATCATTTATAGGTTCACAACATGCTATTTCATCAGAGATCCACTTCAAGTTCAGCGAGGCTCAGCCCCGGACTAAGAAGCTTCATGCCCGCCGTTTTGAATATAGTTTGAAACGGGCATACGAAATTCAAAAATGATCCAAACAATGTGAAACCTTTGTGTGGTGTCATATTATGTGTCACAGTTGCAAGGAAAAATATTGAACTTGAAAAATTGCAAACATCATAAAAAATCCTTCAGAAAATGACCTATCATGTTCGAGGTTTCATGGCATTTAGGTCAAACCACCAATGTTATGGCTAGAATCAGGGCATAGTTTGTGATAATGTGCCCATATTGTGCACACATGTGCATCTTGGGATGGCTTACGATGTTGCAGGAGGAAGTTTTCCTTTTCGACGCACGAAAAAGCCAATTTCGATTTTTCGTGCGTGGGTGCAACCGAGACTAAAGCTTTAGTCCCGGCTGGTGGGTGCAACCGAGACTAAAGCTGTCGGTGGGATAAGGACGCATGGGTAACCTTTAGTCCCGGCTGGTGGGTGCAACCGAGACTAAAGCTATCGGCGGGATAAGGACGTGTGGGTGGACGCACTGCTCGATGAGATAAAGCATGTAGCGCACGACGCCCTGTCGGAGGAACAAGACAAAGTAGAAGCGGCGCCGTGCCTATAAAAGGAGCATCGATACGCCATGGCAAGCAGCTCAACAAGCCAACATAGGTAGAGAGAGTTTCATACCCATGGATGGAGGGTTGGGAAATCTCCCGTGGTGGAGCTTCTCGAAGATGTCGTTGGTGCACATGCCCTACGGCATCTTGAGCTCATACTCGAAAAATTCCCTGCAAGCCCGTGAAAGACTCCATCTCCTCTAATGTGTTGGGAAAGTGTTGGGAAATCTCCCGTGGAGCTTCTCAAGATGTCGTTGGTGCACACGCCCACGACATCTTTGAAGTCCGCCTCAAAAATTTCCTGAGCCCGTGAAAGACTCCATCTCCTCTAACAGTGTTAGGGAAAGGGTTGAAATCTCCGTGGCGGAGCTTCTCAAGATGTCGTTGGTGCACGCCCTCGGCATCTTGAGCTCACTCGAAAAATTTCCTGCAAGCCCGTGAAAGACTCCATCTCCTCTAATGTTGGAGTAAGGGTTGGGAAATCTCCCGTGGCGGAGCTTCTCGAAGATGTCGTTGGTGCACGCCCTCGACATCTTGAGCTCCCGAAAAATTTCCAAGCCCGTGAAAGACTCCATCTCCTCTAACAGTGTTGGGGAAAGGGTTGGGAAATCTCCCGTGGCGGAGCTTCTCGGAAAAAGGGTTGGGAAATCATGTTCGAGGTTCTCATATAAAGTTTTCATACATCACATAAAGTTTCTATACATTACATAGATTTACATGGGGTTTAGGGTATGAATTATTTGTCGCGTATGTCGATCCCTTGCCTATGATCGCTTCTTAGGCCGTAACCATGGAGCATCTTCTTTGCTTAATGGGATGCTTGGGTCAGTTTTCACGGTGAAGGGCAGAATTTCATCAAACTTATCATAATCTGCTGACATGTCTGTCTTGTCCTCGACTCCCGCGATGTTTCTTTTCCCTGAAAGAACTATGTGACGCCTGGGCTCATCGTCTGATGTATTCGTTTCCTTATTTTTTCTTTTTTCAGTCTCGAGGACATGTCCTTCACATAAAAACCTGAGCCACATCATTGGCTAGGACGAATGGTTCAGATTCAGAATCAAGATTCTTGAGATCCACTGTTGTCATTCCGCATACTGGTCTACCTTTACCCCTTCTCCATTCATGTTGACCCAACTGCACCGAAACAAAGGGACCCTAAAAGTAGGTCCATAGTCAAGTTCCCATATCTCCTCTATGTAACCATACTATGTGTCCTTTTTCCCATTCTCGCATGTTCCATCAAAGTGGACACCACTATTTTGGTTGGTGCTCTTTTTATCTTGGGCAATCGTGTAAAATGTATTCCCATTTATCTCGTACCCTTGGAAAGTCAATACAGTTGCAGATGGTGTCGTGGCCAACAAGTAGAGCTGATCTCCAATAGTGGTGTCATTCATGAGATGTAATTGCAACCAAGTGCCGAAAGTCTCCATGTGATTTTCTTTAATCCAGTAGTCATCCTTCCCCGGGAACTTGGAGCGTACAACATTCATGTGTTCCTCGATATACGGAGCCACGAAGGTAGAACTTTGTAGAACTATGTAGTGTGCTTGATTCAAAGAATGTCCGTCCCTAAATATCATTGCTTTCTTTCCTAGCGTGCCTTTTCCACTCAGTCTCCCCTCATACCGTGATCCAGGAACACCAATCGGCTTAAGGTCAGGAAGAAAGTCTACACAGAAGCCAATGACCTCCTCTGTTCCATAGCCCTTGGAGATGCTTCCTTCTAGCCTAGCACGGTTACGAACATATTTCTTTAAGACTCCCATGAACCTCTCGAAGGGGAACATATTGTGCAGAAATACAGGACCGAAAATGGAAATCTCTTCGACTAGGTGAACTAAGAGATGTGTCATAATATTGAAGAAGGACGGGGGGAACACCAACTCAAAACTGATAAGACATTGGACCACATCCTTTTGTAGCCTTTCTAGACTTTCTCGATCGATTACCTTCTGAGATATTGCATTGAGGAATGCACATAGCTTCACAATGGCTAATCGAACATTTTCCGGTAGAATCCCCCTCAATGCAACCAGAAGCAACTGTGTCATAATCACGTGGCAATCATGAGACTTCAGGTTCTGAAATTTTTTCTCTGCCATATTTATTATTCCCTTTATATTTGACAAGAAGCCAGCCGGGACCTTGATACTGTAAAGGACTTCAAAAAAGATTTCCTTCTCTGCTTTGGTAAGAGCGAGCTGCTTAAGTATTCACGTCCTTTATCAGATACTTGTTGTATGGGTCTTTGATAAGTTGCTGGTCCTCCCGTGCTTCTGGTGTATCTTTTGTCTTCCCATAGACGCCCAGGAAGCCTAGCAGGTTCACGCAAAGATTCTTTATCACGTGCATCACGTTGATTGAAGAACGGACCTCTAGGTCTTTCCAATACTCAAGCTCCCAAAATATAGATTTCTTTTTCCACATGGCCGTGTGTCCGGTAATGGGGTCTTTCGGAACAGATTGACTGCCAGGACCCTTTCCAAAGATTACCTCTAGGTCCTTCACCATACAAAATACATCAGCACCTTTAGGGAGCTTAGGCTTCTTCCGGTAATCTGCCTCACCGTTGAAATGCTTGCCTTTCTTTCTTACTTGATGATTGGTCGAAAGAAATTTACGACATCCCAGGTACACAACCTTCTTACATTTATCCAAATATGTACCTTTAGTCTTATCTAAACAGTGCGTGCATGCATTGTATCCCTTGTTTGACTGTCCTGAAATGTTACTAAGAGCAGGCCAAGCATTGATGGTTACGAACAACAATGCTCGTAGGTCAAATGGCTCCTGTTTGTGCTCATCCCACACCTTTACACCTGGTTCCGTCCACAACCACAAAAGTTCATCGACTAATGGACTTAGGTACATATCAATGTTGTTGTCGGGTTGCTTCGGTCCTTGGATGAGCACTGACATCATAATAAACTTCCGCTTCATGCACAACCAAGGAGGAAGGTTGTAGATACATAGAGTCACTGGCCAGGTGCTGTGACTACACCTCTGCTCCCCAAAAGGATTCATGTCGTCTGTACTTAGACCAAACCATAAGTTCCTCGCGTCACCTACAAAGTTCGAGTACTTTCTCTCGATGTTTCTCCACTGCGACCCATCGGCGGGGTGTCTCAGTTTCCCGTCTTTCTTACGCTCTTCTTTGTGCCATCGCAACAACCTAGCATGCTCTTTATTTCTGAACAGACGTTTCAACCGTGGTATTATAGGAGCATACCACATAATCTTAGCAGGAACCCTCTTCCTGGGGGGCTCGTCATCGCCCTCAACATCACCAGGGTCATCTTGTCTGATCTTGTATTGACATGCAGTGCATACCGGGCATTTATCCATATTATCGTACTTCTCACATGATGCAGGATGCAGTCATTAATGCATGCATGTATCTTCTCCACATCTAATCCTAGAGGGCAGATAGTCTTCTTTGCTTCTTACGTTGTCTCGGGCAGCTCGTTATCCTTTGGAAGCTTCGGCTTCATTATTTTCAGTAAATTCTCAAATCCCTTGTCAGATAAGCCAGTCTCTGCCTTCCATTTCAGCAGTTCAAGTGTGGTACCGAGCTTTGTGCTGCCATCTTCGCAATTTGGGTACAACAACTTTTTGTGATCCTTTTGCATGGCCTCCAACTTAAGCTTCTCCCTTTCTGTATCACATTATTGCTTTGCATCAGAAATTACCCGACCAAGACCATCAACAGGCTCATCCGATGCCCGTTGTTCTTCTTCATTCCCGCCTCCCTCTTCTTTATTGTCTTCCATTGCAGTATCACCGTATTCTTCAGGGGACATAGGATAGCTGTCATCATCCTCCTCTTCTTCATTTTCTTCCAGCCTAACCCGTCTTTCTCCGTGCATGGACCAACAATAATATCCAGGCATGAAACCTCTCCGAAGAAGATGGCTTTGAAGGATTCTCGGGGCAGAGTGCTCCGCCACGTTCCGACAGTCGACGCAAGGACAAGACATAAAATTATCCACTTTGTTTGCCTTAGCCAAATCGATAAATTTATGCAGGCCTGCAATAAAATCGGAATCGCGTCGGTCGCCATACATCCATCGCATCCGTGCATCGATCTGCGTCATAATAATTAACCATTACAATAACATCGTGAATAGTAAAATGACCACCCTACATGGACACATGCAATATTTTTGTATCAGTTACAGATAAAGAAGATAAGGTTGCTAAACTCAGCCGAGGATACCGTATTGTGCGAACTAAAGTGTGGCTCGGACAATTCGTCGAACACCTTGTGTGTAATCGAAGAAAAAAAAAGCTAGCACCCACACCTCACACACAATCCAACAAAATTTGGTGGCAAGGGGCAAAAGACTGGGCTTATATATAGCCAGGGGAGGGTTTTTGGTCCCGGTTAATGCCACAAACCGGGACCAAAGCCCCTCCCACGCGACACGTGGCGGCCCAGCAGCGCGCCCCCCACCCAGGTCATTGGTCCCGGTTAATGGCACGACCCAGGACCAATGACCTTGGTGTGGGGCGTGTTGCTGGGCGGCCATGTGTCGCACGGGAGGGGCTTTGGTCCCAGTTCGTGGCATTAACCGGACCAATGCCCACCGTCTCTTCGTCGTCCCTGTGTATAAATATGAGGCCACAACGCGTCCCTTTCGCCATCGCCTCCTCTCTACAGTCGATCTCCACCCACCCCTTTCGCCATTGCCTCTCTATCGCGTCGTCGTCTTGCCTCCCCTCCCTCTCCAATCTCCACCGCGCCGCCATGGAGGTGCCCACGCTCAACTTCTACGAGGCGGCGATGTTTGCATACTACGGCATCCTCGCGCTGCCGCGACCGTGTGCCGGTGGTTCGCATCAGCGCCCCGGCGGATACGAGATGGAGTGCGTCATCATGGAGCGTCGCCGCCAGATGCCCGTGTGGAGTAGGGCGTTGCCTCGGTACACGGCGGCCAGCGAGTACTGGCCCCGGCTGTTCAAGAAGGAGCGGAAGGCCAAGCTTGGCAACCTCATCGTGGATGGACGCGTGGTGCACCTGGATCTCCGCAACCGAGAAGGGCGAGAGATGTTCTGGTTCGTCCCTGGACGGACCATCTACACCACCATCGACGCCGCTAGCCGTGCAGAGGAGCTCCGTCTCCCGAACAACACCGAAATCATGGAGATTTCGTCCGACGACGACGAGGAAGCCGGTGGCTCGGAGGACAGCGGCAGCGGAAGTGTTGACGACTAGGAAAATTTGTAAAGTCGTACCTTTTTTTGGAAAGAATTTGTGGTCAAGTAATAAAATGTCTCAATTTAGATCTTTGTCTCGATTAATTTGTGGAAGATTTTTTCAAAAATACTGATCAATTCAATTTCTACCTCGAATTAATTTCTGCCTCGAATTAATTTCTGCCCCGAATTAATTTACATTAATTATCCCGGATTGCGGACCGTCGCGGGGTTTTTGGTCCTGGTTCGTGGCATGAACCGGGACCAATGCTCCGCAGAGCGCCACGTGTGTCATGAGGCATTGGTCAGTTCATGCCACGAACCGGGACCAATGCTTAGAGATGAACCGGAACCAATGCCCAGGCGGCATGAACCGGGACCGGTGCCTGGCATTGGTCCCGATTATGGAAACGAACCATGACCAATGGAATTTGGGCGCTGGACCAAAGACCCTTTTTCTACTAGTGGAAATCAAACTGACTTCAACGGAAAATCCTCACCATCATTGTTACCGACCTCTTTGAACCCTATAAATAAGCTGAGAGAACCGCAATCGAGTCCTCACTCCACACAATCCCCCTTCACTCTCTCTGTAGCTCTCAATCGAGAGGAATTAATCGAGGATCTTCCGCCGAAGCACCTTGTCAGAATCCACGGTCAAATCAACCTCTCTGGTAGAAATTGATCATCGAGGACAAGGCTATGAGCCTCACTGTAAGCATACACAACCTTAAAGCCCCTAGTATACCTTAGCTTAGCCCGTAGCTTATTAGAGGTTCACCGGACTGGTGCCGCCACAATAGGCGGTCGACACCATGAAATATGTGGGCCTCTTCGATGTAGGACTAGTTCGTGAGCTTCGATGTGCTCCTAGGATTCAAATGCTGCCCAAGGAACGGCCTGGAATAGGCTATAGTTGTGTTTACGATGCTCACCGGAGCCGTACCACCACATTAACTATCGTCGTCCTAGTCTCTGGTCACCTCTTTTACCTTTCCCTAACTCGTTCGAATCACCTCACTCATCCACGTCAAAAGGTAATAGCCTCTCCTGCTGGCGTGCTGTAAATCGGTGCCGCCAACACTCGCCACCGTGTAGTTGACAAAGTCCACTAGGAGGGTAGGACCCCTTGTCAGGTCTTACTTACTCCATGCTCACGTGGCAACCAGTATGACACTAGGCCCACTGGTCAGTCACTCTAGGTAAATTTGATTAGGTAACAAATGAGTTCACTAACTTCTCCACACACATGGACGCTGACTGTACCCTATTGTCAGCAACACACTCTGCCCACATGTGTATATCACATTACCCAGTCATGAATATTCCAGAAAATGATTAAACCTTAGAAAAATTATAACTAAGTCATCCTAAGTTGAAAAATAATAATAATATATCAATATGTTCAATAAATAAACCATATCCAACTACATAAAAATCTCGCACACTTGTGTGGAATAAAAATTCAAGAACAAATAAAATCCTTAAATACACTTTCTTATTATTAAAATAAAAATAAAATTCAAATAAAGCAACCCAAATTTTAAATGGGAAACCAATGGATCATTGAATTCCTAAATGGAATTAATTCATCACTTTATTTCTTGAGCAATGGAAATTGTTACAAACATTTTGTGACTTAGATAGTATTTTAAAATGGTGAAATAAATCAAATAATGATAAAACCCTATTTCTCAATATTTCATAACAATAACTTTGCTTCAAGAATAAAGTCAAACACCATTTTATTCTTGGAGGTAAAAGAATTACTTATTAAAAAACAATTATGATTCCAAACAACACTTAGGGAATTTATGGAAATGATAAAATGATTTAGAAAATATTATTCCCTACTTGAGAATAATGTGGAAGAAGTATTCTTACAATTCTAAAGTAGTATATTGGAGTTATAATCAAGTATTAAAATATTGTGAATGACTTTCCCACATAAAGAAATGGACTTAACATTCTATTTAATAGTTATGTCACTAAGGTAAAACTTAGCTTGATATGAACTATTCCTTTAGTAAAGAAAAATACTTAATAATGTGAAATCCACTTAGAACCCTAAAACCTAAATAGTTAAGATAGGAGAAGAAATACAATTAGACCTAAAGGATATTTTTTTAAAGTTATTATTTTTTCTAAAGTACAGAAAGTCAAATTAATCAAGTTTATCGAAGGTCTCAAATAACACCTCCATTAAAGTGTATAAGGAAATATGCTATGACTTGAAATATTGTTTAACTTTGAGTGAATAGCAATTTTTTGAATTATCATTGAATGAAGTAAACTTGAACCAAACTTAAATCCTTAAAAATTACCAACCCAAAACTCTAAGCCTTAAAACCTAACCCAAATCATGGGGAATTGATAACGAGGAATTAGAACACTTGCATATCATATATTATGCATCACAACATATTAATAATCTTTATACATTAGTCCTTACCAGATCGATGATGCCACTCTTCAAATCTGGATCTTCCAATGACTAGAATAAATGTCAATTTCATAACCTTGCAATCAGGAGGCAAGTTCACTCTTGCATAAATATTACAAGAGCAAGGTTGCATACCATGTGCAAGTTCTTTCTTGAATGTCCTTTAAATTTCTTTCTAAATAATACTTTTCAAATGTATTACATTATCACCTACATGCAAAAGCAAAATATCGTTTTCATAATGAATATAGAGTATGGTTTTATGGGTTACCTGCCCAAGGTGGTCGGATAATATATTGTAATGGTCAATGGAAACCATGATGAGAATCGTTACGACAAAAGATTCTAAAAGACCGGGTAATAAAACCTAGGATTAAAAACAAATGTAGTCAGTCATTGCAAGGAGTTATATAGACAACGCTAACCACAGATCCTAGAATGGGATGGGTAAGTCAGTTGGTATCTTCTTAATTCCATATATCCTCGAATACCTAGGCCGAATTATATTCCTTGTGAGGAATGACAATAGGTCAGAGCCTGTAACGTCTCCATTCTGAGTAGTAGGATGATGAATCTAGTGTCTTAAAGGGCATGCAGTTGAACATTGGCCATTGACCATATTATTTGCAATTACTGGGTTGTGGGGTAGATAAAGCTAGTGATTGATGAGTCTTTAGACTAGACCTCAAACCAAGGAAGTCTGAACGGGTAAACTTTGCAAGGTTAATCATGGTTGTGTAGTAAGGATAAAGACGTTTGTGGGAAAAATAGCACACCTCTCGAGAGTGTATAAAACGTGTCATGATACTCCCTATCCTAGGAAAGAATTACGATAGCAGTGTGGAAAGGAACTCCACAAAGTTCTAACATTCCATGAAGGCTGATGAACATAGTTTTTCTAAACTAATACTTATCTTTTCTAAAAATCTGATTTCGAAAACTTGCATAAGCCTATTATCTCCGATCCACGACAGTAGAGATATTGCATCAAACAAACACATAGTAGAACTTGCTGAGTATGCTCATACTCAATCTATCTTCTCAAACCCTTGATTAGGTTATGGAGTCAATGACAAGACTGAAATCGTAGAACTAGAAGATGGGAGGAGGAGTATACATGAATGCTGGAGTTAGTCCAACGGAGTCAGATAGTTAGATCGTCAGGTGCTAGTTTCAATACTAGTTGAGATAGAACTAAACCTAGACGGGAAATGAAATCCCAACAATAGACACCATGCCATGAGGACATTGCTAATAAAGAAATAGTCAACCATTAGCTATTGAGATAGACTTAGAGGTTGATCTAGTGCTAGACTAGAATACTAACTGCTTCCTCTGGATTTTTATTTGAACAGAAACTTACCCGACGAACATCATATTCTCATGGAAGTTTTGAGGATATTCTATGAATATCTATGATATGAATAAGGTAGCCATGCTTTGGACCTGCGATGTTTCTATTGTACTACTCTATTGGGTGTAATATTTGTGAAATGGTGTTCCGTGAGTGTTATGCCAATGACTTGTGCACTACAACATGCAGTGGTGTGATGGATCACCACATTAGGACGGGGAACTAGGGTTAGAGTGTTGAGTGATGGCTCAGTGTCAGCGCTAGAAATATGCTGGTGCGATGTTGATGTAGAGCTCGTCGGGAACCCCAAGAGAAGGGTATGATGAGCACAGCAGCAAGTTTCCCTCAGTTATGAAACCAAGGTTTAATCGACCCAGTAGGATCAAGGAAACACCCCAAAGGTGTTGCTAGCTAAGCCTTGGCAGGGCGCACTACCGGTGCTAGTAGCAACGTGGAGACCTGCACAACACAACCACAGAACTTTGTCCCCAACTTGCGATGAGGTTGTCAATCTCACCGTGTTTTGCAGAAAACAAAGGATTAAACGTATCAAATGGAAAGAAGTAACAGTTTGCAGAAAGTAAACACAAAGCAGTAAATAGTTTATAGATTGTATGTAAAGAAAAGGACCGGGATCCATAATTCACTAAAGGTGGCTCTCCTTAAGATAGATAACATGCTGCGTGAACAAATTACAGTGGGGCAATTGACAAACATCGAGAAAGCAATACATGCATATACTAATCATCTTGACTCCTTTGGAACTTGATTGTGCATTACAACATTATACATAGACCGCCATCCAACTGCATCTATGAATAATAATCCACCTTCAGGTTATCATCCGAACCCCCTCCAGTATTAAGTTGCAAGCAACAGATTATTGCTTTACGAACTGCGTGTAAAGTAAACAATACGATTGTTCTATGAACAAAGGATTGTTGTTTTCTCCCTAGTAGCAACAACACATCTAGTACCTTAGAGATTTCTGTCACTTCCCCAGATTACCAGAGGCATGAACCTACTATCGAGCATAAATACTAACTCTTGGAGTTGCTAGCATCTACTTGGCCAAGCTAGCTACTAATAATGAAAAGCATGCAAGATCACAAATAACAAAGACATGATAGAATCAATAATCAATCTGAAATAACATCTCAATATCCATCGGATCCCCGCAAACACAACATGCAGAATTACAAATAGATGATCTTGATCATGAACGGAGCTCACAAGATCTAGACATGAAAGCACAATGGAGGAGAACCAGCCATCTAGCTACTACATGGATCCGTAGTCCAAGGATGAACTACTCACGCATCACACCGGAGGCTTGCATGGTGATGAAGAAGGCCTCCAGGGTGAATTCCCTCTCCGTGGTGCCGGGAAGAGCTTCAGATCCCTCCCGATCTAGGGATGGAGATAACGGCGGCTACAGACTCTTTCGTGGATTTTTGATCGGGTACTTAGGGTTTTCGTCCCGGGGGCAGCTTATAGGCGGAAGGAGAGGCCGAGGGGGTGCCTGGGCTGGCCACACCACCCCTGGCGCGGCCAGGCCTGGCCCATGCGGCCAGGTGGTGTGGTGGCCCCTGGCTCCTCTCCGTCTCGTATTCTAGCATCTGATGACTTCCGAAAAAACAGGCACTTTGGCTTTTGTCCCGTCCAATTTCGAGAATATTCATTTTCTGACTTTCCTAGAACCAAAAACAGCAGAAAACAGGCAGCTGGCACTGTGGCTGTTGTTAATAGGTTAGTCCAAGAAATCATATGAAAAGTAATCCAAAGTGTGGACAAAACACAAGAAAGTGGATAAAACCAAGCATGGAACATAAAAAATTATAGATACATTTGCAATGTATCAACATCCCCAAGCTTAACTCCTGCTCGTCCTCGAGTAGGTAAGTGATAAAAAGAAAGAATAATTTTTGAGGTGACATGCACCATCAAAGACTTGATAAAAGTATTTGTAAAACATTCAAAGCTGGGATCAGAGTACTTCAATCATAACATGAAAGACAAAGTTCTAGCAATAAGACAAAGAAACTATGATGCAACATGAAAATGCACAAACAATGATTCATGAATAACAATGCTTTGCAAGATGTTTGTTTGTTTCACATAAAGAAAACATAGCATAATAGTATTCAACTTGTCCCTTATAGAGTAGCAAATATAAATGCATAGGACACCTTCAAAGTTCATAAGAGTGACTAGATACAAATAGTTTAAAACAAGCAATAACAAGTTATGCATCAATCAACTAGTCTTGGGATAATGTACATAGAACTAAGAATGGCCACTATGCTCTCAAAGTAGGTGCATAAAGGTAGAAGGTGGAGACTCAATATAATGGTGGAAGAAAGGCCTTCATAGAAGAAAGTAGGGATTCAAGTCTCATAAAGAGCTTCCAAAAATTATGGTACTTAATAGCTTTCAGCTCTCATTGCCCCTATCATAAGCATCTTGAAGTGATTAAGGTTAAAGTGAACAAACTATGGTGTACATGCTTGACGAAGTATAAGTCAGAAATCTCATGCCCCTTGAATACGAGGGCCGCTCCTCATGCTACTCAAGTTTAGTCACCGGTAAGTTCTTATCATCCTAAGTACATGTGTATCATAGAGAACCGCCAACGAGGTACCCCTTGCCCGATGATACGGAAGAATCCCCATATCAAAATGACAAGGCAAGCAGACAACGAGCATCTCAGCAATCTTCTTATTTACCATGGGAATATGGTGCTTTTTCTCTCTTTCCTCTTTTCATAATCTCTTTTTTTCTTTTTCTCTTTTTTCTCAATATAGGACTCTTTTTTTATAAGAAGAATGCTTCATAGACAGCTCATTATGGTTACGCTGCAGGTTTGCACCATGTCAAAGATGGAAGACCAGCTGACTGCATTTCTCTAACACATATACATAACTCCATGGACTTACAAGCTCCCCTTTCATTTCACACCGACGACATCCATATACAAAAGAGCATGATATCACCTAGGTACAAGTACCAAGTGCAATGTTGAAAGCGTTCCCCATGAAAGCATGGTTCTGCTAATTCCCAACAAATAAGTGCAAGCATATACAACATAGACGACACAATGGTTCAAGTTTATTAAGGGCAAGAAAAGTAAAGTGTGCCATCAAGTTCGTGAGAGCTTTAATCACTAGTTTACTCATAACAAGTTTAATTTGGGAGGTAAACAAAAGCATGAATATACTTGGAATAGCATAAGCTAGTAGGTAGGTATGGTGGACTCTTTGGAATAACTTGGTTTAAGGAGTTGGATGCATGAGTGGAACTTATACTTGGTTGTGGAGGCTAGCAAAAGAATGGGAGCGACAAACTAAGAGAGCAATAATAGCCATAATCATGCAGAGCGACAAAACATCATTGATCAAAGCATACAGTGATACTACAAGTTGAAAACTAAATGATCATAAAGGCTATGGTGACTTTAGATAGTCATAACATGGTGTGGGCATGTGCCAAGTCAGCCCAAATAAAGCATCAAAGGAGAATACCACTATACTATGCTTTAATATGCTAAAACAACGCATGATTCATCCAAGGCACATTAAGCAATCTCAATTGTATATAACAAGTCATGCTACAGCAAAGAATACTAAGCATAAAGCCAAAACAATATCGAGCATGGCATGACAAAGCATAGGCCACAGTCAAAACGAGCTCTTTTTACCACATAAGCATGAACTTTCCTACTCTTTTCAATCCAAACCAAACTATTTGCAAACCAATGTATGAAAGAGGGGGTCCAACCAATTTATTCAGAAAACTAAGCAAACAAAAGCAAACGAAAAACCAAAACGAAAACGAAAAAGAAGACGCTCCAAGAACAACACAACTGTGCATGAAACAATAAAATGAAGAGTTTGGAAGAAACCTGGAATTTTTATTGATGAAGAAGGGGATGCCTTGGGCATCCCCAAGCTTTGACGCTTGTACTTCTTGGAGATTTCTTGGGGTGACACGCGTGGCATCCCCAAGCTTGAGCTTTAGTCCATCCTTCATCTCATTACTCATTCCTTCCATACACTTGAAATTTTTCCTTCATACAAAACTTCACATAATCTTTATTAGCAACATTAGTGTACTCAAGATAAATAAGTCTTAAGGTTCAGTTATAACACCAAATAAACTTCCATTAGAACACTAGCTACTGGAGCACTTCCCTCAAAAAGCTCAATTTCCCAAAAGAACTCAAAAAGGAACCAACAAGAAGCAAATGCAGAAAATGGCATAAATCTGTCAAAACAGACCAGCAGGTAAAGACGAATTTTTTCGAAGACCTTATGTTGCTCAAACCAAAAGTGTTGAACTAATGAAAGTTAGATAACAACCTGGGGCAGAAGCACAAAAATTCACGCCTCAAAAGGACGTTAAGAGATTTTACACGAATTTTTACGGTGAAGCACAACAATCTGTTTTGGGACAGCAACTTTCCCAATCATTACTTCTCTCTCATTAGAGGTTACTCTTGGCACAAAAAGCAAATAAAAAGGATAAGGAGAGGTTACTACTGAAGTAATAACTTCCAAGACTCATATAAAACTTTTGGGTTATCTCCCAATAAGTACTTTTCTTTAACGCCTTTAAGTTAGGCTTAAGAAGCAAGAAAGAATCAAGTGTTCTCAAATGAAGAAGCATTAAGACCAAATTTCTTGCCCTTACCTCTCTTTTTATTATTAACCTTGGGGAAAATATGATTGCTTGGTGGAGAAGAAAGGTGCATGGTCCCCTTTCCCACATCTATTATTGCTCCAAGGAGTTCTAATAGGGACCTTCCAAGTGTAATTTGTCCTTTTCCTGCACATTCAATAACAAGATAATCAATAGAGATCATTTTCCCAAGGATCTTTATAAACACTCCTTAAGCTATTCCAATAGGTAATATGGTAGCATTATTAGCAAGATATATTTCTTTTCCTACTTTAGTAAGCCCCCAAGTATTCAAAGATTCATAAATATCTTTGGGCGTAAGGCAAAATTCAGACATGATATCACAGCGAGCTTGAAAAGTTTCAGTGTTTATCTCAATCTTTACTGTAGGGAGCCGCTTTGATGGTTCAGAATTTATTGGAACATAATTGTGATGATCCCTAAGCGCATTATAGCAATCTTTTAAGCTAGTAGTGCTACTCTCAAGAGTGTTCAATCTAGCAAATATTCTTGCAAAAGAAATATTAGTTTGGCTAGGCAAGTTGTCAGTGAGGATCAATTTCTTTATAGCATTAATAGCATCATCCTCATTACATTGGAGGAAATCTCCTCCCACAACAGCATCTAAAGCATATCTATAGCAAAGAGCAATTCCAAGGTAAAAACTGCTAAGGAACAAACTTTGAGTCATTTTAGGCTTAGTTTTTTCATATAGATCAGAGATTCTAGACCAAGCTTCCTTGAAGATTTCCTCAATTCCTTGTTTAAAAGTGAAAATCATTTCCTCGGGTGACATAGTGACTGGAGCAAGGCTAGACATAATAGCAACTTAAGAAAGGAACTAATGTTTTTGAAAAAAGAAACCAAACTAGTAAAACTAATTTTTTGTGTTTTGAATAAGAAACAAGCAAAGAAAGCAAAAAGAAACTAAGCAAAACAAAAATAACAAAGTAAAGAGATTGGTTATGAGGGACTCCCCTTGTGAAGATGTCCTTGACTCCCCGGCAACGGCGCTAGAAAAATGCTTGATGGCTCAGTGTCGGCGCCAGAAAAATGCTGGTGCGATGTTGATGTAGAGCTCGTTGGGAACCCCAAGAGGAAGGTATGATGAGCATAGCAGCAAGTTTCCCTCAGTTATGAAACCAAGGTTTAATCGAACCAGTAGGAGCAAGGAAACACCCCAAAGGTGTTGTTAGCTAAGCCTTGGCAGGGCGCACTACCGGTGCTAGTAGCAACGTGGAGACCTGCACACAACACAACCACAGAACTTTATCCCCAACTTTCGATGAGGTTGTCAATCTCACCTTGTTTTGCGGAAAACAAAGGATTAAACGTATCGAATGGAAAGAACTAATAGTTCGCAGAATGTAAACACAAAGCAGTAAATAGTTTATAGATTGTATGTAAAGAAAAGGACTGGGATCCATAGTTCACTAGAGGTGGCTCTCCTTAAGATAGATAACATGCTGGGTGAACAAATTACAGCGTGGCAATTTACAAACATCGAGAAAGCAATACATGCATATACTAATCATCTTGACTCCTTTGGAACTTGATTGGGCATTACAATATTATACATAGACCGCCATCCAACTGCATCTATGACTAATAATCCACCTTCAGGTTATCATCCGAACCCCCTCTAGTATTAAGTTGCAAGCAATAGATCATTGCTTTACGAACTGCGTGTAAAGTAAACAATACGATTGTTCTATGAACAAAGGATTGTTGTTTTCTCCCTAGTAGCAACAGCACATCTAGTACCTTAGAGATTTCTGTCACTTCCCCAGATTACCAGAGGCATGAACCCACTATCGAGCATAAATGATAACTCTTGGAGTTGCTAGCATCTACTTGGCCAAGATAGCTACTAACAATGGAAAGCATGCAAGATCACAAATAACCAAGACATGATAGAATCAATAATCAATCTGAAATAGCATCTCAATATCCATCGGATCCCCGCAAACACAACATGCAGAATTACAAATAGATGATCTTGATCATGAACGGAGCTCACAAGATCTAGACATGAAAGCACAAAGGAGGAGAACCAGCCATCTAGCTACTACATGGATCCGTAGTCCAAGGATGAACTACTCACGCATCACACCGGAGGCTTGCATGGTGATGAAGAAGGCCTCCAGGGTGAATTCCCCTCTCCGGTAGGGTATCAGGAAGAGCTTCAGATCCCTCTCGATCTAGGGATGGAGATGACGGCGGCTACAGACTCTTTCATGGATTTTTGATCGGGTACTTAGGGTTTTCGTCCCGGGGGCATCTTATAGGCGGAAGGAGAGGCCGAGGGGGTGCCTGGGCTAGCCACACCACCCCCTGGCATGGCCAGGCCTGGCCCGCGTGGCCAGGTGGTGTGGTGGCCCCCTGGCTCCTCTCCGTCTCGTATTCTGGCATCTGATGACTTCCGGAAAAATAGGCACTTTGGCTTTTGTCCCGTCCAATTCGAGAATATTCATTTTCGACTTTCCGGAACCAAAAACAGCGTAAAAGCAGTAGTGGCACTATGGCTCTTGTTAATAGGTTAGTCCAAGAAATCATATGAAAAGTACTCCAAAGTTTGGACAAAACACAAGAAAGTGGATAAAACCAAGCATGGAACATCAAAAATTATAGATACATTTGCAATGTATCATTGAGTTAGGTGTAAGGAGGGTAGGTGGGTTAGTTAGGTGCTTGAGATCATGTTTAAACAAATTCAAATAAGCACAAAAACTAAAATTCATTTAAACAATGGGAAAAGGTCGCATGGTGCATCTTCATTTTATGTGGCTAGAAGGTGTGGTTATTAGTGCATGTGCCCTAGCAAATAGAAATATGAGTAGGAATATGCACTTAACAGGAGGGAGTTCAAAGTACTAAAATGTAGGATGACAAGTTTAAATGGTAGATTTAAATAGATGGGGCCGCACATGTTATAAGGGTATGATTTATACAAGGCAAAAATAAACAAGATCTCATATAGCCATTATGTGGTAGAGTTAAATCAAGATCATCTTGAAAATAATATATGGGATGGATCCACACATTACCATGGGCATGAATTAAATCCAACAAAAATACAAGAACCCATATGGTACCATGTATGGTGAAATTGTCGGGAATATGCCCTAGAGGAAATCACGTATGATGTTATTCCTGATGTATTCATAAAATTATTATATTGTCCTTGTATGAACTACTGATATGTATCATTGAATAAGTGATTCAGTTGTGAAACTATATATTCATGTTGTTCATAAGATGTCCTTGGTCATTGAGGTTGTGCTAGACACACAACTTAGACTAATGTGAAAGTCGGCTGATGACTCGGTTCTACTTGTCATAGGTATGGTGATGGTATTCTAACTTACATAGATTCAGCTAAAGAGGTTTAGCGAGTCGGACTGACCCATATTGAGATACAATGAACAAGTCGTCATTTGTATGTCTCAATTAATGTAATCCTTAGACTTGAGGTTATTGCAAAATCCAAGTTGTGGATCAATGACTTAGCATCTGTCAAACGTTGTTTCATCACAGGGCAGTTATAAAGGCAGAGTTTGGGTTGGCTGAGAATCAAGTTCCATGATGTGGATGACCAAGATGGGATTTTGCCCCTCCGACTGGAGAGATATTATCTGGGCCCTCTCGGATGATATGATTTGGAAAGCATGGCCATGCACGACTCGGTTAAGTGTTAACTGAGGTGTCCGACTAAGAGTTAGTCAGATGAAACACTTATCTCAGATCGAGAAGAGAGTTGAGCTATTTGAAGAATGATGATATTCGCCTATAGCTTGACAAGGTGTATCATGAGGCAAAAGGGACTCGGACGCAAGTCGCATTGGAAGGTATGTCATTATGAATTTTTGGTACTTGGGAGTCGACACATTCTGCTAGGAGCCGCTTCTGACTGATCGATTACGAGTAAGACTCAAATCGTGACCAAGTCACCATGAGCCTATCGGGTCATACACTTAAGAGCAGGAGCAAGTGTGGGTTGGACCAGAACCAGAAATATATTTGGGTTGGACCTGAATCAAACACGGACTGAGTCAGTGATTTGTACTCATAGTGACTAATATAGGCTTTAGTGAATAGGCCACGAGTGAGTGGACCCACTTTCACTCCTACATATATAGGGGCGCAGATGCCTAAAAGGGACGGTTAGGTCATTCCATGCGTTGGAAACCCTAGATCCATTTTAGTCCAGCCGCTGTACCGAAGCTAGCAGTCCACCGCCGACGCTCCTCCTCGTACGTGTGGATATCGGCAGAGGTTCTGTACGATCAACACTTCGACGATCGTGGATTGGATCGGATCGTGATGGCTGCACTGCATCAAGTGATGTGCTTCATCAATAATCCGCAACCGCGCGTCTAGTCGTAATCCTTGTGGCCTTATACCTTGGCTAAGATCTTGGTTGTACTGCGTAGAGAAAATTCTGTTTTATCTCTATGTAGCCCCACAGAAATTACATGATTAATATGACAATATATAGTAGCATATTAGTGATAGAATATTTAAATGATATGCCCCCAACTCAAATTGTGCATTATGATAAGAATAAAAATAGAAGACTCGAGTAGGTAAAAATTGGACATTATGGTTCCAACAATTATGGCATCAACTAGAATTAGATTAGAGAGAGAGAGAGAGGATAAAATAGGGAGAGGCAATAGCAATGTCAAATACAATATATCAAGAACCAAATACAATTTAGCAACAACCAAATATAATACAACAATTTAATTATATGATCAATGCAATTTGGCATGATGAACATGAGCAATTATAATATGAAATGCATTTGATTCAATAAGTAGTAAATTTTAGCATGATGAAAGTTTAGAACCTTGGGATGCTACAGTACCACCCCCACGCTGCTCCTTTGGTGCAACATCGAGAGAAACCTAGCTATCATACAAAGTACGTGTGAGAGACAACAACTGTGTGGTAGCCTTTGATAGCTCAAAAGTGGCGGAGCTCGTATAGAAGCATTGGGTTAACAAAACCACGAAATTCCTCAAGATCCAGTTGATTTGGTCTTTGACACCTAGGTTCATGGAGATGGAGAATAGAGGTTGTGAGGACGACACGTGAAAATTGATCCGCCCGGAAGGAATGCGCAGCAAGATGGAAATCTAAGATGGTATTACAACCTCCTAACTCATATATAGAAGTCAATAATAGCACATAAAAGTTTTTGCCGAATCTGCTATCTACTTCTCCCCGATTCTTTCTGGTTGCGGGATGGAGGACGAGGATGACGTGTGGCGACATCGCCATGGAGCCTGGATATCCCAGGAAGGCAGGCCCCATGGACCGGGATTCCCTACAGTGGTGAGGCCACACACCCTTTCCTGCCCTGCGTCGCTAGACAGTGGGCTGTGCGCGTGGCCTGGACCCATTGTCAGTGGATGCAGTCGGTAGCGTGCTCCGTGAGAGGTGTTAGGATGATACGGGCGCTCCGTGCTCGCTGGGTTGTGGGGCCCGTCGACGGCCTACATGGCAAAAAAAACCTCGTCCACCGTGGGTTCTCGCGTCCAGGAACCAACGTTACAGCGGAAACCCTCGTCGTCCGAGTATCCTCTCGGCGAGGTCGTGCGATGGGTCCCGTGAGCGCGGGAGAATGGCTCTCATAAATGGTATTCATATGCAAGGATACGGTTTTGAAATCCGTGTGTGCCCCTCCCAGATTTTCGCTAGCTCTCGTAGGACGTTACCGCCACTCACGAAATGCCTATAAAACACTCTTTCCTCTTCTTCGACCCTCGCATTATTTCTGCTTTTGTTCTACCACCTCGCTCTCTAGCTTTGGCATTGCTTCATCTTAGAAGTAGCCATGCTTGAACACCCGAACGATGATCTAACCATATCCGATGTGTTCTGGGTGCCGATGTGGTTGCTTTTAGGCGGTGCAGCATGCAGGCCAAATATCGCCATGCTGTATGTACAACGCAAAGGTTCCCGTCGTCAGCCGCATACGACGTTCCAGTGACCACACCCGGAGCAGCGACCATCATGAAAAAGCCTCCACACTGCGCTAGATGCACCTGCCCCTACCTCCCCTCTGTAGATCTTAACGGAGGGTGCAGGATCGCCGTGCGTGGCTTCGCTCGCTTCTGTGCCAAGATGTTTCCGTGGGTGTGGTGAACTTTCTCGAAGCGTGTGAGAAGTTCGGAAGGTAGTCGGTGGGAGCAGTGTATAGCTCTGATTCTGTGCGTCGTGTTGGGTCGACTGGTTTCACGGGTACGTTTTGGGGAGAGTTTTTCCTTCCTATTTGCATTTCTCTCCCTTTTTAGTCTTTAGTTCTTGCTATTTTTTCTCTCTTTTGTTTCTCACGTTTTTTATTTATCCGTCTGCACTAACATCTACTTTTTTTGGTTTGCTAAGTACTTCCTCCGTCTTAAAATGTAAGGCGTCTAAAGTTTAGTCAAAAATCAACATCTTTTAAGTTTAAGTAAGTTTATATAAAAATATTCGAATATTTACAATATTGAATTGACATATTGGGAAACTGTACTTTATGGTGAATCTATTGATATTGATTTTTGTGGATGTTTATATTTTTATATATAAATTTAATTAAATTTAGAATATGTTGACTTTTGACTAAATCTTAGCGCGGACGGAGGGAGTAACATTTCATGCATGGTTCCGCGGTTATCGTTATTGATCTTGCGTCCCGCGGTTATCGTTATTGATCTTGCGTCCCGCGGTTATCGTTATTGATCTTGCGTCCCGACCACCCATCCCGCTTGACTACCATGTGCTGCAGGAAAAGGTCGACACGCAGGATGGGTGAGATTAATCACGGACGGTGCCACGTCTAGCTACATACAGAGATCGAATTGGAGCGGGGCCATAAACTCGGACAAACGCGTTAAAAGTCAAACACTCTAACAGGTTGGACTCGGCCTCTTCTTCTTCGTAAAAACAAAAACACGCACGTTACAGGCTTATCTCCATAATGTCATGTTGGGAGGCACCATAACGTAGGTGCATTATTAGATGCATTGTTTTCTGTCTCAACACTTAAAAAAACATGTTAGAGCCCCCCTGGCCGGACAATCTGGCCTGGGACTTTCATCTTGATCTTTGTTCCTGGTATGGGATGGAGAAGCACGACCAGATAATCCGGCACCCCTGGCCGGATTATTCAGACTGAGACTTCCAGCTTGACGATCTTCAGAAGATTGTCGGGTTGGTATAGTGGTTGCTTCAGCAGGTGGAGTTCGTTGATCTTGTGTAGATGAGGGCTCTACATGAGTGTCCTTCCTGATCCGCCACAAGGGTTTCTCAATGGGGCGGTAGAATCCCACACCCATTCTTCTATTGACATCTTAGGGTATTTCAATATCTGTGTCACAAACATGATTGCCCCACATGGGAGCCGTCGTTCTCTTCGAACACCACACTACAAGATTCCACAACAATCCCGGTGATCTTGTTGTAGACTATATCAGTGTGAGATTCAGCACCATAACCAACAAAAATGCCTTCTAAAACCTTAGACCCGAATTAAGATAAACGAACTCCTTTAATAAGAAAGAAACAGTTACAACCAAATACCTGAAAGTATGAAACATTTGTCTTGTTACTGATAAGTATCTCATAGGGAGTATTGTCCAAAATCTTGTGGAGGTAAAGCCAGTTTGACGAGTGACAAGCGGTGGATATGGCTTCAGCCCAGAAGTTGCATGGAGACTTGAATTCAGCCAACATTGATCTTGCCATATCCATCAAAGTCCGGTTTTTCCTCTCGGCTACGCCATTTTATTGAGGGTATGCTCAGCGGAATATTGATTTCTTATCCCCTCTTCACTCAAGAATTCATTCAATGTGTATTTATTGAACTCGGAGCCGTTGTCGCTTCTTATTGCCAATATTGGCAAAGTTGATGACAGTTTGTTGATTTTTACTTTTCTGCTTGAAAAAGTAAACCCATGTGTATCTTGAATAGTCATCAACAATCACCAGGCAATACTTCATCCCACCTAGGCTTGCATGAGACGGAGGACCAAAGAGTCCACATGGAGAAGCTCTAAGACCCTCTTTGATGAAATAATTGTTTTTCTTCGATGGGAAGAGTCATGCATCTTTCCTTCAACACAAGCCCTACAAACACGATATTTGGCAAAGGAAACATTTTCTTTTAGTCCAAGGATGTGTCCACCCTTGTGAAGACTTTACAAAGTTATCATATTGACATGAGCTAGCCGGTGGTTCCATAGCCAACCCACATCAGCCTTTCTGAATAGGCACATCGGACCTGCGGTGTGTAATACCTCGGACGTTACGCTCTAAGCACGAGCCTGGATGAACCCAAAAGTGGATTAGAAATTCTACCACGGAGGTCCAAGGCCACCCACGTGTAGGCCCGTCGAAGCGGAGCAGGGCACGGTACCAGCTGACCACCTTATCCACTTTCAAGAACATCGGGACAAGAGTGAGCGATGTAAGCGACAGGTAACGCGACCACGACATGCACAAATGAGTATGTATGTCTGCGACGTACAATAGACATCAGAGTCACACAATCTAGAAACAATAGAAATAGAGATATTCAACGTCATACGGCAAGATCTAAATATCCTAGATAGATATAATAGTTTATGATATCTCCTCATAAATCATATAATAGAGTATCAAGCAGAAGAGGAACACATGATCCGAGTACAGATAAGAAGAAAATCGGCATAAGATGCCTTGAAAATAAGCACATTCCGCCCAGAGATCTCATGGATCTTCATCCCCGGAATCTCTACACCTGATAGTCATTGCCACCATCATCGGTCTCTTCGACCCAGTAGCCTTCCTGGGAGTATACCTGTCCATCTGAATCAAATATTTATCATGTGAGACCCTAGGGGTACTCAGCAAGTCTTAATGCATCTAAAAGGAACAACCTGGGGGTGACGCAATTGCAGAGAAAGATAATATCTATAAAGTTCTATAGAAACACGTGACGCATCTACCCAACCAGAGATGGACAGACGCCCATTAATTAGTAACAACAGTTATATAAGCAACATAAATAACCTCGCTCTCCCTCCTTCTCGCTTACCGACGAGAAGGCGGAAGAACATCCCATCCGCTGGAAATTTTATTAACCATTATATGAGCGTTGCACTATTTACTAGTCATGTCTTAGTCAAATTCAAGGCGGTACTTTAGTTATTCTTGTCTATGATCGAGAAACTGTGCTCCAAGTCATCCATAACCGCGGACATGGCTTTCAAAAAGATTTACCCTCCAGGGGTGCACAAATAGCAACACACGCACGATCAACCTCGGGAAGAACCAAATAAAACGCAATGAGGCCTCACGACAAAGCATTCAGAGGATTCATAAATTATTTCAGGGGGGACCCCATTAAGCTACCCGCTACGAAGTTGGCCGGCTCTGAGATAGACCCAACGTTTGTGTAGATGGCTATAAACGACTAGGAACCCAGAAGTCTGATTGGGCTTGTCGATACCGCGGAAACGTGTCACAAGTCCTAAACAGTACAGATGCTCCACGCACAATCATAATAAAGCAGTTAAGTATGGCATAAGTACAAGAAAAGTCAATAAGGGCACAAGACCCGGAAAAAGAAATGTCGGCGCAAGAGAAAAAACTAACGAGAGATATAACTATTGATCCGAGTCAGCTCCGTGAGCCATACAGCGTTCCTCTTCCTGAGATTCTCATACTAAGTGTTCACCAGCTCAAACTTGAGGTCGGTGTCCTTCAGCATGTCCTGGCTCTTCTCAAGGTTGGTCTTCAGCTGCTCTTTTTCTTCAGAGAAGTTCTGATCAACTTTCTCCAACTTAGCCTTGTGGAGATTTTTCATCTTTTCAATCTCAGCATTGAGCCGAGTAATCTCATTATCCTTGAGCCGAAGTTGGGCGATTTCATCATCCTCTTTTTTAGTTCGACCTGATGTTGCCCTGCTTGTTTGATAAAGTGGAGCATCATGTCAGGCAAAGGCACGCTATCTTGGAGAGACACTGCAATAGTTCGTTGACCCGACAGAGCCGAGGTATAATTATCTGCCGAGTCAGAAGGAAAAGGACAAAGGCTAAATAACCAAGGCGAATTACCTTTTATCTCGGCCAATTTTTTCCTCATGGTGATGTTTTCAGCCTCCACTTCGGCTACGCAATCCGAATCATGAGTTAGTCCGGAAAACAAATGACGAAGAGAAGTTAAAGTGAAAGTTTAAGCAATTGGAGCTTTACTTTTCTTATTTTCCTCGGGCAACACGGCCTTATGCTTGGTGCACAGATCTTTGTGGGAGTCCAGGAGCCGCTGAAACTCAATAGTTCGGCGATTGGTGGTGACCCAGCATACCACTACATGATGTAGTATACTATAGTCGTTGACATAACACCAAGGAAACACCGTTCACTAGTATTACATCCCTCAGAGTGGTACAACAGAAACATAGTAGGTCCAAGACATGACTATAGATTATAACTCGACTCTTTACAAAAGATTCAGAAAACACTCTAGGTTAAAGAGGAGGAAAAATAACTTCTTACAAAGAAGAACCAGAAATAACAACTCTGAACTATCTGGATAAAGGGACTAATATCTAAACCATAAGGCTTGCAATTGCTACTAATGCAATGCTCTACAGAAGTAGGTTTTATGGCTAGAGTATCTACTCCTATCTAAACAGAGACTTCTTCTTCACTTCCGCTGGTGTATATGTTGACTTCATTGATTTTATTGAAGAACTTGAGCTGTCGATGATGGTTTCTTGAGCAGAATTTGATGTTGACGTCGCCTTCAGCGGCTTAGAACCTAGCAAGGGTTAAGAAGGTACGGTTGAGTACGAGCGTACTCAGCAAGTTCACTAAAAAGGAGTGTATGATGCGCTATCTCTATAGCCACAGACCATAGGTCGTAGGCAATGCAGGTTTTCGTAAACATTTCTTCAAAGGTTGCTTTTATTCTAAAAACTATGTCCGACAGCCTTCATAGGTTGACCAGAACCTTCATGGGGTTCCTTTCCTGCCGCGTTCATAGCTCCTTCCCGGAACAGGGAGTAACATGTCACAATTCTTACACTCTGTAGAGGTGCGTTACTTTACCCATGAGAGATCAACTCCTTGTTGCACAACCGGGCGATCTTTCCCGTCCACAATTCCTTGATGTGGGGCCCAGTAGGTGATCCAAGCCAATCATTGCCCTCTCCGTGATCCCGTATGTCTGCATGATCCTTCGGGCCGAGCTCCATCTCCGTTTAGCCCCCATTTTGGGCAAGCTATAACCCTGATGAGTTCCCGAAGACTCTATGAGCTGGTGATGCCCCTGGCAAGCTCCATAAAGGTCTGACTATACCTCCAGCAGCCACTCACAGATAATCTAGACACCATAATCGTGGGGCCTAAGGGTGCCCACCCATATGTTGGATCCACACAAGGAATCTCAGCGTCACGTTAAGGTCATCTTTCCTACATATGAGAGGAAGAAGATACAGCTGACTTCTCTGTCCCATTCCAAATATCATGGTTAACGCGTAATATACGGCCCTAGAATCACTGGCGACATTGGTTGTTAAGTCCTAGATATTATGTTCCTTTACCACTGGAACTGTATCAAAAGATTATTACCTCTTGGTAAATAATCCATAATCATATTATTATGAAAATAGTATTTCCTGACTTTTTTGAAATGCAGGTGATGACAACATTTGAGTTACAAGCATTTGATAGAAAATAATCAAAGGACATGAGCAAGTTGTGAACTTGCCTTTTGTGATTGCAAGATTATGCACTCATGGTCTTCGAGATAATAGAAGATCCAAATTCTGTAAACAACATCATTGGTCCTGTAAGGACTAATGTTTAAAGAAGCAAGATGCAACGATGCATAAGTAATGTAATGCAATTTGATAAACGTGAATCCCCGAAATAGTCGTATCTGATCTAGCATTTGGAAACTGGTGATGATATCTTTAGAATGTGTTCCAGTTTTATACCAGTTTCACTCTTGTGCTTCTCATTAAGGCTTGTGAGTGTGTGAAATGATATGTAAATACAATAAGTAGTATACAATAATAAATCACTTAAATGGGGCATGGTATCTAAAATATTTCTTGAGCAAGATTACTAATCAATTAGAGCTTTCAAGAAATGTTTAAGGATTACTTTTATTGTTTCTTGAAGGAATAACTTTTAAGGAAAAGGTTATTTTTACAAAGTAAAGGTATTTAAATTTTAACATGCAAAGTATAGAAGTGAAGTATAATAATATTCTAAGATTGAGGTGGATTGCTATCTGGTAATCATGATGGAAATTATTATGTTAAGTGGTTAAGAGTTAAAGGACTTATTATAAGATTGATGTTTGAAGTGGCAAAACGAATAACTTTTGAAGAAAAGATTTCTTTGTTAAGGTTTAAACAATCGTTATGGTTAATCGAGTGTGATTGATATTGTTTGCGCTTATCTGATAAGCGTGGGTTTGATATGCCTTATGACTTAATTTGGAATAGACAAAAGTTAACTATAAAAACATAACACAATTTGGTCCTTATGTTCTAACTTTGGTAGAGCAAAAATTAACGTTAAAAGGAACATAGATAGACTTAGGGTTCTGATGTATCTAGATTATTATTGTATTCTAGGGTTAATATAAAAATGGTGAAGAGTGTGAATTCATTCACTTCCAATTTAAGTGAATGATAAGTTCAAAGGTGATTTTCTATAATGGAAATGCTTTGACTTATTAATGAAAGCAAATTTAAATGTTCTCACTAAAGTGTTAAGGTTTAAAACCATGTTTAGCATGATTAAGAAATGGATAGCATTCACTTTTATTATAAGTGGATGATGTTTAAAATTTACTTAAAATTGTTGGCTTATCTTGAAGTTATGGTTTTAAGGAGTTTGTTAAATGTTAATAATTTTTATTTTTAAGTATTATTATAGACTTAAGTTATGGTTTTGAAAGTAGTATTTAAATGCACAAGATTTAGGGTTTTACATAAAATTGTAATTATTTCTTATTTAAGAATGTTCTTAAAGAATTTACCAACTAAACAATAAATAAGTATTTATTTCTTAGTAACCTTAAAATGTGTTGGAATAACATAATTAGTATTTTTCTAGGGAAACATACTTACTTAAGATCTTAATTTTGGGTGTTATTCTTATTTTTACAAAATTCCACAAAGGATTATATATCTTTAAATATTTGCTTCAAGTTTTATTTGTAAACAAATTAAGTTAACATTTTTTTATAAAATAGTAGATTCACTTTCATATGGAAAAATGATTTTTATTCATTTTTTAGGACTTTTCCTTAATTTATGAAATATCACTTAGAATTTAGTGATGGTAACATTTATTTGTAGTTTATTTAACTTAAATAAGTAAAGTTATATTTTTCTTATGTAGATATTATTTTTGCGATAATTTCAATATGTTATATGTATTTTTAGGATTTTTCTATATTTTTCTAGAGCTTAAAATGTTCAGAGAGTATTTTGGTCATTTAATATTTAGCTTAATTTTATTTTTCTCCTTTAACACACTGTGCTTGGTTCTTGGGCTAGCTGAGCCCAATACTCAGCCCATCCCAATACCAGTTGGGCTAAACTACTGGACCTGGTTGACCGAGTCGGTCAAACCCGATCCCTCGATCCCTTCTCCTCTCTCACACAACCTCTTCCATCTCCACGATGGTGATGACCCGCTGCCTTTGCCGTACAATTCCGGCGAGCTCCGGCGTTCCCAACCGACATCGCCGAGGTTGCCGATGCAGTCGACGATGCAACCCCGACTGGTCCAATTTGATTCGCCGCTCGAGCCTTCCCCTGGTCATACTATCTCCTCTCTGGTGGCTAGGGTTTGTGTCTCTCGGGTGATGGCTTGCTTCGGTACCTTTCCGGTTGCTATGCTAGTGTTTCGGTGGTGTGGTGATGTCCATCCCCGCCGTGTTTCTCCTCTAGCTGTCGTAATTGCGGCCTAGGCGTGGGTTGCAACTCCCCTAGGTGCTCCCCGTGCCGCTGCCCTGACTCCCATCACCTCTGTGTTGCCGCTGTCTGCTTCCTCTCATTGATGTGCAAGGATAATCAGGTAAGTTCCCCTCTCGATCTCCCCCTCTCTCTCGGTATGAATGAATTTCTCATCCCAGAAATGTGTGGTTTGCTGTGATTCTATCCCTGAACAAATTATCTTTACTAAGTGGTTAATTAAACCTCACTTGCCAATACTGAGGATGAAGTTTGCTATTGGATATACAATTTTCTAGCCTATGAATGTGTTTTCTATACTGCTAGTTAGATCTTAGTAAACAAACTTGTGGTTGATTCATTCGTTTGGGATAATAGCTTTTGCTATTCGGATCATGGAAACTGGATTTGGCTTACTGGGAGTATATATATTCAAGAAGATGATTTACTTAGCTGAGCTAGGTGTTGTTAACTGGAATAATAATCTCATTACTATCAGTTGACAATGGATGCTTGAATAAAATTATTCCTAGAGATAGAAACTAGGAAAATGATTTGAAGTTCCTTTATGATGGCTTGTAGAAGGTACAGAATTATGTGGTTTGATGGTTGATACTGTTGGAACACTACCTAGTGATTTCTATTGTTTGGACTCTGTTACTGTGGTGCCTCCATATTGGAGTGTGCACATTAATAGGTTCAAACAGCAGGATTTGCTGCTCCTTTGGTCTGGTTGTGAAATAACAGTAGTTTACTTGATATTATTCCTAGTATAAACTAGGGAAATGATTTATCTTGTTTGGGTTATTTAAAGATGATCCAAGTGTAATGCTTGCTTGATATCTAGAGAAGAATTGAGTTCCTGATCAAGTAGACAGAGAACTAATATGCATATTTGATTCCTGGATTATCCTCTAGGAAAATGATAAAAATTGTTTTGTTTGAATAATTTGAGGCTAGCTAATGAAGAACAATTTGTATGATGGCTTCTGCTGGCTTGGGCTGCTACTATGGTGCCTCCAATCTTGGAGTGTGCACAGTGGTAGCCCGTGTAGCATAACTTGCTGCCGTAACAGCAGTGAAGTAGTTGATGTTGGTGTCCAAAAGATAGAAATCTAGCTCATGATGCAAAAGGCTGAAGCTAGATTGGTTGGCTAAAACTGTTAAATTTACCATTGTGGTGCCTCGCCCTAGGAGTGTGCATAGTGGTAACATCTCAGATGTTGACTGCTGGATTTATGGTTTTGGCCTGTGACGTAAAGGCTGAGGCCAAATTCTTCTAAGATAAAAACATATGCTTTGTTGGCCTTTTACAGCTCTAGGATGAACTAGTGTAGCACTTCTACACTAATCTGAGAGCTCTCTCTCTCTCTTCCCCAACTAATACTTGTTTTAAATTGGCAAGAACAAGTATTAGATTGGTTCAAGTAGCCAACCTGGTGTTTGTAGTGGGGATAGATCATTTGGTTGTGGATGTTGTGGTGATTCTGTTTTGTTGCTAGATCTAGTGCTTGTCCTGCTCCTCCTTGCTCCCCTGGCCTTCTCCCTGGCTTGACCTTCTCCTCCTGGCTTGGCCTTCTCCTCCTTGAGGTGCTGGCTGCTTCCAAGTTTGATATGGATCAGCTCTTGCTGGAGTGAAAACCTTGGTGGATGAACTAGCATGAACACTTGTTGTGCTTATGTTTCTGGTAATAGATGGAGTGGTGATATCTACCTCCTTGTTGTGTTACGACTGGACTCTCTCTCTATCTATATCCTTTAGTGCCTATCCTTGTGGTTTGGACAGCACAACATATGCATGTGTAGTGTGTGCTGCCTGCGTGCTTCCATGTGGAACCCATCAGGGTTCAAGTTCCATAGTTGGACTACCTTCCTTATGGATGAGATCGACTGATTAGATATTTTCAGATGTTTGGACTATTCATTTTATTAGAAATGGTGAATCTTGCCCCAAGGCCAGTGATGTTGAACTGAGGCACATGTCCGATTTGAACAGATACTACCTTATTTGGCCCTTAATTGCTGCTCGGTGATGACATTAGTAGATGCATCCCTCTGCTAGTCTGAGAGCACAACTAACTCTAACAATTTCCTTTATTTCAGTTTTGCTTTCTTTGTTTCCTTTTGTTTCTATTCACGGGAATGAAGAACAAGAAGAATTGAAGCTATTGAAGATTTAGTTTAGGATTTCTTTTAGTATTGCTCTTGTAATATTCTTTTCTGTTTGGTTATTTGTAAATACCATGTAATTCATTATTATTGTAATAAATTAAACCTTTTCATTTATTCTCTTAATTTGTTACATTTCTTAATGGTATTTCATTACTGTTTACCTTTATTCTTTTCTTGTAAAAGAATATTGTAATACTTGTTTTAATTAATAAAATTAATCTTTCCTTGTATTTCAATTTGTTTTTTACTCGTATTTGGATTATTATAAACAATTCCTTAATCCCATATTTATATGGATTAAAATTAGAGAATACTACTTTCTTATTTGTATTCAATTTATTTTATTTATTACATGTAATATAAAATATTCTTTATTCATTTGAAATATATTTTTATTATTTATTTCCTTTTAGTTATATAAATTGTTAATTAGTATTCAAAACTCAAACTTCTTCCCTCATAAATCATAAAAACACTAGAGATTATGTCAAAATTCACCTCACTCATCTCAGATGACCTAAACCTAATTCATCAGAGTGAGAGAACTCTGATTACTCTACTCTTTTAGTTTGGCACGAAAATTCCCCAGATTTTCTATGCATGCATGTTATGCACACACCTTATCTCATCTTATTTCTAAGCTCTAAGGCTGGGATGTTACAGAGGTTCCCTAGGCTTCGGAGCTCGTCGGATAGTGGCCTTGGTCGCAGGTTTGCTGGCGGCCTTGTCACCAGATTTCTTCTGTCTCTTCTTGGTCTAGGGTGGCTCGGAAGAAGGAGCCGAGGTAGCCGCACATTTCTTTGTCGGGGCGGGCACTCGCTCGCACACGGCAAGGGGAGGATCGTTGTGGACCTGACCGGCCGGGTTAGCTGAAGCCGAATCAAGGGGAAATGCATATGAGATAGGGATAGGATCATATACCTCCAAGATCTCAATATCAGGGTCTTCATCATCATTCGACCAATCCCTTAAGTCAGAGGTCTTACCAGAGGGTCGTATGATGCTAGGATCCCGAGTGGGCAAGAAGATCTCAGAATCTGGTTCCTCCGTATCCGACGCATCTCGGTCTTCCCCCACTTAAGGGACAGTTCCTTGCCATCCTCAACTGTCTGTTGAAGAAACATCTGAAAGCAGTATTGCAAAAGGGATTAAGCAAAATGATACAGTCCAACATCAAACATAACTCAGAAAAAGGTCAAGTAAGAAATGTACCGCGGGAGGTAGCTTATCTCGGCAGAAGTGCTCGTACCCCCACTCGCAGTCTTCATTCATGTCCGAGGTTATCTTGAAGATAGCCTTGATCTGGAAGAAGATCTGAGTATTGTTGAGCTCGAAGGATGAGGTTTAGTTGGGGTCGAGATGCCCGCTCATATGTTAAAGCTTGTGTGTACGCTCCTGCAGAGGGGATATTCGGCTGCGAATGAAAGTGATCATGATATCCTCACTGCGCAACCCCAAGTTATTCAGCTCCTTGATCTGTTTCTCCACCTGATTCACCAAGGCTCTGGAGCTCCTCGGGATTCGGCTCCATAAGGTTCTGTCGAGGACATTGAGTGAGAAGGGAATCAGTCAAATCTTGTCCACCTTGGTATCATTCTTCACATGGAAGAATGTCTTGGCCCACCCCTTGCGGGACTCTAACCGAGTGACTCGGGGAAAGACAGAGTGCTTCCGAGGTGAGATGGAAGCTGCTCCGCACTAAGTTAGAGATTTGTCGGCAGGGGCACTTTCCGGATCCGGGATGATATTGGCCCTAAAGCCAAAGAACTTGTACCAGATATGAACAGAGGGCCAGAGGCTGAGGTAACCCTCAACCCCAGAAGCAAAACAGGATAGTGAAGTAATGGCATTAGCCGGAAGGTGGTGGGGTTGGAGAGAAAAGTGGTGATGAACTCATAGAATAAATCACTGACGGGAAGGCCAAATCCGCGTTGGAAATGCAAAAGGAAAACCACAAACTCACTCGGATTGGGAGAGGGAATGATCTCCTGGCAGGGGAGGCATTAGGAAACCTCGGCGGGATGTGGTGGGTCCGGTACAGCCAGTCAATGTCATCATGGAAGACCCTGGAACCGACCCAGGAGCCGCGCTCATGGGCCTCGCTGCCCTCATGTTCTTCATAGACAATGACCTCCTCCTATTCAGTCATCTCCAGATCTTCACCTTCACGGATTGAATCTGAAGCAAAGGGCAGAGGCTTGGATTGGCGTGGACCCGTGGCATCTACGAGCAGCGTCGCGGGTACGGCGGAGAAGAACAACGGCAGGGCGCGGCAACGGTGGTGCTGTGCTAAGCAGCAACAACGGGGGCGGTGTCGCGCAAAGGAAGAAGAAGTAGAAGGGTAAAATGCGCAAGCGATCAAGGAAAATGGCCATGGGCCTCCCCCACCCCCTATTTAACCATGCCCCTAATGTGGGTAGTGGGATCAAGCGATGCGGCAGGCCACACGATGTGGCCATGTATCTTTGGAATCCACTAATCAGTAATAGGACACAGGAGGAGCCACATGGTGTAGCAGATCCCACGACGCGATGTGGCGATGCGGTTATCGACGGGGCACCAGGACGTGATATTCACAGCAGTTATTCCTGACAACATGCCAAGTAACAGGCACAGTAACTAGCGCATGCCCTTAAAATGAGGCAAAATAATTACCCTCCACGTAAGACATGGGGAAGCGTACGCGAGAAGGAAGTAATCTAAGGGGTAACCCGGATATGAGAAGGTAACCCGGCCAACGAGAAATATCTCAGAATGAGCCAAGGGAATGTCAAGTCACAAAAGCAAGAAAGCCGAGTAACCGAGTAACTCGAAAAGAGGAACAAAGAATCAAGTAGGTTGAACCTGTTGTGGCCTTATCAGCTGAAGTTGCTAAGACCGCACCAGCTTCAGGGACTAATGTTGGGGGGATAACCCTGGGTAGGGTAATGTCGGGGTATAATGGCCATGATAGCTGAGGTATGGCAAGGTCAAAGCGTAAGCTGGCCGAGTCACCTCAAGGCAAACCGACTTACGGCAGACCCGGCTGATGGCTCTGAAATATAGCCATCTAACGTCCACATTTAAACTGGATATTAGTCATATTCTTGATGAAATATCTCTCTAAACCCTGCCACTAATGCTAATATTTAGAGGGGTATCCAATCCTTTCTTTTGTATTTTTCCTGCGCAGATAATGTCGTTTAAAGGAGGGAATCACTACATTAAAGTCAAAGATACGAGATTTCCAACTACCAGAAGAAACCAGGAGCCTTACATCGGAGGCAGACGCCACAACGACCAACTATACGGCCGGAGCAAAAATTCTGACCGTATATCTCCGATCATATAGTTGGCGCCACCATCGTTAGGTCAAACAGAACAACTTTCATGAAGGGACCCCTATATAAAGAAGCCTCGGGCCACGAGAAAACAGAGTTCATACCATCCAGAAGTTTCTATCACAGACCACCAGCCGCCTCCAGATCTCCAAACCCTTCTCCATCTCCATAGCCATATTCCACCACTTGTAATAGTAGATCTCTTGTCCGATTGGTGACATTGTAAGACTATTAGTATCAATCTTTTGATTTTTATTACAATGTTTGCGATTGTTGATCTCATCTCTATGTGTGAGTAATTCTCGTTGGGCTAAGGGCTTCGGCCTAGCCATGTAGCAACTGTGCATGTGAATTATCATAGATGGGATCGTGTATTAGTTTGTATGACATGATGATTATTGTATCCTATCTTGCCTCAATCCAAGGACTTGTCAGGTACCCAAGACCCCGAGGGTTGAGCTAGGTATAGGGAG